>JAQFVV010012532.1:0-1374347 GCA_028023455.1 Epiperipatus broadwayi
ATATACATATAGTATTCAATTATTTAAAAAAAAAAAAAATTTTATTCTTTTATACATACAGAGATTTATATGTATAAAATGTACATATATGTATGAATCTATTATTATGAATAAACAGTTCTTTTTATGATTTATTATATAATATTTTTATTATTAAATAATATGTGTTAAATTTATTTAACTTTCATTTTGATAAAATAGAGTAAATCAGAAAAGTGTGAAATAAGGCAATCAAGATTGTTAGATTAAAAAAAAAAAAAGGAAAAATGTACACGTGTGAAACAATGAATAGATCTGTACAAACACAAAGATGCTTTTACACTTATTTCTGATTGCTATAGATGGCCAGCTTTGTTGTTTATCTGTATCTTAAAATTATTTTCACAAAAGAGGTGCTTTGATGTAGTAACGATAGCGATCAATTTTAAGTCAAACTTGTGAAGCTTTGATTTTTTTTAGATAAAGATTTCCAGATGTTTTTCGCGATATAAACGATTAAAACAATTTTTTTAGGGCAGTCAGTCTGAAATTTTTTAAAGAGGCAGTTAATCATTAATTTTTTTAAAGAGATGATCAGTCAGTAATAAATTTCTTTAGAGAGATGATCAGTTAAATTATTATTATTATTTTGAGACTCAACTCAGTCGTCCTTCCTTGTTATAATTCTTAGGCAGAAATGTAAGCTCGAATCTTTTTTTTTAAAAAAGAGAGTGAACGCTTTAATTCTTTTTTCTCACTCTTTGAAAGTTGAAAAAGAGAGAGCAAATGAAATGTGCGTTTACATAAAGCAATTTTCAAGCAATATTAAAGAATAGGAGAGGAATGGAACAAGATTGAATTTATTATAAGCTAGTAATAATTATAAAATGATATTAACATATTTGGTGATGCATAAGAATATGCCTTTGCATTGCTAAACCATTTTTTTTGCTTCCTGATTAATACAGAAGAGTCAAAATCGCTGATCTGTCTATTATGAAATCATGTATCCAGTAATAACCAACAAAATTATAGATTTTGAAGCCAACCACGCAAGCTATATGGAATGCTTTGTTCCTAGTTCATGTCTTATTAAAAGCTCATTGCCTTTCAAACAATGGAGAAGAGGGGATAGGAGGAAGAGAAAATCCATAACAGCCATGTAGAACCAAGTTTGAAGCCATAAATCAAATTTTTTTTGTTGATTTACCTCAATCATCTAAAGTGTCAACAGCAATTATTTTTTTTAAAGAAGAGAGACAAGCAAATCCACCGGTACCTACTTATTCAAAGTACTTATAATAACTTTTTTCTTTTAAATGGTAGAAGGAAGCCAATCAACAGTGAATAATAATGGACTTAAAAAAAAAAGAAGCAAGCAAAGTCAATTGATTCAGCATTATCTTAAAAGTATCTGCAATAACTTTCTTTTTTTTGTTGTTGTTGTTAGTGAGAAAGCAGTCTAAAATTCAAATTCAGGACATTAATAAGAAGTAAAAAGTAGACGGGTAAATATGAACTTTCTTTAACCGATTTTATTCTTTTGCTTATTAAAAGTAAACCTTAATTTACTGGTCAAAGCAATTTTCTTTTTTTTTGATACAGAAACATTAAAGACTTGATTATCTATAGTTATTTGCAATATCTCACAACATAGCACAAACATAGTTTAAATCTTTAAACTTAAATTTTTCATTATTTTTTTTTATTATATATTGTAATGTTGAAATGTTTTTTTTTTTTTAATTGTTCTTCAGTTGTTAATGATAATGAGCAACCTATAGATATATGCACTTATAATGTTTTTTATTTTTATTTTATCTTGTTGCATATTAAAAAATTAATATATGTATTTTATTTTCTTTCGCTATAAAGTTGCAAAAGAGAAAAGATATTTTTATATATGTGATTTTTGGGTATACATTTTAAACATATATGTTAACATTACCGAATGCGTGAATGTGTAACTGTTTATCCAAACACATCAAAGAATAGATTATATATGATTAGTTTAAAATAGTAAATTGGAAAAAAAATAGGGCATTACATTTGAATGGAAATGAAATAACATATACAAGTTACACCTGAAATTTATTTTATGATATGATGAGTAAGAAAAGTCTTAAATAAGCATTTATAGAATATGTATTTTTTTCTAATATTGATTTAAGTCAGCTTATTTTGAGATAACAAGAAAAGTGACAAACCTATATATTAAGTTTATTTAGCTTATACTTATATAAATTTTTTTATTAATTTTATATAAATTTTTATATTAATAAACCATTTATTTAATTGTCGATTTGACTTTAAAGAAGGAAAGAGAGAGTAGTAGTGTTAATAAAATATAATTATATATCTTGATTGGTTTCGAAGTTATTATTAATAATATTATGTTTTATTTTTTTGTCTTAATTCTATCATTTTAATTCATCATCATTGCTCGCAGTTATTAAGTATTACTATTCGTATATATTGAGCAATCACTTACAAATATTAAGCGCGAAAAATAATAGGTAAACCAGAATGTTGATATTTAAGTATTTAAGGATTATGCTTGAGAATAAACAAATTTTGATAATTATAGTTCAACATAGAAGGCTAAAATTGTGTTGTGTCCATGAATTTAATCATCCTCATCAAAGATGGATATCATGTTATTAGTTAAAAATGTTTCAAATAATACTATATAAAAGTTATGATCGCCATCAATCATCATTAATAAATTATAATCATTAAATTTAATGTTTAGCATAGTGAATATATTTTAATAAATAGGGGTTTATATAAAATTGAATATTATGCAAAGAGATTCATGATGATCAATCATCACCATTAGTATTATTAAATCCCAGTATGAAATATGATAATTTTAATAGATGCCTATAAGTTTATAAAGATGAATTTATTGTTGTGAGTTTATTGATAAGCCATGGCTGGTATCATCATCACTATTATAATCATTGTTATGATATCACTATTATTATCATTATTATGATATTATTATCATCATCATCATTATTACCTTTATTGTGATAAATAATCTAGTTAAATGGCCATCAATATCAATAATGGTCTTCACATGCTTGTTTGGAAGCCATTAATAAGATTATACATGTCTGTTCATCAATATACGCTAATGAGCTAGCAATGTCTATAAGAATCTTTGATCTATAGTATAAACTTTGGTAATATTGGGATCCTGTAATTTTATCAATATAGATAAAATGTAGGAATGTCATTTTGTTCAATAGTCATCCAAGTCATGTGTAATAAATATGTACTGAATGAGTTTGAACTCAAGTACACTATAAATAGATACTTATCTAGATTGAAAACAATCTAGTGGCGCTCATGGGAAAACACATGTTCTTAGCTAAACTGAATAAAGAGTGATATCATCCCTTTCCAACTTCATAATATTAGTTTTATAAAATATATTTTTTATAAGTTGTCATGAATAGCACCAGTGTGTGCATATGACCATGAATGGTCTTATATATTTGGAAAGAAGGATAGGAAGGATTCTTTATTAGAAGAACCTAGTATTGGAGATAAGCATAAGGCACTCCAGGAATCTCACAGTGGGTACTTTTATTCAGTTGCTATGTTTAATATTATTTTTATTAGATGACAATGTCCAGTATGTTTTACTGTTTAAATGACTGCCCCAATATATAAATAAATACCAAGAATCTTTAATGCTGATATTTTCTTTGTCTATGCTATGATGAATTGAAATAGCTACAAATTATAATTACAAATACATATTTATATTAACTGATAAATAATTGTTATAAATGGCAATTTATAGGTCAATTGTTACAGATGGCAATTGATTTATTTAAATTGTTACAAATGGCGCCCAACGTGGGGCTCGAAATAAGCCAAATAATGGCTTGAAATACCCCACATACATGAGAGATGGGTAGTATATGGTGATGACAGGTGTATAGTTTGTGACAATTGATTTATTTAAATTGTTACAAATGGCGCGCCAACTAGGGCTCGAAATAAGCCAAATAATGGCTTGAAATACCCCACATACATGAGAGATGGGTAGTATATAGTGATGACAGATGTATAGTTTAAAAAAAAAAAAAAAAAAAGAATATTTTTTTTTCTGTGCAATTTTTTTATTATTAGTGTATACAAATATTTTGGCCTGATGTTTAGATGATGATGATTACTGTTATTGCATTTTGATGATGATAAATGAATACAGTCATTATAGAGCTTAGTTTCAATTTTTAAAATATAATGATATCACAACTTATAATGTGTTAAAGTTAATAACACTGTTTTTTATTATATATTTTGCTTATCAATTAAATAAGCATAGAAATATTAATAGCCTTGAAGTGTGGAATAATAATTTTGTTCATATTTGAAAAGTTTGTGTTATAGAAAATTTATGATTTTGGAGGTTGGAATGGATATTTGATTGTTGGAGTTTGGTTGGTTGTGTTACGGTTGTGATGATGGATGGAGAATTTTTGTCATTGCCTTGAGAATGTGATGTATTCATGCCACTGGTGATTGATTTACCTCATTCACTGCTCCAACCCAGATTATAATATCAGTTGTTTTAATCATGAAGCAGTTAACAGTAGGCCTGCCATGATTTCGCCTCTAAGACTCCAGAGAGAGCAAGGCATAATTTTTCTGATACATAATATTTCGCCTCTAAGACTCCAGAGAGAGCAAGGCAGTATTTTGTTTTACTGATATATAATTGTTGCCTCTAAGACTTTAAAGATAAGCAAGGCAGTATTTGACAAATTAAAGCCCCTAAGACTTGGACGCAAGCAGGGCAATGCAACAATGTTTGCAATAAACTATTATGGGTTGTAGTAGCTTAGAGTGATTGAATTGAGGTGATCATCTGAGTGTTCATGGAACATTGTATGCTTTAAGTGTGGTGATCGAATTCTTTTGTCTATCTCATGATTGTGAATTGCTAATCATTCTTTTGGCTGTCAATATCTGTCAGATCTCTAGAAGGATGGATGAGTATATGAATAACTTGAGACGTGAACTCTATTATAAATCTAGCACATATGTTATATAAGTAATTTTTTTTTGTTGCTTAGTGTATTAAAAAGGGCATAGAGAGAGGTAAGTTTTTATAAAATCATGACAAACTAGATAAATGATGGCATAAAAAGGACACACCAATACAGAGATAGCTTTTTCTTAAATAAATGTTTTAAATAGTACTATGATCTCATACTTTATCAATCATATATGGGTAAAGGAAATATAGTGATGATGGAGGTTAAGTTAATTAAAAGGCATTTAAGATGTAGATAGATTGATGGGGAGAATTATGGCTGAGAAAGAGTGGTTGAAAATTTTAAGGTATATGAGAATAGATAAAGGTGTTTGACTCAGGATGTATAGGAAATCAGGGAGCAGAACAATAAATCAGAACAATAAAGCAGAACAATAAATCAGAACAATAAATCAGAACAATAAATCAGAACAATAAATCAGAACAATAAATCAGAACAATAAATCGGAACAATAGAGCAGAACAATAAATCAGAACAATAAATCAGAACAATAAATCAGAACAATAAATCAGAACAATAAATCAGAACAATAAATCAGAACAATAAATCAGAACAATAAATCGGAACAATAGAGCAGAACAATAAATCAGAACAGAATAAATAGAATATACTAAATCAAACAGAAATAAGTAATATAAATATTTTAGAAATTTATGATGGAGCAAGAAAAGGAATTAACCATTGAGGGAATGGAAATAGAGAAGCAGGGCCCTCCAGAGTGGATGCAAATTTTCATGAACCAAATGAATCAGAAATTTGATCGTCAATCACAAGAGATGAAGAAAATGAAAGAGGGCATGAACCAAATGGATCAGTACTTCAAAAAAATGCATGAGTCTATCAAAGGAATGTTTCAGGGACTTGACAATAAGATGGATCAACCATCGCCAGAAATGAATGATCAAGTAACTGATTTAGGTAAAGAAACTGATAATAAGATGACCAGTCCAGAACAAGAAATAGTGCCAGAGAGTTATGTGACTGTAGTCAAGCCATATGAAAATGATGACGTCGCTGCTGTTCAAGAGCAGTGTAATCCCAAAGAGGATATATACAGTGAGATACATAACCTAGAAATAAAGGTAACCACTGTACAGGAACAAATTGACCTCAGGAAAGATGTAGTCAGTAAAGCTAGTTTCTTAGAATTAAAGATGGCTGCTGATGTATATGCCCCAGTAAATGTAGCAGACATGTTTGAGACATTGGGAGCTACCAAAAGGATAGCTGAAAGTTATCATAGAGAGGAGGAGAGCTATTGCTATAAAGTCTCCAATATGAGAATGGGAACAAACCAGTTAGGCAGACAATTTCCCACAAAACCTGGCAAACCAAACCTAGGAATGCCTGGGAATATATATATGATAGTGGATGATGTGCACTCCCCAATGAGAGTGGTAGACCCATTGGATGCCCTGGGAGTTGCAGAAAGGAAAATGAAAGGTTATTCTAGGAGGGAGGAGAGATATAGTTATAAGATCTCCACCATTAGGATTATAAACAACCAATTAGGCCGACAATATCCCATGAAACCTAGTAAACTAAACATAGGTAGGCCTGGGAATGATTCCGATCAACAAATGCAAAATAGAGACCCGCAGAAGCATACCTTCAAAAAGTTTTATAATATATATGAAGGGCCATTCATGCTCAAGGAAAAAAAAGGGGAAAATGCATTTGTACTAGAATCGTCAGAAGGAGTAAAAGGCACATATAATGTACGTAGCCTAAAACCAATGGCACTCATGACCTAAGCAATTTTTTTTATATTCAAAATTTTTTTTTTTTGTTTGGGGGTGAGGCAAAATGTACATATACATATAGTATTCAATTATTTAAAAAAAAAAAAAAAATTTTATTCTTTTATACATACAGAGATTTATATGTATAAAATGTACATATATGTATGAATCTATTATTATGAATAAACAGTTCTTTTTATGATTTATTATATAATATTTTTATTATTAAATAATATGTGTTAAATTTATTTAACTTTCATTTTGATAAAATAGAGTAAATCAGAAAAGTGTGAAATAAGGCAATCAAGATTGTTAGATTAAGAAAAAAAAAAAAGGAAAAATGTACACGTGTGAAACAATGAATAGATCTGTACAAACACAAAGATGCTTTTACACTTATTTCTGATGGCTATAGATGACCAGCTTTGTTTGTTATCTGTATCTTAAAATTATTTTCACAAAAGAGGTGCTTTGATGTAGTAACGATAGCGATCAATTTTAAGTCAAACTTGTGAAGCTTTGATTTTTTTTAGATAAAGATTTCCAGATGTTTTTCGCGATATAAACGATTAAAACAATTTTTTTAGGCAGTCAGTCTGAAATTTTTTAAAGAGGCAGTTAATCATTAATTTTTTTAAAGAGATGATCAGTCAGTAATAAATTTCTTTAGAGAGATGATCAGTTAAATTATTATTATTATTTTGAGACTCAACTCAGTCGTCCTTCCTTGTTATAATTCTTAGGCAGAAATGTAAGCTCGAATCTTTTTTTTTAAAAAAGAGAGTGAACGCTTTAATTCTTTTTTCTCACTCTTTGAAAGTTGAAAAAAAAAAGAGCAAATGAAATGTGCGTTTACATAAAGCAATTTTCAAGCAATATTAAAGAATAGGAGAGAAATGGAACAAGATTGAATTTATTATAAGCTAGTAATAATTATAAAATGATATTAACATATTTGGTTATGCATAAGAATATGCCTTTGCATTGCTAAACCATTTTTTTTGCTTCCTGATTAATACAGAAGAGTCAAAATCGCTGATCTGTCTATTATGAAATCATGTATCCAGTAATAACCAACAAAATTATAGATTTTGAAGCCAACCACGCAAGCTATATGGAATGCTTTGTTCCTAGTTCATGTCTTATTAAAAGCTCATTGCCTTTCAAACAATGGAGAAGAGGGGATAGGAGGAAGAGAAAATCCATAACAGCCATGTAGAACCAAGTTTGAAGCCATAAATCAAATTTTTTTTGTTGATTTACCTCAATCATCTAAAGTGTCAACAGCAATTATTTTTTTTAAAGAAGAGAGACAAGCAAATCCACCGGTACCTACTTATTCAAAGTACTTATAATAACTTTTTTCTTTTAAATGGTAGAAGGAAGCCAATCAACAGTGAATAATAATGGACTTAAAAAAAAAAGAAGCAAGCAAAGTCAATTGATTCAGCATTATCTTAAAAGTATCTGCAATAACTTTTTTTTTTTTTGTTGTTGTTAGTGAGAAAGCAGTCTAAAATTCAAATTCAGGACATTAATAAGAAGTAAAAAGTAGACGGGTAAATATGAACTTTCTTTAACCGATTTTATTCTTTTGCTTATTAAAAGTAAACCTTAATTTACTGGTCAAAGCAATTTTCTTTTTTTTTGATACAGAAACATTAAAGACTTGTTTATCTATAGTTATTTGCAATATCTCACAACATAGCACAAACATAGTTTAAATCTTTAAACTTAAATTTTTCATTATTTTTTTTATTATATATTGTAATGTTGAAATGTTTTTTTTTTTTTTAATTGTTCTTCAGTTGTTAATGATAATGAGCAACCTATAGATATATGCACTTATAATGTTTTTTATTTTTATTTTATCTTGTTGCATATTAAAAAATTAATATATGTATTTTATTTTCTTTCGCTATAAAGTTGCAAAAGAGAAAAGATATTTTTATATATGTGATTTTTGGGTATACATTTTAAACATATATGTTAACATTACCGAATGCGTGAATGTGTAACTGTTTATCCAAACACATCAAAGAATAGATTATATATGATTAGTTTAAAATAGTAAATTGAAAAAAAAATAGGGCATTACATTTGAATGGAAATGAAATAACATATACAAGTTACACCTGAAATTTATTTTATGATATGATGAGTAAGAAAAGTCTTAAATAAGCATTTATAGAATATGTATTTTTTTCTAATATTGATTTAAGTCAGCTTATTTTGAGATAACAAGAAAAGTGACAAACCTATATATTAAGTTTATTTGCTTATACTTATATAAATTTTTTTATTAATTTTATATAAATTTTTATATTAATAAACCATTTATTTAATTGTCGATTTGACTTTAAAGAAGGAAAGAGAGAGTAGTAGTGTTAATAAAATATAATTATATATCTTGATTGGTTTCCGAGTTATTATTAATAATATTATGTTTTATTTTTTTTTGTCTTAATTCTATCATTTTAATTCATCATCATTGCTCGCAGTTATTAAGTATTACTATTCGTATATATTGAGCAATCACTTACAAATATTAAGCGTCCGAAAAATAATAGGTAAACCAGAATGTTGATATTTAAGTATTTAAGGATTATGCTTGAGAGTAACCAAATTTTGATAATTATAGTTCAACATAGAAGGCTAAAATTGTGTTGTGTCCATGAATTTAATCATCCTCATCAAAGATGGATATCATGTTATTAGTTAAAAATGTTTCAAATAATACTATATAAAAGTTATGATCGCCATCAATCATCATTAATAAATTATAATCATTAAATTTAATGTTTAGCGTAGTGAATATATTTTAATAAATAGGGGTTTATATAAAATTGAATATTATGCAAAGAGATTCATGATGATCAATCATCACCATTAGTATTATTAAATCCCAGTATGAAATATGATAATTTTAATAGATGCCTATAAGTTTATAAAGATGAATTTATTGTTGTGAGTTTATTGATAAGCCATGGCTGGTATCATCATCACTATTATAATCATTGTTATGATATCACTATTATTATCATTATTATTATATTATTATCATCATCATCATTATTACCTTTATTGTGATAAATAATCTAGTTAAATGGCCATCAATATCAATAATGGTCTTCTCATGCTTGTTTGGAAGCCATTAATAAGATTATACATGTCTGTTCATCAATATACGCTAATGAGCTAGCAATGTCTATAAGAATCTTTGATCTATAGTATAAACTTTGGTAATATTGGGATCCTGTAATTTTATCAATATAGATAAAATGTAGGAATGTCATTTTGTTCAATAGTCATCCAAGTCATGTGTAATAAATATGTACTGAATGAGTTTGAACTCAAGTACACTATAAATAGATACTTATCTAGATTGAAAACAATCTAGTGGCGCTCATGGGAAAACACATGTACTTAGCTAAACTGAATAAAGAGTGAGATCATCCCTTTCCAACTTCATAATATTAGTTTTATAAAATATATTTTTTATAAGTTGTCATGAATAGCACCAGTGTGTGCATATGACCATGAATGGTCTTATATATTTGGAAAGAAGGATAGGAAGGATTCTTTATTAGAAGAACCTAGTATTGGAGATAAGCATAAGGCACTCCAGGAATCTCACAGTGGGTACTTTTATTCAGTTGCTATGTTTAATATTATTTTTATTAGATGACAATGTCCAGTATGTTTTACTGTTTAAATGACTGCCCCAATATATAAATAAATACCAAGAATCTTTAATGCTGATATTTTCTTTGTCTATGCTATGATGAATTGAAATAGCTACAAATTATAATTACAAATACATATTTATATTAACTGATAAATAATTGTTATAAATGGCAATTTATAGGTCAATTGTTACAGATGGCAATTGATTTATTTAAATTGTTACAATATATATATATATATATAATCAATGCTCAATTTATATTAAGATAGCAAATCTTTACACTGCTTCAATCTACTCCAATCTCCAACTCTTCAGCCATCCATACCATTGAAAATCTGATGATAGAATTCCCAAATTCCATGCTGATGCCAATATTGTTGTCATGCCCATGTTGACCTCAAGTCACTCTGATCCTTCAGGTATAGGACAGTATCCATTTAAATACATATAAGAGGGATGGGCAGAATGTAGGCTTAATATGTAAGATTTGAAATATCAGACACTCATACCTGGAGCCTAATTGTAAATATGGGGATTTGAACTCAGACTTTCAAGCCACTTTACTATCCACACTATCTCATACTACTAATACATATGACCACACACATGTAGAAAAGATCTACCCATTCCTCTTAATGTATACTGTCCTATATGTGAGGGGTCAGATTGACTTGAGGTCAACATGGGCATGACAATATTGGCATCAACATGGAATTTGGGGATTCTATCATCAGATTTTCAATAGTATGGATGGCTGAAGAGTTGGAGTAGGTTGAAGCCTGTCCATTAAAGTGTAAGGATTTTCTATCTCAATATAAACTGAGCACTGATTGTATATATGTGTGGGAGATGATAATCTGGATCAACTGATGAGGGCTGGTTCAGCACAAAATATGTATATTGATGATTATTTATCTTTTCTACATGTGTGCGTCATGTGTATCAGTAGTATGAGATAGTGTGGATGGTTGAAGGTTGCTTGAAAGTCTGAATTCAAATCCCCTATATTTACAATTAAGTGCCAGGTATAAGAATGCCTGTATTTCAAATCTTGCTTAATGTATAGTAAATGTACAATACAGTATTTTTCAATATATATATACCTATAACAGATGCTTTATGTGTAAAGTATTTATATAAGTTAAGAATATAATATTTTAAAAATTTTTTTTAATGTTATTAATAATAAATTAAGAAAATACATTTATATATACAGTATTCTGTGTGTGCACCTTTAATCATTCATAATTCTATTTCATCACAATTAAATATTTGTTCCAGACATTTTTTCTACAACAATTTTTTAAATTCTAACAAAAAATAGTGGCAGCTTCATTATCAGCAGACACACTTTAATAATTTTAAGACTGTAACAGTTTCAAAATCTATAAAGTCATATCCTTGGAATTGTCTTATCTATATTCTCAACTAAATTCTTTATAGAGACTTAAGGCTTTTTGACCCAATACAAGATTTTCAACCAGAATATTATTACAATTCATATCATTTGACCATAGATTTAAGGATTTTTCCCATTGTAATCAAAAAAATCCATTACTTTTGTTAAATTGTATTTATGTAAATAAGTCAATTATTTTATATAGCGCGATGTTTTTTATAAACTATAATATTTAAACAGCATTAAACTGTTGCACATGTGCTTTGGATTTTAAATATAAAATGAATGAATACTAACACTTCAACCACATGATAAAGTCTTTGGAAAAGATAGAATGGCCATCTATCTTTTCGAACCCAAACGCTTTTGTATGGGCGAATCTTAAGTGCTTGAAAGTGAAAGCGTGAAGATATTAAATAACTTTAAATCCAAAGCACATGTGCAACAGTTTAATGCTGTTTAAATATTATAGTTTATAAAAAAATCACACTATATAAAATAATTGACTTATTTACATACATTTAATTTCAAATAAGAATGACGTATCGTAAATTCTAATAAATTTCACCAGCGTCATTCATTCAAGCATGTAAAAGTAATTTAAAGTGATTATTTAATATCTTCACGCTTTCACTTTCAAATACTTAAGATTTTCCCATACAAAAGCGTTTGGGTTCAAAAAGATAGATGACCATTCTATCTTTTCCAAAGACTTTATCATGTGGTTGAAGTGTTAGCATTCATTCATTTTATATTTAAAATCCAAAGCGCATGTGCAACAGTTTAATGCTGTTTAAATATTATAAATTGTATTTATATAAAAATTAATTATCTGGATAATTATTCAATAATCAGCCAACTAATTATAATGTGTGTATAAATGGTTACAATCATAATATTTAATAATGAGAAATCGAATTATATATATATATACATTCATAAAGTAATCATGTTTGTTATTTCAAATTAAACAAAAAACTATTCATGCTAAAAAATATTGCATCAGGATGAGTTATCAACAATAGATATGAAAAAGCAACAGCTTGAAAAACATTTATATATTTTGAAATTTTTAGCTTTAATCAATGACATTTCACCTTAGCTCAATCCTATCACAACCATCCATTGGCCTAGAAATCAAAGCAATCTCTCTTACTATGGGTGCATTTTGAACATCTTCACTTTTTCAAGTGACAAGACATGTAGTACATGTTATAATTTAATTTTGCATACACATTTTTTTAGATATGTATATGTATTATGCCATCATACATTTCTGAAACATATGGCCAAAGATATGTGGAAAAGATAAATGATCTCCAAGATGTGCATTTTGTACTGAAGCAGCACTCATCAGTTGGTCCAAATCACAACCTCTTACACACTCAGTATTATATAGATAATAAACTACTATAGTTTGTAATAAGTGTCTCAAAGTTTCTGCACTTACAACTTTGGCTTAAGCACTCTATGTAAATATATTAATAATTATTACTAATCATTTATTAAATTAGAGATTATCCCTATCCCAAATATATACTTTAAATCATACTTAATGAATAATACATCAATAGTGTTATAAAGGTATTAATACCTGAATTTGGCATTGATATCAGGATAGAAAAAATAGACATGGATGCAGAAAAATGATAGGTACTTAAATGAGGGATTGGGTATTTATTATAATCAATAATTTTTTTAACAAAAATAATAACTTAAAAAAAAATCTGTTTTATTCACCTTTATTTCTTCTTTCTTTTTTTCTCTCTTACCTGATAAATATCTTCACCTAAAATAAAATACATTTGTTTATTATATCGAGTGGTCAGCACAGCTGCCTTACAAGCAGTTGTCCCGGGTTAGCAGGTTCACTTCCCAGCCGATGCTATGACACATAATAAAATAAAAGTATATATAATAAAATGACAAAATTAAATAAAAATTAAAATAATTTTAAAAAATATTTATATTAAACTTTCATGGATTCAAGTATATTATATTGTATAACAGGTGGCTCTGCCAATTAAATTTTTTGTTCATATGGGAATTATCTTAATTGCTATTCTAAGTTTTCATAAAAGAGTTTTTTGTGATAAACTTTAGTAGGGTTTTGTACACAAGATAGATTCCATTTATAATATTTGTGTAGTATAATTTTCACTGCACCACTCTCACACAAGGTAGAAACTAGTTTCTATCCACTTTTATCACCTTGTGGAGAGGTGTAATAAAATATATGACCAAAGATATGTAAAAAATATCTATGATCTTCCACAAGGTGTTAATGTGGATATAAACCAGTCCCCACTTTGTGTGAGAGTTGGTGTAATGAAAATTATACTTCAGAAATATTATTCATTGTTGGATAATCTCTAGTCTAATGGATGACTAATAAGAATTATTAATCGATCCTGTTTTATGTTATGAGGATTATGTTATGAGGTGTTCTAAAGCAGTGCAATTTTTATTGTTTCCATTGGGATAATATGACAGAGTATAGAATACTTTGAAGAAGTACAATAAGACATGATATTGAAATATGTCAAAAAGGAAAGTTTTCTACAGAAGAAAGTGACAAAGGCAGCAATAGAAAATATCAAAGAATTAAAAAAGTGGACCATAGTATTTTTATGTATTTATGGTTCACAGATTAATTTATGTAAATATAAAACATCTCTAGAATGTTATTATTTGTTATTTTGTTTATCTTTTTTTTCTCTTGATGTTGGATATTCATACTCCTTTGCAAATGGCTCATATTATCATCATCATCATATTATTATTATTATTATTATTATTATTATTATTATTATTATTATTATTATTATTATTATTATTATTATTATTGTTGTTGTTGTTGTTGTTGTTGTTGTTATTGCTTTCATAAATTTCCAAATCAGTCTAATTTTTACATTACTAAAATTTATTTCCAATAAATATTATTTAGACGGTTAATTTTTGAGAGTATTTAACAGTTTAGTTTTAATTTTAAAAAAGACTAACTTTTAAAATAAATAATGCACTGAAATTGTTTAAATAAGTTTATATATTTTATCTAACTTTATTGATTGATGAACAATACTTTTCAAAAATGTTTTTATTAATTAATTCCTTGAAATACTAGACTGCATTATGGTCAGTGACATTTGTAGATAGAATGTGATGATTGAATAAATAAAATAAGCATACTGTTATATGGAAAATGTATTAAATCTAACAACTGTTAATAAATGTACTAGAATTAGACATTCAAATAGTATTACAATCGGCTTTGTTTTAAGTTTCATATTCAATATACATATGTAGCAAATTTTGTATGTGATATGAATATTTGTGCACAAAGATTGTAAATGTATATACTCCATTTGCATGTATGTGTGTAGACTGCAGTAGCTTGATATAAGATTTTTTTTATTTAAGTAAATAAACCTAGCCAAATTAGCTTCACTCAATAGATGTATCCTAGATTAGCCTTCTTTATCATTATTCATCAACAAATAATGATATCACTAGCTATGATTATGATATTGGCTAGACTATTTGCCAACAATTTTATATTAATACGATATGAAAAGAAATTCTCATGAAATACAATCTCACATATTTTACCGACTTTGTTTTATTGATTAAAATTTAAAAAATAATATTGAAAAACAATTATCAAACTTTATTTTTACAAATGTACAAAAATATTTCTTTAAAAACATAAAAGATTTTAAAAAGTTTTATTGCTTAAAATGTTATTTTTCAAAGCAGAATGTACCAGAATTGTGTTATTTTCAGAATGTACTTAATAATATATATAATAATTAAAACCAGTCAATACTTAGGCAATCCCAATAACAATAGCAATCAACAATTTCAAACTGTTGTCAAGGTAACCTTTTAACAATAAAGTGAAATCCCATCCTTGATTAATGGTCTAATCTATTTATATAGACAATAAAGATTGCAACTTGACCACAGAGATTGAAATTATTGATACAAAGAAGTTTAAATAAACCTACTTAAATAGGTAGGTATAAACTGTTCTGAATGCAGACTAATAAATAGTCAATTATAACATTACAAATTGCAATTATAATTTTCAAATTGCACCCAAAGTATTACTTAAATAATAAGTGTAATAATGTTCAAGGCTAAATGGATTTATAAGTAAACATTAAAACCAGTCAATACTTAAACAATCTTAATATCAATAACAGTCAACAATTTCAAACTGTTGTCAAGGCAACCTTTTAACAATAAAGGTGGAATTGACACTTATTTATGATCCCATATATTTATATAAACACTAAAGATAGCAACTTGACTCAAAGATTCAAATTATTGGTACAAAGAAGTTTAAATAAATCTTCTTAAATATATCAATATAATCTGTTCTGAATGCAGATCAATAAATAGTCAAATATAACATCTTTAACTCAGCAAAAAGCTTTAAATTTAGAGAGCAGTTGAGAAGTTTTATTAGATATTGGATGAATTTCAGGTTGGTTAAGGATTTGTTCAGTAGATACTTTTAGCTAAATATAAAAAATCTCAAATTTGTGGTGCTGATTGATGATGTTTCATTTTTGACAATAAAACAAAAAAAATTTGATGCCTAAGGCTAAGTGCATCTCCAGATATTGAAATATAGTACTACTTAAAATAGTTATTAGAAAGAAAATAATAAATAATTGTCAATAAAAAATATTCAGATTTGTTTAACTATACAAAACACCAGCCCACAGAATTCAGTCAGAGAAATCTAACGATATAATCCTATTTTTTGTAAATTTGTTTTTAGAGATATCAAGATATTTCATTAATTTTTTTTAATTTGTAATTTTGCCTTTATTAAAATACTGATTTTTTAATTTTAAAAAATCAAAAGAGGCCAGTAAAATCAAATAGCAGCAATGCAAAGGAGTTTTAAGCACTACCGTCTCCCCTTTGTAATAAGTATTTACACTTTTTGTGAGTTATTTCAAGAATACTGTTGAAATTACTAAAACATTATTTTTTGTAAAGTTTATTAAGATTCATGCTTATTTTTACACAATATTTGTGTAATAATTATTAAAAATCAAAAGAATACATTAGCACACTTTTTTATACATACATATTTTATTTTTAAAAATAGAAGATAATAACTTCTAGCAGAATTTTTAACAAAAAACCATGACAATCTGATTGGACCACATTATGAAAAATAATATCTAATACACCATTGTCTTAAAATAATTTGAAATATTTTAAAAATTAGGAAACAGTTTTAATAATTTAAAGCAGAATTTGATAAATTGATCAGTGATTAATATTTTTGTTCACATTTTGAAAACAAATTGCAATTAAAAAAGATTTTATTCATGTTATAAGAATGGCTCTGCTCTGCCACCTGTTCACTACTGAAAGCAACTATTGTTGTTATTATGATCTCATTGTTTCAAATATTTGCAAGTTCAAATATGAGTTTTTAGAATTTTTTTCATTTGCAAATCAAGTTAAATTTATTGAATTCTGATATATAAATAATGATTTAATTCAAAAATCAAAAGTTGAAAGCTTACACAAAGTCTAACTAGGGAAAACAAATCTATCTAGAGATGTGTAGGAGAGTTAAATTATTTGCATTACATTCAGAAATTAGTAGTAAACACAATACATTTTTTGTAATGTATATATACGATAAAATAGTCTTTAAATAGCTCACTACAAAACTTCTTTCCATAAGATAAATTGAAAAAGAAATTACTTATTAGATTTGCTAATTGGTATGAGATAACTATTTGAATTGCTTTCTATTCTTGCCTTGCTTTCTAGATAAGAGTAGCTAAATATCCATTTATTGATCAATATCAGATGTTTAGTTTAATTGACTGTGAATCTAAAATTTAAAAAAATTAGGACTGGTTTAAACAGAAAATGTTTAAAACCAGACCAGATTCAAACTCCATATTGTGGGCATGGCAGGTGGATGTGTTACTGATTTGCTATGAAGCTCATTACATGTATTGATACACATTATAAATTTATTTACATTAAATTGTTGATTATTTGTTTTAAAAAGTGTAACTCCTAATTAGAGTAATTAAATTTTTGGTATTTTTAATTTTCCATTCTAATGAAAATGTTTAAAGAAAGTAATGACATTTGATCTCTTATAATATTATTCATTTATTATTTTTAATTACTCCATAAACTGTTTATTTATTGCTGAGTGAAATATTTACTTCATGCGAATATAAACAGACTCATTTTTCACAGTAATTAGATTTTCAGAAAAAATAAAAATATAAAAATGTCTAAAAAAATAATTTATTAAAAAAAAAAACTGAAATGTCTTCTTTAAAAATTAAAATCTAATGTCTAGACACATACACACATATATAGTGTTCATTAACACACATATCAATAACATCAAACTTAAGCATAGCTTGTGAAATATTATTTCAAATAAAAAAAAACTGAATGTGTTTTACTTGTGTTAACATATGGGTTTGAAACTTGAACACTCAACAGAAAAGTAATACAGAAATTTCAGATTACACAATGAAGTATGGAAAGATTTATGATGATGGTGATACCAAAGATAAATTGAAATCAAAATATATGAATATAATATAAAAAACGAATTACATGCATCTTTAAAAAATTAAGAAACTAAAAGCGGAACTAAGCTGGACATGTTTATAAAAAAATGATAATAGACAGCAAAAGTTTTAAACTAGATCCCAACAGAAAGAGGTCGTGTGATATAGATGAGATAAGAAAGTTTGCTAGACTGGTGGGGAGAAGAGAAGTTATACTTAGTAGGAACTGGTTTAAACTTGGAAAGACTTTCATTTTAAAATATTCTGATATGGCAGAACTTAATTCCAAATTATATTCTTTTACATAAGTATTGCAATAAATTAAAATCTTAACTTTATAAATGATAAAAACAGGTTTTCATTTAATTAAAGTGCTTATACAGAGGGTTTGAACTCAGACTTTCACATGACTCTCAATCCTCCATGCTATCTCATACTGCTGATACACTTGATCGCACACATGTCAAAAAGATAAATAATCAATATACATAAACCACTCCACCCCACAACTCTTCAGCTGTCCATTTCATTGAAAATCTGATGGTGGAATACTCAAAGCCCACCTTAGTGCCAACTTTCTCATTCTACTCATGTTGACCACAATCACTCTGACTCCTCATAAACAGGACATAATCCATTTACATACATATACGAGGGATGAGAAGACCTTAAAGCACTATATTTTGGAAATATGAATTTTCTCTACAGTACAGGTTTTTTCATACCTGCACTTTTATATGTAATATATAGGAGGGTTGAACTCAGACATTCACATGACCCTCAACCATCCATGCTATCTCATACTGCTGATACCCTTGATTACACACATGGTTGAGGGTCGTGTGGAAGTCTGAGTTCAAAACCCCCTATATATTACATATAGAAGTGCAAGTATGAAAAAGCCTGTGCTGTAGAAAAAAATTCATATTTTAAATTACTTATATAAATTCTTTATTTATATTAAGCCTTTCTTGTTAAAATATAAGGTTTCCCTTTCATACTAAAAATATATGTCTATTACATTGAATTCTGGTATAGTCTTTACACTTTAAAATCAATAATAGTAACCTATATTATACAATTACTGATTGGGTAAGCGTGTTTTCGTAACATTAGTTTTTATTGTGTGATATTGTTCCAATATCATCAGGGTAACGATTGCACACACTATATTGAAATTTTTTTTTTCTAACAAATTCTAGCACTGTCTGTTATAAACATTATCTGAATATGCAATTATAGTCAAGAATTATTGATTCATCTTAAGTAAACATTAATCCAATATTACAATGACTTGCTAATTAAAAAGAATTCTAAGAATAACATAAACATATAGAGAAACATTTGTATTCAGAATAATGAATTTAGTTTTCAGTGTAAGGAATTTAGTGTGAATAAATGAAATGTTAATTAGAATATTTTAGAACAGAAAGGACTTTAATCCTGAAAGCTGAATTAAATATAATAAGAAAAAACTATTCAGGATAGCTATATATTATAAATAAAAATTTTAAATAAATAATCAATACTAGTTGAGAGAAAAATATTGTATATATGATAAAAAAAAAATTAAAGCCAATAAACATTACAAGATCATTATGCTTGCTCTTAACTGTTCTTAAAACAGGCAAAACTCTCTATACGTATTGCCACTCAGTGCATTCATTGATTACTCTGAGTTTTGCCTGTTTTAATAACAGTTAAGAGCAAGTATAAGAAATAGTGATCATGTGATGTTTATTAGCTTAAAACCAATCCTGCCTAATAGGATAGTGGTGGCTATGGTTATTAGAGAACCAAAGACACCAAAATATATAGGTACTGAACTGAGTTCAGACCTATATACTATATAAGCTGATGAGCTTGGATTGAAAATATTATAGTGTTTTCAATTTGAGTCTCATAATTTTGTAGGTAAGTAGAGATAAAAGGTGACTGCTGGAGGGTTGCATTAGATCATAAGATCTAAGTGCAGTGCTCTCAGATCCAAGGCTCCTCACTGACGAAGGTCACAATCCAAAAACTAGTCTGGGGATATTGGATGAGTAGACACTAGATGGGAATTTTATGCACAAGCCTTCTGGCATCCATTGATTACTCTGGCTTGTACTGATTGGCAATACGTATAGAGAGAGTTTTGCTTGTTTTAATAAAAAAAAATTACAGATGGCAGCATAATTTGTAATGTTTAAAGATAAATACATAATAAAAGATAAGATATATTTGGATTAGAAATATATACTGTTAATGTTTTTTTTATTTTTGAAAAATAAAATAAAAATCAAAGTTCTCAACAAAGACATTCATATAATAGTCATAGAGTTATCAAGGTATCATCACTTTTAGCTATTATCAATTTATTTCAAGATGGCCTCTCCAAATTTGATGTAGTTTTCTGATTCATAATCTCTCTTCTTTATATTATCCAGCAAACTTTTTTTATTCATCTCTCCATCTCATGTGAACTCTCTTTCTAGCTCTTTGGCAATTTTCTGGGATTCAGTTTAAGACTTCAACTTTCCAGTGATTATTATAATATATTCAGTCCAACTTTATTTCAGTTATTAATACTTTTGATGGATTTTTTCAAAAGAAAATAAATATTAGCATATCACAATGATCAAATAGCCTTATTGCTATGAAGTTCATAAGAGGTTTGGGTATCAGAAGTGACAAAAATGGAAACAACCAGAGGACATAACACTCTAAATTTGATACTATCATTGCACTAAACTGCCTGGAATAAAATAAGAATTGATAATTATAAATGAAAAGAAAAATAACTACAATATATTGGTCACATTTATTAATACATATGGAAAAATAATGTTTCATGGAGAGTTTTTGGTAGAAATATTAAAAGGACATATACCAATGTGTTTAAAAAGAAATATTTTCAATAAATGTAATTTATTAGTGCTTAATTATAATTTAAAACTTAGACATTTATCAGAAATCAAAACATAAACTTTATATCAATCAACAAAACATGTAGAGATGTATGGTAGAAGTAATTAGGAAGGATTGAAAGTGAAGTATATGGGTGAGAAATTAAACAAGTTTTATTGGCATCACTTACAGATTCTATTATATATTAAAAATATCATATACAATAGCTATATATATATCTAAAATTACCAATAAAATACAGGAAACATATAATATATATATATATATATATAATATATAGAACCAGCCGCCTCTTAACTACACCTAAAATTACCAATAAAATACAGGAAACAATAACAACTATCGACAAAAAATATCAATTAATATTTTATTATACTTTGTCCTCCTAAACTTCCTTCCAGAAAGTGGTTGATTTTCAGGTAAAGTGTCAACTATCATCAGTACCGAACTACCAATAACACCCAATGCTCGACTACCAAATATATACCGACCAAATAAACACTTTATTTTATTTTTACAAGAAGAAAGAAAATCCCTTAGGTGCCAGCTAATTACGTTAGAATTAGCATGTCTATCTGATCAGCATAATTTGGTACCTGAAGTCCCCGCTAGCTCAATCGGTTTCCAACCACCCACTAATAGTCAAACAAAAGGTATCTTTAATGCCCCCTCGAAGCTACTACTACTTTTTTAAAAAACTAAAATAATTTCCCGAACCATTCAAAATAATACTTCAATTCTTTAAAACCATAATAATAATATTCTACGGACTGCCGAAACATTTATATCTTTAACTTAGCGAATCTTTTATGAAATACTATTATCAATAGTTAAATTTTTTCCTCCTACTTTTATTAAGAAAAATAAATATTTATACTTACCCGCACGTATCAAAATAAATATAAATATTTTAAGAAAAATAATTTAAGTATTTTTTTTATTTAAAATAAATTAATCGTCTTATCTTATAATGAAACACACACCTTTCTTTTTTTTAAAAAATTAAAATAAAGCATTTTAATACATTACTTTAGCAAATAAAATATACACGTTACATTATATTTTATTTCTTTTTTTTTTTTTAAAAAAAAAATCAAATCACACATACGTGCATGCAATTGTTTCAAAAATATTATTTAATAATAGAAGCTGATTTTACTTATTTTTATTATCGCAAATATTATCTTTTGAAGTTTAAAGTTTATTTTTTTAAGATTAATTCATAAAGTTCAAAGTTCTTTTAATAAAGTCTATCTTTTATTTTAAGAAGAAATCAGGAATGTTAAGATATCAAAGTCAAATAATTACCTAGGATTTTTTTTAATACGACGGAAACAGCACAATGGAATTATTTATAACTCATTGACGACCGGTAAACGACTCCTCTGTAGATCCATTGACATAGTATGATTTTCGTGGCTGATATGGCATACACACACTCCACTGTTCGTTTAGTCTATTTAAACATGATCACTCTCTGAACTAATTGCAGATCTTAAATGCATAGAGCGACTTCGGTCGACTGCACACCACGTTGGTTTTAACAATGCAACATTTTTTTGGAGATATTACTTCAAGAAATAAGCACCACACACACACAAGCCCCAGAATAATAAAATGTTGAGCTATTTATACTGTTTTAAACAATGGAAAACTTTATTAGCAGCAGCATCTTTGATCTCATGAAATAAATCAGCTTTTGCTTCTATTTTTTATTAAAAATCACATACACACATGCACATATATTTAATTATTTTATTATAAGATAAAATGAAATCTCTTTATTTATTTTATTATAAATTCATTTAAAGAATATTAAAATCATTTTTTATTATAAGACTTTTTTCTCTTTTAAACAAAAAATATTATTTTAAAAAGCGTTTACAGTTTATTTTTATTTAATAACAAATTCCCCCTCCCCCCTGCTCTTTAGTTTTTACATTTTATTCTCTCAATTTTAAATTTTATATTTTAAAACATGGAACTCATAAAATTAATTAAATATCAATGTACTTCAGTACAATATATATATACATAAAAAGCCTTTTTCAACATATAGTTTTAACCTGTTTTCAAATGTTAAGCATCTATTTTAATGTTAACCAATTATTGCAGATAGAACACCATCTAATGTTGTATAATAGAAATAAGCAATAATAAAATATAATATCAAACCATCAAACATCACATGATCACAATTTTTATGCTTACACAAGCTGTTTTCACAGAGGCAAAACATTCCATTAAGTAGTGCCACTCAGTGCAAACCAGAGTAATCAATGGATGCAGGAAAGCTTGTGCATAAAATCCCTATCTAGTGCCTACTCATCCAATATCTCCAGACTAGTTTCTACCTTGTAGCTATTGTATGGAAAGTTTTGCCTCTGTGAAAACAGTTTGTAAAAACATAAAGCATAGTGATCATGTGATGTTTGATGGTTTAATACCAATCCTTCCCAAAAGAATTATGGTTATTAAAGAACCAAAGACACCAAAAAGTATGTAGTTGAACCGAGTTTAGATCTATACAACTATACAAGCTAATGAGCTTGAATTGAAAACATTTTTGTGTTTTCATTTTGGACTCAAAGCTTTATAGTTACTTAAAACAGTTAAAAGTGGATGCAGGAGTATTGCATTAGATCTTAAGATCGAAGTGCAGTGCACTCCAATCCAATGATACAAGATAGAAACTAATCTGTGGATATTGGATGAGTAGGCACTAGATAGGAATTTTATGCACAAACCCTCCTGCATCCATTGATTACTCTGGCTTGCAACTGAGTGGCACTACTGTATGGAGAGTGTTGCCTCTATAAACATTTAATATCAGTAAAAAAGAATAAAATCTTCATATAGAGATTCAATATAACTTCAAAGAATTGACTATATAGCATAATAATATATAGAATAAATAATATATGTATTATAGAACATTATACATACTATCATATAATTTTCCATTCATTTTTAATTGACCAGTTATTAACTAAATTTATATGTTTTATAAATATTCATGCAATTATTTAAGTTATGCTTAATATAATATGTTTCATATATTTATATACTTTTTGGATCTTTAATGTAATTTAAAGATTTAATATTTTTTGTAGAATCTATTTTATGTCCACAGATTTGTCATGATGATAGTAACAATAGTTCAAATAAGAAATGGATTAAACTTACATATGCCAAAATTTATTATTTATTTAAAAAATTATATTGATAAACATATAAATATTGGATAGTCAAACAGTAAAAGTCTAGAAAAATAAATAGATAAATATAAATTAAGAGATGACATAAAATCCAAAAAAGAAATTGTATATAAAATTGTGACAACTGCAGTATGATTTACTGTGCTCCTACAGGGAAACAGTGGTAAGTGCTAAAGAACATAACAATGCAATTAATAGGCGAGATGTTAAATATGCTTAATGAATTCACTACTTATCTTACAGAAATAAAAATAGATACTATCTATTTATTCATTTGGTCAATCCATCCATTAATTTGTTTATTTTACTATATCTTCATTAATTTGTTTATTTTACTATATCTGATTTTTCTGTTTGTCCATTCATTCACCATGCCATGTGTGTTAGAATGTTTAAAATATCTAAATCAACTTCTGGACATATACAATGTATTCCAATAAAAAATGGTTTTCTCTATAAGCTGCATGCAGCGCCATCTCTGAATCAATAAATGTATTGTGTAGTCACATAATTTAGCCATTTACCACAAAAATTTTAAACTACTAACATATCTGGAGCATGTCTTCTGATATAAAATATGATAATGTGTTTCACATACCTTTATAGATCATTCTGAATGCACTGTCTGCTATTACACGATTTTAAAAACCCCTTGAAAAAATTATTGACTCATAGATTCACTGATATATGCAATTTGAATTATTTCAAACATGTCAGTAGCAATTTTTATGTTACCATGATGTTTCATTCTGGGTGAAGATATGGAATTACACAGTTACATTTCATGTACAACTTAAAATTTTTTATCGCGAATATCTCAACTATATCATTATGCAAGATGTATTGATTCAGAAATGGAGCTGGAGACAGTTTGGAGAGATTTTCAGCCATCTCTTTACTGATACATATTATATATACATAAAAAAGATCAAACATAGAAATTATGATAATAGATACTTAAAAGAGTGAAAAACTTAATATACATTACATATATACACACACATATATATATATTCGTAGTCTTACAGATCGGTTGACTCCATTAATTACATATATTCTACTTAGTGATAAACCTTTATTCAAGGATTCACCATAGTTATCATCATCAATGTACATCCACTATTTTAATTTACAATCGATTTTATTCACTATAACAATCATAAAAAAAATTCAGTTTTTTTAAAAACTGCCATTTTTAAAATGTCAGCCTTTTGTAAAAATTGATGACATCATAGAATAATGACTTTATGTTATCCAAAAAAAATAGTAACATTCTTGCTAAAAATGTACAGTACAAAGTTTATTTTTTATAGACAGTACAGTATATAATAGTAGAGGATGCAATATTTAAATATAAATTAAAATACAATTAATGCATTAGTACTTTAATTTTTATCCAGTGTCTTTGCAAGCCAATCAATACATATTCAAAATAAATATTTTCATTATTAATGATTACAAAAGCAAAAAAAAAAAAGCATTTTATTCCATACAATAAGTAATCCAAAGCCTATTTTTATGATGTACAACAAATAAATGTATTAATATTATATTTTAGAATGTTTACATTAGTATAAAAACTGTATGTTCACTCACTTTTATGGTTAAAATTCTTATGAATGGTATTTTGCTTGTAGAAAAAAATATAATCATCACAATTGTAAAATTTATTTATCGTAATTGTAAGTTATTTTGAGAAAAAATCTCAAACGTACAAAAATACAGCACCAAAAAAAGAAATACAATTTTCATTGTGCATAAAATTAAAAATAAATTTTGGTCATATATTATATTACTGATAATTAATTTTATATTGTGTACTTGTATTCGCTAAAATATTCAATCAACTAAATTTGAATTAAAATTTTTCTATCAAATCAAAACTATCATTTAAAGTATTTTCAGTAAAAAAAGTGAGGGTTAGTCAAACATTGGTGGTCAAGATGTCAGTGATGCCTGCTTTACAAGCAGTTGTTCCAGATTAGTGGGTTCACTTCCTGGCTGATGCTATAACACATGAGAAAAAAAAGTGAGGGAGAAGAGAATGATTTCATAAATTATGCAATTAATAATTTTATATATTCAAAAGTTACTAAATCTGAGTTAAAAATAACATTTACGTATTTGATTTCAAATTATAATCTCATAATTTGTTTCAGATATCCAAGCAAATGGCAACATTATCACAAACTTGTAAAAAAATATAGTACTGGAAAAAATAGAAATTTCAACGTACTATTTTATTAGAAAAATTTAGGTCATTTCAAGAAAATGACTATCACATTTAAAAATATAGCATTTCATGCTATGAGAAAGATCACAGCTAGCACATTTGGATATAAAGTGCTGTTTATTTAAGTCTGCATAGTATATACTATTGTAAAAATATTTTAAATATTTATTACAATGCATTAGATACATTTTTTTTTTCTTAATATGTCAGAATTGTTATTATGTTAATTGCATGATTAGGTTTTGATAATGAATAGTACTATAAATGTGACTACTCTTAAACTAATAATAAATCTTTATGGTCAGAACAGTACATTTCAGTGAGATATTATTAAACATTGCTTTTTTACTTCTAAATAATTTTACAAAAGTAATATAAGACTAAATTTAAAATATAAAACTTGAGTATCTTTTTTTTCAATGCAATGAAAAACAATTTTGCAGAAGAACACAAACTATTGTCAACTGTGAACTTATCCTCTCTTTCTCGGGCCATTTTGCTATATGTTTGCACATTGAAGCCATGTATTATTTTTTACCATTATAGAATTTTTTATACAGATATTTTTAAAGCTTACAGTTAAATATGGCAACAATTAATACCACCAAATACCACATTGCTTCATCAACCTATGGATCAAGGAATCATCACAATTTTCAAGCTGAAAATAATGCAGCATCTTGTTGATGGTTTGGATAAGGATGTTGATAAGATGATTCCACAACTCTAGAAGAATTTCAATATAAAAAGCTATTGATTTTATCAACAAAGATCATTAACATAACTCTTAATCTTACGTGGAAGGAGCTGCAACTCATTACAAGCACCAAACTCAAAAAGAAACCTACTTCAATCATGTAGAAAATTTTATTTGGCCTAATCAAGAAACAGGATTTACAGAAGTTGTTGATGATAACATTGAAAAGCTTTTGGAATCACAAATAGAAAAATTAACTAATGAGGAGTTAATACAACTGGATAAAGAAAAAAGAAGACAATGAAGAAAAGAAAATTGATAGAGACTAACCTGACATCAAAAAACTGAAGGAACTGATTTTGTATCACATGGCCATGAAGAGCATAAAATAACAAATAAGACCTATAGGTGTACAAAAAGAAAATCAAAGCAGCAAGCCAACCATCCATTCTAAACATTTTTCTAGGAATCCTTAGCCATCAATACTTAGTGTACTTCTCCAAAAAATCAAGATTATCAAAGGATTTAGAAGATAATGATGAACTCTTAGAATGAGCAATCCAACGATTCAGAAAACTGTATATTGATGAGTATTGAATAAATGGATTATATGGAAAAAAATTTGACATAGATTTAAATTATATTATATTGCACACATACATATTTTAAGTGCATACCTGCATACTACACATGTAGCACAGTTTACACATGTATATATTATACATGGGAGAGTTTTTAACTAATATATAAATATATATAACCATTACAAACCAGTCAACACATTAGATAACCCCAATATAGATAACAATAAGCAATCTCCACTATTGCCATGGCAACTTTTTAATAATAAAGATGGAATCTTTATATTTTGTTAATATATTTACAATTAATAAATTTATAATTACAACTTTAAATTTATACTTTAATTTTTATCTGCAATAACAATTTTTTTTTTTCTCATAAAATAACCATTATAAGCGTTTGCTTTTTACACGACATTCTTACTTTACATTGAGTTTTGTGAAAACAATTATCCTCACTGAGCCGTGTAAAGGTATATATTTGTAAAGATGTATGCCTAAATGTATAAAAGCTAATCCACTACACGGCAAAATTTCTTCAACAATTCTCTATAAAGAAATAATAAAGAAGAAAGCATTACTCATCAGGCTTGTTAGTTGCTAGGTAGTGAAGGTTTAAGCAGTTTTCCAACTATTATTTACTCGCTAACTAAAAAAGATAAACACCCAATTACCAACCAATTCTGAATGACTACGGCTGATACTTAAAGAAAAAAGATTCAGTATGGAGTACATGCAAGGTTTTATTATTTTTAAAAGTATATAAAAAATAAAATATTTCTTTACCTTTTTTAGTCTTCTAAATATTAACTAAATAAGATATTTTCTAATAATAGTTTTCTGTTTAGTATTAACTCTGTTCTGTAATTCCAATTAGCTCATTATTTTTATTAGCTATACTTGGCAGGTAAATATACCAGAAGTCAG
Organism: Epiperipatus broadwayi; assembly: GCA_028023455.1. Taxonomy (NCBI): domain Eukaryota; kingdom Metazoa; phylum Onychophora; class Udeonychophora; order Euonychophora; family Peripatidae; genus Epiperipatus; species Epiperipatus broadwayi. The sequence goes on from JAQFVV010012532.1 coordinate 29,025, forward strand.
TTAATTGAACTCATTGTTTATAAATGAATTGTTGAGAGGCAATGTTTATATTAAAGATATAAAATTTATAGTGCATCTGTTTAATTAATTCATCTTCATTTATAAATATCAACAGCTTTATAAGGTGAGAGGTTCTCCCAGCAGCATTAATTTAAGTTATATTTAACGATGTGAGAAGAGAGAATCACAAATTGCAAATGTCATTAGCAAAGCGAAAAGCAATCAGGATTTCTCATTTCATAAACATAAATTTTTATTAAATGTTTTAAACTAACGTGCATAATTAATTTTAAGAATTATTTATTATAGTCAGAAAATAACTACAAAAAGTTAGTAAGAGCAATAATTGTTTTACTTAAACTAAAAATGTAAAACAGATTTTAATAAAAATGTAAAGTTCTCTCCAGTAATCCGTCATAAAAAAGCACGCAGACTCACCAGGTGATTTCCGGTTGCTGAGGGTTTAATTACTTTTCCACGGTTGTTCTGACCTCTAGCTAAAAATAACTAGATACCCATTTACCAACTAAAGTTGAATGTTTAATTGAGTTGGCTATGAGCCAGCTATTTGAGAAAAAAATTCTATTGAAAATATTCACTCGGTTGGAATCGAATCTCAGATCACAAGAATAGCAGAAGGGTATATTATTTCTGTACTGCAAGATTTTTCCAAATATACATACAAAATAAAGTAACGTTCAGAATAATTTTACAGAAAAAAATAGCATTAAAATGCCTACATAAACAGACAGATACTCATTCAAACAGATAGATATATGTAAATAATTGCAAAATGTATTTTTAGTGAAAAATTTAAAGGAAAACTATATTGAAAATGATAAATAATAAACAAATAATTGAATTATCTTTCAGGAAGACATGATATTTGAACACTAGAAATGACAGGATAAGCTTTAATCAGAGTTCTTTAATTCTTGAATCCCTCAACCACATTACTTGACTTTATCATAGGCTATTAAGTCAATGGATCTTAGGTGGCAACAATAAAACTGGATGCCTGCAAGCCAGTTTATAGATAACTGACATACTTTAAATATGCAACTCCTGTAACATTTTCTTATACCACTTAACACAGATTAATAATCTGAAAAGTTTTAAAAAACATATATTGAATCCAAGATACCATCTTGTCCAGATATATAGATATAAATCTAGTCCAGAATTTTATATATGTTGATAATATCAGCTAGCTAAATATAGTATATTGGTATTTGACAAAAAGATTAGTATTCTGTTGGTTTGACATCTGAGAATTTAAATAAAGTTTGAGCTCAGAAGTGAAAGATTCAGTCTGTGATCATAATCTTTGAATCTGGAATTCACTACAGCAATAAACCATGCAAGTTAAATAAAAGAATGCCATATACAAATTAAACATCATCTAATTTTCAACTTACTCTTTTTTCAGTTTAAAATAGTGAGATTTTTTTACCAATATGTATTGGAGATAGGTAATAAATAAGTAGTCTTAAAAATATGAAGCATTAATTATTTCACTGTAAACTTTTTTTGCACTCTTTAGTACCGATTGTGTTAAATTTTCAATTTTTTATTTTCCAAGAATTAACTTTTATTCTTTATTATATTTCCACACACTTCTATTTATTTTTTAGAAATATAAGTTTACACATGAAAATTATTCTTAAAAATAATATTTCAACTTTGCAACTATAGAAAAAATAATAAACTGAAATATGTAATCAGAACAATGATTTCTGTTTTGATAAAAATATTTAATAAACAAAAAAAAATTTGTTTTCAACTCAATTTCCAAATCCTGAATAAATTTTTGTTAGACATCATAAAGTAACAAAATGCCATTTTAAAATGTATTATTCCAAAAAAAATTACAACAAATAACTGCTATAGCATTTCTGGGTCTGCTTTTTTTAGTCAATAGTAACTTCTGCTTTGATCGTATTTCTTTTGGTTTCTTAAAACAAACATTTTAAAATAAAATCACTCATAAATATTTTGCAAAAATAATCATAAGTCAATTAAAAGAAGAATGCTTACAAAAACTTTTGCATACATTTTTGGAGCCTGAGAATAAAGAATCTACCAATCAGAGAATTTGTGATATAGTTTGTATTTAGTTCTCTATATAATGCTGACATCTTTAGATTTTTTAAAATTAATAAATCAATATTATTTTAGTTTCAATTTTTATTGTCAAATGAATGCTAAACAGATAGTATAAAAGGGATTTAAACTGAATGAGTCAATTAATTGAAGCACTTCCATATTGTTATGCATTTAAGGAGAGACTTTTTAATTGACTCATGTTTTAAAAATATTATACTTCTTGCACATTATGTATAAAATTCCATAATTACTTAGCCTATAAAAATTAAACATTACTATGAGGCATTATCTCTGATAAAGTTAGTAGCAAACTTTAATGATATGTATTTATAATATTAGAATTAAACAGCCCTAATTATTATGTAATATTTTGGAGCTCATTTACTATTTATATTGCATCTTACAGTATCATCATCTAATTGCAAAATTTTTAAAAAAATGTCATTTTCATCTGTACTCTAAGACATTTATAAAGAAATAAAATTAGATAATAAGAACTATGAAATCCAAATCTATAGAGATGTTTAAAACTGCCACATTTAAATTATCCTTAAATTATATTTATAAGGCAGAATCTCTAAATATTTATTTTTATAACTTTATAAACCATCTGAGCTCTTCATAAAATTAGGATTAAACAATGGAAATATTTTGAAACAAAAAATTTTCCAACTGCCATCTATACTAAATTTGATAAAATGATTCATAAAATCATCATCTAATTGATACAGAAGAAAATAAATTAATTTTCATCTGTCGCTTAAACTTTTATAAGGGAAACAAGTTAGAAAATGAGAAGATCCAAACCTAAATATGGAGGCATTCAAAAGAACTGATTAAGAATAATTTGTTTCTATATTGGAGCCATGATATCTGCTATGTTTTTTTCCCCAAAGTCTCATTTAGGTACATAGTATAACATAGATAACAATAGTATAACATAGATAACAACCTATATTTTATTGATAAACTTTGATCATAATATAATAGTATTGTTTATTATATGGTAAGCATATAACATTTTTCAACAAACATATAGATAGATAGATAGATAGATAGATAGATAGATAGATAGATAGATAGATAGATAGATAGATAGATAGATAGATAGATAGATAGATAGATAGATAGATAGATAGATAGATAGATAGATAGATAGATAGATAGATAGATAGATAGATAGATAGATAGATAGATAGATAGATAGATAGATAGATAGATAGATAGATAGATAGATAGATAGATAGATAGATAGATAGATAGATAGATAGATAGATAGATAGATAGATAGATAGATAGATAGATAGATAGATAGATAGATAGATAGATAGATAGATAGATAGATAGATAGATAGATAGATAGATAGATAGATAGATAGATAGATAGATAGATAGATAGATAGATAGATAGATAGATAGATAGATAGATAGATAGATAGATAGATAGATAGATAGATAGATAGATAGATAGATAGATAGATAGATAGATAGATAGATAGATAGATAGATAGATAGATAGATAGATAGATAGATAGATAGATAGATAGATAGATAGATAGATAGATAGATAGATAGATAGATAGATAGATAGATAGATAGATAGATAGATAGATAGATAGATAGATAGATAGATAGATAGATAGATAGATAGATAGATAGATAGATAGATAGATAGATAGATAGATAGATAGATAGATAGATAGATAGATAGATAGATAGATAGATAGATAGATAGATAGATAGATAGATAGATAGATAGATAGATAGATAGATAGATAGATAGATAGATAGATAGATAGATAGATAGATAGATAGATAGATAGATAGATAGATAGATAGATAGATAGATAGATAGATAGATAGATAGATAGATAGATAGATAGATAGATAGATAGATAGATAGATAGATAGATAGATAGATAGATAGATAGATAGATAGATAGATAGATAGATAGATAGATAGATAGATAGATAGATAGATAGATAGATAGATAGATAGATAGATAGATAGATAGATAGATAGATAGATAGATAGATAGATAGATAGATAGATAGATAGATAGATAGATAGATAGATAGATAGATAGATAGATAGATAGATAGATAGATAGATAGATAGATAGATAGATAGATAGATAGATAGATAGATAGATAGATAGATAGATAGATAGATAGATAGATAGATAGATAGATAGATAGATAGATAGATAGATAGATAGATAGATAGATAGATAGATAGATAGATAGATAGATAGATAGATAGATAGATAGATAGATAGATAGATAGATAGATAGATAGATAGATAGATAGATAGATAGATAGATAGATAGATAGATAGATAGATAGATAGATAGATAGATAGATATCACAGACACCTTTTATGTGCATAGTATGCATAAATAAATTAAGATTATAGCAATAATATAGTTACTAATAATTTGAAAGAGCATATATGTTTACTTTGTGTGAGCTCACTCATTCATAATCACTCAAAAATTCAAATTACATATTGTATTTTTTTTTTTTTTCAAAAATAAAATGACCAATAAGTAATCTTTTATCATAATAAAACATACTTTGGTTGATAACTTTTTCTGCAACAACTTTTTCCCCTTTGGAAATGCAATAGTAATTTTTTTATGAGAAGACTGCAATCTATCAAGTTGGTTTGATGTGTTTAAATTCTACATTGACTTCAGAATCAATACAGTCACTTTTATCTGCTGTTACCTATTTCAAATTCTTTAAAGTTCAAATTTTCTGATGCAATACAATAATATTTCACAGGTATTTTTCCCCAGTACTAAATCAATAAGTTTTATTTTATCATTTAAGAAAGATATCTTACACTTTTTTTTTAAATTTTTATAAAACTTTACACTTATAAAACATTTCATTATATCAAATACTGTACTTTGGGAAATAATAAAAAATAAAATGTTAGTGATTTTAATATAAGCTGAACAAATAGTATTAATAAATGTGATTGTGTAAAATGCTTTGAGATTATAAAAATGGTTGCTGGTATGTTCTAAAATTATTTTCAAAAATTTATACATTTCAAAATGTTATTTTTTGTTTATTTATATTTGAATGGATTGAGAGTAATTAAAGCAATATATATTGATATAATGCATATTAAGAGTTCACTGCAATTAATTACCAATAAAAACAACTTTTAAAGTAAAATATATCCGTGGTTTATAGCATTGTCCACTATGTAAAGTTGTTAAATGCTTTTATTAATATCTATAGTGAAATAAAATTTCAACAATTAATTAATGTAAATAAAATAATTAAATAAAATAAAAATTGATATTGCAAAACAATTGCTTAAAATGGTGACAAAAATGTGACAAACTATCCATACAGCAGCATCTCTTAGTGCAAGCCAAATAAAATACATAAAATCCCTATCTAGTATCTACTCATTTAATATCCTCAGACTAGTTTCTAGCTTGGGCTTTCATCAGTGAGGAACCTTGGACTTGAGAGCATAGCACCTAGATTTTAGGATCTAATGCAACCCTCCAGGAACCATATTTTACCTATTGATTTAATTATAAAAAATGGTGATCATACTCTAACTTATACAAATAAAATGATATTATAAAAAGAAATACTATTAGTACAAAATAAAATTTTATGACTATAACTTTAATATAAAACAATAAATAGATGAAAGCAAATACTGCATTTAATATATAGATAAATGGTAGTCTGGGTATTCATGCTGATGCATAGTATGTTATGGTGGAGTTGATATGAGAAGTGCACTGATAAAAACCAAACATTTGACAATATACATCTACATTGCAATAATTGCTCATACTTTCTTTTGGTGTTGAAAGTGAATAAAAATAAAGTCCTATCTTGCAATATGAAAAATATCAATCCACCAACATGAGCATAAAGGTTCAGGTATTTGATACTTCAAACTCACCTGAAAATTGAAAGCAGTTTGTGGAGTACATGCATAGTGAAAGAAAGTGATTTGGATGGTTGCAATATGATGGAATTGAGAAGAGAGAGGTACATATAAAAAATATAGATTGTAATGACTTTTGGCATCCTAGAGAAATCAAATATTTTGTGCCTCTCTTGCCTTCTATCACCTGACAGATTCCTCATGATCACATGACTAGAATGATTATGAATTGTGGCATTTCGCAGATGGCTCAAAGACATGTTCATTTATTAACATGATAGAGTCTATCAATCTCATTGTTAGTTATCACCCCCCTCCCCTGAACTTTTCTTAGTATTATATACTCTTATAATAAATTGGGTCATCTCATAACATAACCAAAATAATATAATTTCAGCATAATTACTTGTATTTCAAGACAGATTCTAGATCTAATCTGGAAATAATCTGGTCAAGTATCCTCTTGTTTCTCTCTCTGTTCATTGTATTTTCAGTAAGTCATATCAGTGTCCTTTTTTTAAATAAATAGAAAATCATAGAAAGTGCTATAACTTGGATAGTTTTTTATCTTCGTTTTAAAAGAAATATGTTACTCTATCTAAAAATCATTTACATGCTTTTCATTGCCAGTTTGCTGAATGTTTGCTACAAGTTTTTTGTTACTGAATCCTTTACGTTTATCTAAAAGACAAAACCATCATTAAATTTTATACTTTCTCGTAGGATTACTCTAGAAATGCTAGATAAATTGTTGGGTCCAAAAGGCTATTTTTGCACTGTAGTGGGATCAAATAATAAAAATAAAAATACTAAGGATTATCTTTCTCAGTATCAAAATATATAGTATTTGACAATTATGATATTTTTTTTAATGATTAATATTATTTTTGCTTATTTTAAACAGATTTATAGATTGAACTTAACAGAAGCCTTTATCTTGGAATAGATTGATAATGCTTGAAAATGATGATGATTAAACACGTGATTATGTATGTATAAATTTTATAGATATTTTTGAGAAATAATAATCCTATTTGAATATAAAAAAAATTAGCATATTTAAAAATGATTGACAGATCAAATATATATATATATTGGAGACTTTTATCTTTTTCACGTGTATGTGGTCATGTGTATTGCTTGTATAAGATGGACTGAATAGCTGTAGAGAGTTTGAAAATCTGAGTTCGTCCTTTATAATTACATATATATGTTGCTACAAAGATTTTTATGGATTACAGATATAAATGATGTATTTTCTGGGTTCAACTGCGTATGGTTTTTATTACAAACATATCGACGTTTTGGGTATATTTGTAATAAAATATATTTCTAATTTATTTGTAATAAAAATCGTGTATGAATGAACGGAAATATATATATATGGCAATAACCTAATGAATTATTTTATTCAGCTGTGCCAGTTAGATTGCAAAGTTTTTATGACAAGTAGATGAAAAATTGGAAGCAGTATCTTCAGGAAAGAGTTTAAATAGTCAGTTATTCATGGCAATAGAGATGAATATAAATAAGTTGAACTTTTGTTCATAAACTTACAGTTTATGATTACAAAGTAGAATTAATTAAATATTTTAGTAATGTTGTAAATCTTCCTAATTTTTTATGCCAAAAATCCAAATATACATAATGTTCAAATGGAAGTTTGGGTTTATTGGATTCTAGTGTCAGCATTATGAGTAATTGGATTTCTTGCAAAGAAAATAACGGAGATTACAAGATATTAAAATCATAGACAATCTCAACTTGTAAATATAAAATTTAGCAATAAGCTTAGCAATAGTATTTCAGTTTATTTACATTCTCCTCTATTGCTTGTATTGTTCAACTCTGCAAACAAAAATTGAATCTACGTCTATTTGTTTTTCCCCAGGTCTTATAAGAATAGCAGATTTGACAAATGGTATTAAATAGGGAGAATGTTTAAGTATTTTGTATCAGATGTTAACTAAGCTTCTTTCAATATAGCTAATCATTTTATTTTGCAAGACAAAGTTAATTTTTCTACTTAAATATATATAAATGATGAAATATTTTAATAAATGGAAAATCCATTTTTAAAATCTAGTTAAAGTTTCAAGTCATAATGTTTCCAAGGCAACAACCAATTAAAATCTACTTTGCAGGCTGAAATAATAGAATATTTCCAATGCTACTTTTAAAACAAATGAAAGCATGCTTTGGGTTAGTATTCAAATTCCTAAATGAGTTTACAATGAGATGAATATATATAGATATGAGAATTTGAAAAAACACAAACTCCTTTTAATTCTCATCTGAAATCAAAACTCTCTCATAATGAGTAGTATATGTAATGTTTTATGCTGAAACATTTTAAATAAATGGGAATATATATTATAAAAAAAACTATTGTTCTTATGTATTGTTTCTTTGTTCTCTTCACTGGGCATTTTTTGGTTACTATCCATTTTCAAGGGTGTTGAAGTATTTGTTTGTTTTTTCTCTCAAAATTATTTTATCTAATACATATTATTTGTTAAGTTTAAAAAATATTAAGAAATCGAATATAAATTCATGTTAACTTTAAAAATAATATTTTTTTTTATAAATGTCATTCACAGCATTTAATCAATTATTTTTTTAATGTATATTATAACATACAAATCATTAACACATTGCTAACATTACCGTGTTGTTGTTGTTTTTATATTTATCATAGCATTTGTTCAAGATATTTGTTAATTATTTTTTCTAATCTTTTGAAAAAATAATTAAAATTTGGAATTTACCAATGACAGAAGAAAATGTAGTGAAGTATTTTCAATATTACAGAAAATAATAGTGCCTATGCAAAAACTGTGTGCCAATGGACACGATATGAAACTTTATGTGCAAACAGAAATAATGGCAGTGTAATCTCAAAACATGTTCAAAATAAGTATTCATTTATCATGTTTTTTATTTTGTTTATTACAGTTGCATTAAATTTTATTTAATTACAAACATTTGGAGTTTTGTGTAATTTATAATCATCTTAAAAAAAAATTCAGCGAAATATTTAATACAATAATCTTCTTATAAAAAAAAGAAAGCCATATTGTTTAAAACATGATGCCCCTGAAAATGGATTATTAACCAAAAATGTGCAGCAAAGAGAATGAAGGAACAATACATAAGTACCAAAAGTATTGCCAGTATTAATAAATATTCATAGTAATGAATTATAAAAACACAGAACTACTTTCAGTTAAACATTTTCAACTGAAAACCTGTCAAATTTAAAAGGCTTCCAATTGAAAATAGTTATATACATCACTGAAAGTATTTTTATAACAGTTATTATGAATATTTATTATTATCATTATTAATATTTTGTTTTAATCACTATTCCAATAAAAAAAGTGCAATGGATATTTTATTTGATTGTTTTAAACAATAAACCCAATTTTGCATAATGTTATATGATTCAAGAATATAGGTCAGGTAACAATAGTCCAAGCTTAACAACTAGGAATCTGCAATCTATTGTCATGGCAATTTTTATGAATGAAAGGAGGAATCCATGTTTTAATCATAGAGGTCGCCTTGGTAATAGATTGAAGATTCTTGGTGTTGTTGAGCTTAGCTTATTATCATCTGACATATATCTATATATAACCATTAGAAACCAGTCAACACTTAGACAATCCCAATACAGATAGCAATCAACAATCTCAAACTGTTGTCAAGGCAACCTCCTATGCATAACAATGATGTCAGATAAGATTTTTTTCTGCAATTAATATAGTATCAGAACATCTTTTTTCCCAGCTATAACAGAATCTCAACCTCTTCATAATCTAAATTTGAAATATGAAAAAAAAATTGCATTTATAAAATACAACATGAAGATAGAAGGATATATAAAAGGACATATATTAGGAAAATAGCCTCACATATAAACTACAAGTAAAATGTCATCACTATAAAACTTCTGACAAGCATTTATATATATATTCAAGTTTTTGTTCTTATCAGTGCATCTTTTATCTTAACTCAATCATATCACAAGTATCTATCAGTCCAGAAGTTAAACCAACTTCTCTCCCTCTTTGAAACATCCACTTCACTTTTTTCAAGAAAATAAGACATATGGAGCTATATTGTAATTTAGGTTCATATAGACATTTTTTAGATATATTTTAACATCATATATATTATATTTCAAACTTCTATTCCATCACACATTCCTAAAACATATGAGCAAAGTTATGTGAAAAAGATAAATTATCACAAAATGTACATTCCATCCTGAACTAGCATTCATCAGTTGGCCCAAATCACAATCTCTTACATATGTCTTCATTATTTGTTTAGTATTATATAGATAATGATTCACTATAGTTTGATTACAAGAATCAAGCTTTCTGCACTCACAATTCGGATACAAACCACTTTATAGAAATATATTAATGATTTTTACTGATCATTTATTAAACTAAAGATTATCCCTAGCTCAAATATAGTCTTTAATTCTTAATTAATAATGTGTATAGTGTTCTATATACAAATACCTTGGTTAGATTATTAACACAGATGGAAACATAATGGATGAAATTAATCATAGAATTAAACTTGGTTGGAGTGCTTTTGCTAGAAATAACTTGATACTAAAAGGAAATATGCCTATGTGTTTGAAAAGAAACGTTTTTAGTAAATGTATTTTACCAGTTTTTACTTATGGATCTGAGACTTGGACACTTAATAGAAGAGCAATACAGAGACTTCAAACCTCTCAAAGAAGTATAGAGAGATGCATGTTAGGAGTAAGAAGAAGAGATTGAAAATGCAATATATGGGTAAGAGAACAAATAGGTGTTACTGATCTCATTGAAAAAATTAAGTCTGAAGTGGAGTTGGGTTGGACATATTGCTAGAAGAGATGATAATAGATGGACAATTGATATCTTAAGCTGGATTCCAAGAGATTGTAAAAGACCAAGTAAGAAGACCACATGTGAGATGGTTGGATGGATGAAATAAGAAAGTGTGCAGGGGTGATGTGAGGAAGCGAAGCTAAAGATCGGAGAAGATGAATTGAACTTGGAGATATCTTCATCCTGCAGTGGATTGATAATGGTTGATGATGTGATAATGATAATAGTGTTCTAGAGTCATAGACATATCAGTACCTGATGTTTTTCAGTAGGTTTGTGATGATGGTGTTCTAAGGACCCAGGTTCGAATCCCATGCTAGTACTGTCACTGGTCAGGCCAGCAACCCCTGAAGAAGAGGGGAAACTAATACCTCTCAAAACGTTGTGCGTATACTAACCTGTTTGAAGTGCTATTACTAACAGTTGAATGTATTTGGAATATTTAAATAAAGTTAAATTTTCTAAAGACATTCAATACATATATTAGATGATGGAAATAGTCCAATATAAAAATACAAATATAAATACCTGAGTTTCCTTGTCCGTGTTATATATGTATAAGGTGATTCAAAATATTTTTATACTTTTAATATTCTTTTATAATGAGCAGCTAAAATATTTTGCAAATAATAAAAATCTCTGGGTTCAGTTTCTAATAAATAAAATTAAAAAAAAAAAAAAAATGCTTCGATTACTAACAGCAGTGACAGTGGTGCAGAATGCTTCCAAATTGGCTAAATTTCAGAACTACCATTAATCACACAAAATTCTAAATAATAGTGATGGCTTATGTATAATTTTAGACTCTTACATCAATAAGAACTGTCATATATCTGATAATGCTAGATATGGTTTTCTAGTTTTCAATCTATCATTGTAATGTCTTTCATGGTCCTGAAAAAAAAAAAAGAGCGAGAGAGAAAATTATTATAACATTATATCAGGAAAAACTTTTAATGATTATAAGTGGCAACCAACTCTAGAACCAAATTACCAACTAAATTATTACGTTGTTATTGATAATATGTTTCTTGCACCTCCCTGAATTTAATGGTGACATCTTTAAGAATGAGAGATGAAGTTGAAAATATTTTTGTAATAGAAAAATGTCGCTACAACAAACAATTCGATAACTGAAAAATTTCAAGCAAACTCAAGATTTTTCTTTCAGATATGCAGTCCACAGTCAACCCAGTTGGCCATTCATTTATTGGCTGGTCAATGAATATGTGGTTAGAAAACAAAATAAGGAGAGAAAACTATATAACTTTTATCACTTGACAGTTCAGTAGGCTGGTAAGTATTGCCCTCTATATTTCTTTGTAGAGAGATATGGAAAGGCTTTTTCCCTTAATGATACTTGCATGTAGGCACACACATACATATATATACTGATAAGTTTTTCAAATGAAAATTTAAAATTCATAATAAATGTTTTCTCTCTCTCTCTCTTTTCAGAGTAAACTAATGTTTTCTCTCTCTCTCTCTTTTCAGAGTAAACTTTAAATGTCTACTTATGGCTGAGTTGAAGCACGATGGCTTTTTCGAGAATAGGAGTTTATGTTCATAAGAAGTTTTATGAAGATTCGATAAAGCAGGAACAGTTTTCTCATTACACGTGACAGAATTTTTTGTAAAAGTAATATACAAGTCCATAAATAGAAGAAAATGGTGTGTGTAAAGTTATTATTGAATATAAACTTTGATAATAAAAAACAGCTATTATAAAGATATGAAGGGCAGATTTAATATTTATGGTTACAGTAAATATATTCAAATGCACAGCTTAACAGTGGTGGTTCTTTGGTATTAAAAAGCGACAGTTATTTAAACTTCAGTAAAAAATTAAATATGTGTGTATGCTATATAAATGCTAAATATAAATTACCGTATTACTTCTATTAATTACCAGCTATTAAATATGTAGTGATAAAAATATATAATATTTTTTAAAAAAATATTTCTTCATATGTGCATGCATACTCAAGAATCTTTCAAAATCAGATTCACAAGAAGTCATTTTAATAAACTTGCAAATAAGGCTTCCAGATGAAAAATAATCACTTTCATTTGGTCACATTATCTTATATGAGTAGTCAATTAATTATTGATATTTTGGAAGGGTATAATGTAACCTTAGTAGTGACTTCAGAAAGCTTCAATCTAACCAGTTCATAGTTTCATATCATAATTCAGATATAAAAGTTATTAATGTTAACATCTATGTAATTATCAGTTATTAAATATATTGTGCAAGAATATATATGAATATTTCTGAAGAAATAATTCTTAATAGGCACATACTAAAATAATTGTTCGGAAATAAGATTTATTAGAAGTCATTTTAATAAACTGCAAATAATATCGTCTTGTATTAATCTGCTAACCACATTAAAAAAAACGATTTCTTTCATCTGATCCCCATAATCATACATGGATAACCAATTAATTGTGAGATATCACTTTAATGATGATCGTACTAATAATTAGTCATTACCCATAAAAGCGATTAGCACAAGAGAGCCTTATTTGCAAGCTAATCCAGATTCTTTCTGCATGGATTGATACAATGAAAGATTAGTAGACTGCTCCGGCTATCAATTTCAGAGCTTAAACTGTTTACGAACTATCGCATAATAAATCATTGGTTTATGTTTATACTTGTACTTAATAAGTCTGACTTGGGAAAGATTTTTATAGTACGCATATATGAAGAATTATTTCTTAAGAAATATTATTAAATTATTAATAATTACAAGATCATCATTTAAAAAAAAAATACTTTTATTAAACTGTTGCCTAAAAAAAAACGTATCATGTAGACTGGCTCATTTTTCCTATTACCAATTTTAAAATTACGATATTTCAAGAAAAAAATGAATAGTGGAAAAAGTTATCTTTTAATATAACAAACATAAATATTCCTTATCTTATTACGATACGCTGTCAATGTTAAGGTTGATTTAAATTTTATCAGACGTTGTTTCTAATAGCTACCAGGAATGTTTGACTTTACATAGTTAAAACAATATATTGTTTGTCTAAATATGTTATTTCTCAAATTGTAGTCCATTTTTAAATAAATTAACTAAAAGTTATGAGACACTAAGTCATACATTAGCAATTCTATTTCTTTTAAATTAAAGCATAAACTAAATTTAATTTGCTTAATTTATAAAGTGTGTGTTGCAAATCTAGTCTCCTTATCTGATGAATTATTTTCAATTATTAATTTACTCCAAGAAATCACGAAGTTAGATTTATTTTTTTCACCACTAACTTGATGTTTAGACTGCTATACAAGTTAAAGTTAATTAAAAAATAAAATGATTTATCTTTACTATGATCGGTTGTTCCAGATCACAGTTTCCTTCAAGTTAATTTTAAAATATATTGACAATCACCATGTGGTCATTACAGCTATTTAATTCAAATGACAACTAATGTTTTCTTTATTCTTGGATCAAACTGTGATTACGTGTCTTTTTTGTTTAAACATGAAAATTTTAATTTGGAATTTATCATTAACTAAAATTTAACATGAAAATTTAAAAAAAGTTTTGAGACTAATATATTGTATAGAGATATATTATTTTATCTTGATATCTACTTTATAATTATATTCAAAATGTATTCAAATGATGTATAAATTTTATGTATTTATTTGTGTATAAATGTTAAAAATTTGAATTTTTAATAAAATATTTGATCACAACCCTTCAGTGAGGAGTTTTTAAATTCAAAATTTATTATTTAAGACAGAACTCCCGCATGTGTATGGGTGTGTAGGTTGTATGGGGCACAAAGGCCTTCCCTACTGGGGCGCCAAGACCCCAAGATAATTAATAAAATTTATATGTAAATAAATGATTTACATTTTCGAATCATATCATTATTAGAAATACATATAGAGTGTAAATATTTTTTATTTAAATATAATAGGAATACTTAAATTTATTTGTGACAATTAGCTGGAGGTTTCAAATTTTTAGGCACAATATCGAAATATATTAATGTATACTGTTATAATCATGCTAAACCGAACAGATCGATGCCATTTTGTCATGATAATTAATAAAACTTATTTGTAAATGTTTAGATTTTCAAATCACTTTATTCCTAAAAACACATTCCGATTGTAAATATTTATTATTTAAGCATAAGATGAATGTTTTTTGACTTAAGCTTATTGTGGTAGGGTGAATCTGAAACGTATTTCATATATATTCTACCATTACACAAAATTGAATAGGCCGATGCCCTTTCATCACTATAATTAATAAAATTTATGTGTAAATAAAAATGTTTACATTTTTTTTTTTTAAAGTGTCATAGCATCGGCCTGGACGCGAACCCGCAACCCGGGTAACTGCCTGCAAGTGCAAGGCAGTCGCGCTGACCTCTCGACCACAAATGCAAGACAAAATGTTTACATTTCCCAATCATTTTTATTTAAATATTCTAATTTAGGTAAACATTACCTTGAGTGGGCTGAAAAAAGACACTCTGGTGTAAGAATTTTGAACCGTCTATTTTTCTTCTAGTGAAAACTATTTGGTTTGCTGGTAAAAACTAACTTTTAGTCAGTATCAAAATATTATGAAAAACTAACGTTTAGTTGAAAACATTAAATGTCTTACAAACAGAAGAGAATTGCTCCGAGTTCTATCATTTCCTAAAAAAAAAAAAATACTATTTTTTTTTAAAAAAGCAAAAAACAGGGAGTTCATTCCTGTGAAAAATGTGAATTTTGAAATTAAAGTAAAAAAATAAAAAAATAGTCATATATCACATGACTCCACTTCTTTTTTAAGCTTGCAGGAAATAAACAAAGACCTTTGCTAATTGCTCAACAAGCTTTGAGATAAATGCTTAGCAAAAGAAAGTATTTAAAAAATGTCTATCTGAAAAACCACCCCCATCCCTGACTAATGGTTTCATGCTTTTGGTAATACTCAGAGAGGTGCTAGGATAGCTTCAGACACTAGATTTAAAACCATAACCCAAACACAGCATTTATCTAAGAGTTGACTATTGAGTAGAAAATCTGAAGTTTTCAGACACCTAAATGTCTTCAAACCCAACTATCTAACTCAAATAGCTATATGGGGCTGAGAGGTCTTCAGCCAAACCATATATTAGAAGTCTTAGCAATATAACATTGCTTAAGATTAAAAACAAAGAGTATAAATAGTCAATAAAAAATAAAAAATAGAGTCGTATATCGCATGACTCCACTTCTTTTCTAAGCTTGCAGGAAATAAACAAAGACCTTTGCTAATTGCTCAACAAGCTTTGAGATAAATGCTTAGCAAGAGAAAGCATTAAAATATCTCTATCTGAAAACCACCCCCATCCCTGACTAATGGTTTCATGCTTTTGGCACTTCTCAGAGAGGCATTAGAGTAGCTTCAGACCCTAGATCTAAAAACACTAACCAAAGCCAGAATTTATCTAAGAGTTGACTATTGAGTAGAAAAATCGGAAATTTTCAGACACCTAAATGTCTTCAAACCCAGCTATTTAACTGAAATAGCTATATGGAGCTGAGTGATCTTTAGCTAAACCATATATTAGAAGTCTTAGCAATATAACATTGCTTAAGATTAAAAGCAAAGACTATAAATAGTCAATAAAAATATATAGTCTTTGCTTTTAGTCTTAAGCAATATTATATTGCTAAGACTTCTAGTATATGGTTTGGCTGAAGATCTTTCAGCCCCATATAGCTATTTGTGTTAGATAGCTGGGTTTGAAGACCCTTAGGTGTCTGAAATCTTCAGACTCAATAGTCAACTCTTAAATAAATGTTGGCTTTGGGTTGGTGTTTTTAGACCCAGTGTCTGAAAGCTACTCTAGTGCCTCTCTGAGGAGTGCCAAAAGCATGAAATCATTGGTCAGGAGATGGGGGTGGTTCTCATATAGAGATATTTTAAATGCTTTCTCTTGCTAAGCATATATCTCAAAGCTTGTTGGCAATTAGCAAAGTTCTTTGTTTATTTCCTGTGAGTTTAGAAAAGAAGTGATTATAGTCTTTGCTTTTAGTCTTAAGCAATGTTGTATTGCCAAGACTTCTAATACATGGTTTGGCTGAAGATCTCTCCACCCCATATAGCTATTTGTGTTAGATAGCTGGGTTTGAAGACATTTAGGTGTCTGAAAACTTCATATTTTCTACTCAATAGTCAACTCTTAGATAAATGCTGGCTTTGGGTTGCTGTTTTTAGATCTAGTGTCTGAAGCTATCCTAGCACCTCTTTGAGAAGTGCCAAAAGCATAAAACCATTGGGCAGGAGATGGGGGTGGTTTTCAGATAGAGATATTTTAAATGCTTTCTCTTGCTAAGCATTTATCTCAAAGCTTGTTGAGCAATTAGCAAAGCTCTTTATTTAAGTAAATAAATTTCTATTTAAATGTAAATATTTTGTGTTGTCTTAATTTTTTTATTGACATTTTGGTCCATATATTCATTTAAATAAATACAATAGTCCTAATGCACTATGCATAACATTTATATAATGATATATATATTGATCATTTTGATTTTATAAAATAGATTATTTGACCTTTACACAAATAAAAAAGTAACACATTTTGTAGTCTATCTATAAAGTAATTAATTTATATGAATATGCAATTCAATTTATTTGCTATTAAATATAATTAGTTTAAAGTTCCTCCAATAACTGCTATGAATACCAGGATTCTGTGTGAATAACCAAAAGATCTAAAATTTCATTTATTAGCACAATAACTGAAACACGATTTGAGCCTGCCATGGTATGTACAATTATTTTAGTCCATAGTTACATTTATTGACACCATATTCTCAAAGTAACAACTTTACAACTACAGATAGTTCAAAATTCTTACACCAGCGTGTATTCCATCATTCCACTAAAGATAATGTTTACCCTAATTTATATAAAAAGTGACATATTATTATCAATAGTTTATTTAAAAATAAAAAATTTTAAAAAGGTATTGCCTCGTAATTACAGTAATTTTGCATATGATGAAATTCTCTTTATCAATAATGTTTTAAAAATTCTAAATGTGTTGCATATTTGGGTGTAATGATAGAGTCTCCCAAAAATGTTATGTCTGGGTTTGATGCTATGTTATGTCAACAATTTTTAAATAGTGTTATCTTTTTCTTTTTTGTTATTATTGCCCTGTATTATTCTTTTATGTTTTACTAAATAGCTTTCCCTATTTTTAATAATGATATTATCTTTTTTTTAAATTTCAGTATTAGCTTTTTAGTTGATCTCTAGCTAAAAATTCATAATTGATCCATAATTTACACTATGATGAAAATCTAAGCAAAACAATATTTAATTCTTAACAAGTATCATAAGGGGTTTTAATGACTTCTAAAAATATATTGAATAAACAGTCTAAGTAGAAAAATTTAAAACTTTTTCTGGCTAAATATCTGTCAGACTACATAATGAAGAATATAATGTATATAATAAGACTTAGTTACTTATAATTATAAAAAAAATAAAATTATACAGGAGGTGAGCATATTTTATTGAACAAAAATAAGTGAAATCATTTTTTTAATAGATAACGTAAACAAGTTTTCTGGTAAAAATAATGACAGAATTTTAAAAATAGAATGTTTTAACAAGAAGGTGTGAATGGGATGAAAAATAACAAAAGAATATTTTAAAAATGAATGTGTTAAGAAAAACGCATGAATAGGATGTAAGAGTTTTATCAGTCATGTTATTTAAAATTTATTAATTATGCAATCAATAAACAATGTAAGCATAAAAATGTAAAATATCGGATTATATATTTACTAAATTATAGTTATTAATAATGGTGAACAACACCACATAAAAAATTAAATGATAGTGTAAATATTTTATCATTGAAGGAATATAATTTTAATAATAAGCAACATGAATAAGTTTATGTATGACAAGCAAGGATTAAGTTTTAATGATTTACTGACCAGCAAGCATTCCAAAGACTCATATTCTGGATGTACATACCATTTGGTAAGTAATTATATATTATTTAATTACTTATATAATATCAGAGCTGATCCGAGAAGATGAAGGGAACAGAGCAATGGAGGTGAGCAGTGCTAAATTATGTTATTTGCAGATAATTTCTATCTGTACAAGTATTTTCACAGGATTGTTCTTAAAATTTATGAAAAAAAAAAACAATTTCAAATTTACTAAATATTTAAATGACTAGAGGAATTTGAACGTAGAATTTTTCAGTCTATATTTGTTCTCTACTCCATCTCAAGCAACTGACACACATAACATGTATGTCAGTTAGGGAGCAGTGCAAAATTGTCCTATTTGCAGATATTTTCTATCTGTACAAGAAATTTTGCAGGATTGTCCAAAAAATAATATGAAAACTTTTGAAAGAAAAAAAACAAATTTCAAATTTATTAAATAAATATTTAAATAACTACAGAAAATTAAACTTGGGATTTTTTCATCTATATTTATTTTCTGCACCTTCTCATGCAATTGATACACATGACACATGTGTTGGTTGCTTGAGATAAAGCACAAGATGGATATAGACTGAAAAATCCTAAGTCTAAATCTCTCTAGTTACTTATATAAAAATTATTCAGTACACTGAATGAATAGGTCAATTAAACAAATATTTTTGTTTTAAGGCATTATTTAGTTATTGTTTTAAAAATTATTTTTTAAACATTAATATGTTTTATTTTAGTATGTGTTTTATTCTTCGTGTTTATTTTATAGAAATAAATTAATAAAACTTACAGTACACCTGGGTCTCATTTTACACGATAGATAGGTTCCTTGGAAAACACGCGCAAACGAAATCGTGCAAAAATAGACGTAACTTACATTGAAAAAGGGGTGATGCGGTCTGTGATTTTTCAAAATTCGCGTAAAAGCAAAGCACCAACGTAAAATTACTTTAAAATTCACGCAAAAAAAATAAGGAAATAAAATATGACTAATAAAAAATTTCAAATTTGAAAAAAATTGATACAAGACAAACATTTTTAAACTATAATATTTAATTTATATTCAAAATAATATATTTTTATGCATAATTTACATTTTTTTTATACACGTTTTAATTATTATCGATATTTGCCGAAAACACGTTCGTTTGCAAACTGAGGAAATACAACTAGTGCTAACTTCACACTCATGTTAGGTCAATGGATTTCTGGTGACAACGTAATTAGTAATTAATCTTTGAGACGATGATTTTATTAATTGTTTATGAACTTAGACTTATGATAATAAAAAGACATTTATTCACCACAGCTGGGAAAAATTTAATTAAAACTAACAACTAAAAATTAAATTCTTATTTTTGTCTTTAATTTTCAATTCCGTTTAAAAATCAAATTTCGTTTCACTACTATTACTCACCTTTTAAAAATAAACTTGCGGACACTAAATGATTAATAATTGATTACGTTCTTTTTTAAAAAGCAAAAACAGAATGTGATTTAAAATGCAAAATTAACACGCACAATGTTTGAACAAATTTACGTCATAATCTTGTAAAATTTAATATGTGTATACATAAAATGTGGAAATCATGATTTTAATTTTATTATTGCTTAAAATCTTACTATTATAAAGCACTGAAAATATTGAAATTACTAAGATGAAAGTCGAATTCCAATAATGTGCTATTACTTTCAATATAACGTAAGTGCGCAAAATTTATTATTTAAAGTAATAGCGCATTATCGGAGTTCGACTTCCGGTGAGCTTCAAAACTGCGTAACTTCAAAATCGTGTTAAATAAGTCTGCGTAAAAACAGACCCAGATGTATTTATCAAACACGTTAAATGACTAAAGCTATATTTTCAAGTCTTTCTTGCAAAAATGCTGGAAAAAATATGTTTTTATAGAATGGGGAGGGGGGGCACTAAAATTTACCTTGAGCAAAGACAGTTCTTAGTCATGTGGTGGGCCTAATCCAAGATATACTTTTAAGTCTGAAATAGTAAAAATAAATGAAAAAGAGTATTGCGGTGGTAAATACAGTAATTGTTTTTTTAGTTTCTTTTCTTCAACAAAGTGAATCAGGCATATTGTTTAGTCCAGGTCTCTATTTTATCAACCTTATTTTTATATTTCTACAACTATATGTTCCCCCTCCAATCTATTTCTATTAATATCCAAAATGGCAATTATTCTTTCAAAAAGATATATCTTATAATTACATGCTTTGCATTATTCACTTAAAACCATCTATACCTTCATTTTTTTTTATTATTATTATTATTTGTTATTAATTCCTTAACCATTTGACTACTTCTCTATTCATAACCATGCATTTATTTTTATACAAAGTCAGTTTATTATTACATTCTTTTTTTATATTTCTTAATTTTTATCCTGTTTATTTATTTTTTGTTTTATTTTCCACAATTATCTATTTTCAGAATTTTTGTTTTTGACTTTCTATCTTGTCACTTTTTTTCTTCCAATTTTTTTCATTAATTTATTTTATAATCTTACCTTTACTCTTAATTATTAATAATTAAAGAATTTTATCTTAATCTAAGCACAACCAAAGTCTCTGCTCAGTAGCCTCCATTACTGACTGCGTATTTAGTCAAATGCATTGTCTTCTAATTTTCCTTTGAGTATTTTTCCCAAGAACTATTATTTCTCTTCATCATCATATTAGTGAACTAAGTCTGAAACATCAATTCACTTCCATTAGATTTAAACCCTCCATATTTATTATAAGCAAATAATAGATATCTTTCAAGTGTAAATATTGAAATGACTATCTATTTAAATACTGTTAATAATATCAATGCACCAGATTCTTTTACCAAATAGTTAAAACAATGTAAAATGATAAATGGTATTATTTAAGATAAGCTCCAAATCAGGTACAAATGCAAACAATATATCAGTTTAAACAATATCACATCAGATTTGCCCTTTCTATGAAGATCAGAGTTAGCATATGTAAGTGATTGTTTTGGATTGATTTGATGGTTTGGTTAAAAAGACTGAGGTTGTGATATTATTAATAACATTTGGAAAACTTGTCATTTCAACATTTACACATAATAATACTATATTAATTAATTATATCTTTTAACTATGCAACTTTTTATTATTGTTTTATTCTTCATTATTTCTTCCATTATTTACAATATTTCCATATTAAAAAGTGACTTCTATTTTCAGTCATAACTATAGAAGCTCTATTTTAGTCAAAATACATTAGATGATAATGGCTTCATGGATCTAATTTACAAAATTGTGTATACAACTAATCATGAATAAATACAAAAGTGATTCATCATCAACCATTATCAATCCACTGCAGGATGGTCTCTCCAAGTTCAATCCATCTTCTCTGATCTTTAGCTTTTCTTCTCCACATCACCCCTGCACACTTTATTTCATCCATCCATCTAACATGTGGTATCTTTCTGGGTCTTTTACAATGTCTTGGAATCCAGTTTAAGGTTTCAATTGTCCACCTATTATCATCTCTTTTAGAAATATGTTCAGCCCAACTCCACTTCAATCTTTTAATGTTTTCAGTGAGGTCAGTAACACCTGTTTGTTCTCTCAACCCATACATTGCATTTTCGATCTCTTCTTGTTATTCCCAATATGCATCTCTCCATACTTCTTTAAGTGGTCTGAAGTCTCTATATTGATCTTTTATTAAGTGTACAAGTCTCAGATCCATAAGTAAAAAGTGGTAAAACACATTTGTTAAAAACCTTTCTTTTCAAACATGTAGGCATATTTCCTTTTAGTATCAAGTTATTTCTACAAAAAGCACTCCAACCAAGTTTAATTCTATGATTAATTTCATCCATTATGTTTTCATCTGTATTAATAATCTGACCAAGGTATTTGTAACTGTTAACTTCTTCTAACTCATCATAATCAATCTTTATTTTCATATTTTGAGAAAATCAATTAAACATTACTTTAGACTTTTTAAAATTTATCTTTAGACCTACTTTCCTCTGATAACTTCTGCAACATTTCCTGCAGCTCTAAAGCATTATTTGCAAAAACAACTACATCATCTGCAAAATCTAAATGACTTAAATAATCTCCATTTATTTTCACTCCTTTAGCTTCCCATTTTAATCCACAAAATACATCTTGCAGTACTGCTGTAAAAAGTTTTGGAGATATGGAGTCACCCTGTCTTACACTCTTCTCAATGTTGACTTTTCCAGTATCATTATGTAATTTAATTGTTGCTGTTGCATTTTTATTAATATTCCTCAAAATATGGCAATATCCTGGATCTATACCTTGATGATCCAATGCTTTAATCACTGAAGAAATGTTTATAAAATCAAATGCCTTTTTATAATCTACAAATCCAAAACATAATGGCAACTCATATTCATTTGTCCTTTCTATAACTTCTCTCAATACCTGGATATGATCTACTGTACTAAAACCATTTTTAAATCCAGCTTGTTCTCTTGATTGGTGGAAATCCAATGTTCTCTGTAGATGTGTTGTAATTATCTTAGTAAAAATTTTGTATGAAACTGATAAAAGGCTGATAGGTCTGTAATTTCTAATATCTTCTTTATCACCTGTCTTAAATATTAATATTAATGCTGCATTCTTTCAATCATCTGGTGTATCTTTATCATTTAGACATTTGGTATATAACTCTGCTAAAAAAAAAATTCTATTTCTTCACCTGCTTCTTTTAATATATCAATTGTAATTCCATCATTACTTGGATAATTTCCTTTCTTCATATATTTAATTGTATGTCTCACTTCTTCATTTAAAATTCTGTGCAATTCAAAAGATGTAATAGATATAGGAAGTATTTGTTCTTTATTACTATATAATTCTTGATAAAAGTTTTCTACCCATTTTATGATGTCATCTCTTTTTTTAGTAATAATTCCATCTTTTTTTCTTATTGCAGATATAAATTTCCTACCAATACCAAAATATTGTTTTACATTCTTGAGACTTTTATTTTCTTCTACAGCTTTCCTTTCTAGTTCACAGTTACACTTTCTTATATCATTTTCAATTTTTTTCCACACCATTTTACAAAATTCAAGATATTCAATCCTTTTTAATGCATCATTTTTGTATATCTTCATATTTCTTCTTTTCTTCATAAATTCTCTAGTCTCCGTAGAAATTTTATTCGTCAATTGCCGCTTTTTTCTACCAGCTATCTTTATTGCAGTTTTTAAAAGTGTATTGCTAATTTTCCTATTAATGTCATTCAAATCTGAATCATGTTCAAAATCTACTAATACTTGAAACCGATTTGTAAGTTCTAATTTAAATTTATTAGAATGTTTCTGAAGATTAGGAATATCAACTGTAAATATTGTTTTTCTTAATAATTTTTGTCTCTCTAGTTTTGCATCAACACATATCTTATATCTTGCTAATCGATGATCACTTCCTGTGTTAAATGTATTAAGAACATTACAATCTTGGAATATGTATTTTCTGGTGATCAAAATATAATCCAATTCTGCTGTACCATCATTTGGATGCTTCCATGTCCATTTTCCTTTAACATTTTTCTCAAACTCCACATGTCTATGTCCTCTCTCATTTCTATTACCATAACGAAAATTATCTACAGAACTTTAATCTTTTATTTGTTTACCAATTCTAGCATTAAAGTCTTCCATAACAATTTTGAAATTTTGTTTACTCTGATCAAAAGCCTTTTGTACATCCATATAAAAATCTTCTACTACTTCATCACTATGAGAACTAGTTGGGGCATAAACCTGAATTATCTGAATTTGGTATCTGCTATTAAGTTGTATAACTAATGTTGACACTCTGTCTGATACACCATCAATCTCACAGACGTGATTATTAATATATAAAATAGATGTACCAATGGTCATGTTTTTTTAATATAATTTAAATAAAATTTTATTAAAAAATACATTTATAATTTTATTTATAACAACATTAGGAATAGAATTTATGTATTTGCGACCTGTCATAAGATCTAAAAATCCTAACAAATTAATCAAATGTGACTTAAGGAAGATAACTCCATTACTGAAATGTAATAATTTAAAGGCAGTATTAATACAACATGCTTGGAGAAAATGTTGAAAATTTTAAATATAACTTTAATACTTTCAGTGCAAGTATTTATTAAAATATAAACTAATAAACTTGATAAACTTTCAAAAAAGTAGTTTGCTGCAAAAAAGTTAAAAACACTAGCAAAAGCTCTCAAATAAGCAAACTAAAGTGCCACATTCAATATATATATATAATGCTTGGATTGGTTAGTGTAATCTTGCCAAAATTTGTCTTTAACAAATAATTATTCATTGTCTTTTTATCTTTTTTTTTAAAGTTAGAATGACCGTATTCATTTATGATAATGATGATTAAAAAATATGTGCACAAGATTTATAGAGCTCTTTTTATATAATGTTCAATAAAAATTTTTGTTCTTAATATTATAATAGTTTGAATATATATTTTTTCATTTCTCTGAAATTTGACCAGGATTTATTAAACAAATTTGTATAAGTATGTGTTAAGCTTTCTGTTTAAAATCGTGTCAATAGAATATTATCATTAAGTGATAATTTTTGATCATCATTAGATATAGTTTACATTTTATTTCATCATTTTATTTTAGCATCTTATATTTAGAGTTACATCATAAAGTAATTAAAGTGAAAGGCTGAAAACCTCTCGCATGCACTTTTAGAATGCGTATATGACAGCCAATCAAATGTAATGATGACTGTATAGGGAGCTCTTAAGTTTCAAGACAAGCAAGAGATTTTTTTTATAAGAAAAAGATGGTTCCACCTTTCTCTTTATTTAAATTTATATATATATATAAGCCAATCTGAAGCATTTTGACTTAAGAGCTCCCTATACAGTCATCATTATATCTGATTGGCATTCTAGAAAGTACATGTGAGAGGTTTTCAGCTTTTCACTTTAATTACGAACTGCCTGTGCTTAATAAATAATATTTATTATAAAATAATGTAAGTCCTACCACTTTAATGTGAATATTTGGAACTAAGAGCACAAAATTATTCTTATCTATACTGTGGATAAATAGCATTCTGAATATTAAGCAAAGAATAATCAAAAGTAAAATAAATCTGATGAGTCTACCTATTCATGGAGCTTTTGCTATTTATAAGTTTACTTTTGCTAACATTGGTAAAAATTCTGAGTGAAATTAATATATTAGCCAGATGAATTTTGGCAAAGATATGCTTATAAATATCAAAAGTTCCAAAAATAGGCAAATTCATTGGATTCACTTTATTATTAATCATTTGTTAAACATACAGAGTGCTATTTATATGTAGGCTGAAGAAGAGTGGTTTTCCTTTCTTATTTACACATATGAAGTATTATAATTTTATCTTTCTTATTATATTGCCAAATCAATATAATATTAATATTATCTATGTTCTTTATTATTTTTTACAATGCTTTTTTACAACCTACAATTGACAGTTTCAATTGATCCAGCAATCTTCTGCAGAACTATAACAATCATAATAAAAATACATGAATACAAATATACATGAACATATAATTTTATATTTTATATATATATATTCTCTTATAATTATCAATAAAGCAAGTCATATATAATGTGACATTCCTTTTATAGCTTGTATTTATAAAAATCATCATTTATTACAAATATATATGAACATATAATTTTGCATTTTATCTTTATACACATATATTTTCCTATAATCATCAATGGTATATAAATGATGATTATAAGATAATACATGTATACATATAAAATTTAAAATTATATGTTCATGTATATTTGTATTCATATATTTGTATTATGTTTGTTATAATCCTGATGAAGATTGCTGGGTCAATTGAAACTGTCAAAAGTAGGTTGTAAAAAAGCATTGTAAAAAGTAATAAAGAACATGGATGATATTAATATTATTTACATATACATTAAACTATGCTAATTTCCTGTCTACATATTTGAGATTATATATTTTTAATAGATTTCCAATTGTCAAGTGACCATCTCTCAATTAAAAATTTAATATGCAAAGCTATTAACCAAACATATATTAAACATGTTTGCTGATTTTAAAACCATGTGATTGTTATCATTAGAATTTGCTGTTTTTTACCACATGAAGTATAAAATTTGAAAACCCAAAACTTAAACATATCTTAGAATTTTATTCTCAGAAAACAAAATTCAATTTTCATGATTAAAGAATATCTTACTATAGGAAAGAAGG
Organism: Epiperipatus broadwayi; assembly: GCA_028023455.1. NCBI lineage: Eukaryota > Metazoa > Onychophora > Udeonychophora > Euonychophora > Peripatidae > Epiperipatus > Epiperipatus broadwayi. Next base: position 56,214 of record JAQFVV010012532.1, read on the forward strand.
GATGAGTATTAAATATAATATTAAATTTAATAATAAAAGACCTGAGCAAATACACAATCCATTATCATCTATTAAAAAGATTTATTATATCTTTATAATTTTACAGTAGCCATCTTTATTTCATTTAAGTATTATAAAAATATCACAGTCGAAACTCATACAAATAATGGAATTAGGAATTGGAATATGCAATTACGTGAAATTAGCTTAAATAGCTTTTTTCCCCCACTTAGGATTGCATATAGCAATAAACTCAAATTATTAATATTATATAGAATGAGCTAATCTGACTTTAATATCCTATTATTTTATTGACACTTATATTTCAATATTTATTCATATTTCATTAACTATAAATAAACATCATTAATCTGAAGTTCCTTGTTCCAAAACTTTTGGATTTGAGAATCACTTTTTTATAAATTCAAATTCTGTTAAAATAAAAAAGAGCTCACTCATTGCATTTAGGCTTATCAGTTTATAAATATTTACTTGTTTGTTAGTTTATTTGTAAATGTGTGTTTAAATTAATTTATTTATTGTAAAAAGTTAAAGGTCATCTTTAAAATTTTGTTTGAATAATAAAAAATTTTGAATAAATATTCAAAATAACTGGATTCTCACTGTTCTACAATTTGTTAATCATCATCATCATCAATTATCAATCCACTGCAGGATGAAGGTCTCTCCAAGTTTAATCCATCTTCTCCGATCTTTAGCTTCTCTTCTCCACAACACCCCTGCACATTTTCTTATTTCATCCATCCATCTCACATGTGGTCTCTTTCTAGGTCTTTTACAATCTCTTGGAATCCAGTTTAAAATTTTAATTGTCCATCTATTATCAACTCTTCTAGCAATATGATAATAGATGGACAATTGAAATTTGTTAATACAACTAATTAAATATTTAGAAGCAATATTTGCTTTGTCCAGCATCACTCTATTGCCTGCTGGATTGCAAGCACAATTAAAGAAAGAAATATTAAGAATAATGTGAAATGGCGTATCAAGTAATTTAAAAGTATCATTATTTTATTTACAGAGGATTAAGCATGAAGATAAAAAAAATCATTAACATTTATATACATTATATATTATACCCTTTATATATATATCACTAAACCTAATATAGGGGTCCAAAGGCTTACAAAATAATATTATTGATCAATATGATCTCCTGTGAGTCTCTAAGTTTATTTTCATATCTCCGGAGATAAACTTCTCCACAAAGCTAAGGTGAAGTATGGGTGACTGGAAGACCTATTGAATACCACATCTGCAGTCCTGGAACTTTAACTAGCAAGTCACTGTTCTTGTTCTTCTATACACACTCCTGGGAGTTATACAATGTCCCTTTTGATTGGTCACCAGCTGTTCACATGGTGGTCCATATCTAGATTTTCCACATTTGATTCTTGTAATCAGATAATCCAGTTCACATTCCAATTATCAATTTTTAGCAATGTGTTTTCATTACCATCAAATCTGATCAGGAACTAAACATTCCAATGTTCCAACGATTTTCTAACCTTTATAAGTATAAGATTTATTCTTTTATTTTAAACTATTTAATTAATCTAAGTGCCTTTTAAAATTAATGTGTATGTCTTCGGCATATACGCACATACATTTATTTTTACAAGTATAGTGTCATTTTTCTAAATACTACACATACATAGCATATCTCCCTCAAGTTCAGAGATTCATGTTTTTAAAAACATATTACTAAGATAGGAGGGTTTTTTTTTTTCAAGGTTTGTAGTATTTTTGTTTGGGACTGCAATGCTGTTATGGCTTTTCTAAAACAGCTGCAGCATTTGTTCTGTATTTCTACAACTGATTGATGTGTTTACACAACTCTCTTCTATCTGCCATTTGGATGGTTGCCAATTGCTTGTTTAAATGGCATACAATTTCAGCCTTTGTCCAGAATCTGTCAATTTTGTTTCTTCCCATATGTGTTCTCTAGGGACAAATTCATAGTTTGGGACAGAAGTGCTTCACAATTTTCAGATGACCTACTTTCAGCAAGCTTGGTCTGCAATCTATGACCTATATATAAGAGATGATTTCTCAACTTCTTTCCAGGACTTGACTTTAGTTGGAGATGTTTTGCATGTGACTGATAGTTTTATGTTTTTCAATAAACATTTCGATATCCATATTTTTGCCCATCAATAATTGATTCTCAGGTGATTGAAGCCATCATGGGCAAGGAGAGGGTTTATCAGAGTGTGAACTATATGTAATGGCAATTTTAGTTTTTTACTGATGTTGGAAGTAATTGGGATCTGCATTACACCTTTGATTTTGACAGCATTACCATTGATGTCCCAAAATTTAAAGTTGGTATGCATAAGCTTAGATGGCTGTTTCATCTCAGCCATGATGGTTTTCCAAAAATAAAGATACCTGACTACTGCTGTCAACTTCCATGGATAGGGGTTTTCCGTAAATTTTTACGGTAATTTTGAATTTCTGTGTTTGGTCCATAGACATATTATTAATCACAGCAATTTTCTCTTGCATAGATTTTCTGGTAATTCACTCTTGGCTAGTATTTCTCTTATAATGGTTGGATCCTTTGATTTTGCAGATTTTTTCCGAGTGGCCAACTTTTTTGCAGTGCTTACAGCATTCATCTTTGTAAAAACTCTCACAGGCTATGTGACCAGGTTTGCCACAATTTCTATTAATTATTCTCCTTTGTTTGGATACCCTTCTTTTGGGCTTGTTAACTTTGTGGATTTCTAATGGGTCATTGTCTGCTACTTTTATGTCAGTAAATTCTTTGGCTTGCTGTAAAACCAATTCACGAGCTATTCCACCTTTGATAGATTTGTTATGATTAAATGTCTTTATCTGCCAATAACTGTTATCTCAGACTGTTACTACCCATTCCACATAATTGTTTGAGGAGGGCCTTCTCCACATATGAGTCATAAATGCAGTTTTTTGTGAATTTAAAAAGGGCAGTATCGTAATCTTGCATTTTCTCATTTTTGCCTTGTCAATGATTTCTAAAATGGAGCCTGGTGATGTACATATACCCATGAAGGTTAAAGTAATTCACCAAATAATCTTTGATTTGGTTAAACATTAATTCATCAAGAGTTTGGGGTTCGCAAAATTTATTTGCTACTTGAATAACCCTTTTTCCAGCAAAACATAATAATGTCACTGTATTTTTATATTGGGCTATTTCCACCATCTAATATGTGTGCTGAATGTCTTTAGAAAAGTTTAATTTTATTTAAATATTTCAAATACATTAAACTGTTAGTAATATCACAGCAAACAGGTTAGTATATGTACCAACTGTTAGTAATATTACAGCAAACAGGTTAGTATATGCACCAACTGTTAGTAATATCACAGCAAACAAGTTAGAATATGCACAACATTTCAACACACATATTAGATGATGGAAATAGTCCTATATAAAAATACAGCTAGAACACCATCATTACAAACCTTCAGGAAAACAATAATAATGTCGCTGTTCTACATTTATCTTGTACTGCTCTGTTTATAATTATGAGTTTTTCTATTTATTGGACATACAGGGGGCACTAGTTTGTCTCTCTGATATCAAATTTTGCTATTGCTGGTTGCATTCTATCAATTTAGCAAAAAAAAAATCCTAAAATTGTCATTCCACAAATTTGATTAGTGAGATGCTGACTTATTCGGCTACCTATGCACTAATTGTTCTCAACTGACAATTGCACAATTTTCTGAGGATTCAGACCATTGAGGTTCATAATAAAGACTGTGCCAATTGCTATGTCCAGTGGCACTCTATTGCCTGCTGTATTGCAAACACAATTAAATAAAAAAATATTAATAATAATGTGAAACAGCATGGCAAGTAATTTAAAGATAACAGAGTTTTATTTACAGAGGATTAAGCATGAAGATAAAAAATCATTAGCAATTGTATATGGTATATACACTTTATATACATATCTCACTAAACATAATATATGGGCCCAAAGGCTTACAAAATAATATTATAGATTGATACAACCTGTTGTGAGCCCTATATTTACTTTCACATGTTCTGAGGTAAACTTCTCTCCAAGGCTAAGGTGAAGTAGGGGTGACTGGAGCATTCATCGAATGACACTTTTGCATTCATGGAGTTTCACCTAGTAAGTCACTGTTTTTGTTCTCCTACACACACTCCTGAGAGCTGTAGAATATTTCTTTGATTAGCCATCAGCTGCTCATGTGGTGGTTCATATCTAGAGTTTCCATATTTGATTCTTGTGATAAGATAATGCAGTTCACATTCCAGTTATCTATTTTTAGTGATGTGTTTTCATTATCATTAAATCTGATCAAGACATTCCAATATTGCAGTGGCTTTCTTTACTTTAACTAAGATTAATATCTCTGCTAATACTGATTATTTATCAGTATAGCTAATCTTTATCATCTCATTGAATTTTTTAATTACACATACAATTAATTAATCTTTTAGGAATTTATTTTCATGTAAGATAAGTTTCAAGGTTTATATAATTAATTAGTATTGTATCAAGAAATATTTGTAATTGGCAAATATCTTTTGACATCTATGGAACACAATGTTTTTATCGCAAATACATAAATTTAATCATTAATTAAATTTAACACCTATCAGTGTTTTACAAAACACTACACTTCTACCCACTCCAGAAAAACCCTTGTTATGATTAAAAATGTAACCTCAAAAATTGCTTAGTTTTCTTTTCCCTCGCTACCTTGAGTGCTTTTTCCTCCCACTTGGAAAAACACTGGATTTTTCATTGTTCTTGATTTAAAAGTGTCCATTTCATAATGCTGCCAAACTTGTTCGCTACTAACAGGTTCGATGGTGACTGCACCAGCATGTTGTATATTTGAAATGCAAGCATTCCGAATACCAACAAATAAAACAATATATAATAATAGCGAAAAGTTATTGCTACATGCACAGTACAATATATATATAGTTCACTTTGGTTCACTTCCCACGATGAGTTATTGCTACCCACACAACACAATATATATAGTTCACTTTGGTTCACTCCCCCCGATGCACTTCACGACTGGCTGTTTATAGACGGTTTCCTCTGGCCTCTGTTTTCCCAAAACTCTTGGGCCCTGTTTGGTTGGGGCTTGCGAACACATTTTCGCACTAGAGCGCTGTACCATCACTTAAGCTTCTTTCAGTTACACACACTTCTATCTGCAATCGTCCATTTGGTAACTCACTGGAAGTAGAATCACACACACACACATATATATATATATATATAAAATTTTAAATTGCATTTGGAAGATATTTTTAGTTATTATTCATCAGCAGATTATTATAATGCATATTGATTTGACTTTCTAGAAATGTAATCCATATATTAAATTAAAATTTACTTTATAGTAGGAAAAACAGACATATATATTTGTGTATGTGTATTCAAGAATGAAAAATTAAGCGCTATTTTTTATTGGTGTGTTTAAACTCATTTATTTATTGTAAAAGGTTAAGGATCATCTTTAAAATTTTGTTTGAATAATAAAAAAATTTGAATAAGTATTCGAATAACTGGATTCTCCATGTCCTACAATTTGTTAATACAGTTAATTAAACATTTAGAAGCAATATTAAAAAGCAATTTAAAGTGTAATAATATTGTCAGAGAATCAACCTTAGTTTTGTTTTTAGTGACCCTATGAACAAATTTATTTGTATCCGCAGAATACTTTTCAGCTGAACACCATGCTTCAAAAACAGTACTAATTTGAAAATCCAAATTACCAATTTTTGTGTGTTAGACAATACTTAACGTGAATAGTAATAATTTCTTCTAAAAAATAAACATCAAATATCTTAACAATATGCTTAGAATAACATTTATATTTTAATGTTATTATATTTTTAATCTTGAAGCAATTTGCACTTGTAAATGTTGATATAATATTGAATTCTTTCATATTTTTGACTTTTAAATATAGCGGAATCAGTCTTGCGTTGGTGGTCGAGAGGTCAGCGTGACTGCCTTTTACTTGCAGGCAGTTGCCCGGGTTGCGGGTTCGCGTCCCGGCCGATGCTATGGTACTTATAAAAATATATACATAGCGGAATCCATAAAATGCCTTAAAAGACACGCTTCCAGATTTTTTTATGCCTGATTTTTTTTTTGCCTAATGCCTAAATAAATAAAAAAAATTGTATTATTTTTAATATCTTTACATCGTCACATTCATTTGTCCTACCAACATATACATTAAAGGCTTTCTAGAAGAAAATTTTTGTTTTTTATTAATATTGGAGCAATAATGCTATCCAATACAAAATACGCAGTCTTTTTTTTTCTCAGAACTTTCTAAATCTAATATTAGAGTATAACCTTTGATGAATGATTACAAATAAATGAAAGAAAAATCCTAATCACCCAATAGTTAAAAACACACACTCAGTAACGATGATCTATTTAAATTGTTACATTTTCATTTACCATTGTCAAACTTCCTCCACTCACAACTTTGACGCCATCCATTTCAGATAAATACAATAATGATTATTACTAATCATTATCGAAACTAGAGATTATCTCTAGCACAGATATAAACATTAAACCTCAGTTAAAGATTAATATATCTGATTTTTTATTTATTTTACACCCACGGAATTATTAACCTTTCTCTTTCGCGTGTGTAATATCTTATAGATATAATAAACACCTCCATATCTATTTAAATGTTATTTTATCTTTTTACCTATACACATTTACCTTTAATTAGTAAAGAAATAAACGTATATTTTATAAATACATTTATGCCAATATTCTGACATTTGCTACAATTCTGAATTAACTAAATCATTTAATACTTATTTAAACAAAATATAATGTTAAATCAAAATTTTAATTCTCCATTTAAAAAAAATTATTGCCTTTTTATTACGTTTTCTTTTCTATTTTATCACCGTTTATTTTTTTATCTCATGCAATCACCTTCTTCGACATTTGATTGATGGACATTTCACTCTTTTCACGCTCTTAAAGGTAATAGGTTCTTGACAATAATTTGAGTTCGTCATGAACAATGACAATAGAAATATTAATAATGTTCAATTAAATTTATTGTCTGGAAAATGCATGTCAGTAGCTAAACCCGGGAAAGAAAACTACCTGTCACAACATTTCACAGAATAATGTTATACATATATGTTTCTTTTTTCTAAATATCTCACTTTATTACGTTTTTTTTCCTATCATAAAATAACAGAATTATTTTTTAAAATAACAATTAAAATTCTTATATACATTTTGCATCTTTTATTTAGAATATAATTTCAAAAAATAAAAAATCTATATGTTTGCATTTTTAAGCATTCGGGAAATTTTTTATCATAAAATTTAAGAAAATACTATTTGATATAAATTGTTAAAATTTCAACTCTCCATTAACTTTTCTATTATCATATTTGCACATATTTATACTTTTTTTTTTCGTATGTTATATAAATAAATGAGTGAAATCTCAGTTTATAATTATCTCAGTGCAGCTCAAAGGAATTTGGAATAAGATCTCCCAAAAGATATAGTAAAAGATAAAGACAACTCATCGGATTATAAGAGGAAAGTTTTAGAATTTTCTTCACCTTGTTTTATTATCCTCTAGTAGTACCCAATTACTAATAGTAAATTACCTGAAAAATATTCTAAACCTGCTTGGAATCTTTACTAGACTAGATTTAAATTTTAAGTTATAGGCATGTTAAGAAGATGTACTAACCAATGCATTCAAATAAATATAATAATTTAAATTATATTAATTTTATTTACCTATCTACAAAAATTTTATGAGCTTTCAAATGGCAACAAACATAACACAATTTATATTTAAACACAATTGCAATGTTCAACTTGATGTTAAAGTTTGGATGTAATTTTAATAATAATTTAACTAAAGCCTCTTTAAGCAAGCTTTTAATCAAATTCAATTTTAAAAAACTTTGTCTTTAAATAAACATTTAAATATTTAACTAACTAATTAAATATTAATAAATCTGTAACAATTTAAGTATCATTAAATTTTAACTTTGTCATCTATAGAAATTTTATGATCTTTCAAAAGACAATGTTTGATTTTAAAATGACAACCAATGTTTGCCAACACATTCTGTCATAAACAACATCAATATCACTCTGACACTAGTTAAAACCCCAACAAATATGAAATGCAATTTCTATTTAAATGTGGCCACACAACATTAAATTTGATAATAAAGTTTGAACCTGCATAACAAAGTAATTTTTATTTAAACATAGCTACCATGTTTAATAACAAATTGAATGTTGCAGTTGTGTTTAAATGAACTGCATTAAAATGTTTCTTGAGTCTCAACTGGTTTCTGGGCTGATGATGGCATTGTTGTGAACGAAACATATTTTTATCAAACATTGCAGCTTGTAAAATTAAAAAAAAAAAATTAGATGGTGTAAATTGATATTAATGTTATCTAAATTAATACAGATTAATGTGGTATTTAATTATACTATAATACACCATATACTCATTAAATTACACTGTACAATGCAGTTAACATAAGATGGACAATTGAAACTGTAAAGAAGGAAATAAAATAAATCTTATGTTAACTGCATTGTACAATGTAATTTAAAAAGTATATGGTGTATTATAGTATATATAATTAAGCAATGCAAATAAGAAGTGGAATAAAATTTAATACTTCAAAAAAGAAGTTGGCACACTACGATCAAAACTAAAGGGTGGAAGCTCTGATAATGACTGCTGGACAGTTGAAACTGTAAGGAAGGAAATAAAAATAAATCTTATGTTAACTGCATTGTACAGTGTAATTTATGGAGTATATGGTGTATTATAGTATATATAATTAAGCAATGCAAATAAGAAGTGGTATTTAATTAGTTATATTATACATAAATATAAAAAATAATAATAATAGGAAACAAAAATCACTAATAAAACCATTCTATTGGTTAATCTCTTTAGTGAGAGCAGCCCAATGTAAACATGGTTGTACAATAATAAAATATAAAGACACAACATTAGCCTTCAATAGCAAGATTAGAATGATAGTGGAACAGATATTGGACATGGTAGTATATCAGAGTAAGCACACACACACCAATAATTTCCTATATTTATATCAGCAAATTTATACATTTATAATAATAATAATAATAATAATAATAATAATAATAATAATAATAATAATAATAATAATAATAATAATAATAATAATAATAATAATAATAATAATAATAATAATAATAATAATAATAATAATAATAATAATAATAATAATAATATATGTAACAATTTAAGTATCATTAAATTTTAACTTTGTCATCTATAGAAATTTTATGATCTTTCAAAAGACAATGTTTGATTTTAAAATGACAACCAATGTTTGCCGACACGTTTCTGTCATAAACATCAATATCACTCTGACACTAGTTAAAACCCCAACAAATATGAAATGCAATTTCTATTTAAATGTGGCCACACAACATTAAATTTGATAATAAAGTTTGAACCTGCATAACAAAGTAATTTTTATTTAAACATAGCTACCATGTTTAATAACAAATTGAATGTTGCAGTTGTGTTTAAATGAACTGCATTAAAATGTTTCTTGAGTCTCAACTGGTTTCTGGGCTGATGATGGCATTGTTGTGAACGAAACATATTTTTATCAAACATTGCAGCTTGTAAAATTTAAAAAAAAATTAGATGGTGTAAATTGATATTAATGTTATCTAAATTAATACAGATTAATGTGGTATTTAATTATACTATAATACACCATATACTCATTAAATTACACTGTACAATGCAGTTAACATAAGATGGACAGTTGAACTGTAAAGAAGGAAATAAAATAAATCTTATGTTAACTGCATTGTACAATGTAATTTAAAAAGTATATGGTGTATTATAGTATATATAATTAAGCAATGCAAATAAGAAGTGGAATAAAATTTAATACTTCAAAAAAGAAGTTGGCACACTAAGATCAAAACTAAAGGGTGGAAGCTCTGATGATGACTGCTGGACAGTTGAAACTGTAAGAAAGGAAATAAAATAAATCTTATGTTAACTGCATTATACAGTGTAATTTATGGAGTATTATAGTATATATAATTAAGCAATGCAAATAAAAAGTAGTATTTAATTAGTTATATTTATTTAAATAAATAGCCTTAATCAAATATATTATGAAATAAATACATAAATATAAAAAATAATAATAATAGGAAACAAAAATCACTAATAAAACCATTCTATTGGTTAATCTCTTTAGTGAGAGCAGCCCAATGTAAACATGATTGTACAATAATAAAATATAAAGGCACAACCTTAGCCTCCAATAGCAAGATCAGAATGATAGTGGAACAGATATTGGACATGGTAGTATATCAGAGTAAGCACACATACACCAATAATGTCCTATATTTATTTATATCAGCAAATTTATACATTTATAATAATAATAATAATAATAATAATAATAATAATAATAATAATAATAATAATAATAATAATAATAATAATAATAATAATAATAATAATAATAATAATAATAATAATAATAATAATAATAATAATAATAATAATAATAATAATAATAATAATAATAATAATAATAATAATAATAATAATAATAATAATAATAATAATATATGTGATAACTAATAAAGTTATTCTGAAAAAAATAATAATGATAATCATAAATCTGGTTAATTAATTGTTACTTTTAAATTTAATAACAATATTAAAATATTTGATGTATTAAATAATATTTTATGATGTTCTAACAATCAATTTTAAAATAAAAATCACATGCAAGATAGAATGCTAATACAAAAAAAAAAATAGCAGTCAATTGGGTTTCTATTATTCTTTTCTAGGTAATCATCAACCTGATGATGGGCTAAAATAGCAATGGAAGGTAAGGATAAATCTCATCTCTTTCTTCATCAGCTGCCTTTATAGATAACTGGAGGATCATTAAAATTTTCATAGATCTCTCATTCAGCTAGATTACAAATGTCTAACCTTCATTATAAGCAAAGAACAATTGGAAATGTTGATATGAATTCTACTTATTAATTGGAAATTTGGATCTAACCTTCATTATAAGCAAAGAATAATTGAAAGTTTTGATATTAATTCGATTTATTAATTATTAATTTGGATAATCATTTACAAATAATTGGGCCTGAAAAATGAAAATAATTGAATAAAAAAACATACACAGTAAAAGAACTTAATACTAAGGGTAAAAGTATTTTGACTGTTTTATTTATTGTGAATGCTAGTTTTAATATATTTTGTTTTAATGATATATAAATGAATCAAGTACTTGATTTAAAAATAACAATAAGAATAATATAAATATAAAATTTCATAAATATATTATAATAAAGAGAAGGAAATAAAACTTTCAGTCATGTACTCTTCACGAATTTACATGCACTCATCCATGAGCTCAGTTTAAAAAACATAAAGTGATCCACTTATATTGAGAGCTTATTGTTATATAAGACAATATTTTGCTCACCATGTCCAATCAGGGCTTTAATCTATTATATGCCTGAATTATAAATTAATAAATGAATTGTATAAACTTATTCATTCTATAGTAGGAGAAAAATAAAATCATATTTTAATCACCTGCAATTAGAAATAAATATTAAATTTTGAATTTTACTGTAATAAATAATCTATTTATGTAGCACTAAATAAATAAACTATTTATTATAATAAAATACAAATTTTAATGTTTATTTATAATCGCAGGTGATTAAAAAAAAAGATTCTATCTCACTCCTGCTATAAAATGACTAAGTTTATACAATTTATTTGTTAGTGTTTTTCTGAAGGTTTGTGATGATAGTGTTCTAGTTGTATTTTTATATTGAACTATTTCCATGAGTTAATATGAGTATTGAATGTCTTCAGAAAAATTTAACTTTATTTAAGCACTCCAAATATATTCAACTGTTACTAATAACACATCAAACAGGTTAGTATATGCACAAGGTTTTGAGACGTATTATTTTTTCTTCTTCTTTAGGTGCTGCTGGCCTGACCAGTGACAGTACTAACTTGGGATTCGAACCTGGGTCCTTAGATTCTTGATTATTGAATTTTAAAGTAACGCTGTACCTCTCAAAACATTGTGCATATACTAACTTGTTTGATGTGCTGTTACTAACAGTTGAATGTATTTGGAATATTTAAATAAAGTTAAAATATTCTAAAGACATTCAATACACATATTAGATTATGGAAATAATCCAATATAAAAATACAATTGATTTGTTAATTTATAATTTAAGCACACAATAGATTAAAGCCCTGATTTCAGCACAGTGAACAAAAAATTGACTATATAACAAAAAGCTCTAAACACTACTTGATCACGTATGATTTTTAAACTGAGTTCATGGGTGAGTGCATGTAAATTCATGCAGAGTACATCACCGAAGATTTTCTTTTCCTTCTCCTTATTATATATATATAGTCAGTGCTATGTAAATAAACTATATATTACAATAAATGTATTATACTTTAATTATATAAATGATTATTTTAATCATATTAAAGAATAACTGAATATTAATTTTACTTTTCCAAGAAATAAGTATATATGATATTAAAAATAGAATAGAAATATTTCCATTAGCAAAACTTCAAAAAAAAAAAGTTTAGCATTGAATTATGGTTAATATCACAAAATAAAGATGACATCAATTAATAAACAATTATTTTATGAAAATTAGTATACTTAAAATAATCGTATACCCATTTAAACTTTATAATTTATTTACATTTATCATATATAGATTATTCGGAAAATATTTTAATGTGCAATGTAAATGTTTTACAAAAGTATGTATATTTGAGAATTGTATAAGCTTATACTACTATATATCTCTGCCCAATTTTATAAATAAAATGTTTACAAGTAACATATACACAAAACACAGCTTAAGTGACGAATGATGAAAAAGTATGAATCAATATGCATGTCTTTATCCTAAAGTGAATCCATATGTGTAAGTTTATGATATATTCTTCACCTACAAAAATTATTTAACATAAACAATTATTTATTAATTGTTGGTGAAATTAATTGAAAGTATGCACTATTATGCAAATTCCGAGTATTGAGTTATAAATCAATGTATTTATTTATTGTTGTTATTTAATGTTTTTATAATATATTAATTATATTTATGTAATTAAATTCATTGTTTTCTTTACTATTGGTTCCCAATTTCAATTCATACATTTTAGTCCTTTCATTCACATAACTACAGATCTTAATTTATAGTTTATAAGGCATAAATATTTATTATTAAGATCAACTATTTTATAGTAATTATGAATATCATTTCTGCTAAAGTAGTAATTAAGATCTGATCTTAGGATTGATATTTCCAATGTGTTGGCTGTCATGGACCTATATGTAATGGAAAGAAAAGTCTAGCATAGTGTATATTACTTAGATATTCTGGCTTAGAGGGTGCTCAAGAATTAAATTATTTGTAAATCTGGATAAAGAAATAAATTATTTTAAAATCTTTTTCATGCTTTATATTTTATGTTATTAAAACAGGCAAAAATCTCTATACATATTGCCACTCAGTGCAATCCAGAGTAATCAATGGATGCCAGAAGGCTTGTGCATAAAATCCCCATCTAGTACCTAATTCATCCAATATCCCCAGACTAGTTTCTGGCTTGTGGCATTCGTCAGTAAGGAACTTTGAATCTGAAAGCACTGCACCTAGATCTTAGGATCTAATGCAATCCTATAGCAACCACCTTTTATCTCCACTTAACTACAAAACTACGAGTCTTAAATTTAAAACACCTTAATATTTTCAATCCAAGCTCATTAGCTTATATAGTCATATAGGTCTGAACTCAGTTCAGTACCTACACATTTTGGTGTAGTTCTTTAATAACCATAGCCACTACTATCCTATTAGACAAGATTAGTGATGGATATAGTTATTAAATAACCAAAGATATTAAAATGTATAGGTACTGAACTGAGTTCAGACCTATATGACTATATAAACTAATGAGCTTGGATTGAAAATATTAAGGTGTTTTCAATTTAAGACTCATAGTTTTGTAGTTGAGATAAAAGGTGACTGCTGGAGGGTTGCATTAGATCCTAAGATCTAGGTGCAGTTCTCTCAGATCCAAGGCTCCTCACTGACAAAGTCCACAAGCCAGAACCTAGTCTGGGGATATTGGATCAGTAGGCACTAGATGGGAATTTTATGCAAGCCTTCTAGCATCCACTGATTACTCTGGCTTGCACTGAGTGGCAATATATAAATAGAGTTTTACCTGTTTTAATAACAGTTAAGAAATGGTGATCATGTGATACTTTATGTGTTGTTATAGATTTACAATTCAGCATAGTTTGCATATAAAATTGACTTTCTCAATATATATTTTGTTTTGGATATCTCATTTATTTTGTTTTTATCCATTATATTATAGAATTTATATACAGAATATATAAAAAAAAATATGGCATAGGTTCAATGATAATAAGACAAAAAGATAGCATACATGCATATATCTATATACTATATGAAATTAGTGTAAAAAAAACTGAGAGATAGGATATAGATGTAATGATTACAAAATAATAGACAATATAGTCAAAAAGAGTCATTAAAAATAGAGAAATTTAAAATTTTAGATGATCCCAAGACTTTCAAAAGATAAGGTACATTAAAAGGCAAAAAGAAGAGAAAATACTATCACACGCCAATGTGTCTGGATGGTGATGATATTGGTTTTTTGAAAATTGTCACAAAATAGCTGCAATTAAGTGGAGAGATTGCAAGTAGAAAAAAGATGTTAGAAAAATTTAATAACTGTAGTAAACTCTTCGTATTGTAGTGCCATTTAGTACATCATAGTAATCAAAACATGCCAGAAGGTTTGTATTAACATTTAGTATAAGCATAGGAAATGGTGATCATATGATGTTTAGAAAAATTTAATAACATAAAATATTTGTCAAAAAGCTTGTCAGATAATAAAGTAGCCTTTGGGCCACAGAAAATCTCTGGCTTTTTAATTTCTTATTAAAAAAATTTCATTAAATAAATTAGAATAAAATTATAATAGTATTTTTTTTTCACAGAAGCAAAGTTCTCCATACAGTACCACCATTCAATACAAGCCAGAGTAATCAATGGATGCAGGAAAGTTTGTTCATAAAATACCTATCTAGTGCCTACTCATTCAATATCCCCCACTAGTTTGTAGCTTATGGCTTTCATCAGTGAGGAACCTTGGATCTGAGAGCACTGTACCTAGGCGAAGTCATCTCAGATCCATGGCTCTTCACTAATGAAACCCACAAGCTAGAAAATAGTCTCGGAATATTGGGTGAATAGACAGTAGATAGGGATTTTATGCACAAATCTTCTTGCAACCATTGATTTCTCTGGCTTGCACTGAGTGATGCTACTGTATGGAGAGTTTTGCTTCTGTGTAAATAGCTTGTATAAGCATAAAGAATGGTGATTGTGTGATGTTTAATGGGTTTTTTAAGAAAAAATTGAAAAACAAAAATAAAATCCATTTCTACTTCATAACAAAATTGAAGATGATAATGGAGAACCTTTATTAGCATTATTGATCATTTGGCAAAAGGTGTCATAGATAATCAAAAATATTTTACTTTCAGAGAATTATAGATGGAATATCAGATTATCTGATAAGAAATGGATTAGTTTGTTATGAAGTCTAAGAATAAGTCCTAAGTGTACAGAAATATATCATAATCTATTGTGATAATAAACAAGCACTACATTTTACTACAATTACTAGCAATGGATTAATACAAATATAATGTTCAATGAACTTGACCAATCAAATACCCTAATATAAGAGATATTTTTTTAAAGATCTAGAAAAGAACTGAAACAGAAGCTGCAGTAATCATTTACTAAGTCCTAATCCAAAGAGGAAAAAAAATAGCCAGTGTTTAAGCAGTCATATATGAATTACAAAGATTTTACTACTTATCTGGAGATATAACATGATCACCATTTCTTATGCTTAATTCATAACTGGTATTAAAACAGGCAAAACTCTCTATACAGTAGTGCCACTCAATGTAAGCCAGAGTAATCAATGGATGCGAGAAGGCTTGTGCATAAAATTCCTATCTAGTGCCTACTCATTCAATATCTCCAGACTAGTTTCTAAGCTTGTGGTGGTCTCTGTAAGCTAGAAATTATTGATTGTGATTTTACAGAAAACTTTACTCAAAGAGTAAGCAAAGTTGGACATAAAAGAATAGCCATATTTAGCAACAGTTGATCTTTAGACAGAGATATTACTATAAATAACATTAATAAGTTAAGCAAATAAAAAAACAGAGTAAGTTTTACAACAGAAGTGGCGACAGGTTTGTGTTTATCGTACAGTGAGCACCCTTGTGCCGCCTTGCGTAAATAATTTATTACATTCTACTATACAGATGTGTACGTTCATTAAGATGAATAAAAATTAAAAAGCTGGCATTTTAGAATAACTAATTAAAATAGAAAAAATATAATTTCCAAATTATTTTATTATGCCTTAAACAAAAATTGGAAATTATATTTTATTTACGTATAATCTGCTGGTGCTATCCGTTTCCAATAATTGATAGAAATTTTAAATTTTAATATATTATATTCATTAATTAAAAAGTTTTAATAGTCAAATGTTTATTAAAAAAATAATAAATTTTAATAAAAATTAAATAACTTTTAGTTCTAATTATAAAACATGGCAAAACTAAAAAAAAATATCTGGTTCACAAAATTGCAAATGTAAAGCTGCAAAAGAAGAACTCGTTAAAAAGTGCCATAATTTTATCAAAAAACTAAAACTTCATTGATGCTGATCAAATCCATTCATTGGTGATCAATATGAATGTTGACTGCTCATCTATAAATATTACAACTAATGAACAAAAACATCAAACACAAGATTTGTATGAAAAAGAGCGTCAAATTGACCAAAGTAACCAATTGTCAGTTTTGATGAGCTTAGATGACATAAAAGACACTGGAAAATGGTCAAAAATTGATGTCAAATTAAAGATAATCTTACTTCAAATGGATCCTCTCAAAACAAAAAATTATTGTATCCAAGGAATGTAAACAGACTAAATTTAGTAATGCCTAAGAAAAATGGAAAATAGAGCGACTGCAACAAGAAAATGGTTAATTTACTCAAAATCCTTTCTGTTTTTTGCTATTGCTGAAGATTTTTGCACATACTGAATATAGCAGTTTCATAGAAAGTTATAAAGATTGGGAATATTTATCTAAAACTTTACATAGTCATGAAATTAGTTTAGCTCATATGAATAATTTTTTGAAGTGGAAGGAATTAGGAAAAAAAATTACAGAATAAGAATACAATTGATCATCAAACAAATTATGTATGATGTGGAAAAGATTGAAATAATAAAATTTCTTGTCAGTCAAAATTTAGCATTTTGAGGATCATCAGATCGATTATATCACAGGAATAATAGAAACACCTTAAAACTGGTAGTATTGCTAGCCAAATTTAATCCTGTAATGGAAAGTCATGTTGAAAAAGCTCTACAAAAAACAAAAAGTGTGCATTATTTAAGTAAAGACAGTCACAGTAAATTTTAATTAAAATGTTGGGCAATGCAATAAGGAATCAAATTTTAAAATCAGTTTGAGAATCTAAATATTATTCTATAATATCATGTTTCACTCCTAATGCAAACAAAACAAAACAAGTGACTTGTTATAAGATTTGTTTCTTGCTTAAATCAAACAATCGATATTAGAAAACACTTCTTAGGTTTTAGCCATGGTCTTAATGTAATGATAAACAATGCCGCAGGAGTCAACATAGATATAATTAGCATCTTTGCAACAATTGAAGAGTTATAAAATTTATTTTCATCTTCAATGCAATATTGGGCAATTCTATTGCAATTCATTTTAAATTTAACACTAAAACAATCATCAGAAATCTAATGGGAAAACAAAATTAAAGCAATTTGCTCACTACGATTTCAACTAGGAGAAATATACAATGTGTTATTTGAAATTTTAAATAATGACAAATTTAATAAAGAAATAACATGAAGCTCAATTATATACAAAAATTAAAGATTATAAATTCATCTACTAACTTGGAATGATTTCCTTAATTAAATAAATCTAGTGAGTAAACTCCTTCAGAATAAAAATATGAATATAGCACTAGTTTTAGAGCAATTAAAATTTTAAAAACATTCATACTAGAATATAAACTTCATTAATACTCCTTTAACACTTTAAGCAAATATTTTTTATTTATAACAGTTTAGACTGACCTAGCAGTCTTCTTCAGATCTACAACAAAAAAATTATACAAATATTACATCAATACAACCAAAATTCTTTATATTTTCACATAGTCATCTTTATAAAATTATAGTAAACCAAAATAATCTAAAGCAAAAACAACTCAATCCAAAACTTTTAAACAAAATTTTTTTTTAACCTTTCAAAATCCAAAATATAAAAAAATTAAAATTTCCTTTAAAAATATTTTAAAATTACAACCATAATAAATGTATGAAATTCAATTTTTTTTAACATCAAACCATTAAAAACAAAAACATTAAAAACCATTAAACATTACTTTAAAAATATCAAAAATTAACATTTTTACATAATTAAAATTATGTAAAGTCAAAAAACAAAACAAAAATTAAAAATCAAATAAAAATAAAAAATCAAATAAAAAAAATTAAAAACTAAACCTAAAAAATAAAATCATTCTTTCCCCATTTACACACCCATTTATACTTTACTTATTTCCCTTTATATTTTATTAAAAAAAAATTTGTTTAAAAGTTTTGGATTGCATTGTTTTTGCTTTACATTATTTTGGTTTATTATAATTTTATAAAGATGACTATGTGAAAATATAAAGAATTTTGGTTGTATTGATGTAATATTTGTATAATTTTTTTGTTGTAGATCTGAAGAAGACTGCTAGGATAGTCGAAACTGTTATAAATAAAAAATATTTGCTTAAAGTGTTAAAGGAGTATTAATGAAGTTTATATTGAAATATAAAAAAAGCAAAATATTGAGGGAGGGAGTAGATAAGAGCTACATATGATATACTATTAATATCAATCAGATTTGAAATATAAAAAAGTCCTTGAAATAGCAAAACAAGTAAGTGGTGGTGTAAATAGAGAAATGAAGTTTAAACCTTTTTTAAGAGTTCTACAAATATATATATATATATTAGTTTTAATATGAACATCATGACGAGACCTTTCAAATACCAGAAATTCAGAATAAATATATTTTATATACTTCTGAACACTGCCTGGACATCGTTAAATGAATGTTTTGACTAATTTAAACTACATATTAATAATTTTAGGTTTTTATATAAACAATCTGATATATAATGAGAATTTTAAAAAAAATGCAAAGTGTTAAATCAATGCAGTAGAACTATTTGAAGAAAAATGAGATATCCAGATATATTTAATTGGAAAAAAATAGAAAATCCTCTAGATATTTTAAATTTTATTAAAATGAATAATTTGTCATTTCCACATTTAGAAATTAAAAATATTATTAAGCATGCCAATGAGCGTAGCAACTGGTGAACAATCATTTTCAAAACTTAAATTAATTGTAATATATTTGCAGAGAAATATTTTACAATCAAGATTATATAGCTTAGCAATAATATCAATCGAAAATAATATTTGTTCACAAGTAAATATTGAAAATATTATTACTTTTGTAAATATATAATCCATAAAATTCTAATACATGCTTATATAATAAATACGTGTATTTGTCATTTAATTTGATTTATTTGTTGACTGTGATCAAGAAAAAATGTGTAATTTGATTTTATAAAACACTTTCACTGTCCTTTTCACACTAAACTGCTTATAACTTAGCATTCAGTGAACCAATTTGGACATGTAAGAAGCTATTTTATTCTTTTGGTTGATGGTAAAGGTTTGAGCCATATTTAATTGTGTTCTATGTTTGATGTGACTGCTGGTCTACATGTTGTAATAAACAATGAAACACTTCAAAAGGTACAATTTAAAAAAATGAAAACAGGTTCTCAAACCATGCAAACACCTTTACTCAGATTTTTCTTGGTAAATTCTTTTCACGTGATTATGACAAAAAAATTAAACTAATTTGTTTGGGGTGCTGAGTTCGATTTTGCTGGTGGGTGATATCAGCCTAGCGCCCGGTCCTGGATATGAATCACTGAATCTTCTTTCAGATACTAAATCTGCCTAATACAATATGGACAAAGTCTTTTTTTTTTTTTGTAAAATGTTCGATGTTAAGAAATCAATTCTAATATTATTATAATAAGTGCTTTAATGTGTTTTAGAATTCATATTTAAAAAATGATGAAATAGGTAAGTTAAATATTATATGTAAAGTGAGAAATTTACCATATTTTAATATAATTTTATTACCTCATATATGTGAATTTTGAATTTTTTGTGTAAAGAGCAAATATTTGTGAAAAATTAAAAAGAGAAAAATAATGAAATTTATATTATAAGGATATTGATCATGGAGAGAAAAAAATTGGCAACTAGTTTAGGAAGAGCATGCTAGGAAAATATTTTTAAAAAGCAAGAAATAGAGCCGCTTACAGAAAATAATCTGGAGGGCTTGTGAATCTACTTTTAGTAGATGACTGATGGTGATGAAAACATCCAAATGGAGTAATGTGTGAATGTATCTGTGCACGTAACTTTCTTTAAGCAGCGAAGATGTGCTTTAAAAAGAACGCCCTGCAAAAATAAATGCGGGTTGAGAACAAAGTGTAATTTTGCTTTTTTTAAAAATCGTAAATCATAGTAAATGAATTATTGATGAACAAATATTTTAATTTAACCATTTGAATTCTTAACAATGCAAAACTCTCCATATAGTAGTGCCATATTGTGCTAACAAGAGCAATCAATGGATGTCAGAAGGCTTGTGCATAAAATCCCTATCTAATGCCTACTCATCCAACATCCCCAGACTAGTTTCTGGCTTGTGGCCTTCATCAGTGAGGAGGCTTGGATCTGAGAGCACTGCACCTAGATCTTAGGATCTAATGCAACCCTCCAGCACCCACATTTTAACTCTATTTAACTACAAAACTATGAGAATGAAATTGAAAACACAATTAATATTTTCAATCCAAGCTCAATAGCTTATATAGTCATATGGATCTGAACTCAATTCAGCACCCATGCATTTTGGTGTCTTTGGCTCTTTAACAACCATATCCACCACCATCCTATTAGGCAGGATTGGTGTTAAACCACTAAATATCACATGATCACTATCTCATACTAGCACATAATTGTTATTAAACAATTCGAAACAATGCAAAACTCTCCATATAGTAGTGCCATCTTGTGCTAATAAGAGCAATCAATGTATGCCAGAAGGCTTGTACATAAAATCCCTATCTAATGCATACTCATCCAATATCCCCAGACCAGTTTCTGGTTTGTGGCCTTCAACATCAGATCCTAAGATCTAGGTGCAGTGCTCTCAGATCCAAGGCTCCTCACTGATGAAGGCCACAAGCCAGAAACTAGTCTGGGGATATTGGATGAGTAGGCATTGATAGGGATTTTATGCACAAGCCTTCTGGCATCCATTGATTGCTCTTGTTAGCACAAGATGACACTACTATATGGAGAGTTTTGCATTGTTTTGAATTGTTTAATAACAATTATGTGCTAATATGAGATAGTGATCATGTGACATTTGAATTCTAATAAATTACTATAGGTCTTTAACATATTTTTATATTTAATTTTCATCGTATGAGACATTGGTAAAATAACAATTATAATCTGTATCCTGTTGGATTTGTGCAGTAGTTGAATGGCAGAATTTGGCGATCACAGTCCAGTTCATAGGTTGGGGCTTAATTCTCTCACTTTCGGTGCTCGAATTTCTTATTAATTCACAGTTCGATTATATATATAGCCTACTAACTTATACCGTTTTATATTTTTAATTCTAATTTTTTGAATTTTATAAAATACATTCTACGTATTAAAAAAAATTAGAGCGACTACTGCCTACAGTATATATATATTATTGATACATATCTGAAATCATTATAGAAATAATCAGTTCTAACAATATTTATTATCAAAATCAATGTTTATTCAAGAGCTCCGGATTTATATTCATTAAAACACAATTTTTATAGATAAGCAGTAACAGAATCAGCTTCTAATTAATTTTTTTTTGCTAAAAATAAATGTGAAATGGAGGGGGGGGGGATGCAATAATAATATAAAGAGCCCTTAAAATATCACTAAGTACATTTCCATTTTCTCCTACATTTACTTCCTGTATCTATAGCAACAAAGCAAATAACATGCTAACTTCATCTAGGGAGAAAATTGAAAAATGGTGACATTTGAAACTTCCATTAAACTTGAAATACATATATACAGTTTCACATTTTAATTAAAAATAGAACTGATTTATCTAAAGCATTCAACTATTACTCGGTATTTTAAAAAGCTTTCACCAATGTATTTATTTTTTATATAAGAAGGTATTAAAGTTGATGATAGCAAAGACTTCAAAATACGTCTTTAATTAAATCATTTATTTAATCTTCCAAATGCTGAAAGAAAAGGGTAGGGGGTGTAAGAAAATAATACATTGAATATTCACTGTGCTTGCCTCAAATATCTCTAAAACGTTGTAGAACATTCATCTTTTCGACGTGTGTGATCAAGTGTATCAGCGGTTTGAGATAGCATGGATAGTTGAGGGTCGTATAAAAGTCTGAGTTCAAACCCCCTATATTTACATATATAAGTGCCAGTAGGAAAAAACCTGTACTGTAGAAAAAAATTTCATATTTTAAAATAAAGGGTTGTAAGGTCTGCCCATCCTCGTATATGTATGTAAATGGATTATGTCCTGTATATGAGGGATCAGATTGACTTGTGTTGACCACATGGGTAGGATGAGAAGGTTGGCACAAAGGTGGGCTGTGAGCATTCCACAATCAGATTTTCAGTGAAATGGGCGGCTGAAGAGTTGTGGGGTGGAGTGGTTTGAAAACTCGATTAAAGTATGAAGATTGACTATCTTAATATAAACTGAGCTTTGATTGTATATATGTGTGGAGATGATAATCTGGACCAATTGACGAGGGCTGGTTTAGCATAAAATATGTATATTGATGATTATTTACCTTTTTGACATGTGTATAATCAAGGGGATCAGTGGTACAAGATATCATGGATGGTTGAGGATTGTAAGAAAGTCTGAGCTCAAACCCACTATATATTACATATATAAGTACAGGTATGGAAAAGCCTGTACTGTAGAAAAAATTCATATTTCAAAAAGTGGTATTGTAAATGTTTCACAAAAAGGCAACCCTTGCCATCACTACTACTTTCACATAAGCCCACACTCATTTCTGTTTATTATTACTTTAAACTTAATTCTATCTTTACTATAATAATATAGTAATCAAATAACTTTATTGTTCAGAAAGTTCATAAGACGTTCGAACATTGGAACAGACTAATCTTTTCACTCTTCCAATAATTTATCTTATCATTTCATTGAAAAACCAATGATGGAACACTCAAAACCATTAGTGTATTTGATATTGTAGTTATACCCATGTAGAAATTACATCAATCTAACTCCACATATTATCAAACCCTATCTCCAAGTCAATATGTAATTAACATATTCATTCAGTGTACTGAATGTTTACTATAGTAATTGGAGAGATTTGAACTTATCCTTAGTCTATATTCATCCTCCACTCCATCTCAAACAACCAATATACCTGACGACACTCAAATGAAAAAGATAAATGATCCCCAGTTTGCGTATTTCTTTGATATAATTATAAATAAAACAAAACTGAAACCAAAACTGAATCTTTAATCCACTCTTTTGAGATTACAATTAGCCATTTTGGTCACACACACACCCCATCAACCAACACTACCACTTCAAATTACAATAATACTTTTGTCTACAAAACAATGCCAGCATGAAGTCACCTCGGGCAGTCACCTAGGGCGCAAAACCTTAGGGGCAGTCACCTAAAGTGCAAAACCTTAGGGGGAGTCACAGCCATCAGTTAATGGGCAAGCAATTATTTTCATTAGACAAATTGTGTAAACATTTAGTGCTGGTGGCAAAGTTAAAATTTAAACAGATTGTTTTATTTTGTTTATTATTTCCTTATGAATCTGCCTAGGGGGTCAAAAATTATTGGAATAGCTTTGCTACAGAATACACTAAAGTTTAGCAGATTTTTGCATTAAATTTAATCTCCTAGGGTCTTTTGCACAAGCCAAATGTTTAATGACAAAAATTTTAATTCACAGCAAAGTCTTTTAGAGTTACTGAATATTCATCAAATAAATTAATGGCCCTAAAAATCATTTTTTTATAAAATAGATTGAATAGTGTTGCCATTAAGTAGAAGCAGTTTTCATTTGTCATTGCAAGATCAGGCTTAGTCTTATATTAATAGCATATTCATACAAGAAAAGCATCTTTATTAGTTTTTTTTCTTTTGATATAATGTTGCTAATGTTTCATTTTTTAATTTATTCATTATTCATTCAAAACAAATATATTCTAGAGTATTATTCCATTGCTATTGATGAGATCACAGATATGATGAATACTTACCAACCTGCAGTATTTGTGAGGGGTGCAACACTGACATTTGATATTGCGGAAGAATTTGTACAATTAATTTCTATGAAGGACATTTAACACTGGAGAAGATATTTTGGGAGGCATTATAAAATCTATTTTGAAATAAATCTTGATTTATCAAAACTTATTAGAGTAACCACAGATGAAGCAGCAGTGATGTTAAAGAAAAAAGGGGTTTGTTTCACTGCTTCAAAAATACATTGGTATTACTTAATACGATATAATCCTTTTTGAAATCCTAATAAAAGTGATATACCTGAAGTTTATTTATAATCAATAAATTTTAAAAAAATGAATGTTTTAAATTAAAATAATAATCATTAAGCTGCAAAATTATAAATTCAAACTTAGGAAAACATAACTCTTATATTTAGATATGTAAATGGATTACTTAACCTAAAATTATACTACTATTGATATCAATAAATAGTACATATATTAAATGAATGTATATTAAATATAGTAACAATAATGATAAACATAAGCAAACAACCTGAGTAATAATCTTTAGATATGACCTTTCAAAAATAGTATATGGTTCTAACGTTTTTGTTTTTTTTAAATGCAGTTCAACAATGTTTTGTTATTTCAGAGGGGGTATAAATATCACAAAAAAGCTATGAGATTTGAAGCACATTTTATTCCAATATTTTCAAAATATCCACATTATCTTTTTATTCAGCAGATATTCAATCTATATAAGATTATAAGTATGCAAACACTAATTTATATACACGATGATACAATGTAAATATTTCGTTTAGCAAGTAATCAATTCATAAAACATTAAAAGCGAACAGATACTATTTTCATCCATGACAATGCTAAGGAAATTGAATCAATTTCATCTGGTGTACAAATTATTAATTATATCAGTAAGTAAACCTAATCTTTATATATATTTTACGTTGTTAGCTTTTATACTGTATCGTTGAAAAGTAGATATTCATTTTTTAAAGCAGAGAAATATTCCGGTGGTTGTTTTTAATACTAAGAATTTTCATATTTCAATAAATTTATCATATCTCATAACTTCAACGAACCCTGTCCATCAACAGACAAACCTTATTGCTTTTAGCCCATCATTTTATCCATTTTACAGCAACATATTTTTTTAAAAATAAATTTAAAAAATCATAAGAAGGAACTTAGATTCACTTCTATTGAAGCCAAAGTAGAGAGATTTTTCTTTTCAGTTCTATTTATAACTTTTCCCATTGATTAAAACAAGAAAAACTTTTTATACAGTAGTGCCACTTAGTGCCAACCAGAGTAATCAATAGATGCCAGAAGGCTTGTGCATAAAATCCCTATCTAGTGCCTACTCATCCAATATTCCCAGACTAGTTTCTGGCTTGCAGCCTTTGTCAGTGAGGAGTTTTGGATCTGAGAGCACTGCATCTGGATCTTGGGATCTAATGCAACCCTCCAGCAGCCACCTTTTATCTCTACTTAACTACAAAACTATGAGAATAAAATTGAAAACACAATAATATTTTCAAACTAAACTCAGTAGCTTATATAATCATATGGGTCTGACCCCAGTTTAGTACCCATACATTTTGGTGTCTTTGGCTCTTTAACAACTATAGTCACCACTATCCTATTAGGCAGGATTGGTGTTAAACCATTAAACATCACATGATCACTATTTCTTATGCTAGCGCATTACTGTTATTAAAACAGGCAAAACTCTCCATACAGTAGGGCCACTCAGTGCCAACCAGAGTAATCAATGTATGCCAGAAGGCTTGTGCATAAAATCCCTATCTAGTGCCTATTCATCCAATATCCCCCGACTAGTTTTGTAGTTAAGTAGAGGTAAAAGGTGGCTGCTGGAGGGTTGCATTAGATCTAAGATCTAGGTGCAGTGCTCTCAGATCCAAAGCTTATCACTGATGAAGGCCAGAAACTAGTCTGGGGATATTGGATGAGTAGGCACTAGATAGGGATTTTATGCACAAGCTTTCTGGCATCCATTGATTACTCTGGTTGGAACTGAGTGGCACTACTGTATGGAGAGTTTGCCTGTTTTAATAACAGCAATTTGCTAGCATAAGAAATAGTGATCACATGATATTTAGTGTTTTTCCCATTGATGTCATAGTAACTGCAGTAATACCTTTTATTAATTCTTTAACCAATTCCAATTAGTGTCTCAAATAAAATTTTATTATATAACAAATAAAATAAATATTTTAGAAATATTACATACAACAAATATTCACGTTTTCATAATACAAATACTATTCTTACATTCTAACACAAATTAAAGAATTGGTAATACATTTTCATTATACTGCACTGGAAGAATACTTTCATGCATATTCTTCCAGTATAATATACAAATCAAATAACAAACATATTTAAGACAATAGACATTTAGTTGTATTGTTCATAATTTATTATTGTGAATGCAATAATGAAAATACATATAATAAAGAATTATAATTTTATCAATACTGTAAGCTTTATTAGTGTGTTTGCATGTGTAGCGCAACTGTCCTCAAAGTTGCAAATGATTTATAAATAAATAAACATGCATAAATATGTTTAACACTTTTGAAGTGTCCAGCCTTCATAATCATAGCTTAACTGTTAATGAGGTTCATGATATGCAAATTTGTGTGATTATTCTAGACATTCCATTTCCTTGATAAAGCATAGCATGTGTCATTCCTATTGACGATGTCTTTGTCTCTGGAGATATTCTTTTGAGATCATGCCTCTCTCTGCACATGATTATGGGATTGTCTGGTACACACTCATACTTGCATGTATTTTGGTGCTGAATAAAAACCGAATAAATGGAAGGTTGATTGAGAGCTCTGGTATATGAGTATCAGAGCTGTGCCAACCAACTAGATAAATATGCTCTGCATTCTCCATAGTATGAGCCTTTGCAGTTATTGTTGGGGCACACAATATTGTGTACTGTGTGGGGGATTTGTAAAAGTGGAATTTGATCTTTGGTATTATTGATTAAGTTGTTGGAATTTGGGGGTGTGCAGAAGCAAAGCTTATATCTGTTATTGAGAATAGAAGGTAATTTACTATGTAAATTGGAGATATATGGAAGCAGCAGTCTAGGTTTATCACGTTTGAAATGTATAAAGTCAATTCACAATCTTATATAATTAATAAACATTTTTTATATATCAGTATTGTCATAGCAACATAATGCAGTGCTTCATAGGTTAACATATCTGCCATCAAACAAAAAATAATAATAATGACTGACATTTTACCACATACTGAAATTCATTTCAAACTTCAGTAAATACAATACATATATACATATAAGCACTAAAAAACAAACATATCCTAACTGCATGCTTCCCATATTAAATTACATTTTTAAAAAAGCAGATAAAACTTACATAAATGTTAAATAATAATAATAATAAACTTATTTTTTTAAAACGTCTTTTAGATTTATTGGCATCCATTGAAATTGCTACCTTCAAATGCAAGTGCATTTTTTTTTACCATATAAGGGATTCTGTTAGTCAAAACTGTTAATTAAAATGTAATATTTTTGCAATAGTACAGAATATGCAAAGAAAAATAATTGGTTGTCCAGCAATATCATTATGATGACTTGTAAATTATATTTAAGAGAAATAAAAAATCGTTAGCAAAATACGATTTGAAAAATTATCTTTTCTACTTAAAAGTTATACACTTACCTCTTAATTATAAAAAGTAAATGAGAAAAAAATATATATACTTTTATAAAAAAAAATATTTTAAAAAATTGTTTTAAATTAAAAAGATTTGAGAAAAAATAACCAAGATTAGAATTTATTAATAATAAATATGAAAAAATGTTAATTTGAAAAACAATAAATCTATAAATATGAGGCTCTGATTTGGGGACCAAAGACAGCTTTCCATGGATGCAGAAAAACAGTACATGCATATATGATGTATTGAAAGTTAACTGTATTACATATTTATGCAAATCAATTTAAGTGTACTAATTTTACTAAGAATATTTGTTAGCTTGGGAAGAGAAATTGGTATTTCAGATATTTAAAAACATATTTTTTGAATTTTATATATATTGATTAAAAATATATCGGCAGTGTAGTTAAGATAGTCCACATAAATATGCAAAAAAAATATTCATAATAATTTTCAATATATATATTAAACCATTAAGCATCACATGATCACTATCTTATACTAGCACATAATTGTTTATAAACAAAGCAAAACTCACCATACAGTATTGCCACCCTGTGCCAACATGAGTAATCAATGAATGCCAGAAGGCTTGTGCATAAAATCCCTATCTAATGCCTACTCATCCAATATCCCCAGACTAGTTTCTGGCTTGTGGCCATCGTCAGTGAGGAGCATTGGATCTGAGAGCACTCCTTACTGACAAGGACCACAAGCCAGAAACTAGTCTGGGGATATTGGATGAGTAGGCATTAGATAGGGATTTTATGCTCAAGCCTTCTGGCATTCATTGATTACTCTGGTTGGCACAGGGTGACAATACTGTATGGTGAGTTTTGCTTTGTTTATATATATTATTTAATGCTAATTTTGTCAAAGCAGTTATGGAAACAAGAATTAATGAATTAAAGTGAAAGCTTTTTCAAATAGTTTATCAAACTCAGAAAATTATTTTAAATAAGGAAGTAATCTCTTCCACATAATATCACAATTTTATTTTTAAAATTAAATACAGTTCATTTAATTAAAATTTTGCTTTCCATTTCTAAATCCAATGAAGTAATGTTTATGAAAAATGTTCCTATAATACCCCCATTCTGTAGACAATTGATTTAAATTTTATTGACAGTTTTTATATAAAATCTTGGTATAAAGATTTTATATAAAAAATGTTTTCAAATATTAAAGTTTACATGAATTATTAAAATATTTTTAAGTAACACAAGTTTTTAAAACATCAATTCAAATAGCAATGTCAAAAATCGTTTTGTAATCATAGTTAAAAGGAAACATTTAAAAAGAAAAGGGCAAGATTTTTAATTTAAATAATGGAATTTTGAGCTTACTATTTTATTAAAGATATGCTCCATTAAAATGACATTTAAAAAAAGTAGATTTTATATATATATTGTTTTCAGTGTAAAAAAATGAATTTTTGAAAAATCAGTTAAGACTTTTTCCTTTCACAATTTATCCAGACAAAAAACAGACTTTTTAACAATCATTGTTGGAATAAATTACTGTTTAAAAAAAGATTTAAAGCTGTCTGCAATCATAGATTTTGATTTTTAAAATGATGCATTATATACATACTAAGTATGTTGTAAGACTGTTGTTTCTGCTAGTTCTATATAACTTTATTATACATCACATTAATATTAGATCACGATTATCCACACCACATAATGCATCACATTAATATTATATCAGGATTATCCACACCACATAATACTGATGATGATTAAACCAAGTACTACTTCATTGGCAACTGTTTTTGCAAATAACTATTTTTAGTGATTACATTTCCAGAATTCATAATTCATTAATAATCCAATTCTAAAACTCTCCATTATTTATTCTCTTTACTTCTTCATAACTTTCCATTGTATCTACGTTAATTTCGGTCTTACTAATTAATATTTCTGTAACTATGTTTAAAATTTTACTTAGGATGTCTCTTTTAATACTATCCTTTCTGGATAATTATCTTTACTCCATTGTTGATCTTTAAAATTCTGACTCTCTTATTCCTTCTATATAAATTGTAATTGTATGAAAATGATGGGAGTTTATTTGGGTATAGAATAATATGGAATCATTATTTTTATTAAATACAGTATGAAGGCAGAGAATCAGTCCATCATCATCAGGCAGTATTAGCAGAGCATACTTATCAACAAAAATCCTTGGATTTGATTTAAAAGATATTCTATCACCTGATGATGCCAATTATGAAGCACAATATATCAAAAAATACTGGATTATTTATAAAATTAGTTATTTTCGTAGTATATAAATACAATAAAATGTGTGGAGTTTAAAGGTCATCTTTTATAGCTATCTACATAATTCCCTTTAGAATTAGGTAATTTCTATATACACATATTCCCTGTACCATTTTGTTTGGAGCTAGCTTGGGATAACAAGCCTGATAAATGTATGTGAAGAAGAGCCAAATTCGTAATACTTTATTTAATATTAAAGTAAATTCACAGAAATAATTTTAAATAACTATTAATAAATTCATTTATTATTAGAAATAAAAATAAATGAAATTAAAGAACTGAAAAATATTTCAATAATATAGATATATTACTTCTAATTTTGACTTACAGATATATAAATTGTAATAAGTAATAACTACAATATGCAAAAAATTGTAATAATACAATTTTATTTTACTAAACCATGTAAATAATATATAAAAATATTACATGTTTGTATTTGGACACAATATAATTATAAAATATTTTAGTTCTTAATAATTAATTCATTACATCTATTAGGTCAATATTATTTCTATTTTTAACCATATATATATATTATAACGATCCGGATTTAGCTTTTTAATGTAATCTGCACTACAGGGCGCCATCTAGGCATTTGAACCTAGAAAAATTTATAAAGTAGGCAGATACGTAAGTCAAAAAAAAATTTTTTTTTTTTATTTTATATATTTTGATATCTGGTCGTTAGCCCATGTCACTAGCTCAAGGAGTAGCAGAGGTTAAATAATATAATAAATTCTTATCTAAGAATATATAAAAAAAAGAATAAAACAAGCCACTGCCAGTAATTACCACACAAACATTTATTTATGCACATATATATAAGATTTAAAATTATTTTAGTATTAGTTTTACATTTTAAAATTTAACTTACATTTTTAACTTTGATTTTTGATTTTAATTTACATTTAATTTTTATAAATTTACATTTTAATTTTTTTATAAGTTCGCACAGATGGGATTATAAAAGCTTGTTTTATAATGTTGAGTATAGATCGGTTACATAGATTACACGGTTAAAAACATTTCAAAATAAACATAAACGATCAAAATATAAAATCATTGGTGGAATTGCATGAGGGAATTCACAAGAAACCCAATAGCATTCATCGTAAGATGCCCGCATTGACACCAATAACTTAAAAGACATCCGAATAAATACATTTTAGATACTCACCATAAGGTATCATTATTTACCGAATGTCTATATATTTTGATCAAATATGAAAACCAAAACATAATTAACTGATAACGAATCCATGCAAACGTATATACCCAACTTAAATTTAATGCAATTTTATTTAGAGTGTCGAGTATGAATAGACTACATAGATTCGCATTTGAAAAGAAAATATTCTATCCCTATTTAACCTTAGGCTAAAAGTTCGCAGTCAAACTGGCGTCAATCCATCTGATACATTTATGTATTCAATGTAGCATGAAAATACAACAGCACAAATATACTATACTGTCAGGAATGGACATCTGAACAGTATAGTTAGAGAAGACATTGACTCTTGTCCAATACAGGAATATGACATCTGTATGGCAAGAAGAACAATAAAATAAAAACTCCATAGGAAGGGACCGCGATCCTTTTTGCCGACTTACAATCCCATCCATAGGCAAAGGGTTGGTGCAGTGTATACAGTGATTCTGCACGTAGCGAAACTCATACTACATCTACTAATTACACCAATATATCCAATCCATTGACCCAATTCAACAACGACACAAATAACCTAAGATTACCCTCCCCTAATATAACTTTACAAATCTATACAGCCATTCACGCCCGACTTAAGTTTAACATTTATATAATTTAATTTATCGAAAAACAAAAATCATTATAAAAACTTAAAAGAACAAAAAAAATAAATGGAAATGATTTTAAATAAATAAAAAAATACATCAAATTACATTATTAATATTAATTTACATTGGTCAGATAGGATTCTATTTGTATTATTTACTAAAAGGTTTAGAATTTAGAGTTCTGATTGTTTTCAAATGAATATAAAGTTCTTACGATTTTTAAAACGTCCAGCTTTATCCATTGCTTGCCATTTGAACATGAATTCCCACGCCGTCCTAAAGAGATTGTTTGCATTAGCCATTGTTTTTTATTTATCCGGAGGTCTTTTAGTTTAGCTGGTCCTTAATGTAGAAAAAACGATGTCTCATCATTTTTTTTTGTTAACAACTGAAGGAATTGAAAGTGTGTCTTTCAATCCCTTCACCTCCAACTCCATACTAACACATAGCTGTCCTCTCGTGTAATAACTTTACTCACTAACCAATTTTATTTCCAACTTTTTCTTTTATATGTAACTTTCGGATTCAATTGACATTATGTCATCGATGTGATGGTCCTTTCGCTGAGGTCCGATTCCATTGTTTTTCTCTCCTATCTGACTGCTGCTTATACATTTAAATACCCAAGGCTAGTTTACATTTAACTAATTAAAACAATCATTTCCATTTTTCAATAACACCAATTAATTTGTTTTCAAACTTAAAGATATATTTTTATCTCCAAATCTTTTTAAGTTTTTGTTTTTAAAATACCTTTTCTATTTTTAATAAAGTTTTATTTTAATAATTTTTTTTATCTGTGCGATTTTATATATACGAGTTTAGTATAGAATTTTAATTTTCAATTTTTAATTCTTAAAAAGGAAGTTTTATTTGCGAACTTTTATTCTTTTCATGTTTACTAATAAAAAACAATGTAACGTACGTATGTGCCCGTTACAATATATATATATATATTGAAACAGATATTCTGTTCCTCATATAAATATTCAAAAGACCCCCCCCATTTAAAAACGTCTAGCGTGATTCAATTTAATTGGGAACGCAATAAAGCTGTAATTTGTTAAAAAAAAAGGAAAATCATATTTTTAATTTTGTGATTGATGGATTTAAATAAAATGTTAAGTTATCTTATTTTTTTTTATCTGTCTCAATAAAAAAAAGAAAAGAAATTAATTATCCAATCATTAAAAAGAAAAAAAGAAAAGATACTTGAGTTAAACTGAGGCAGTATTCAAATTAGGAACGTCGTCGGAAGAAAAGAACTTTTTTTTTTTTCTCTCTCGTCTTACACAGAGAGGCAGAACATATTAAATTTTTTGTTTTAAAAAAAGTATATTACTTAATTCTTTTGATACGTTAAAATATAATTTTAACGGAACGTTAAAATGGAAAAAGAAACCTTTGCTAGAGGAATTATGATAATAATGGAGTAATTTAGCGACTTCATTCTCTCCACGCTATGCCATGACTTTCCATAAATGAAATAACCCGCCTTCTTTATGAATAAACTGGATTGTAAAACTGGAAGGTAATTATGTTATAAGAATATTAAAACATCTTTATCTTACGTTATAAAGTGAAGTTATGAAATAATTACATAGAATTTGTTTTATAAAATATTAAAACAGCTTTATCATACGTTATAAAATGAAGTTATGAAATAACTACATAGAATTTGTTTTGTAAAATATTAGAACACGTTTATCATATGTTATAAAATGAAGTTATGAAATAACTACATAGAATTTGTTTTTTGTAAAATATGAAAACATCTTTATCATACGTTATAAAGTGATATTATGAAATAATTACATAGAATGTGTTTTATAAAATATTAAAACGTCTTTATCATACGTTATAAAGTGACATTATGAAATAATTACATAGAATTTGTTTTATAAAATGTTAAAACGTCTTTATCATACGTTATAAAGTGAAGTTATGAAATAGCTACACGCAAATTTATTTATAAAAATATTTGAACGTATTTACTATATGAATTAGAAATGCTTTAATTGCATATTACTTCTATCTGGGTAATGTAACAGAATTTATGTATAAGAACATACTTCTATATTTGGCTAAATTATAAATGCCTCAATTATCAAATGATAAATGCTCTACAAACCAAGAATTGTTGAGTTCAAATATCTACCAATCAGTAATAATTCATAAAATGATGAAATGCTGTATAAACCATAAGTGCTTGACTGCTTCAAAATGAATTATTGTATAAACCATAAATGCTTGACTGCTTCTAAGGTTCTTACCTTAAATGAATTCAAAATGAATTATTGTATAAACCATAAGTGCTTGACTGCTTCAAAATGAATTATTGTATAAACCATAAATGCTTGACTGCTTCTAAGGTTCTTCTCTTAAATGAACAAATGAATTATTGTATAAACCATAAATGCTTGACTGCTTCTAAGCTTCTTCTCATAAAGGAATACAAAAACAAACTATTGTTGAATTTGAATATTTCCAAGCTTCTTCTCATAGAGAAATTAATGAACTATTGTTGAAATCGCAAATTAATTGTTATTTAATAAATTTTTTTTGTTACTAAAAATTAAATTGGTTATCCAGTTGTCCAGTTTTGTTTGTTTTATCGCATCACTCACCAATTATAGCACTGGTTCATGAGAATCTCATGTTCTCTGAGCTACGTCTGACATAACTTGACCTAGGCCAATCAGGTTATAGTGAGATGGAACTCTAATGGCGCTCTTTGGGAAACCAAACATAGAAATATTTAGATGTTTCCAGTCTTTAT
The DNA here is from genome assembly GCA_028023455.1 of Epiperipatus broadwayi. Classification (NCBI taxonomy): domain Eukaryota; kingdom Metazoa; phylum Onychophora; class Udeonychophora; order Euonychophora; family Peripatidae; genus Epiperipatus; species Epiperipatus broadwayi. Next base: position 91,619 of record JAQFVV010012532.1, read on the forward strand.
GTACTACATCCTCCAATGAGCAGGAAATATTGTTGTAGGGGGGCATTAACATCTGCATTAAGAATATCAATTGATAGTTCCTTCCTGCAGCATGCTCATCAGAAAATTGTTACAACTGACGTAATAAAATGGTTGTATGGCGGTCCGGTTACATTTGGCGTCCAACTGTGAGGCTTTACCTGGCTAACCTACCTATAGGCTCAGGTTACATTTGTCTTTCAACTGTGAGGCCTTATCTGACATGGGCCGGTTAATTTGCCACCCTATTGTGAGGTCCGATCTAGCTAGCCTACTCATAGGTATAAGCAGATCACAATTCTGTGACATGAACAGTGCATATGATGTAGTGATGTAATTTGTTCAGGAAGGATAAAAAAATAAAAGTTTAAAAAAAAACAAAACAAAAATGAATGGCATAAGGAATGAAACAGGCATTTCAAAGAAGATGGAGTAAGGTCAGGTGTGGATGGGAGAGAAGCTTTAAAGTTGAATAAATACCAAAAAAAAATGATGAAAACAAAACCAAAAAAAAAAAAAAAAAAACCTCAAAAAAAAAAAAAAAAAAAAAAAAAAAAAAAAAAGAGGGGAACCTACACTAAAATAATAAAAAAAAAAAAAAAAAAAAAAAAAAAAAAAAAAAAAGAACAAAAAAAGAAGAACAAAAAAGAAAAGATAAAAAAAAAGTACAAAAGAAGAAGTATAAAAAAAAAAAATAGAAGAAAAAAATAAAAGTTCAAAGTTAATAAAAGAAATAAAGTCATGGAATACTTGAAGTAAATTTGGTTGTAAAGGAATGAAATTACAAAAGTTCTTGAATTGTGTCTACTCGAAAATCTGATTGTGGAATATCTTAAAACAAAATAAAGAAATATATACAGGTGAATTGTATCAAATATAGTTTAATGGTAAAAAATCTAATAAAGAAAATTAAATTTTTTTCAAGAAGATAAAAGTAAAAAAATAATCAAAATATAAAAAAGGATTCCAATATAAAAGAAAGTTTCGAAATTTGCTGTATATGTATGAAATAGTAAAAATAGAGAAAGAAAAAAAAAGGGGCCTCAGCCATATAAAAATAAAAAAAACCAAAAGGAGAAAAATAAAAAAAGAAACATTGGTAACAACAAAAAAACCAAAAAAATAAACTAGGCAGCCTAAAGAAACTATATAAAAATAAGCCCAGGAAGAGGAAAAAAAATCACAGTATCAGGTCCATATCGGGTAAATTAAAGCAAACAACCAAAGAAAAACAGAAGTGAAGAAGAACACATATGTTAAACAGATAAAATCAACAAAGAGAAGAAGTTGTCACCTCATAATACAAAGAGGACTAGGAGAACGTCAGTCAGCTCCCAAAACGGTTGCAGTTATGATTCAGAATAAAATAGAGTAGCTGATGGAAAAGGTTTGTGAGTGTGTGTAGTGTGCTGAACTTGTTTTTCTGTTGATATGGTGGATGATTGAGCAAGCTTGGTGCTGTGTTTGTGCTCCGAAGTATATCTCAGCTTCCGCCTGGTGTTGGCTCCAAGAATAGTCCAGCGATATATAGTCTCATGGATAGGCCAAATGATAGCCCCTAAGACTCACCGAAGCTGAGCAGGGTTGGCTAGTGCCAAATTGATTTTTTTCTCTGCTCCTATTCTTGTTGGATGATCTTCTAGGTACAAGAGAGGTAGTGTTAAAAAGATATTTTCTCATGCGTCATGAGGGGTGTGTACTGGTAGTTTATGTTTGGCCATCTATTTGTTCCAGCATTGGAGGCTATGGTTCATGTATTCACTTTTCCAGCTCATCTTACTCATTCATCAGCATATCTAAAACCAGGCAGTACTGAGAAATAATGTGTATAGTATGTGGAATGAAATCGTATTTCCAGGCGATTTCATCCCAAAATTTGGTGAGGGGTAATGAAACAGATATTCTGTTCCTCATATAAATATTCAAAAGACCCCCCCCCCATTTAAAAACGTCTAGCATGATTCAGTCTAATTGGGAACGCAATAAAGCTGTGATTTGTTAAAAAAAAAGGAAAATCATATTTTTAATTTTGTGATTGATGGATTTAAATAAAATGTTAAGTTATCTTATTTTTTTATCTGTCTCAATAAAAAAAGAAAAGAAATTAATTATCCAATCATTAAAAAGAAAAAAAGAAAAGATACTTGAGTTAAACTGAGGCAGTATTCAAATTAGGAACGTCGTCGGAAGAAAAGAACTTTTTTTTTTTTCTCTCTCGTCTTACACAGAGAGGCAGAAATATTAAATTTTTTGTTTTAAAAAAGTATATTACTTAATTCTTTTGATACGTTAAAATATAATTTTAACGGAACGTTAAAAGGAAAAAGAAACCTTTGCTAGAGGAATTATGATAATAATGGAGTAATTTAGCGCTTATTCTCTCCACGCTATGCCATGACTCTCCATAAATGAAAAAACCCCCTTCTTTATGAATAAACTGGATTGTAAAACTGGAAGGTAATTATGTTATAAGAATATTAAAACATCTTTATCTTACTTATAAAATGAAGTTATAAAATAATTACATAAATTTGTTTTATAAAATATTAAAACAGCTTTATCATACGTTATAAAATGAAGTTATGAAATAACTACATAGAATTTGTTTTGTAAAATATTAGAACACGTTTATCATCGTTATAAAATGAAGTTATGAAATAACTACATAGAATTTGTTTGGAAAAAATTAGAACACGCTTATCATAATTATAAAAATGACATTATGAAATAATTACATAAATTTGTTTTTGTAAATATGAAAATTTATCATCGTTATAAAGTGACATTATGAAATAATTACATAGAATGTGTTTTATAAAATATTAAAATGTCTTTATCATACGTTATAAAGTGACATTATGAAATAATTACATAGAATTTTTTATAAAATGTTAAAGTCTTTATCTCGTTATAAAGTGAAGTTATGAAATAGCTACATTTATTTATAAAAATATTTGAATTCTATATGAATTAGATTTATTGCATATTCTTCTATCTGGGTATGTAACAGAATTTATGTATAAGAACATACTTCTATATTTGGCTAAATTTAATGCCTCAATACAAATGATAAGTCTCAAACAATTGTTGAGTTCAAATATCTACCAATCAGTAATAATTCATAAAATGATGAAGCTGTATAAACATAAGTGTTGATTGCTTCAAAATGAATTATTGTATAACCATAAATGCTTGACTGCTTCTAAGGTTCTTACCTTAAATGAATTCAAAATGAATTATTGTATAAACCATAAGTGCTTGACTGCTTCAAAATGAATTATTGTATAAACCATAAATGTTGCTGCTTCTAAGGTTCTCTCTTAAATGAACAAATAATTATTGTATAAACCATAAATGTGACTGCTTCTAAGTTCTTCTCATAAAGGAATACAAAAACAAACTATTGTTGAATTTGAATATTCCAAGCTTCTTCTCATAGAGGAATTAATGAACTATTGTTGAAATCGCAAATTAATTGTTATTTAATAAATTTTTTTTGTTACTAAAAATTAAATTGGTTATCCAGTTGTCCAGTTTTGTTTGTTTTATCGCATCACTCACCAATTATAGCACTGGTTCATGAGAATCTCATGTTCTCTGAGCTACGTCTGACATAACTTGACCTAGGCCAATCAGGTTATAGTGAGATGGAACTCTAATGGCGCTCTTTGGGAAACCAAACATAGAAATATTTAGATGTTTCCAGTCTTTATGTACTACATCCTCTGATGAGCAGGAAATATTGTTGTAGGGGGGCATTAACATCTGCATTAAGAATATCAATTGATAGTTCCTTCTTGCAGCATGCTCATCAGAAAATTATTACAACTGACGTAATAAAACGGTTGTATGGCGGTCCGGTTACAATATATATATATTGTAATGGGATGAGGGTAATTGGAAAAGATGGAGTGAACCTGGTGTGATGGCAAATCATCACCACTCCTATTCAATTTAAAATAAAATATCAAATTAATTATTAAAGTAATGAGCAATATCAAAAAATATATAAATAATATTATATATTACAAGAGCATGATTGAGAATCAGCCCAGTTACTCCTCAGAGCAACTATAAGTATCCTTAACATACATCCACCAGCATTATCAATAAATATAAGTAATACTCAAAAGAAACATTCATCATCATGAATGATCCATCAATCAAATAAACTAAATCAACAATCTATCTTGTGACTGGATTGGAAATGGGTCTATAGACCAGACTATCTATTTAGCCTTTGCCAGCTTGCACAATTATTTAAACGTAACTTGGATGTACCAACTTAAGTGCTAATCCATTAGAATACATAAAAATCAAAATAATAATGCTGGGACATTAAAACATGCTGATCAATATCAATGCTCTGGTTACATAGTACCATTAATGAACTGGCCAAATATAAAATTAAATTCTAATAAAGACCAAATTAAATAAAATATAGTACCGTGACTTTAAGAATATATTCATGCCAAAACAGGACCCTTATCAACTGAATGCCCCTAAAAACTAAATATATCCCCATTTATATATTCAGCCTGTGTTTGAATCTAGTTCAGAGGACATAAGATCTACTACAGTTATGGTAACCAAGAGATAATGATGCAATACAATTTTTAACAATTAAATACAAGTTTATTAACAATAAAAGTTACTATATGGTGGTTTAATTTATAGAACACACAGGAAGCTTATGTAAATAGTCTGAACAGGCACTAACCTGTATTCAATGCCCTTTAAAATTTGCAATAATCAAACATATTTTACCGATAAAGGGATCTTCCAAACTGTGACATAAGATAGCAACTTTTATAAAGATAAGAGCAGCCATCTTATCTTTAACCTAAATGTCTACTTATATAGGCAAATCTGAAGCATCTTGATTTGGAAGCATGAAGTAGTTATTTTCTCCACTGTTTAAATCCACTATTTCCTTTACAAATTAACTTACGCAAAATCTTGCAATTTACAGCAAGTTAATATTACGATCTTACTGTTGGAAATTCTATAAACTATTGAAAAGTAGTAATTAATTCTATAAACTATTGAAAAGTAGTAATTAATTTATAGAGTGCACAAAAAGCTTATGTAAATAGTCTGAACAGGCACTAACCTGTATTCAATGTGCCTTAAAATTTGCAATAATCAAGCATTGAATATAGGTTAGTGCCTGTTCAGACTATTTTTCTGTGTGCTCTATAAATTAATTACTACTTTTCAATAGTTTATAGAATTTCCAACAGTAAGATCGTAATATTAATTCGCTGTAAATTGCAAGATTTTGCATAAGTTAATTTGTAAAGGAAATAGTGGATTTAAACAGTGGAGAAAACAACTACTTCATGCTTCCAAATCAAGATGCTTCAGATTCATCTATATAAGTGGACATTTAGGTTAAAGATAAGACAGCTGCTCTTATCTTTATAAAAGTCTCTATCTTGTATTATGATTTGGAAGATCTCTCTATCGGCAAACTATGCTTAATTATTGTGAAATTTTAAAGTGCATTAAATACAGGTTAGTGCCTGTTCAGACTATTCATTTGGTGGTTTATATATGTCACTAGGTTTACCTAAAATCCATTCAGCACACAGGTATGTGGCTTGATATAAAATGAACATGTTTGAATTGACATTTAATAAGAAAATGATTAAAATTTACATGTCTATTTGACACAAATTGGTATTTTCAATACAACTGACATAAATATGCAGACATATGTGTTATCATAAAATAAACCATTCTAGTTGTCACTTTCAAATTGTCAAAATAATAAATGACATTAATTTTTATAGAATGTAATAACATATTTAACATACATGTGTGTGTATTAAATTGCAGGCACACACTGTTCACCTATTTTAATTTGTTACAATATTTTTCTAATTAATTCAGTATTGAAAATGTATAAAATTCTCACATATACTGTTACACATTCATCTTCTATAAGTTAAACAATAAAACAAAACAACTCTATATAGTAGTGATCTTGTGTAACAAGAGCAATCAATGGATGCCAGAAGGCTTGTGCATAAAATCCCTATCTAGTGCCTACTCATCCAATATCCCCAGACTAGTTTCTCGCTTGTGGCCTTCATCAGTGAGGAGCCTTGGATCTGAGAGCACTGCACCTAGATCTTAGAGAGGGATTTTATGCAAAGCCTTCTGATCCATTGATTTCTTGTAGCACAAGATGGCCTCTATATGGAGAGTGTTGTTTTGTTTTGAATTGTTTATAAAATTATTGTGTAGTATGAGATAGTGATCATGTGATGTTTAGTGGTTTAACACCAATCCTGCCTAATAGGATAGTGGTGGCTATGGTTGTTAAAGAGCCAAAGAACCAAAATGTATGGGTATGAATTGGTTAGACATATGCTATATAAGTATTGAGTTGGTTGAAAATATTAATAGTGTTTTCAATTTATTCTCATAGTTTGTAGTTAAATAGAGTTAAAAGGTGGGTGCTGGAGGGTTGCATTAGATCCTAAGATCTAGGTGCAGTGCTCTCAGATCCAAGGCTCCTCACTGATGAAGGCCACAAGCCAGAAACTAGTCTGGGGATATTGGATGAATAGACAGATAGGATTTTATAGCCTTCTATCCATTGATTGTTTGTTAGAAAGATGGCACTTCTATATGGAGAGTGTTGTTTTGTTTTGAATTGTTTAATATACATGTATACACAAAAATATAGATGATATGAATCAAGTTCTATCATAATAGTTTAGTTTTTTTTTTTTTCCAAAAAAAAAATAGCAGCTTATAAGTTCCTTTTTTTCTTTTAAAAATATAAGTCAATCTTGACTGGATTATTGCTCACTGAATAATTAAAAATGTCTTTAACTTTAAAAATATAAATTTTAAATATTTTCACTTTTTCTCTTGAAAAAACAAATATAATAGTGTCTATCAATTAAATTATTTTTAGACATTTAACTTAAACAAAATTGGTATTTAAAATGTCATTTTTAATATATAATGTTATTCACCAACTATATATGTTTGTCTATGCTTCTTTGCATATATAGACAAACAGCAGCATATGTATACCAATTCTTCAAGCTTGCTCTTGGTAAGCTTGGTTTTTTGTCAATCAGAAAAGTATAATCCAGGCTTGTCATTATCAGGGGGAAATATATATAATTCAGGTATGGTTGTCTCCCTTCTGTCTAGAGTTTGATGAGCTTTAGGCCAGCAAACTGTCGTCATTTAAAGTTAATGATTGATTTGAAATGATCCTAGCTTCAGATGAATCAAAACTCCTCCATAGAACCAATTCATTTATTCTTAAAACAAATTTATATAGTATAGATTAAATATTCTTTTTAGCAATAGAAATACATTTTTATTAAGCACCAGAATTAATGCTTAAAATATCAATATTTATATTTTAGGTCCTAGCCAATTTCATAGCAGAATAAGGAATGCTAAATAATGAGTTTTTATCAGTTTTAATGTGTTTAAACCATATACCATTGGAATCCCTCAAAATTAGGTAGGAATCTCAAGTAGGTTGACTTTGTGTCACAAATCTGGTTAAGAAATACAGTGATGCTGATGATCCTTAATTCAGATTCAGCTTCCATAATTTACAAACACCAATGCCATAAACAATGACTGTTACTCATATATGAGCTATGAGTGTGGCATAATGCTCTAAACCTAAATTCTCTGGGAAACCAACACTCAACCACAATGAAGACTAAAAACTGTTCTTTTTGAAACTATCGATTTATCATGTCATAGTTTAACCATATTATTTATAATAGAAACTGTAAGATTTATAAAAGGATGTCTTTTTTTCTTTCTTAATTATGTAAGTATATAATTATAAAATGCTCATACATTAAAAACAAACACATGTTCAAAATTAATTTCATTAAAAAATCTTGCTTAATCTATTTAAATAAAAACATGTGGAATTAACTTTTATAATGTCATATCCTTTTAAGTAAACACTTTTGTTTTATACAAATATAATTATTTCTTTGTTAGTTTAAAATTGCATATTTTTCTAAAAATCAGGAATTAACTAAAGATTCTTTTTTATATTTAACTATTTTGTAGTATTTCAAAAATATAAAAAAATATTAACCAATCAATATTCAATTCATTCCGAACTTTATTTTAAATAATTATATATGTAAATTTTGTCTGGTATTTTTTTAAACTTTTTTTTAAAAAAGCTTTAAAAATATATGCATATTCTATCAAGGTTATATATTCATGGCTTTGTATGCAAGAACCCAATCCATCTCAATATATATGAAATTATTTTTTTTATCAGATATTGTCTTTATTAATTTCATACATATACCCCATTGCATATGTTTAGTGCATTCATGGTCCATGCTAGAAAATGTTTAATTATCCAATTTGCCCTAAATGTGAGATTATATTGTATTTATTTTCATTCTTTATGTGATTCCAGCAGGTGATCATTTACATTTGAATAAAATATCATCAATGATAGCAGAAAACATCTGGTGCATGCATCTATCTTTCCAATCATCAGTAATCTGTTAGAGCCTGATATTTGCAATGAATCATGAATAGGTATTTTGAATTTACTACTCATCATCCAGGCCTAAAGATTTGAAAAAGGGATGGCAAAAAATAGTGGAGACCCCAAATTTTCTATTTGATACTGTAACTGATAAAACCTGTCGATGCTGGTGATGGTTAGGATGATCAATCTGATCTGATTAAAAATCAAAAAAAAAAAATCTAATTTAATTTAATCTAGTCTAGCTCAATCAGGTCGCCATTATGTAATAAACCATCACAAAGCACAAATAATCTTTAATAAAGTCTAATTTGTTTAAGCTACATGTAAAACGAAAGAATAATGAGATTATCTGCTCCAGACATAGACAAATCTATCACAATTACAAAGTAAACTGCAATGAGCAGTGAAATCGTATATTACCACCTTAAACAATAATATGATTAAGCTACCTATTTGATTAGCAATTTAATGAAAATCAAATCCAATCAATAACTAAAACAGATTCCAATATATTTCATTAATCTATTGCTATTGTAATAATTTAAATCTACTTTAAATATTTAATGATACTGCATTTTATCTAAACGGATGAACTTCTAAATAACTACAATAGCATTTTTTTATAAAACGTTTTTAAATATAGACACTATTTAAAATGTTGAAACAAAATAATATTTGATCAAAACGTATATCTAATCTAATAAACGTTAAATACAAAGTATAAATATTCATTCTATCTTTCAATAAAGCGATACATAATTATTGCTTCATTCATATGTTAAACTAGAACACACCACAAGAATCTGTTATCAACAATCTATTAGCTAATTTATAACTCTATAATGTCCAATCACATTATATAAAAGATATATTAAGTTTCCATTGGATGTTTATTAACCTATAATTATTAATATTATTTATTTAAACCCTCAAATAAATGAATATGAAATTGGTTGGTAATAATTAAAACATATGATTATAATTGAAATTTATTCCAATTCAAAGATAACATTCAATTAAGCTATTCAACGCAATTTATACTCTTCATTTTAGAGAAATTTTAAAAATATTTAAGATAAGTTATTCTAAACCAATGATAAAATATGATCTATTTAGATTTTCATGATGGGATCAGACAAGCATAGAAATGATCGACTCTAAGCTAATGATATTCCTTGTAATATTAACTAAAATAAAATATAATATTTGAATGCAGAGACAAATATAAAATTTATATGGGAATAAAATGAATTATGCCAATATGCAAAACATACCATATCTTAATATTCTAGTTCACTTACCAAACTGAATTTGAATCTTGCACCGAATTTACATAGCAAAATTACCTCACACAATCCAAATAAAATAATTAAGCATAGTCTTGGTATTTAAATCAACTCAATTTATTGGATTATAAAAAAAAAATCAGTAAGATTAACAACAAAATATAATAGGAAATTAATTTATTTCTGATCGATTGAATTAAGGGAGGGGGGAGATAAAATTTCTGTGGGTAACTCTAAAATATGTTGTGAAAACAATAATGACATGTATACAAAAAAAAAAAAATGAATGAATGGAGAGATTTTTGGATACCTTACTGAAAATTTTTATATAACAGATACCAAATATATGTAATTAGATGAGATTGAAACCTATTTGTTCATTAAAATAATAATCAATAAATGAATATGAAATAATACGATATATTTAAACCTCTTGTCTGTTCGATGTTTTAAACTAAATTTTATACATGCAAAAATCAAATTGGATATAAAAAACAAAAATATCAGGTTGTATTAATATATACTCAGACAAGAGTTCAAATAATTAGTAAAGAAGTCTCTCCGATCATTTCATTGCCTAAATTCTATTATACCTAAAGATGATTTAAATAAAATACAAATCATCATTTTTAAATATATATAAAAAAATTAATATGCACACATATAAAAAAAAAATCATACCCTAGATAAAAGTCTGTCCATTTTCATTATTCATTGATTAATCGTAGTTTATTTATCCTCAGTCCCTATGATGTAGAGAAAAGTTTATTTCAAAGAGAAAATAAGTCGAACTTTAAATGTTTTCTTTCATTGGCAATAATGTTCAGATAGAATAATCCCGTGAATTTTAATAACAGTCCTTTTCCTTCTTTTTCCTTTTTAAAGAAGAGAGTGCATTTAACTAGCCTTTTTATGGTATAAATTAATCCAGCTGATCCTGAATGTTTTATTAGCTTGGAACATGATATTTATCCAATGCAATGGTAGTTATACTCCAATTTTCAAACCAGAATCTCTTTGTTTTAAAAATAGCCGATTTTACACCACACATTTTTTTTTAAAATAGGTTTCCCTTCTCACATTTTGTTGCCGTCTTTTTTGGAACTTTTTCACAAACTGCCATTCAAGTGAATGAATGGGCAGATAATTTAAGTTTATTCTTCCATATTTTTATAGTTTAACAGTAAAAAAAATTATTGAAGAACTTTTATTTAAAAGAACATAGAAGTACGTCTGTTCTGGGCAATGACAAAAAGATGATAGCTCTCTCTTACAGTCCTTTCTGGCTATTTATATTACCTCTTTCTGACATTGTGGATGTCATTACAACTATTGGAATCTATCCAAATAAAGCTCAATGCCCAAACAATATATTGCAGTGTTTTTCCGCTTCCCATTGCAAGTGTGATGTAAGTTTGGAGAAAAATGGATACATGAAAATGAAATCTAAGTTTGATATGATTTTTCCTATTATTTTTAAACTAAAATACTGAATTGATATTACCTTTATTCACTTTATAAATATAAATAATTTACATATATATATATATTTAATAATAATAAAAAATTTTAATTAATTTATAAACAAATATACCTGACATAAAAACATTGAATTATATGTAATAATGTTGCCATGGTGATTGCAGTAACAGAAATAAAATATGTAAAAATAATATTGATCCTATTTAAGTAAACTTTTATATCATACTAAATTGTTTCCAAAATCTATTTATTTGCGTATGTTTTTTTTTTCCTTGGGTTTGATTATAATGAATTTAGTATTTTAAAGCTGGAATTAGGAGTAAACAATAGTACTTAAAAAGCTTTAGGTTGCCATGGTTATCAATTTAAACATATATTTCCAAGATCTCCCATTATCCATTTATCAAGCAAAAAAAAATCAAACAAGATCAACAAATTTCTTTATTTATTTATTTTTAAATACTTTAATCATTAATCTGAATATTCACAATACTGTACTTCATAAGGAGTGTGTTACTTCATAGGTAATTCTTAAAATATAGAGTAAATAGTTCGAATGCACTATACCACAATTTTTAGAAGACAAATAGTTTGAAAATCATGTTATTTTTCCAATTTATCATTTCCTTCTCTCTCTTCATATCTTTTGAGTAATAATGGCAGCAAAAATTTCTCTTCACTCTTTTCTTTTACAATCTTTCTAACATCTTAAAAGGTAAGTATTAAGCATGCTCTGAATTTTCTTTTCATTTACAAAGAATGCATTACCACTTTGCTATTTACAATCCTTTTATAAGGATTGTCATACAAATTTTGAATTTCTTTAAAATATCAAAGTTAATTCATGTGAGTTGCCTTGACAAATTCTTGACTATCAATACTAAATTTTTTTCTCTTTGTAGAAGTCATAGGCTAATTCACAGTAGGTTTTTTAAAAAAGTAGGATTATACTTATAATGCATGAGATCTGAGGCAAAACTTTTGAATTAATTAATATAATTCATCACCTGTAAGTATATTCTTCAAAAATTTATAATCAGATAGACATTTTTGTTAACCACAATAGAACTGGCTTATGAATTTTGAAAGTGTAACAATTTCAGTTAAGTTTGTTTGAAGCAAATTTTCAAATGAAATGTATCACATTTGATCATTATTATTCTTTGGTTGGATTCATGCTGGTGTAATATTAATGTGATAAAAGGTAAGTTTCTACAAAATTGATACATTCCTGATAAGTAAAATGGTTCCCATATTGGCATCATTTTACATTTACCTGAAAAAATAATTGACTTGAAACAAACATATAAATATAGTTAAATGATACTGTTTTAGTGGTAGTGATCATTATTTAGAATATAAATAGTAATGCTGATTTAAATAATTATAAGGCAAAGAGAAGAATGTGTTAGTTGTATGATTTAGATTCTCACAAGTGAATGGCTAATATAAAAAGTGTATGCTTACTTTACACAAAATATTATTATTAATCAAATATAAAGCTACTAGCCACTTTTTAAATCCTTAGAATATTCACACATCTTTGATTAACCTAAAAGTACTATACTAGCATTATTAAATCTATTATAAGTCACACCTGAATTATCATTCCAAGGTTACTTTCTTGTCTAATAGTCGGTGCAATAATTCAGCAGTCTGTTTTATATTGGAGGAACTTGTAATTACTAAGATCTAGAAAGGATTTGAACTTTTTGTTCATAAGGATCCCTGCCTCCAGAATTTTTGTTTTGTTGAATGGATGCCTTTTGCATCTTAGATTAGAGTTAATTCAATTAGTTTATCTTCAAATGTATACTTTTTCTAGGCTTATTTTATTGTCTGGAGCTTTGAATTTATCCAATATTTTTTTGATGGATGAGTTGTTCTGAAATCATGGCTATCAACAGAAAATCATCAAACTATATTCTACCAGGTAGGTCAGCAAGTTTTGTCTACTTCATGAAATATTGCACAGGCAGCTGATATTTCAAGTATATATGGTACAGAAAATATAAATTCTAAAGCTAACCACAAAAGATTAAACTGTAACCTTTGACTAGAACTGATTATCTTACTGATTAATTATGGAATACAATTCATCTAAAACTCCCTTTTATATTCTTGTAATTCTCATGAAAGATACTTTGATATGGATATATATATATATGATTATGACTTTATCCATTTGCCACCATTAACCAAGTCTTCTACACCTGAGTCAACCATCTTTTGTCAAGATGCCTGCCTTTAACTTATAAATGGTTAGTTGATCAGGTTGAATGATAATATGCCCATGTTGAGAGAGATGTCATTTTCATTTACGAAATAGATATTTTTTTGCTTTTTGCAACAAATAATTAATTCAGAAATCCAAATCTGTAGTCCATCATTCTACAATCATATTAGATCTAAAATGACAGATATTAATTCAATGGAGCCATTTATTGCTTAACAGAAAAATCTACTTTGGTTTCAAAAACACTATTAATGATAGAAAACTTTGGGCGATTACCTTGAATAACATGAGTAAGAGAAAAATGGCTATAGTACAAAATAGCTCTTCAGAAGAAGACCTACAGCCTAAGAAGGTTTGACATTATTTTCTGTTGCCAAGGGGTTAACCATGCTCATATGGATGGCTCAGAAGTATCAAATGGATTATCAATACCAAATGTATATTAAGTGTAATACAGTGAAGTTATCCCTTTGCTTTTATATATTTTTCCTGTATATGCAGTTATTTGGATTATGCTTTTTATTATTATTTAGCTAATGTTGAAACTAAATTTATTTCATCACAATTTTAAAAAAATTCAATTTTGCAAATTTATGTACATCTTTTAGCTTTAAAAACTGATTATCTTTATAAATAAAAAAATGATTACTTATTTTAAAATCTATATTTAAATTCACTGCTGTAATAAAAGTATATCATCAATTGATGTAGTCACATTAATTTACAATATAAAAAATTAGTCTCAGTTTACCACATATCAACATATTAAACTTTAAAATATCTCCCAAATGCTAATTTTTCAAATTATGCTTTAAAAAATTAATAAGATGTATATCATTTTTATTTTAAAAAAATGTCATATTAAATATTAACCTAGCATTCACTCGACAAATTAAAAAATAGAAAAAATACTACATTGAAGATTAAAAAGAAACGCTTTTTAATTTTTTTAAAAGATGTAGTAATAATCAAAAAAAACGTTAAACAATCTTTCTTTCAGTACTAATTTAAATAATTTTTTTTATAATCAAAATTGGTTTTTATTCATTACTCAGTAATATTAGTGTTTTAAAAATATTTAGTACATTACAATTCTGATGTTATATATTAGCAGAACTTTTATTAATTTATTTTTCGACAGAAATTAAATAAACATTCATTCTTCAGCATATTTATTATCATAACATATAATAATGTTTAACATTTATATAATTTGCCTCTCTACATAAAATAGTCACTTAAATTAACTAATGTACATGTTTACTTAACATTAAAAATACAACATCTGGCGTTTAATTTGATATTATGTTTGTAATATCATTTTCAATAAATGTAGTGCAATAGTAGCAAATTTATCTACCATATCTATAACCACATATATTTATATATTTGAAGTTTTACAATAGTCTTGGGATTTTTCTTTCAAGTAGCCAACCCAACTAAACATTTAATAATGGTCAGTAAATGATGATCTATTCTTAGCTAGAGGGTAAAATAATAATAATAATAATAAAAACACTCGTATTCGCATCACTTAACATTCGGCAAGTTTGGCAGTTACTGCATTCCTTTATTAGTTAATAAGAAACTGTTGGGATGGTCTTAGCCTTGCAATGGGTTGTTTAAAGACCATTAGCCATTATCTACTTATTTTTTTCTTTTTGATAAAATAAATCTTGCGCTCTACATATGCTCTTCTTCATGTGTCATAGCATCGGCCGGGACGTGAACCCGCGACAACTGCTTGTAAGGCAGCCGTGCTGACCTCTCGACCACTGACACTTGACTACATATGCTCTTTGTATTTTTATAATGAGCTCTACCAATGCTAATAATATTGTCATAAAACGTTAGGCAACTGTACTTTGGCTTAAAAGGTATTCACTTCCTTTTTAAACCCATTATAATAATCTCTATTTCAGACAAAGAAATGACGTCATAAAAATAAATTGGTAATTATAACGTAATCGGGCTTGGCCACTTGATGGCATTGTTGGCAGTCAAAAAACAATACAATACAATGTTCAGGACCGCGTTATATTTTTAAATCGAATCACTGTTGTTGTTTTTTTTGGTTATTAATTTATTGATTGCTATAACTTTTTTTTCATGCCTTTTTATTAGAGTTGTTTAATTTTAATTTTGTATTTAGTAAACGACAATCTTTTTTTTTATTTTTAAATCAGTTTTTGCACAAAGCTGCTACTCTGCGATGTCTATTTAGCGATGTCTTTGCTTAATTATTGGTAAACGACAACCTTTTTTTTTATTTTTAAATCGCTGTTTTTGGACAAAGCTGCTACTCTGCGATGTCTATTTAGTGATGTCTTTCGCTTAATTATTGCTTTCTACGTAACAAAACAACTGTGTAGGTTTAGGGTTAGTTTTAGGGTTAGGTTTAGTGTTCTGTTGCTTGTAATGCTAAAATAAAAGATATCAAAATCATAACCATAGGACAAAAGAAACTCAAACTTTTTTAAACAACAACAAACACATATAAATGTCTTATTTACTTATTAAACATGTTTATAATATGTGCTTTCTATGAAATTTACAAAAAATCGTGTATATTTTTATTGGACAGCAGAAATACTCGGCTTCTGTTGTCGGCAACTGCAGAAAAAGTTGATTGCCATCCATTTTCTCAACTACGTGGTATTTCACATGAAAACGAGATTTCGCATGCGATATCAGCCGAATTCTTTTTTACCTACCCTCGGCAAGCTTTTACACCTTACACATTCTCTAAACAAGGGTGTGGCCGTTTAGAAAATTACTATAAATTCATGTTTATTAAATAAATTATAAATACAAATATTGTGTAACGTATATTGTAAAAATTTGACTAATCCAACTAAACACACATATATATCAAACTGTAAACAAAAGATAAGTGTGTGGATTCACAATAACTGTCGCGAAGCAGAAATAGGCCATATTATTTCTGCATTACGCATCATAAACGGCCTTCTAATGGCTAAGACAAACATAGATGTTTTCTATAGCCGTAAGTCAGGCTTTTCAAACAGCATTTGTTAGATGTTTTGGCGAGCCAGAATGCCATCAAGTGGCCAAGCCCGATTACGTTATAAGTACCAATAAATTTTACACAAATATCGTTAAGAGTAATTTATCATAAGATTTAAAATATTAAAACTATATAGCAAATCTTTTTTTTTTAAATCTAATTTAAAATATACTCATTTGCAAAACTGATAAAATTTTCAAATTTAGTTATTACAAAAGAAAAACTCTAGTATTTTACTAATTATATATGTAATTAAATAGAAAGATTTTCACATAAACGTTATACTAATTTATATAAGCTCAAAGATGTTGCGTAGAGTACAGGAAAACTCTCAAACCCAATGACAAGATAGACTTTATAAAGAAAAAAGCAGACATCTTTTTCTTTAACCTAAATTCTGATTTATATAGGCCTATCTGAAGTGTCTTGGTTTGAGAGAATGAAGATGTTACTGTTCACTTTTACATCCATTAGTTTCTTTTATATATTAATATATGCAAAATCTTTCAATTTATTAAGCATCAATTTTAAGAATTAATAGAAAACATGTACCTCTGAAATTAATTTATCAAGCGCATAGTATAGATGTAATTAAATAGAAAGTATTTTCATCTTTTGATATATGCACTGTATTAATTATATATGTTAAAAAAAATTTACAGAATTAAAATAAAAAATTAGGCCTGAATTTATGACTTGGCATTTTATATAAAAATTTGGGGACAGAAGTTACAATTCATGATGAGAGACATGCCTCTTCATCCTTTAGGACTATTGAACAAAATACATTGGCAAATGCCTGGATGAATTCTTGCAGTAATTTTTGCAAGTCATTTATATACATATATATCTTTAATTAAATAAGGTAAAGAAAAAAAAGTCAAATCCAGAAAGACAACAAATTCCCATAAAAAATATATATAATTAATTTGAAAAGCCTAAATACTGATTATAAAAAGGATAAAAATTGAATGGCTTACTGAAACAATTTCATAAAAAATTTAAGTACTGGAAGTGATAGAGTTGGACCACGATCCATTAGGGGAAAAGGAGTACGTATATGGAATATCAAGTAATCCAAACTAATGATTAAAAAAATAGAAAAATATATAATTCATATCAAAAAGCTTTTTATCTAAGATACTTTAATTTAGAATCAGTTCATTAAAAAAAATCAGATTAAATATATCCTTCAAATACAAAATCTTGTCAAATTATGAATTTAAAATATAATCATTATTAGAGACTGTGAAAATTTAAATATATATATATTTTACAAAGTTAAAACAAGGGTCGTGTATTTTTAAAATTTCAAAAAAAAAAAGCCAATGAAATTCTTCGAAATTACATATTATAAAGTAATTTTTTTTTTTTTAAGTTTTCATAACCTATTAGTAATTGTTATGTGAATACTTATGCATAATTTTCAAAAATCCTATCTTTATTATATCAAGATTCATATTCTATTTTAACTACTAATTATGGCATTTATCAAAGTTACAATAATAGGTTTATATAAACATACAAAAATTAAAGGAAAAAAAGCACATTATACCTTGTGAACATACATAAAGTTAAACAATTTAAAAACGTATTTAACCATGAAAATTGGCCTATAACATAACTAAAATAATTTATTTATTTATTTAAAGTATATTCTTTATTAATAACACAAATTTTATATACACTTTTTACAAATAAACCACATGGTTTAACTATCAGATATACATAATAATTATTTTACTCTACTTTAAAAACACTACCCTATAGAAATGCATCACTATATATCCAGGTCTTCTATAAATATTTTTGATTTAGATTATCAATCCCACACTTCACATAGTGTCGGCATACATCCACACCATATTTTGACCATAATTTTTTTCGGTAGGTATCTTAGACATTGATTAAAGTATTTGCTCCAATCTTTATCTAGTTTTTTTAACCAGTTATACTTTTTATTATCATAGATCGCATTACATCTTATGGACCACATTGTTTTCAATGATTTATTTTTGTCTGTCGTGATTGTATATATCTAATGGGAAAATATCATTTACACAAACATTCATTCTGCCTTATCAGGCAACTGAGAAGGGGGACCAAGGTGTTTCTTGATCTTAAACTCAGAGGTAAAAAGCCAATAAACTGACCATGCTGGCTAATGCGTGTTGGTGAGCAGCCAGTCCATGTTCGTATACTATATGAATAATCACATAGTAATAACAGCTGCAATGATAGGAGCGTATGGAGTGGACATTAGGAATTTGCCCTGCTCAATTCCTTTAAGGCCTCCAAGAGGAATCAAAGGGTCTCCTCCTTTCAGTTAATAGCACCCTCCTTTCTGCAGCCACATATATATATTGAACCACCTTCCCAACCTATCTTAATAAAATATTGCTACTAATAAACAATAACGATAGATAATAAACTCAAACTTTACTCTACCTTCCTTCTTACCATTTACTCTTCGAAGGTGCTTGGTCCTCAGGTAGAATGTAAAATATCATTAGCAGCAATCTACCAATAATATAAACGCTTGGCTACTAGATAAATACTAACCAAACAAACACTTTGTTTTAAAGAAAAAACCTTTGGATGCCAGTTAATTACATTGTAATCCACATGTCTATCTAATCAGCCTATCTAGTACCCGAGATCCAACTAGCTCAACGGATTTTAACTACCTTTTAAGAGAATAACAACTCTGCCCTAGATAATATTTCTATTTAAAAAAAAATAACAATGTACTGATACGTCTTTACACAACAAATCCTTACTTTAAAAATTATAATTTCCCTATCCTTTTACTTTTAAATTAATTATTTCGTATTTAATGCTTAAATTTTTTCCTTTCCACTTTATTAAAATATTACTCTGTATAACTGTGTGTGTTAAAACAGAAACAAATATTTTAAAAGACAATTTAAATATTTCTTTTTTTAAAAAAAACAATCGTTTTGCCTTATAATTTAAACATGCACACTCTGTTCATTTTAGATGTTTTTTAATACATTATTATTATAAATAAAATATACACAATACATTAACTTAAAATTCACACATAACAACACACAATGTCTTTAAATATAATTGAATATAGAAGCCGATATTGTTTGTATTTTCCAAATATTATTTTAATAAGTTTTATTTAACACAGTTTATTGTTTATCTTTAAGGAAATCAAGAATGAAAGCATATTAAAACAAAAGTTACCTAAGATTTATGAATTCAAAACGACATACACAGCACAATGTAGATTCTTTAAAATTACTTATGACTGGTTAGCGCTAACTTCCAACAAATCTTCTTTGAATCCTGTGATCTTATATAAACTTTCGTGGATTTTCCAGCATACACACACTCCACTACTTTACTTGCTTTATTCGAACATGGTTTCCCTCCGAACTAAGAGAGCTCCAGCCGATTGTACAACGCGGTGATTTAACAGTGCATTGTATCGGAAGACATAACAATTTATATAATTGTTATATCTGTAGCTCCAAGAAATATTTTTAAAAATGTAATAATAACCGAGAATAATAAAATGTTGAAATATTTAAACCGTTTAAACAATGGAATTTTTTTTTTTAACTCCAGCGTCTATTGTCTCATGAAATAACTGTCCTTTGCTTCGCTTGGATTGGGCTTCTGTTTTTTTTTCTTTAAAACTTTCACACATGCACGCACACATTTAATTGTTTTATTATAAAGCAAAACGAATTTTCTTTATTATTTTTTATTACAAATTAATCAAAATAATATTAAATCATTTTTATTTCATAAGATTTTTTTTCTTTTTTTTTAAATAAAAAAAATCTTATCCTCTTTTAAAACATGTATTGTTTACTTTTTCTTTAATAATAAACCCCCCTACCCTACTCTTTAGTTTTAAATCTTTATTCTTTCAACTTTTATTTTTTTTTAAATGCGATTTATAAAATATTAATTAAATAACAATGTACCTCGGTACATTATATATATACTGTAACCTCCATGCCCCGTAGTATCCCTAAGTTTAGCCACATTAGCATGAGAACAGGATATATAATAGAGTACTAATAAAATAAAACAGAATAAACACAAATATGGCTATGATGAGCATGAATAGGAGAGGTTACAGTACATTGACCTTAAATCCCATCATTCTAATGTTATATAAAGCACACGTATTAAGTTAACTTTCAATACAGAAAAAGATAATGATATGAAGAGACATTTGTTTAACTGGCAATTAGATCAGATTATTAATAATCAGAGAGATACCTGCCTAGGAAATGATCATGAAATTAGCAGAACAAAATGAGTGACAATGAATAAAGATGTAGAAGATTAAAAGAATAACGAAGAGCAAATAATAATTAACTAATGTTTATTAATAATGAATAGACCTAAGAATGAGAAGAAGAGAAAGAAGATGTGTTAAGGTAATGGATAGACAATTTTGTTATGAAATAGGGATCAATGAAGGATGGATAAACCATGCAGATGTAATAAAATGGGATGAAGATGGGACTAAAAGAAAATAAAGATATGAATGAATTATTACAACAATGTAGGTGGTGATAAATGAGATCCTGAAATACTAACCTCATGCTACAAAAATAAAAGTAAGGGGTTTATGTTTGGATTTTTATTAATTTTTAAAACGATAAAAATGAAGAGACTAAGCTAATGCATACCAAACGACTTAATAAATAAAATCTAACACTCAAAATCGAAGTTCAAAATTATTAATCAATAATCTCTCAGGGTTCATATGATTTTGAAATTTAACAAATTCATTGTGTATGTCTGGATCAGTCAGAGGGATTTTAGTTATCCAAAAGTATCTAACTCCTTTATATTAATAACTATAAAGACACACTTTAAAGTTTCTAATAACTCAACAAATCCATAATAGTAATGTAAACATAACAATCATATTAACCATTAGATAATCTTAAAATATTTTGACCACAATTAAACAACAATAATAGGGCAATAATAACATCATCTAGGAATAATTTAAATTTGACCTCTTTGACCAATATATCAAAGTTTAGGGAATTATTATATCTTACAATTTACTAGATATTATTATTTAAAATCCATATTTAGTTTTTATATCATTTTAAAATAGCAACTTTGCAAAATATCAATAACATTTTAATCAATCAATAGTATAATTTAGTAAAATATATTAATGATATATTAAACATATAATAATATTAATCAAATTGAGTGATGGCAATAGCAATAGTAATAATATGAAGTGTTTAGTAATAAGGTTACTGACAACTTAATAAATTTTAAGAACACAAAATTTATTTACAATTGATATTTATACATTCAAAATCAATATATATATATATATCCTTTATCAAATTCATCAAAAGGAAATTACATAAAAATAAAAAAAGAATACTTTAATAACATGACTCTAATACTATCAGGGGAATATCTCCTTAAATCAAAATTGTGATACATTAGTATATTTTACAGTATTATTATTTACTTAATCCTTCGATTTATACTTTCTAACTTATTACAAATCTACTAAACTAGGTTTATTAAATTTCTGTATCAAAATTAAAATATGTCTGGTAATCACAAGATTCCTATCTAAAAAATGGTAGGCTGGCAATACTTAATACTAGGCCTTTTTAGATTATGAATATTCATTAAGGCATTAATAATTATACTTATTTTACTATATTAAGATTATGTAACTTCATTATTCTATTTATCTAAGATGTGAACTAGTAATATTATTCAAATCTGTTTAAAATAAAGCAATATCTCTATAGTTCTACATTTGATTTTCTAATATCATATAAAACTTTTCTATAACACTATTGAAAATTTTGGTATACTAATATTCACTAAGAGTAGCAAATGATAAATGCAGCATGTACATTTGAAATCACTTTGAATAGCAAACAATAAATATAATATGTATATTTGAGATCACTTTTGAGTAGCAAACAATAAATACAATATGTATATTTGAGATCACTTTGAGCCGACAATAAACTGATACAATAATATAATACTATAAAGTAATACTTAACAGGGATATTACTATTTGGTATCATTGTTTGTCTGATGCTGACCCGGTCCACAGATTTAATTCATATCTTCTTAAGGATGCTTTTATTATCCTAAATATTAAACCATCAAGAATGAGGTGAAATTTAATGTCATATGCCAAGGCAGATAAGTAAATAAGTAACCTAGACCACAGTCATTCCATAACTACGGATGGTCTGCTATCCCAGTGCCACTATTTGAAACACCTATAGAGATTTGAGGAGAAAGGGCCAGTTAATCCCTTATTTAAGAAAATATACAAAAATTCTTCATAACAATATAGGCCTTAATTAGCTCAAAAGTTCATGGTCATCAGATGCGATTCATCCATGATGATGATGATGACATACTTTCACGCAGAGTAAGGAAAGAAGTATACCTCACATGAAATGACATGGATATAAAAACAAATAAATATAACAACACATATCATAATTATCTAACACAGCGACAATCAAATCTCACAAATAAACGTCTACCTTATAAGTGTGAACACCAAACAAACGGAATATAATCATCAATTAATACAAGGAAATAGACTCAAAAGCGATCTTCAATGAGTAACAATTATCAGTGGTAACTAGTTGCATAATACAATACAGTATACATTATTAAATGTGCTAAGATTTAATCAAAATTGAGTTTTACTTTCCACAATCGCTTAGTAATTGCAGCTTTACCAAGAAGACACCAAAAAATAAAATAATAAAGTCTAACAATTTATCTTAAATGATTTTACCTTCCTTGTGATCACTTTTTAACATGAACATATACTTAAATCTAAACATTACTGCAAATCTCTTGTTTCATGAGCAAGCCAAGTGCTGGACCTACGAATATTAAATATTCTTAGAATTACAATAACATACACATTAAAATAAAATTAAAATTAAAGGTTTCTTCTGTGAAGAAAGGAAAAACTGGAATGTAACGATTTAAAACTGCAGAATTATTAGAAGGCCTTGTAATGTTCTTTGCTGTTTAATAAATATCATAATTTCTTTACATTTCTTACTGCAATTTCCTCCATAGATATCACGATTAACTACTTTTTCCTTCTTGTATGTACCGATTGAATTATAAAGATATCAACTTCTGCTTTAACTTCTAATACATAACTAGATATGGAAAATTATTCTCCATAATATCATTATAAATTTTATTATTTATCACAGATATTTGTAAATATGCATTTCAATATATTTTATTAGGATCATACATTCTAGATACATGAGTAAACATTTATTAATCAATTAATAATCATAAGGAATTGCCAAATCATTACATAATTACGATCTTTCCTTTTTCTTTCAAAAACATTTAATGCTTTTAAACTAGAAAAAATACAACACTGAAGATGAACACTGATTTCAATTATTATTGCTGTATATAATTATTTAATTTTAAGACACAATTTAGCTAACCAATGAATATTCTGTTTTACTTTTAAAATTCACAATATAACAAATTATAAATTTAGAATTAAGGTGAACTGTGAAATAATGTTGGCAAAATAATATTATTTCATTAAATAATCGTGCAAATTCCACTAAAATTGAATAAAATCATATCCATTTTTTCTGTAAATTTGAGGTAATTTACAGCATTTAATATTAAGAATTTCAATAAGACATTTTTAAGAACTTTAGAATTTATACTTTATTTACCCATAACTAATGAAATTCAGACTGGTATGGGTTGTTATTAATTATAATTTAAACATAATAAAATAATTTAAATTATTTCCAGCATATTCTATAAATTCTATAACGTTAAGTAGACATTAGTAGTATATATGTCTAGTTTAAAATTCTATTTTAATAAAAACATTTCATGAGTGTGCTAGGAAAATTATTCCGCAATTAAAGTCAGATATAACCTGTAATATAGTTCACTTTTAATATTCTCTATCACAATTTTAAATTTATAATAGCAACATTTATTAAATATTTTATGGCTGTTACAAATGAAATACTTACAAAGTAATTTATGAAAATTAATGCTTACGAATTCCTTATACTTCTAGTTGAACTTATCCTTCTACCAGCTTCAATCTTGTCCGTGAATTACCATTTTCAAATAATCGGTTGATAGTCAGAATGTGTTCTTTTGTGAATGCAGGGTAATTTAGAATTTACTTCATAGTTTATTAATTACTATAGCAAATCAATCATAATCCCCCTCCAAGTTGTTACTAGACAGTTTATAAATTTATAGCCAAGGGGCTGACTGTAAATCAATAAACAAATCTGATTCTTGATTATCAGCAGAGATATTTGCCTAAAATTAGCAAATCACCTTTAAACTTGATTATAATTGAACTCTATTAATATTTTAGAACTCAGTAAAAAAATATATTCAATGATTAATTATTAATTTAAAATGACTAGAATTTTAAGTTTGTTTATAGACTATTGTTTAACAAATCATTGAAGTAATTCTATGGTTTTATTAAAAATATTATATCATATTGAAACTAATTTATCTGTCAGAGCGTATGTGAGCATGCCCACACACAAACTGGCAGAGAGCCGACATATATAATGGATAGTCTGATTATTCACCATCCTAGAGATTTATTTAAGTTTACCTATTTTCATCCACTGAAATTAATAACCATCAGACCACATCAAATAACAGATTTAAATAATTAAGATTATAATTGATTAGAATTTTTACATGATAGACAGATAAAATATGGCTTGATGAACATCAAGCCTAAACATATGGTTACTATATATATATATATATTGAAGCAATGGATCTGTAGGTCAGATCCACACTTCACATCTTTCTAAATTTCTAAACTAGTATCGAACCAGACCCATGCATGCAACAATGATTATAAAACTTTCCATCTGCCATCTTATATACATTTAATTTCTAGACCAATTAATAAGTAATAAATAAAATATCAAAATTTTCTATTTAAAATTTTACTTATAAATATTGGAAGGGCCCAGATATATATAAATATATATGTGCAAATACATATATATAATTACAGATGGAAACTTTTATAAAAATCAATAAATTTTTAATATTATTCTATTTTTTTTTAAAATCAAAGTATTTTATTCTGGAGATTTACTTTTGCGATAAACCCTGCTAACATTCTTTAGCGTAAAACAAAAGAAAGTCCATTAACAAAATAGTAATGGAATTTCTAATTAAATTAAAAGTAAAACAGAAAAGATATTTGAAAGAAAAATTCTTCAAATCTATATTAAATTAAAAATAATTCGAAACAATAAAATCATTGGGTTTATTGGGGAGAGTGGATCTTAAGAATACAATACAAAAATATTTTAGATCGATGATTAGTCATCTGAATTTTATATATCCATTTGACCTTGGGCAAATGAAAAAGGGGAATTTTCAAAAAGTATTCTGAAAATGTAAATAGTCCACGAGAACAATAGCAGTCACTCAGTCATAGATTCATTCAGTCAGTGCAAGGCAAATCCATGCCGTTTTTTTAGACAAATATAGATGTGTAGAAGCATGGTAGTGGGATGAACGGTCCTTAGTCTGCCCCTTGTCCCAAGTATGATTGCCAAAGCACCATAAAGCTGGAGAAACTTTGTCAAATATTTGAATTTTGGACTGCCAAATTCTTAAATAAAACTCATAGCTAGCTATGCCGGTGTAGAAATAATGAAAAACAACTCCAAATTCATATTTCGTTATGGGACCTAGATTTCCAAAAAGAACTCAGAATAAATTAGGTAATATTTTTTTCAATAGTTCATTTCTAACCGCCTGATTTATTCTTCGAATTCCAGTTGGCCTTATAATTTAATTTCGCAACAACTAAATGTCTTCTTAAATGAAATTCTCCCGAATTAAATGTAAATGTTTATTAACTGAACTCTGTAATCTTGACTTGCTATAAATTTAAATTTAATATCTCTGCTCTGTCTTAAAATTATGCCTCTATTAATGCAAAACTTTTATCTTATATATTTATTATTTACTTCTGAATGTATTTGTTAAAGATTTATAAATGTCCGATTTAAAATATCTATATGCCAATTTGTTCCATCTCAACAAGTTTTATGATTAAGTAATTTTGCTTCCTATTTCCTGACCAATGTCAGTCGGTAAATAAATAACGCTTTTGCTCTAAATGATTACTACCTTTGTTTTACTTTATATATTTTTGAAAATATTTTATGCGTATAGTTTAGTTTGGGGGAGACGCTGGGTCAAGTGTGATTTATTTAATTATATTATTTCATTTAAAATAATGAAAGGGAGGGGTGTTAGAAAGTTTCTTCTTGCCAAACAGTAAGAGTGTAAAATGTTAAATTAAAAATAATGGGATTTGGTTTTGAAGGGAGACGTATCGCCCAGAGAAATGATATTTGTAATAATATTTAGGCTTCTTTTGTGTTGATCCAATCTTGGTCAATCCGTATATCAGTATAATCTTTCGTGGCTCAGTACAATTCTCATATCTAATTTTAAAATCCATTTTTCCAGTATTTATATTTTGCCTCACCAACGCCTTACTTGATCACCTGTTTTGTCCTTTGATTGCTGAATCAGAATTATAACACATGATCTATTCATGGGCTAAAAATGTAGGTCAGGATATGAAAGACAAAATTATGAAGTACCAGGGTATGCTGAGCTTAACAAGCCTCGGCGATTCCTGTTCTTTCACTGAAATATCTTGAGGTTTGCGAAGTGTGCAAACCATTCATCTTTATTTCTTGGCATCACTAGAACAGGGTAGGGGACTTGAGTTTGTGCTGGTTGTCATGTCAAATGCTGGGTCTGATTAATTTCTTGTTTCTGAATACATCATGGTGGGTCGATTACGATCTGGTATTATTTGTTTTACTATCGGTAATGTATTTAGTTGCAAATATCGCGATCCCCTTACATTTAAGCGTGTCACTCTCTTCGAAGCCAATTCCTAAAAATATAATCAAATTATTTCTCGTAGAATAATTTTTACTGATATTAAAGTTACTCAAAATAGGGCTTATACCATATGCTTGAGTGGGTGTCAGCCATACAAGTTGAATAGTTTTATCTGTTTAAATTGGCATACAAACTATACCGCTCCCTTACACGAGGCATAAGTGATATGATCAAAATTGATGTTAACAAACAATGAAAGAAATCAGAGAGACATTAAAAAATTATAGAGATGTTTTTATTAAATGTGAATTTAATCTGACCTATAGTTCGTTTCCATTAATTTTATTCTAAAATTAGCGTTTCTATTTAATTATGCTGCTATCTGATGACTCAAGGTCACGCACATACCATTCCTATTTTGAAATACATGAACAGGTGTAATTAACGAGTTAATTGTTAGAATTAGTCGAGGCTCATGCTCCACCGTTGACGATGCCATCCAGAGTTTAGAGAAGATTAATTGCTTGCCTCGAAAATGTTGTTAATTAGTTGGTAGATTTAGAAGGTGGATAAACAGGGCAGAAGCCATAAATATTCTTGATCTTTGATCTCACATATGGTTGGATTCGAGGTACTTTTACCCAGGCTGTGAATCGTGTTAACATACAATTCGGACCGGTACAATATATATATAAAGCAAACAATAAAAACTTAAATAAACTTTTATTATAAACAATCTTATTTTAACATCAATAATGAATGCTCAGAATAAGAAAAAAAAAGGCATTTTAATAAATAAACATTAATGTTCAACTTATCTGTTCATAATTGCTATCAGTTTTGAACATCTTGAGATTACAGTCTACTATCTATGCAAAGTATTATTTAAGAATATTGGCAATTTAATTACTTTATTGTTGCAATCAAAATATTTTTAAAATGAAAACATTTCAAAATTCTTAAATTTATATAAATGTATATACAGCATTTTTTAATGGATGTTTTTGATGGAAATATTTTAATATGTGGAATTATCCATTTGTAATTACTCAATTAGAAAGCACTCAATTGAGAATAGAAGCTAATGGAGCCAACTGTCCCCAATCCAAGATTTAAAGTCAGAATTGACAGCCTGATTTTCACTTTATTTGGTTTGAAGCAGTTGACTTTATTAGCTATTTTCAGCTGAGTGCTTTCTAATTGAATAATTATAAGTAGATAACTCCACATATATAAGTAGGTATGTACTGATATGAAGTAGATGGATGAAATAAACAAGGTTGTTGGAAATGTTAAAAGTAAGGAAAACTGGTTTAAACTTAGAAAGATCTTTATCCTTCATGGACTGATATAAATATACACGCACATATATATAACTAATTAATTAAACACCATGTAAATAAGTACTGACACTTATGATATTTAGTTACCTCTATAGAATTTTTTTGTTGTTATTGTTTCACATGGTAACATTTGACATAAAAATTAACCAATTTCTCGGCATATAAGTGTTTCAGTCTAAATCTGATATCATTTGCTTCGGAAACAATAGAAAATCCAACAAACACAGCAATCAAATTTAAGAATGCCCATAATGTTGGACACCATCTTAAAGCTTGCATGAAAATCTAGTTGTAATTTAACCAAGACCTTTCTTGTACAAATTGTAATAGTACTAATTATGACATGTCATATACGTATAAAGAGAAAAGAAATTGCCACAAACGTTGAGCGGCATATGTACTAGTATGTACAATTTAAATAAAGATAAAATTGTAATAGAAAATGTAATAGAAAATTTTACATTTTCTGTTTAAAGAAATAAAATTATCCTAATCGTCAATAACCAAAAATGGGATAGAAACACCAATTGGGATACCAAATGTAATACATGGTATACATACAAATAGAAATAAAATCACTCCAATATTTGTGGATTAATTGAAATGGACAATCTATTTCCACCACCATGTCTCTCAGGTTTTTAATAATTTTCATTCAAAAACAAATATAATAAAATATAACTAATTTCAGCCATTGAATACGAATTACAATGAATCAGGTTATGATGTTTAACTTTATTTGAACAAATTACTAATTTATAAAGTTATGGATAATAAATTATCTACACTATAGAAAATATATTACAGATGAGTGAATGTACTTTAATCACTACTTATAATTATTTCGGCTACCTATACAAAATAAACCTAGATACTACAGAGCATTGACTAAGGCATGTTAACTGGTTAATTCTCAGTTAACTTAACTAACAATTTGATTAGTTACTAAATATAAATTGAAACAAAGGAAATTTTATTGATTCTAATATATATGTTCACAAGCAAGATTATGTGATTTAATATTTCAATTACTAATGGCTTATAAAAATAATCTACTAATACACGAGATTATCATTTAGTCGAATGGGTGAATTTGTCAACCAATTAATAACTGATGTACTAAAAAGAGAAAAGACAGATATTAATAAATTTCAAATGAAAATTCAAAGTCATTCTTTTTATATAAAACAAATGATATAAGCTTTATTCCAAGATTGTGATTTAATAATAGCACAAATATATATGTGGAAAACATAAAAACTGTTTTGTTTTTCAAATGTTCATTTTTTAAAATATAAATCAAATAAAAGATTTACAGATAATAAACATAACTTGCAGTTTATATTTTACATAGGAATTGTATAAAACTATTGTGAAATTAAATCAATCAATAAATAAACAAATTGATATCTTGTTAAATTAATAATTTAGATTATAGATGTATTTCTTTAAAGTTGGATCAACAAACAGGATGATACAGAAGACAATATCAAGAGCTCCTTCCCACTATGCTATAAGGATTTATTCACTTTATTTTAAACGTCTTTTATTAGGAACCTCAACTACTTGGGCTAATTAATATAAGGCTTATATCCTAGTCTGAAAAGTTTAACATGTATTTCATAATTTTATTAACTTAGGGTTTATTACACCTAGAACTATATATAAATACCATATCATCTGAATCCTTATATATAAGCAAAACATATAACACGACAACTTCTAAATACAAATGTGGGGATATTATAATATATAACTTCAATATTTAATACTATAAACTGACCCAATTCTTTCAAAATACATCTAATAATAATACAATTAAAGTAATTGAAGAGTTAAGACAATTATTAAATAATGATATAATTTGTAAATATGGTTCTATAAAAATTTATATATTTATATACAACTCCTATGCAATTAAGTATAATTTATTATTTTACAATCTAAATTGATACATGACATTTATTATTTAATATATATGTATGTAAAACGTGAATCAAATGATATATTAAAAAAATATATTATTACAATCGTTATTTTACCTTGGCATTTAACAATATATTCACACAATTTAAGATATAAAATTTCTTAAAAAAATAAACAAATATATACATATTAAAAATTGACTTTCATTATTATTAAGTTTAAACATTCAAAAAGAAACTTATAGGTTAGTTTTAAATATCACAAATGTATATACTTTTATAAAGATATATTTTTAAAATGTTATAAAAAAAATAAGACATATAAAACAAAAAAAAATGGCAAATTTTAATTACCCCATTTAATTTTCTTTACTGTCCCTTTACTTCACAGTTAACTAATTATTTCAGGTGTTCTTTTGTTTTGTCCATCCCAAAGTAGATCGAAATAACTTAAAAATACATATACATATTATCAATGAATTTATAGATTTTTTCTGTTGTTGGAGCAATTGATTCTGGGCATTTTCTTTATATTTAGCTATAAAAATAATTCGATTTGACCATTACTTAGGACCATTAAAAGAAACTTAAAGTTGAAAAAATATATATATAAGCTATTTTTCTGAAGTTTGTTTGCATATGCATGTTTGATTTCCAGGCTGCATATTTTAGTGGATTCCAATAATGAAATAAGACAGGAAAAAGGGCTGAAATTGCCCCGGATAATAAAGTTCACTTAGCCAAACATTTTTGATGTTACCTTGGTATAATTATTATATTGATATCTAAAAGAATTTGGGGAAAAGACAAAATAAAGCTATGACTTCTATTTTATTAATTAATGGTGATTGTTTCTTGTTTCCATAGTAATCTTTGTCCTATTGTTATAACTCACGTGCTAACTTAAAATCTTTAACACTGTTCATTGTTGATTTTAAAATATTTTTTTAAAATAAAACAAAAACTATGTCAATAAAAAAATAAAAAAATTTACATTGAAAAATTTATTTTTACAATCTACAAAATAAATAAATAACCCGAAATAATACCCTTACATCTTTTATAATTTCAAAAAAATAAAAAATAGAAAGTACAATCTAATTATAACTAGCAATTTAAATGCTAGTTATTTATATACATACACACTTGCGGATTTATATATATCCATTGCTATTAAAATCTCACCATCATAAAACAAAGCACATATCACAATAAATAAATAAAAATGAACCAAATAACAATAAAAACAATTAATAACAATAACCTATTTACAAATCCTGAAGTAAAAACTAAATCAATGATTTTTTTAAAACTATGCTGGTACATCAAAAGGTAGATTTTCCAACCCTTACATTACTCCCCTGCTAATAAAGTCTTTGCATATGAACTATACCTATGAGGGTATAACCAATACAATTATTCCTATACTTTCTTCAATTATCTGAGTAGTCTTTCCCACTTAAAACAAATCCATTGAATAACAATCACAGATATAAAGTGTTTTGAAATATTTGTGCTTAACTATAATAGTACCAAAAATCTTTTACTTTTCCAAACAATAAATATCTTTTTTTTTATTTAATATCTTTATAACTCAATTAAATGCAGACCAAAATAACAAATGATAAAACATTCACGTAATAAGGTATAAAACGAAATGTATTTACATTTTTAAGGAACTCAAAAGGAGATATTGTCAGTATATATATGATTTAGGGCCAACATATTACTGATTAGTTATAAGGTACTGGCCAAAGACTCCTGACATTATAAGTTCCTCTTGAACCATCAGGGGCCTGAACATCATAAGCATTGGTTCCGACTTTTTTCTCAATGAGTTATGGACCTTCATAAAGATTGAAAATTTTAAATTTATATTCCTGTGGATTACTAACATGGGGGGAAGAACTAATACCAGGTCACTTTCCTTAAATTGGTTAGGATGCTGTGGCCCTTGTAATCCACATCTATCTCCCATTTTTATCATATTCTCATTAGCTTTGATATCATTGATATGGGTCCTCCAAAATAACAGGCAACGGTGTTTTAACTACCTTTGGCTCCTCCCATACAAAATGCAAATGCATAAAGGTAAAGCCCGGAGATTCATTTTGAGCCATGTTGATATATGACAGTACCAGCTTTAACTGGTTTACCCAACCACGATGGTTTCCCTCAAGATACTCTAAACAAAATGGACTTAATTTCCTCATAACCCTTTCACACAGGTTAGATTGTGGGTTATGAATGGAGATCAGTACAGGTTTAATGTCTTGCATACATAACCACTTTCTCCACTCTAGGGACATGAATGAAGTAGCATGATCAGTCAAGACTGACTCCAGCTTTCAAACTATTGGGAATTGAGATTCCATCATTATCTTGATGACATCATTAGGCATGGCCTTTCTCACTGAATGAGTGGTCACATACTTCATAAATAAGTCATATGTTACCAACAAAAACTTGCAACACCAGTACGATGGTAAAGAACCATAAAAATCAATCGCCAAGATCTCATTAGGCTTCTTTGGTAATATAGGCTGCCATTTCCCAACGTGACTTATTTTGAAACTTTATGGCAAATTTCACACAATTGGAGTATTCATTATGGATGCATACATCCAAGGCCAATAAAACTTATGCAAAGCATGCTCTACTTTTCTATGACCATAATGGCCAGAGACAATGTACATAATTAATGTCTTTTTCTAATATTAGTAGGAATGCAAACTGTCCATGATCCAAGATTCATAAGATCTCCTCGGTACATTAATATACCCTTCGACAATTGATACCGCACCAATTCTCTATTGTTCACTGACTCTGCATCTCCCATTGCAACATTTTCATTCAATTGGGACATTGGTCCCAACATATCCTATAATGAAGTTCAGCAATATTTATCAAATCTTTCTCTACCGAGTCATCACCTACTAAGGTAAGGGCAGTTAAAATCTAGTTTCCCATATAATTGACAGGCTGATTTGGGCATTCCGTTGAATTTCGACTAAGAATATCAGGGACAATATTATTTTTGCCCTGACAATAACTCCATCTCAACAAGCGGTCATTACTGAGATATCCATTATGCAAGTATTCCAAACTTTTGTGGTTTGCTATCACTACCACTTGAGATTACAACAAAAACTGCTTTAAGCTTAGTGAAAGCTCATACTACTGCCAGACTCCTTTTCCATTGTGGAATAGTATAGTTCAGCACCTTTTAACCTATGGCTCAAAAAATACAAGATCAAGGGTTTCCCCTCTGCACTCAATTGTAATAGCACCACTCCAAGGATGTAGCTACTACCATCTGTTTGTACATAAAATGGTGGTTGAAAATCCAGGTAATGTAAAACGATTGTCTCCAAAAATCTTGCTTTTACATTCTAATTCTACTTGATGAACATTCCAATCACTGCCACTTAGCCTTTCTTCAACAACTGAGATGTGAATCGTATCTAAAACAGAGTTCTTATAGAAGCGATGGTAAAAATTGCATAACCCAAAAAATGAAATTGTTTCTTATTATTGGGTTGTGGAAATTTTTTTATAGCCTTAATCTTGTCAGGATGGGGCTTAACTCCTGCTATGCCTACAAGATACCCTAAAAAGATAATTTCCTGTGTAAAGGCACTTTTCTTTAGGTTAATTTTTGTTTTGTCTTTACATTCTTGAAGAAATGCTTCTAAATGTCATAGATACTCAGTCATATCCTGTAATGCTATGATGGTGTCATCTACATATATCACTAGTATGTCCTTAATCTCTGTAGACAAAACTTGATTATTAACACTGAATTAAGCTTGTCCCATTATTAAACAACCCAAGCGGCATCCTCTGGAACACATAAGATTGTCCCTCATACTTGAAGACAATAAATTTCTGATCTTGTGAGTGCAAATAAATTTGCCAATAACTGGCAGTCAAATCCACCGTAGTGAATACCCTTTTTCCTTCAAAATGAGCTAAGAGTTCCTATATAACGGGAGAAACATCACGTTCTGGAATTGTCCTATGATTTAGAAATCGAATATCCAAACAAATGCAAGCCGATCCATCCTTTTTGACAATAACACAAGGATTGTTGAATGCCGAAGCAGATTTTCAAATGATACCCCATTCTACCATCTGGCTAATTTGCTTATCCACCTCCTTTTTGTACTAAGGTATTGGGTAAGATCTGCACTGAAACGGTTTCAGATTACTCAACGTATCCTATGGACATACCCTTGATGACTCCAGGTTATTTTGAAAATACATTCTTGTATCTTCACTATAATAAATACATGGCTTCTTTCATCTTGTTCAAACCAATGGATTCATTTACTCTCGATCTGACATCACGATCAGTTGTAACTGTTTCCATGCAACTTAAATTCAAGGATTGAAGTATGTACTGTTTAAAATTAAGTTTCTGCTTTATATATCAATGACACAACCATGCATTTAAAGAAAATCTGATCCCAAGATCACCGCATAGACTAACCCTGCCATGATCAAGAAAACATGTTCCTGGTTTACTGAATTAAACTGTATTGTTAGCCACACTTGCCGAGGAATTAACTTAGCCTTTCCGCCCATTGGCCAAGGTGACCTGAAAGGATTGCATGATCGGCAAGGATGGGATAATCATATTCACTTCTAGAAGTCGGTGAAATAATTCATTTGAAATGATGGAAGCCTGAGTACCGGTATCAATTAAAGCCCCAATTTCCATTTTTCTAAGCATAATTATAACTTTTGGACAATTGCTAAAGAAAGGCTGATCCTGTCTTCACTCTGAAATCCTATAGTTCAAACTCTTGAATTTACCACTAAAATCAAGTTGTTTCTCCCATATCAGTCACCAGTCCCCACAGTGAGGAACACTGCCATGAGGCCCTTAGTTTAATGATTGATTTGAACATCCAGCCATTGGAGTCTTAACCCCAGTACTGTTGATGCCTTATGAATAACTTCCTGGTTGTGAATTATTAACATGATTATAGGCACGACTTCTGACATAACCACAATGGTCCCCATATGGAGTGTCTTCGATTGTTACAATTATCCCTTCTGGCTTCTTGTGTGTTACCTGCAAATAGGCTCCCTGGTATGTGATAATTAATTTGTTAAATTGCAATTAGGATTATTCCTTTTAGTTCCATGAGGTCCACCATAAGTACCCTCTCCAGCTTGTAGTACACCCAGAATATCTGCAACTTCTTTGACAGAATGCAGATCCGCAGCCACCAAGCTTTGCCCGATATGTCTAGGTAGATTCCTGTACAAAATCCATACAATCTGCGTCTCTGATAGTAAGAATGCGATCAGGATTTTTAATCTGGCTATTTGATGTCAAAAAATTGTGTATCCCATCATGAAAGGTATATTTTTCATGAGAAAGTCGATGGCGTACACAATCCTGCTTGTCCTTGTTTCAAAAGTGGTTCATTATGGCATTGCAATAACCATAGATGAGGTCTTTCAGAGATCCCACCATTCATTAGCTGACGCATATAAATGGTTACTAACAACTGCCAATTTCTCTCTAAGGTACTGAGTGTAAACAACTCTTCTAGTGTACTTAAATATTTCATGGGATTTTCATGGTATTCTCCCTTAAAAACTTTAAAGTTGATAAATCTTGAAGCATTATGGTTCATATAAGAATCACTAGACTTTTGGTATGGAGAATCAGATCTCTTGGACTCAAATCATCTTATCTCCATCAGTAAATCTGCTATGTGTCCACTGTTTATCAGCATAACTGACTTTATTTCTTCAAACTGGACACAAATATTCATATTCTTCTTTACCACTGTCTATCCACTAGCTTCAATTTCACAGAATTTCAAATTTTCCTTAAACTCTTCCATCCTAGTATATATTTGTTGGA
Organism: Epiperipatus broadwayi; assembly: GCA_028023455.1. Classification (NCBI taxonomy): domain Eukaryota; kingdom Metazoa; phylum Onychophora; class Udeonychophora; order Euonychophora; family Peripatidae; genus Epiperipatus; species Epiperipatus broadwayi. Next base: position 128,277 of record JAQFVV010012532.1, read on the forward strand.
AATGACTAGACATTATTCATTGTTTCGATCTTCTCATTGAGATCCTGCACCCATTTACTGGTAGTCAATTGAATTACCTCCTCACAATATTCGTTATTAAGCTGGATAAACTCATCTCGCTGCAAGTTCACAGCAACCTCTGACTTTACAATCGCATAAACATTTTTGAGTGAAGATTCAGTTTGTTTTCAATGTTTGGAATTCACTCCGTAAGATTTTATCACAAACAATTCTATTATCCCTAGTCTGTTTCCTCATCTCATCACTAACCTCATCAAACATTGCTTTCAGGGAAATAGCTTCAATCCTAGATTCTTCCCTATAATTTTTTAACTCTTCAGTAAACCGGGTCTCTAATTCGGTAGACCTACTAGCTACCATTGACTTTAACTCTACACTCATCAGAATAAGCTTTCAATTCATCAGTGTTAGTTTTTATTTAGTGATTAAAATACATTCACTCATGTGTAATATATTTTCTATAGTGTAGATAATTTAATATCGTAAGTAAACATTATAACCTGATTTATTGTAATTCATATTCAATGGCTAGAATCAGTTATATTTTATTGATTTATTTTTGAATGAAAATTAATTAAAACCTGAAAGACATGATGGTGGAAATAGATTGTCCATTTCAATTAATCCATAATTATTGGAGTGACTTCATTTCTATTTGTATGTATACCTGTTGCATTACATTTGGTATCCCAATTGGAGTTCCTATCCCATTTGTGGTTATCGACAATTAGGTTAATTTTATTTCTTTAAACAGAAAATGTAAAATTTTATATTACAATTTTATCTTTCTTTATTTAGATACTACATACACTAGTACATATGCCGCTCAAAGTTTGTGGCAATTTCTTTTCTCTTTATACATACATATATGGCATGTCATAATTAGTACTATTACATTTGGCGCAACCAACTATATAGGGGCTTGATGGCTGTGTCCAGCCATGATGAATTTTGTTAGACTTCGTTTATAGTCAAAAACTGTTTTTAAAAAAATGCAGACCAAGAGTCTTACTATTACATTTGGAGACCTAAACATGAGGCCTGGTTGTTTGATGATTATAATGTTACTTCGGCTAGTTATACAAAATAAACCTAGATACTACAGAGCATTGACTAAGGCATGTTAACTGGTTAATTCTCAGGGTTAACTTAACTAACAATTTGATTAGTTACTAAATATAAATTGGAACAGAGAATTTTATTGAATCCAATATAAATGTTCACAAACAAGATTATATGAGATTTACTATTTCAATTACTGATGGCTTATAAAAATAATCTACTAATACAAAAGATTATCATTTAGTCGAATGGGTGAATTTGTCAACCAATAATAACTGATGTACTAAAAAGAGAAAAGACAGATATTAATAAATTTCAAATGAAAACTCAAAGTCATTCTTTTTATATAAAACAAATGATATAAGCTTTATTCCAAGATTGTGATTTTATATTTTTATAATAGCACAAATATATATGTGAAAAACATGAAAACTGTTTTGTTTTTCAAATGTTCATTTTTTTTAAATATAAATCAAAAAGATTTACTGATAATAAACATAACTTGCAGTTTATATTTTACATAGGAATTGTATAAAACTGTTGTGAAATTAAATCAATAAACAAATAAATAAATTGATATCTTGTTAAATTAATAATTTAGATTATAGATGTATTTCTTTAAAGTTGGATCAACAAACAGGATGATACAGAAGACAATATCAAGAGCTCCTTCTCACTATGCTATAAGGATTTATTCACTTTATTTTAAACGTCTTTTATTAGGAACATCAACTATTTGGGCTTCTTATTAATGTAAGGCTTATATCCTAGCCTGAAAAGTTCAACATTTATTCCATAACTTTATTAACTTAGGGTTTATTAAACCTAACACAATATATATAAATATCATATCATCTGAGCCCTTATGTATAGCAAAACATATATATAACACAACTTCTAAATACAAATGTGAAAATATTAATATCTAACTTCAATATTTAATACTATAAATTGACACAATCCTTTCAAAATACATCATCTGATCCAATCCATTCAAAATACATCTAATAATAATACAATTAAAATAATTGAAGAGTTAGGACAATTATTAAATACTGTTCTATAAAAACATATATTTATAAACAACTCCTACGCAATTAAGTGTAATTTATTATTTTACAATCTAAATTGATACATGACATTTATTATTTAATATATATCTATGTAAAACGTGAATCAAATATTATATTAAAAATAAATATATATTATTACAATCGTTATTTTACCTTGGCATTTAACAATATATTCATGCAATTTAAGATATAAAATTTCTTTAAAAAAAATACATAAACAAATATATATATATTAAAAATTCACTTTCATTATTATTAAGTTTAAACATTCAAAAAGAAGCTTGTAAATTAGTTTTAAATATCATAAATGTATATACTTTTATAAAGATATATTTTTAAAATGTAAAAAAAATAATAGATGTATAAAACAAAACAAAAAATGACAAATTTTAATTACCCCATTTAATTTTCTTTACTGTCCCTTTACTTCACAGTTCACTAATTATTTCAGACATTCTTCTTTTGTTTTGTCCACCCTAAAGTAGATTGAAATAACTTTAAAATATGTAGACATATTCTCAATGAATTTATAGATTTTTCTGTTGTTGGAGCAATTGATTCTGGGCATTTTCTTTATATTTAGCTATAAAAATAATTAAATTTGACTATTACTTAGGGTCATTAAAAGAAACTTAAAGTTGAAAATATATATATATAGCTATTTTTCTGAAGTTTGTTTGCAAACGAAGGCTTGATTTCCAGGCTGCATATTTAATTGGACTCCAATAATGAAATAAGACAGACAAAAGGGCTGAAATTACCCCAGATAATAAAGTTCACTTAGTTAAACATTTTTGATGTTATCTTGGTCCAATAATTATTATATTGATATCCAAAAGAATTTGGGGAATAGACAAAATAAAGCTATGACTTCTTCTGTTTTATTAATTAATGGCGTTTCTTGTTCCCATAGTAATGTCCTATTGTTATAACTCACGTGCAGAGTTATATGTTTCACCAATTATATTCTATAATAGTGTATTTCTTTAATTTAAAACTTTGAGTGTGCTTATAATATTGCAAGGTATGTGCATGTATAATCGTCGTTAATTATAATATAAAAATACAGTCTTAAATATTTATATACGCGCATATTCATTTACGTTTGTTAAAACTGAAGTAGCATAACTGTGTAGTTAAAATTTATATATATAACAGAATAAGTTTAAATTTATAAAATTACTTATTTTTCAATATTCATTCTAAATAATTATTTATTTAAGTTTCAGTATTCATTTTAAATAATTCAAGTCAAATAATTTTCAGTTCGTTTGTTTAAAATTACACAAGCAGTAAGTTGTTTATCAGTTTTAACATTTCTAAAAATAAATCTTTGGCTAAAACTTGACCCATTTCAAATTATAACTAAGACCAATTATAAAATTCAGTTAGGTATAAATCTATACTAAGTGCTATGGCCACTCTCTTGGGAATATATCTTTTATCCCTAGTGTTATGTTCTTGGCCGTAATATCTAACTAAATAATTACACACAGTTAACATAACTAACAAACTTTATTAATGACCCGCGTTCTCTAACCTAAGAGTGATGTATAGTACTAGCCATAACATGACAACTCTCTCTTTTTTTATTATTTACAAACAGTCTTTTAAATGTACTGAAGATCTTCTTCGGTTTGATTTTTCTCTTCCCGGAACGTTCAACTGGTATTCTCCTTATTGCTGTGCCATTATCACTTGATGTTGATGATTTCTCTCTCTCAGGTACAGGCAACTGTGTCTTCTCATCCGGTTCAAGTGACTGTGGAGTTGTGAATCTTTCAGCTGTGTTCATTTTGATAAAATCAGCTTTGACAACTTTCAGTTCATTTGTTAATAAATCAATAGATTTTAATTTGCTGTTTTGTAATCACAAATCCTGATGAACTGTGAAGATTGTCTTTAAGCTGTTGATATAATTCAGAATTCAAACTTTTTTCTTTCTCTAATTCTTCTACACTAGATTGATGTTTGTGAACTTTGATTCTTAGCACATTACTTTCCTTTTCAAGTAATTCTTTGTTGTGAATTGCTAGCCTGGCATTATCTTCAGTTTTTTTAACATCTACTTGCTTTTGATTACTTTCATCAATTTTGTATCTTTCCAATTCTTGAATTTTATTTTCTAATTCTAACATTTCAGCTTCTATATTAGTGATTTTATGCCATTCCTCTTCCTCTGCTTTCTCTCTCCTTTTCAATTAATTGATGGGATTGTTCTTCACCCAATTTCTTTAATATTTCATGTTGTAAACGAATATCTTCCAATTTTTTAATTCCTCGTATAATTTTTCATGTATACTTAGTGGAATTAATGTTGGATTTACTTCTTCATAACAACCCACACCTTGAAAAACATCTTTGTCTCATATATAGGCTTAAAGTTTTCATTTTCTTTTACTTCCTGTGTTTTAATACTTTTATTATCTTTTCTAGTCTTTATTTTATTTTTATTGTTAGATATATTTTGATCATTTTTACTTTTATTTTTCATAGTTACTTTTTGAACTGTAATTTTGTTGCGTTTAATTAAACCTAATAACTCACAATCACGGCCACTAAGAAGTGTTGGTTCGTCTTCTTTTATTATTATAAAATGTAAATTACGCAGGTCTTTGTTTATTTTGCATTGTAGTTTTGCTTTCCCTATTGGGGTAAAAAATGATCTTCCAAAAGCGCGTAATTTCTTCTTTGTTTTGTATATTGGTTGTGGATGAATATTATTAAGCACTTTTTTAGACATAATGTTTACATCAGCTCCTGTGTCTATTTTTATTTTTACTTTATTGTTGTCTAATAAAATTTATTCATACCAGCCATTAAACGAATGAGTTGAGTCTACACGTCTGACGTATCCAATTGTGTTTTCAACATCACTGGTATATGATGAATTCAATGTCGTAGCATCGTGTACTTCGTTCACATAACATCCATTTCTATTAATATTTTTATAATACTTTGTGTTTGAGCGTTTTTGTGTTAAAATTTTATGGTCGTAGCTTCTCGTACGGCAATTATTGGCAAAGTGATTTAACTTTCCACAATTTTAGCATTTTTTACCAAATGCGGGACACTCACGTTTTGGATGATTACGATTGCACTTTTGACAATTGCGTATGTTTGTTGTATTTTTCGCTATTACGTTAATACATAGTTCAGACTTTCCCAGTAATTCATTTTTGAGTCTTCTAGTTTCATGTCCACGTATTATTTCCAGTGCTTTTTCTAACGTAATATTCCCTTTTTCAAATAATCTGTCTTTTAGTCCTTCTTCTTTTTGTACCATTATAATTCTATCGCGGAGGATATTTTGTTTTTGATCGCCGAAGTCAGCTTTTTCAATTACTACTTTCAAGCGAGTAAGAAAATGATCAATCGATTCTCCCTCATGTGGCTCCATTGTATATGCTTTTATTCTGTCATATAATATTGTTTTCATGGTGTTAAAATACTTACCCATTTGGTTTAAGACGGATAAAAAAAATTTTATCTTCTGGATTCGCGTGATCTAATGTTTTTATTATATCTCTCCCTTCTTTTCCAATGACATGACGTAACCAATTTTACTTTATCAGATTTCATATCGTTTTCTGTTGCTTCTAGGAAATTTAGGAATATTTCTTTCCAATCAGTCCATTTGATTGACATATTTCCTTCCATAGATAGCGGTTCGATATTGTAAAAACGATTGAATTGTGATGCCATTTTGTATTTCGGCAAATACGATATGAAAAAAAAAATTGCTATAAAAACTGTTTTTATCAATCTTTAAATACTCACTGTTTTATACTCTAGAAATATTTTTTTTTACTAATATTTCATTAATTCACTCCTGACACCATGTTATGTTCTTGGCCGTAATATCTAACTAAATAATTACACACAGTTAACATAACTAACAAACTTTATTAAACTACTCACGTTCTCTAACCTAAGAGCGATGTCGCGCGCTCGCAAATCTCAGTTGTCACCGCTAGGCGTCAGTCTGTAATTATAGTACTAGCCATAACATGACACCTAGATATAGCTGTTACGTAAATCGGAATAATAGAGCCTTTAAGTCCAGATTTAACTCTACCAAATAATTTACTAAGTGAATATTTAGTTAAAGGCTAGTTCGAACCAGTAATCAGGTGATGTGGCATGAGAAAAGAGGGACTTACTGTCAAAAATATAAAAAGAGCCTGTAGTAGCCATCAAGATCCATCATCATCCTTCTTCTTCAAGTGCTTGTTGCTGTTAAAAAGTTGCAGAAATATTTCTGAAGACTAGTGCTGAAAAATTAAATAAGAAAACTGTTTCTGCTGTACTTTAGCAAGCTGAATCCTAGAAAGCCAGTACCCAAGCTGTTCCAATGATGATTGTTGGCTAGAGACCACAGACAGCCATCTGCTTTCTCAGACAAGTGGCTACCATGAGAGAAAACACCAACCTCATCCATGCCCACCCGTGATGAAGAAAGAAGCTACACCTGAAATGCCAAAGAGTTCCTTGAACGAAGTAATGGAGAAAGCTGCCACTGAAGTAAATTTCCCCGCTGCATCCAGACTAAAACCCAGAGAGCCCAGCCTGATTTGATAAAGAGCACATTAAAGAATGCCTAAAAGACTTTACCGGCAAATCATTCTGCAGAATATTTAATTCCATAACTAAACTTATTCTAAATGAAAACTATTTAACTAATAAATCCCATAATTAAATATATCATTTAAATGTTACACTAAACTGTTATATTAAATTTATTTAAAGCTTAGAGCATTCTCAAAATTCTTGATCATAAATAATTTGATTGATCATTAATATTTTAAATAAGCGTAAATATTTCGCTTCAATAAAACCATTCAACAAAGTTTCATTTCTAAATTATAATTTTATTGATCGTTTTATGCAATTTATTCTTATGCCATCTATCTTTAGTTTTAAGTTCATGTATGCTATGATCCATCGGAACAGAGTTTTGTAAGTTAAATAAATTATCGGGGGAGGGGCGAGTAATCACTTTTATTAGATGATTATTGTAATATAAAGAATATAGTCAAAACTCCCTTCTGAAATAAAACTATTATTTAAGCTAGAGTGAAACAGTATTCATAATGCCCAAAATAAGTTATTCAAAACTCATCTTTGCTAAAGTTATTTTAAAATGAAAATATTTTGCTAAAGTTATTTATAATATATTTTACGTATGTCATTTAAAACACATTTGGCGTAAGTTATTTAAAATATGTATTTTGCCAGTTATTTAAAAAGTATATTTTACGCAAGCTATTTAAAAGGTATATTTTGTGTATGTTATTTAAAACACATTTTGCGTTATTAGTAAGGTTTATTCTGAAGAGTTATTTAAGATTAATATTTGAGTAGTTTATTTAAAAATCAATATTTTGCGTGAGCTATTTAATAATAAATATTTTATAATCAGTTCGTTTGATATTAGATGGAAATTATACTATATATAATGTTCAAGTCCTAGCAAATCTTTAAATTTGCTATAACTCCATTTAATTAAAGATTAAGATGCTATGCAGAGCCTTAAATCAGATTCTCATTATTGCCTTTATCATGTGACTTAATAATCTCTTTATGAACTGACCAGCGGTAGTAGCACCGAAAGAAGCTAAGATTTAGCGTAATTAATTTATAAAATATTAATTTAGCGTTGCGAATGTATTTCTAGTTTGCATAAATATGCAATCTCCTTGCTACACCTATAATGGCCTACATCAGGATCGTTTCCATGTCAAGCCACGCCTCGAAAGTTTAGGCAACTGTGACATTTATTTGTATTTCGTCAAGTCATGCCTCGAAAGTTTAGGCAACTGTGACATTTATTCATATTTAACTGAACCAAAGCGCTCGTAAGCCGCTCTTCTATTCACTTTAATAAAAAGGCCTCTTCCATTATAGCAAGCAGATCAGTTAGGGGAACCGTTTACTAGGTAATAAACCTCAATTAAGAATACATTCGAGGAGCATTTATCTGATACTATAGTTTATAACGCATTAGAATCTGACATTCGACTGCCACACCTCAGTTCAGCTTCCCTAGAAAGTACCTTCAGCTTTGATCCGATTCGGAATCTGAGTTAATGAGTTTATCTGTATAGTAATTATTATTATATCACGCAAATATCTTTGTAGTTAAGTTTAAACTTAGTAATAACAATATAATCTCTATCAGTTGCCAATAAATCGATCACTCTAGCTATAACTGATTTCCAATATATAAAAAATAGTGTAAGTTAGGACATAAGCTTATTAAACAGTCATAGACTAATTAAATCATTTGTAACCCTGAGCATCCACTCACCTGCGTGTGAGCACTATATGAATTGCTTTGTGATATTATTTTACAACCCTGAACCACTCACCTGCATGTGAACCCTATATATTTAGCTTCATAACCCTGAATATTCACTCACCTGCATGTGAGCCAGCTATAGACAATTTATTTTGCTTATTATTTGTTAAGTATTATATTTAATTTGTCTCAGTCTCCATTCTTGCTCATTACCTTATGAATCACTAGTTAAGTTATGTAATATGTAATGGTGGGGGGCTCATGTTTTACTACTTTGCTATTGCTGAAACGTGAATAAAGGGATATCGAGTGTAACCTCCGGCATGTCATTCGCGATGGGTTGACATGGAAGCATGGGTGAAAGAGTTGAGGTATGATCAGATGTAGGATATTACTATCCCGACTTGGTAAGCTTTTGGTTCTCTGATTCGGACTCAGTCTGTTGAGCAAATGTACAAACTTGACCATTACAGTGCTAACTTAAAATCTTTAACACTGTTGATTTTTGATTTTAAAATATTTTTTTTAAATAACAAAACAAAAATAATGTCAATAAAAAAATAAAAAATTTTACATTGAAAATTTTTTTACAATCTACAAAATAAATAAATAATCCAAAATAATAGCATTACATCTTTTATAATTTAAAAAATAAATAAATAAAAGTACAATCTAATTATAACTAGCAATTTAAATGCTACTGTTATTTATATACATACACACTCGCGAATTTATATATATCCATTGCTACTGAAATCTCACCATCATAAAACAAAGCACATATCACAATAAATAAATAAAAACGAACCAAATAACAATAAAAACAATTAACAACAATAACAACCTATTTACAAATCCTTAAGTAAAAACTAAATCAAACAGATTTTTGTAAAACTATACTGGCACTTCAAAAGAAAGGGTGGATTTTTAATCCCTTACAATATATAAAGTAAAATGTATTATTAAAAATTTAAAGTGCACAGAACAATGATACTTATTAAGATTTTCTAAAAGCCGATATCCAAAAAAAAATAAGAATTGAAGTCAAAACTAATTATGCACTTGTATGATCCTAATAGTGTACATTTCCCATTATGCTTTATTCTATTTTACTTTTTTAAACTAATTTATTTCAAAACAAATAACATACTATATGTTTATAATTAAAACAAAACATAAAAACCGATATATCATGATCTAATTTTTATTATTAAATTAAAACTGACAAAAATTAGATAAAAGTATGATGCATTATATAATCATTAAACTGATTGTTGGTTCTTTTTTTTCCCCACAAAGGTTTATCAGAAAGTTTTCATATCTTTAATGTTTTTTTATTTATTTATTTTTTTAAGTGTCATAGCATCGGCCGGGACGCGAACCCGCAACCCGGGCAACTGCCTGCTAGTGCAAGGCAGTCGCACTGACCTCTCGACCACCAAGGCAAGACATATCTTTAATGTTTATAGGTGAAATTTATGTTTTATCAATCTGAAAAGTCCTGTTCTAAAACAAAGCTTTACAAACTTCAATTCACTGAACGTTAATACAGTGGAGAACAAACGATTTTGACAAACTATGTATATATACATTTGTCTTTTCTCAATAAATTAAGTGAGTAATGACTGCCAAAAAGTAGTCACAAATTTGATTCAAATTTTTGGCTTCACTTTTCAAACGCCCAATTTCTAGATGTTATGCCAAGTGATTTTCTATTGAGAATAACAGATGTAAAACATGATACAATTATAATGTATTTATTCGAGTACAGCTTTTAATATCATTATTCTGAATACTTATTATTCAAAAACTTCTATTATCCAAACAAAATTTCAAAGATGACCTTTAACCTTTTATGATAAATAAATTAGTTTATATACATATATATTTGTAAACAAAATTAATTGGGGGGGGGGGGAACCATTCAATTAATAGCTGTAAATTATTATGCCTAATTTCAGAGAGCTGCCTGTTTTTTTTCCCTACCTTAGTGGTTCAACAAGCTATTCTTGAATTATTAAAAAAAAAAAAGCCCCACACATTAATAAAGTGTTTTACCTGAATCATAATTTTATCACATATCATTAATCGGTTATCGTTATTTAATAGTGTAAAAATGCATTATGTATTTATTCCAATAAATAAAATAATTGAACTATTAATCATTGGAAGCTCTGGTGACATTCAAGCCAAGAAAGTGATAGTAGGATTCTAATCCAGAAACTTTTAGCTCTTAAGTCTGTCGCCCTACCATTACAGCGGGAATTGTTTTTTGATGTAATATGCTAAATCATACTATAACTAAGCACCATTTTTTAGCTTAATTAAAGAGAAGTGGCTTACTTTATATAATTTAGAGTTATTATTATTTAATTTAAATTTATAATTAAGGTTGCTTCATTAACTTTGCGAAAGGCTATAATTACATTTCATTACAATTCTATTTAAAAAAGAACAAACTTATATCCAATAACAAAAATGATTTTATTTACTGCATCTGATAATTTATCAGCATCTGTAACAGAGAACTGACAGATACAAAAATTTCAGCAAAAACCACAAACGGTTTTAGTGGGCCACATAATGAGTACTACAGATGTGGAAATTTACAATAAAAGAACTATATCATGGATACATGTTAAAAATTTAGGTGAAGAAGGTAGTAAATTTTTCTCATGTTTTTATTACAAAAACGGCATCCAGTCTAGATGGCATTTTGTTACAGCAATTGTAATGAGAATTGTAAAAATGATGAATTTTAAACTGACATCTCTGGCAGACATATAGAAAAAAATATATACATTAAAAAGAAAAAATTTCAGCAATAAAATATCAGTGATATATTGAGTTTTAACAAAAAACATACTACATAATTCAATATGTAAAATAGGCTATTGTACCATATTAAAAATTGTGAAATAAACCACTTAAAAAGCAAGTAATTTCCAATTTAAAAAAAAAGAACAATTAAACGCGTTTATTTATTGCATCTGGCAAAATAGCAAGGCCATTTACAATCACATTGTTCAGTTATGACTTCTAAAATTTCTCATTTTCATTTAATTTAAAAATAAAAGATAAAAACCAGTAACAATTGGCTGATCATAAATTCCACTTTAAAATATTTAGATTGTGTCAATATATAATTCCTAATTCATTTTACATTATTATTTAATAATCTGTTTGTGTTCTTTTACTTTGGAAATGTTTAACTATATATTTTGTTCATTTAAATAAATACAATAGAGACTTCATTAAAATTGTTAACAATACTAAAAAAAATATTTTTTTTTAAGATGAAATTATTTTTAATTTTATTTTTTATATTTACTACTTCAGCACAATGTAAAAACTTATATTTATGCGAAAAAAAAAAAATCAAATATACAATAATAATTATCTTTTGGAAATTCATTTACACAATTTGTGTAGTCTTCCCTGATTTGTCAGTAATAATAGCCTGTAAAAATGTTCAACTTTACTAACTGCCTGCTGCAATGCGATGTAAAACATATCCACCCTTATTCATTTGTCAGTTTGTGATGGGTCTCCACCTCTGTATTATGTCTGCAATTTCACTGAAGCAGAAGTTTCCACAATTGGTCTGAAAAAAAAAAAAATCACATAATATAAAAAATATTACTGTATTTAAAAAGCTGGCAAAAAATTTCAATAAAAATATTTTCAATATTTTATAGATCAAATACTTCACACAATAAAATCACATATGAATATAATTCTTTGAATAAATAGGGTAGACACAAGCATAAATATTATAAATTGACTTTTATATATGTGCGTGTGCAAGTATATCCAAATATATGTGTAGTTCTAATGCTTAATTTCTATTTTACAGAATAGTACTTAAAAGTAAAACCATTTTATAAATATTTGAAAGCCAGTATTAACATTATCAAGATTTCAAATAAAACAGTCTATTTGCAAAACTGAATACTTAAAAAATAACTAATGGTGGAATTTCACTTACTATCCAAATAAAAATTGCATTCTTTAATATTTATATTAACATTTCCTATTAATCCTCTTCAGAAGACAGGATAAATTATGGAAAAATAATTATCGATGCAGTTAGTAGATTTACACATCAAAATTAATAAAAATATTATTAAGTCCTTAAGAAAACCATCGTATCATTTTACTACAAAGACAAATGTCAAAAAATTGTTCCTCAGAGTTCTTCAAAATCTACATGGACATAACTCATGCTACATACCACTTACTGGAAATGGGTCACGCACATTAACAATTTTATACCAGTGTAGAAAATTGTCCAAAAGCCCTAGTAAGTGTAATCCAGTTCTTAGTATTAGAGTGAAATAATTGTAGATTAGTAGCTTGAAGCTTGTATTTCGACAGCTTTGGGATCTTTAAATTGTTTTGCAAAGTTCGATTTCAAAAATATTATTAAAGGACATTTCAGTTTTAATTTTGGTACTGTTGCTTTATGAATAGACTAGTATTTTAATTTACTATATCCAACAAAATATATTTTCTTAATCCATACATGTGTCTAAAATCATGTAGATTTTCAGGTTATTTAACTTTATATATGTAACTTTTTTACCAAATTAGATGCAGTTCCCGAGTGATTCAGTATCTAGCTTGGAAAACTTTAAAACATTTTAAAACAAATGAAGATAAACAATTGAAAAAAAACTTTTTCCTTGTCCTTAGTTAAAAAACAAAAACACATTTCCTACTTCTAGAATAACATCCTTTTATCTGGCCAAATTATAAATAATTGTCAAATATGCCTACAAAAGCAAGTTTTTTATTTTTTTTCATATGTCATAGCATCAGCCGGGTGGCGAACCCACAACCATCTGCAACCAACTACTTGCTTTCAAAGCTGCTGCAATGACCTCTCGGCTAACAACGCTTGACAAGTTTTTTAATTTATATTTAAATAATTAGAAAAATATGCACCAAATCAATGCTTTCTTTAAAATAATTTTGTTAAATCTGCTTTCATTCCACACTTTATTTCTAATACATTATTTAAAATGGCTATGCTCCAATTCTGAATAATTGTTAGTGATATTTAATATATATATATATAATCAAAATTTTCAGAAAATAAATCACTTTTTAAAAATTTTTGGAATATTTATACTTTTACGCTATTTTATATACAAACTGCAATATTTTAAATGTCAGTACTTCATATGTTTGTGCATATATATACACAGTGTTTATTAAAGCAAAGATTTTTCTCAAGTAAAATTATATTTCTGATTCATCCAAGTATATATATTTACATCATTAAACATCAGCATTGTGCCAACATTTCAACTGAGTTCCATTAGTCATTTAGTAGCTAGCAGATGTTATTCACAGATATTCCAGACACCCAAAAATCAGAAAATATTTCAAACACCTACACCCCCCCCCCCCATAAGAAAATGTGATTTTCAGGCATCTCTATAATATCTCCAAATGTCTTATATTAAGCAGAACATAGTGTAACACAGTTGAAAAACAGTGCTGATGTTAACAACGAGTAAATGTGTATACAGAGATAAACTTGAAATCTAAAATAGTAGCAAACTCTCCCCACAACCCACCCAGCTTGGTTTAGCAGCTTGGATAAGATAAAAATAGTGATCATGTGATGTTTTAGTAGTTTTATAACTTGAAATATAAATTCACATATTAATTTGTGATACATATTAGTAAGAAACTTAGATTGCCATGCTTGGGAAGGGTAGAGATACATATATGTAAGACTAATAATAAGTAAAAACCAAAAACCTTTCCACATGATTAATAACAAATATTTTATTCTAAATAACTGATAAATATGATATTATCTATAAAATCGATATGTAAATAGAAAGTGCAAATAATAAAAAATAGTGTAACTATTTGTTAGATTCGATATTATTGGTAATGATTAAATTGGATTAAACATATTTACTTTACTTTGAATAAAAGCAAATATATATTATGATTTTTAAAAAAATCGAAGTATATACTATTTTTAAAATATAGAGGATTTTAATTAGAAATTTAAAATGTTCTGTACCAGTCTTGTTATTAATGAATTAAAGTGATTGTTATATGTTGTGCTAAAAAGCTAAAAAAAAAATGTGGACGTTAGAAAGAACTTCAAGAGGAAATCTATTATGCATAAACTATAATAAAGCTCAAATAACTTGCTCAATGAGTAATTTACTTGAGTCCAATGATAATGAGCGGTATAATTATTTAACTTAATTTTCAAAACATTGGTCACTCAGTGTTTAAAAAAATAAAAAGTCAATAATGTATAGCAGTCTGACACTTTTAGTTGGTTTGCATTCATGGGAAATCTTAAAATAATATGGCTGAATCTACAATCATGAGAACGCCAAAATAAAGTAAAGATGTGTTGTCTAGAAAATTAACCTCTGTTGCAATTGCCTAGCGTGTCTAGATGTATTAATGAAATCAGCCACAGCCTGAAGGATGTTGTAACATAATTAGATGTGAACATATTCTCATAAGCCAGCAACTAATAGTTGTGATATAGTAAATTGCATGAATTAATGTCTATGTACACTCATAAGAAACTAACAAGTAGGAATTGTGCTGCACTTATCCACAGTAGCAAGTAAAAATTTAATAGAATTTATAATTAGAAGCTATGGAGCAATAGCTGCTTATGTATATGCACATAAAGAAAAAAACAATGTCATTATAAACCATATCTGTATGATGTATATACTAGTAAAAGAATATTTAAAACAAATTCAAGCAAAATTTGAAAATGCAATCTGTTAAAAATATTTTTATCTATTTTAAATTTTCGACCTGAGAAATAGATGGAGTAATCTAAGTTTTGCAAAGATGTGAATTTTTATTTAGTTAAAAAAAAACAAAATCAAACCTTTTTTAAATTTTTCTACTGAATCGTAAAGTTTACCCTAATGAAAAATGACAAGAAAGTATTAAGCCATTCATTATAGTGAAAGGAGAAAAGAAAAAAAATGTCCCAAGAGATCAAAGTACGGAAGATAAAAAAGTTTCTTTATAAAATATATAATATTTTTATCTAAATTCAGTTTAAGCAATTCAGAATTAAAAATATTTGTAGTTCGGGGGTTTTTTTTTAAAGAGTGGTAGCTGAAACTCTGTCAAAGTAATAATAATTAATTTAAAAAAGTGAAGTATTAAAATTTATAGATAAAAATGTGCATAAATTAGAATAATTAAAATATTACTTTAAAAAATTAAGATTCATGTAAATATAAGCATTATAAATTTATTAAATAATTTTCCCGTTGACTGAAAATAATTACAAATCATATATCTAAACTAAATAAGAAACCTTATGTGATTTAAAGAAAAAAAAATACTATTCCTATGTTTTCTCAGTTATTGTCATTATATTTAATAAATAAATACCATAAAAACTGTCAGATAATGAAAATTATTCTTCATTTATAAACTGAGAAAGTAGCAAAAATCCAAAAAACATCAACTACTATAACTATTTTGCCAAGGACTTTTGGTACCATGTACCAGAATCATGCGACATATTTCTGGTACATGGTACTAAAAGTGCTTGGCAAAATAGTTTCAGTGATTGATGTTTCTCAAATTTTTGCTATTCTGTTTATCATAGTTTATGTGAAGAATAATTGACATTACAGTATATTTATATACAGTATATCAGTATGAATATCCTGCCAGTCATTTGTTAGACCAGATGAATATCAGCATTAATAAATTATTCTTGATTGATATCCCATATTTTGTAATTTATTGACTGTAATATATTTAATTTTAATAAAAGTGGAATCAATAGATCAATCTATTGTACTTGTGTGCTTCTGAGATTAATTTATCATGTTATTCAAAATCAATTATAATTTAATGTTATTAATTTATCAGTTTTGATAGTATTGCTTTTCACCAAAATTACACATTTAGTTCAAATAAATTATTTTAATCATCTGTTGATAATTACATATAAATGTGTTCCATCAAGTTATAAAAATGAAGTTTTTTATTCTGCATTCGCTTTGCTCTTTATCAGGAAAAGGTAATAGTATATATTTATAAGTTTGAGGATTCCATGCAGATTTATTTTAAAATTATGTCATAATGCTTAACTATCATCAGTGAAATCACTTTCTTTAAAATATCACTCCTAATACAATGTTAACTGTCCAACATGAGGCATGATGATCATATCCTTAGTTACCATTATAAGATAAATTTTGATATTCAAATTGTTTGTTTTTTTTTTTTTGTTTTTTTTTTTTGGGGGGGGGGGGGTTGTTTCTGAAAATAAATAAAAAAAATAAATATGGAATAATCCAAATAAGACTTAGAAGAATAAATTATATTTTAACTAAGAGAAAATATGTGCATCAAGTTTTTAATAAGATTAAAATATAGAAAGTAATCATCAATGAATGAGTATGTGTTAGTGCAAAACTAAAAACGAAAGCTAATTAAGAGACAATATCAACAATTGACATTCCTAATCTTCAGAAATACTAGATCGTGTATTGTTTCAGCAGTTCTGATGATAGGTCGAGTGTTTCTCTTCAATCAGCTATAATGAGGATTTTTTTAAAATTGCTTTATTCAGCTGAGAATTGATCCTGAAATTTTAAAAACTGCACTAGTCCATTACTCTATTAATGTAATAAAACCTTAAAGAGCAGTGAATTTAAGATACAATTAAAAAAAAAAAAATTAAATATTAACAAAGTGAAATCTGTATAGACTTGAACAAGAAGATACCAAATTGACTATTAAAAATAGCTACACAAAAAGCAACATCAAAAAAGCAACAATCTACTGGTAAATTGCCAACTGAGACAAAGCAAAGTGTGCAGAAATAAGAATATGAAAATATTTTTTAATGACAACTCTTTGAAAAAAACTGAGTATATAAAAATGATATGGAACAGAATTAAAAATGATATAAAGAAATGTAAATATATAAATTTATTAAGCGCTAACAAATATCTAATAATAACATACAAGGCTAAAATCTTCGACAGTATGTGACAGCCAATCAGATGTAATAATGACTACACATGGAACTCTCAATTCAAGAACACAAGCCAGAACACAAGAAAAAGATGGACCCACCTTCTTCTATACTTAAATTTATATATAAATAAGTCAGAGTCAAGCATTCCGAACTAAGAGTGCGATGCTTAAAACATCACATTTAATTAACCAAATATTATATATAAATAAACAACGCGAAATCTTTCGATTTACAACGAAGCAATCTTTAAATCTAATGAAATGATAGTAACAAATGTAAATATATAAAATTATTAAGCGCTAGCAGATATCTAATAATAAGCATTTTTAAGGCACTTCTGTCTAAGGTTTTATCCTTGTATGTTATTATTAGATATCTGCTAGTGCTTAATAAATTTATATATTTACATAACACACTTATTCTTATAATAAAGCTTTGTTGGACACTGCTCATAGTTCAGTTTTTGCGCAGCACCGTGCTTCAGCTGGGCATGATTGTCAACCGGGAAATCCAGTGGTGGTATGCAGAGAGCGGCATGATCTAAAAAGAAAGATAAAAGAAGCTTTTTTTATATCTAGAGATGGCGATGCCATCAATAGAAAAGACTCTTGCTACAAAATATCCAAGAAATGGAATGCATAATTATTTCATTTGCATAAATTTGCATCACTCCAAGTCAATTTATTATATTTTGTAATAAGGCTAAGATTATGAGGGCTTGAACCTTGAAAGCGCTTAGCCATTTAATGAATAGATATTAAAATAATATACATTTGCTTTATTTGTTTTTAGCTTTGTGTGCTTGTGCGTGTTAGCGCATTTTATATATTTGTTACTATCATTTTATTAGATTTAAAAATTGCTTTATTGTAAATCGAAAGATTTCACATTGTTTATTTATATATAATATTTGGTGAATTAAATGTGAAGATGTTTAAGCTTCGCGCTCTTAGTTCGGAATGCTTGACTCTGACTTATTTATATATAAATTTAAGTATAGAAGAAGGTGGGTCCCATCTTTTTCTTGTCATCTGGCTTGTGTTCTTGAATTGAGAGTTCCACGTGCAGTCATTATTACATCTGATTGGCTGTCATGTAAGCATTTTTAAGGCGCTTCTGTCGAAAGTTTTAACCTTGTACGTTATTATTATAAAGAAATATAAATGTGAAATGGCAAAAAAGGCTTTATAAGAGTATGAAAAACTCAAAAATAAAAAAAGTCAGTGTTACTATTAAAAAGAAGGATGACATCATGAAGTATTAAAATATTTCATAGAAATATAGAATATGAAAACAAAATAATTATAACCAAGTATTTTTTGAGGGAAAAAATGCATTATAAATAATATCAGATAAACAATTAAATGTATAAAAAACAGAAATTAGTGTCACTAGATATATTTTAAAAGAAACAACCAAATATCCAAATGATAAGAATATATCAAATGATTAGAAGAATACAATAATGATTATCAATATTTAAGAAAGATGAAAAGAAGACAAATTACAGATCCATCAGTCTTCTGTACAATAATAATTCCAAATCAACTACAGAGAACATTGGACTCAAGCTAACCAAAAGACGGTTTAAAGCAGTTATAATACAACAGATTATATCCAAGTATTAAAAGTTACACAGAAAAATCAATGAATATGATTTATTATTTTGCATTAATTTTGCTAACTATGAAAAATATTCAATTCAGTAAGCATTTGTTCTAGTTAAAAGTTTTGGGACATCAAGATGTAGACCCACAGCAGTATCGTGAGAAGTATTTCATTGATTAAAATAAAAAGCAAAACGAATAAAAATAAATACAAATTATTTAAAGTCACATCAATTTTGTAAATGAACTAGTTGTTTTCACATTATAATGCTTCATAAATGTACAAAAGTTATCAAATAAAGCAAAAAAATAGGATTAAAGATAAATATTAGAATATCGTAAATAATGTCTATAGTTTAAAAAAAAAAAGGGTAAGAATAAACATTAATAGAACATACTAGAAAATAAAAATTATTGCGGAAATGTAATGTTAATTACGAAATAAGCCTGAATAATAGATACTATTGTAAGAGATGGCTTACAACTAGCCTTCACACCTATTCCAATTTCTTTCCCAATGTTATGAATTCAGACCAAATGGTAGGCAAATAAAATGTCTTATATACTTGCTTATATAAATGTAGTATATACATTTATAGACATAAATGTAGACTGATATGTTTGAGAAATTAATTTCTTTTTTATCTATTGTGAAAAGGCAAACAAATTTGCTATTCACATGAAATATATATATGCATGTAAATTGATCTGTTTGTCTATTGGTAGAAATTGTTTTTCTATTCATTAATATCATTAATTTAAAATACTAATTGACTGACATATAAGACAAATAAAAGATTAAAATTTATATGAGGTCAAAATTGTTGGATAAATAATCCGAGTTTGGAATAATGAAAATTAAATAAAAATAATAATAATGGTTATAATTTGATTTTTTTTTTAACAAGTTGTGATAATAGGTTTTTTAGCAAGCACATGACAAAACAGCGTTTCTCTTGACTGGAAAAATCTACAATTAAATCAAGAGAGAGTAGCATTCTTGACTTGAAAAAAATCTGGATTGAACTGACAGCAGAAAAAATTTAAGTTTTTATTTCTTTTAAAAAAAAAAAAGGAAAAAAACTATTTGGCGTTTGAAAAAACAGTAAAATTTTAATATTAGTTTCAAGAAGTTAAACTAATTTATTCTGCAAGCTAAAATTCATTATAATAAAAGTAATGCAAAGGAAATCTGAAACTAATAAAAATTAACTGTTGTATTTAAAAGCTATTTTTATATATAATTAAGTAAAGTTATAAATAATAGTTTATAATAAAGGAAACATTATGATGTATTTGGGGTAGAAAGACAATGCTGTGGGACTTTCCAGCTAACTTCTACGTCATTGTTTAATTATGGAATTATAAAATTTTCCATCAAGATAGAACGCTGGTGTGCAGCCATCTTCCATGGATTTATATACGGTCAGGAGAGATATTTCATATGGGTGTGTTTTAATCAAGGAGCATGAAATGTATAAATAACAACAGAGGTGGTGAATAGGAATGTTAGCCATGGATATTGACATTTTTTCACTCAAGATAAATTATATATTTGATTCACGTGATTATTGTTTTTTTTTTTTGCTTTTGTCATTTTTATTGAAAGTTTATATATTATTATATTTTTTTTTTATTGTGTGTTTAAAATTCATTTTTCAAATTCGATCACCTGCAATTTAAAAGTGGAACCAGTTGATGGAGAAATGTCATTTTGATGTAAATTAAGAAAGGAATCCTCTTCAATTAATATGTATTATTTTTTTAATAAAAGTAAATTTTTAGATTCCGCTAGAAGTCAACATTAATCCATCAAGGTGATCCCATCTCAAGTAAGGTTTTTATATATTTAACATTGAGGGCAAAAACTTTAGGACAACAAAACTTTTTTGTTACTAACAAGTTTTAATAACATTTACTTGCAATTTTGTTTTATTTCTGAATGCATAATTAACCCACTGAGTAAAAGGTCTTTCTTTGTATCTCTCATTAATTTCTACTATGACGTACACATACAATAGATGGGTGTGGGGCTATATATATATATTTTAGTAAAAAAAAAAAAGTTATAAATGTATTTACCCTAGCCTAACAATATTTTAATAATTACAGTAATGGGGTAGTTTTAAGAATTAGTGAACTATCATTTTGCTTTTCTTTTTCTTTTTTTTTATGTATATATTTAATGAAATCATATGATATAATTTTGTATATAATATACTTCAGATTATTTTATTTCTGTTGTATGAAGTCATCAAGATGATAGGAAAACCACTCTTGATAACCGAATATTTATCTATTTTATTGTTTTTTTTTTTTGTTTGTAAATATTTATTTTTATATATTGTTAATAAATTAATTTGTTTAAATCAATCTGATCTCTGTTTGGTCATCTCCATCATCATCATGCATTTATATCACTAGATGTTTGATCATCACCATCATTATTATGAATTTATATCATTAAAGGTTTGGTGATCATCATCATCATTATGTATTGCTATTATAAATAATTGATCATCATCAGTATTTTTCTATATCTGTGCTTATATATAGGCATATTTGGTAAATCCATCCCTGAAGAGAGCTGACTGCAAGAACTCCCTGAGTTTGAATTCCGTGGTGTAATGGGGCCTAAAAAGGGAGATGTAATGAATATGCACTGGTCTAAGTTACATTGAAATATTGTTAGTAAATTATAAGTTAGTATATTGAAAGTAGATGTGACTTGGAACTGGGCATTTCATTGTGACATCTTTAGCATCCTATTTGAAGACCTAGGTCTGACAGTAGTGAGATGCACTCCCTTTGTTATATGCCACTGCTGATTCAGTAACATCTGAGGCACCCAAATGTGCCGTTGAATCAGGAATTTTGGATATGACTTGTCATAGGTTGGTTGATACATTTCATTCAAATCATCCAACTACTTAGCCATATTCACATCGTCGTATGGTGTACCCTGCGGTTCCGGTATATCTGCACCATCAACTTTGGGGTAGTGGGTTCCGTTATACTATATTAGAAGTTGTAATTATAAATTTATTAAACGCACATTAATTACGTAAATAATATTTACTGAGGCTATAACCTCGATAATATGCATGTAAAATGCGATAGTAGGGACCTCTACAGGTCCCCCCGGGTTTCCCTCTTTTCTTCCATAGCATAAGCTTGTGCCTCAGTATATATTAGAAGATAAAAATTATTACTATAGGATGTAGAAATATGATGAAAGAAGTTAATTACAGAATTAAGCCTGGATAGTGACTTTGGCAGAATTAATTTTTAATATTAAAGAATATATGCTCATGTGATTGAAAAGGATTTTAATGAATGCCTTCTACCAGTACTTACTTATGGGGCCGAAACTGAAAATTAATAGATAACCAATACAGAAAGTGCAAAAAAATAGGAGAGGGGGGGGGGGAATCATTAAATATATAAGAAAATAAAAAAAAAGAATCACTTTAAACATCTAATTCAATATAGTAGACTCAAAATCACTATGCAATATAATGACTAAAAAAGATAACCATTAATCCCTGAAAGTTTTTCTAAAACTGAAAAATTGTAAAAATATAATTGACTTTATGTATATTTATATTAAAATTGATAATTTCAATGAAGACATTTTTATTTTAAAATGCAATACCTATACTACATATAATCTTTCTTCTTTTAATTCTGTTTATACCAGATTAATTCAAACAGAATACTAATCAGTCATCAGAAAACAAACACCTGTGGTAATCATTCATATTGCGTAATTTTTACAAAACCAGTTTCCCTTTGAAATTTTTTCATTTAATTTTACCAAATATTATAAATAATTAAAATAAATAAATATAACATCTGAATGTGATTTTATATGCACATGTCTAATGTGAAAATTAGATTAAAAATTTCTAACTTCCTTAAAAAAATTGTTTTTAATAAATAAAATTAAAAAACCAGCAATCAGACAAAAATAATAATAAAATGACTAACAAGTACATACTTTAACATATATTTCTAATTGCATCATCAAAATATAATAAATAGAATAATAAATGAATATTTATTATTGTAAAAAAAAAATTCATTTACAGTCAGGAAAGAACATTTTCACAAAAATGGAACTTTCAAAACAAAGGCAGATTTAAAACAGATAACTTTCAAAGCAAAGAATTATAATCAATCAAAAATATTATTCATTAAAAAAATTTCTGACTTTGTGTAATGTGAGAACATAGATATATGAATTCTAATGACTTTTAATGATCATATAAATAATTTTACAGTTGCCAAATATATAACATTAAGAGTATAAATGATCTTTTAGTTGACAAAATAGATTGCCATTAATATAACATATGGCGGAATGTTATTTTACAGGTTGATTTAAATGACTATATACGAATGTGCCAATTAAATTATCTTAGTAACTTATTCAGACATGTTCGTTTTGTGAATAAGTTTAGATTCACATATGTCTCTTAAAACATATATGTATTTATAAAACTTCCATAATAGTGCAATTAAAATTTTTTTTTTTTTTTATGTCAAAGCATCGGCCAGGAAGCGAACCCGCAACAACTGTCGCAAGGCTGCTGCACTGACCTCTCGCCTACCAATGCTTGACTTAAATTTTTTCCATATGAAATTTTTGTTTTTTATAAAATGCCTTTTTATTTCTTTAATAGTTGTATTAACAATTACAATAGTCAAGAATACAGATTTATACTCTCCCTAGACATACAATTCTATAATAATCCCAGCTTAACACATTATCTATAACAGCATAATACTTATAGTCAAGAATAAGGAAAAACTGATGACATTTATCAGAAATGCTACAAAGATGGAGATTAATAAAGGAAAAAATATTACAGACAACAGGAAACAACAGATATGGTCTAAAATCAACAGTAGATACAATAATTAAAAAATTGACACTGGGTAGAATAATGAAAAATTTAGAAAAGCATTTTAGATGTAAAGCTGATATCTTTAAAAGTAAAGAACTATAAATTGTTCAAACCATATAGTGTTTTCTATGACTCTGTGAATATAAAAGTTAGACAATGAAGAATAAAAAAATATATATTTTTGATATGTAGCATTAATGAAAACTTTTGGGAATAATATAAATAAGAAAACCAAATAAGTGTATATTCAAACAGATTAAACCTGAACTTTTAATTAGAGCATAAATTACCAACTTAAAATTGTCTTATTTTAGTACAATAAACATTTAAAAAATCTTTATCACCCAGGAGTTCTTACCAAGTTTGATCATCAGAAAGTGGTACATGAGCGTAAACAACGAATCTTGAATTCCAGAGTTTACCATCTAATGTTGCACAATCTAAATCTTTAATCAAAAATGTGCAAGATTCAGAAAAATTAATAATGAAAAAGGAAGACGTCATCCAGAAATGAAATAGATAAAATCTATCATCACCGTAATGAATGCTTCAGTTGATAAACCCGAAAAATCAAACAATTGATAAATCACTCTGAATCAGAGTGGTTCCTAACCTTTTTTTGGCCATGCCCCTCCTAAGTATCTCAAAAATCCTGATACCCCCCTTCCCATGACCTATAATTCTTATTCTTCAAAAAATGAATTCCTATTCACATGGAGGAAGCTGAAGTACAATGGAGTTTCAAGCCACTTAACTTGCTCCAAGTAACAATGGAGAGATAAGGAGTAAAGTTATCTAAACAGAAAACACATTGAGAAGATGATGACATGGAAAGAGGGAAATTTAAAAAAACATTCTTAGCTTAATTTATGAATAAAATATAAGAATAATTAGCAGGCTTTTAAATTCACTGTTAATAACTCAATCATTCTTGAATTGCTCCCTTAAAAATCAAATTGCCTCCCGTGGGGGACATGTGTACCATATTGGGAACCACTATTCTAAATAAATGTCAATCACACAATTGACAGGAATCTACATATGAACTCAAAGATGTCTTTTATACAAGCATGTTTATAAGGTATTTGCTAAAATGTATGTATATATGTTTTAATAGTACTCTATTCAAATGATAATTATTAAAACATATTAATAACATCTAAATTTTTTTAAAAAAAAAGGTAATTATATCATAATGCACATTGCAACAATGTGCATCCCATGGTCTTATTTTTAGATCAATCAAAATAAAAAAAGTTGTTAAGAGAATAAATTCTAATTTTCTGGAGGGCTTGAGAGAAATCAATCTTTTTTTCTTTATAGATATTTCTACCATGTATATTTTCTAAAAGATAAATTAATCACCAAAGTCTCCTATGTGTAAACTATTTTTAATCTAATCATACATACTCTCTTACATTATTGAAAAGCTCGTAGTTTAATAAATTTCACCACTTTCTGATTTGCTACATCCTGCTTTCAAAGTAATGCTAAATTAACAACTGTTCTATTATATATACTGTATTTTCTAATGCTTTTTGAAAATAAACTTTGAGGTAGTTATTTTATATTATACTGACATAGACCATACATTGAAGCAAAATGATGTATGAGGTTAATTCTCAGAATGCACTTTCATAAAATATACATGTGGAAGTGTACACTAATGGCTATTGTTGTCTTCGAAGTAGTCCCCTTGTGCATCTATATCCTGATTAAAATTGTTACCATTTCTAGAAGCACATTTGGAATTCATTTTCAGGAATACTGTTAAGCAGCTGTCTCACATTATTTTGGATATCAGTTATAGTAGAAAATCTTTCTTTCAGTGCAGTTTTTAATTTTGGACATAACCAAAAATCAGAGGAGCCAAGTCAGGTGAATAGACAGGATATTCTAGTTGTGTAATTGGATTTTTTGGCCAAAAAGTCTCTCACAATGACAGCACAGATATTTATTATCTTCTCAGTAAGTAATGACTAGCTCCATCAGCTTAAAATTTACACTGTTAGTTCAAATATGTTCAAGCATAAATGTTCAATATTCATGTGATTTTGATACAATTAGATCATGGGTGATATTACACAGCCATTCTAAGATAATCCAATATTTTATAAATATATATACATAAGTAGTTCTCCATTCTATGCTGTGTATAGTAAGAATGAATAATCAATAATAATCATATGATAATTCATTTAAAACCCCAACCGTAACCAATTCTTTTGCCTTTATCACTCAATCTTATTATAGATGGGATTAAAATGGAGAACTGCTCTTGCTTTATTCTAAATTAATGTATTTTAGGATTTAGAATTATTATTGCTATCTATGGTATGATCAATAGCATAAAGCTAAACTAGTCAATAAATAATCAAGCATTACCCCAAATCCAAAACTTTAACCGGACTAACCAAGTGTAACGAGCACAGACGTTCGTTACATTGTTGTTGTTTTTTTTTTTATTTATTAAACATGAAAGTAAATTAAAAAGTTCGCATTTAAAAATTTTCGTTAAGAATTAAAAATTGAAATTAAATATCATCTTAAACTCTTATATATTAAATCGCACAGATAATGAAAAATTATTAAAATAAAAATTTATTAAAGAAAAAGTATTTTAAAACTAAATTTTAAAAAAGATTTGGAGATAAAATTATATCTTTAAATTTATCTTTAAATATATTTTTGATTTGGAAAACAGGTTAATTAATCAGAAATGGAAATGATTGTTAATTAGTTAAATGTAAACCAGCCTTGGGCATTTAAAATGTAAAAACATCAGTCAGATTGGAAAACAATAGAAACTTTCAGCAAATGAAATAAATCCATTGGGAAATCGGACCTCAACGAAAAGGATCATCTCATCGGTGACGTAATGTAAATTCAATCCTTCGAATACGTATAAAAGGAAAATTTGGAAATTATTAATCAGTGACTAGTTATTGATGATTATTACGATGTAACAGCTAGGTGTTAGTGCTGAGGGGATTGAAAAAGACGCACAGCTTCAATCCCTTCAGTTCTGTTAAGAAAGGAAGAAAAATGAACCATCGTTTCTACATTGAGGACCAACTACACTAAAAAATCTTCGGATGGATAAATAAATCGGCCAACAGGATACCAATCTTCGGACGACGTGGGAATTCACGTTCAAATGGCAAGGAATATATGAAGATGAACTATTTAAATAACCGTAAGAACTTTAAAATTTATGAACAGTAAATTAAAAACTTTCCAGATTTAAATAATTGCAATATTATTCTATCTGACCGATACTATTTATTAATTAGTTATAATTTTATTTAATGTATTTTTTTTGTAAAATCATTTCCATTTATTTATTTTTTGTTCTTTAAGTTTTATTATGATTTTTGTTTTCCATTAAGTTAAATTATATAAATGTTAAACTTAAGTCGGGCGTGAATGGCTGTATAGATTTGTAAAGTTATATTAGGGGAGGGTAATCTTAGGTTATTTGTTTCGTGGTTAAATTGGGTCAATGGATTGGATATATTGGTGTGATTAGTAGATGTAATATTGATTCGCCACGGGCAGAATCGCTTCATACGCCGCACACTTCCGTTTGCCTATGGAAGGAATTATAAGTCGGATACCGCAGTTCCTGTCTATGGAGTTTTTTGTTTTATTGCTCTTCTTTAGAGATAGATGTAATATTCCTATCTCATAAGAGGCAATTTCTTCTTTTAACCTTTTGTGCTGTCGTATTTTATTACATTGAATACATCGATATATCAGATGAATTGATGCCAGTTTGACTACGAATTTTAGCCTAAGGTTAAATAGGGATAGAATATTTTAATTTCAATGCAAATCTATGTAGTATTCATGCTCGACCCTAAATAAAAATGCATTAAATTTAAGTTGTTTATAGATGCTTGCATGGATTGTTTATCGGTTAACTATGTTTTGCGTTTTCATATTTGATCAAAATATATAGACATTCGATAAATAATGATACCTTACGGTGAGTATCTAAAATGTATTTATTCGGATGTCTTTTAAGTTATTGGTGACAATGCAAGTATCTTATGGTGAATACTATTGGGTTACATATAAATTTCCCTCCGCAATTGTCAGTAATCAATAATTTTATATTTTGATCGCTTATGTTTACTTTGGAATGTTTTTAACCGTGTAATCTATGTAACCGATCTATAGCAACTTATTATAACAAGCTTTTATAATCCCATCTGTGCGAACTTAATTAAAATGTAAACTTATAATATAATAGAAATTAAAATGTAAATTAAAATCTAAGGTAAAGTTAAAAATAATGCTAAAATGTAAAACTAATACTAAAATAAGTTTAAATCTTATATATATGTGCATAAATAAATGTTTGTATGTTAATTACTGGCAGTGGCTTATTTTATTCCTTTTTTTTTATATATACTCTTAGATTATCTTATTAAATCTCTGCTATTCCACTGAGCTAGTGACATGGGCTAACGACCGGAACCAAAATATTTAAAAAAAAAAAAAAAAAATTTTTTTTTTTTTTTTTTGACTTACGTATCTGCCTACTTTATAAATTTTTCTAGGTTCAAATGCCTAGATGGCGCCCGTAGTGCAGTTTACGTAAGTACCTTTCACCGGATCGTTACAACTGGCTTTCCCAATCTGGGGCCGATCTTTAATAAACCACAAATACCCTGAGCAAATTTTGTCAAAATGAAATATTTTTATCTGTTTACATAAAGTCGTATACTTTAAATCTGATAAAAGCACTGCCAGAAAGAAATAGCACATATATTAAACACGAGAAAGTATAAATAATTCTAAACTGTATTTCGTTAAAAAGAAAGTCAAAAGGTTGCGATTGATATGTTTTTTTGTTGTTGTAATATAAATTATCCTTTAATGTGTATAGGTGCGCACAGCCACGTAAGTTTATGATCGAAATGTGGTGCCTTATGATGAGTACCTTTGGGAATTACTTCAGTGTAACCCTATGTATGCATTTCAATCAGTCATAAATAAGTTGGTGGTGTTTATAATTGTGCGGCAAATAGACACGTTTAAACCCATTATTTCTTAAAACATATTTATCTCAATGCAACCTTATTTAAATAAATAATTTATAAAATTTGCTTGTCATGCCGTGTGTAAAAATAAAATGGATTAA
The DNA here is from genome assembly GCA_028023455.1 of Epiperipatus broadwayi. Classification (NCBI taxonomy): domain Eukaryota; kingdom Metazoa; phylum Onychophora; class Udeonychophora; order Euonychophora; family Peripatidae; genus Epiperipatus; species Epiperipatus broadwayi. The sequence continues at coordinate 157,413 of JAQFVV010012532.1, forward strand.
AAAAAAAAAAAAAAAAGTTAGAACTCTGGTCGGGAGGAGGTGAACGTAAATGGTCCTTGGAAAACGATAGTAAACATTTTTCTTTTTGTATATAGTCTTTTTGTAAAATTATTAACCGGATGTTTTGTACCGTAATTACTAACCCTAAGTAAAATATATTTTTTTTTTTGATCATTTTTTTTTAAGTAACTTTACTGATATGTAACGAGCACAGACGTTCGTTACATTGTTGTTTTTTTTTTTTTATTTATTAAACATGAAAGTAAATTAAAAAGTTCGCATTTAAAAATTTTCGTTAAGAATTAAAAATTGAAATTAAATATCATCTTAAACTCTTATATATTAAATCGCACAGATAATGAAAAATTATTAAAATAAAAATTTATTAAAGAAAAAGTATTTTAAAACTAAATTTTAAAAAAGATTTGGAGATAAAATTATATCTTTAAATTTATCTTTAAATATATTTTTGATTTGGAAAACAGGTTAATTAATCAGAAATGGAAATGATTGTTAATTAGTTAAATGTAAACCAGCCTTGGGCATTTAAAATGTAAAAACATCAGTCAGATTGGAAAACAATAGAAACTTTCAGCAAATGAAATAAATCCATTGGGAAATCGGACCTCAACGAAAAGGATCATCTCATCGATGACGTAATGTTAAGTCAATCCTTCGAATACGTATAAAAGGAAAATTTGGAAATTATTAATCAGTGACTAGTTATTGATGATTATTACGATGTAACAGCTAGGTGTTAGTGCTGAGGGGATTGAAAAAGACGCACAGCTTCAATCCCTTCAGTTCTGTTAAGAAAGGAAGAAAAATGAACCATCGTTTCTACATTGAGGACCAACTACACTAAAAAATCTCCGGATGGATAAATAAATCGGCCAACAGGATACCAATCTTCGGACGACGTGGGAATTCACGTTCAAACGGCAAGGAATATATGAAGATGAACTATTTAAATAACCGTAAGAACTTTAAAATTTATGAACAGTAAATTAAAAACTTTCCAGATTTAAATAATTGCAATATTATTCTATCTGACCGATACTATTTATTAATTAGTTATAATTTTATTTAATGTATTTTTTTTGTAAAATCATTTCCATTTATTTATTTTTTGTTCTTTAAGTTTTATTATGATTTTTGTTTTCCGTTAAGTTAAATTATATAAATGTTAAACTTAAGTCGGGCGTGAATGGCTGTATAGATTTGTAAAGTTATATTAGGGGAGGGTAATCTTAGGTTATTTGTTTCGTGGTTAAATTGGGTCAATGGATTGGATATATTGGTGTGATTAGTAGATGTAATATTGATTCGCCACGGGCAGAATCGCTTCATACACCGCACACTTCCGTTTGCCTATGGAAGGAATTATAAGTCGGATACCGCAGTTCCTTTCTATGGAGTTTTTTGTTTTATTGCTCTTCTTTAGAGATAGATGTAATATTCCTATCTCATAAGAGGCAATTTCTTCTTTTAACCTTTTGTGCTGTCGTATTTTATTACATTGAATACATCGATATATCAGATGAATTGATGCCAGTTTGACTACGAATTTTAGCCTAAGGTTAAATAGGGATAGAATATTTTAATTTCAATGCAAATCTATGTAGTATTCATGCTCGATCCTAAATAAAAATGCATTAAATTTAAGTTGTTTATAGATGCTTGCATGGATTGTTTATCGGTTAACTATGTTTTGCGTTTTCATATTTGATCAAAATATATAGACATTCGATAAATAATGATACCTTACGGTGAGTATCTAAAATGTATTTATTCGGATGTCTTTTAAGTTATTGGTGACAATGCAAGTATCTTATGGTGAATACTATTGGGTTACATATAAATTTCCCTCCGCAATTGTCAGTAATCAATAATTTTATATTTTGATCGCTTATGTTTACTTTGGAATGTTTTTAACCGTGTAATCTATGTAACCGATCTATAGCAACTTATTATAACAAGCTTTTATAATCCCATCTGTGCGAACTTAATTAAAATGTAAATATAATAGAAATTAAAATGTAAATTAAAATCTAAGGTAAAGTTAAAAATAATGTTAAAATGTAAAACTAATACTAAAATAAGTTTAAATCTTATATATATGTGCATAAATAAATGTTTGTATGTTAATTACTGGCAGTGGCTTATTTTATCCCTTTTTTTTTTATATATACTCTTAGATTATCTTATTAAATCTCTGCTATTCCACTGAGCTAGTGACATGGGCTAACGACCGGAACCAAAATATTTAAAAAAAAAAAAAAAAATTTTTTTTTTTTTTGACTTACGTATCTGCCTACTTTATAAATTTTTCTAGGTTCAAATGCCTAGATGGCGCCCCGTAGTGCAGTTTACGTTAAGTCGCTTTCTCCGGATCGTTACACAAGAAAATAAAATCTAAAACACTACCAATGGTTTCATTGCTACAAGCAGACTTCTCAAATGTAAAGAACAACATATTTAAATTAAACATTATCCACAATTCCATTTATTTCCCATCCACCCTCAATAATAAAATAACTTTTAAATAAATTAATTGCTTCAGAATCATAAATTTTTAATAATAAAGATTCTTTAATTCTTTTTATTTCATTTCTCTCAAAGAAGACTATCTTAGCTTCATCAAAATTAATACTGTGGCCTGTATCTTTTTCATGGTCATACAAAGCAGAACTAAGATATTTATTTCCAACCCTACTTTTAAGTACCATTATTCTTTACATGATCACCATTTCTTATGCTTGCACATAACTGTTATTAAAACAGGCAAAACTCTCCATACAGTAGTGCCACTCAGTGCCAGCCAGAATAATCAAAGGGTGCTAGAAGGCTTGTGCATAAAATCCCCAACTACTGCCTACTCATCCAATATCCCCAGACTAGTTTCTGGATTGTGGCCTTCATCAGTGAGGAGCCTTGGATCTGAGAACACTGCCCTTAGGTGCAAAATAGTGCTAAAATTTTTATCAGACGATTTTTCCTCCTTAATAAGAATAGGAAAACAAGTTCATTCATTTCTTTTTAAATTTATTAAACTTTATACTATTTGAAGTTAGCTCTTTCTTTCATCTTTAATTTTGTAGGTGTTAGATGTTGAAGTCTTTTTTATTCCGATTTTCTTTCTTGATAGCCCCCCCCCCCTACAAACTGCTAAGTTATTTATACCCCTTTTCCAAGCAATTTTCTTATTTCCAAACAAATTGCTCAGGAAAAGGGTATTACTTTGAATAATTTATTAAATAATACAAAGGAAATTTTTGATAGGAAAACTATTCCTGGAGTAGTGTATATTATTCCTTGTTTTTGTAAGAAGGTATATATAGGTCACAATAGTTTGAGCTTAAATGAAAGAATAAAGGCACATAAAAGTAGGGTTAGAAATAAATATCTTAGTTCTGCTTTGTATGCCCATGAAAAAAATACAGGTCACACTATTAATTTTGATGAAGCTATGGTTATCTTCTTTGAGAGAAATGAAATAAAAAGAAGAATTAAAGAATCTTTATTATTAAAAATTTATGATTCTGAAGCAATTAACTTATTTAAAATTTCTTATAATATTGAGGATGGTAAGTAAATGGAATTGTGGGTAATGTTTAATTTAGATATGTTATTGTTTTGTAGTTCTTTATACTTGAGAAGTTTGCTTGTAACAGTGAAACATTGGTAGTGTTTTAGATTTTATTTTTTTGGCTAGTCCAGTTGAGTTTTGGATTTGGAGCAATTTTGATTGTGTATATATCATGTTCTTTATTAATTTTTATAATGCTTTTTTACAAACCACAATTGAGTTTCGATTGCCCCAGCAATCTTCTTCACAACTATAACAAATATAATACAAATACATGATTACAAATATATATGAATTTTACATTTTATATAAATATTCATATATTCTATTTTATAATCATTATTTATATATCCACATATATCTTTATATACCTCTCTATATAATTATTACCTTTTTATATATTACACATTTTACTCTTTTTTATATTTATCAATTAATACTTCCTACAATCATATATATATATATTATTTTTATTTCATTTACTTTTTATTTTACTCTTACTAATCTTTTTAATATTAACTCTAACGTTATATATTCATACTTTTATATTTTACATTATTATTCATTATATTAATATTTAATCTGTATAATTTTATTTAACCTGTTTTTATTATTTTTAAACATATTTTTTATACCTACCTTATACTTATATTTCCAAATCTTAACTGCTAAATTCAAACTTTTAAATTTTACAGTTATATTTTAGTAGCTCCCTCTTTCGATTTTTTATATAATTAAATCCTTTTTTAATATCAATAGTGGGTGGTAAAAAAGCATTGTAAAAAATAATAAAGAACAGATGATATTAATAATATATGGATTTGGCGCAATAAGAAAGTTGTTATAATACTTCATAAAGAAGATAAAAAAAACTGTGTGTATATATATATATATAGTGTATCCTGGTAAAAAAGTGAATGGTACTCTTTTCAAGCTGCTTGCAGCCCATTTCTGAATCAAAACATTTACTCACTCATAAAAACTTTAAAGTAACATATCTGAATCGTGACTTATGACATGAAAGGTGACAGTATGTTTCATAATTTTGTATATTGTCTCTCCCTGTAATCATGAAATCCTGAAAACCACTTGATATTCTTGTGACTCAAGTTTTCACTGACGCATAGTCTGAATCATTTAAAACATTTCAGTAATGGTTTTGCAATATAAAATAAATTTTAATTCTAACAAGTTGTTCCACTGTGGGCTTTGTTATAACTCTTTATACAAACACATTTGCGCCTTAAAATTTTTTACAGCTACTAGCTAAACTATTCTATGTTATATATGCAGTACTCATTCAGAAACGGAGATGCATGAAGCTTGAAGAGACAATTCCCTTTCTACTGAGACGTACTGTGTATATATATATTTAATATTTGAAATTATGGGCGTTAATGGATCATATATATATTCAAATATATGAAATAGAGCAAATCCAGAACTTGGGTTTGAATCCAGGTAAGATAAAAACTTATAAATTTTTTCTGGTTACAAACAGGATTTAATAAGACTGTTTGTTTAGGTAATTAGCCCAGCCAGATAACTAATTATTTCTGGGCAAACAGGTATCCAGTTATTTTTTCAAAGAAAGTTTAATTAGGAAAGGACACTCTTAAACTCTCAACACTCAACAGTTGGCAGGCATGGGGAAAGCCCTCTTCTTAAATGCTTCCCTCCAGAAGGCTATAACAGAGGGTTACCTGTTTAAAGACTATTTTACTTTTACCTAAACATGTAAAATCTGCATATACTGAGGGGAAAACATCATAAAATATTAAATATCACTATTAAAATGTTGCTAAGATATCTATATGAATGCATGCATGAGAGAAGACATCATCAAGTTAATTTATAATAAAGGACTTACGCATTTTTTACAAATGCAAATTTCAACAAAGACCCTTGGATGCTTGAATTTTTTTTAGAATTTGACGACTTTTTTTTCTTTAAACCTACAGACCGGCAAGGCTTTAAGATTCCTGGCAAAAAAATTAAATTAAATATATAAAATATATAATTGAGAAAAAAATAATAATTCAAATACAATGATAAATTATATAAACATCAATAATAAATATTTAATAAAAGCACTACCAAAATTCCTAAATATGAAATGATTTGATAAGAAAGGTTATCATTTTTGGCAAAAAAAAATGTAATAAATAAATGATAATTATGAGCTCCATGATTATATTATAAAAATTGATATTATAGAATGGTACTCATCTTTTAGCTAAAGATGCCGTTATATGGCGCGGTTTTCGCGCCAAAACACATAAAAATGCTGTTTCCGCAGCCGACACGTTCGAACCCGCGTTTTCTATAATACAACTTTTTTGTTGTGCTACAGAATGCAGGCCGCTATGTCGCGTCGCAGTACAGCATGTATGTCACATAACAGCAAATACATTTTCCGAATTCGCACAATTTATAAAATAATTACGGCTTGATGAGAGAGTTTGTATTTGAATTGTATTGAAATGTTGTTTTCATTGGGTTTTTTTTATTTTAAACTATTGAAATGTACAGATTTTTTAAAGCAATAATTATAAGACTTTTTACAACGTATTGTATTGAACTTTTATTTGGGAAAATGTTAAATATCTATGTTTTTATTGAGTTGCAATTAGGTAACGTGTCAAGTAACGTACTGTTAGCAACATTCCACGAGACAAAGAAGATTCTACCGTATGTATATTTTTGAAGTAAAAAAGAGCGGCACGAAAAAAATATCCAGTAAGAAAAGTTCAAATATACAGGGTTTTTTTTGTAAATTTCATAAAAAGCAAATATTATAAACATGTTTAATAAGTAAAGAAGACATTTGTATGTGTTTGTTGTTGTTTAAAAAAGTTTTAGTTTCTTTCTTTTGTCCGAGTACGGTTACGATTTTGAATTTTTTTATTTTAGCATTACAAACAACAGAACACTAACCCTAAAACTAACCCTAAATCTAACCGTAACAACTTTTGCTTTTATTACGATTATTATTTTTTAGTTAAACAACAACAAAAAAAGGCGTAACACAAGTAAAAAAATATCCGATAGAAAATTGATAAAAAAAAAGCTGTAACACAAGTAAAAAAATATCCGATAGAAAATTGATAAAAAAAAAGGCGTAACACAATTTAAAAAATATACGATATAAAAAACACGAATCAAATTGTAATTTTGTTTTACATTTATTATTATCATTTAAATTGTATACGTTAATAAAAAATAATATTTAAAAAAGACGATTTTGTTTTGTTTTTATTTTCGCATTACAAAAAAGCACAGAAAAATTATTAAAATGAACGGCCCGTGAATGTTCATGTTTTATAGTTTTAGCGTGAAAACGGCGCCATCCAACGGCATCTTTAGCTATAAGACAAGCACCTACAGAATAATATAAAACTTTAAAATTAAAACAATAAATTATTGTGTGCAGTAAGAAAACACATAAACTATCCATAAGAAGTGTAAGATAGGAAGAAGGAATATCAGCTAAAATGCTAAATAAAACTGGCGAAATGTGATTCTTCTGTTCCACAATCAGTTATTACAATATATTTTTACTTTCTATTACAAAATAATTGTTTTGCACTGTTCTTTATTTGCTTTATATATTGCAAAACAATATATACTATCTCAATATTTATTCCACTAAAATGTAAAATTGTAATTCAATTGAATTAAACAAAAGCAAATTATTTAAATCTTAGATGCTTTTGTGAATACGCAAGAAGTTTGCTTCAATATAAAATTGCTTCTAAACACAATATTCCTAATCTACTTTTTCTGGTTAAAAAATTTATGATAAATCTCACAGATTATGTTACAACTTGTTAAGAAGCTTTTATGTTTCAAAAACAAATAAATAATAATTTTCTAAGAATAGTATCATTTTTATATCCAGTTCCCCAACCCTCCTCCTTTTTTTAATATTAAAAATATCATACATTTATAGCTTTTTCATTATTATTATTACTATTACAGATTAAAAAATCAAGCAGAGTCTCTGAGGAATAATTATGTTCGTATTTCAAATTGTGATTCAGTCAATTGAAAATGATAAGAATCAAATGGATGAAATGCCATGGATATATATGGTTCAATGAATGCCTATTCGTTTGAGCAAGTTTTGAAAACTTGATTCAATTTCAAATCCGAAACCAAACTAATGAATAAGAACTAAAAGCACAATCATCACAATACTCGTATTTCATCATCTTTATTAGTGTTAATTGTGTAATATTAAAGATTAAGACTTAATAATATTTGTTATATACAGAAAGTCATTGCATGGATATAGAAACCTACACTGAGCAAAGTGACAGATCCCAGGAATTCAACTAAGCATGTGCCATATTAAGAAATTAAAAAGTCCTTATAATTAGTTAGATCTTAATAAAATGAATTTATGAAAAAACCAGCAGAGAAAAGATATGATTAATGACATATCTTTTTAAGAATAGGAACCATGGAATGAGTTATAATCTTATGCATTACATTTAGTTTTTCACAAAGGCACTGAAAAATCTAGTAAACTGGAATCAAGAAATGTGGTTCCTAAATAAAAATGAACTCCAAAATGACTAGATCCATCCAGTTTAAAAAATTAATCAGGAATAAGAGTTAGTTCTTATCAATTTATAGGTACATTTTGAAACAAGTTTACATTTTTATAAACAAAACAGCAAATATGGAGAGAAAAAAAAAGTCTGATTTCAAACATCGGAAAATAGAGCTTTCTTGAGAGGTGAAAATTATGATTAAATCTAGAGTTAAAATCAGGCCTTTAAAAACAAGATATATATATATAGTTCGAGCCCTTGACAATTAAAAAAGCAATGATGAGGACAAGCTTAGTAGACTGGCAGTCCTTAGTTTTTGCTTGAAGCAATACAATCACTAATGAGTTAGTTTGGAAATGGATTTGAAACAGGAGTGAAAATGTGACTTAAAATGGTCCATCTACCATAGTTTGATTAAGTTGTCATGCCTACAAAATTACTCATTAGAGATAGAAATATCAGTAATAGTAGTCAAGGAAAAACACAGCGGTAGTATTAAAACTAAAACTTACCTCACACAGTGATACTAGTGCTCATTTTATTAGTGCCTATGGTGCAACCTTAGATTCAGAGAAAGAAAGCTCCCCCCCCCCTTTTTGATAGCATTATTATAGCAATACTATTAAAAGATCTTTTTTTTTTCTTCTTGGAGACTTTAATGCACATGGTACAAATAGTGGCTTTGGTCAAAAATTATTGGCAATAATGGTATTAATACTGTAAATTCATATGATTTGTTATTGTTGAAGTTATGCACAACACATCGACTGACTAACACATATACCTTGTTTAAGAAAAAAAAACCACTATAAAAAAAAAATAGACACATCCATGCTCTAAGCAATCGCATTTAAAAATTTACATTATAGTTAACAAAAAAAATATAAGAGTAAGTTCATATTTCTTGAGCATTTGCAAATTGCAGATTATTGAATTGTTCATAGATTAGTATGCTCCAAAATTAAAATTATAGATGCATTAAAAAGCAGATTTTATTCCAAATATATTGATTAAAAAAAAATCAAAGTTCATTCTTTAGAAGCATTTCTTATACATACTAAATTTCAATAACTATTAAACACCGAAATTGATCGTGTGGATCTTTAGGATTGTCATATTACTGAATCAAAAGAATTCTCTTAACAAGTGTATGATGGTTATAAAGAAATCTATTCTTGAGTCACTAAAAAGAGGAATCGACTGTTTTTCTGACAACGAACTTATTATTAGTAATTTGATTAAAAGGACATACATGGCATTTTCTCCTTTGCAGAATAGTAAGTTAAATATGGGGCGCTTCACAATAAATGTAGAGATTTAAAAGTTTCATGACTGATAGGAAGACTTAAGTAACAAACGGACTTAAATGCAGCAATGACACACATTTATATGATGATAATTATATTTTGAACGGCAGGCGGAAGGAATAATTTAATCATCTTTTGAATAATAATAGAAATATTGAGATGACAACTTTTAATGATATAACCATTTTGTCTACTCATTTAGATTCAGACAAAGATAGTCTAGCTTAGTAAAGTTGAAACAGCTTTTCGTAATCTTAAAAATGGAAAGTTGCACATTCTGATAAATCTTCGGAAGACATTTCAAAATATAAGGATGTTTCTATTTAAAAACAATGGGAAAAGACAAAATTGTCATAATTATCATAGAATATCATTATAATCCACTCCAGAAAAAGTATTATTAAGAATTCAGTTGAATACGTTGCTTCCAGTCACAAATGGTTGCCAGACACTCAATATGCTTTAAGAGAATCAAGAAGAACTACTGACATGGTTTTTATTGCCAGACAAATGCAAGAAAAGTATCAGGAACAAAAAAAAAAATTATATATTGCTCTTTTTGGTTTCACGAAAGCATTTGATTCAGTTCATGAACTAGGTCTATGGCATTGTTTGAAATTGATTGTGCATCAAAATTTATTCATGTTATACAGGTTCTATATGATGGAATGAGAGAAAGTCTTTTTATTACAAGTGGAAAAATCTGAAGCACTTGAAATGAAAATTGGTGTTAGACAAGAATGTGAACTTGTTTTCAATTTTTATAATATTGTCTTTGGAACTGTTTATAAGTGCTTAACGAATAGGAATAAAGATACAATACACATTTGATAGTGGAATTTTTAACTTTAATCAATTAAAAGCCAAAATAAGAGCTTCTACTTCTTAGATTCTGAATTTACAACATGCTGATAATGGTGCTATTTTTTAAAAGACGATTTACAAAATGTATCTAAGGTTTTGAATGCATCATTTAAATATTTTATAGTTTAATAATTAATGTTCAAACAATCTCACATTCTTTATCAGCCAATGATAGTAGAAAAATACTCAACAACTTTTAACTTGGATGGTTATAGGTAGTTTTATAAGTATAAATTTAGATGCCAATATGCTACTTTTAACAAATTAAAAATTAGTGTATTTCATTTCAGGGTAATATGCAACTAAGTATTTTACTTAATTTAATGCACAAATATTAAACTTGGATATCCTACTGATGTAATGTAAAGACCTTAGAAAAGTTACATTTAAGGATATGCCATAAAATTTAAAAAAATACAACGGCAAGATTATAAGCCAATCAATACATTCTTCAACTTACTGAATGTGATATTATAGTTCAGTATTATAATATCAAACTTTCATTGGATTATACAAGTAACACAAATAAACACTGAAAAACTTCCTAAAAGGTGTTTTATGATGAACTTGTGTATGGTTTTTGTGGAAAAGGTAGACCCATTAATGTTATAAGGATTATCTCAAAGACATTTTAAAGAAGTGCAATACTGTTTTTGTCCAATTGGAAGATACGGTGAGAATAAATATATTCAAGAGCTACAATAAGACATGATGTTGAAATATTTCAGAAAGAAGTTTTCTGTTGAAGAAATTAAAAGACAGCATTGCAAAATATCAAACAGAAAAACAGACCAGGCATTTTCTATATATAGTACAGTTTGGTTTATATAATCATTGCAAAAATAATTTCTAGAGCAGTTTTTTTTCTTTCCATGAAATTAAAATGAGCCACATTTATTTATAAGTAACTGCTATATATATATTTCAATAGTGTTCCATTCAAGATAATATATTGCAAAAATATAATCTACATTAACATTAATAATGAATAAAACATAAAAAAGAAATTATTAAGGAATGAGTGTACCTAAAGGGCACTACAGAAAATGTTAAAATGGAACATTACAAGACATCAACTAAATGTATTTAAGGATTAATACGTGATATACACCTGGGTCTCGTTTTATGCGGATTATTTTAATGCGATTTTGAAGTTATGCGATTCATATTTCACTATATTTATTACATATCAAGAAATTTAAATTATTAATAATTTATTTTCACTTGAAATACTTTTTTTTTTTTCAAAAATATAACGTTATATCGGCAGCTAACGTGAATATGGCATGAAGCTGTATTTAGAATTTTAGCTTCTATGTAAATAACCTATTTATACTAATGAGTAAATAATAATAATAGATTTATACTTACATATAAAAATATCGCAATAAATATTCAAACAAATTAAACTTTTAAAACGTATATTTTGTTATATATAACAGAAATAAATAATCTTTTAGATTTTTAAAATAAAAAACGAAGATTTTATAAACTGAAAATAATCTTTCTAATGACAATGTATAATTTTTTTGTTTTGATTACGATCTCATTTTTTTAATATAGAAACAGAAAACCATTAACACAGCACAAGACTGAAAATGGCACTAGTTGTACATCACATCACGAATAAAAATAAAGTGGCTAACAGGTTTCTCTGGGCATAATTGCTGAGAGATTCCTGACTTCGTTTAAGGAGAAGCTACAATACATCACATCACATCGAATCTGATTTCTTTCCAGTTTACAAACGAACGCTAGAGGTAATGATTAAAATATGTATGAAAAATGTAAAATTAAATACTGTAGTTAATAAAAAAAGTAAAAAAAGTTTGTCTTGTATTAATTTTTTTCAAATATTTGAAATTTTTTATTAGTCATACTTTATTTCTTATTTTTTAATGTGAATTTTAAAGTAATTTTTCTTTGTTGCTTTGCTTTTATGCGAATTCTAAAATTACAGACCCTATCCCCCATTTTTCAAGGTAAATTAAGTCTATTTTTGGGCGATTTTTTTTTAATGCGGGTTTTCTGTGGAACCTATCTACCACAAAAACCGAGACTCAGGTGTATACGCGGATATAACTGTGCTTCACTAATTAGTTTCTATAATTGCTGTAAAACTCACTTTTTGTTCTTTCAATTCTTTGTTGTTGTTTTTTTTTCCTGGAGTTAGAATGAATGACTCATTTGTTAAATGGCTGCTATTCCTTATGAGAACAAGTGACTAAGAAAGGTTTTGTTGACAAGAGTTATAAAACCAATCTTTATGGATTAACATTAGCTTAGCTTTTTCCCCATTTAAAATACAATAAAGTTTACTTATTAAAATGGGAATAAAAAGCAAATGATAATTATATGAAATGATGACTTGTATTAATTATGAATTAGATTTTGATCAAATACCACAGATTTAATACAACAAAAGTTAAAGGTCACTTAGTCAAATAATCATCATCCTCTCATCTGACAATAATTTACTTAGGACCCGTTTACATAATTCTGCAACATAGTTATAATAATTATGAAAAATGGGCTAAAACAAATGATTAGAAAAATCTTCATATTAATCAAAAGCTTGTTTAATTTTGATAAATTATTACAAGTAATCAGTATAACAATTTGCCAAAAAGTAGCGGATTGCCAAAAGATAATGTGCACTTAAAAAAAATAAATTACATCAAACAATTTCAAAATACTTTGCACTTTTTGATGTATTACCTGAGCGTGGTGTTGAAGCTGTCCTAGAGGGAAAACTTTTTCTTGATACCTAAGATATAAAAAAAATTAAAACATTAAAAGACTACTTAAGCAGAATATTTCAACCATTGATAAATAGAGTTATCCAACAAATGTTATTTGCTTAAACTGTTTATAATAATTAATGTTAATTAGAATTTTTAAAACTCCTCTTGGCAATTACTATATGCAAATTTCTGCTGAAAAAGCTAGAGAAAAAAAAATTAAATGTGAACAGAAATGCATAAAATTAGCCAGCAATTAAGAGTAACAAGTAAAATTTTAATGAAAGGAAGTCACATTCATTATAAAATATCCTAATTTGAAAAGTAGTCTCAAAATAGTATTGGAAAATAAAACTAGAGCTCTCAAAAAAAAAAAAAAATGATAGCAGGGACTTTTAAGACAAAAGATTAGATTTTCTCTCTTTACCAATATTATAAGTTATATAAATTTTTTTACTTTGGTTACCAGAAGATACCAAAATTTATTAATACTCTACCTTGATAAATAAAGACATAAAAGAATATATATATAATTAAGTTTATAGTTTATAATTTTTTTTTAGTACAGTCTCATAGAACTCTATAAAGTTGTCCCAGATTTTAAATTTTAAAAAAACGGAAAAATTTGAACATAATATTAAGATCATTACCAATTCTATTTACTAAAGTATTTTTTTTTAAACAATAAGGCTGGAATTTAAAACTTCAAAAGTCAGGAAAAGATGTTATTTAATTCAAGCTAGACGTAATTCTACAAAATCAAAAAGACAATCTTTAACTGAGAAATTTTCTAATACTGATGATTCTATATATGTATACTGACATATAGAATTTTTTTAAAATTTATGATACAACTCTAAAAACAATGATGCTAGAAGAAGTTGCAATGGACACACTAACATTAATGACAATCAAAATTATTACTTAAGTCAATTCAAAAAGTTTTCTTAGTGATATTCTTTTACACGTATACAATAAATAAATTATGTAATCTAAATAATAAAACACATATATGTCAATGTGCAAAGCAAGATTACTGTAAAATATTAAAAGTTGATTTGCTTTAAATGCAATATATCAACTGTTGATTTTCCTATAAAACTGCAAATCATACTAAACTGTCAACATTTATCGTGTATTTAATCTGCTTTTTCATTGATGTACATTTTACATAGACATTACCAATAAGTTTGCATTTCATGTTAAAACATATATAATTAATTGCAGCGCATTACTAAGTCTAAGATTATTTGAATGAGGCAACCATTTGTCTAAGATGTAGCTATCTATTTCTAATAAACAGTATATTTACAGCTACTTATTTAATCACAAATCAAATACAGCTATTACTTTCAAATAAACTAAAAACATTTTCAACTACAGACTATTATCTTATTCCTTATTCTTCAGAGTTTGTAAAACATTTATAAATGCAAAAACTTCTGTTGCATTAAAAATAATAATATCAGATTTTTAATAATTACACAAGACTAAAACCACTCTTTCAAAGTAACTAACTTTCCGACATTTTGATTATATTCTATCAAATGATATAATAAAACATCACATGACTCTATCTGCTAACATTCTCCATATGATTTTAGAAGAAATATTCTCTCATTCTCCAAAGGCATTCTTTTTAAAATTGAACAATCACTGAATGCTAAGTCCATATCACAGTTTTTATCCAATAGTCTTCACCTGGGAGTTCCATGAGGGCAAAAATAATTAACCATAAACTAATCTGACAACAGCTTTACCATCTAATGTCTATTGTTTACATATATTAAACAATGGATGTCACAGCAGTAAAGCAAACAAAATGAATATTTGCTATATCAATAATTTTTCCTTTACGTAATCAATGTGCGTTAAATAAATTTATAATTACAACTTTAAATTATCGTAATAGATTTCTAACTATAAGATCTTTCCATCGACTCGTAAATCGAAAGATTTCACGAGTACTAATGTATAATAGGAATTGTGGACTTAATTAGTGAAGTATTGAATAGCTTCACGCTCTCAGATCTAACTGCTTCAGCTTCACTTATTTATATAAAAAGTAGGTTGAAGTAAAGAAAGGTTCCCTCTTTTCTTCCAATGCGTAAGCTTGTGGTTAAGACCTATAGAGGTCCCTACCTTTGTATTTTCAACCGCACATGCTTTAGATTTATTGCCTTAGTAAATATTACTAAATAATTAAGAAAAGTAATATTGACTAAAACATCGCAACAATGTGGTTTGATTTTAATTGATCCCAAGATTCATCAGCACTCTTTTATATGTAATTAATAAGATTAAGCAATAAAAAGTACTTGATAAAGTCTAGTCAATAGCTTTAATTAAACTTGTAGGAAAACTGTAACGTCTATAATCCATACATTATAAGAGTACATATGCATAAAAGAATCTGGAAAATCACAATAAATTTGAAAACATAACAAAAAACTATTCAGACAAAAAACAGTTTGATTGAACTTGGATAATATAACAGAAAAATCATCTAATTCTATAGATAATACAATTCTTCTTAATGATAATTAATTATTTAAAATTAATGTAATTAAACAGGATCACAAAAATCAAAACATACATAATTTAAGTAATCTTAATAAAACAATAAAAAGAAAGAAGAATAAACTTATAAAAAACATAGTAATCTAAACGAACATTTTTCATTTTTATCTACATCATCTTCACTAGAAAACTATTTTTAAATTTAAAAATTGCACTTGCCTTGCAGTAGAAAAATTTTTTTTATCTCTAGCATCTTTTTTTTTTGTTTAAAACCATAAATCTTTTTTTTTAGTGCTGCCATCATGTGAGAAAAAAAATATTAGCAAAAATATTTTTTAGCAAAAACATCCTGTGAAAATATATACTATATACCCCCCCCCCCAATCACAAAATTTGTTAAATACTTAAATTAACATTAAATATATATATATATATCAAGAGTGCCAATGTTTTAGAAATAATAGTCATTGCAAATATTTATCAGATAAAGGCAAAAATATTGAAATATATTTGAAAGAAATATTAAATGTTGGTTACAATTATAATCATATATATATAATGTTATTGAAGATTTTAATATGAGATATATCCTCCTGTTTATAAAAATATGAATATTAATAACATACATTTCGAATGATCAAGTAAATTTTATAAGGAAGATTTATGAAGATATATGTGATATTGCATTTTACACACCTCTTACATTAAACAAATTAATAAATAATTCTAAAGATAAAACCTCTTTTATAAGTAAAAATTGTATCATTTATAAATAGATATGTAGGTGCGGTAGTAAATATATAGATGAATCGAGATATACATTGGAAAAAAGAACTAAAGAACACTTGCTGTTGTTAAAGAGTTCAGAAATCGAATCAAAATTGCAAAGTAGATAATGTTTCAGCATCCGTTTTTCATGACCATAATAATTCATGTATTTATGGTTTTAATTTCAATTACAATAACATTAAAATATTGCAAATTGAAAAAAATACAACAAAAGAAAAATAAAAGAAGCTATGCTAATATACAAATACAAACATGACTTAATTAACAGGCAGGCAGCAAACGTTAAGATCACGGAATTGTGAGAAGGTTAGCCTTTCAAAGTGTTAGTTGACAAAGACTACAAGGAGTGCTATTAAGTGGATAAAATTTTTAAAATATATGTTTACTGTATTTATAAATATTCAATTATAAATAAACTTTTGTATATTCGATACCTTTAAATGATTCTTACTTGTAAGAATCAAGTTCAGTGAAAGGGAAAAGATAATTAGCTGCAAACCAATACAGTCCTGCCAAAGGAAAGAATACAAAAAAAAAAAAACCACTTAGTTTAGCAAATATATAGAACTTTTGTACTCTGCCTGATATTTTAACACATTCAATGATCCTCTTTCTGGGGAAATTACTATATGATAAATACAGCAATTTGTGGAATCTTTAAAAATCATGCTAAGACTATATTGCAATAAGTCAAGTAAATTATCAATAATATAAATATTTAGTTCATTACCTGTGAATTAACAGTATAAAAATTACAATAATAAATCAACAAAATCTTCTACAAATTAGATAAATTAATAAAAAATAAGAAAAATCTAGAAAATTCTTACTAATTAGTTACAAATGGCTTAGAATATAATTTAATTCAATTTTATTAAGCGTGTAACAACAGATTAATAACAATCCAATTATAGTACAGCTTTTACAGATCAAAAATTAGTTTACATCGATTTAAGAAATTATGACAATTCAAATGAAATATATCAATATTCAAAAATATCTTATTATATAATATAGGCATTCTAATCACGACAGAATATTACATATTAAGTAATGTTCAATGTCTTAAGTTGATCAATTAGTTAAGGGCAGCTAACATGAAAAAACATTTATATATGAAATTAGAGATAAATCTACTTTCAAATAAAATGAAATCAGATAAAAACAGTCTTTAAATAGCCTATTCCTAAAACAAAGACTCCACCCGCATCCATTTACACAGAAACAATGATAATAAAACCATATCAGTCACATGTCAAGTAATGACTAGATTACTTCTTTTATTCTGAAACCAACAGAACTTCACATGATCTTAGTTTAAATAATGTTAATCAGTAGAAATTCTCTTCACGATTTATGTCATTTAGTGAAAGCATGAGCAATCAGTATATGTTACATGGTAGTGCTTATAATATTCACATAGATGTTCTTGACATTTATATAGAAAAGGTAGTCTATATGTTTTAAATTTAGCCTTTATTCATGCCAAGCATGCTTTCAATATAATATGTTATATATCAAAAGCATGCTAAGCATGACATGAATAAAAGCTAAATTTAAAATTAATAAATACCTTTTCTGTAAAAATGACCAGAACATTTATGTGAATATTACAATTACTTAAAAAAAAAAAAATCTTTGGTATAGTAGTGCTTAATAAATCCCTAATCTGGTGCCGACTTATTCATATCCCCAGTCTAATTTTTAGTTTATGATTTTGCTCAATGAGGAACTTTAGAAGTTGGTTTAAGGGTTGCTGAAGAAAAAGTGCATTAGATCAAAAAACCAGAAGCAACAAGATCAAGGTCCTCAGTGATGAAAGAGGTAAGCTAGAAACTAGTCTGGAGATATAAATAGGCCAACACTAAATAGAGATTAAGCATTACCATCTAACATTTACTGATTATTCAAACTTACACTAGGTGGCATAACAAAGATTATTTGCAACTTCTTTTATCCTGGAATCCAGAATCGCTAGATTTTCAAATATATTATGAAATAGGCTTAAAAAATAGCAAATGTGATATTTATCCTTGTTTTTGTCATTAATGAAAATATGTGCAAGCAAACAGATCACACAGATTAATCTCAATTCTTTAATGATTTTTGCATTAAATGATACTGCAATTATATACACAAACTTTATCTTGTAAATTTTATTAATCTTGTGTTTTCTTTATTTCAACAAGGTGCTCATAAAAAACAAATTGCTAAAATCAAAATTATTTCAACCATAACATTTTTAAATATTTATTACTTCCATTATATACATAAATATACACATATTTTTAACAATAATAAGAGAAAAAAATCAATCCTAATATGAAAATTATAACTGGTTGATAAATACATCCGAGTACAATTCTTATCATTGCAAAACTGTGCTAGACTATCAAGTTTGCCACTTCATTGCAATCGATGGGGAAAATTACAAAAAACTATTCAAAGTTTAAGCTGCCCTAACTAATCTTCAATTTCTCATCCAATTTATGACAAATAACGATATACATATCCACCACTATCCAACCCATTGTTTAGCATTAAATATACTGATCTTACAGATAAAATATCTATCTAATTCTCATCAATCCCTTTGACATGCCCTCTATTACATTTCTGTCATCAATGTTGTCAAATGTATTCCAGACAAAAAAAAAAGATATGGTAATTAGCTGATAGATAGGAAAACCTTGTGAAAAAATATAGAAGAGTCAGTCGCAGATTGAAATTTTAGAACTTCTATTGCCCTCAGAACTGAAAGACTTCTATTAAAGAGCATTAGTGTATGCTAACAATGTTGAACTTACATTTGGTGTCCCTGAACTTTATGAATATTTCATTAAATATTTATAGAAGAAAAAACAATAGTACAAGCATTTACAGCTTATATTAAGTCACTATTAATTATACTAGCATAAACCACTTTTCATCAGGGAGATGGATCATCATTTTTGTCTCTTAAAGAAGTCTAGGCAAATTTGTTCATGTCTATTAATTACTGAAATATTCTACTGACTAATCAAAATATCTTTCAATCAACATCCACCATCAACAACAATAATAATGAGTTTTACTGATTTTTTTTTAAAAAAGCAGTCAAATAAATAATTAATTATTTTTTGCTAATAGTTTAATTTAAAAAAAAAAAAAGATTTTCTAGGGTCATGTATTTAGGCAGTTTATGCGTTTAACTAAATATGATTTACATATTTTAGTTGTACATAATTTCTCACCAAGAAAAGCCAATATGTATATTTCAAAGTTATTGGATCTTTCATTAGATAAACTATCAAGATATCTGAAGATAAGCTAAATATATAACCATAATGTTTATGTTATAATGTAAATAATAGGTTTATCTTGCACATCCATACTATATCTCAGTTGATAATATCCAGCAGATTTTGATACTTTAAAACTCCTTGAAATAAACCAAATAAAATTTGTTTATTTTAAGAAAGTTCTGAAGTTGTGGTTCACCTTTATAATAGAGAATGATGAGGGAAAACAAATCCAGTGTTGTGATAATTTTTTTAAAAAAAAGCTTTTCTACACGATAATAAATTCTCTATATTATAATTAACTAATCTTATACTTTTTTTATATATTATTTGTATCTATTTGTATTTTTCTCCCATGCCATTATTTTCATCCCTAATTTTTTTCATAAAAAAAAACAACCTGCTAAACTATTTTTTTTGTATTTGTTTTAGAGATAATTATAACTATTCATATAACCAATTATAATCCTATTGCATTCTTTAATCATGTTCAGAAATACATATATTTGCATAATTTATAAATGATAAAAAATTTCCAAATTTCTCAAATTTTAACTATTTAACCTCAGTATTTTTTTTTTTTTGAAGTCCTATTTTATTTATATAAAACAAAATTTTTTCAATAATAATATTCACTTACCATTTCATTAACGTGGCCCCTTTCTTCAGTTAATTCAATCACAGCTGGAGAAACAGTTTCTGGTAACTTAACATCAATATCATTACAGACAATTTCAAAACTTGAATTAACACTCCTATATCCTGAAGAGCATAACTCAGGACTAGAATTTGATAAATTCAATAAATTTTGAGATTTTGGACTGTCGTGGTCACTGAAATAAGAACTGTCTAATCCTGAATCTTGAGAAGATCCAACTGTTACTGATTCCTCGTGAGTTTTTTCTACAACAGGCTTAAATTTGGTATGAATGTTTGGGCTAACACTAAGATGATCTACTTTTGGAAGTTTAGGAAACCGATATTCAAAACTATTCCAGTCAAACACACTTTTGGATGGCTTTTTTTCTGAAGAAGATATCCTACATTTTTGCTCAGTGGGAAGAGTGAAACTTGTATCAAAAATACTTGTTGGACAAACAGCATTTTTTCTATCAGTTGTAAAAAAATGATCTTCTTTTTCCAGTTCTTTTAAACAAGAAACTTTTTCAGGCATTTTTTCTTCTGAATTAATTGATAGTGGCTTACCAAAAAATCTAAAAACATACAAATAACAAAAATTAATCATAGTGATGGAGCCCCCTATAATGAGATCATTGAGAAACAAGACTTTATATGATGTAAATAAATATATGAAATGATGAAAGTGTTTATCACCAATTTTTATTGATAGTATATATATTTAAAATATAAATAAAATTCTAATAATAATAATGTTACAATATTAATTTAATAAAAAATCAATATTAATAATAATTATATAATATTATTTAACTTAATAATTTTTTTTTTATCTTTACTATTCCAACAGTAAATTCAATAAGAATATAAAAGAAAGAGTAAAAAATATATAAAAAATAAGATTATAAGATTTAGCTGTTAACTATAATGTTTAAAATTCCAATTACAATACTGTATATGATATCAAAGAAAAGAATATAAAACTACTATAATACAAAAAAAAAAATTATATAATATTCAATACCACAATGCATAGTAACTACAATAAAAACTACACAGTAATTAATCAAAAAAAATTTAAAATACTAATAACTATATCTTATTTAAATTGATTCTCACTCAAAAAAGTATGTAGAAGCATGAAATTATGGGTATTTAAAAATTATTAGTGTCAGATCAAAGTAGTGAGTTGCAATCAAAATAATAAATTAACCGCAAACTGTATTAAATGGGAAAAAGCATTTCATTGGTTAAATTTGTTAAAAAGCCATCTTTGAAATTAAGAAAGACTACCCAAAAGTTATGAATATTCTGTAAGTTGTTTTTTTTTTTTTGGTGAGAAAGTCGAGATGTTAAATTGGACATGACAAATTTTAAAATATTCTCTGCAACCCTTAATAAATTTTTAGAGGGGAAAAAACATTAGTTCATTAATTAATTAAAGAGATGTTCTATAAAATGTCTTAAATATTACCCAAATGAAAGTATATGTAAATTATAAACAAGAATTCAAAAACATATTTCTTCCAGTACAGTTTCAACAAATCAAGAGATGTATTAAATTTAAAAAAATTACCTACTGTAAACTGGTGAAGAACATTCTTTTAATTTTGTTTTTTCGGAACTTACAGCTCTATCTAGACTGGGATTAGAATGGGAATTTGTAGTATTCTCTTTAGAAGATAAATAAAATGCAGTCAATGATTCAATATCCAAATTATCTTCAACTAAAAATAAATAGAAAGAAAACATAATATAAATATTTTAAGTCATACATATGACCATCAAAATCAATTATAATTCAAGAATATTAATTACATCCAACAAATCAAATGGATCCATAACTTTTTCTTTGAGAATTTTTTTTTAGCCAGTTTATTATATATTATATTTTAGATCTTCCAAAAATGTTTCCATTTTTTATTATATAATTTTTTGGATAATTTTTCATTATTTTGTTCATCAAAAATACCTTTTTTTTTTTTTGTAAACATGTTTCATAAATTGAATTTATCAGCCACTGACCTTTGTAAATGTGGATAAATACAAATTATGAACCACATTGTTAATGACTGTCGGATTTATGGCTATAGTGACAGAATTGAATGGCTTAATAAAGCCATTAATGAATCTATTTTGTGATTAGAATCTCTACTGGTTCTTTATATCTTGGTTAGTAATTAAGCCATCAAAATTCATATGTTAAATAAATAAATAATACTCAATCCCTAAATATATATTCTTCTTCTATAAATCATTCTTTCCACTAATTCTATGGTATTACACCTGGGCCTCGTTTTACGCGATAGGTTCCTCAGAAAACACGCGCAAACGAAATTGCGCAAAAATAGACGTAACTTACATTGAAAAAGGGGGGGATGCGGTCTGTGATTTTTCAAAATTCGCGTAAAAGCAAAGCACCAACGTAAAATTACTTTAAAATTCGCGCAAAAAAAAAAATAAGGAAATAAAATATGACTAATAAAAAATTTCAAATTTGAAAAAAATTGATAAAAGACAAACTTTTTTTAACTATAATATTTAATTTTATTCAAAATAACACGTTCGTTTGCAAACAACTAGTGCCAACTTCACACTCATGTTGTAACAGTGGTTTTCTGGTGACAACGTAATTATTAACTAATCTTTGAGACGATGATTTTATTAATTGTTTATGAAACTAACAACTAAAAATTAAATTCTTATTTTTGTCTTTAATTTTCAATTCCGTTTAAAAATCAAATTTCACATTAATTTCAAGTCGCAGTAAGTAATTTTTAAATTGTTAATTACAATTAAAAATAAGATTTTAATTGTACCCACTGCTATTACTGACCTTTTAAAAATAAACTTGTGGACACTAAATGATTATGTTTTTTTTTAAAAAGCAAAAACAGAATGTGATTTAAAATGCAAAATTAACACGTACAATGTTTGAACAAATTTACATTATAATCTGGTAAAATTTAATGTGTGTATATAAAATGTGGAAATTATGATTTTAATTTCATTATTGCATAAAATCTTACTATTATAAAGCACTGAAAATATTGAAATTACTAAGATGAAAGTCGAATTCCAATAATGTGCTATTACTTTCAATATAACGTTAAGTGCGCGAAATTTATTATTTAAAGTAATAGCGCATTATCGGAGTTCATACACCTGGGTCTCTTTTTACGCGGACTTATTTAACACACTTCTGGTGAAACACGAATTGCGTAACTTCAAAATCGTGTTAAATAAGTCCGCGTAAAAAGAGACCCAGGTGTACTTTATAATGCTATTAATGAAACTTCTTAATTATCTAGAATTTGTTTTGAACTTCTAATATATTATCACAATTATATTCTTTAATTTCTAAGTATTTTCTTCATATGTATTATTATTAAAATAAAAGCTTTTTTTTTTTACTAAAATTTAATTTTTTCAAATACTTTTAACATACAATTGAATCCTGTACAATGAACGTAATCATTCCAAAAACACATTTGTTCAACACTGTATTTTCTAATACATTGAAATATAGTACTAGAGATGATCTGTATCAGAAACTAAAGTTATTATTCTATACATTAGCAAAAATATATTACAAAATCAATAATGTAAGTCTAAAAATATATATAAACATAATTTACAGTATATGTTTTTTATATACTGCACTGACAACTAAAACTGATCTTTTAACAGCATAAAAATTATTACATTATTTGTTTTTCATTAATCCATATTCGTAAGCTTCCAACTGTTTTATAATAGAACTACTCAATCTAGAAATTCATTTTACTACACTGTGCATTTTTGTTTCAGTCTTATTTTTAAAAACGACACTCCATATTAAGAATTTAGATTTCTGATAGTTTTATTGCTTTGCAGCTTGAAATTTATTTCTTTTGGATGTTCACAGTTTTTATTTATTTCTAACACATGGTTAAAATTATTATTATGTAGTATGTACATAAAATATTTTTTAAAAATGCAACCTTTTCACCACTCAAGGTACAAATAGACAAATAAGTAAATTGATAATAAAATCCTTATAAAACATTAGTAAAATATTGGAATGAAAAAAACAACTTTAACATTTTGCTCACGCATGGACTATGATCAGCCAATGGATTTTGCCATAATGTTGGCATTTACTAATTTTGCTATTTCCTTTTATAGCATTGTACTGGTACGTTATTAAAACACAAGTTTTTTTTTTTAAATAAAATTATTATTTTTTTTAGTTAAATTTTCTTTATTTCTAACAATATTAGAAACAATTAAGCTAAAAATAAGTTTATTTTGTCACAAACTTTATTTGCATTTTTGCTTCAGCAATTTCATTTTTAAAATTATGGTGGGAATTATTCACAATATAATATTAAAGTACAAAGATAGGTTTAATTTTTTAAATAATTTTGTTTTAACACATTTTTTTTTATATATTTCTAACAATGTTTTAATAATAATTAAACTAAAAATAGTTTATTTTGCCACAAATTTTACTTGAAACTGAAAATCACTTAGATAAAAAGTACATTTTTTTTCAGTTTAAGCTTAGATTTAGTTATGTCGAATGTTTAACATTAATTTAAAAAACATCTGTTTATATGAATATGCATTAAGTTTAATAATGCATTCTAATATTGTATTACAACTTATGAAATTTTATATATTATTTTTAAATTTAAATCATTGAAAAAAATAAATGAAAGTGATCTAATAATTTGAATTGAGTAAATTAAATTAGTAACTAGACTTTTGTCAATTATCATTTGAAACCTTATGTTTACCAAGAAAAGATAACACTAAACTCAAACTACATGTTCTTTCAAGGCTGCATTCTCATTATTTTGATATTTTTTCATGACTGAAAATATTCACTTTTTTATAAAAGTTGTAGCACTTTTTAAAACTCCCATTTCATTGAAATGCATGAGCTGCAATTTAATCCCAAGATAGTATCAGAGAATAGACACTATTGCTATTATTAATTAAAAAAAAACAGCATAACATAATTACAATGCCTCATAATAGAATACTTTTAACATTTAAAATACTTTAATATTATAACTTAAAAACATTCTGCAACTAAAACCTTTCTGATGTAGACCTGTTCTTTTTTATTTCAATTTGAAATGTTCAGATTGTATTCACCAGTTATCATTATTCAATAAATATTCAGAATTTAAATATGTGTATATTAAGATACAACCTTCTGCGGTTATTAAATTCCATCATGCTTTTTTATCAAAGACAAAAAAAAATAAAACACTGATTATGATTATATCATTTTTTTTTTGTTATTAAGTATATATCTAACATGCACACGTTTTATTCTTTTATTAATTGGGCAAGAGCAAAATTATTTTTAAAAAATAATTATTAATAGTTTTTTATTCCAAATGCTGTATTTCTGATTTAAGTTTTATTTTATGTCAGAATCTTATAAAAAGACTTGCCAAAAACATTCATCGGTGTATTGTTTATCTATGAAGAGAATTCCAAGTTCTATTTTTCTCATATTAAATAAGTCTGAACTATTTTATAAAATGCAATTTTTTTCTTTAACAATTAATTCCAGAACAAGTTTATTATTAATAAATAACTATCAATATTTTTTCAGAATAATTTTTTATTACAGATGCTTTTTTTTGCCAGATTTTTAATATCAGTTTACATTTGAAATTTTTAGTGGCCTACGTCATTTGAAACTACTTCTGTTCCACTTATCATTTTATAGATATGTATGTATATTCACAAAGATATAACATATATAAAACACATATCCTCATAGATATATATGAGGATAATTTAATTATATATATATGTATCTTTCATATATTTTAAAATCTCCATTCCAACACACTTGCTTGAAACATTTAATTAAAAAAGCATTTTGGGATCATTTGTTGTTGTTTTTTCAGATATTTTTTATTTGTGTGTTTCAAGTGAGCAGTTTGGAATGAAGCTTTTAAAGTCTATATAAAATATTACATGTGAAAAAATTATAAATAGGGATAGATTAAGAATGTCATGTTTAATAAAAATAAGATATTTAAGTTAAAAATGATATCTAATATTTGGTTTAAGGATTAATAGCAATAAAATTAATGCATTAACTTAAAATGGATTTGAAAATTATCACAATGCATAACTTCATATTTCATTAGTATGAGCTACAAATATATTTTTTCTGTATGTTTGTATGGGTTTCATATATTTATGTACAGTATTTCATTTTAAGGGGGAAATACACTATTTTAATTTTGCATTAGTTCTAGAGGCTATGACTGGAATGCAAGATTGTAACATTTCCATGTAAAACATCTTTAACATTTCTGAACTACTGAATCCTTACAATAGAACTATCACTTTCTATATATACATATCCCTGTACCCCTTCCCAAATATATTTCTCTCTTTGACTTTATTAATCATTTTCAAATTGTAAATATTAACTACCAAATTTTAGAAAAAATATTCAATTTTAAAAATATCTGGATACCAAAAAACATTTGTTATATAACTAATCACTAAAATAAATAAATAATCAAATGCCTTTATTGCTCAGGATTTCAAAAGAAGTCTAAACACCGGAAGTGCCAGAATGAGAATTTATCATTTTTTCTGGTGATTGATCACTTTTTTGAAGATGTCTGCATTAACAGAAATAATAGACTCTATCATTCTATTATAAAAGCATCTAGCCAAGGGCATGAATAATCAATCAATACCGAATCATCAGGCTAGTTTACAATTATGGTTATTTATCAATACTAGCTCTGGTTTGTATATTCCATTCAACAACCTCTTTAATATTACTCAAGTTAATGACTTGTAAATTTGAAAATCCTAAGATCATACACATGTAGAGAGTTTAGAGTAGTGATATAGAATGAATTGCCAGTATTTGTGATAAAGATGTTAAACATAGAATCATCACAGGATATCTTTAGCTTCCCAAAAATAATGATCAGGCAAATAGTAAAAAAAAACGGTGTGGTATCCACCAACTAACCTGAATTAATCTTTTCTGGGATATTCCTTTTTGATAAAATCTTATTAGTGTCAACTTTAATTTTCTTCCCGAGAGTAGGGGCGGTAGATGTTTCTTTTTTAAAATTATGTTCAGGCTTGATGTGAGTCCGTGATTTATAATTTGGAGACCAAATACTTAAACGAGAGTTGTGTTTATTTGTCCACTATAAAAATAAAAAAAATTCAGAAATGCAATTTAGAAAACATTATAAATTTCTGAATTGCTCACTTGAAAATATAAAAGTAGAAATTTAGTTTATTTTAAAAAAGCATATTATACTTGTGTAATAATTTTCTATGAGAGCATAAAACAGCATATATATAAATTATCTTCATGATTATGGTTGCAAATAAATTAATTTTAAAATATAGAAATACAAATTTAATATTCATAATGAGTAAACTTCAAAGATTTTATCTACTAAATAATAAATGTCAGCACCAGCAATCTCATGCAAAATATCAAAACAGTATTTCAACTCTTCCATATACAACATACTACATCCATGTCAATTCTTTTGATTGCAATCTTTTGTTTCAAGACATCAAATTGTTATGTGCAACGCCCTTAATGATGTAACCATAGTAATATACTATGCCACAAATACCATCTACTAGTACTCAAAGACACCCATGAGTTTCCAGTTAAAATGAAGTCCGACTCATATCTCTACGTGTAATTTATTTTATTCTTGTTAAAATTATAAAGACAATTGTGAACATAATAGATAATTTTTGAACTAGAAGTAAATAATATTATAAATTATGAAAATCAAGAAACCAGAAAAACTACAAAAAAAGTGTGTTTAATTAATGACTCGCTAAGATTTTCCCAAAACAAAATTTTCAGCCTTTATAAAAATTAAAAAAACTACTGGGATCTCATGTATGTGTATTTTACAAATAGCAATTTAGCATTCAAATACTTTATATCTGGAATATCCCTGTGTATATTCTAGATGTAAGCACGGATGAGATTTTAATAGTATGTAAAAACGTTAACCATTTCTCATGAGGATATGACTCAAAGTTTCTAAACAATGTCAGTAATATAAGCTTTTTATCCACAAATAGTCAATAAAGGCTCAATAATATTTAAATTAGATAATCAAAGAGATCATGGAGATAAATTATATCATTCATATATTCCTTCAAATCAATAATGGACTTGATCAATTAAAGCACCAGAAACTTGGAAGATGGCAGTGTTTACTTATACCATGAAAAAAACCTGATTCCCAAAATGTTCAAATAGTCCGTACTTATGATATATCAAAGCAGAGTAAAAATTAGACTAGCCCAAATCATGCCAGTTCTGCCATTTTGTTTTGTAGTTACAAAAAAAAATTAGCTCATTTACAGACTTCTTTTGAACACTAGATATGAAACTTTTCAATGGTTAAAGAAAAATAGCTGCAGTAATGATTCGTTTAACTATTTAGTAAGCTTCCACTCCTACTGTCCAGTTCTTACACTTGCAATAACATTGTTTCTATGTCAAAACATTCACTTCAGAAACAATATCTTTGAAATGCAATTTGCCATAGATGATCTGCCTTTGACTCTTATAATGGATTATTTCAATACAAAGTGCATTAATTTAATTTGTGATTCCTAGACAAAATAGCTATGACAGAACTTTTAAAACAAATATCTTAATCTTGCATTAATAAGGTGCTTATGCAACTGCTTATAAATATCTGAATAGTTTCAATTTCTATCAAATATTGTCTGTTTCATTAATTTTTCTCATAAAATACAAATGATCATAAGTTGTAATGAATAGGTGTTTGTTTTTTTTTAATTAGGTTGTTATATCATTACACAATTAGAATAAGTATGTAAGTAATTTATAGTAAAAATACTATTCTAAACATGTTTGAGTTGTGGATTAAGTTTACATGCTATTCAATAAATTATATAAACATACTCCATTACATTTTGCTTTTTGAAGAAAAAAGTTTAAATCTTTAAATAGCCTTCTTAATGTAAGAGGACATTAGTTTACTAAGCTTATCATTGATAAAAGATAAATTTTGTGACCTCTGTGGAGCATTTAAACAATTTTAAAGTGTTTTGCTGTTGCTGTTTTTTTGTTTTTTTTTTAAGAAGTATCTCACAAAAGGACAAACCATTTATTCAATGAGCAGATTTATCATAAAATAAAATGCATTTTTAGCAAATAATATTTATTAACATTAATATATAAAAGAATTATAAACAGCATCAGAGGAAAGTTGATCATTATATTTACCAGCATTCAAAATACTGAAAAAAAATCAAACCCATTAAGGAATTTACTTTTAGGAATTGGAATAATCAAGAAAGCAAGTTTCAAAAATATATGTGTTTATAAATTTACTAATCAATTTTACTCCCCTTCAAACAAACTTTCAAACACATCAGAAAAAGTTTAATGATTCCTAAGAAGCATTACCACTGAACTAGCTTCGATAAATGACCCAGCTATTTATCTATCTTATTTTATTACGAGAATTTATTGACTTTTGAATAAATATATCAATGTTATGATTTCAATCACAGCTTATCATATACTCATTAATTATTCATTTACTGATTTAGTCTATTTTCTTGTTTTATTAAAAAAGATTTACATATAGATCTCCAAAACTAAAAGGTTATTTCTTTCCTTTGTCTACAATTTTCAGCTGATTACAATAATTTAATCATATCACCTATCTATTTTGCTTTTGCTTTCCTCTGGGAGTTGCTACATCTTCTTGTCATATTTCCAAGTAAGACATTATTATTTTAGGAACCATTTAATTATGTCAAAATACTTTGGGTTTTTAAAAGTTATTACTTTCCTATTTTTTTTAAACTAAACCCGAGTGTAAATGAAAAAAAAATTTTATTAATATTTTGAATTAGAGACTATTACTTGTAGTTACAAGCTTTTATATGTATCCTGGTTCAATAACAAAAACTATGGCATTAAAAAATAAAAAATTACATCTATAAAAGTAGAATTTACCTTAAATGTATCAGGATCAAAATGATGCCGTTTTTCCAAGGTATTAACATTAATATTTCCTAAAGCAATACCAAAGGCAATCTCATTTGATATTAAGCTAGTAGAGAGTCAAGAAAATTAATTTGGATTAATTTAATTTGCTTACATTAGTACTGTTAAAATTATTTTTTTCTTGAAGAAATATGCTGCAAATAAAATAGTTTTGTATAGATGTAAAAAAAAAAAAAAAAAAAGCATTAATATTTGGATCACAATAACTAATCATTTATATTTCAAACCAGTTTCCAAAGTTTCTACACTTGTATATCCCTTTTTCAAAGTTATGGAGTACTCCATATAAATCAAAAATTATCTAGAATACATATTACATACAATTTAAACATAAAAACAGGATAAATATTTTCAACATTTATTTGCATTGCAAATTAAACAGTTAAATATTTCTAGAAAAGATTATGAAACACTGAACTTCTGAAGAAAATTTAATAAGATGAATAAAAAAAACTTTTTTAATGACCGATTTCACGGTTTGTCAACTAATTTGAACTAACTACATAAATATATTGGATTATTTACCCTTTTCACATATAAGTGGCCATGTGTATCCATTGTATAAGATGGATTGGATAGCTGTGAGGAGTTTGAAAGTCTGAGTTCAAGTCCCTTATAATTACATAAATATCAGTCTTGAAGAAGGAAGAGAGGGCGGGCAGAAAGATAACAGAAGTTATCTGAAAGTTTTTTCGGATATAGTAAAATATTTGTTACAAATTTAAAGACCGAAATAACCCAAATGTATTAAAAGAATTATTGAAAACTGCCATCTGAAATCAATTCTAATAATAATAATTGTTTTTATTGCTGTGGCATATCCTTTGGTATTTTCCCAACAGTCATTGGTTTCTCATCCATTCAAGATTCTTATCTTATGTAGAAAATACAAGTAAAGATTCTTTTGCATTCTCTCACAACATTATTGTAAAATAGTATTTTGCTACACAAATTTGATAAAACCCAAAGAGAAATGAAAAATTGCCCATTTCTCTTTTGCCATAATTACAATTGAGAGATTCACCCTAGCTTATATATGAGATATAACGATTGGCTTACTTTGCGAAAATAAATTGAGATTATATAACAGAAAATATATTTGTGTCAATATTAATAGAATCATTTCTAAACATTCAAGTAGATGAGTGGTGGCATAAGAAGCATAAGATGATTAAGCCCTAATCAAATCTAAACAACTGAAGACAGTAAGAGAAAAAAAGAAAATTAAAAAAATGGAGATAATGACAGAAAGAGCAAAAGAAAAAAACTGTTTGTGTCAGAAACTGACTACTCTTTAATGACCACCATCTTATCCTAAAACATGCTTGCGCAATATTTATTGCTTTTTCATAATTGATTAAATCCAGCATGGCTTGATGCAAAAAACTGAATAGTAATATTGGTCAGGATCTTAGGAGTGGCATCATATTGGTAGCTATTATCGAACTTTCTTTGTGCTAAGGAAATAAATAAGTATAGGTAAAATATCATTAATTTTAAGACCTATTATTATTCAAAAGCATCTATTATCTAAACTAAACTTCCAATATCTTTTATTATAAATTTGCTTACACGAAATTAAAGGAAGAAAAAAAAACAATAAAATGCCTAAAGATATTAAACCAATCATAGTTATTTGTCTGCTTTTTCTTTTTTAGCAGAGTTGGGGTTTTAATAAGGGGATAAGTGACCTATTCTTGAAATCTGAAAAATTCACACCTGTGAAATAGCCCTGTAAACGAAGATTTAAAATAAATAGGAATTTTACTATATATTATTAGAAGGCACATTTAGTACACTAATGATATTCAAGTTCTATATATTATTTATGTATATTTTCAACAGTAAAGCATCTTTAGAAGTCTAAGTAAGCTATTATAAGATATCCCTTCAACAATATTGATGATCTCAACTTTTATATATATAACAGCCATAAACTGTACTGTAATGTAACAAGAAAATTCAAATATATTAATGAAATAAGAACTATGCTAAAGTATGATGAATAATAATCAAATGTTACTTAGTCATACTGCATATTTGCCAATACACATGAGTCTCGTTTTATGCGGATTATTTTAATGCGATTTTGAAGTTATGCGATTCATGTTTCTTCTTAATATTTTTCATATTTCACTATATTTATTAGATATCAAGAAATTTAAATTATTTATAACTTATTTTGACTTAAAATACTTTTTTTTTTTCAAAAATATAATTTTATATTAGCAGCTAACGTGTGTATTTAGAATGTTAGCTTTATGTAAATAACCTACTTATACTAATGAGTAAATAATAATAATAGATTTATATTTATATATAAAAATATCGCAATAAATATTCAAAAATTTTAAACTTTTAAAACGTATTTTGTTAATTATAACAGAAATGAATAATTTTTTAGATTTTTAAAATAAATACTAACAAAGATTTTATTGATTTTATAAACTGAAAATAATCTTTCTAATGATAATCTATAAACTTTTTGTTTTGATTACAATCTCATTTTTTTAATATAGAAACAAAAAACCATTAACACAGCTCAAGACTGAAAGTGGCGCTAGTTGTATGTCACATGACGAATCTGATTTCTTAACAGTTCACAAACGAACACATATTGTCAAATAGCCAATTAACCGCTAATGATTAAAATATGTATGAAAAAATGTAAAATTAAATACTGTAGTTAATAAAAAAAGTAAAAAGTTTGTCTTGTATTATTTTTTTTCAAATATTTGAAATTTTTTATTAGTCATACTTTATTTCCTTATTTTTTTAATGCGAATTTTAAAGTATTTTTTCTTTCTTGCTTTACTTTTATGCGATTTTTGGAAATTACAACCCCTATCCCCATTTTTCAAGGTAAGTTAAGTCTATTTTTGTGCGATTTCTTTTGTGCGCATTTTCTGAGGAACCTATCTACAGCATAAAACGAGGCCCAGGTGTACATCTAGTTTGTTTTCAGTCAGTTTTATATATATAATTTTTAATGAAATATATAAAAATTTTATTTTTCTTCATTGTAACTTCTCACACTGTAATTATAAACAGATGGTAATCAACTACTACACATGCACTGTAATGCTAAATTAAATAAACGTTTTTCAGAAATATTACCAAGTTCACCACTTCCTTTATTTTGTTGTAATATTTTATATAAATGCAGTTTATCCACTCTACTTTAAACACTTTTTAACAAAAACCTTTTATTGTACATATATGCATACACAATCTTAAATTTCAAATGTCCTTCAGTCTTCTTCAGAGCTATGATAAAATGAACAAAATAAAATACATAACTATATAAATAATACCATAAAAATGTAAACAATAAAATTAATAAAAAAATAAAAACTAAAAAACAACATAAAATATATAACAAAACATAATAAAATTGAAATAAATATAATCGAACCTAAATAAAATAATCCAGTTAGTATAAAATATACAATATAAATTATACATGTGTATTCCTGACTGATTTTATTGTTTACATTTTTTATGGTATTATTTTATTTTGTTCATTATATCATAGCTCTGAATGTAAGATTGTGTATGCATATACGTACAATAAAAGCGTTTTGCTAAAAAGTGTTCAAAGTAGAATGGATAAATTGCATTTATATAACAATGTTTTTGTTGAATGAGGACTCTCAATCTAAGTCACATGATAGAGACTTTGGAAAAGATAAGAGTGTAATAAAGAAAATGAAAGTAAAATAAATAATATAAAATATTCATACTCTCATGACTGGCCTATATAATGGAATTAGGTACAAAAATAAGATGGCTGCTCTTATTTTTTTCAATCTCTATCATGTGGCTTAAATAGTTTCCTCTTATTCAGCAAAAACAACACTGATTTAATATAACAGTGCAGTGCGTGTATAGCAGTTGATGATCGTCTGTTTATTTCATTGTATGTTATTTATTTTAAACCAAGAAATAATTTGAACATTATAAAAAAAATTTATAACAAAAAAAAAAACTAATCTTATAATTATATTGAAACAATATAAATGATTTTCTTAGAATTAAATACTGGCTAACGCTATACTACTAATAATAAATAAAACAAATTACTACTAGTAAAATAATAAATTTACACTAAATTCTTCCATGATTTCATCTAATGAACAAATCGACCTTCTCAAGTGAAAATCAATTAAACACAATTATAACGTTCTAATTATTTATCAAGCGCACAGACAATATATAATTAGAAAGAGAAACGTCATTTGGTTATTATACAAATGTTTAAGGTGCATGTGGAAAAAGGTTAAAGCCTTTCTCTGTCTAAACACAATTATGGAAATATTAGTGATTATATATATATGTGTGTGTGTGTGTAATGTTTAACTGATTTTCAATTGAGATCTATTTGGCAATAGACGAAATCATGGTCATGAGAGAATTTTAATATAAATTTATTATTTCATTAATATTTTAATGTTATATGATTTTCTATTTTATGTTTTTCTTAGTATATAATATTTATCTTACATAATTTAGAAATAACTATTGGATCATTCATTTGACAGTTGCATTAATAAAAGGATACGGACCAGCATAATCCATTTTCTTTGGATCTGTCTCAGGTGGATAAGGATTAAGTGGAACAAGCTGTCGTTGAAAAGGATCAAAAACTAACTGGTATAAAAACGTATTATCAGCTTGAATAAATCCTTCAATGTATTCAGATGAAATATCCAAACATGGCATATTTAAATATACAGGAATTTTTTTGAGTACCTAGAAATTATCAAATTTTTCATAATTAATTGATTCTATTTACACATCAGACATACATATTATGTTATCATTAAAAACCAATCAACACTTAAGACAATCCCAATATCAATAAAAACTTCAAACTGTTGTCAAGGCAACCATTTAATAATAAAGGTGGAATCCCACCTTTTTTTATTAATTAATGATCCAATATATTCATATAGACACTAAAGATTGCAACTTGACCACAGAGATTCAAATTATTGATACAAAGAAATTTAAATAAACCTCTTTAAACAGATAATATAACTAACCTGTTCTAAATGCAGACTAATAAATAGTCAATTATAACATTACAAACTGCAATTATAATTTTCAAATTGCACCCAAAGTATTACTTAAATAATAAGTGTAATAATGCCCAAAGTTAAATGAGTTTGTAAGTAATCATTAAAACCCAATCAACACTTTGAAAACAGTTCAAAATTGTTGATTGTTATTGATATTGGGATTGTCTAAGTGTTGACTGGTTTTTAATGATTACTTATAAACCCATTTAGTCTTACACTTATATAAACCAGAGTTTATTTACTCAGTATGCACACACATATATAAAAGAAAATTAATTTGTAAAATCTTAATCTCAACTATAAAAAAAAACTTCCAATAAAAAAACATATCAGTAATTAGAAATATTAGAACACAGACCAAACAATGAATTAAAAAAAATCTTAGATGAAATCTTATATAAAAATATTTAATTGGCATTCTAAGAATTAGATTCCACAAATTAGCAACCATTATATTAAGATGTAATGAGATCTGCCAATCAATTTATCACCACAATCCCAATCATTTCTTTTTCCAAGCTTCAAAAAAAAAAAGACTTTAATTGATTGAAAATCTCACAATCAAAAAAATTACAACAATCCAACATGGTAAACTACATTTGAGGAATATGAGGAACATCATTATGCTGAATTAGTCTCACAAAGCAGAGATGAGCCTTCTCTCCCAAAATATCTCCTAACTATAGTTTTAATCAATGATAGCAGGCACAATTAACATAAGTATTCAAATATGTAAAATGCCAAAAACCATAGCAATACAGCATTTTTATTTTAGTGTAAAAATATAAAGCTTATAAGAACAGGGACTTACCAGTTTTTTCAAAGCTTTGACACAATAAGCTCATTAATAAAAAATTATTCAACTTGCATATTATTTCTAGATTATTAGTAAAAATGCCAATTTAAACTTCATTATTACTAAGTTAGCAATTAGAGATTGGCAATCTTTCTTTTCAATGCACAGAGGCTTGCTAGGAATATAGGTGCACCTACATCCATATTCATACCATTCTAAGAGCAAACAAGATTCTCTAATGATTTATTTCTAATCAAAGCAGTAATAATATTCTCACTGAATCTTGACTTTCTACCTACCAACTTCTTCCATTAGAGATGGTAATTTAGATGATCCCTTAAAAATATATAAAATCCTATACACTTCTTCAGAATATACTTTTAATTAGCAAATCAAATAGATTAAAATCTTGAATCTACAGAATCTTGAGATGACTGGGGTAAGTAATTTTGAAATGGGCATTATAAAGAGTGAGATTAATATTTTAAAAAATTACAATAATAACATTGATAAATATTTTAGAAAATAAATTTTCTCACAACAAATGAAGAAACTCAAATTTAGAAACTTGAACTGAAACAAAATATTTAGGTTTATTATATAATAATAATATAATGGATCATTGAATATATAATGCAGGTTAAAATTGACATGCTAGAATGAATTAGGTTAAGAACAGGCAAGCAATATCAAACTACTGCTGATGACCATCAAGTCATATTTCTTAGTAGCAGTAATTTCTTCATGTGCCTCGAACAAACACATTAACATACATACATGAATTTCATTAATATTTCCAAATAACTGTTGATTTTTGTATGTTTGGAAATCATCAGTTCAATCATTAAACTAATTAAGCATATTAAATTTCAATTGATGAATAAAGTCAGGCAGATTTTATTTATTTATTTTTTGAAAGAAAAAAATATATAATTTTTTATTCATAAATGGGTATTTTAAAAAAAATAAAAGACAATACAACAAGAAAATATAAATCTATTGCTTAAAGCTTTGCCAAATAACAAAAAATTTAAATAAATTATTTTATTTTGTCCTATTCCCTTGAAATAAAAAGTAAACTACATTGAAAGTTGTAAACAAAAAAGACTTTACTTCTTTTAAATGGAATGAATATTTAAATAAAATGATCTTTGTTACTAAATTGATAAAGAATTAGGATAAGAATTAGGATTTGTAAGATGGTTTAGAGGTATTATTGTTAGGATATTAACATTTCAGTTTGTCAGTACCCTAATAATTTTTTATATTTGAATAAATCATTGGGAAAATCTTCATCTCCAAATATGATTTTGAGGAATGTTCTTTATTAATATTAAAATGGTATATAGTATAATAGAATCAAAATTTACAAGATGCACAGAATTTTGATAATTGATTTTATAGATATGTAATTTTTTTGATTCATGTATCTTTTGTCTTTCTTTTCTAATTACATCATTTTCAACCATTATTGATCAATTGCAAAATGGTTTCTCCAAATGTAATCCAGTTTTTCTGAAACAGTTTTTCTTTTTCACGTAACTATAAAAATCATATCCATTCATCTCATATAGGAATCTCTTTCTACATGTTTTACAATTTCTTGTGATCCAGGTTGAGTCTTATTATCTATTCATTCCCTTTTTTCAAGTAACATATTTAGCCCAGCTCTATTTAGACTTCTCGTTTAATGATGTCAATGAAACTGTACCCTCATCGAAATATTGTTTTTGATCCCTTCTTGAAAATTTCTATATCCAACTCCTCATATTTCACTGTGGTGCCTGAAGTTTTCATATTTCTCTTCTTTAAAAACATCCAAGATTCTGATCTATATGTAAGTACTAATAAAATACATTTATTAGAAGTCTTTTCATATACAAAGTTAATTTAATATTAATTTTTACTAAAACACTTCCATCCAAATTTAATTCTACATTCAATTTCAGCCATTATTTATTCCATCTATATTATTGACCTCATCAAGATTTTTGTACTTGTTAACTTCTAATTCATTATTATCAATCTTTACTTTCTCCTTTTTTTGAAAAGTTATTTAACATTATTTTAGACTTTTTAAAATTTATTGTTAGTTCAATGTTTTCATGTGCTAAATTTTTTAACATTTCCTGAAACTGTGAAGTATTATTTGTAAAAAGAACCAGATCATCTGCTAAATTTAGATGACTATTTATTTATTTATCGTATGGTATCAACATATCAAAATTGAACACCAACAGTTCTTAACCAATCAAGAGCCATCTCTTCAGTTTATGTAAAGCAAAGAGACCAACAGGAGCCTAATAAATTGGACACTCCTTGTAATTATGAACTCTTCCACACTCACAGTTTGCAGAATCTATAAATCTCCACTTGTGTGACATACAACCATATCTATCCTGGACTAGTCACATGGCACACCATCTTTTTTTAATACCTAAATGACTTAAAATAGACATTATTTTTATTTCCTTAGTTTCCTAATTTAATCCAAAATATTTCCTGTAAAAAATGCTATAAAATTTTTTGGAGATATAGGAAACACCTTGTTGCATACCCTTTATCGATGCAAATCTTCTTAATGTCATCACATAACGTAATAATTGCTATTGTATATTGATAAATATTATTCAGAATTTAATAATGCTTACAGAGAATCAAATGCTTTTTCATAATGCTATGAATCTATTGTATTACATATACATAAATATATGAACTAACTAAAGGAAAAATAAAAACAATAAAACACACAATTACTTATATATATATATACACACACACACAAACAATCTGTAGTCTAATAAATAATTATTAATGATTGAAATATTTATTTAAAAGATGATAAATTGCCATTTAGTGGAAATGTACAAAATTGTACAATTGTAGATAAAATCATAATAAAATATATTAAATAAACAATAAAAGATGTTGAAAGCATGTGAGTGGATTTGATGATCTAGACCAACTGATGAAGCTAATTTAGTAACAATGTATCTAGGGGATCATTATATTAGTTTGAAAAATAATAATAAATAAATATATTGCACATACATATATAACACAGATCAAGCAGATTAATGAATTATTGCAAAACAATTGATTGTAAAAAGATTTATTACTTTTCTTACTAAAAAAATTTATCCTTTCTTGCCAAAATTGCAGTTATTTTGACAACAACATAACTCTGAATTAAATAATAACAATCGGAAAGCAACAATTCTTTTAATTAAAGAAAGCAATAAATTGCTTAAATTAATATCAATTTTTTTCCATTCCTAATCCTGTTTAGCCTGTATTATCTATATGTATATAATGTGAAATTAAAAATTATATATACATATCTATAAAGAATCACACCTACTAATCTTTAGTATATTTATACAAATAAAATAAAAAAACAGGAATTAATCTTATCATATTTAATATGCCAATAGTAAATAAATTTGATTTTGCATAAAGCTAGATGATCGAGATATAATAGCCAAGCTTATCAACACCAGGTTTCCTTGACAATAAATCCAACATTTCTGATGTTGATAAGTTTGGATTATTATCATATGACTTCCAATATTAAAATATACAATTAATTTTAACTAGAGCTAGCTTATTAAAAAAAAAAAAGAATATAGGATACAGCAAATATGTTGCAAGCTAGACGTAGCTAATATTTATTAATTTTTTAATACTGTTAAATTGATGTTAAATCCAGTTTTTACAATATATAAATTATATTTCATTTTATATACGTATATAATGTCAGCATTATCTAATTTATTAAAGTCGAATTTATCATTAAGTTATCTTTTGTTTACATTAATCATGAATGTAGCACAAATTTGCTGAAAGCATTAAACTCAAATTTATCATTAGAACTCTTTTGTTTATCGATGGTTCATATAAGTTTCAAGATTACACAATGTATCCCAATGAAAGGTGACCATTTTTTCTTTCCAAGGTACCTGCATCACCAAAGGACTAGTGTATCTGAACTAATAACATGAAGTATGACCAGTCTGTTTTGTATTTTGATTCATGGGGGAACAATGCACTAATTTTTTTTTTTTTTAAATTGGGCAAAACTGTGGTTGAAATGTTTGAAATGATTCAAACTGTACATAGCAGTAAAGCCTAAGAAATAGTTTTTTAATAGTTTGCAAGATTTTGTTGTGGCAGAGAGAGCATTAAAGACAATCTATGAAGTTATGAAACATACTACTACATTTCATATTATAAATCATGAGCCAGCCACACAAGCACTTTAAAAATTTTGTGAATGATTAAACTATGTTGCTACACAATATATGCATTGATTTAGAGATGAAGCTGCAGACAGATTGGAAAATTAGCCAACTTTTTATTAAGGTATATAATTAAACCATTAAACATCACATAAACACCATGCCCTATGCTTACACAAACTATTAAAAATAACACTCTCCAAACAGTAGAGCCACCCAGTGCAAGTCATAGTAATCAATGGATGCAAGACGGTTTGTGCATAAAATCCCCATCTAGCAGCCTATTCATCCAGGCTAATTTCTAGCTGGTGCAGTGCTCTCAGATCCAAGGTTCTCATTAATGAAAGCCACAAGCTAGAAACTAGTCTGGAGATATTGGATGATTAGGCACTAAATAGAAATTTTAAGCACAAACCTTATTTCGTCCACTGATTATTATAGCTTATACTGGATGGCACTATTATATGGAGACTTTGTCACTGTCAGTATACTTGAGCAAAAGGTGGGGTGATTGTTGAATGTTATAGTGGCAAAATGGGATAGAAGAATAGACGCAGTAACAAAAAATAGGGAGCTGGAGAACTAATATGGAGAGTAAAAGAGTTTAAATATATATAGAAATGAAACAGAATATTAGGTGCGAGTTAATTTACGATCATAGCAAGGAAAGTACTTTACTGTTAAGACTCTAATAGAATCGTTAGCAACAAGGGAATATACACATAAATGGAAAAATGAGAGTGATTTAGTCTGCAAGTTATGTATGGAAGGCATAGAAAATATTAGGCATCTGCTAATTGAATGTAAATGCTTACAAGCAGAAAGGGTACAAATAATGAAGTTGTGGGAGAATAAATATAAACAAGTGATTATACAGAAAGTGGGTTCTGGTTTTTATGCTGTGTTTGGAAAAAGATAAGGAAGATCTAGATATAAAAGTCATAGAGTGGACAAAGATAATGATGTGGAAATAGGATGGAGCAAGATAAGAGAAAAATATGGGAAAAACATAGGATGGACTGGAAAGGGAAGGTGGCTAACAAGTTTCTCTGGGCATAACGGCTGAGAGATTCCGGACTTCGATAAAGGAATAGCCGTATCACATCACATTATTTATATTAACAATGAATATATTAACTTAGTAAAAGTATGCTAGAGCATTTATCTATTTCATACAACTGCAAGTGTTTTATCTTGGAAATTATATATTGTAACATAAATAAAGTGATCAAAGAGAAATTCAATTGTATATTAAAATATCATTGGATTTGTCAAAAATCCAAATATTATTAAAATCTCAAATATTCAAATATTATATTCATTGTAACTTAATAAAGATGATCAAACGATCCAAATGTATTAAATAATTAAGAAAAGATTCAAATATAAATATTTATTTAGCTTAATAAACAAAAAGAATTGTTGTAGCTTTTATTTTATATCAAAGAAAAAAGAATTAAACATTGTAACTTGCTGAGCATAAGCTATTAAACAAAAGATCAGACCGAGTTATCAATCATATTAAGGGTCATTGGATTAAATGAAACATACTCCTGGATAGTAGCTATATAGCCATAAGGTCATAAATGTTAAAATGATGAGTAGGAATAAATTAAACATATTTCTATAATTAGATTTCTCAAGATATCACAATATCAATAATTATAAACAAATTATTAAGAACGAACTACTATAACTCAGGTATATGGAAATCAAGTGAGTGAGTACACTGGTAACTCAATCAAATATCTCTCAATATATTCAACTATAGATTTTATCCACTTTCATTTCTTGGTTTGATGTTAAGTGCATATCTAAACAAATACCAAGTGAATGTGGTCTAGCAGGGCGCCACTAGATTATCTGAATCTAGACACAGTTATATCTAATAACCTTTTCACATGTACCGGGTTTGAATCCCTTTTTGGTACTTTATTTCTAATAAACATGGAAGATTTTGCTTTTTAGAGCCATCTCACTGTATGCACTAATATCTAAGTAAACATAAAACATCTTTAAACTAAAGTGGAATTCATTAGACAGAAATCATTTCTTAGCTCTTAACATAACAAATGTGTTTCAATATATTTTTTTTTTATAAGTTTTACTAGCTCAGATTACTATTAATTTAGGATGGCAATTCACTCATCCTTGCATGAAATAGATGATGGGATGGTGGTTATAATAATACTAAGAAATCACTAAATACTATGAAATCAATATTTATTTATGGCCTTTAAACATTTAAACAGCTCATTAATTACAGCGTGATGATGACGATGATGACAATGACAACGATAATGACAATGGTTTCAACCACAGCTTTAGGACTAAGCCTAATCATAAACCTAATTTTTATAAAGAAATTCATAACTATTGCTTAATTTTAGTAGATCTAATTGGAACTTAAATAGCTAATATTCACCTTGATGATGAATGATCACACTTAATAAAGACTACACTTAATGAAATATATACGCCTCGTTTAATAATAATAAACTAATATTTATTACTGCATTTCTAACATATACATAAAAATTTCTATATCTACATGAAATTTTATATTAACAACAACAATAATCATAATCGACTGTTTTAAAATCATAACATTAATTTTTAAATTCTTCCCTCTTTCCCGTAAATGTATTTCAAACTGGATGTCACATTGAGCATGATTTTCACACCACGAGAAAATGTCTCAAAAAAAAAAAATAAACACTTTTTTCTCTCTCTTTTCTCTTTCCCACACATACACCTATAAATCTAACATGTAAGTAGAATGACAAAAATAAATGTTAGTAAAATTGGAAAGAGCAAGTTTTAGAAACAAGTTTTAAACCATTTTCTCCTCCTCCCTTCTAAGCTGAAACCTATACTTTCTTAAAACAAAATAATTTAATATTTTAATACTGCTTATTACTTTACATTCGCACACAATTATACACATGTAAAAATATTATTATGTAGGTGTGTGTTTATCCCGTAAAAACCAAAATATTATTTAAAATCAAAATAATAATACAAAAAAATTATTTTACACATTAATATTTCATAACTGTAAATCAATAAACAAATAATTTTGATACATTCAAAACCACTTATGAAGCTCAAGGTTATTATTGGTAAGAAATTATTGGTTTTAATCGATCTGAATTGTCTTTAAAAGTTCTTTAAATAAACTATACCACTTTATTGCTAAAATTTTATT
This sequence comes from Epiperipatus broadwayi, assembly GCA_028023455.1. Taxonomy (NCBI): domain Eukaryota; kingdom Metazoa; phylum Onychophora; class Udeonychophora; order Euonychophora; family Peripatidae; genus Epiperipatus; species Epiperipatus broadwayi. The sequence continues at coordinate 201,100 of JAQFVV010012532.1, forward strand.
AAGACTCTGATATCATAAAGAAAATAGATATAAAAAGTCATATTACCGATCCTTTGTTTTGTGGTGAACTTCCAAGGGCTCAAACTTATCTTGTATAATGTCTATATTTCTGCAGCTACAATTTCCATTTTACTTTGGAACAATCTCTTTCTTGAGGTGTATTCTTATTTGATGATGATGATTCTATTGAGGTTATTTGCTTTGGTGGACAATTTGGAAATCATTATATTAATTTTTCTTCTCTTCCTGTCAAGCATGATTCTTTTAGTGGATGAAATACAGCAGTTGTTTTCACGTTTATAAATTTTCTTGAGTTTAAAATCAGTTACTGGAACAATTAATTGGACTTGATGATTTAATATTTATCAGTAGATTTTCCTGATCACCTTCAAATGCAGGTGGATGCTTTCTTCTTTCTATTTAAAAACATCTTATTTCTCTCAGTCAGTTGAAAGGTGTAGAATATTATTTTTCAGACAAGACATCTTTTCTTTCCTATATGATGTGCTAGTTGATGATGAGTCTGGTAGACAGATGGAAAATATATATATTTTTCCTACCCCGCCATCCTTATATTTTCAACATTCAAAACTTGATATAAAAAAAATGATTTAAAAAAAAAAGGTTATCTAGCAGAATTAAAAATGTTTGTCTGCTTTAGTTTCAAAAAGTCTCTCTATCACCAATGTTATAATAATAATAATAATCTCAACTGATTTTCCAGACTGCTTTTATATCCGATTTTTGAGTCAACTCACCCAATTAGAGTGATAGTGTGACTTGCTATTTTTGACCAATTCGTTTTTAGTTGGAAAGTGCAATCTTTTTTTGGGAACATTAAAAAAAAATCACACACCTGGTTTCCAGACAACTTTTGTTTTGAAGGGAAAAAATAGACTTAATCCTTTTTTTTTTTTACACCTAGGTAACATTTCAAATTTGAGCTTCTTTCTTTTGATCTCAAGATGAGACAATTTCAAAATTAGAGTTCCCACCAAGCTTAAACTCCAAAATGACAAACAATCATTTATAAAAACAAAATTGCTACAAAAATATATATCTGATTCAACAGATTTTCTCCCTTAACACAAAATTGTAAAAAAAAATAATTTGACAGATTTAACCCTTCTTCCTTTCAATATATAATAAATGTAAATTTCTGTATGTAATGTACACACATACTTTATCATTTCAAATCATTCATAAACTGTCCATCAAAATAATATGAATGCTAGTTTAGAAATTATAACCCTAATATTTAAAATTAAATCCTTAGCTTTTAAATCCAAATTACAATTATAGAAAAGCAAAAATAGAAGTATAGAATAAGATATTAAAATTGATCAAGCATAGGTTAGTTTTAAAGAAAGTTTAATATCTGAAATTTAAAAGTGGCTAACTAAATACCTTTTATAACACACACTGCCTATACATATGTGTTATAACTATGCTTTTTAACAGAAAAATTAAATAATGAATAGTTTAAATGTGTGTATTACCTTTCTATCAACACACAAACAAATAAAGAATATAATTGTTGACCCACTCTCTTTCTGTCTAAAGCTTTTAGAACTTGATTTTGTAGGGTTTAAACTTGGCTGCCCTACAGCTTCCTTTTTAGATAAAAATGTGATGATGATTTTTGTTTTACATTTTCTTACATGCACATTACTATAAATTTAGCTAATGACTAAATTGTATTGGCACAATATATATATATTAATAACTAGCATCCATTTTTAGTCATACTCAGAATCTCATTTCCCTCAACCGATTATATAATAATAAATATATATATATATTTAATATAAAGTACATCTTACGCCTTGAAAAGTCAAATTATTATTTACTGATAGTTTAATATTAGAAATCAATTATACTACAAATTATTGTAGAAGCTAATTTTTTTCATACACAAAAAAGTAAAACTCTCAATGATATGGAGACAGAAAAATGTATAAGAACAGTCTGCAACCAATAAGCTATTTTTATAATACTGCTAGCACATATCCAAGCATTGCATAACACACTTCAACTTTTTGGAATCAACTACTAAACGGTCAGTAAAAGAATGACTCACATTAAAAAACAATCAATTTATCACTTTGATAATTTTATCACAGACACAAATTAAATTCATGACATATACACTCCATTTATTTTCAAAATCATGACAAAACTACATTAGTTACTTACTTAACAGCTGATGTCTAATTTATAAATTTTCTCATTCTTAAACCTTAACAGTAATTAAACAATTCATAATTAAAGAGACAATTTGTGAAAGTTGGCATTACTATGTCTAAAAATATTCGAAAGCAAAGCACTATTAATCAAAAAAATAGAACTTATTATTGCTTGATCAGGAATTTAACACAAGCATGCGATCAGTTAATGCCTTTCTATACGTTCTACTACTTAATAATTTTACTACAGTAATTATTGAATCTTAAAAATAAGTTAACACTTTCTTTTCTTCCAAGCTCCACTTGTGAGCTTCCAAAATTCTATTATCAAATCTATTACTTTGTTAAAATTTAAGCATTCAAGTAGTGTTAGATAATTCCTATTTTTTTTTTTTTTTGCAAAATTCACTTAAAAAAAACAACTAAAATATACCATTAATTTTGCATTTCTTCATATGGGAACTAAATCCAACAATTCTACAGATTCAACCATTCTTTTTTTTAAATACACGATTGAATGAAAAGATTTGCATTCTCTTAAAATATTACATTAACAATACCTATAATAAATTCTAATATTATCTAATAGTATTTATTAAAAAAATAGGATACGTGTATGTAGCTTAATGCTAATCCTTTCATTTATAACTAAAAATATAAAATAAAAAAATTTACATGTCTCAGGTTGTTGCTATTAGTTTTACTAAAAAATTTTAAAGCTTTGCCAAGGCCTATACCAGGTAATGAAGGATGATAATCACAACCAGACATGATGCACATATGACGAAATTTATCAAAAGTAAATTTATTGGCGGCTGTTGAAAAACATGCTGATAACTTTGTCTTATCATATAAAATCCCATTACCAGCCAAATCCATCTTGAATAAAATCTGAAAGAAAAAAAAAGTATAAATTTGTATATTTCTCGATCTATACATACATACATATATATATATATTGTAACCATGTGATATGCCACCTGCTTTTATTAAGACATTTTTAACCGTGCAGTATATAATACTTAGTCATAAAAGAAAATAAAAGATAAAATAAAACTAATAACTAGAGACATAAAACTATGTCATTCAATATGTAGATAAAATGGTATCACTTAATAAGCAATCTCATATATTTATAGTTAAATAGTTATCTAATAAAAGATATTTAAAAAATATATAACTGCTATTCATATGTAATTAAAACTTAATAAAGTGTGCATTCATAATGTAAAAATTTTATAAAAGTTAAAAGAAAGAAAGAAAGCTAGCTGAATGAATATTTTAATTTTAGTATTGAAAATTTATTGGGTTACTAAATTGCTGATGAGTTAGTTAAAATTATTTCATTTAATCACCTTCATAATTTATACTTGTTAAGTCTTACAAAATAATTCAATAGCATTTAGTTATTTAAAGTTGAAGTGGATTATTAAAAGAAGTTGCCTTAAATATGATTAGTTTCACACTCTTAGGTGTGTGTGTGCATGCATGGGTGTATATGTTGACTTTTTAGATCTTTATTTTTATTTATTAAAATATTCAATTTATTTATTAACTTTTCAAAATAAAATAGATAATAAAACTTGGCAAACAAAATATTTATTATTCTAAACTTCTGATAGAAACAGAAATCCAAATATGAAAATCAGTAAATTATTACACGTATTTTCTGTTTATTATTTTTTTAAAAAAAAAAAAACTTTATTCATGTTAAATAGTTGATTTATTATTAACCTTAAAATTGAAACACAGAATGCTGACACATGATATTGGTTTTTTTTTTTTGGATATTGAAGAAAAGAGCGCGGAACGGATTGGATTGTTTGTAGTTTCATCACGAAGGTTGTCCTAATAAGGAAAAAAAACTGTGTAACTTTTATTATTTGCCTTTTTGTTTTTAAAACAAGTATAAACTATATTTGTTCTTTAAAGTCTTCACATCAATGAATTGCTGAAGGAGAAATTAAGGTATCAGGTTTTTGTGCTTTCTTAAACTAAACGATCTAAAGTTCATAATAATGTGCCAAGATCATACTTTTAACTTAACAGATAACTTTAAAATCTTTCAACAAGTGAAAATAGTAATATTAACCGAGATCATATGGAAAATGATAAACAGTCATTTTTTGCTAATAAATCGCGGTCTTAGTGGCAGTAAATTTAAGACCAATTTTTTAAAAAAATAAGAATAATAAAAATGTTAAAACTGTTCAGGACTAAAATAACTTAAATAAATATTTTGGCATTAATTATAATAAAAAAAAACCAACAAATGTCTAAATGATTTAAAAAAAAAAAACCTAGATAAATTGAATACTGCTTTCTGAAAATTAAAAATTTATTAATGAAAATTGGCATATCGTTTTATTTATGGCGGAAATGTTGCTTTATCATCTGCTTCTCCAAAAAGAGCGGAAAACTGTTAATAAAATAATTTTTCAATGAAACCACAGATAACTACTAAAATTTTACAGTTAATAATAATTGTACAAAATTGTCATATTCAAACTAGCTAGTTAATATTAAATTGTGTCATATAATGGATCCATACCTGTTCATGTTTAAAGTAGTATATTGTATTCGTGTGCTTGTCTACTATCATAGTGAAGTTGTAGCTGCTTTGTTGTTTTTTATACAAATAAATAAATAAGTAAATATATTGGTTTGAAAAATACTAATGCGTCGATATTATTCCCATAGCTAATGACATGGGACCTCGCGCCGTAAATTATCTGCCTACTGTTGAGGAAACTTTACTAATGAACTGAATTTATCATCATCATCATTATTATTGTAATTTTTATTTTTTTTAAAAAAAGTAATATAATAGTTATATATTTTATGCTTTATTTTACATGTCAATGTATCTTACTTTACCATCTGAAATTGTCTCAAGGAGTTTACAATAAAGTGTGTAGAGATTTTTATTACACACACGTAATTTTAAATATATTGGCAAAGGGTTTAAATTTAAAATTGCCTATTCTTTATAACTTGGGACAAATAATCATTACAGGTGTGTTTATCAGAAGTTTTAATAATTTTCTTAATATCATTCGTAGCAAAAATTAGATTTTGAATTTGTCTGAGAACAAATTTATTTCATTAACCATTTAATTAATAATATCTATTGCATCAATCTGTCCACTTAATTTCATAAATATTTATTATGCTCATTGTTCATGTGCGTATTCCTTATCTTATGCAAATATTTACTATGCTATTTTAATGTGTTTATAGTCGTTTTGACTAATACTTTCCTGTGGGTTTCGGATATTATTTAATGTGTGGATTTTAATGATGGTACAAGCTATTAATCTTTATCATTAGGGATAAATTTGTATCTTGCCATTGTGAGAAATAGTTATGCTTTATAGCTCTAGATTTATCAAATAGTATACTATTTATGATGTTTATGGGATGGAAATGATATCCCATTATTATTATATGTATTTGCCATGAGATGACAGTGTTCCAAAATATTTTATATAGCTTATTTAGTTAGATTCCATGGAGAGAATCATTTGTCTTTGGTGTGTTTTCCCTTTTCTTAGGTGGTAAGACTGCGTCTTTGCCTTCACTTATGCTTGATAGATAAGCATGGAAGCCACCATTATTATAGTCAGGTTGTCTTGCTCTAAGGAGCTTATTTAGTGATGTTGTCCCTCATGTGCTATTTAAAAGACTAGATTGTCCACCACAGAAGGTGTAGACTATTGTATTTATAAATGTTATGGCAATGATAGCTAGTTATTGAGGTAGTAATTTTCAGTGCTTTGGTTGGTCATAATAATATCTGTATTGTGCTACTGTGCTTTGCCAGTAGGTATACAAGTAAATCCACAAGATTTAATAACTTAATCCCTTAATTTAAAGCATAGCATGATTGGAATACGCAGACAATGCTATTTATAGACGTCATATGGAGAAATTCGCCGAGGGGTTTGTAAGTTCCATAAATTTTAAATTTAATATTATTATGTGGACTTTAAATAAGTTAACTAGCAATGTATGTGCGACTTCTGATGAATGTTTTTATTTATCCTTAGTTTTAAAATTAATATAGTGTGAGGCAGTTGTAATGTAATGATGACAGTTATCATCATCATATTAGCCAGCTAAGTTAGAAGCAGCAATAAATTATCTTGAAGTTAATCTTCATAATTTTGTTATATGATTTTAATAGTAAGATATCATAAAGGCGCTAAGATGTAAAATATATGGAAAATGTTAAGTAGCTTATGGTGCAAGCTAGCCAACTATTATAATTATTATTTTCAAGTTCATTAATGTTTGTTTAATGCCTTAGTTGAAGTAGAATAAATTGTGATTTCAAATAAATATTTAGAAGGAATCATAATCATTTATAGTCATAAGTTTATTGTGCAATTTTGAAAACCAAGAAGCAATAGTTTTGACATAAAATGAACTTAAATTATTAACTCCTCAGAGTTAAAATGGAAAGGATCTAGTAGCTATGATGTGTAAGCTGTGATTATATTAGTGTGCTGTAAATAATTTTTTTTTATGTCTAAATGTAATAAATGTATTTTTAAAATTTATTAAAATTTAGTTTTTGAGTATTTTTCTGTGTGAAATTCTTCTCTTTGGTACCACAAACCCACAAAATGAAATAAAATGTATCTTCAAATCTGATAATTATAATTCTCATGATGCAAAATTTACTAATAATTAATATAAAAAAAAGATATCAATTTGTTTTAATTAAAAAATTTAAATTGACAACTGTTCATTTAAGTATTGCATTGGATGTATCCATCCATAATTCAGGCTGCACATTATTAACCTATTATCAGAATTTAAATATTGTAAATGAAGTATTTTATCTGTGTTGTTTAGGATAAGAGAGGGAAATGAAATGTACCCTTTTCCCTTTCTTATTTGAATGTAATTCTAGGTAAAAGGCTATAAATATTCTAAATTTATTTACATGATTTTTTTTATTATTATTAAATATTTGTTGAATAAAATAAGCATTTTCTTTGGTAATCTATGTGATTATTATTATGATGTTAATCAGATGCATTAGCTTATTAGAAAGTGCCGGTTTCCTGAAAGCCTGCTAGGATGCCATTCATTTACCTTGCAACACTATACCATTAAAATATTTGAGAAAATACCAGAAAGAAAACCATGAGATCTTTATTTGGCATTATAAGAAAAGATTACTTCTTTATTCTACAAGATGTAAAGAAGTCAAATCATATCATTGGATAATATTAAACTATACAATAGAGTTTGTTAATCATAAGAGCCTATTAAGAGAATACGTTTGAAAGTGCAAATATTCATAACTCAGAGAGTTTGATTGGATGAAGGTAGAGATTTACTTTATTCTAAATTATTTACTAGGGAATGATTGAGGTTTTATCTCTTCCCAAAATATATGTTTTATCTGGAATAATTTATTCTATCAGAGTTGGCTTCTTCCTTTGTCTTAATTGTATATCTCTGTAGCTAATTCTTTATATGTAACCGACCACTGAGCTTAGTTTACTTTATAATCCTTATTGTTATCTGTAAGAGTCTCAACCTAACCCCTAATATTATAAAAAAAATATATACGTGTCCATAATTGGAACTTGGTAGAATTTTGTTTGAAATATTTCTATAAGTGAGAGAGAATGTCTATAAATTAGGGAGAATCAGAGAGTGATTATTATTTGAAGAAATCTATGTTTAAGAAGAGTTGGAAAATGATTGTTTAGTGGAGATCCTCTTCTTCGAAATTCTCTTTAGGTTACAAAATATATACACATACACATTGTAACGAGCACAGACGTTCGTTACATTGTTTTTTTTTTTTAAATTTATTAAACATGAAAGTAAATTAAAAAGTTCGCATTTAAAAATTTTCTTTAAGAATTAAAAATTGAAATTAAATATCATCTTAAACTCTTATATATTAAATCGCACAGATATAAAAAATTATTAAAATAAAACTGTATTAAAAATAGAAAAGGTATTTTAAAAACAAAAACTTAAAAAGATTTGGAGATAAAATTATATCTTTAAATTTATCTTTAAATATATCTTTGATTTGGAAAACAGGTTAATTAATCAGAAATGGAAATGATAAATTTAATTAGTCAAATGTAAACCAGCCTTGGGCATTTAAAGTAAAAATACCGGTCAGGTAGGAAAACAATAGAAACTGTTAGCAAATAAGAAGAAATCCCTATGGAATCGGACCCAGAAAGGACCATCGCATCGGTGACGAATGTAAATTCAATCCTTCACATTAATATAAAAGGAAAATTTTGGAAATTATTAATCAGTGACTAGTTATTGATGATTATTACGATGTAACAGCTAGGTGTTAGTGCTGAGGGGATTGAAAAAGACCACAGCTTTAATCCCTTCAGTTCTGCTAAGAAAGGAAGAAAAATGAGCCATCGTTTCTACATTGAGGACCAACTACACTAAAAAATCTCCGGATGGATAAATAAATTGGCCAACAGGATACCAATCTTCGGACGACGTGGGAATTCACGTTCAAACGGCAAGGAATATATGAAGATGAACTATTTAAATAACCGTAAGAACTTTAAAATTTATGAACAGTAAATTAAAAACTTTCCAGATTTAAATGATTGCAATATTATTCTATCTGACCAACATTATTTATTAATTAGTTATAATTTTATTTAATGTATTTATTTTGTAAAATCATTTCCATTTATTTATGTTTTGTTCTTTAAGTTTTATTATGATTTTTGTTTTCCGTTAAGTTAAATTATATAAATGTTAAACTTAAGTCGGGCGTGAATGGCTGTATAGATTTGTAAAGTTATATTAGGGGAGGGTAATCTTAGGTTATTTGTTTCGTGGTTAAATTGGGTCAATGGATTGGATATATTGGTGTGATTAGTAGATGTAATATTGATTCGCCACGGGCAGAATCGCCGCACACTTCCGTTTGCCTATGGAAGGAATTATAAGTCGGATACCGCAGTTCCTTTCTATGGAGTTTTTTGTTTTATTGCTCTTCTTTAGAGATAGATGTAATATTCCTATCTCATAAGAGGCAATTTCTTCTTTTAACCTTTTGTGCTGTCGTATTTTATTACATTGAATACATCGATATATCAGATGAATTGATGCCAGTTTGACTACGAATTTTAGCCTAAGGTTAAATAGGGATAGAATATTTTAATTTCAATGCAAATCTATGTAGTATTCATGCTCGACCCTAAATAAAAATGCATTAAATTTAAGTTGTTTATAGATGCTTGCATGGATTGTTTATCGGTTAACTATGTTTTGCGTTTCATATTTGATCAAAATATATAGACATTCGATAAATAATGATACCTTACGGTGAGTATCTAAAATGTATTTATTCGGATGTCTTTTAAGTTATTGGTGACAATGCAAGTATCTTATGGTGAATACTATTGGGTTACATATAAATTTCCCTCCGCAATTGTCAGTAATCAATAATTTTATAGTTTGATCGCTTATGTTTACTTTGGAATGTTTTTAACCGTGTAATCTATGTAACCGATCTATAGCAACTTATTATAACAAGCTTTTATAATCCCATCTGTGCGAACTTAATTAAAATGTAAACTTATAATATAATAGAAATTAAAATGTAAATTAAAATCTAAGGTAAAGTTAAAAATAATGTTAAAATGTAAAACTAATACTAAAATAATTTTAAATCTTATATATATGTGCATAAATAAATGTTTGTATGTTAATTACTGGCAGTGGCTTATTTTATTCCTTTTTTTTATATATACTCTTAGATTATCTTATTAAATCTCTGCTATTCCACTGAGCTAGTGACATGGGCTAACGACCGGAATCAAAATTTAAAAAAAAAAAAATTATTTTTTTTGACTTACGTATCTGCCTACTTTATAAATTTTTCTAGGTTCAAATGCCTAGATGGCGCCCCGTAGTGCAGTTTACGTTAAGTCACATTCTCCGGATCGTTACAACATATATAGATAGGAATAGAATTCTTATTATCCACAAGACTGTATTCAATATCAATGAAAGTTCTGGAACTGTCAAAGAGAGTGATAATTAAAGCATTGTGAAACAGTAATAAAGTGCATATAATATAATGCATTATGCTATTTGTGCCATGTATCTCTCAATCTTTATAATTTCCACTATATATCTTTGCATAATGTTTTAATTCTTTCTACGTAGAAAATCCATTTAAATGACAGAGAAATAAAATCTAAAAAAAATGATGTTAAAATTACACTATCAAACTAAACAATGGTTAAAGTTCTACTCTAAAGTGTTATTTTGAAAAAAATTTATAATAATGCCTTTCAAAAAAACTCAAGGGATAATGAAAATGAAATTGAATGACTTTTTTTAGGGGACTAAAAAACTGACTATGTAAGAAATTTATTTTAAAATTATGGTATTACGAGATCAATTTAAATGAAAATATTAAATATAGTATGTAGATATCTGTACAATGACTTCAAAATAATAATTAGTTTAATTAATTTCATTAGGATATGTATTGTTATTAAATAATCAAATTCGATAGATACCTTATCCTTGCATAAGATTTAAAAATTATATACTCTGATCTATTTATTCACTTATCAGTCATGTTCTTAGTTCTGTACTTTAAAAAAATAACTGACTTCCAGTGTATATATTGTACCGATGCAGTCATTACATGGTATTTATCATGTGTAAATTTGTTGAAAGAAATTTGTTTCAAAAAAAAAAAAGTTTTAAAAATAAAATGTATATTTACATCTAAAAAAAAAAAAGTTTAAAAGTTTGAGAAAAAGAAAAGAACAAAAGGACAAGGGGTGGAGGTTCTATTGAGATAAACGGAATGTGTGCGTATGTAAAAAATAAATGTTAAAAAGAAAGGAATTTTCTCAAAATAATACAATTGAAAAGCTAATGCAAATAAAAGAATTAAAAACTAAATAACAAAACAAAGAAAAATATAACTGCAACGGTTAGTGATAAATAACAAACAAAGGATTAATTAATACTATTTAATTAAAATACAAACTAAAGGAAGGAATCTTATACTCTAAAAGAAAAAGAACAGAAATCCAATAGGAGTGCAGTAGAATGTCTAATGGATCCTAAGATAAGAAAATACTGGATATATAAGTGAGAGCTTGGTATTGTTTAAATTATCATTATTATTATTATCACAATATATTATTACATTATATTGAAAAATTTAATCAAATAAGTCAAAGTTGATCCTGTTAAATAAAAAAAAATGTGTTGCTGAACCCATCGAATCGTGCGGCCAGCCTGAACCTTCACTGCAATAACACCTGCAGTTAGTTCGAAGAAAAAAAATGCCCATTTGAACCCGAGAATCAGCGGAGTGTCCATGTCCAGAATAGTTCATATGTCATCACTAAAAAAAAAAAATAATAGGCCTACGAGGAATCGTCAACCGGTTGGAGCAACAGAATCAGCAGAAGCCACATTTCTCTTTTGCACATATTACAGTATTCAAATCCTAGGTAAAAAATTTTATTTTCCTTTCAAACTTTTAATTATAGCCATTGAAAACCAGTGAGATAAAACTTTTGAACTTTATAAAACTATTAATTTCTAGATTATTATTCTTACGTACATTAGCTTTCATAATCAGACAGTTAAAATCAAATCCCATTAGGATGTGTGTGTACTTTAATTAAATATGCTTTTATTTCTACTTGTATTATTTAAATGTATATGATAATATTAAATATCTAATGTATTACAAAAACGTATGTACGCATTTCTATTATGGGACAAGAACGAGAAGTTAAAGAAAGAAAGCGGGGTATAGAAATATTTAATTATCGTTAGTGATTTGAGCCAATATTAAAAGAAAGGGAAAATTTTAGGCAGATTTTGAATAATGTGAATGTTTTAATAAGTAAATAACTATGATATTGAGATTGAGAAAGAGAGGTTTATAATGTGGCCAGAGAATTTGGAGTAGCTAGAATCCGATGAGCTGGCTGGGAGGGCAGGTATTAAATTCGTTGCTGGTTGAGCAAGCACGTTAATTACATCGTAATTGATTGGCGCCTAAAGAGTTTTTCCTTAAAATAAATAAAGTGCTTGGATGGTCTGTGTTATAATTTAGTAGCAGAGAGTTGATATTATTGGTAGCTGGCTACCAATCATATTAGTATCTCCACCTGATGGACCTGAAGCCTTCAAAGACAGTGAGAGTTAAAAAGAGAGAGAAAAAAAGATTTCTTTTTCTTGTTAAATTTAAAAAGGCGGGCAATACAATGATGTAGCTAATGTGGGCCGTACCTGACACAGGTGGCAGTTAGTGCGAAAGAACATAACCAATTTAGGTTTAAAGAGCCCGCTAATATTGTTTACCAGAACGTGTCAAATCGGCACAACCAATAGATGGTTGAAATTTCATGACTGTGTAAGCATGATTAAAAAAGAAAAAGAACACTCCGGGCGAATTACAATAGCAGGACAAGCAGAACAAACAATAGAACTAAGAAAGTGGGGGTTGTACGTTCGTGTAAAATAAGAATAAAAAGAAAAATATTTTTTTCATTTACACAAAAGTAGATAGATCATTCAATTCTGAAGTGGAAGTGGCAAGTCGGGTTAAAAAAATAAAAACTTTCGTGGGAAACAGAGGGAAATACCGAATAGTCACTTAGAGAGCTAGGAACGGTTTTTCTCATGTAATGAATTCAGCGAATCGTTCAAAGTTAGCATAGCCTGTAGATACATACAGGATGAAGCTCAAATTTGGTGGTAGTCAATGGAAATAAAACTGACAAACTTTGAGGAATACAAACAAGCGCTGTTAGCAAACTATTAGGGGGAGGAACTTCAGGAGAATGTTAAACATCAGGTAGCACAGGAAAAATGGAGAACAGAGGAGTTAATGATTGCATTTTTTCGTAAACAAGTGGCGAAATTAAGAATGGTGACAGCGTATAAGATTTCTGAACAACAGATTCTGTGTTTAGTAAGGCGGGGTTTAGGCAATTTACAAGCAAGATTCTCAAAGAGTCATTTAAATAAATCTGTAAATAAGGCCAGCTTTTTGTATATCAATACCAATCTATTGTATCAGAAGATCTTTTATCTAATAAAATAATTAGTATTGATATAACAAAAGTGGTGCGATTTATGTTTATTTAAATGCTTTGGGAATTTTATTTGTAAATTATCTTAGTAACATATTTGGATATGTTTATTCTGTGAAGTTTACATTCTTAGCATTATATATTTGACATAATGTAAAATTATTTACATGCTCATTAAAATCATTAAGATGAAAGCAAAGATGTAAATAATATATTATAGAACTATATCTTATAATAGTCATGAACATAATAATGCATGGAAGCCTCTAATTAATCTTGCTCTTAAAAAAATTAAAAAAAAAACTAATTAGCCTACAAAAAAAAAATAAAGGACTCAGGAGGATTTGAACCAACCCTCATATATAAATATATCAAATTTCTGCTATATGTTGCCTTTGACAGAATAGCTTAGTTGGTAGAGCATTTGCCTTAAATTCGATATTTAAGAATCTAAACGTGCGAGTTCAACTTCTAAGTGAATATTGTCACTGTGCATATAGGCCAGCAACACCTGAAGAAGAGTGGAGAATAATACTACTCGAAACTTTGTACAATAACTAATCTGTATTGTCTATTTGTGTGTTATTACTAACAAGTTGATGTATTTGGAAAGTTTAAATAAAATTTAAAATTTTTGATACATTCAACATTCACTCATAAATGATGGAAATAGTCCAACATATCAATCTTATAATAATGGGTGCTATCTTCCATACTTTAAAATAAAGCAAATAAAACCTATTTAATATAAAAAGATCAATTTGCAATTAATGATGTTAGGGCTTGGAAAGATTGTCTAAAACAGGTCGTGTGAACTCTCGTATTGTAATAGATTAAAATTCATATTATATGGAATATTGTGGAAAGAAACTATTCTTCACACATGCACTGTAAAATACATGCTTATATATTGTAGCCATGTGCTTTGTCCATGGTAATATTTAAATGTCTTATTTGAAGTTTTTTCTTAAAACAAAAAAAAATGATATAAAATAAATAAATAAATAAATATTCATATAAGATTAGAATAGGGTTAAGAGTTGGAACTCAGCTCATATTCAGTTAAAACTATTTAAAGTAAAATATTTTACATTATTCCTTTATGCTTTATTTTAAAGTTTAGATACAATGTAAGACTTATTAAATCAAATTTTTATGTTTTAAAAACTATATACTAATTAATAAGTCTATTAATGATAAAATATTATTAAATTAATTGTAATAATTAGTCAATTATTTGTTTAATTAATACTACTATAAGAAATAAAAACAGTGAAGTTTGTTTATTAAAAAAATATTGAAAATTAATTATTAGTTCTTAGATTAAATATTAGACAAATTACATTTAAAAGAATAGAGTAATTTCCGGTGTGTGTGTGTTGGCTGGAATGCATGCATATTGCTTTTAAAGTGTTATTTCTTGAAATTGAATTTAGTTTAAATTCATTTATTTATCTAATAATGTTTTATAATCAGATTATTATTAATAAGTATTTAAAATAGATGAATATATGAGCTTCTAATAAAAAAATTAATTACTTTTTTTTTAAAGTAATAGCATAAAACAATTATAATTAATTTTAATGATTTTGAATAAGTTAAAAGGGTTATTTAAAAGTTACTGGCAATTTACAAATTGTTACTTGGAATTTGAAATAGATTACTGGTAGGTAATTTTACTTTCTATTTCATTGTTATATGTAGAAAATTAATACTAGGTGTCATAGAACAAAGGTGTGGCTAACCAAATGCCCATCAAAATATTCAAGCTATTATACACAATTTAAAAAAGGTTCTTCTTTCTCTTTTTTGTTATCTCCGTCAACTTCGTCAACATTTAAAAAAGCATTACAAAGCACTGAAAGCTTGGCCTTAATTTTAAATTTTTCAAACTTATAGTGATAATTCTTTATAAATTTTTATTTTGTTAAACTGTAATGTTTGACTAAATAGCTTAAGATATTGAGTTTCCGTGCTTAACCTGGTCAGGAGAATTTCAAAAGCTACCAAAGATGCTAAATGAAAGTGGACGTCTACTTGTTAATTATTATAAAAATGTGCAGAAACCACATACTAGAAAGGAGAAGGCTGAGGTAATATTTTTTCCATATTAAAAACTTTCAAATGAACTTTATACTAAATTATTCTTATCATTTTAACCCTTAGAAAAGTTATGTTTCAACCCATGTTGATTATGATGAATTAGAAGAAGTTAACAGTTACAAATACCTTGGTCAGATTATTAATACAGATGGAAACATAATGGAGGAAATTAATCATAGAATTAAACTTGTGTGGAGTCACTTTTGGTAGAAATAACTTGATACTAAAAAAAAATATGCCTATGTGTTTGAAAAGGAAGGTTTTTAACAAATGTGTTTTACCAGTTCTTACTTATGGATCTGAGATTTGGACACTTAATAGAGAGCAATACAGAGATTTCAGAGCACTCAAAGACGTATGAAGAGATGCATGTTGGGAGTAACAAGAAGAGATCGAAAACACAATGTATGGGTAAGAGAACAAACAGGTCTTACTGACCTCATTGAAAAAATTAAAAGATTGAAGTGGAGTTGGGCTGAACATATTGCTAGAATAGATGATAATAGATGGACAATTGAAATTTTAAACTGGATTCCAAGAGATTGTAAAAGACCCAGAAAGAGACCACATGTAAGATGGATGGATGAAATAAGAAAGTGTGCAGGGGTGATGTGGAGAATAGAAGCTAAAGATCGGAGAAGATGGATTAAACTTGGAGAGACCTTCATCCTGCAGTGGATTGATAATGGTTGATGATGATAATGATTATCATTATTTTTATTATTATGCAAAAATTATTTATGAATTATAAGGTAAAATTTATGCTTTTTTTTTCCTTGCTTAAGGTAAACTTATATTTGGTATACATGTCTAAGTAAAGAAAATATATTTCTTTATATTTGCTAGTATCACTTATCATTATTATGCAGTTTATAAAGTTATTTATTGCTAAACAGCCAACATTTGGTCTTTATCAGAAGCTCACAAAGGTTATAAATGATACAGTATTCTATTATCATAAAGTTATTACTAATATAACATGTTTTATCTTTTATTATATTTAGTGTTTATGCATTTGCCAATCATGTCCAATATTTTGAAATCTTATATTACCATTAGCTATATGTGTGTATTTCTTGATAGCTGCAATATATTATTATGCCATTTAAAGTATTTTAAAGTCACTTTGACTCATATTTATTTGGTTTTGTACATTATCCAGTATATATATATATATATTAGAAATAGAAAATTATTTCTCTTGTTTAAGTGATATTTTATCTTGCCATTGTTTTGCCAAGGATAGAGGCTAATTCCTTTATTGTTTGTGGGATGCAATTAGTTCTTGTATTATTGTTTTTCTAGTTAGATAGTACATTGGAGGATTGAGAATCGCTCTCCTCAATTGTAGATATTTTTCATGAGCAGATTTTTTTTTCCAATGTTATATTATTGTCTTTCATGCTTAGTTAGCATTATGAGATCCTTAGGTAGGATTTTCTTTGATTCATATTCCAATTTTCATATGCTAGGACTACATCCACACATATATTTGCCTCAAAGAAGGTGTACTGGAATATACCATTGCTCATTTACTATTATAGTAATTATAGCTCTAAGAAGCCTTTACCTCATGAGAATATATTTATTTTCCACCATGTTAGGTGAAGACAAACATATTTAAATTGTAATGGCAGTAGATAAGCTTGAATTTGAAGTGTGTAGCTGCTTCAAGGACATTTTTTAATATTCAGAGTATATAGTAAGATAACTAATATATTAATTGTACTGTTATGCCTTGCCAACAGATTACAATAAAGCCAACAAATATATATTGCAATTTAATGTTAATGTATTATCATAGCATAATAAAGAGTACATATATACATTATCATCGTCACATCATCCAGAAGTAAATCGTGATGGATTGGCAAGGCAATTAAGCATTTAATTAATTTATTATATGGACATTGGCAAATCAGAATGTTGTGTATATGTGGGTTCCCGAAAGGTTTTTTACTATTTTATTATTATTAAGTTAATAATGATGTTAGATAGCATTTCTTAGCTGTGTATTTTGTAAGAGTTAGGATTATAATTACAATATTCCAAAATATTTTAGACAGATACTATGTAAGAGTTAAATTTCTAGCTTTACTAGAATAGTATCATATAATCATATAGTTTAAATGATTATTAGTCAAATATACCTGTCAATAATAAATAGCTGGACATGGGTAATTATATCCCAAGATATCTTAAATTATTTTAAAACCTTAGCAACTGGTTAAGTCACAATATTAGAACAGTGTCAGAATTATGTGTATAGGTAGGAGAATATGTTAGAAATTCATGTTTTAAAATAAATATTTAAAAAAATAATAATAATGTTTAACCAAAAGTTACAAATTGTAATTTACAAAACTATTCAAAATTTATAAATAATTTCTTAATGTACAATTGGATAATCAATTATTTTAATTTTCTAGTAGTGCATCTTATAATATAACAGTGCTTATATTTGCAAATGACCTTAATGTGAAATTTGTTGTTCAAATTTTTGTATAAGGTAGAATTGATGTTTACTTGTAATAAATGTAATTTTTTTGTTGTCAAATTTTATTCCCTGGCTCTGTATGATATTACTCATACTATAGAAATCTTTGTTCAATTCTTGGTATAGCAATTATGTTGTAGAAATATTAAATTACAAATCTTAAAATTGGTGATTACCATACACGAATTTAATTAAAATGAATAGTCACAAAATTAGTTATAAAATCAGACATGCAGTTCATTTAAAACACAGATCCAAGTTTGAAGAATGCAAATTTCATAAGATTGATGATTCCAAATGTTCAGATTGCATTTGAGATAAAGCTATTTGTTTTATTTATTGTAAATTGAATTTCATTTGAAGACTGCGTGTTATTTGATCATTATACACATAAGAATTACTACATCATTTCTGAAGATAATTTAAAAATTATGTTGTTGATGAGTATCAGAATGGCATAAAAGATACCTTTCATTCTTGATATTCAAATGTCATCCTAAGTGAAGACTTATTCTTCAAAATTTTGTTGTTTCATGCATTTGTTATTTAAATTAAATGTTTCTTTAATTAATACTATTATAGTATACTGGGATACATCAGCTTAGAGGTGAAGTGTATGTCTCTTACAATCCTATTGGAAAGTCATTCAGTTATTTAACAACATGATAGCATAATTAATACTTGAGATTATTATAATAAAATTCTTGAGACTATCACATTATTTTTATGATTATTCGAAACATATTTATTTTGCTAAATATCAGTAGAATGGCATCAACAGATTAAATTATATTAATTATAAAAAAAAAATACATTAACTCTTACTTTATAAGGATTATTTCAGATCGGATCATGGCAATAAGATTTATTTGGTGACTAATAGTTGTTATAAGACATTTTGGAGGGGAATAACAAAAGAAATTCTTTTATTATCATAGATATGTATAGTACCCTTATTACTTGGGAGATGTACTTTAAATATTGGGAAGCTTGTTTGAATTAAAATCTTGTACAAGAGCGAGTTGAGCTTTCTCCTCTTAATTTATTTATTTATATATATTTCAAGATGATAATGAACATATTATTATAATTCCCTTTATTGTGGCACGTCTCAGTTGCAAAACAATTATAATTATTTAACCTACTGAACTTAATCAAATGGTATCATTATTAACAGATTAGTTAGACTTTGATGATTATTACTTAGCTGTCGTTTCCCAGGATACAATATATACGCACACACTAAATAAATAATAATCTACAAAATTTGTTAGTCAAAGGGTCTGGTTTTACAAGTAAAAAAAATAATGAAAGTTTTTATATTTAGAATTATATTATTAAAAAAAGAGTATATTTACAACATTTAATTTAATTTAAAAATGAAAAGATTTTAAATATAGTTTTAATTAAAACTGAATACTAATAAAATGAGTACAGTTGTATAATTAATACAGTATTTTAAATATAGCTTATCAAAATAGTTTGATGTTATTATAAATAATTTATCAATTTACTTTGATAAATTATTTACAATAGCATTTCATGAAACAGAAGAATAGAGACTAAAACTCCAGTATTAGGTGAAAATTACTGTTAAGTGAATTAGGCTATTATTTTTTTTTAAAAAAAAAAGAATACATATAACAAAAAGACAAGTTATCATTACTTTACACAACTGATCAAAAAGTAATGAAATGTTATTTTACTAACAGTTATATTTCATTAATTATTTTATTAACACAATTAATTAAGCATTTAAAAAAAAAAAAAAACAATACAGTAAATTAATTACAGCCAGTTTCCAATTTATGTGAATAATTTGTTTTACAAAAATCACATCTTTGACTCACAATATTTAAAAAGCATTGCCAATACTAAAAGCATTTTTATAAACCCTATATTATTTACTAAATTTTTAAAAAAAAAAATCCTTGATGGATATTATTACTATAGAATCTACTATTATAAAGTCATGTCTTTGATTATATATGTAAACAAATGAGCGATTCAAGATTTCCTAAAAGAGTGTTTTAAGGTGATAAAAGATAATTCCTTCTGTATTATAAGAATTAATTCAAAGACATTCTAAAGAAGTGCAATGTTAATTATTTCCAGTGGAAAGATATAGCAAAGAATAAAAAACATTGCAAAGCTACAATTAAGACACGGTGTTAAAGTATTTCAGTAAGAAAAGTTTTCTACTAAAAAAATTAAGAGACATCATCAAAAAATACTTAATAAACAGAAAAATGTTAACATGTTCTATATGTGGACATATTTGTGATTCACAGATTGGTTTCTATAATCATCACAAAATTCATTTCTGAAGTAGATTTTTCTCTCTCTTCTTTTTTTTTTTATGGAATTACATGACCATACTTGCTTACCAATGGCTGTTTTTTATTTTTTTTTATTATTATTATATAAATATATTAAATTAAATACATGTGCATTATCTATACTAAACTTAATGTAATCATAAGGGACTTGAACTCAGACTTCAAGCTCCCTATAACTATCCACCCTATCTTACACACTGATACATATGACCGCATACATGTGAAAAAGATAAATGATCTCCAATATACATATTTCATGCTGAACCAGCACTCATCAGTTGGTCCAGATCACCATCTCCCACACATATATACAATCAGTGCTCGGTTTATATTAAGATAGCAAATCTTCAAACTTTAATGGACAAGCTTCAATCTTCTCCACACTCCACTCTTCAGCTTTCATATCATTGAAATTCGGAAGATGGAACACTCAAAAGCTCTTGATAATGCCAAATATTATTGTCATACCCATGTTAACCTTGTAATACTTTGAACCCTCATATATGACCTTAATATGTTTATTTAATTATACAGAACAGGGATGGGCAGAACACAAGCCCAAACATATTTAAATACATGTATATTATCCATACTAAACTTAATGTGATCATAAGGGATTTGAACTCAGACTTTCAAGCTCCCTACAACTATCTTATAAAACTGATACACATCACATACATGTGAAAAAGGTAAATGATGTCCAATATCCATATTTCGTGCTGAATCAGCACTCATCAGTTAGTCCAGATCACCATCTCCAACACATATATACAATCAGTGCTCAGTTTATATTAAAATAAATTTTCAAACTTTAATGGACAAGCTTCAATCTTCTCCACACTCGCACATGTATCACATGTATGTGATCGTGTATATCATTTGTATAAGATAGGGTGGATAGTTGTACAGAGTTTGAAAGTCTAAGTTCAAGTCCTTTATCATTAAATATATTAACTGAAACATCATATTTCTAATAGTATTTAAAATAATGAATGGCCTATAATTAAAAAATTTAAATTTATCTAAGGTTAATACCTTTTTTGTATTATTAAATTACTTTTTTGCTAATAAATTAAAAAAGATTATCTTCCATCATTTTTTTTCAAAACAATTGTACAAAGAAAGATAAAATGATTTACCTATTATATAAAAAATATTTCCCCTCCTTTTTTTCATAAAACTAAGCTTAATTATTATTCAATACTAAATGGCATATTTAGAGTGTTCTATTTCTGTGTGTGTGTGTGTGTGTATATATATATGTATGTATACACTTGATTTATTAAATATTGAAAATTTTAAAAAAGTTTCTACTTTTTACCACAAGCAATAGATCTAAAATATTATATATACAATATATAACTATAATTATTAAATAGCATAGCATTTAGATCATGTAATTTAGATGGAAGATAACTAATCTTCCACCCATGCACAGTGTATATACAATCCACATCAATGAATGTTTTAAAAGAATGAATGGTCTACCTATTCTTAAAGTCTACTATTAAATAAACCAACATTCAAAAAGAATGCTGGAAAGATCACCTATTTCCAGCAGTGTCAATAAATATTGATTTATTTAATAGTACAATTTAAGAGTAGGTGGACTACTGGTCATTTAAAACATTTATTAATGTGGAGGGTTGACTTTCCATAGTGCATGGATAGAAAGGTATATAGTATGGCAAATCAAGATACACGCTAATACTGTAAACAGACTAAGGCATTCAAAAAAAAAACTTTAGCATAATTTTCACTCATATATTAAATATTTATTGCTGAAAAACCATCAAATGTAATATTCAAACATAAACATATAACTTAAAAATATAATGTTGTAGTGAATCACCATAAATAAGCATGCAACCACTAGTGTGAAAAATTACTATAATTTTTATTTCATTATTTTATCTGTCAAAAGTTGAATCCAGCATAACAAACCAATTATTTTCTCCTAATTTTCTTATCATTTGATCTACTCTTAAAATATTTATTTTTTCTGTTAAGATCTTAAATCAATTTCTCTCGTTAAACAATATCACAACAATCTACATACAAAATTATTCAGCTGCGCTACCTAGAAAATATCTTTATTACAAAAAGAAAAAAAAATAAAACCATTTTTCAACTGCCACTAAGATTCTAAATAAACAGTAAGTCAAACAATGCAAGTAATAGGAAAAAATCGAAATAAATCAAGATGTTATTATAGCTCTTATTGACAAATTTTCTGTTTTTGTTTTCTTGGTAGAATTAATTTCAAATTTTAATAATCTTGTAAACCTCCATAATTCATCCTATAAAAAATCCAAATAAGCCTAAAGCTACACTAGAATCATTTTTGGATTTCTTATTTAGGCAATTATGAAGATTTACAAGATTATTAAAATAACTAGAAATAAATTCTGTCTTACAAATGTTGAGTTTATCAATAAGTTCTAGTAATACCGTGGATTAGTTAAATTCGTCCCTATTGTTTGCATTATTCTGAATCATTGTCAATTTACAATGAAAAGTGGTCCCATTTTTTTTATCTGCTTTTAAAATAAAGATTTTGTAATCTAGATGGTGCAGTTGTGTAATTTTATGTGTAGAGTATTTGACATGACATTTGTTTACATGATTCAAATATAGCATTATGCATATGATAGCATTACTAGATGATGAGGGAATAGAGTGTAGCTCTAGAGAAGAATTAGAGAGAATCTTAAATAGGTATGTAATGGATACAAAAAAGATATTAGATGTGAAGGACAGAGTGATAGAAAACATAAAAGCATATAGTAACGGGAATATTAGGTTTACAGAAAATGAACTGAATGGGGCAGGGAAGAAATTGAAAAGTGGAAAGGCAAGAGGTTTAGATGGATGAGCAGCAGAGATGGTAATAAATTTAGGGCGTAGGACAAAAGTAAAGCTATTATTATGTTTTAATAAGATGGCAATTTTTCCAGGTATTTGGAGTAATACAAGAGTAAAATTATTATTTAAAGGAAAGGGTAAGGATCATAGAAAGTTAAACAATTATAGATCGATAGTTAAATCAGTTTTATATAGTTTTCTTATGTATGGTGGCTTGAAGAGTTGCAAAATGGATGGAAGAAAATAATGTAGTGGGGGAGGAAATGCAAGAAGGTTTTAGATCAAATAGGTGTATAGGAGGGAATTTATTTGTAGTTACACAATTTATGGATATGAATAGGAAATCAGGTAGATAGTTATATATAAGTTTTATAAATAAAGAGAAGGCATATGATAGAGTAAATAGAAATAATTATGGTTAAGTTTAGCAAATTTGGGAATGGATGAAGCTTTAATGGATATTAAGAAATTATATGAAAATAATTACTATACATATCAATTAAGGGATATAGAATCAGTTAAAGTTAAAAATGGGGTGCAACTAAGGCAAGGATGCCCTTTGTCACCTATTTTGTTTTTGTTGTATTTGAGTAAAAAGGAGAGAGCAATAGATATGAAGAGGGATAGAGATACAGTTAATAGGTGGCAAGGGAGTATATACTTTGTCGGATCTTTTTTTTGTGGATGATGTCTTTTTGTGTGCAGAAAGAAGAGAAGATAAGGAAGTTATGTTGAGGACATGCGCAAGGGTGGGTAAAGAGATGGGGATTAAATTTAGTGAAGAAAAATCAAATATAATGATGGTTAATACTGGGGAAAGAGAAGACGAAGAATTTTATAAAGTTAAGTGTGATGAATAGATATAGTTATTTGGGAATCATCTTAAGTAATCAGAAAAATTGCTTGGATGAATGGGAGAAAAAATTAATAAATGAAGCAAAAAAGAAGGGGATTGATAAATAAATTAACAGTGTTTTCATAAAATAAATATGATGTAGCTAAAAGTGTATGAAAGGTAGTGGCAGTAGCAGGGTTAACATATGGCAATGATGCGTTATGTGTTAGTAATGGGATATTAGATTACTTAGAAAAAGTACAAAGGGAAGTAGGAAGACATGCATTAGATGCAGATATGTGGACAACAAAGGAGGCAATTTAAGGAGAAATGGGATGGTCAAGACTTTATGAGATGCAAAAAGCAAAATGAAAATGTTCAGTAGACTGCAGTTTATGGATAATAAAAGAATAGCCAAAATAGTATTTAATTGGGTTATGAGTAAAGGGCAGGCAACAAGATGGGTAAGAAAGGTAATGCGGTATGCAGAAGATTTGGATAAAGAATTTATATCAGTATACTTGTATGAAAGGTGGGATAATTGTGTAAGAAGGATTGTTGAGTGTTATAATGGTAAGAAATAGGATAGAAGAATAGATGCATTAATAAAGAATAGGGAGTTGGAGAGATGGAGAATTAGTATGGAGAGTAAAGAGTTTAAATATATATAGAAGTAAACAGAACATTGGGTGCAAGTTAATTTATGATAATAGCAAGGAAAGTAGTTTATTGTTTAAGGCTTGAACGGGATCTTTAGCAATAAAGGAATATACACGTAAATGGAAAAATATAAGTGATTTAGTCTGTAAGTTGTGTAAGGAAGGCATAGAAAGTATTAGGCATCTGTTAATTCAATGTAAATGCCTGAAAACAGAAAGGGTACAAATAATGAAGTTGTGGAAAAATAAATATAAACAAAGTGATTATACAGAATATTGGGTTATTGGTTTTTATGCTGAGTTTGAGAAAAGATAAGGGGGATTTAGATATAAAGGCTGTGGAGTTGACCAAGATTATGTTGTGGAAATGGGATGGAGTAGGATAGAGAAAAATATGGGAAAACTTAGGGTGGGGAATGGAAAGGGAAGGTAAAGTAGCTAACAGGTTTCTCAGGACATAGTTGTTAAGAGATTCCAGACTCCGTATAAGGAGAAGTCCCAGTGCATCACATCATATCAAAAAAATATATAGTGTTGTAGTGATTATAGATATAGATAGTTTAAATATGTAATAGAGGGAGCTGGAGTATAAGATAATTAAAAAAAAAAAACTTTACTTTTAAAAAATTAAAATAAAAGTGAATTAGGAAAAAGATTACAATATTTATAGTTTTTAGATATTAAAAAATAAAAGATAAAATATTAACAGCAGAAGAACGAGTAAGAAAATAATAGATATTATATGATTTAAATATTCAAAAGAATATTAAATACATTAAGGTTGAATGAACTAAGCATTATATGGAAATAAAATTATTAAGAATTTTATTAGGTGGAGATAATAAAGCTAAAGTTTAAATTTATAAGGAATAAAAATAATTAGATTAATAAATAATAAAAAAAGAAGAATATATTTAAATTAATAGTTGTTCACGAATATGTATATATATAGTCAGAATACACATGTATAATTTATATTTATTTTATATTGTATACTTTATTTTATATTAACTGGATTATTTTATTTGGATTTGATTATATTTATTTCAGTTTTATTATGTTTCATTATATGTTATGTTTTTTTATAATTTTATTGTTTACATTTTTAATGGTATTATTTATATAGTTATGTATTTTATTTTATGTTGTTCATTATATCATAGTTCTGAAAAAGATTGCAGGACAGTCGAAACCTAAGATTGTGCATGCATATAGATCAATAAAAGGTTTGTGCTAAAAAGTGTTCAAAGTAGTGATAAATTGTATTTATATGAACATTTTCATTATTTATAGCCAAATATTAAATATTTTTAAAAATATTATCATGAATATGTGCATGTATGTCTCACTCTGTGCACACAATAACATAATCTTACATACAAGACATAAAAAAAATAATACTGACCTTATCACAGCCAAAAAGTACAAGATCCGAATCTTCTGTAATAACTAATTGGACAATCCCATTTTTATATAAATATGCTAATTGAGAATCTGCTTCATAAGGAGCAACAATGCAGTCTACACCAATAGCACGACAAGCCTAATTATTTAAATGCATCAATTATTTAAAATAGCATATAAAATGATTTAAAATGCATATAAATTTGATTTAAAAAAATTAATTTATTTTATCCAAAAAAAGACTTTTTGAGTAAGGTATCTAAGATCTTAACAGTTAAGGTACTTTTTGAGTAAGGTATCTAAGATCTAATCAGTTAAGGTATATTAGCTAATCTGTAAAAAAATCTTAAATTATTTTTCCAGATTTTGAATTAGCTTTCTTCACAACAAGTAAAAAAAGTAACACAAAGTAGAATCATTTTGATTAAATACCTTAATATCCATTAATTAGAAGAAACACAGTACATCAAATTGTATTTTCATTTATGCAAATGCATCATGTTCAATGTATTTGTATATTAAAATATTTTCCAATAAATAAATTCTCAAATTATTAGAAGATTCACTAAACATATGCTTTATAAGATTAACTTTCATAACAATATTATTATCATCCAGCAATGTGATTATAGCAGAAAATGAATATCTTGAAACTTTAGAATACCAAATATTGAAACGATAACCTTCCAATCCCTTACCATTTCACCATCAATTAATTTCCTACTCGTCTGTGCAAACCTCATTAAAGTGTTTAAATCTTATATAAAATCAAGCATTAAAATCTATCATCATGGCTGTTTATACAGCATTATATATTTACATACAAACGCTATAATTAGACAGGATTTGGTATATCTCATTCAGCTAAATAATTAATCCTGTTATTCTGTGTGATATACCATTATAATGCCATTCTTTCCTCTTTTATTCAATAAATCATACTCCATTTTTATTTGAAATATTTGTATCTTTATAATAAAGTTCGTGCCCATTTTCTCTTAAAGTTTATGAAGTTATGAAAATGCTCTATTTAACAATTGGTCAACTTCATTTTCAAATTCATGCAACCTTCCTTTATTAACAATGGAATTATTGTTTCAGTTTCTTCACCTGCTTCTTTTTAAAATATACATACTGATTCTATCACATTAAAGAGCTTTTCTACTTTTTGCAGACATAAATGCATATTTCACAGTTAGCCGAATATTTTTAGCACCGTTTGCCTTCAATTGCTTATTACTTTACAGCCTCTAGAAAATGAAAAAAAGTTCCAAATGAACTTATTAATCTTAAACTCAATGTGAAATTCAATAAATTCAACAGGCTAGACCGTGCATGTTAAAAAAAGTGAGATGCAGTATTCAAATATTAATGTTCTATCAGTTACTCAATTTCATGCTATTGAATTGCTGATTAATAGAACCAGTTGACTGGAAATTCCTGCATTCAGAAAAGATCGCTTTCACCTTAACTCATTCCTAACACAACCATCCTTATAGTCTACTCTTTATTGCCAAAAAAATTAAAGATAAACTTGTTTTACATTTGTCACGATACAAGTGCTGTGATAAAAAGAGAATGCAAATTAATTTGTATTTCTTCATATACAAACACAATGCATATTTAAACTATCAACTTTATATTTTTCCCTATATCATAGAGATCTCTCATTGATGAATGTTATAAGATAGCTTTAAAATTAGACTTATCACTATTTTTATATTAGTTACCATACCTAATCTTACATTATCCTAATCTTAGCATCTATAC
This sequence comes from Epiperipatus broadwayi, assembly GCA_028023455.1. Taxonomy (NCBI): domain Eukaryota; kingdom Metazoa; phylum Onychophora; class Udeonychophora; order Euonychophora; family Peripatidae; genus Epiperipatus; species Epiperipatus broadwayi. The sequence goes on from JAQFVV010012532.1 coordinate 228,854, forward strand.
AATGTAAATACATACACACATATGCTTAAATTCATGTTTAAAGGATCCACAAAAGGTACTAATATTCAATTAGTGTCAAATTGTAAATAAAACATAATTTTATTATTGCAAGATTAAAAAAAAAAAAAGCTTAATCAATATTAGTTTCAAAGTCATAAAGTAATAAATATTTCAGCAACTTATTATTAACACTGTTGTCATAGTGAAATAAACATATTCTTTTCCTTAAAATCACCATGCATAAATAAGTAAATGCATAAATAATTCATAATTTTTTTTTAATATTTTAATAATTAATCAACAGTTTTACTTACTTCTATAACTTCTAATGCCATTGCTGAGGTTACATCAACACATTTTTGAAAACAATCTCTCGCTTCACTTAACCTCCCTTCTCGGAGAAATTCTTTTCCTTTTTTTCGATTAATTTCTCGACGTCTGATAAATTAAAATTATAAATAGAAACAAAATTACATATGTTTTTAAATATATAATAAAAGATCAAAAATAAAGGCAATTTATTTTAAAAATAAATCTTGAAAAATAAAATTATGCATATAGAAATAAAAAATAAACCAATAGATTTTCAGTTCCTATAGTTTGATATAATTTTTCAAGATTTTAAACATCCATTAATTTTAATTTTTTTTTATTTTGCCTTATATATCTATATATAGATATTATTTTTGCATAATAAGTTTTATTCTAAAGATTTACTTTGAGTAATATACATATGTGAGTGAAAAAGATTAATAATTTTAACATAAAAGAGCAATCGAATGATTTGTTGCTCGAAAGTTTATATGAAGTTCATCATCAAAAATGAGAGATGAGCAGTGATCTATTCTAGGGTCTGCCACTGTATAACCACATAAAATCAAATATGGCTAATAAATGAATAATCAAATATATCATTACTGTCACATGACAAATGCCCTGCATGATTTAGAACAGTGATAGAATAGAAGATTCTAGAGTTCAGGGTTCCAAATTGGCAGCTATAATTCAAATAACAATTCTAGAAATTAACATGTATTTTCAGAAACAAACTATTCAATTATTACATAAACTATTCAATTATTACATAAAAATTATGTTCAAACTATTGGATGAAAGATGATTTTAGGCAAATTATGTAAGGAAAAAGTAATGATTATTCCATTACTGAAATCAAAATGAAAAATATAATTGCTATATTTCTTAACTTTTTTAAAAAAATATAACTTTCTCTATTTATAAAGTTCCTGCAGAGATATTTTGCTTCCTAGTGCAAAAATTACAATCTATAATCCAAATTGTTTTAAGCCTATTATTGCATTATTTAACAACAATATCTATGATCAAATAAAAAAGCTGGCAATTTTAAACAGTAAATTTAAAACTGATGATTATATTTGAGTGAAGACATCAATCAGAGATGATTATTTCTCAATTGCAAAAAAAATTAGGTAGATTTCTCCAGTTAATTAATAACAAGAAAACATTCTTCGTTAAAAATAGTTTTTATCTTTAATTAGATGATAAGTATTGATTATTAAATTAATTTTCCTTAATGGTTTTTAAAAAAATTTAGATAAAATTAATTTGGATTTAAAGATTTAATAATACTAGTTTACTTGGGGCAGGGGAAGATAGTAATCAATCATTAACCATTTCAAAATAATTTAAATAACATCAAGATAAATTAGACATCTAGTTAATATAACTCAAGCCAATACTGATTACAATTGAAGATAAATTATAAAATAACCTCAGTTTTAACAAACACTACAAAATATTCTAATTTACTTTGATTCAGCATAATTATATATATATATAGGAATCTGCGTATTTTGTTATAAATATTATTAAATCAAAACTTAAACTCCACTTGCATGTAGAAAAATCAAATCTAGCAGGTCTGGAAAAAGATATTTGTTTGGAATGTCATAAGAATTTCATTTTTTACATCATAATTATTAAATTATATATTCTTGGTTAAACATTCAAAAAGGGATCATGATTTAAAACAAGTCTTAGGTGGTGAATTATATCTTGAATTATTGGGAAGACTGATCTGCTGAACAGCTTTTTATACTTTTCTACGAGGCAAGTTCTGTTTTGCTATCTGATAGAGAAATATATAATCCACTATAAAGAAGTAGATTTGAATGTGCCAGTAATATTTCTTGTGTTAATATTTAATTAAGAATCCAGAACTTTTTAATATGGAAACTTTTCCAACAGAAACAAAATATTTACTACTAAATATTCTAATACTAAAGAAGCTGTCTGTAAAATACTTGCATTACAATCTCAAGTAGATTCAGTACACTGCATTAGCATTGCGTTTAGCTGCTTTATAAATGGAATTTACCTGCCACTGATCTTTGTAAATGTGGGCAAATACAAACTATGAACCAAAGCACTAATGACTGTTGAATCTAAGGCTACAGTAGAAGAATTGAAAGTCTTAATAAAATCACTAGGAATCTATTTTCTTGTTAAAATTTTTTGGGGATATTTTATTACCAGTTAAGTCATCTAAAAGGAAATAAGTTAAATAAATAATCAAAACTGAGAAATAAAACATATAAATCAATATTTGTGAGGTTTTATATATTTATATCCAGAGAATTTTGAAAATGTTACCAAGTTTCAAATGAATGTTGAAAATATATAATTTTGTACTTTTTTACAGATAAATATTTTAATTTCACTTATTTTTTAGACATTTTACTTTTTACTAAAATGAACTTCTATGAAGAAGAGACAGAAATTTGTTGATAAAAAAAGCAGCTTTCACGTCAGTAAAAGCTGAACACCAGTCACATTAATTATATGTCAAAAAAATATAATTTAGATAAAGACAATTCTTACTTAACCTGTATTTATAAAAAACAAAATTAGATGAAATTGTTATTGTATAAATAAACTTTATACTAAGCAAATTTTATTATTACTATTATCAAAAATGTCAAATATTTTAAGTCATATACCAATGAGATGAGAAAATATTGCATCCCCATTTTAAGATTCTGATAATCTAAAACACGAAACTTTCAGTTGTCTAAACAGTCTTTGAGAGTTATCAGATTTTTAAACCACGTGGCATTGATCCCCATTCTAATATATTATCATGTAATTTAGTAGATGTCATTTTAAATGCATTCCAAATTGAATAGAATGATCAAATACGAAGAACTTAAATGTTTCTCTTAAAATATGAATCTTTTATTATCTTAGGTTGCAATGTAAATTTTAGAAATTATTATCCTGATGTACTTTAAAACTATTAGGTTTCACGACATATATTTTAGTAATTAGCAACAATCTTAATAGTAATTTGATTTAGCTTTCAAATTAAACTAGAATCATTAAACTATATTAAAATTATTGATAATTATAAAAATTATATATATATCCAAAAACCTTTTTACTTGAATAAAAATACAAAAAAAAAAAAAAAAAGAAATTCAATGATGAAGTTATTGAATTGTTTATAGGCAATATCAAGTAAATAATTAATGGTCTGATGACGCGAGATCTAACTATTTAAGTGAAATTAAAAAAAGATCACTAATTAAAACTTTACAGAACACAGTTTTAATTAATTCCAACTATGTACAATTCAAAATAACTATATTTGGCAGGAAAAAAACAACCATACAAGTCAACGGTTTCACTTTATTATTGGTAGAAACTACATTAAGAATCTACTGATGCTAAAATATTGTAAGAAGGGCAATAAATTATTTCATGATTAAGGCTTAACAAATATTAATCACACCAGTTGGAAAACCAAAAATAAAACTGAAAATATGTAATCCCATATATAAAATAAAGAGAAACAATCTGCATGTTCAGTGTTTACAGTAGCATCTAAACTTTTTGACAATTATCAAAAGAAATCATATTTTCTAATTGAATACGAAGATCTCAATAACATATTACCAAAACAACACAGTAATTTGCATAATACCAGTTTTGGTTAAATACAATTGATTCAACAATTTACAGCAATATTACACGAAATCAAAATAACTATTTTCTCATTGTAAAATATTTTCCCCCTTAAGATCACACATATCAACAAATCTCAATACAAAATTATACTACATTCAAAATTCAAAAAAAATCATTTGTCAAAAATAATCAAAACAATTCCATTGTGAACTAGAAGAAAAAAAGTTGCTGGTTAATGACATATGGTACATGAATCCTGAAAATCTTTTCACATCATTCTACTAAAGCACCATATCTGAAAGCCTGAATAATCATATATAATTAGATGACATGATTATTAGGCTTTCTAGGTGGAGAGAATTACTTTTGCATTATAACTATCAAGCAACTACCTACCTTTGATTCCTATTATGCTACATGTTAAAGCATAAAACATTCACAAATAGACTGATGTGAAAAATTTTGTGCTGTCAAATACAGACATTGATGATTGGACTGCCTTTATATTAGGTCAGTTTTATGCACCTTTGATCAGTAAAATATAATCAAGAATACAGTATCCAACCTATGCATCTTAGACAAGCTTGGATACAAAATTTAGAATGTTTCAATATTTTGGGTGGTTATAATAAAAGCAAAAGGTAACTGCAAGGCTACATTACAAAAGCCCTGCTCCCGTAAAGACAATATAACCAGAAATCTATGTTCAGAGAGATGTTTCAAGAGTTCATTAATATCAAATAGATTACTGTTATCAAATTCACATTAAATATAAGCTATAGAAATGACAAATTATTTTATTGAGATACATGCAACATCGTTCACATCTATCTTTAAAAAAATGTGTGTGTGGGTTGGGGGGGGGGGTATTTCAAATACAATATCTGCTTCATTTTTCTTCTCTTGAATGTTAACTTCACCCAAAAATATTCAGGAAAGAGATACTGTTAAGAATTATATCATCACCATCAGATCAGAGTATAATTTTGGATTAGTAAAAAATTACAAAAAAAAAAAAACTATATTAAAGTTTGCACTGATACAGATAGTAATACCATAAAAAGAGAAATAGATCCATTGTTCTACAAATAAAATGCTTAATAAAAAAATAATAATGATAGCAGAAAAAAGTAACTTAAATTGGTAGTAAATCAGAAGTTTGTATACCTGATAACTGTTCCGGACTATATATCAAGATCTTTAACAAATATTGTCAACAATATCTTTCCAAGCAATAAGCAATGAAATTACAGTATTATAAAAACAACCCCCCCCCCCTTGACATTCCCCAATAATAAATGTTTTCAAAATCCTTTGCAATAATATAACTTTTCCTGCATTATTGTATTCCAGAATTTACAAATTAAGCCCATCACTAATTAAAAGATGTTTTTTTCTTCATTTACAAGTCATTAATTTAAAATTTTTAATATTTAACAAATAAAAATAAATTTGAAGATTTTTCCAATATATTAAACAAGTTAAAATATAATTGGCTATATTTTAATTTCTAAAATACTTATCAACTTACTCTCTGCGAGCTCTTTCTACTTCTTTCTTGGAAGGAAGATGACATCCATCAAAAACTAAGATTGGTGTTACTCCATATGATAATAATGCATTAACAAATTTTAAACAGTAAAATACATATCTGAAATTGTAAAAAAAAATAATAATAATAATAATAATAATAAATAGATAAAATTATAAAAAGTTGGTTTTAAAAATAATTTAAAAAATTTTTAATTATTATAAATACATTACTTCAAAACAATGTTTAATCGTAAAAAAAATAACTATAAAAAATTTATTTTAAAAAACTTGTGTCTTTAAAAAATTTTAATTATTATAAATACATTTCTTTAAAATAATGCCCAAAAACAAGAGATTTACGCTAATGGATTCAAAAGTTGTTATATTCAAAATTTTTGATCACCTACAAATGAGCCAAATTGTGGAAACGTAGATAGGATGAGTAATTATAATGGTGCGGCCAACTAAACGGTGTACTGATGTTTGTTTGGATGGCAACAACACCATCAAGCGTGTTCCCGCAGCTAATGTACTAGAACCTCATAAGGAACTATGGACAAAGTTAGTAATAGTTAATCATCATTTATAATAATTTGCCATTGATGTAATATATACACAATTTGTGAAATTCTATTTCCATAATCTATTTATTGTTTTAGATTTAAAAGATATAATATATATTTATTACAAAAATAAAACATTATTTCAATAAACTTATTTAACATTGAGCACTTTTGTCTAATTAATAAATAAATCTGTTCAATTGCACCAAGACGTTTTTATTTAAAAAAACAAATTACTCATCCCTTTTATTATTATACGTTAAGGGAGGGTTCCTTTAAGCCTATGCATGTGAACACCGTCGTAACTACCAGCATTTTTGTGCAAATTTGCCATAGTTTACACAAACAAAATTTTTCCAAAAAATATTATTTCACATATTATCACGTTTACAATATTATAATTTTTAGCATACTTCCATAATTTTTTAAAATAAATTTATAATTGCATATAATGATCTTTTTTTTTTTTTTAATAAAACCATTTATTTGTGAAATAAAAGATTTGGAAAGTAATATAAGAATAAATATTATGTAATTGTAAAAAAGGATGTATAACACTAACAAGATCTTATTGTCATTTGGTGCAAAAGCAGAAGCTTTAGATCTTAGAGAAGGAAGGTATAGTTGATGTGGAGATGGGAGAAAGATTATTAAAAATTTATTTTTGGAGTAGAGGATGTTAAAAGAAGTGTGTGAGAAATTTAAAAGACTAGAGAAACTATGATTTTTTGTTTAGAACTTTTTTAAAAAAATTGGGGAACATGAGAACAGAAAAGCGAATATTGAAATAGCATTTTTAGAATGGGATAGGAGGGAGAAAAAATGAACCAGCATTAGAGAAATAATTGGGTAACAAGGAATAAGAAATAAAACAAGTTAATATGTAGTAGCTAAGGATTTTGAAGAGAGGAAAAGTTTAACTTGGGCTTTCCAGTCAAAAAGCTTATGCTAGAAATTTTAGACATGTTTAAGAAGTCCTTATCAATAAGATCTCTGTAATGTATTAATTAGGGTGGAATTATTTACAATGTATTGAGCTGGTATTTTTATGTCAGCTCATACTCATATATATATATACACACATATTTTGTAAAAATAAAATATATACTGTAACGGTCAGAAAACGTGTGACTCGTAAACATAGTGCAGAATTCGACCACCATACAGAACAGCAGCACCATCGAGTAGCGAAGCCACCCGTGGTACTGAGTTCGAACATAGTTTATCGGTTCCACAATACAATCCACGAAACAACGCATCTGATGTGACATTAGTAAAGATTTCCTTAGGCACGGTGGTCAGGGATATGCAAGAGACTCATGATTTTATTCTCGAGTTAGCCAATAATCAAACTAATATTAATTAAACATTCATATTTACATAATCGAGGAAATATATAGAATGGGTATCGAATAAATGAAACGTAAATGCAGCCGTATAGTTTAAAATTATTTATTAATACATTTTAATAAAATCATTGACTAATAATATTTTATGGACTAACAGCTTCCGTAGCGGGATTTGCGACATGATTATATTTTAAAGAATACATTTATTTATTTGTTTACAAAATGAATTCACTTATTTGAAGGCGTAATCTAGCTACCTAAAATTCTCGAGTAAGTATTTCTAATGCATGCCTGGAGGGATTTATACCTTTGCAATGCAAGAGTCTAAAGTATGGGTTATAAGAGTAATGGCAGACATATTTATTTAATTAAAATATTTATTTATAACTAAGGGAAAACATTTATTTGAGAGTGAATTATGAAGATAATGCAGAGGCGGAGTGATATATAGAATAATAAAATTAAGTGAAGGAACACGTGGTACGCTTTAGAAAGGCGATATGGAATGGCAGTATATTGAAACTGCAATGCCGCGAATGAGTTTATAAGAATGTCGGGCTGGTCTCTGCCTCGGCCCGACGAAGTAAGGTGTCACATAAGCATAACCAGGGACAAGCGGTCCGTGTCGCAGTTTGCCGGCTGGCTGCATGACATTGTCAAATCCTACGGGAGCACCCATTATGCCCGCTTGTGTAGGACGACTGGGGTTAATTTCAACCCTGAAGAATCCGGAATATTTCACGGCGGAATGGGTCATCGCATCTCTAAAACGTAACACATGTATACTGTATAAACGATTATGATGAGATTTAAATAGATTTCTGACTCGGCCCTACATTACCAACATTTACTCAAGAACTCTGGCGACTCTCAAAGAAATGTGATTTTCTAGAATTATTCATTAGATTTAATAAATACAAAACATATATAAACTGGGAGTTATTACAACTAATATGCCAGCCATTTGCGAAGTAGTAGACCCTGCATTACAATAAATGATGCACTGAATGCGTGTCGATTTATATGAAAGTGAAGTTATTAAGGAAATAAGAATGTCAGGCTGGTCTCTGCCTCGGCCCGACGAAGTACATATTAATGAAAATGAGACACGCATTCACTGTTTCAAACGATCATAGATTTAAACTTTGAAAATTGAGATAATTATGAGCATGCAATAATTAAATAATAAATATGGATAAAATGTAGTTTTTTAAAAATACGCACCCAAGATAGAATGAGGTAAGCTAGATTAGTAGAGAAATTTACACATTAAGTTAATTATTCAGTTTTAGTTATACATATGGTAGTTTTACATTTTATAATTTAGATAAGTAGTATGAAGAAGAGCTATAGCATATTATTAGAGTACTCTAGAGTTTGAACACAGACAGGTACCTGTTTTATAAGAAGTTTTCTGATTCCATTAGTTTAGCAGCAAAAGGTTCACGAGTGGCAATTCTTTCTTGTATTTAGATATTTCATTTAATTTCACAGCAGCAGCAGCTTTTTCATTTATTTCAGGCAGCAGATCTTCATGGTGAATTTATGACGGGCAATGGAAAGTTCGGCATCCGATAGGCCATCTCCCGATGGAGAATAATCTAGGTGCTTTACTCGGTCATACCTTGGCAGGAACAAATTATTTTTATTATTTTTGGAGACTCTCAGTGATCGAGAGCAAAGCTAAAGTTTAAGTGAATGTCTCCAGCAAGTCTAAGATGGCCTCTTTTTTTTATCTTGATCTTTCACATTTTTGTTAAGGTATTTTTAGGTTCTACTTAATCTGCCCTGAGGATAATCAATGCATTTTGTTGGTTTTTAATTAAAGAAAGCTGCTGTTCTATTGTTTACATTTTACATTTACTAATTATATTTTGGGGAATTTTTCTTTAATTAATCTATTATCTATCACTGACCGATGCTTTTCAATTTCAAAGACAAAAAGGGAACATAAGATTATTTTAACTTTTAATTAAATATTACATCTGATTTTTTTAGAATTATTATTAAACGAAATTTAAACAAAGCAATAAATATGAACTTTATAATCCAAAATAAATGATTAAAATTATGCAAAATTATATAACTAAAAGAAATCTAAATTATATTATTTTATCCCTATTTATTGCGTTTAATTTGAGATCGAAATGTGTGCGTGTTTATGCTGAATTCTACATATATTTATACATTTTAATATTGCTACACACACACAATTCGATATCAAAAAGTTTAAATTTGGGCGGGATAAACCGGTCAGTGAGAGACGACAGAAAAAGGTGAAACTTAAGATTCGAATACGAATCTTACTGTTTCAATACATTGTAATAAAAACTTGTTTTATTAGAAATAAATAAACACGTATTTTTCTATTAGCTCATATATATATACACACATATATATTTTGTTAAAATATAAATATCGTTTTATAATACATAATTTTTAAGAAAAGAAATATAAATTAACACTTAATTTTAAAATGGAGTTTTAAGAAGTTAAAATAAATTAGATCATGATCTTACATTTTTGATAAAAGTTTGTCTTTTATTTAGTCTTTAAAAAAAATTCTTAAAGATAGAAGGGAAAAGAAAGCAATTAATTCTATTGTTGGGGCTTTGACAGTGAAGGTATTTTTATGCTATCTATTACGCTGATCAATTGGAATGTTTCTTTGGAATTTTAAAATAAAATATGAAATAAAAGAAGAGAATATTAAAGGTGTGAACTGAGACTTTAAAAAAAACTATAAATTACGGACTTTCCTTTTGTTTAAAATTAATTGGATTTTTCTACCAAAGAATACAGAATCTATAAGCCAATTCAGCTCGGACTCTCCAATAAAAAAAAATCGTAAAAATTACATTAAAAAAAAAAAAATAAGAAGTAAGCGCAAGGAGAAAATGTTGAGCAGCTAGATCTAACAGAACTTTCCCTTTTGGGAACCTCTTCCTATTACCACCTGGAACTGCCTTGTAAATGCCGGACATAGAGAGCTAGTCGGGGAGAACGAACTGGAAGATCTCGGACAAACCATGAAGAATATAAAGTGAAATATTCCACACACACAACACCTACACTGATCGATCAGGGTAAATAGATTTTTTTATTATAATTTCAAGAGACATTTGCGTAATAGAATTTAAAATAAAATAAAAAAAGCCTTCACTTCAAATATCCCAAACTTTCAGCAATAGAAAAGGGGGGGGGGGGAATATGTATTCTTTAAGTATATGTATTTACTAACCCAAATTAATCCACATTATATTTTTGTGTTATGTTTTATTAAGTAAACTTACCTTTGGTTTCTGTGATTGTTGTTCTGATAATGTATAGGTATGAATAAGAAAATTGTATACTCGATCTAAGGGCAAGTAAAATTTAAGAGGATAAGATTTAACATTAGAAAGAGGAGGTTTGAGTGGATTTTGTTTTAACAAACACACTCTTATAGTAAATCGCCCTTGAGTTCACTCATAGTTATATATCATGTTTTTTTTTTGATGAAAATATTGGTAGAGTGACGGCGCATGATCCTTCGAGAACGATACATGTTAATTCTTGATTAGAAAGAAAAAGAATCGTGAGGGGTTGATTCGACAAGTGCGAGGGAAGGGAATAAACAACAAATAGAATAAAGGTATAATAAATATTTCAACAACAGTGAAGTGTCATCTCTTTCTTTTTATTTATTATAATTAATTCTTATATTTCATTTTGTAATCTTTTGGTCCGTAAAAAGGAAATTATTTTAAGGTTTGCATTTGGTGATTGCCGTTCGTAAATAAATTAACCGTTATTATAGAAATTTTATAATACGGTCTAGGCAGAAATACTTGGTGGCGCCCTCAAACGACCACCGTATGTTGCAATCTCTTGAAATTTAAGAGCGTAACAAAATGTTTTGTTACAGTATTTTGTTCCAAGCCTCCTTTGAGTTCAATATTTAGAGCATAAAATAACTCGTGTTTTATTGATAACCAGTGATTGTTAATATAATGTCTTGTTTATTGAGCTGCAAGTGTATAGCACTCTTCAACATGGACATATTCGTAACACAGACAATTTTTTATATGTATAGTAGAAGTAATATAAATCAAGATCAAGCAAAATTGTAAAAATAATAGCAGTTATTAACGATAAACTGAAGGAACACATTTTATATATATTTTATTGAGTGTGTTCACTCATGCATTCACCAAAACAATAAGAATAACTACTGTATTTTTATTTAATATACATCTTTTTATAGAAATATAAGTGATGTTGTTATAAAGAAATTAGAATTTAATTATTTTGATGTTTTTAAAACATATATATATGTTCTAAAATTTAGTAAAACTTAGCATTACACAGAGAAAATATTTTATTACGCACATCAAATTTGGAAAAGGATAATAAAAAAAAAAGAATAAAATGTATGTGCTTTCAACATAAATCAAAGAAATTTTATTTATTGGTTTATTCCCATTTTTTGTTTATATTTTTCTTTGAATAGCATATAATTGAAGTCATGTGGTTAGCTATAGTATTATATATATACTTGGTTTTATATATCATTATCTACTCAATAATATTTTTCCAACAATTATTATCTGCATCAATTTTATCTTCACAATTAAAAAAAATTACAGCATTTTTATTTCATTGTATATTTATTCTTTCCACTTTTCATTTTATTTCTGAACTAATGAATGTCTCAAAACACAATTCTCATTTCCTTAGCAGATAGTATTAAATATCAAAAGCAATCTACAGTGCTGCCATATGTAAATATTTTCCCATATTAAAACAGTAATAATATTTATAATCCATGAAATACGTTTATGTTTAGTATCAGATAAAATGTAGATGAGAAATAAAGCTTGCAAATGTTCTTAATGCCAAGTGAATTAAAGATATTGTTTATTTTGGATTGTGTGAACAGTATAAGCATAATGGATTAAAATGATGACACAATGCATAAAGTTAATAGATAATTTATTTCTAAGTCCTTGTATAAAAAATGAAATAAATGTAAAATATATTCTAGCTATATAATTATGAGAAGTGGGAAAGAGGGCAGATAAGTCAGTTATTAAAAAAAAGAAATTATAGGAACAATTTGAATAAAAAAAAAAAATTACATAAAAATAAAAAAAAATACAAAAGGATATAAAACTAGAGGAAGCTGTTATTTCATACAAGGACAGAAATTTGGGATACCAAAAAAAGAAGATAAAAATTTTGATCGCAATTGTTTTATGTAGAGATGATAGGAAGAATATTTTTGGATGCAAGATATTAAGAGATTCAGCAAATATTAGGGAGAGGAAGTATTAGGGAACAAAAGAGACAATTTTTTTTTTAAGGCAATGTAAGATAGATATTAGTACTAAAAGAAAAAAAAATCGTTCAGTACTGGAAGAATGACTTAATTGTGAATTGGGAATAATATAGGGCTGAAAGTAATAAGTTTTTTAGTAGTGTATAAATGTTTCGGGGGAAGGAAATATTTATTTTGGATCTCTAAACATACAGCTATGCACTAAAACTGGATTTCAACTAAGGTAAAGTCAGTTTACATCGCACATCAGATTTGTTGTGTAAGCATTAATATTAACTGAAAATATCATTCAAATGTTTTTTCTAGAATTATTATTTTTTAATTGAATTCTTATTGTGTATGTGTGTGTATGTACGTATGTATACATATATAACCCAAATAATTCAAAAAGTTACATTCATTCTTGAAAAATGATAACTTACTGATCAGTTTTTTCTCCTTTGGCAAGTTTGTCAGCACATGCAAAAGCACCTTTATGAAGCCAACAATATGTGTCAATCGCAACACAACAACCACTAAATTCTTTAACACTGCAAGGAGTGCAGGCTTTCTTCAAAAATGGTAGCAGCCCCTGAATACCCATTATAAAAATAAAAAAAAACTGCAAAAAAAAAAAAAGTTGCACAAATTAGTAGGCTTTACAATAAATAGAAAGATTTAAAAAAATAAATATAAATACCATTAAAAGCAATATATGCAAGAGAGCTTATGAAAAACATTTTTACACAATACAAGTTTTTCATTTTATTAACTTCTACTATACATAAACATAAATTACTTGTTTTAGAAATAGTACTTTATTAACAAAAGAATTAAGGTGATACAGATCACTAGCATCAATTTTGATGTTAATTATTTGTGCAGACTACTAATAATAGTTTAATCATACACGGATTCTAAAAAAAAATTATTACAGAAACAAAAAATATAAATGCAATCCACAAATAAATTTATTATCTGTATCTCTATATTTATACATAAAACTCCGTTATATTATGCACTATTGCAAAAGCACAAATGAGAATTATAAAATATCCTTGCAAGGTTAATGTCGAAACATCAGAATTAAGACTGAACTTCAATCTAGAAAACTTTAACTCTCAAGTCAATACCTTTACTCCTGTGCTAAACCACAGAGGACAATAAAAATATTTTTCTTTTAATTATAACTTTTTCTTTATATTAACCATTATAAACATATTTTAAATTTAGTGTTATTATTTTTAAAGTATATCTTAAAATGTCAGCCTCCCCCCCCCCCATCTAAACAAGCACACTTTCAAAAAAAAAAAAGGCAATTTTACAATCCTATGTACCACAATTTAAATGATTAAAATATTTGAGGACAAAAAGTATCTAATCTACATTAGTACAACAATGTTAAATATATAAGCAATATAAAATAATTTAAGGTTATTATTCTTAATAATATTTTATAATTTGGAACAAAGTGGGTTTGTAAAAAAAAACCTGTTGTTTAAGTTGTTCTATATATGAAAAAAAAAAAACTGACCTGCAACAATTAAATTTGAACCTGGACAACCATGTTTAATGGATTATCAGTAAAAATGTGAAGTTCTTAAAGATATTAATTAAAGTAAGACATTATATCAGTATTGCATACAATAGACTAAAATATTTTTAGTGTGAAGTTAGTCTTTTAGAAAGCATCAACAGAAAAATTAATTAAAAGGAACTATCTTATTTAAGTATATTTAATTAAAAATAAATCTCAGGTAGTTCCCTTCAACTGCTATGTGCATATGTTATGTGAATTTGGACATTTTCAATAACAAAAATTTTTTGGACTTTTCTGCACTATTACATCATTAAACCTTTTAATTAGGTAATACTTGTTTTGTTTTTTTATAAACTTTATTAATAAATTATATATAAGTATTAATATATATAACAAGTCAATTATATACAGCACACAATAATATAGTGTGTGTGGGTGTGCACAAATATATATAAAGTTGAAAGGAAAAGTAGAAATAATCAGACATAAATTTTTGCAGACATTTTCTACATTTCACTTGGAATAATAATGACTGTAAAGAGTTAAATAACTCTCAATTTAAAACAGAATTTTATTATTAATTAAAACATTTAAAAAGGTCTAAATAAATTATTATAATTCTGATTTTGAAATTTAAAAACAAGCATGTTTCTGACAATTGTAAAAAAAAATTTTAAAAAAAAACTTTTAATGCTTGTATACATTTTATCTATGTAAAAAATTTTATTATCTATTTTTAAAAATCTTTGACAAAATTTCCAAATGCAGCTTTTTAATTAAGTGCTTTTGGAGGCATTAAAATTGGTTTTAACTACTTGAGTCATAAGTACGCATTATGCGTATGCCATAGATCGTTCATTGAAGTTCGGTTTTCATTTCGAAATTACAGAAAAACTAAGAGGACTACACGTGTGTATACCATAGTTCTCTGCACTATTTTGTTCCCTTTCTATACATAGTTGCCATATTTTTGTCGGACAAAAATGAATTTTTTTCCATGTAAGGTCAATTATTATTATTTTTTTCTCAGTTTTTTAGATTGTATGGAAGAAAACTAGATGGAAAAAGTGGATTCAGAAGTGGATTCTACCAGCGTTGAATTCAAGGTCCTTAGACTCTGATGAAACATTTCCCACAACTGGTGAGTATTCTATTTTAGACTTTTTCCGTATGTTTTTCGATAAAAAATTCTTTAAATTATTACATTTTTATGATGGCTATGATTGAGGCATGGATCCTCGAAAACGTTCAGCCTATCTATATTAACATTTTATTTATATCTTCACTAAAACTTACTTATAAATAAGTTTTATTTACATAATATTCAGAAGTAAAACTATATTTATATAAATTATTATAAATGTAACAGATTGTGAATTGCTTTCCTTATTAAAATTTTGTAATAGCTTCATTACTGATTACTTTTGCCAATTGGTAAACAAAATCTACAATTATTTATCTTTTATTAATAATAAATAATAGTGAATAATATGAAATATTTAATATTTTATATATTTATGTCATATAATATGAACAGGTATGCTTCTCTGGAAGACATCTTGAAAGAGGTAGAATATAAACATTTTTTATATGTGTCTTAGAATCTTTTTAGTAATCTTTGACTGCCTCTTGAAATGAGAAATTTTTTTCATATTCTAAATTTGTAAATTGTTTTCTGTATTAGCAATGGTTATTCAGTATGATGATGTCATAAACAAGGCTGGTTTATCCCAAGTCTAAAATCAAAATATGAACAGGTATACTTCTCTGGAAGACACATCTTAAAAGAGGTAGAATATAAACATTTTTTTATATAAATATGTGTCTTAGAATTTTTTTTAGTAATCTTTTGACTGCCTCTTGCAATGAGAAATTTTTTCATATTCTAAATTTGTAAATTGTTTTATGTATTGGCAACGGTTATTCAGTATGATGATATTATGAACAAGGTTGGTTTATCGAAAGTCTAAAATCAAAATAGTTTTGAGCAAATAATGAAAAATTATGAACTCAAAATTTTAATGCATTCTTGTGATTAATCAGGCTTTTGAGTGTTCCCATTTCAAATTATATGATATTTTACTATTTTATTGTATTTATAATAGTAAGTAATAATATTTCCACTTTCTTCATTATTTTTACATTTTCATAGAATTTTAATTTTTTTTTATCTTTTATTCCGGAGGGCATTTTTTCTTCCAGACGCCTAATGATTTTCTCAACTTAGAGGGTGCAAGAAAAAATGAAGATTTCTTATCTTCCTAAATTGTTAGGTTCTAAAGGTATGGATCATCTCAAGTAAGAAGTGTTATATGTTACTAGAATGGAAATTTTGTGAAGAATACAAAGAAATTATCACTGAAGATGTAATTTGAACTTTAGTTAATGATAAATTCCAAATTATGAACAAACAATAAAATAATAATTATTTTGGATGTGAAAATTTCTTTTTTTCCTTATTTTTTATATAGTTATCACTATTTATCTTAGGCTTATTATTATCCTTAGTTTTTCTAGTTTCTAGCAATGTAAAGTTTTTTGCTCTAACACTATTAAAACTAAAGTTATTGTGAAAATTGTGACTCAGGTCAGTTTTTAAACAAATTCAAATGGCACCTCATGATTAAAGCAGTTAATCAAGATAGATTGAAAACAGTTAGTGTTTTTATCACCTCAAGAGTAAAAAGGATTACAGATTGAAAACAGTCTACAATGTGTTTTTATCACCTCAGATGATTCTATAAAAAGGCTGATTAGAAAAATAAGTCAGTTTGGCTTGTAGTTTTTGTAAGAGCTGATAGCTAGGTACAAAATTAGTAAAAAATTTGTGAGGTAGTTAGCTGCAGTTTGTTGGTAAATGTAGGAAAGAATGGCAACAATATGCAGAGATGGCTAGTAGTTATGCAGAAAATTGCATGAAGATATAAGAATGCAAAGAAACAGCTGGTCTACAGTTCAATAGTGGAGTTGGAATTCTCATGAAGGATAATGATCCACTTCTTTCTATTGATATTCATAGCTACAAATGTAATCTGAGAAAACAGCTAACTTTCCTGGACCAATCCTAGCCAGAAGGGAAATGATCAATGCCAACAACCATACCCGCATTATACCTTCCTGATTATGACAATCCTGGATTATACTTGTCTCACCAAGACCAACTCACAAAGAGAAGCACAGATAAATGTATATACAATGGTGAGTAGTGTTATATATAATAACGAAATTTTAAATAATTTCCTTAGTAAAATAATATTTTTATAACTGATAAATATAAAAAAACGATATTAGTTTAAAATCATTTATTAAAGGAGAAAAAAGGTTTAAATCTATATTTTTAAAATTAAAAAAAAAAAAACCTTATAATTAAATATCAACCTATGATCATGCAACATATATAGAGAATTACTTTAAAATTGTGATGTTCAGATGAGAGCATGTGTCAGCAGGAGCTTCTTACTTGGGAACTAGAAATATCAGTGTTGATGCTTTGTCCAATCTAGATGAAGAGAAAAAATTTTAAGGGTTCCGCAGAGATAGCGTGGGAGAATTGGGAACCTTATAACTTGAAGAGTTTCCATGTATTGTCATAGATAAACTTAGCAGAGAGAATTTTGTCTTTACTTTGGATTTTTCTGAGGGTTGCAATATTTTAAAAAAAAAAAAAGGATATTTCCAGAAAATTTTTTAGATTATAAAAGAAAGAGAGACATTTTAAAATGTGTTGATAATTAAACAATCAAAACAGTTATCCGTTGAAAACTGACTTTTTTTAAAAAAAAAAAAAAAACAACAAAACTGTAATCATCAGAGTAAAACTTGTTATTAAAATAACAAATGAACTTTATAAAATACTAGTTTTCTACTTCACCTATGAGTAGTAATTAATTTACCTGCACTTTACGCGAAAAAGTGAAGCTTGCAAAGTATTATTAAAAGTTATATGGCTAAGCGCTTTCGGAGAACTTAAGTCTCTATATTTATAGACTACATTAATTAAAGTTTAGCGGTGATTTATGCAAAATTTATTCAAATTTTCTTTCATAACGACCGTTTTCTGGAGATTGCAAAGCAGGATTCCTTTCGGTTTATTGCAAAGTTATCATCTGCAATAAAGCATGCCTCCTTAATCTTTCGTTTTACATCGTTACATTCGGTGCAAAGTGCCCTTGCCATAGTAGGTTCGAACACATGGCATGTTCTTTGGTGCTTGACGAATATTGATTTGTATTCAGTATTATTTATAGCTCTCCTATATAAATAATGATGTTGAGATGTTCTTGTTGTAATGTTGGCACGGGTCTCTCCCTAATATGCCGCTCTAAGTAGATCCATTGGTTGAGCATGAAATTTTATATACTTTCAGTATTGAATCAATTATGAAAATATTATTTAACAAATTAAAATATGATGTAAATGTCATTGGGTGTATACACACACACATGCATAAAATTTTAATCATTTTTTAATATTTTTTTTTACAACTGTAAAGTTTAATCATGCGTTTATTATTTAATATGACGATTGTAATATAAGTCAATTGTACTGCATATTTACATGAGTATATATGTTATAACGGTCGGGTGATAGTGGAGTCTTCCGTATCTGCCGTACAGGGTGCCACCAGGCTATTTGAACCTGGAAAATTTATATAGTAGATAGATACATACTGTTAAGATCAAATTTTATATATATTTTTTATTCCGACTGTCATCCAATGCCACTAGCTCAGGAAGCAGCAGAGATAATTTATAATATAAATTCTTATAAATTTTAATAAAGATTTATATTCTCAAAATATATTAATATTTAAAAATAAAATAAGCCACTGCCAGTAATTAACACACAAAACATTTATTGACACACATATATAAATTTGAGGAATAAATTAGATATTATTAATTTTAATTATTTAGAAAATCCGCACAGATGGACGTTTTAATATTATTTTTTTACTTAGGAACATTGCGTGTAGATAGGCTACATAGATTTCTCAACTAAAAACATTTCAAAACAATCTTTCAATATCGGACTAAAAGTTCGCAGCCAAACCATTGCCTGCTTCCAGATATATAGTCGCAACCAATGTAATATGAAGATGCTAGCATAAAACCACGCTGACAGGAATGTGCATCTGACAGTGTGATATTATTTGAAGGACATAATCCTCGTCCAGTACAGGAATGTGCGTCTGTCTGGCGAAGGAATCATGTATAAACAATAATTAAAGATATGCTACATATGGGGGAAAGCGGTCTATATGCCGACTTACAGTCCCTATCCATAGAGCTAAAAAGGGTTAATTGAGCAGGAAATACGTCTGCGTCCATTGCAACGCAATGACTAGATCTTTGGGTCATGCATTCAGTTGCGCTTTGCCCTGTATGCTAACATGCTTCACATTACATTGATATAAACACCCATATATCCCTTCACTAGCATCGACCTAACTACGAGACAAATAGCCTGAAATTAAAACCCATTCAAAATAATCATAAACGATTAAAATATTAAGTCATTGATGGAATTGCAGAGGTAAAATTACAATAAACCCAATGGCACTCATCATAAGGTGCCGCATTTACACCAATAACTTAAAAGATATATGAATAAATACGTTTGGACACTCAGCATGAGGTGTCATATTTACCGATATCTATATATTTCAATCATATGAAAATAAAATAACTAAACGTTAATGAATCTATGCAGCTATCCACACCCAACTTAAATTTAAATATATTCAAATAATTTAATCAATAAATATTAATAAAAAAAATGGAAATGATTAAATTAGCAAACTCAAATATATAAAATTAAACATTAATAATTGATTTTGAAATCTTAAAAGTCAGATTAAAGTTCATTTTAAAAATTAGGTTTAGTTGATTATTAAAAGCTTGTCAATTCTTGATGAAAGTTTTTAATAACTTTTTTAAAATTTTACAGTTCATATCTTACAGTAGAAGAGCTCCCGGTTCCTGCTGCCAACTCCTGCGAAGTCTTTATTGGTCATACTTTCATGAAAGACCAGTCTGTTGTTCCGGAGATGGCCTTAGCTGGTTCAATCCTGGTACTATTTTATTGTAAGACCCATATGATTCGGGTCTACAAATAGGGCCATTCATAAATTAAGTCACTTCATTTGAAATAAGCGAGAATGAAAAGTGCATCTTTTCACCCTTCTCAAAAAATCAAGCTGAAACTAACACTCAACTTGAATTGTTTTCTTTTTATAGTAATCCTCCAGATTCATTGAACATAGTTTCCTGTTCCAATGATTTTCAGTAAGGTCCGAGCATTGGTTACTGCTTCTATTGGATTTTCAAATTTTTTTATTCTGTAATCTGACTTTTTAATTATATAAAAGCCCTAAAGGCTAGTTTGCTTTTCGTTTAATTAATAACATAATCATTTCCATTTACTGAGATTACATATGAATCTTAAAATTGAAATTAACATTTATTTCTATCTTCATTTATGTTACTTTTTAACAAAAATATTTTATCTTTAGATCTTTACTTTTTTTTATTACTGAAGAAAAAATGCTTTTAAAGTTTCCATCTGTGAGATATATTATATATGTTAAACAACTCTTTTTAATTTTAGCTTTTAGTTTTTAATAAATTTATTTTTATTTAAGAACTTTTTATTTTAATTTTAAATTAATGTACCGGCATATTTATATAGTTACATATCAGTAAACTTCCTCAAAAAACAAAAACATTAAAAAAAAAAAGAATTTACTTAGTGTATATGAAAATTTCAAAAGGACAAAACTTTGTGGTTAGTAATTACAAAAACGAATATAATGATAAAAAAAAATTGTTGACTGTCAATTCCTTACTACCAGCTAAATTTCTGCCCCCTCCCTTCCAAGTTTCTTTTCTCCTACTTTTAACTATTACTTAGGCAAGTTAAATGGTTGAATTTTAATAAAGACTTATTTTTTAAAAAAATTATTTATATTAACTATTGCATTTCAATTTCTCGAATTTATTTTTACATATGTGCAATTTTTCTTACTGGCAGTATTTTTTACACAAAATTCAAACTATAACTTTATGTTAGTACAAAAAATATATACTCATTTCAGAAAAAACATTACTGGCATGATTTATTTTTGAAATTGTCAGGGTACTCGTGGTTTATTAAACATCGGCCCATGTTGGGAGTCCAATTATAACGGTCGGGTGATAGTGGAGTCTTCTGTATCTGCCATACAAGGCGCCACCAGGCTATTTGAACCTGGAAAATTTATATAGTAGACAGATATGTACTGTTAAGATTCAAATTTTACATATATATTTTATTCCGACCGTCAGCCCATGCCACTAGATCAGCGAGCAGCAGAGATAATTTATAATATAAATTCTTATAAATTTTAATAAAGATTTATATTCTCAAAATATATTAATATTTAAAAATAAAATAAGCCACTGCCAGTAATTAACACACAAAACATTTATTGACGCACATATATAAATTTGAGGAATAAATTTAGATATTATTAATTTTAATTATTTAGAAAATCCACAGATGGACGTTTTAATATTATTTTTTTTACTTAAGAATGTTGCGTGTAGATAGGCTACATAGATTTCTCAGCTAAAAACTTTTCAAAACAATCATTCAATCTCAGACTAAAAGTTTGCAGCCAAACCAACGCCTGCTTCCAGATATATAGTAGCAACCAATGCAATATGAAGATGCTAGTATAAAACCACGCTGACAGGAATGTGCACCTGACAGTGTGACATTATTTGAAGGACATGATCCTCGTCCAGTACAGGAATGTGTCTGTCTGGCGAAGGAATCATGTATATACAATAAAGAGAAATGCTATGTATGGGGGAGAGCGGTCTATATGCCAACTTACAGTGCCTATCCATAGAGCTAAAAAGGGTCAATGGCGCAAGAAATACATGTGCGTCCATTGCAACGCCATGACTACATCTTTGGGTCATGCATTCAGTTGCGCTTTGCCCTGTATGCTAACATGCTTCACTTTACATTGATATAAACACCCAAACATCCCTCCACTAGCATCGACAAAACTATGAGACAAATAGCCTGAAATTAAAACCCATTCACAATAAACATAAATGATTAAAATATAAAGTCATTGATGGAATTGCAGAGGGAAATTTACAATAAACCCAGTGGCACTCATCATAAGGTGCAGCATTTACATCAATAACTTAAAAGATATACAAAAAATACGTTTGGACACTCAGCATGAGGTGTCATATTTACTGATATCTATATATTTCAATCATATGAAAATAAAAATAAAAAATAACTAAAGGTTAATGAATCTATGCAGCTATCCATACCCAACTTAAATTTAAATATATTCAAATAATTTAATCAATAAATATTAATAAAAAAAATGGAAATGATTAAATTAGCAAACTCAAATATATAAAATTAAACGTTAATAACTGATTTTGAAATCTTAAAAGTCAGATTAAAGTTCATTTTAAAAATTAGGTTTAGTTGATTATTAAAAGCTTGTCAAATCTTGACGAAAGTTTTTAATTACTTTTTTAAAATTTTACAATTCATATCTTACAGTAGAAGAGCTCCCGGTTCCTGCTGCAATTCCCGCGAAGTCTTTATTGGTCATACTTTCATCAAAGACTGGTGTTTTTCCGGAGATGGCCTTAGCTGGTTCAATCCTGGTACTATTTTATTGTAGGATCCATATGATTCGGGTCTACAATAGTGCCATTCATAAATTAAGTCATCATTTGAAATGAGTGAAAAGTGAGTCTTTTCACCCTTCTCAAAAAAATCAAGCTGGAACTAACTCTCAATTTGAATTGTTTTCTTTTTATAGTAATCCTCCAGATTCATTGAACATAGTTTCCTATTCCAATGATTTTCATTAAGGTCCGAGCTTTGGTTACTGCTTCTATTGGACATTCTAATTTTTTATTCTCTTATCTGACTTTTTAATTATATAAAAGCCCCAAAGACTAGTTTGCTTTTCGTTTAATTAATAACAATCATTTCCATTTACTGAGATTACATATGAATCTTAAAATAGAAATTAACATTTATTTCTATTTTCATTTATGTTACTTTTTAACAAAAATATTTATCTTTAGATCTTTACTTTTATAAAAAAAAGTAAGTTCAAATACTTTTTTTTTTTTATTTAAAAAAAAAATACTTTTAAAGTTTACCATCTATGCGATATATTATATATAGGTTAAACAACTCTTTAATTTTAGCTTTTAATAAATTTATTTTTATTTACGAACTTTTTGTTTTAAATTAATGCAACGGAATATTATATACCGTTACGTCAATGCTTATCAAATAGAATATATATGTAAAATATAATCATTTTTTGTCATTATTAAATATCAATTGAAATATATTAATTGTGTATTATAAATAGCGCGTCTATTCGCATATATATATAAACCACCATATAATAACTTGAATTTTATATTAATCACATATATGTAAGTCACAATGTGATAATTTATTATCGTATGTTAATCAAAATCAGATGGTTTAATTGATATGCATCGCCTTATTCTAGACCTTAATATCATTTTTTTTTAATATTGTTATTAATAAACTTGAATTCAATTGTTAAAAATTGTATTGCATCATCTCTTGTTCACCATATCAGTTATAGAGCTTGTGTTCTTCTGAGCTAGATTCGTGTATAATGGCTGATATATTAAATGGGGATGTACTTTAGTGTTTTGGGGCATCCATAGATGATCAATCATCCTGGTTAGTGCCAAAGAAAATACTCTTTAAATCCCATGCACTACATTTTTAGTTTAGTCTTATTAGAAGTTTATAATTGACCAGTATAAGTGGCCAGAGCATTGATGATGATCAGCATGTTTTAATGTCCCAGCATCTAATTATATATTCTTATGGATGAGTACTTAGTTTATACATCTAAATTATGTTTAAATAATTGCCCAAACTAGCATGGGCTAAATAGTTAACTGGTCGAATGACTGATTTATATTCTTTTTATTGTTCTAATCCTGCAACAAGATACGTTGATTTTTTTTGATTGTTCATTTATGATGGATGATTATTTATTTTGAGCATTACTTAGTAAGTACTTCTATTTTTTATAATGTTGGTTGATGGTTAATTATGCTTAGTTGCTCTAAAGAGTAGCTGGCTGATCTCTCAGATCTATGATCTCATGCTCTTTAGAATATAAAATTTCTTATATATTTTGGATATTAACATTACTTAATATCTTTAAACTTTAACATATCATTTTTACTTGGGGTGGATGATGATTTGCCATAACTCTAGGGATGACCACACCCTTATACCCCATCCCATTACAATATATAGAAGAAAAAAAAGAAATTTCAATGACATATGATACATAGCTTTTAAAAATATAATCATTATTATTAGTGTTATATGCTTTATATCATTATAATGTAATGTATAACTAATAAAAATAGTTTTCTGCCAAATTTTGCTTATAATCCTTCTCGGTAAGTAAGCATATAAATATGTATTGCACCACTATTTATTACTTTTTTAAGAACACTATATTTTTTATCAAAAATTAGAGTAGTGAGCAAGCCACATGGTTCTAAGCGTATGAAAAATTAATATGGCATTGTAAGGATGAAAATTTTTAATATTTTTCTCGAGCAATTATTTAAAATTAATTATTTTCTTATAAAAGACAAAGTGCCATTAGAATGAGAAATATGAACAGTTTTGAAAAATATGTTATCATGTCTTCTGAATGATTATTATGCAAGATATGTGTGATCCAGATTTTATTTAAAATGATTCATGAGAAAATTTTGGTAGGAATTGTGCCAAATAATGTTAAAAATTTCAACCATGATTGAGAAGCATACATATTTTGGAATCTGGTTAAAGTTTTGGAAATTAATTGCAAGTGTTGACTACAGATGTTTGTTAAAATATATAAATTTTTTTTCAAATATTTAAATGAAACACCAATCAAAGATTTGATATAATTGTCCAACAGATCTGCATGCTTGATAGTATGATCAGTAAAAAAGGAACTTGCATATGGAAGTGGAACAAGCAATGTTATATATAGGTGGAGTGGCTTTCAGGATTGAACTGATTGTGATGTATATTTTAACTCTGAGATAGGAAACAAATGATTGAGGACATATTAAAGTAAGACCATCTTTACAAATAGGAAAACAAGCACTTGCAATTGATAGATATGATGATGATCCCCAGATATATGATTTTGTTATGGACACGAGATTTTTAACAGTAGTCCTGAAAAGATACATCCATGGATTATAGTAAGAAAGGATACCACCCAGAATATCATTAATTATATGAACTTTTACTATAGGATAAACCAATTTTGGACAGAAAACTTTTATTTTTGTATTTAACTTGCTGTTCGCCAGATGTGTTTTAGAAAAGTTTTTTGAAATTCCAAGAAAATACGAATATGTACCTATGAAGAATGAAGGTAGATTGTAACTTGTAGCCATCTGCCACATGGATAACTTACAAGCTTGTATTGTAAATCCTGTTAGTGTTTCAAATTTGTTCAGAATATGAAGAATGAGTTTTGCAGGTGTCTGAAAACTATCAGGACATCATCAACAAAAGTTCCATGATGAGGAAAGACGATTCCTTCTATGCTCTGCTCAATTTATTTGATCATGGGACTATATATATATATTGCAAATACCATCGATAGTGTGGAATACTTCGGCTTGATTTACAAGGATGAAAAGAGGTGCATGCAAGTTTTACACTAGATAGATCTGTTGGCAAGATAATTTTTTTATGGCAATAATTAGATATGTATGGCTTGACAGAAGTTTATTTAACACTCTAAACAAGTATTTCCAGTTTACCAGATCAAAAGCAGCTTTAAAGTCAACTTGGCATCAATTATTTATTTTCTTTTACATACAATAGCTAAAACAAAATAGCTTGAAAAGAAGTGGTTTTAACTGCATAAAGTGACAAGAAAAGCTTAAAAAGATTAATATCATTTAGTTGTTTAAGAATGATTCTTGCAAATATTTTTTGATTAACATCTTCTGGTGAGATGAGACACAGGTCATTTACAAAGGGATATAAGGCATTTGATTTTTTTTTTCTAATTACATTAGTGGATAGGTTAGATATATAATATTTATGTGAACAAAACTGATCATAATATTTATGTAGAATAAGAATGATGATCTAATTTAGATGTTAGTAAATATTAACCAGAATAAGATCAATACAGTTCGATATAGTACATTGGCCTTTTTCACAAAATTGCATCTTTTGCTGATAAATTTATGCAAATAGAAACCCACAACAAACAGTTTGAATTTTTGTCAAATATAAATGATCTCAATGAAGCAGATTTAAAAAAAATTTTAAAAAAAATATTTCGATCTATAAATTCATTTGAGTGGCAATGATGGAGAGGAATTATATGAAGAACTATGTCTGTTTAAAAATTTATTTTAAAGTGAATTATCTCATTTCAAAAATCCAAATGATTTGACCATTTCATTCCCAAATTTGAGCAAATTATTAAGAATATTACTAACTCTTCCTACAAGTGTGCTAGCAAGGAAAGATCTTTCTTAAAGTTAAAAATTATAAGTTATTTACGTTCAACATTGTCCCAAAATCGGCTGGTAAATTTGCAATGATAGCTTAGAGAATGACATATGCAATACTTTAAATGATGATATTGTTTCTAAGTTTAATTCTATAAAATCTCACAAAATAAATTTATAATTACGTAATAATAATTTTTTTAATTATCATCTTTAATAAAACATTAAAATGTATATAAAATCATGTAGAATTTGTTTTCTTTTTTGAGGGAAGGTGCCAATTATTGTTTTGCATAAGGACACTGACAACTCTTCCTCCGGCACAGACTGTTATCAATAATGTAAATTATTGTTTTAACTCAAACCAGTCAGCCAATAGGACATAAATTATTGAATTACACATAATTAATTCGATTATATCGGTATATAATATGGTCATTCCAAATCTTAACTCTAGACTCACTTCTTAAGCATGAATATATCTTAATATTTAAATACTCAAACATATTCCAAGTGAAAAGATTACGATCTTAGGCAGAAATCTGCTTAATCTATATAGATCATAAGTAGATATCCATATACATAAATACAAAATGTTATAATTTTATTAATTCTCTTCCTTTACTTCCTAACTTGTTTTTTCTACAAATGCAAAGTTATAAATTATTATTTTCATATTTCAGTAGGCATCACTTATTTAATTTTTGTATTTTTATATAAATACACATGGTGTTTTATCACATTTATTACAACTACAATGTTAGCATAGTTTTAATAGGAGAGTTAGATTGTTTATTATATTATAAAGATTATTTCAAAGTTACAAAATGCAATATTGATAGTTTTCATTGAGAAGATATGATTGACAATAGAAAGAAATTGAGAGTTACAATTAGTGTTAAAAGTCTTTCACAATTAAGATATCAGAAATTAAAATAGAATATTACAAAATGTGAAGTAAATAAAATGGGTGTTCTCTATTTAAATGTATTAGTGGTCACGAAGTGGTTTATATTAATCCCATTTCCTTTTAGTTATATTTTATTTTTTCCATTACTAAACATTTTTGATAAATTGTGGGCATTTTCAATTTTAAACCACTGCAGGTTTTCCGTGTTTCAATCTACTGATCCAGAGCTTTGCAATTTTGCATTTTGTTTGTTTGATTCGTTATAACTATTGTAACTTTCCATAACATTTGAATCCTTAGAAACAAATACAAAAATTACCTTATTCATCCAGACCCAAGCATGTTAGTCTCCAAATTTTTAATTTCCAAGCAAGAGTTTGATCAATAACTACTGAAGAATAGTCAATCATCATTGACTTGTTACAATTTATAAGTAGCAACAAGGATTTAACTCATAACTCTTAAATACATGGATACGAGACAACAGTCGAGAAATCGGCATCCAGTAGATTAATAGCTTTGCAATACTTTACTAAAAAAAAATTAATATTTATAAATTCATTTAACCGTTAAGTATGCACTTATCATTCAAACATACTTCTTTTAATAACTGGTAGTAAAATTAGTAGTTTATTGTATTTTTACTTTGAGAAAAATGTCAGCTTTGCTAAGGAGAAAAGGTTAAACATTTTTCTTTTAAAGATGTCAATCGTTTTATATTAGTGATATAAAACATTTACATTTATTACATGTATGTGCGCATTACTAAAATGTTAATTACACTTTCAGACCTTACCTCTCTTGTAACATAAATAAAACTATCAACAATTTCTAATTCCGGTTTACGTACTATAAGTAGCAATAATTTTAAACAATTTTAAAAATTAAAAAAAAAAAAAGCTATATTCTTGAAAGATGACAGGGCGAAAATTAAGGATAGATGTTTAATGCAACCTATAAGAATACGATTAAACTATTTTTATCATTCATAAGAAAATCCAATTCAGTAGTTTAACATAGTGAAGTTTTAATGTTCAAATATATATATACAACAAACGCATGTTAACGTCTCCTTTTTCATATAATATATACTATGCATAAAATTATCCACACCTAATATAAAATACTAGAACAAGTCGCTTAAAAATCCTATACATGAAACTAAAAAAACAGTAATAAGAAACCCATAATAATATTTCCCATACTTACAAACAATTCCCGCGTTAGATGGAATTATGGGATCAAATATTACGAGATATTATTTATTCATAAAAAACGTAATAAATAATAAATACAAAATAAAATTGATAATATGTCTATAGTATTTATTAATTATTACTTATTAGATGTATATATATATACATTAAATAATATTTTTAAAAAAAACAAATGTAGCACGTGGCAAGTTAAAGATGGCAGACATATACACGACGTCGAGGAATGACAATCATTCGACAGTTTCAACTTCAACATATAAAATTATGGATACACAAAATACTAAAGATTTTTCTGGAAATTCATCATACTCTCTTGGAAAGTCAATGAATTTCCAATATTCAGAATCAACTCTCATGTCGCCTTCATCTCAAAGTGAATTTACATTTTTACCCACTTCCAGTACTGCAGGTGAGAATTTGCTTAAATGTGAATAACCTGCAATAGATTAAATTAAAATACTATAAAGAATTTTCATATTCACCTATTAAATAAATATATTTCCGCAGAAAATGTGGTTTGTAATATATTTCGATATATTTAAACTAATATATATATATTTTTTTTTAATCCTCAAAACTTACTTTTGGTTCATCAATTCCATTCTTCTAATGTTGTTAAACATTTTTGTTGCCAAGTAGTATTATCTTCTTATTACAAGAGGATTCAGCTTTTAGGCAAATTACATACGAAATCTCTGTTTTACTGAAATCAAATACAATATATGATTTTAATTTCCTCAATCATGAAAACCTTTTTTAAAATAGTATCCATTAAATGCGTGTATAAAATAATTGAAATAAACGCGGTTAAAAAATAAAATATGTATATAAATAATTTTAGTTTTGCATAATTTTTGAAAGAATATATTTCTTGTTTACCCCATTATATTTTAAAAGATATAGTTAAAAGAAAATACAAAGGTGCGCTTATTTTTGCATTTTGCTGATGATAGCGTATTTATAAAAGATAAACTGATAGTAATAGTAGAAAAAAAACATTTTAAATTTGAAAATTGCTTTTAGAAAAAAATTAGTGTTTAAAAAATTATTTTAAGTAACTTATTTTGTTTTTCGAGATGAATTTAGAGGAGGAAAACAATTTTTCATGTAACGTATTGTTCAAAGATAGTTTTTTTAGTTTAGCCCGTATTCATCTGATTACATATACTGATAGTATATGTAATGAATGTATAGAGTGACCAAGAAGTTATAAAATAATTTCAGCATTTATTTTATCTGGCGTATGTTTACAATTGTATACATTCAAATATCAGCCTTTTTAAGCTAATTGTGCATACGCTTTGCGAGTGTTAATAATAAATGAATACTTTCTCACCAATACAAGATATAGTATTTATGCAGGAATAAAAGGAATCCTGTTATTCCTACGACTCAAATGCTTATATATGAGCAAATCGGAAGTACTGGCAAGTAAAGCGTGAGAATGGAACCGTCACTTTAAACCTACGTCATTCATTCAGACATCGTATATAGTAATTTAAAGTGACGGTTCCATCCTCACGCTTTACTTGCCAGTACTTCAGATTTGCTCATATATAAGCATTTGAGTCGTAGGAATAAGAGGATTCCTTTTATTCCTGCATAAATACTATATCTTGTATTGGTGAGAAAGTATTCATTTATTATTAACATTCGCAAAGCGTATGCACAATTAGCTTAAAAAGGCTGATATTTGAATGTAATAATTTATAATTGTTATAAGTTTTCTTGCAGATACATACAATTTAAATTTTTTATTTAATAATGAAAAAATTTGCAGCAGAACTATTAAAAATAATTCTTATCGAGTATTCAGATGATACTTTAATCCAATAAACATCACATGATCACCATTTCTTATGTTCGCTTATAACTTATTAAAACAGGTAAAACTCTCCATACAATATTGATATTCAATGCAAGCCAGAGTAATCAATGGTTGCCAGAAGGCTTGAGCGTAAAATCCCCATTTAGTGCCTACTCATCCAATATCTCCAGACTAGTTTCTGACTTGTGGCCTTTGTTGGTGAGGAGCCTTAGATCTGAGAGCACTGCGCCTAGATCTTAGGATCTAATGCACTCTTACAGCAGCTACCTTTTATCTAAACTTAACTACAAAACTATGAGTCTTAAATTGGAAAACACAATATTTTCAATCCAAGCTCACGAGCTTATATAGTCATAGGTCTGAACTCAGTTCAGTACCTATACATTTTGGTGTCTTTGTTTCATTAATAACCATAGACACCACTATCCTATTAGATAGAATTGATTTTAAGTCAATAAACATCACATGATCACAGTTTTGTAGTTAAATAGCGATAAAAGGTAGGTATTGGAGGGCTGCATTAGATCCTAAGATCTAGGTGCAGTGCTCTCAGATCCAAGGTTCCTCACTGATGAAGGTCAGAAACTAGTCTAGGGATATTGGATGAGTAGGCACTAGATGAGGATTTTATGCATAAGCCTTATGGCATCCATTGATTACTCTGGCTTGCATTGAGTGGCAATACTGTATGGAGAGTTTTGCCTGTTTTAATGATACTTTAATATGAAGAATTCACCATTAGAATTGAGAATTAATTTAACTGAATATTTTCATCAATATTTTTGTATGCAATCTTTTATAATGTGGAAGTCTGTTTTATTTGCAAGGATGATGTAGGATATATATAAGAAAGTTTTTAAAAAAAATTCAATAAATAGATTAGAAAATATTTTGATCACCTAAAATTGTCTCAGTTATATTTTCAGGTAATTTTAAATAAAGATTTACACTTGTACTCATATGGTTTAATACCAACAATAATATTATGATTTCACTCTACTTTAGAACTACATTTTATAAGCTGAATTAGTCAATGTATACCATTTGGTATAGTTCTATAGTATCCTAGATGATTTCTCGTTTTGATTTCATCAGTGAATACTAGAATTCAAAGCTAAAACTAATACATTTATGCATTTAGAAACCACTTTTTATTCCTTTAAGTTATTCGGAGCTAATAATCTGGCCTGATATCAAATCTATACAACTCTCCAAACAAGTTGAATTAATACGGTTCAAAACTTTAGATTTTTTTTTTTTAATTTATACTATTAGTTTAAATGGTTTAAAGGATTAAAAGATGGCTGTTAGATGCATAAAAACATTAGGTCTAGTTTTGAATCTTATTCCTCATTGATGCAATAAAAACTAGAAAACCTGGCAATCGAGATATCATAGCATTATACTATCTGGTACCCATTATTCAAACTTAATAGACAGATGGCTTTAGAATAGAGTGAATGAAATTGCTCTTACAAGGTTTAGTTGAAGCAAGAATTAAAACTGTTAAATCATCAGCTACATATTCATGAATTAACTTGAAAAGAATTTTTATTCATTCTTTCATTGTCAGTGTGACATTTCTATTTGATTAAATTTGGTAATATTTGAGAAACTGACATTCCTAAAATTATTTAATCACAGAGGTCATCAAATCTAATTTTTTGAAAATGAAAATCGTTGGTAATGAACAATTTTGATCTATGTTTGAAAATTTTTGAATCCAGCAATGCTAGATATATTTCAGATATAATTTCAGCAAACTGGAAAAACTTAATGGAATTCCTAAAGCAAATTTTGAAGAGGGAATCTTATATAATTTTATAACTGACCAACAATGCTGATTTTTTTTTTTTTTGGTCTACTTAAAATTGGTGCATGTATCAACAAGCTTCAGACAATCTAACAATTCAAGGATGACATTGGTGCAGAAATTTAAAAGCTGCAACTGAAAACATTGTTGACTTTTATGAAAACTATGGAAAAAGTTTGTATTTGCAAAACAGAAAATGTAATATTTAAACAGCATTAAACTGTTGCACATGTGCTTTGGATGTTAACTATAAAATGAAGTATTCATTCATTTTATAGTTAAAATCCAAAGCGCATGTGCACAATTTAATGCTGTTTAAATATTACAGTTTATAAACATCGCGCTATATAAAATAATTGACTTATTTAAAAACAGAAAATGGGGAATTTTTGCATGACATTTTCTAAACTTAGTCAAAAAATGTTTTTCATTTTATATAAAATATTCAATAAAAATAGTTGTTAATCAAAAAAAATGTTGCATTTTCAAATTTTTACATGACTTTTGAGCTACTATGTAAATATTTTGAGAAATTATTTTTTTTAAATAGTATGATATAGTTTACATAAGAATTATAAGAAGACATAATAAGTTTCAAAAAAAAAAATTGTTGTAAGCTATATTTTGAATACATAGTGAGACTATGTCAACAGAAATATACATGTATAAAAAAGATATACAGCAAAGAAAATAAGCCACTAAAACATTTTCTTTATGCTTACACAAGCTGTTAAAACAGTAGTATGTGATGTACTGTAGCTTCTCCTTAAATGAAGTCAAGAATCTCTCAGCAATTATGCCCAGAGAAACCTGTTAGTTACTTTATTTTACATTCCCCAGTCTAAGTTTTCCCATATTCTACACAGTAATGCCATCTAGTGTAAACCCTAGTAATCAGTAGATGCTAAAATGTGCATCATAATCTCTATTCAGGGTTTATCCATCCCATGTCCTAGAGCTTGCACTAGGTAGCCTCATTGTATGGGGGGGGGGGGAATACCAAATTAAATTAACATAAAAAAAATAATGGACCAATTATAAAAATATTTTAATATGATCATAGGAAAATAAGTTTCATGTTTTTAAATGACCAAAAAGAAAAACCGAAAAGCAAATATAGAATTTAAAAATTGCTCCTCAAAGATGTTTATAATTTTAAAAAAATTTGATATTAATAGAGAAAATGTATTTCTAGAAATAACAATTTGGATGACTTGAAATGTGAAGTAAAAAGAATAATTAATTCTTGATGAATGATTATTCTTATGGAATCCTTAACTTTATTGAGGTAGAATAACTCTTTAGCCAAAGAAACAATATTTCAAAAAATAAGGTACATAATTGCAAAAGATCTTGTGCAAGAAATGGCCATTCTATTTAATTAAATATTAATTTAAATATGAGAAAGATAACACAATGGGATCACAACATCTATGGCATTTAATCCAAAACTTTTTCCTTCCCATGTTTCACTTAAATTTATGATAAATAGTATATCTATGTATGCAGTAAATATTTTAACATACTCGTATATATATATATTAAAAATTGGTATATAAATTAAGAAAGACATCAATAGAAATAATAAATACAATAAACAAATTTTAGAGTATTTAAAAACATTCCTTTACAAATATGGATTATTTTTTACTATACTTCTAATAGATTTTTTTTACATTTATTTTATATTTAAGATCTTAATTTGTATTTTTATTCTTATTGTCAAAAAGTAGTTAATTGAATTTTATTGAGAATCAAAACAAACTTTCAGATCTATAAACACTCTTTTAATGTTTTGTTTTTCACTCCCCTTAAATCAAAGAGAGTTAAAATTTTCGATCCATCATTTATGTATATATTACTTCTGTGCATCCATTTTACTTTTTTTTTTTTGGTTTATATCATTAACAAATCATGTCCTATGATTAATGTTTTTCAGCATGGGTTGTTTTTCTTTCATTTGAAAAAATGACATATTTGTTTATATATAGAGAGAGACACAATTACTTTTTTATTGTGGAATAATTGTGTAATTAAATTTTCATAAATTCTGATTATATATAATGTAATGGTATAACTCAGGGGGGTAAACCTGGGATGAGGGAAAATCATCATCAACCCCAAATCAATGACTAGTCTAATTTGAACATACAAATATATATGAATAAACTGAATAATTGGGTAATTAAATTTTCATAAATTCTGATTATATATAATGTAATGCTACGAACTCAGGTGTAAACCTGGGGTGAGGAAAAATCATCATCAACTCCAAGTCAATGACTAATCTAATTTGAACATGCAAATATATATGAATAAATATGAGCAATGAATAGGAGCATGAAAAATCATTAATGAACTAACTAAATTTACCAGCATTACAGACAAGAATAATAATTCATCATCATAAATGATCAACAATAAAATCAACAGTCAATCTTGTGAGTGAATTTGAAATGGGTCTACTATATGCCAGGCTAATTATGCTCTAGCCACATAGTATCATTTATGTACTAGCCAACTATAGACTTAATTTCTAAATAAGTAATTTAAATGAAGTTTAATGCATGGACTTTATAGAATATCCCCTTTATCATCCAGCATTAGAGAGAAAATGAAATCATCCACCAGATATCCATAACACTAAACATAAACCCTTTTATATAACATTGTTATACACGAATCCAGCTCCAGTAATAATTTATAATATTTTAGGATTAAATAAATTCACCGGAATAGTTTAAACAATGTCTGGTTAGAAATGGATATTTGCTAATTTAGCTGTTGAAGAGAGAGCAGTCAAATCTTAATCCAACTGATAAAGAAGAAAGAAACAGAAATCTTTACCAAGCTATTGCTTAGAATAGTAGAAATTTTAATCAAGCTTTTAGCATAGTATGAGTTTAGTCATAAAATATGATTTCTACAATGAAAACCATGTTCTAAATTCAGCTAAAAGCTAAACATCTTCCATATAATCTGCCTTCACTGGAGTAAAAGTATAGAGCAGAAGTTTTCCTCACCCCCAAAGTAATCTGCAATCTTGTCTTCAACCAATAGCATGAGTATCAATATTAGTCTCACCTGGAAATTTTAGTGGAAAGAAGTGGATGAAATTTGCTATTTTTTTTAACCTGGAAATACTGCATGCCAGAAAAAGGACAAATTAATCATGTCCATGTGTAGAAGCCTTCAAGTAGAAAATTCACCTGGGAAAACTGGAGATCATAATTGGGAAGGTCTCTGCAGAAAAAAAAATAAAAGTGGGTGCACTGTATTTGTATTAATCATAAAAAAAAAAATTTTTTTTAGGTAAAAGTTTTTTTTTTTTTTTGTAAAAATTGATAATTTGAAATATTTTCATTAAGTTAATGTTTTCAAATTGTGAAATATATATATTCATCCATTCAATTTTCTGTTAAAAATTATGAAAGTGATTTTTTTTTTTTTAGAAAATTTAATTTTTTTTTTTTTGTTTTTTTGTGAAACGTTATTTTTCACTCCTAAAAACTTAATAAGTTAATTAAGCTAAATCAAAGATTGTTATCTTTGATTTTGAAAATGTTGTTTTTCCAACATGTAGTTATTTTAAATAACTTAATTAATTAAAAGTTAATTTACTAATGGAAATCAATTGATTGATTATAATTTTTATGAAAATTATATTTTTTGATGAAATGAATGTTTAAAATTTCATACTATTATGTCTTTTTTTTTTTGTTTATTGTTAGTCAATTAGTTATTTAATAATTATTTTAAAATATTTTAGTCTATTCCTTCCAACTCCCGCTACATGAATTATCAGTGTTTGTGACTTTATTTCATGACAGCTTAATTTTTTAAGATTTTTTTTAATGATCACAATAAAGCTATTTACTTATAATAGGGTAAACCTAGGAATTGTTTGAAGTGATTTATAATAAGCTGCTTTATTTATTTATTTTTCTGTTGCTCACAGTAATAGTTTATAGAGTTCTTGCTTTCTAAACTAGATTTACGCATAACTTATATTGAATAGGGGTTTATGTTAGTATTATAGATATCCAGATGATGACGATCCTGGTTGGCACTAAAGGAATATCCTTTAAAGTTCATGCCCTACATTTCATTTGATTTATTACTTTAGAAATTTAGTTCATAGTTGACCAGTACATTAATGGTACTAAGTGGCCAGAGCATTGATGATGGTCAGGTTGTTTTTAGTATCTCAGCATTATTTGACTTATTGATATATTTTTATGGAGTATCATCGAAGTATGTGTATCCAGATAATTATTGTTTGTATTCCTGCCCTAGGTTTGGCAGTGGTTAATAATTAGGCTGGTCTATAGTGGACCACTTTTAAATACAGTTACAAGATTGACTGTTGATTTATTTTTTATTATTGATCATTCATGATAATGAATGATTGTTGTTTTTGGGTAACGCTGGTGAACTTATAGTTAGTTCTGTGCTGATCACTCATGTTCATTCCTTTTATATTTAATTTTTTTGTTTATTTGGGGTTGGTAGTTTTCCATCTCATAATTCAGTCCTAATGTGGTGTACTATTACAAATGGCTACCCAAATGTGAAACATTGTTACCTCAGATTCTCTTATTAATCCCTATTTTTCATACTGATACAAATGGCTATCCAACTGTGAGCCCGATGATTTAGTACTGGTGCTGTTACTACAAAATTGCCATTCAACCTGAACCTGATCTCAAATATAACATCTGAGAAAGAAAAAAAGTGCATTTTATGCGGAATTAATTTTAAAGTATTACAGTGAAATATGTAACAAAAGTATTGCTAATTATAAAGTAGTAGTTTTAATGTATATTTAAAAAGTTCATGTTTAGAGTTGAATAGAAATTCTATGATTTTGAACATTGGATTGGATTTTTGATTGTTGGAATTTGTTTAATTATACTTTCAGTTTTGATGATGGATGGAGGTGTGTTCTACCTCAGGCATTGCTCCAATTCGGTTTCTGATTTTCTATTGTTTATGATGGTGCAGTTAATGTCCTGCCATAATCCCAGCCTCTAAGTCTCCAAGAAATAGAGTAAAGCTTAGTTTTATATTTTTCAGCCCCTAAGACTCAAAGGAGCAGGGTTTTGCAAAGATTTTTGCATTTTTATTTCATATGAAAGGTTGTGGTAGATTAAAGTATCTAAATTGAGGTAATCCTCTTGATGTTCATGCTGCAGTCCAGTAGCTAAATTCTTTATCTCAGAATTGCAGGTCACTATTTATTCTGTTAACTGTCAGATGCCAGTTAAATAAAAAAGTAATGAGTACATAATTTGAGTTATGAATTTGATGTTAATTATACATGTATATTATATAAAATATTGTTAGATTGGTGTTTCATTTCTCTTTCTTTTCCCCATGAGAAGGGATATGAGACAGTTATGTGTCTCATGACATATAACAACTAGTAGTATGTGTACATATATATATTGAAACATTTTCGATCAATTTAAGCTTTATACATTATAAATTATTAATGTATTTATTAATCAAGATACATCTGCGTTTATTCATTCTGAGTATTAGAAAGCTTCACAGAGTGTAACTACATTTTCTGATTAATTTGCCTAATTTTTTATTTGGATTTGCATTGCCGACGGAATCAGTTTTTTATTTATTTAAGAAGTTGCCAGGGTCTGTAGACCTGCTGATTTTTGTTGCATTATATTGTCAATTCAAAACAAATAACTAAAAGTAAGATCAGGATTATGTTTCTAGTCATTTAATTAATCTGTTATATGAATTTTTCCTAGGCTTTAATCAAGCATATTGGCATAGGTAATTTATACATTTCTTACAGCTTTAAAATAAAATTAATAAACTAAAATCAAGAATATATAATGAAAGAGTTTTATTAATGATAAACATTTTTATTAAACAAATTAAAATATTTAACGATAATTATGAATTATTAATAAAAATAGAAGAAACATACACACGCCCATCCAGATAATATTAATCAAATAATTCAAGTTAATATTTCACTTCTTTTAAATTTCTTCTAGAAAGCAATCCATGGATAAAATATCTCTTTATTGGTATTTGGAATTCATAGTTAGATTATAATTAAATTTAGTTTGCAACATATTGAATTAGACATAAGTTAGGGTATGAATAATAACTACCAGTAAGTTCCATGGGTTTATGTAGATCGTAGATTATTGTAGCATACATGTATTTTTTGGGATGTAAGAGCTCATGGTTAGTTAACTTTAATTTTTTCTTTCAACATTTTCCTGGTCCATTTTAAGGCTAGACTAAAGCTTTTTGGAGTGAGCTCTTTATGATGAAAGAAGATGTCCACAAATGTTCCAATTTCCAATTCCCACATGATTTGGTTCAGCAAATGAGTAGTCCTGGTTGGGGGAATTTCTCTGTCCAGGACCCATGGAAAATACTAGCCAAAAGAATAAGACAAGATCCTGCTTGAAGTTATTTCTTCTTTTTATACCCTCTATCAGTTTTGAGATTTCTCTGCACATATATCTCTTTTGTTTTGTTATCAGAAGACAAGTTTTGTACATTCTTTTCTTTTTTTTTAGTTACTAAGTTATATATATATTCCTTCGGTGCCATCTTTAATTAGCATTTGAAGGATATTATTCTGATGGTAATCATTTACATTTGGAATGTTTTTCTTTTATTTATCTGGATAAACAATCTATGCAATTCTATTCCTCTCAATTTTAATTTTAATTAAATAGATGATATCAAACACGAATAACTCTCATTGTACATAACTAAAAAAATGAATTACATAAAAAAAAATTCAATAGTATTCTACTATTTCTATCTTTTTTTAGCTTTTAAATATTACCCTATACCAATACATTTGTACTCTCTCTATATATAAATGGTACAATATGTAAAGTTGAAAGGAAAGGTAGAAATAAACACAAATTTTTTGTAGATATTTTCTATATTACACTTATTTAAGTAGTAAATATTATATTTAAGGATTAAATAATTTTGAATTTAAAAAAAAACATTTTAAATTAAATATTTATAAAGGACTAATATTTTATTCTGATTTTGAAATTAAAACAAGCGAGGTTTTTATGTCACAATAGATATACTAGTAATTATAAAACTCCACTATCTATTTTGATTAATTTTTTTAATTAAGGCTTTTATATCATATTTTGATAAAATCCTACAAAGTTTTTGAAAGATTATGGTGAATTGAAAAAAGTCATTAACTTTTTTCAATCAAGATAAAGAAAACATACTTTTAATTATTGTTTTTATTAAATTCTACCCTGACTATATAAAAAGGTTAGGAAAAAAAGATTAGAAGAAAGTTTTAGAGTTTTTACATATTATGACAACATGATGACTATGAAGTTAATACTGAAGGCAAGGGAGTGTATCCAGCCACTGCTAGTTCACACTGGTAGAGTTTGGATTCATATGAAAGCAAGGCCCAGCTTTTATATGGTTCATAACCTTAAATATGTATTAGATAGCATAGAGACTGAAGGGAGATTACCGAATTATACCTTTTCTGAAGGTAATGTCAGTCTGGTTTTATAAGGGACCAGCTTACCAAGAAATTATCATGTTACATATGCAGTTTTATCTATATACAAAGCACATACAAAGATACTGCTGCATATATATAAAGTACTTACAGATATCAACTGGTTTTAAAGGTAAATAATTTTGACATTATTCAACTAAAATTAGAATAATGAAAGAAAATAATAAATGACCTTTTCCAGTTTTATTTATTAAAAGTAGAACTAAGATTCTTTTTTTTTTTTCTTTAGTGAAAGTGATGACTGTTAAAAATTCTAATTTAAAAGTAAAACGTCTAAAAACAAAGGATTGATTCATAAACAATTTTATTTTGAAATTTAAAAAAAAAAGAGAAGTAAACTTTAAAAATTTTTCTGAATTGAACAAAAGAACTTGCTGGAGTATTTTTAAAGATGTTTGCAATTAATTAAAAGTAATCTGAAGAAAAAAAACTTATAGACTGTCAAAGAAATAATATATATATATTTTTAAAATGTAAAAGAATTATTTTTTACCATTAGAAGTAATTAATAACTTTGATTCATACTATCTATTTTTTGTATACACGTGTGTGTGAATTTTATGTACATTTTCAACATGGAATTAATTGTGAAAAATATATTTTTAATAAGTTTATTATTTTGACAAATTAAAATATATGGGCACCCACATATATATATGTGAAAACAATCGTTACTTATGTATCATTAAAATGTGATAGCTTTTTATTATATTACAATTCCCATATGTTACAGCACATCTGAGTGCTTATATAGATGCATGTCAGGTAGACACATGTTAAAATTTATAATTTTTATTATTAGTTTGATAATTCAAATATGTTCACTTTATATTATATAGGTATCTCTGCAAATATATAGATGTAGGTTTTTTTTCCATATGTCATAGCATTGGCCGGGAAACGAACCCGCAACAACTGTCTACAATCAACTACTTGCTTGCAAGATGACATCTTGGCTGTTTTATGTAAACTTATTGACATATTGATAAATCACCTTATTTCTTTTTGTATTAATCAAAATCAGAATGCTGAATTTATATTTATGACATACTCAGCAGACCTTAATTTTATTTTATTCTTTCTAATTAATAAATTTATATTTTATTGTTAAGGTTAGTTAAGTGAAATTAATTAATCCTAGAATAGATTTAAAACATTGTGTTGGGATTATATCTCTTGTTCACAGTAACAGATAATAGGGCTTTTGATCACTGAGCTGGATTTGTGCATAATGATCTTATATAAAAGTTTATGTTTAGTGTTATGGATATACACATGATGATAATGATGCTGGATAGCATAAAGGGGATATCTTTTAAAGTCCATGCACTATATTTTATTTTAATTATTTATTTAGAAATTAAGTTTATAGTTTGCCAATGCATTAATAGTACTAAGTAGCCAGAGCATTGATGATGATTAGCATGTCTTAGCATCCCAGCATTATTTTTTTAATTGTTGTATTCTTATAGATTAGCACTTAAGTTTGGGCAGCCAAATTATTATATTGTTTAAATAATCTGTCCCAAGCTAGCAAAGACTAAATAATTAGCCCTGTCTATAGTATACCCATTTCAAATCTGTTCACAAGATTGACTGTTGATTTATTTTTATTGTAGATCGTTCTTGATGATGAATGATTACTTTT
The DNA here is from genome assembly GCA_028023455.1 of Epiperipatus broadwayi. Taxonomy (NCBI): domain Eukaryota; kingdom Metazoa; phylum Onychophora; class Udeonychophora; order Euonychophora; family Peripatidae; genus Epiperipatus; species Epiperipatus broadwayi. The sequence goes on from JAQFVV010012532.1 coordinate 270,632, forward strand.
ATGTAATGCTAGTGAACTTATAGTTAGTTCTGTTCTGATCTCTCATGCTCATTTCTTGTGTAATTAATTTTATATTTTGATATTTGGGGATGATTTTGGTTTCCCATCTCCTCATAATTCAATCCTAATGTGGTGTACTGTTGCAAATGGCTATTCAATTGTGTGACATTGTAACTTTAGATTCTTTCTTATTAACCCCTGTTTTCTGTATTGTTGCAATACTGTAATCATTCCTTCTCACTAGTGCTGTTAAAGGGTCGTTAAAACTGCAAGGATATTCTCACCCTGGTCACAAGATAAAGAGACTTTGAACAGATAAAAATAACCATCTTATTTTCGAACTCAAATGCACTTATATGAGCCAATCTTAAATGTCTATAAGTGAGAGCATGAATATATTTATTATTCACTTTAAATCCATTTATTTTACTAAAGTTATTGACTGGGGCGAGAGTATCCTTGTAGTTTTAACATCACTGTTTAATGGTGCTAATGAGAAGGGATGATTCCCGTCTATATAATTACAATTTAAACACTGCCCTAGTAAAAGTTATTGATTATAACATAAATTCTAATTATAACTAAAAAATTAAAATTTTCCAAAAACATTTATATGATTTTGTTGCTAATAAAACTTTTTTATTTATTTCTTTTATATGTAGGATTTTACTGAGGTAGTTGAAACATAAGCAAAAAAAAATAGCTTCATCTACAACTATACTCTCCCTTCCCCCCAGATAGTGTTTTAATTTTTTAAATTTATTTAATCAGTTACAAGTAAACTAAACTTCATATTTTAATTAGAAGCAAATGTGAATAAGAGATTAAGTCATATAAAACAAAATTGCTAAAAAAAAAAATTGTGATGATAATTAATGATGCTAAAATACATATCATGCCATAAATAGTTACATTATGAACTAGGAAATTAAAATTTCAGATTTTTTTTTTCATTACTAATTTCTAATTTTTATTTTATTTTTTTTTTAATCACATAGAAGTGAATCAGCGATCAATATGGTGGTATTGCTGCCTATGTAAATTTTTGGTTTCACTGCTCGTATAGTTTGCAAATTTTGAATTATCCTTTTTTGTGTTTTATCTCTTGTGCTTTAGACATAATTAATATAAAGCTTTAATCAATATATTTCAAATATTTGCAAGCAACTGAATAGACATGTGTGCAGAATAGATATTCTGATGCTGATATAAAAAGCACTTGCATAGCTTTTTATAATGAGTTCTTTGTCTAAGCACAATAAAGCAGCCTACAAACTAAAATATCTATCCATTAATTTAGAGGTTTTTTTTAATGTAGAACTTTTATATTAATATAAAAATTTATTTTCAAATAGATATTTCTTTTTTAACTAAAAATATTGTATTATTTAATGAAATGTTAAATTATGTAGTATTATTTAATTTTTTTTTTTCTTAAGTTTTACAAAAATATTTGTTGTAAATTCTGCAAAATTTTCACCTTAATTCTATGCTATTTCACTAATCTAAAGTAGGAATTTTATATGAAAATAATTTTATTTTGCTTTTTTTTTATTTATTTAGATAATGCAACTTTTAGTGGTGCATTGACTATGCCAGATGAAAATGAAAAAAGCAACAAGGGCGGTTATACTATAGCAAATTCTTATTTAGAAAAAAAGGGGTTTGGGTGGTTGCTGGAAATTGATGATTCTGATGAATTTAGTGATAAACCTTTATTGTAAGATCTTTTTTTTTCTTCAAATAATTTTTACTTTGCATATGAATACACATGTATATGCACAAATGCGTACATATGCACAGATATATGTATGCATACAGACACAAACATATATTTGCTTATCTGTGTATCAAAATATTGAAGTTTTTTTTGTAAATAGTTTTTGTTAAAATTTATTTATCTTTCACAGAAAACATCACAAAATATCTATATTCATATTAAAGTTTCGACATTAGTCTATATACTATAATTTGTGGTCTTATCATTAATATAAATATTTTATATTTTTGCCAAGGAAGAACGATACTACTTTTCTTAATCTGTGTCCCATATTCCCAATTGGTGTTTCAAGTGGACCTTTTGGGTTTCTAACCAACAAAATTTAGAATTTTGCAGTAAAATTAGTTTTTGAACTTTAATTAATAAGTTTAAAATATGTATGAAAAATTTATTCAAATAAAGTTTCAAAAGTTATTAATATTTCATAGGGAAAAAGGATCTGAATACACTCATTTCATCTTGGAATTATGGAAAATAACATCTATTTTCTAATAGGATGGTGTGAATAAAATAAATACTGGAATTTTATTTTTCCAGCCTCTATTTGAATCATATTCATTGATGAATTCATCTGTAGCGAGTGGAATGTAGTGTATGAATAGGTTTATCGATATAAATTGATAATGTTTGTGCTATGTCTAGCTAATCTAGTGGTGCACTTCCCACGAGTACAAATTACTACTAACAGTTAATATTTAGATAATTTCACATATGATCCTTAATAGCATTTTAACTATTTACATATATACAATCATTTAGAATAATAAAGCCCGAAGGCATACATAAATAATAATTTAGATCAGTACGACCTGTAAGAATCCTAGCTGGCTGTTCCCACGTTCAAAGACCAGCCTTCCGCCCTTGAAGTCACTGTGCCATGGGAGAAGATCTGCTCCAATATATGGTGAAGCTCCAAGAATCAAATGTCCTCTTGTTCATCAAATTAGTACTGAGGCATTCATTGTTCAATAACTGAAGTTGATTGGCTAGTACTCTTGTTCATCAACTCAGATGATTCTTCATTTTAATTTTCATACAAGAATTTTCATCATTACCTTTCTGATTTTAATTAATGAGATTTATAGTTTGTCTATTATCTTATAAAGGTAATCTAACTCAAATTCCTTTAATTGTTTTATTTCATTAGACTGGTATTCATTTTAGAAAAGAATCTTTTTCTAATCTTAAAGTTATAAATCTTTTACTTATTAATTTTAAAAGAATAAGTCCTTTAAAATTCTTTAATTTATTAAACTTTCTCTCTATAAGTTTATACCTATATATGTATGTGCATTTAAACATACACACATATCATTTTGCATTATAATCATTTGATGTCTTAATGTATGTGTCATATAAAAATAAAGTGGTTGTCATATAAATTTATAATATTACGACTGTATATATATCAATTTAAAAAATTAGTAAAGTGAAAACTGACAAAAATTTAAAACAAAGTACAGCATTATATGTGTAATAGCTTAATTGGGGGAAAGGCAAATATTGTTTGTCACTACTAAATCATTATTAAAATTATTTATAACTTGGATTTATGACTAGAAGAAATCTTAACTGACACCATTGATGAATTATGTATATTGCACAATAACATCTTTGTAAATAGTTTGTTAGCTCCATTTAAATAGCACAGACATGTTGAAAGAAAATTTTAATCTTTCGACAGAAATAATCATTTTATATCAAGGGAAAAAAAGCAATAGCTTTCTACAAAGTAATACTGGATAATGCTTTCAAATGAATAGCTAAAATCATGCATCAAATATTCTGGTCTATATATGTTTGATGTGAAATCCTATTAACAAATTTAAAAAATTTTAAGTATTATAGTTTTACATATTATAGTTTTACACAGAATTCATGATATGATTGAAGATATTGAGCAGGAACTTATTTTAAGACTGCAGTCATGTAATGATTACTCTTTGCAATGAGATGAATCAATAGACACTGAATATCTGTCGATTTTATTAGTTTTTATTCGTTATTACTACAATAATTTTATTGCACTAAAACATTTTCTGAAATGTATAAATTAATGTAATGAGAGAAGTAGTATTTAAATGTATCAACAATTTTATAAAGAATCATGGGATCTATTGGGATAACTGTATCAATATATGTAACAATGGTATGAAATCACTGATAAGATTTGTGAAAGTATCAGTAACATGAATGTAAAATGTTGCTAAAACATATGAATAGTCACCATATTCTTTTTTAAACATTATTGGTTCTTAAAATATCCATTTTAAAAATGTATTTCAGATAAAGTAGTGAAAACTATTAATTCTCTGAATATGTAATTATCAAAAATAAGATTATTAATGAAGATAGGGGCAGTTAACATTAGTCTTTGCTGTATATTCTGAAATTAAATGGTTGCCACATGGCAAATCACTTTAGAAATATCTGATGTTTGAGTCAAATTGTTTATCTGTCAGATATATTCAAAAAATTGAATGATACTTCGGTACTTCTCTTCAAGAAAAAATATACATTTTTATTACAAAAGATAAATTATGATCATTATTATGAAAAATTTACTATTGGATCATGACTATTGAAAAAATAATATGGATTCATTCCCAACTTCTTAAGTGATTTTTTTTACAGGAATCAAACTGTGAAATTGATGAGGAAATTTAAAAATAAATTATTTCTTATCTAAAAGTAATAATTGTAATATTAAATAATACTTTGCTTTACTAAAAGACGACAGTGATTATTGTATTGTATTTTCAATATTAATGAAAAATCAGAAAAACTATGTTCTTTAGAATATGAATATTTCATTAACCTGATGTTAAATAGTCAAATAGAAGATTTTAGCTTCCATTATTTGATTTTTAAATAATATATATATTATAACGTTTTTCGTTTTGCTAGGCCTCTATACATGCTAATATAAACTGCGCGCGAGTTGATCAAGCTATGTCGAAAAGAAGAAAGTTGTATTTCTATTTCTAAAAACATAACTATATTTCCCACTTTCTATTTCTAAAAACATAACTATATTTCCTGATCAAACTCAGCCTATTAATTGTTGAGAATTATGCTATTGACGAAATCAGCTTTTAATTTATTCAATATGGGCGCCAGGTCCTTTTTTTCTAAAGAGACCACTGAAATCTGTCACCAGCATGTCTCGCAAATAAAAAAAGAAAATACTTTTAAACTAATCGGTATTGCATCATACCGTAACGAGAATTATTTTTTTTAGATTATTATTCCTGGGCTTATTGAAACATTTTGGCAAAGGAAAATTACATTTTAAATCTTATTAAACTAATAATAAATTTAATAATAAAAAATAATAACTATTATTAATAACGCACAAATGAAAATTGGTATTAAAAATATTTTTATTGTAATAGATTAAAAAAATGTTTGAAATAAATTATTTATCAAATAAATTAGAGAGAACACACTTAATTCTGACGTGAAACATTAATAATAAAAAAAATAACTGCCAAATAATTAATTACAAAGTTCATGGTTAAATAAGAGTCTCTTGATCAATTAAATTAAAGTCTCTATCGGGTTCCTATTATAAGCTTATTTTTACGAGTAGTTTTTAAAATGGTTAACTTTGTCACAATCAGGATAATGAAGCATAACTTACCGGTAAGTTTTGTGAATTCAGTAGTAGATAACTATGCATAGTTTTTTGGGTAGAATGAGCTCGGCCTTTTGTTTATTATTTGATCTTGTGGTCCATTCTCCTAGTCGGTCACAAAGGCTTTTCCTGGTGTACATCTTCAGGCACGATGTTCGCAGAAGCTCCGGTTCACTCCGACATGCCAAATTATTTCAGTGTAGGGCGATCCTGGATGTATTATTGTTATCCAGGACCGACTAGAGAGACTAACGGAACAAGATGTTCTTCAAACTGACCTCTGCCTTTTATACTAGAGGCCCAGTTTTCCGACTTCTGCGCATATCTTTTGTTTGTCAAAATATACGTTGATAATCTTATATATTCTTTATAAAATTTATGTAACAAAGTCTTTATTTTTTTCAGCAAAATTCTGCCATCTTTAATTAGTTGAAGTATTTTTACTTTCTCTTATCTAGATTGGTAATTTATGTCTTTTGTTCTCTCCAATTCTACTTTTATTTCTAATTACATTAAAAAAATACGAAAAAATAATTTAACTTTCACTGTATGTTATTTTTTTAAAAAAAAATTAGTCAAAAAAAAAATCTAAATTTACTTTTATTTTTTACCAAATGCCAATATATTTGCAACATATATAAATAAACGTTACAATATATTTTACCTTTATGTATTATTATTCAAAGTCATGCTTTAATACATCACTGCAAATAAAAATTTATATTTTAAATTGGATTATATAAAAAACAGTCTCTTATAGTAATATAATTATTTTTTAAAATTTTTTTCATACATATTGAAATAACCATGTTAGTAAAATGTAGTAATTGAATGTAATATAATTATTAATAAAAATATAATTTTGGCCAATACTGTATAATAGTAGTAATATATGGTTTTATTATTATATGCATTCACGAATGCAAAAAAAAAAAAAAGGCTTAATTCATTTAACAGTAAATTTTGCTTAATGGTGGAAAATTCAATCCTTATTCTATTGTATGAGATGCTGTTATAATTAATAATTTTTAATTTTAACAAAAGATGTCTCAATTTAAAAATGTTTTTTATATAACCATCACATTGAAAATGGATCATTTTGAAGTAGTGGGTTGATGTATGATCACTTGTAATTTACTTAGAAATATTGTTTACTATGACTTGTTTCATTGAGATAGATACTATATAAAACTTTCCTAATGTAATTTAAAAATAAACATTTAAAAAGTTTATGAATTTTACATTTTAAAAAAAGGTAAATGTAGATATTAATATTTTATCACATTTATGAATAAATTGTATTCTATATGCATAAAACTATTAGTTCATTCTTTTATTACCACATATATCTAGCTACATTCTATTATTGTATATGTATGTCCATATAAAATTTATAATATATAAGAAAAACTAAAAATCTTCTAAATTTAAAGATTTAAAATCTATTGTACAAAGAAACAGATTATTTGTCTTTATATATCTTTGAAATTTTTTTTTAGAAATTGAATTAAATGACTAGATTATTACATATATATCTGCAATGCAAAGGATAGTATACCAATTCACACACACATTATAAGAATAGATAAAAAAAAAGGAATATTTGCTATTAAAGTAAGGTTTATAGAATAAATTTTTAGATTTTCAGGTTTTAATGACATTGTCATTAGTGTGTTAATAGAGTCATCTTATTGAGTTTTTTTTTTTTTTTTTGCCATCTAGATCAAGCATGTCCAACTGGCGGCCCTCGAAAGGATTTTTCATGGCCTTCGACTAAGATGCTCTGCAATAAAATGAAAACAGAACGATATGTTGCAAACAATAAATTAATTTTTTTTTAAAAGCTCTTATATTTAATTACATGAACTAAAATATATACAGTAATTGTTGTCTACATACATAGCTAATTTATAATTCTCGGTTACACGCATAGCTAAATATTTTTGATGACATGTCTTTATGATGATGAAGCATTTGAGATATGTGAATACCAAAGCTGGCAACGTTAATAATGTGCTGCTGTGCTTCCGAGAACATAAATACATTAGTCAGCTATTCGCGCCACCAATGTAGCAATCCTATCTGCAGATATTGGGTTTTTCTTAGAATTGTAACAAAGGGCAGTTGTGCTAGTTTCTTTATCCGGATTGGTGTGTTAAAAATTTGCGGGTTGTTTCCTTTTATAACTCATTCAAAAAATATAAGTAAACTGCTATATCCGAGAGTTTCTACCTTTCTGAAACTAGTCAGACAGCATAAGAAATAATGAACATGCATTTGACATTTTGTTATATAAAATTTTAATTATAATCAAACATGAGAAACAATAATATTTTACATATAAGTTAGTAACGATTACAATTCAGTTTGGAAAACATTAAAAGTTCTACAATTTTACCAGTGTATTTTCGGCCTTGGGGACTTTAGTGGCTTTGACCATTTCTAATCTACGGCCTTATGCACAGCTTTCTTCTTTGTCACATCTCTATCGTAATTGCTCCGTGCTGGGAAGTCTGGACTGAGAGAGAGAAAACGTAATCCGTACCTTTTATAGCTACCTCCATTTATCGAGCATAATTCCAGGAGCGAGAATCGATAGCAGCACTCTCTTTACATTTAAATACTAGAGTAGCGTTAAATTTTTACGAAGCGTATTTAGCATAAACATAACTGCAATTTTTTAAATTTTAAAAATTTAAATCTAAAGCTCTATTTTTATTACAGAAAATGCCACTTCCAATGCTAAATAAAAAACGAAAGATTGATGACGAGGGAAGAAAATTTCAAGAAAGGTGGGAACTGAATTATTTTTGTATGGAAGTGAACAATAAGATTACGTGCTTAATTTGCAAAGAAACTATTAGTGTTGCTAAAGAATACAATATTAAGCGACATTATAGCACTAATCACGAAAAACAATTTCGTGTTTTGAAGCTAAAATAAGAGAAGAAAAATTAAAAACAATGAAGAATTCATTAAGTAGCCAGCAAGGAGTGCTTACAAAATTTATAAAAAGTAATGAATCAGTAACAAGAGCTAGTTATGAAATAAGCTATTTATTAGCAAAACATTCAAAATCATTCACCGATGGTTCTTTAATCAAGGAATGTATGATAAAAGCTGCCGAATTTGTCTGTCCAGAAAAAGTACAAGCATTTCGAGACATCTCATTATCAAGAAATACGGTGGCAGATAGAATTACTGAAATGGCAGATGACATCACTTCGCAATTACAGGAAATATCTACCAAAATCCACTTCTTTTCAATTGCAATTGATGAAAGTACGGATATAAGAGATGTTGCACAAGTTGCTGTTTTTTTTCGTGGTTGCGATAATAACATGAGGATCATTGAAGAATTGTTGGAATTCATCCCTCTTCACGGAACAACAACTGGTGAAGATATTTTTGATGCTGTGTGGGGCATTTTAGAAAAACTTAACTTGCCTCTTGACAAGCTTGTTTCTGTTACAACTGATGGTGCTAAATCGATGACAGGTGAAACTAAAGGTTTTGCGTAACGACTAGCAAGGAAATTACAAGATGAATATCCAGATAAACCGAAAATCAAAGCTTTTCATTGCCTCATTCACCAACAAGTTCTCTGTTTAAAATTATTAAAAATGGATCAAGTACTTAAAACAGTTACAAAGACTTAAAACAGTTACAAAGATAGTCAACTTTATTCGATCAAGAGCACTTAACCATCGCCAATTTACTTCGTTCCTTAAAGATTTAGAATCCGAATTCGAAGATCTTCCTTATTACACAGAAGTTCGTTGGTTGTCCTGCCACAATGTCTTAAAGAGCTTCTATCTGCTTTTGGAGGAAATAATATTATTTTTTGAAATGAAAGATGAAAACAACGAAAATATATCAATTATAAAACATCCATTGTGGGTACAAGACCTAGCATTTTTAATAGATATTACAGGCCATCTGAATAATCTTAATATTACATTGCAAGGCAAAGATCAATTGATAACGATTATGTATGATGCAGTTGCAAGCTTTGTACAAAAACTGAATTTGTTTAAAAATCATTTGCAAAAGAACGTTTTGACGTATTTTCCTACGTGTGAGCAGTTAAAAGCACAAAATCAAAGTTGCTCGTTTTCACAACACTCTGCAAAAATTGAAAAAATAAAAGACGAATTCGATAAACGTTATGATGATTTCAAGGAGTTCGAAGAAATTTTTTCTCTTTTCACGGGACCATTTGCCTTTGAAGTCGAAAAAGCTCCGACTTTGATACAATTGGAATTAATTGATTTTCAGAATGATTCGATTTTAAAAACCAAATATCGAGAATTAGGAACTTCGAAAATTTATTCCTATTTAGGTGAAAGATACCCAGAAATTTAAAAATTTGCTGCACAAATTTTAAGCTTTTTTGGAAGTACATACTTATGTGAGAAATTATTTTCATGCATGAAATTAAATAAAACAGCTTACAGATCAAGATTAACTGATAAACATCTATGAAAATTGCTTGTTCTCAGTCTTTGAATCCAGATATTGAAAAACTAGTAAGAGATTCACTAAACTACATAATATGCTTTAATCACCCTATCTATATTCCTGCATTCTCACTTCAAAATACAATTTTAAGAAAATTTGTGTGATGTGGCCCGCGAGAATCTTATCAGTAGCATAAAATGGCCCATTGTTTGAATGAGTTTGACACGCCTGATCTAGATAATCTCATAAATCTTGGAAAAGTTATACTTATGAAACATGTAGAAATGTAAAAGTACTAAATACAAAACTAAATTTTGACTTTGTAAGTGCTTATATATATATATATATAATTAATGTTCATGCTTACTTTTCATACAGTTGTATAGATTAGAAAAAAAATTATAGTACTGGCTTCCAAATTCATTTTAACTAATCAGATCTTTTTGATTGTGCCACAATAACATAGCTGTGTAAACAATGCTAAACTTAATTGTTTTGCATTTATTTATCATCATCATCAACAACCATATCAATCCACTGCAGGATGAAGGTCTTTCCAAGTTCAATCCATCTTCTCCTATCTTTAGCTTCTCTTCTTCACATCATCCCTGCTCACTTTCTTATTTCATTCATCCATCTCACATGTGGTCTCTTTCTGGGTCTTTTACAATCTCTTGGATTCCGGTTTAAGATTTCAATTGTCCATCTATTATCATCTCTTCTAGCAATATGTCCAGCCCAACTCCACTTCAGTCTTTTAATTTTTTCACTGAGGTCAGTAACACCTGTTTTTCTCTTATTCATATATTGCATTTTCAATCTCGTCTTGTTACTTTTAACATGCATCTTTCCATACTTCTTTGAGTGGTCTGAAGTCTCTGTATTGCTCTTCTATTAAGTGTCCAAGTCTCAGATCCATAAGTAAGAACTGGTAAAACACATTTATTAAAAACCTTCCTTTTCAAACACATGGGCATATTTCCTTTTAATATCAAGTTATTTCTACCAAAAGCATTCCAACCAACTTTAATTCTATGATTAATTTCATCCATTATGTTTCCAATTGTATTAATAATCTGACCAAAGTATTTGTAGCTATTAACTTCTTCTAACTCATCCTAATCTTTATTTTCATATTTTGAGAAAATCCATTGAACATATTTTAGTCATTTTATCATTTATCTTTAGTCCTATTTTCCCACTTTCATCTGATAACTCCTGCAGCTCTAAAGCATTATTTGCAAAAACAACTACATCATCTGCAAAATCTAAATATCTCAAATAATCTCCATTTACTTTCACTCCTTTAGCTTCCCATTTTAATCCACAAAATACTCCTTGCAGCACTACTGTAAAAAGTTTTGGAGATATGGAGCCATCCTGTTTTACACTCTTTTCAATGTTGACTTTCCTAGTATCATTATGTAATCTAATTGTTGCTGTTACATTTTTATAAATATTCTTCAAAATATGACAATATCCTGGATCTATATCTTGATGATCCAATGCTTTAATCACTGAAGAAATGTTTATAGAATCAAATGCCTTTTCATAATCTACAAATCCAAAGCATAATGGCAAATCATATTCATTTGTCCTTTCTATAACTTTTCTCAATACCTGGATATGATCTACTGTATTAAAACCACTTCTAAATCCAGCTTGTTCTCTCGGTTGGTGGAAATCCAATATTCTCTAGAGGAGTTGTAATTATCTTGGTAAAAATTTTGTATAAAACTGATAAAAGGCTGATAGGTCTGTAATTTCTAATATCTTATTTATCACCATTTTTAAATATTAACATTAATACTGCATTCTTCCAATTATATGGTACATCTTTATCATTTAGTATATAACTTTGCTAAAAAAAAATTCTATTTCTTCACCTGCTTCTTTTAATATATCAATTATAAGTCCATCAATTACCTGGTGCCTTTCCTTTCTTTATAAATTTAATTGCATGTCTCACTTCTTCATTTAAAATTCTGGGCAATTAAGATATAGGAGGTGTTTGTTCTTTATTACTATATAATTCTTGATAAAAGTCTTCTACCCATTTCATGATGTTATCTCTCTTTTTAGTAATAATTCTATCTTTTTTTCTTATTGCAGATATAAATTTCCTATCAATACCAAAATGTTGTTTTACACTCAAGACTTTTATTCTCTTCTACAGCTTTCCTTGCTAGATCACAGTTATACTTTCTTATATCATTTTCAATTCTTTCCCACGCCATTTTACAAAATTCGAGATATTCAATCCTTTTTAATGCATCATTTTTGTATATTTTCATATTCCCTCTTTTCTTCATAAATTCTTTAGTCTCAGTAAAAATTTTATTGGTCAGTTGCTGCTTTGGTTTTACCAGCTATCTTTGTTGCAGGTTTTAAAAGTGTATCAGTTATTTTCTTATTAATTTCATTCAAATCTGAATCATGTTCAAAATTTACTAATACTTGAAACCGATTTGTAAGTTCTAATTTAAATTCATTAGAATGTTTCTGAAGATTAGGAATATCAACTATAAATATTGTTTTTTCTTAATAATTTTTGTTTCTCTAGTTTTGCATTAGCACTATCTTACCTTTTACTAATCGATGATCACTTCTTGTGTTTAATTTATTAAGAACATTACAATCTTGAAATATGTATTTTCTGTTAGTCAAAATATAATCGAATTCTGCTGTACCTTCACTTGGATGCTTCCATGTCCATTTCTTTTTAATATTTTTCTCAAAAGAAAAATTCATAATATAAAGTTTTTCTTTTTCTGTAAACTCCACAAGTCTATGTCCTCTCTCATTTCTAATACCATAACCAAAATTACCTACAGCACTCTCATCTTTCATTTGTTTACTAATTCTAGCATTAAAATCTCCCAGAACTTTTAAAATGTTGTTTACTCTGATCAAAAGTCTTTTGTACATCCATATAAAAATCTACTACTTCATCACTATGAGAACTTGTTGGGCATAAACCTGAATTATCTGCATTTGGTTTCTGCTATTAAGTTGTATAACTAATCTTGCCACTCTGTCTGATACACCATCAATCTCCACAATGTTGTTCTCCCATTTTTTATTTATAATGAATCCTACTCCACTTGTAATTCCAATATTGTGCCTTTATAGTAGAGTACATTTACACTTTTTAAATCAATTGTCTCTTCACCTTTTTTTTTAATTTTACAAAAATCCAATAATGTCCCATTAAATATAAGTCAATACTTCTAATTTTTGCAATCTTCCTTCACTTGAAAGTGATCTGCAATTGTAAGTACCTAAATAAAAAGTCATCATCAAATGGCAGCCTGGGTCCCCAATCGGGATTTTTAGCAACCTCCGTCTTTGGCCACCAACCGTTGCCTTGGTTGATGACTTTACAGCCTCCTGGGAATAAGGGTCATGATTTATTTTTGTCTGTCATGATTGTATATATCTATTGGAAAAATATCATTTACACATACATTCATTCTGCCTTATCAGACAAATGAGAAGAAAGACCATGGTGTTTCTTATCTTAAACTCAGAGGTAAAATATCGATAAATTCACCATACTGGCTAATGCATGTTGGTGAGCAGCCCATCCATGTTCGTATACTATATGAATAATCACATAGTAATAACAGCTGCAACGATAAGAACGTATGGAGTGGATATTAGGAATTTGCCCTGCTTGGTTCGTTTAAGGCCTTCAAGAAGAATCAAAGGGTCTTTCTGCAGTTTTGCATTTATTAGCTATCATTATATAAATTTGCTTTATAAGTATCATATTTTTTAACAAGCTAGTCAATTTTTGTCATTATGCAAGATCTTAACATTCAACATATAAATAATTCATTATTAAATCAAAGGTTTTAGATCAATTCTAGTTTGTATTTAAGACCAGTAATAGCAATTTATTTATTAAAAATCTCTTTCTAAAGTTAAATATAAAAATTTCTAATTTTTTTTTAAAAAAATCATTTTTTAATAAAAAATTGTAAGGAAAAAAAAATGATTTTTAAATTTATAATTATACATATGCGATTTTTTCGCATGCATTAGTGAAGCTGTAATTATACTATAATGTTTAATATGCCTGCTTAGAAAAACAATTTATTTTAAATTTATAATATTTATTTTTATAAAGCACAAACAGTATTGAAATTAAATTGAGAGGCTGCAAAACTCTCGCGCTCATCACTATCTGACAGCCAATCAGATCGTAAATACAAGACAGAGAATTTAACAAAAATAGGGCGGTCCACCCTATACTTTACTTGTCTTTCTATATATCCAAGCCAGTCTAAAGTACTTAGATCTGAAAGCGTGAATATTAAATATCTTCACACTTAACTCACTGAGTTTAAATTACAAACATACAGCATGAAATCCTACGATTTACTACGCAGTAGTTTTTAGATGAAAATGAGAAAAAGTGGAGAGAGGGAGTTAAGTTTTAATATTTAAAAAAAATGGGAGGGAGTTGTTTCCCTAGCAATAATTGAAAGACAAAAGTGTCATAAGCAATTAAATGTCAATTTATTTATTTTTTTATTAATAAATTAATTATTAGACAGGATTGTATATTTTTAAAAAATGATAGTAAGTGTAATTTTTCAAATATATAATTATTGCATTAACCAACCTTGGTTTCCGGACTAATTCATAAGCACCAAAGATTATTGTTTATAAGTGATTGCTACAAAAAAAAAATACTTATAAATTTATGTAATATATATGTATGTAATATATATGTAGGTAGTTTGATTGTTTTTTTTTATTTTATAAGTAAAATAGTATAATAAATTATTTTAAATATAAACAAATTTAACATCTTGATTTTACTCATCTTTCATTATATCTCTTTTTCTGTGGATAAACATTTTGTCCTCGTGTATATATAGTATTGTATGTATAGCATATTAATTTATTTTAGTGATGATGTTTGATCAACAGCAGTAGTTTGCATTTCTTACAGCTTTTTTTCTGTAGCATTCACATATGTGTAATAAATAAATAAAAATATGCGTCAAAAATCTATGTTATAATTCAAATATTTTTTAAAAATTTAAACTAATATTTGATTATTTGTTTTTTTTTTTACATTGAAATTAAAGATATGTTTACAAATTAAATTTAATTTATAATTTAGTATAAGTATCTTGGTGATTCTTTTTTTTAAGGGAAGAATTAGATGTGGATATCAAAGACATTTTTTACAAAGTTCGTTGTGTACTCTGTCCTCTACCCATGCTTGGCTTTAAACGACAGGTTGTGCGAGATAATCCTGATTTTTGGGGACCTCTTCTAGTGGTGCTGGTTTATGCTCTTATTTCTTTGTATGGACAATTTAAGGTGATTTTGTATTGTTATTATTTATGATAATTTTATTTTTAAATTGTTACATTTTCAGTTTTATTGTAGAAATGTTTTCATTATTTTTTTTAATAAGATTTTTATTTTCTAATACATAGCATTCTATATAATATATTTTGTGATGATTCCCAAATTTCTTCTTTCAAATTTTTAATCGTCATTCATCATTAATAGTCATTCATAAATGAGAATGCCATTGTAATTCCAAGAGAAAATAAAGAAAGGCTAAAGTCAAATTTAAAAAAAAAATATTGAAGTAAGAATTGCTACATCTTTATTTAAAGAAAGGAAATATGATTGCACAAACTCATAATTTCATTGTTGTTGCTAGTATAGAAAGATATCTAATGGTATAAAAAGTGAGCAAAGTCATTGAGATAAAAGAAAATGTGAGAAACAATGATAATAAATAATTTAATTATATGTATTAGTAATAAATACTTTGTGAATCAAATCATGAAAATAGTAATTTTCATTTATTCTTCACTTGGAATTTATATTATATTGAGTATATACAACATTTTCTTACAGTAGCAACTGAAATTGAGCAGACTTTTGCCATTAAATGAATTAGATCTTCTTTCCTTTTTTTCACTCATGAGTGTATACCGAATAAGTTCACTCATAAGTACCACTATACTGAGTAGGTAAATAGCTATTTTACAACAATTTTATTTTATTGATATTATTAATTACACATATATAAAAAAAAATTAAAAAATATTACAGGAAAGTAATTAGAAACATAATCCATTCATTGCAAATATTACTTTAAGCAAAAAGAAATGTGAATCTTTGGTATAGCAAAATATTAAAGCTTATTCTCTTTGGATGATCACATTTATAAAGCATATGAAAACATTTTTACAAAACCTATATTTTTATAAAAAATTATATTAT
Organism: Epiperipatus broadwayi; assembly: GCA_028023455.1. Taxonomy (NCBI): domain Eukaryota; kingdom Metazoa; phylum Onychophora; class Udeonychophora; order Euonychophora; family Peripatidae; genus Epiperipatus; species Epiperipatus broadwayi. Next base: position 286,771 of record JAQFVV010012532.1, read on the forward strand.
TAGAAACATATTTGTAATATTATTTAAGGTACTCATACATATGACAATCCATCCCACTCGATGGCACTGCTTCCATGCAAAAGTACAGAAATATGCCGTAAGCGGTCAAACTTACAGCCTATAGAATAGATGTGTTCATATTAGTCGTTGAAGGTCTAGATTGCATTGCACCCAGCCCACTATTGTGTTTCGCAACACTATACAAATAGCGCACACTTCTGCTTCCATGCAAAAGTACAGAAATATGCCATTTAAGCGGTCAAACTTACAGCCTATAGAACAGATGTGTTCATATTAGTCGTTGAAGGTCTAGAATGCATTGCACACAGCCTGCTATTGTGTTTCGCGACACTATACAAATAGCGCACACTTCACATATCGCTACCATATGATGTGAGGGTGTGTAGAATCCAACTGCCATAACTCTTCTAATGTACATTCGAAGTAACAATCTTACATCCTACCTGATGTACTGTTACATAGTAATAATTGTAAACCTGTCACTGCGCTTCCCTACACATCTTTGAAGGTGAATTTAATTTCAAAAGGGTAGGTCCCAACACCATTTCAGAGAATTCACGGGAAAGGTCAGGTTTGCGCGAGAACAGTTATGAATCTACTAAAACGGTTTGTGGTGGAGCGCTATGCGCTGAAATATATAATGTAATTTTAAAATGTTATTATTCCATTTTATTAAATAATGTTGTTTCGTAAAGAACAGCTACGAGACAAATCAAATATCTGAGGTTGCACATCATTTTAGAAATCCTAAGGCTGGTTTGATCAGAGTAGTGGATTTATTGGCCGATCCTTCAGATCGGCTAAAACAGCCGTTACCCCCCTGCATATTCCAGCGCTACGTCCTGAAATATATAATGTAATAAAAAACGGTAATTTAAAAAAAAAAAAGTAAAAGTATTTTGAAAGAAATTCAATGTTTATATCTAAAAAAAAAAGTAAATCCCCAAAAAGAAAAGAAACTGGTGAAAGTGTTATTTTAAAAAAAATTAAAATGTAAATCAACCCGGTAACATTATATCTATTTGTTTTTGACTAGCAACAGCGCCATTAAGCGGGATGGATTGTCATATGTATGAGAACCTTATTTAAAATAACAGATACCCTGTAATTAAATATTTTAATAAAAGTTCTTTTTCTGAAAAAAAATATGTAAGTTAATTTTGTAATACAGAATGATTAAAAAAATGCTTAATATAAGTAATGTAAGTATTTGTTAATAAAAACTATTTTTTGCCTAATAAATCCATTTAAATTTTAAATTCTGTATTTATGTGCATAATATTATAACTACTATAAAAATAATAATTTAACTGATTTATTATGTCATAAAGATATAGCATAGTGGAAACTTTCATTTTTCTTTAAATATTGTTATGTTTGTCTGGATTACAGACCCAACCAACAGGAAATAATGTAAAATAATATTAAGACAAGTATTATTATTAATATATTTATTATATCTAACATATACAATATATATACCAGTGAATATTTACAATGTTGAATATTCGAGTTTAATGTAAACTCTGGGTTCGGCCTACCGCTTCTAGCTACACCTTATGGCTTCCCTCTTGGGTAGGGGGTATGGCTCTTCCAGCTGTACAAGACAGCTTGCCTTGAGCCTAGAGTGGTCTTAGCAGCGTCCGTTCTCTGTGGGACTTGCCTAGCTGCATAGACTAAATAGTGTAATGCTATCAATGGGAAAAGTTGCTGCTGTTCAGGTTAGCAGAGCTTCCCTAGTAGAATGCAAGGAGTCTTTTCAGGTTAGACAAACATTCTTCACTGATTCTCACAAAAGGCTGACTATTTATACCCAGACCCCTGACCTTATTGAAAACCTTCGGATTCAGCAAGCATCATTGCTTATTAGCCTGTAATAATCATTGACTATGTTTTTATCTATACATCAGCCTATTGGCCTGTGACAAACAATGCTTAATCCGATCAGATAAGGAGGCATCTGGAATAGTCCACTTCCGAGGGAAGGGAGGACTATAACATCCCTCCCCTGGCTAAAATTTACCCCTAGAGAACATAGTCATGCAAGTGTGCTGGAGGGTGACTAATGCACTTCGGTGCTCATTCTGGTTTGCTGTCGTCTTCAGTTTGTTGGTCCTCCTTGTTTACACCTTTGGTTTGTTGGTCCTCCTTGCTTGTACTGCATGTCTCTGGAGCTTCATTCCTTGTGGCTGCATCAGTATAATCCAGTCTCAGTTGATCTTGATGGCGATGCTGTTGGCATGCATCTGCTGTTTCCACTAAGTCCTTTTTGTTGGATTACGACTGCTGGGATCCATTTAACGGATCCGCTATACATTCTGCATAGAACATTGGACCCTATTTATAATTTGGTAGTTTTGTCCTTTTATTGTTTTTCATCATTTGGCTCAGGTATCAGAGCTGACAAGTTGGTTCGCAAAATTCTATCACACAGTAGTTCAGCTGGAGTTTTTCTGGTTGCAGTACTCGGTGTAGAGTGCTGAGATAATAATATACTGGCAATACGGGTGTTCCAGCTTCCTGTGTCGATCTTTGTGAGCAATGTTTTGGTCTCTTGGCACCAATCTTTCAGCCTGGCCATTGCTTTCAGGGTGGAATAGTGGGCTGAAGACTAGCTCAATGCCATTATTGTCACAAAAGTTTTTAAAGGCTACTGTAGTGAATGCTGTGCCATTATCTGAGACTATCATTCTAAGAAGACCATGTGTAGCAAATAGCCTTCTAAGAGCTTCTATTGTTGCGGTGATCTGGAGTGATGGAACTTCCACTACCTCCAGCCATTTAGAATATGAATCAACTACTACTAATAGTAGTTTGCCTTTCCATGGGCCAGCATGGTCCACATGGAGTCTCATCCAGGGGCCTTCAGGTTTAGGCCAGTGAACCAACTCCAGCCATTTAGAATATGAATCAACTACTACTAATATTAGTTTGCCTTTCCATTGGCCAGCATGGTCCACATGGAGTCTCATCCAGGGGCTTTCAGATTTAGGCCAGTGAATTGTTTTATCTTTTGCTGGCATGTTTTAATTTATTTTGCAATGCCAGCAGTGGTGGACTTTAGACTTAATTTCTGTGTCCAAAGTTGGCCACCATACATATGCCCTTGCGAGCATCTTCGTTCGGACTATCCCTGGATGCCCATTATGCAACAGGTTGAGCACTTGGGATCGTCCAGCTAGGGGGATCACTACTCTGGATCCCCAGATAATACATCCCTTTTCGATTGAGAGCTCCAGCCTTCGGGTCCAGTAGGCTGGATGCAACTCCTCTGGTTTTTTATTTGGTTTTTTTAATTCTTTGGAACCCAGGGTCATTTGTGGTCCACTTAGCACTAATTTACTGTTCAGTGGTGTGTTTGTCCCAAAATCAATCATGTTAACTGACTGACCTGCAGTAACCAGCCTGTCTGCAGATTCTGCAGGCAACTGACTCAACATGAGGAATCTGTTTTCCCTCAATGTAGTGTAGCATAAAATCATGTCCTGATAAGAAGTTGAACCACCTCAGCATACATGGTGAGGCATGCTGAGGGATTCCTTTTTCAGCTGCAAAGATACCCAATAGGGGTCTATGATCTGTTTCAGTATGAATAATTTCCCATAAAGATAGTCATGAAATTTTTTTAATGCCATTGATTAAGGCCAGAGCCTCTCTATCAATCTGGGCATAATTTTTTTTGCCTTTGAGAGATACTTTGATGTAAAGGCAATAGGGGAGAGTGACCCATCATCATTCCTATGGGATAACACTACACCTGTTCTTACTGGTGAAGCATCACATGTCAGTACCAGCACTCTTTCAGGGTCAAAGTGTGCCAGCACCATTTTCTTAGATATAAGGGTTTTCATTTTTTCAAAGGCATTGTCATGATTGCTGTCCCACTTTCAGACTGTTTTTTTTATCTAGTAGCCTGTACAGTGGTTCAGCTGCCTCTGTTTTGTGATATAAAAACCCCTCATAGTAATTTACAAGTCCTAAAAAGGACTGTAATTCTTTCTTGTTACTTGGTGTTTTGGCTTTTTTAATTGCCATAACTTTCTTTTGGGTAGGATGAATACCACTTGCATCTATCCTAAATCCCAGAAACTCCAGTTCTTTGGCTTCAAATATGCACTTATCTAAGTTTATTCTTATGCCTGCTGCTTTGAACTTGTCAAGGAGTTGTCAAGGTAGGGCCCCTGGTATTCCTGCAGCCAATTGATCCATGACACTCTGGAATATTGCTGGGGCGAACAATATACCAAAAGGTAACCGGTTCATTTTAAATAAGCCTTTATGAGTTATTATTGATAATGCTCTTGCTGCCTGATCATCAACCGGTAGCTACAAATATGCATGTTTCAAGTCAATTTTAGTAAAAACCCTTCCACCAGACAGTGTGGATAGAATTTGCTTGATGGTGGTGAATAATTATTTGATGCTAGTGCTTTATTAATCATGCGTCGATAATCTCCACATATCCACACATCACCATTTTCTTTGATGATTGGGACTGACTATTGGGGTGGCCCATTTTTGAGTATGATATAGGGTCTATTATCCCTTCTGCCTCCCACCTTTCAAGCTCTGACTCAACTTTAGCCCTCAAGGCCAGTGGCAGTGATCTGCTTCGACAACTGATCAGTTTTATTTCTTTATTCAGTGATAACTGAATTGGTGGTCCTAGATACAGAACTAGATCTTTTTTGACCACTTCAGGGTAATCAGTCTTTAATTTAGCTAATGTTGTGATCTGGTTCACCTTTGACACTGCAAAGCCTAAGTGACTGAACCAGTCATGGCCTAACAAGTTGCTGTGATCACCTGATTCCACTAACAGTGGGAGGTGTATAGTTTTGTTAGGGATGGTTATTTTAACTCTTGTCTGACCCAAGAGTTTTATTTTTTTACCCTGATAATCTGTTATAGTCCTAGTGCTAGGATGCAGATTATAACAAATATATATAATTTTATAAGATTTGGAAAATTGACAGAGACAGATACAAATATTATAACAGAATGATGCTTTGGATTCATATTTAAAAGGAAAATGTATTGTTCGCATAATTTAAAAGCAACACTTTTTTTAAAAATTTGCAATTTTTCCAGGAAATCGTTAATATGAAATGTGACCACATGTTAGTTCTTTTCTGAAAAGCAGATTCTATAACTCCAAAAAATCTCTGGCTAAATAATTTATTTGATCGTAATTTTGTTTTAAATTTTGTTCTTTACATTATATTTTCTGTTGAATAATCAAGGGAATCAAGAGTTCAGCATGACTAAGCAGATAATTAATAATCAAATGATTTATTGCAAAAACTCTTTTGATATTCAAGTATTTGAAGTGACTGTATTTTAATCCAAGGATCTTTAGCTATTACTGCACCAAACTTGGAAAATGGTGGTTATTAATTTTAGTTATTTGCTTTATCTTTGTTTTTCTCTATTAATAAAAGTTTATTAATTTATTTATTTATTGTAAATAATTAGACTATTTATATATATCATCATCATTTTCAACAATTATCAATTTATTGCAAGATGAAATCTCACCAAGTTAATCCAGTCACTCATCCCATAACACCCTATCAATCTTCCTCATGCATCCTGTTCATATGTGGTCTTTTTCTAGTTCTTTTACAATATCTTGGGTTCCCATTTAAAACATCAATCATTCATCTATTATCATTTCTTCTAACAATATGTCCAGCCTGGCTTCATTTCAGTCTCTTAATTTATTGTTCTTTTACCCTATGTATTTCATTTTCAATCTCTCATTGTTATTCATAATGTATATCTGTCTATGCTTTATTGAGTGATCTGAAATCTCTATAGTGCTCTTCTGTTAAATGTCTAAGTCTCAGATCTGTAAGTAATTTAATAGTTAAAACACATCTATTAAAAATCTTCCTTTTCAAACACAGCTTATTTTCTTTTAATACCAAGTTATTTTTTATCAAAAGCAGTCCAGCCAAGTTTAATTCTGTGATTGATTTAATCTATTATGCTTTCTTCTATATTAGTCTGATAAAGTATCAGTCATTATTTTCTTCTGAGAAAAATCATTGAAAATTATTTCAATCTTTTTAGCATTGATCTTTAGTTCTACTTAACTTTTACAACATTTTCTGAAGCATTATTTGTAAAAACAATTACATCATCTGAAAAATCGAGATGACTTAAATAATCTCTATTTACTTTTATTTTCTTAGCTTACCATTTTAATTCATCAAATATTTTTAAAACTGCCATAAAAAGTTTTGGAAATATAGAATCGTCCTATCATATATATTTCTCATTATTAATTTTTTTTGTCTGATCATCCCAATATCATTGAGCTATTGTATTTCAATAAATATTCTTCAGAATATGACAATGTCTTGATCTATATTCATGATCCAATGATTCAATAACTAGAAATGTTTATAGAATCAAATGACTTTTCATAATATACAAATCCAAACCAAATGGCAACTTGTATTCATTGTGTATTTTTAATAAATTTTCTCCATAGTTGGATGTAAACCATTGTCTAAAACCACTTTTAAATTCAGTTGTTCTTTTGAGTGATTAAAATCCAAAGTTCACTAGAGATAGATAAAAGACTGATATGTCTATAATTTTAATATCTTCATTATCACTTTTCTCAAATATCGGTATTTTTTCTACTGCATTCTTGTAATCATCTGGTAAATCTTAATCATTTAGACATTTGGTATATAACTTTGCCAACAATTTTTTTATTTCTTTGCCTACTTCTTTTAAGATATCAACCTTCATTTAATTATGTCCATATCAATTGCTGTTTAGCATTTTTCTTAATAAAAAAAAAAGAATTCATAATATAGGTATTGTGTGTGTATGTGAACTCCATTAGTCTGTGACCTAAGTCATTTCTATTATCATAACCTAGTTTATCCACAGCATTTTCATCTTTCAATTGTTTATCAGTTTTAACATTAAAGTATTCTGTGATAATTTTAAAATGTTTTTGATGTGATCAAAAGCCTTTTATACATCCATATTGAAGCAATGGATCTGAAATCCAATCCATGCTTCACACCTTCCTATAAGCTTGATTAATATTGTAAACCTAAATTAAGTTTATAGGCCAATATCAGCAGGGTTTTGCATTACAGCTAAAATTAATTACGTTTATTAAATTTGTATTTGCTTGTAAATATTTTCTTTTAAATAAATTCCATTGTAACATTAAATTGCTGTTAAAAATATTACTTGTGAAAACCGTTTAGTCAAACATATATATACGTCAAGCATATATATATGAGTTAATGCAAAATTCTGCTGAAATAAAACGCTTATTGTATTAAAAGAAATAAGAATGTATTTTACTTTTAAATCTTGTTCAAATATTTAGTATGATTTGATTTTGAGATAAGCCCACCAACATTTTCTAAAAGAATGTATATTTTTAATTAGTTAAGCCCATTCAAGTCAAATTAAAGATGGCCTTCTCTTTCTTTTTTTAACTAATAAAATCCCAAAGTTTAAAGAAAGAAATTTAGAGTAAAAAAGTAAAAGTTATTTTGGAGGGTGTTACTTTGAAACAAAGGAGCATGGGGAGGCTTATCAAGATCTCAGATCATACAAACAATAGAAGGTAGCTGACAGAGAGGGTATAAATAAAAGGGAGAACAAAAGATCAGGCATTGAGATTTCCTTTTTGAAAGAGGTCGGTCATTCAGATTTCCCTTTTGGAAAAAGATCGGTCATTTCAGATTTCCTTTTTGAAAAAGGTCGGTCATTCAGATTTTCCTTTTGAAAGAAAGGTCGTGCATTCAGAGTATTCTTGCGGGCTGTCAGATTGCTCCGTGGAGAACTTTGGAAATTTTGCTATTGCCGGTTGTGATTTTATTATATGAATTCGATGGAGTCTACCATGCTTGGCTAGGCAAAGAATAACTTTGTCTACCGCCGAGGGTTCCTCAATACCAGAAAAATGCTGTAGTATTTACTCAATCGTCATCTGAACTCTGTGCCGTGTCTGGAGGACTTTTGTGAAACCATGCTACCATGCTACCGATTTCCAATTTCCTTGTCCGGTCGAACACATCTCATCAGACGGATCAAGCTACGCCCGTCGATGGAACATGACCAAGGAATAAGGACGGTAATCATATCTCTCCTCATGAACTATTCATTATGCTACCCTTTTTGTCCATACTTTTTATAATTGCTTTCTTGAATATTTATGAAATGTTTGCTTAATGATATTTATAATGTAACTATTTTTATTAGACTAGTTAGATATATGTATATGCGATCATCTATCTCGAGATTTAACCCCCTTTTTCTTCGCTATTCTTCATTACTCCCATGTGTAAATATTTTAATTTTATTGCGGTTAAGTTTATTAGTTAATTGTTCATATAAAAATCCCTTTCCAGTTTTATTCATACTTGTAAAATTTAGTACGAGTAAGTTTCCTTTTTTTCTTTTTTTTGTTTGCCAATTTGATCTCCTCGATAACGCTTCTTTTGTCCGCCATTAGCTTCTTATGTATGTCAGATTTAGCGATATACACCTTAAATGATTTTAAACTCTGTTTTAGTGCAAAGCAATTAGAAACTGCTTTGCGAAAGATTTTTTTATTATTACACTTTATCGAGCAGATTCGAGTTGACAATGTTTAATAAAACTGGGAAGGAAAGATTTAGACCGCAAGCATATTAATCGGGTTTTCATTGTTTCATAAGTTATTCATAAATTTCGGGGAATAGCTAAGGCCATTAAATTACTAATAATATTTCAAATGTTATTGATTAAAGATATTTATTTAACTAAAAAAGGCTTGAGTTTGCTAATTATCTTTCAATGCTTTGTTTTACTTCTAAATGATCCAGGCACGCAGAACACATATTTCTAAGTATTTGTTTAATTTAACTATTTAAGCTCCGCAGGTGGTTCTGTCCATGTCTCCCGCTGATGCTAAGCTCGTGGCTCGGGAAGAAAATATCTATGCGTGTCTCAGATAGTGTTGTTCGGTTGATGATAGCTTCGAGACTAGACGAATAGGGCAGAGGTCATAGTATTCTTGGTGTAATATCTCGCATATGGGTGGCCTCGAGGTACTTTTGCCTAGTAGTATTCGAACTGGGTTAAATCAACATACATCATCTGACCGTCACAGTAGATTTTTTTTTTTTTCCGCATTCTGGCATCCATCGTGTGGCTATTCGAAATTTTCCACACCCTGTAGGCAGCGTTTATGTTTTAAATAATAGTATATATGTAGAATTTTTTTTTTTGTCCTCGGATTTGGACGCATATATATAGTGATTGTTTTAGATAACACGAATAATTGTTAATTATACGTGAATTTTTTGCTTCAAGTTGTCGCAGTGGGACGAATGTCATTTTTTAAAAAAAAAAAAAATTTTTAGTACCCTGAGAAGTTGGTTTTGGTCTAATATATTTATATAAAAAAAAAAAAATATATAATTTTTTCTGAGTCTTGTTTCCTAATGTGAGCAAACGTCATTTTTTTAAAAATTAATTAAAAAGTTAAAGGTGTCATAAAGTAAAAATTTTTTTTCCGAGTTGTGTATATATATGAAATGAATGTTTTACATTTAGAAAAGTTAACACTCCGTTAGTTTTTTTTTATATATAGTGAATATATATATTAATGAGTATAGATATCAGAGTTATAGCAAGATTTTTTTTTCCGAATGAGTAGTTTTGTCGATGGCCAGTTGCCATATTGTTGTGTATCATATAAAGTATATACCTTCGATGAGGCGGAAGTGTCAAATATATACCCACCCGCCCTCCCTTAAAATAGCTTTCGTACTTTATGTTACTTTAGTAATGCTTAAATCTGAGAAGTTTTAATATAATAATGTTTTTTTTTTCCAAATATAACATTTTAGTTAAAGGTACAAATAGATAATAGAATTATGTTTCCGTTGTACAAATTTTTGTAAAGATTAAAATTGATAACATTCTTTCGTTAATAGAAATTTTTTGTAAGATCAAAAAGTTTGATAAGTTCAAACTATAGTGTTTCACTTTCTCTGCGTTAGTTTCCTTAATTAAATCAATAATTTTAATTATGCAGAATTCTTTTTTCACTTTTAAATATTTTGAAATTACGTTCCGTGCAAACAATAGATATAAAATAAGTTTGTTTAAATTGTCAACTTTATGAAAAGTAAATGCGTATGTTCGTAATAAATATATATATTAAAGATATATTTTGGTATAACATATATGTCAGCCACCCTTTAATTAAGATTTTTTTCCATTTCGGATTATGCTATTGAATCATGTATTGAGTAACCGTTAGGTGAAGACCCTTTGAGTAACCGTTAGGTGAAGCCCTTGTTTTTTAGTAACCATGTTTGGTGAAGACCCTTAGAGTAACCGTTTAGGTGAAGACCCCTTACATTGTAGAGTTCTCGATTGCTGTGTAGCCTGAAATAATAGGTCTATTTCCGCAATCATTGTTTCCCTGTCATAGTTGCGACCAGCGTTTACTAGCCTGAAATAATAGGAGTATGCGGTTGGCAATTTGACATCTTTCTAATAAATTCATGTACATGATAATAAAAGAAATATTTGTATAGGTGTATCTGTTTGTATATTTATATGTAGTCATATATATGCTTATTTAATGATGTACATATTCATATATATGGATGCATATGGTATACACTTCGTTATAGTTCGGTAAAACCCGTTTTTACATAAATGTTTTTTTAAACAGTTTTGATTTCAATGCGTGATTCTGTAAAATTGCGTGATAATTGTTAATCTATTTCGGATGTGACCAAAATGGTAGTTGGTTTCGATCCCAGGTTCATAATTCGGAGTGGCGGTTATCATGGGATTTTACTTTCATTTTAATTGTTTTTGTGTAATAATATTTTGTTTTGATAATCGTACTTTAGGCTGGTAAAAAATTTTTTCTGTCTTGACCAAAGTGATAGCGTGGTTGCAAACCCAGGTCAGACATGTTACCTTACTTAGTTGTTATACGTCTTAGACTTACTTAATATTGTCATTTAAAATACCATTTACTTATTCATGCAGAGATTTTTTTTGAAAGTGAAGTGAAAATCAAAATAAATTGTAATCGCATTAAATTTTATAAACCTTATCAATGTGTGCTTGGATCATTATCCATTAATATGTATATTTGATATGGCCATTGTCTTGTCGACTGGCGCCCTTTTCAAATAAATTTGTCGGCAAGTGCAATCTCTCATATCGGATATCAAATAAACCAAACTATAGTAGATGATCAAATAACAATGTATGCATAGTGAGCCAAAATAATTTTTAAACATGACTTAGGTATATTTTGCTCACATGTATTTTTATATATATATACTTGTATTAATGTAAATGCATTTTTTTTTAGTTGTTTCAGGTGTCAGAGAAAGCCAGGTCAAGCTGTAAGTGTGTTATTTTAATTATATTGGGACAAAATAGCAGTGATATTTTAATGAAATATAAGAATAAATAAAGTGAGGAGAATATGTAGTATAAATATTAAAAACAGACACGGCAGGATTTTATTATTTTTTTTCATGCACAAACAGATACATATAGGCATAGGTTTAAGATAGGACCTCGTAAGGTAGGCAAAGCTAAATTTCTGAAAACATACAAATAAAACAGATAGTTGGAACTTAGAATAGTGACTCATTTTAGAAATAATTTTTTTTTGTGTGTTAATAACTAGTATAAAAATATACTTATCCAGATTGTTTAAAGACAAACACATTTTACAAACAAAGTGAATGTTATATAACGAAATAGCCAATATTAGGCAAAAATGGACCAAACGAAGAAAGTTACAGATTATGACAGCGATGAGGAGGTAATGCTCAACCTTCCAAATACAGCAACATCGACTCATAGTGACCAAGAAAACAATATGAAAGATCTCATCACAGAAATGAGACAAGAAAACAAAATGATGATGAACATGTTAAAACAATTCATGAATATGACATCACAAAGACTGGACCGTTTGGAGGAAAACATGGCGCTCCACCAACATACTATTGTAACAAAAGTATTGCCAGACGAGGATACTCATTTTAAATAGCAACCCCAACAGAAGCAAGATGATACACAACTTAAATCATTGATAGATAATGAATTAGAAAAGGAGATGCATGCCTTGGACGTGTCAGTCAAGCATCAAATACAGGAGGGAGAAGAAAATGGACAGATGAAGGTGGATAAAGAGGAAATGAACATTCATCAACAGATGAATCCAATCCAGGCGCAACAAGGCAACCAAATCCTTACGCCAATAATAATTAATCCGGTAACATCTCCGGTGGCAAAATTCGTACATATACAATGTTTTAGAGGGGAACCAGGGGGAAACCCTAGACACCACCTAGACAGTCTCAAAATGTTTTTTCAATTTCAGAATATGACAGAACAAGAAAAAGTGGCGATCTCCAGTCATCATTTAAAAGAGTCTGCTAGAGACTGGTGGAACACTCTGTCTATACAACCACAAACATTTATGCAATATGAGAATGCAATGTTGTCAATGTATTGGAGTGCAGAGCGGCAGGAAGGTTTGATGTATTCCATAATGCATGAAAGATACCCAGCTAACCATCAAGAGACTTATGCTCAGTTTTTTGTTAGGCAGGTAAATCGAATTAAAGCCCTAAGTGCATTCAATTATCCAGAAATGCAGATAGTGAGGATGATTAGGCACAACATGCCACCCTGGATAAGGAAAATATTAATAGGCACTCAAATGCAAGATATTCAAGGCACGATTCGGATACTAACTGACATTGACTATGGAAACTTAGAAGAAAACCAAAATGATAGGGTCATGAACCCGTCCAAAAGTACAAGGCAGTATATACCACCGGACCCCGGAAAATATGCAAAATAAAATAGATACATAACTTGTTAGATTAAAACAACACGGACTCGTTTTAAGATATAGCAGATTGAATTATGGATAAACTGTTAGTTATTTAGTAAAAGAAAGGAAAAATTGTTAGTCAGTAACAAGTTAAATTTTTACACCAAATAAAGAGTAGGCTTGAACTCACCTGGCACAAATTCTTACCTCTGACCTGAAGCAACAGCATTTTTTTTTAACATTTTTTTTGCTCACTAACTATTGGGAAATGAAGCAATGGATCTGAAATCCAATCCATGCTTCACACCTTCCTATAAGCTTGATTAATATTGTAAACCTAAATTAAGTTTATAGGCCAATATCAGCAGGGTTTTGCATTACAGCGAAAATTAATTACGTTTATTAAATTTGTATTTGCTTGTAAATATTTTCTTTTAAATAAATTCCATTGTAACATTAAATTGCTGTTAAAAATATTACTTGTGAAAACCGTTTAGTCAAACATATATATACGTCAAGCATATATATATGAGTTAATGCAAAATTCTGCTGAAATAAAACGCTTATTGTATTAAAAGAAATAAGAATGTATTTTACTTTTAAATCTTGTTCAAATATTTAGTATGATTTGATTTTGAGATAAGCCCACCAACATTTTCTAAAAGAATGTATATTTTTAATTAGTTAAGCCCATTCAAGTCAAATTAAAGATGGCCTTCTCTTTCTTTTTTTAATTAATAAAATCCCAAAGTTTAAAGAAAGAAATTTAGAGTAAAAAAGTAAAAGTTATTTTGGAGGGTATTACTTTGAAACAAAGGAGCATGGGGAGGCTTATCAAGATCTCAGATCATACAAACAATAGAAGGTAGCTGACAGAGAGGGTATAAATAAAAGGGAGAACAAAAGATCAGGCATTGAGATTTCCTTTTTGAAAGAGGTCGGTCATTCAGATTTCCCTTTTGGAAAAAGATCGGTCATTTCAGATTTCCTTTTTGAAAAAGGTCGGTCATTCAGATTTTCCTTTTGAAAGAAAGATTGTGCATTCAGAGTATTCTTGTGGGCTGTCAGATTGGTCCGTGGAGAACTTTAGAAATTTTGCTATTGCCGGTTGTGATTTTATTATATGAATTCGATGGAGTCTACCATGCTTGGCTAGGCAAAGAATAACTTTGTCTACCGCCGAGGGTTCCTCAATACCAGAAAAATGCCGTAGTATTTACTTAATCGTCATCTGAACTCTGTGCCGTGTCTGGAGGACTTTTGTGAAACCATGCTACCGATTTCCACTTTCCTTGTCCGGTCGAACACATCTCATCAGACGGATCAAGCTACGCCCATCGATGGAACATGACCAAGGAATAAGGACGGTAATCATATCTCTCTTCATGAACTATTCATTATGCTACCCTTTTTGTCCATACTTTTTATAATTGCTTTCTTGAATATTTATGAAATGTTTGCTTAATGATATTTATAATGTAACTATTTTTATTAGACTAGTTAGATATATGTATATGTGATCATCTATCTCGAGATTTAACCCCCTTTTTCTTCGCTATTCTTCATTACTCCCATGTGTAAATATTTTAATTTTATTGCGGTTAAGTTTATTAGTTAATTGTTCATATAAAAATCCCTTTCCAGTTTTATTCATACTTGTAAAATTTAGTACGAGTAAGTTTCCTTTTTTTCTTTTTTTTGTTTGCCAATTTGATCTCCTCGATAACGCTTCTTTTGTCCGCCATTAGCTTCTTACATATGTCAGATTTAGCGATATTCACCTTAAATGATTTTAAACTCTGTTTTAGTGCAAAGCAATTAGAAACTGCTTTGCGAAAGATTTTTTTATTATTACACTTTATCGAGCAGATTCGAGTTGACAATGTTTAATAAAACTGGGAAGGAAAGATTTAGACCGCAAGCATATTAATCGGGTTTTCATTGTTTCATAAGTTATTCATAAATTTCGGGGAATAGCGAAGGCCATTAAATTACTAATAATATTTCAAATGTTATTGATTAAAGATATTTATTTAACTAAAAAAGGCTTGAGTTTGCTAATTATCTTTCAATGCTTTGTTTTACTTCTAAATGATCCAGGCACGCAGAACACATATTTCTAAGTATTTGTTTAATTTAACTATTTAAGCTCCGCAGGTGGTTCTGTCCATGTCTCCCGCTGATGCTAAGCTCGTGGCTCGGGAAGAAAATATCTATGCGTGTCTCAGATAGTGTTGTTCGGTTGATGATAGTTTCGAGACTAGACGAATAGGGCAGAGGTCATAGTATTCTTGGTGTAATATCTCGCATATGGGTGGCCTCGAGGTACTTTTGCCTAGTATTCGAACTGGGTTAAATCAACATACATCATCTGACCGTCACAATATAAAAATCCTCAACTTCATCACAATGAAAACTTATTGGGGCATAAACCTGAAATGCATATATTTGGTATCTTTAATTGAGTTAAATTACTAATCTTGTCACTGTTTTAATGTAACATTTAATCTACACAATGTTGTTTTTTCACCTTTTTTTTTTATAATGTATCCCATTCTATACTGCCACTTTTTAAATCAACTGTCTCCTTATTTTTTCTTCTAACTTCACAAAGACCAACAACATCTCTTTTGATATTAGACAGTTTTTATATCAAGTTATGCAATCTTCATTTCTCTTGAAAATGATAATATTAAGTACCTAAAATAAGGTCATCCTCAAATGGCAGCTTGTGTCCCCAAGCAAGATTCTTAACACTATCCATCTTCAGTCACCAAGCACTGCCTTCTTTGTTGGGATGTTTACAACCTGAAAACAAGGTTTATAATTTAGTTTTGTCTGTCATGATTGTAAATATCAATTTTTTTTTAAAAAAAGAAATCTTTCACACACACATTCATTCTGCCTTCAAGAAAACTCAATTGATATTTCAGTTAAGAACTATCAGGCAATTGAGAAGGAAGATCATGGTGTTTCTTAATTTTAAACTCTGAAGTAAAAAAAAAACCCAATAAACTCGGCTTCACTGAAAGACCAGTCTTCTTTCAGTTCACAAGAAACTTTTTTCTGCAGCTCTACATTTGACACATATACACTATATCTACACTTTTTTAACCATTACATTAGAGCTATTATTTCTATAATGCTCTTTCTCTTGCTTTAGCTACCACTATAACAGTCATATATATATTACTATCAGTACCAGAAAGTAATATGAATTGTCCTTTATGCACTTTAATTGAATCTTTCTTCTAGGTTTTTAGCTCATATATATTTGAATTTATTATTCCAGATTTTTTTGTTATTGTGTCACAGTTATATAAATAAAAATATATATTAAATGAGAAAATCTATTTAAAGACTCATTTGAAGAAAAAAAAATTTTAAGATAAAAAAGGCATTCAATATCTTTAGTAATAGCGATTTTAAAAATATGGATATAAAAATGGATTTTATTTTTTGAATAGATCATTAAGATGTCAATAAAGTCTTAAATGATATCTGAAACTTTATAATCCTGATAGTTTAGATTCAAGTATTTTAAAGCTGAAAAGAAAAAAAAAGCATTGTTAAGGTGAGCAACATCACCAAGTTAACAGTACACCAACATATAATGAAATTTATCTTTCTATTTCTGTGATATTATATAACAAATATTTTAAAAGAATTTATAATAATTGAAGAAATTGGTATTATAAACTGAAAAAATATATATTTTAGAAAAGTGTTATAAATATTAATAATGTAAATGACCTAGTTGACTTCTCCTTGGAATGTTTTTAGAAAGTAATGGCTTAATTTGATTAGCTTTGAATTATTTGCTTATTTTATCAATAAAGGAAGCTTATACCAATCTGTCTATTTAACATTATTGATTGTCTCAGGTATTTTCAATATTCTCTTATAATTTTGTACTTTACATTAACCTCAAACTAGGGAAAATATGTTACTTATTTGGAAAATAACATGATTAATATACTGATCAAATTATTATTTAAAGAATATCACATCAAGAATGTTTTTTAAATTCTATTTTTTTGTGTTTTTTTAAACTCAAAATTTGCTGTTAGTGAACATGCCTAGTTTAATCATGTTAAGTGAGCTTATTTGAATAGGAATTTTGTAATGTGTGTTTGATCTCAATCTTATATTAGCAGCTTTATGACATGTATTTTGTCTATATAGATTTGCCTGTCGCCTGTATCAATTATTTTTTGCCAACCTGCAGGTATCTATTGTAACCCGGACCCTCATCTATATATCTGCGGACGCTAGTTCTCCTTCTGGCTTTCCTATTGACGATTCCCTTTTTTTCGAACCCGCTGTGTTCTGTCGTCCGGGGTTACATAATGTTTTGTGAAAATAGTTTCAAACACATATACACGCACGTTTTATTTGTTTCATACCTAGATTCAGATTGAATCCGAGTAATAGGCGCCAGGAGAACCCTTTCAAGCTCGCCACGCACGTGCACACGCTCACTCAACTATATCACAGAACATGCCCAAGCATCGCTCCAGCGGACAGCAAGAAATGAACACAGCCACTATTTCCGAACTATATCGCTCATTACTCTTAACACACTATTGACATGCCTTTATCATGGTTAGGCCCGCCCTATATCCCCCAGAATAAATCTCCCAAAACTTAACCTTAACCTAAGAATGGTACGACAATTATAAATGCTATAAATATACTTAACGCTTAACTAACATATTAAATGCATCCATTCAAATTATATAAAATAGATCACTCCCGCACTCATTCAACATTGGTTAAATAAATTTGAAATTCCAAGCGATCAATAAAAGAAACATTAATTAAGTGAATGATTTATTTGTAAACTGGGTAAATAAAATTATTATGCAGATATATAATTTAGTAAGTCTAGATAACACAATTACAGAAGCGAATATTAACTTACATAGATCTTTGCTGAGTATTAATTGTACATATTATACTGGTTGAGTTCTTTAGCAGTTCGGTTGGTCATTAGCAATTTAATCATTTTATACTTAATGTTTGTAAATCGTTCTCCACTTTAAAGTATTTATCTGGTGCATGAATGTGTAAGCAAATGTTAAAAATAACTACCTGTGGGACGAGAATACTGTTTTGGGATCCTGAGCGATATTTTATTAATTCTGCATGTCGGTTCTGGGTGAGGCTTCCAGGGTGTGTGTGGTCCTTGAGTTCATTTTCTCCGAGGTTGAGAGCATTCTAGGACGATCAACGGTGCCGGGTGCGAATGTTCGGCGGCCAAGCCGCGAATTTTGGATTCAGCAACGCATTTCGGCCGCGATATTACACAAGTGTAGGTTAGGTAGTCCAAGCACTTAATCGGAAGCTCCGCAAGAAAATTAATTATACTTTCCGCTACAATTCAACTTGATTTCGCCTTCAACAACTTTCAATTTAGCGTCCTTTTTCGGTTCTGTCTTGCCTTTTTCTTCTCTCTTTTTTCCCGCCGTGACACCTTGAATTTTTCCTCCAATCTCTATCATGCACTCATAAGTCATTAGTTCTTATTTGCTAATCCTCTTTATTTAATAGTTTCTGTGACATTTGCACCACGTGGGAATTTAATTTAGTTTTTCCATTTTCTTACATATTGCTTTAGCTGGAGTCGGAAGTCTAAGTAGTACAATAGCATTGTACACTTTTTATCACCTCCTGCTTCTAAATTTGGACTGTTATCTAGACCTTACCAACATACATCCTGCTTATTGTTTCAACTTCTCTAAATTTGACTCTACTAATTGCCCCCCATTCAAAATATCTTAGATCGCTTGGAATTTTTTTTTTACCTATTACAGATTAATTAATTTACTTATTTTTTTTTTTCCTTTTGTTCAAAATGATTTAATAAATTTTCTAATTTGTTCTCGAACATTCCCTGTTTCTTTTAAAACGAAATGACAAAAAAAAGCAAACTTGACAAATACTGAATATAATAAATTAATTCCTTAAAAATAAAAACTCTTTTAATTTTATTTCAATAAATCTGACAGGTACTCTTGTATAGCTGCGATCTGCTTTAGACACGGCTGTTTCGCGGTTATTCTTAAAACAAGATCGCTTTGTTAAAAAGTTTTGTACCCGTCATTTATTTCGTCATCAATATATATTTACTTTCCTAAGGTTCAAACCCTATGTAACGCTATTCCGTTACATATCTCCCCGCCTGAGTGTAGAGTAAAATCCGAGGATTGCGGATTTTAGCTCTGAGAAGGAGCCAAGTTATTCGGCCCTCTTCAATGCCCTCGCATTAAATGTTCCCTTTCCTTGGGACAGTACAAAGGCATTATTCCCATATGCCCGGACAATCTCATATGGGCCCTCATAGATGTCGAGGAATTTCTTGAATATGTGCTGCTCCGGTCGACTGACCGGATTTGCTCTTACCATGACTCTGTCTCCCCCTTAGATTTGAATCAGGCGCTCTGCGGTCAGACTTCCCCTTAAACACTGTTAACGGAAAAAAACTTGAACTCGACTTTAACTCTTAGGCTTATACCTATATGGACATCTAGGGGATGCCACGATTGACGTCAACGGCCAATGGGTCTCGTGTATCCCTGACAGGAGGCATGGGGATGGACCTTTCCGAAGTCCCCGATGCAGAATACGATCAATCTCTAACTAAGATTTTAGGAAAGTGACCCGCTCAGCAATAACGAAGTTTTGGGCAGTGAGTCGGTAAGAACTCTCAAATAGGTTGCGGGACTTTCCGCCATTAAGTTGGGCCAGCGTCCTGTGCCAGCCTTCTCCGGGTCCTGCAAGGTACTCCCCGACCAATTCACCCACCTTCTCTGGAGGGTAGGTACTCTATTCCATCTCGCAGCATTCACTCATTACCCCCCCTCTTTCTTTTTTTTTTTTTTCCTTTTTTTTTTTTTAGGCTCTACACACTACAGGCTACTTCGCGATCGGTTGGCTTGTTTGTTTCAGATGTTACACCCTAGGCTTTATCTTAGTCATCCCCCCTCTCTTTCTTACTACAGTATTAATGAACTCCCTCTCCAATACCATTTCATATCACGGGTCACTTCCATTTCGTGGCGTCTATTTCCCAGGTGAATTCCTTTTCAACGTTTATCTTTGTGATGTCCAGGGTCGTCCCTTTACTTTCCTCCATCCTTTAAATTAGTATCGGTCCGGTGGCACTCGTTTTCTGAGTTGTTCATTACCGGCCCTCTCTATTTGCACTCCTATCCCTTCTTGTTCAAATTTTGCGACCATTTCCCCCATCTCATGGATCCCTTTATGATCTCTTCCCAGCATCATGTGTCTGAGGGTGGTCGGCATATTGTGCCTTATTATCGAGATAATCTGCATTTCTGTCATGGGGTACGCAGGCAATTGTTGGAGGCTCGCCACCTGCCTATAATAAAACTGAGTAGCCGTCTCACCGGGCCTCCCCCATATTTCTCTCTGGTGATCCTAAAATAAATCCCTTCTTGGCGGGCTGTGCTCCAGAAACACCGCAAAACCTCCTCCTTATATTCCTCATATGACCGGGGTTTAAATTCAAGTGTCCTCCACCAATCTCTCGCCGGGCCCTGTAGGTAGGTGCTTGCGATGTTTACCCGGTCAGGTTCTCTCGCCGTTGGTTCTCCAAACAGATTCCTGACGCTTTCGAGGTGGTCCATCAGGTTTTCGTTCTCTCCCGCCCTATATATTTCTATCTTCATCTGTCTCTCCGCCCATACCCTATTTGTGTCCTGCTGAGAGCTCTGCTTTCCCCATCTCTTCTCCATCTCTTCTATCCGACTACTCAGGTTCCCACGTCCCTGGTCTGCTTCCATCCTTTGGATTCTCTATCCTCACTCTCCCAGTTCCTCTCGGATTTCATCCTGGCGCTGTCTTATTTTGTGACACGACTCTTCTGTCTGCCTTATTGCTTCCTTCATCCCCTCTTGGTGCTTACTTCCCCTCTCTATATCATCGGTTAGGATCTCTACCCTTTTCTTTAGACCATTCAGGTCTGACTTCGTTCTATCCATCTCCATCCCATTGTGCTCTATCTCTTCCTCAACTTTTGGAAAAAGTACTATCTTCCCCTTGGTACTCCTCTGACTTCACTCCCTTTCCCCGGAGCAATTGCCTTGTTTCCTCTTTCCACTCTTCCCTATCTCTCCTACGCTCTTCCCTATCTGCCCTCATTTCGGCCATCATTTGAGTCATCATCCTTATTAATACTTTGATGTCCCCTTCGCTCTCCGCTTCCCATCTCTTAAACTGTATCGGACTCTCCCCCGTCTGTTCCCACATGCTTTCATTTTGGATTTCTTCCATCGTTATTTACTTGCTTTGTGATGTGATTATGCTAATCCACGGCTCGTCACCTACTACTCCGCTGGTCCCCCTGACTGTCTTGTCCTATTTTCAGATGCTCCTTGCTCTTAAAATTCCCACAGTAAGCCCTCAAGTTTAGTTTCTATCGCTCAGATTATCCCAGTTCTCACTGTTCCCCTTTATTTATATACAGTAGCTATCGGTATATGTGCGGTTATACCTATATACTGTTACACGCGTCGTTACATATGTAGATACGCTATTCTTTATTTATCTTTTATAATAATTTTTTTTTTTTTTCGGTGGTTATTTATATATATGTGTTATTTACGCTCAACGTCCCTTTTATTTTTAAGTAACACACAACTCCTAACAAGATCCCGGTTACAGTTCGTTCCTTTGCGCAAGAATATAATAATATTACAATGCGTCTTTTAACGATGTATATATTTTTTTTTTTTGATTAAATTTATTTGCGGTTAACTTGCTAATATAGAAATTAATTTATGAATTACTTCCGATATTTCTTCCACGGAATCCCGCTATTCCACAGCTTTCTACAAATATCAGGTATATTCGACTGCTTGATTATTTTAATAATGATAAAAAACTAAATCCCCTTCCTACTCTCTCAAGCAATGTTTAATACTTTGACTTTTAGTGATTATAAAATTTCCCCCCCCGCTTTAATAGATAATTTATTCTGTTGTTCCGAGCGCCTTCTTTATGTCGCTAAACGTCTTTCCTTCTCAGGGTCTCTTTATTTAAATTGACTTTCGTTATTAGAAACGTCAGTTATTTTCACGTCGGTTCTGCCCTTTGAAACAATAGTTTCGCCGCACGTTGACGCGCCAAATGTAACCCGGACCCTCACCTATATATCTGCGGACACTAGTTCTCCTTCTGGCTTTCCTATTGACGATTCCCTTTTTTCGAACCCGCTGTGTTCTGTCGTCCGGGGTTACATAATGTTTTGTGAAAATAGTTTCAAACACATATACACGCACGTTTTATTTGTTTCATACCTAGATTCAGATTGAATCCGAGTAATAGGCGCCAGGAGAACCCTTTCAAGCTCGCCACGCACGTGCACACGCTCACTCAACTATATCACAGAACATGCCCAAGCATCAGCTCCAGCGGACAGCAAGAAATGAACACAGCCACTATTTCCGAACTATATCAGCTCATTACTCTTAACACACTATTGACATGCCTTTATCATGGTTAGGCCCGCCCTATATCCCCCAGAATAAATCTCCCAAAACTTAACCTTAACCTAAGAATGGTACGACAATTATAAATGCTATAAATATACTTAACGCTTAACTAACATATTAAATGCATCCATTCAAATTATATAAAATAGATCACTCCCGCACTCATTCAACATTGGTTAAATAAATTTGAAATTCCAAGCGATCAATAAAAGAAACATTAATTAAGTGAATGATTTATTTGTAAACTGGGTAAATAAAATTATTATGCAGATATATAATTTAGTAAGTCTAGATAACACAATTACGGAAGCGAATATTAACACAATTACGGAAGCGAATATTAACTTACATAGATCTTTGCTGAGTATTAATTGTACATATTATACTGGTTGAGTTCTTTAGCAGTTCGGTTGGTCATTAGCAATTTAATCATTTTATACTTAATGTTTGTAAATCGTTCTCCACTTTAAAGTATTTATCTGGTGCATGAATGTGTAAGCAAATGTTAAAAATAACTACCTGTGGGACGAGAATACTGTTTTGGGATCCTGAGCGATATTTTATTAATTCTGCATGTCGGTTCTGGGTGAGGCTTCCAGGGTGTGTGTGGTCCTTGAGTTCATTTTCTCCGAGGTTGAGAGCATTCTAGGACGATCAACGGTGCCGGGTGCGAATGTTCGGCGGCCAAGCCGCGAATTTTGGATTCAGCAACGCATTTCGGCCGCGATATTACACAAGTGTAGGTTAGGTAGTCCAAGCACTTAATCGGAAGCTCCGCAAGAAAATTAATTATACTTTCCGCTACAATTCAACTTGATTTCGCCTTCAACAACTTTCAATTTAGCGTCCTTTTTCGGTTCCGTCTTGCCTTTTTCTTCTCTCTTTTTTCCCGCCGTGACACCTTGAATTTTTCCTCCAATCTCTATCATGCACTCATAAGTCATTAGTTCTTATTTGCTAATCCTCTTTATTTAATAGTTTCTGTGACATTTGCACCACGTGGGAATTTAATTTAGTTTTTCCATTTTCTTACATATTGCTTTAGCTGGAGTCGGAAGTCTAAGTAGTACAATAGCATTGTACACTTTTTATCACCTCTGCTTCTAAATTTGGACTGTTATCTAGACCTTACCAACATACATCCTGCTTATTGTTTCAACTTCTCTAAATTTGACTCTACTAATTGCCCCCCATTCAAAATATCTTAGATCGCTTGGAATTTTTTTTACCTATTACAGATTAATTAATTTACTTATTTTTTTTTCCTTTTGTTCAAAATGATTTAATAAATTTTCTAATTTGTTCTCGAACATTCCCTGTTTCTTTTAAAACGAAATGACAAAAAAAAGCAAACTTGACAAATACTGAATATAATAAATTAATTCCTTAAAAATAAAAACTCTTTTAATTTTATTTCAATAAATCTGACAGGTACTCTTGTATAGCTGCGATCTGCTTTAGACACGGCTGTTTCGCGTTTATTCTTAAAACAAGATCGCTTTGTTAAAAAGTTTTGTACCCGTCATTTATTTCGTCATCAATATATATTTACTTTCCTAGGTTCAAACCCTATGTAACGCTATTCTGTTACACTATATATTTTATATATTTCCCACACACTAAACAAACAGTAATATTTCTCTTTTGGATTCATAAATTTACCTAAATTAGCAAAACTTAACTGATTGTAGTAAAATTTTTCAATGATTTTATATGTAACGTATACTATTAGATAACCACTATTGGTCTACCATGTGTTTTTGGAGTTAATAACTTTCTATAATTTTAAATATGAAAAATTTTAAATATTAGAGAGATCATTATGCATTAATGACCAAATTTATTTTTTTATTTACTTACAATAAATTTTATATCTTTTAATACCAATTGAACGTGTTCATAGTTTCTCTTGAGGCTATAAATTCAAGTGATGAATGGTTGACTAAGAATAATGATAACAATGGTGAAAGTTTTACATTTATTTGGACTTGAAAAAAAGTAATTTCTCAAGTTATCTAAAAAAATGAATTGTTGAAGGATTGTTTTAGGTTAATTTATTCATCTATGCTAAATTTTTTCAGTTAATCAACTTAAAACAATAGCTGCTATATCTATCTGTAAATGTAATTATTATTATTGTAGTATTACTTTTACTGTTTTAATTATACAATAATTTTTTATTAAAACAAATAATTGGTTTATTGTTCGGGAATTTTATCAAATTCTAAATGATAGAGCTGGAATTACGTAGGCATTGTTTTATTATTATAGAATTGAAGAACAATAATTTATTTATTTTTTAATTTTAATTTGTTAAAATCTACATTTTAGGTTATGAGTGTTAATGCATCTTTTCTCTAATTTGTTTGTGTATTTTCTATTTAATATTAAAGACATATATATGAAGAATATTAACACTTTAAACCCATTTTATAATAATTATTTCAAATTGCCTTGTTTATGATTAGTAATCAAAAAATTATTTTTTGTCTCTTGGTTTTAGGTTGTGTCATGGATTATAACAATTTGGATTTTAGGTTCTGTTATCATATTTTTGTTAGCAAGAGTGTTAGGAGGAGAGGTAAGTTGATTTATTTATTTGTACAGTATATTTAAACAAATAATTTGATGTTATAAATATTATTTTATAATGCTACTGATAACAGAACTTGTGCTACTTAACAACGATTGTATTTAATAATGATATATTATAATAAAAAAATAAAATAAAATATATTATATTATAAGTCAGCTTTTCTTTTTAAAACTACATTATTTTCTGTATCAGTATAATAAATTAACTGAATTAAGTAATTTTTTTGTCTATCATAGTATGTCATTAAAAACATATGTAATAAGATTTATTTCTCCATTATTATTTGGAGTTAGTATATCAAATCTGCTGTATTTTGTAGAAAATATATTTGGTTTTAGTATCTCGAGAACTACAAGTTATAAAACTAAGTTTTACTTCAGAGAAAAAAATAGTAATGAAATGTAAATACATATTTAGTTTTAAAAAGCAATAAAAAAGATCACTAATAATTAAATGAAACATAAATGTAAATAGATATGTAAGTTTTAAAAAAATAATGAAAAATAAATTTAAAGGAAACTATTTAGAAAATTTTAATAGCAATGAAGAAAGATGGTCGACAGCTAAATTAAACTTAAACAGACAAAAATTGTTGAGTTAATAGCATTCTACAAAAGATTGCCAAAAGATAATACAAATAATTAATCACAAGGCCGGATATAACTCGTGGATTTAAAATACCAAGAAAACTGTGTATTGTTAAAATCAAACTATTAAACTAAGAAAACAAACGGAATAAATATTTGAAGCTAATTACTGAGGAATGTGAATGGATGTAATTAGAAGCCAGATCCTAATCATCATTGTAAAGATGCATTAGTCAAATGGATTTACAGTTACATTGGAATGATAGCAATTTTTCAATGATATCAAGCAACGAGAAAACAGTATAAATAGTGCGTCCAAAAAAAGAACTGTTGTCATCAGCTTTTCTCTACTCATTATAGTTACTGTTGATGCTGTATCGTGGATGTCATGAGGACCTTGAGAAAAGCTGAGGGAAAAATGACTTGACTTTTCTGCCATAATGGATATGTCTCTGAAGGTGAAAGATAGCCAGCTAGGGAAAATGTTAATAGACCTCACCAGTCTGTTATTATTTGTATAGTCTGAGAAGGCTCAAATAGGATTGTGTTTTAAAATGACTGTGAGTATAAATGTTTAGCATTCACTTAGGTCTATTACTATTTTAGTGGCAGTATTAGTTTGCTTGGTGGCGATATTAGCATTGAAGATTTAGAATTTTAAATCAAGGACTATATGATTGCTACTGAGTTAAATCTTAATTTATGTGTATGTATATATTGTAGATAAATATATTTAATCGTTATTAATAATGTTTTGGGAATTTATAATTTTGTGGTAATTGCTGGTAGTCAACTTGATAGCCAAATATACAACAAAATTAACGCAGTTGACAGGATAACTACTGATGCATCTGAATATGGGGTAGAGTAGTATTAGTGCACCTTATGATAAGGGAGAATGGCCAGTAGCTTACACTTTGTGTACCCTGAACCCTGTCAAACACAGTAAAAAAGTAGAGCCAAATTGATAAAGAACCATTGCCCATAATATTTGCAATTAAAAAATTTTACCAGTACATATGGGGTAGAAGTTTTGAAATTTTCACAGACCATAATCCATTATTAGGTGTTTTTGTCCATGACAAAGTAGCGCCCAAACACATAAGTTTGAGGATGCTACGCTGGTGGAATATTTTGGCTGCATATTATTACAAACTATACTACAAAAAATGAAAAGATATCACACACGGATGCTCTATTTAGATGCCCAGATTGACTGGTACCTATAAGTTCAGAAACAAAGGTGAACTATATTGATAGCATAAAATCAAATATATTAAACAATGAAACAGTAGGGAAATGGACAAAAGAAAATCAGGAATACCAGATATTAAGCAAGTGGATTAGAAAAAGATGGCTTAAGACAAAACTGAGCTATGTAAATCAAGGGTGTTGGATAAACAGAAAAAGGCTGTCAGTATGCAAGGGATTTTTAATAATGGGGGATAAAATGATAATACTGCCTGCAGGCCATAATCATGTATTGGAACTGTTACATAAAGGCCACCCTGGAGTAGTGAGAGCTAAAGCATTGGTGTATAGTTACATCTGGTGGCCAAAAATAAACATGGATATTGAAAAATATATAAAGATGTGCAATACCTGCCAGACAGAAGTACACTGAATGGCCCAAAACAACCAGACCATGGAAAAGATTGCACATAGACCATGCAGGATCGGTTACAGAAAAAATGATTCTAATAATAATAGATGCATTCTCAAAGTGGACAGAATGCCACGAAGTTAAAAACACAAGCTCAGAAGAAACAATAAAGTGTTTGGATAAAGTGTTCGCAATACATGGTTTAACCAGAAACTATTGTATCAGATAATGCAACAGGTTTCACAAGTAACATTATGAAAAAATACTGCAAAGAAAACGGAATTTCTTCACATGAGTACCCCCCCATACTATCTCGAATCAAATGGCATGGCTGAAAAAACAGTGCAGCAAATGAAAAAGAGTTTTAAAAAAAGCAATTATGGATAATTACAAAATAGCTACAGGAAATAATGCTGCTACAACATTCAACGCCATATATTATAAATGGCATCACATCTGCAGAACTATTATTGGGAAGGCAATTGGGAACAAAACTATCGTTAATCCATCTTAAGGAAAATAGAGTGAGCAAAGGCAATTACCATAGAACTAAGTTCAAAATAGGAGCAGCAGTATGGTTTTGAGATGTTTTAAGTAAAACTTGGTGCAAAGGAGCAGTTGAAAAAAGTTTCAAATTATACAGTAATGATTAGGAGTGAAAATGGGGATATATATTGTAACGTTCACGGTACAAATAAGATTTTATTATACAATTTGCGATCTCGTATTCAGTGACCAAATTGCATTAGATTATAAATCATCTGTCTGCAACATTTTAAGCAACTTATCTGCAGCAATTATTTTTTCTGGTCACTTAATCCTATTTTAAACAATTAAAAAAAAAAAAGGAAGCCAACTTTTATTTATTTAAGCGCCAGAACTCTTATTTAGAGTTCACTGGTTGAACCCCCCCCCCTTTTTTTTTTAAACCAAACACTAAACAACCTATTTAAAATACACTGAGCATTGTATTTTTGGTACAGAGTCAGCAGTTTACTTATTTTTTTAAGAATTTTAATAAACAATATTTAATAATTAACACCAACATAAGTTATATTATTATTTCATTAATCTATACTAAAATATCTTTACTAAGGTTAGAATAACAACAAATTTAACAATGATAATAACAAAAGAGATTAAATAGGATGAAACCATTTGATTTCTATTAAATTTAAGCAAACACTTAATATGACTGTTATAGTTTGAGTGAGAAAAAAAACATATTTTAAGAAAAATAGTGATCACTTTAAAATTTCTTACCAATAAGTTATTGTTAATTACCATGCATGGATTTATTTTGAATAAGGGGATCCATAGTCTGTTACTGGAGCAGCACATAAATAATTCAAGTGTCTAAATTCTGTAGATGACTTTGCTCCGGATCTTATGCAACATTGGGCAGAAACAACACCGGCAAATGATTTCTTCTACTCGTACATTTTAGATATGCTGGCACACTAATAAGAGTCCTTCAGCACACTCTTCATAACTTTGTGTAAGGTTTTTCTTTCACGATTGATTTTCTCATAAGTACAGCTCTCAGGTTTCACTTTCTCTCTCTCTTTCTGAATGTCCTATACGATGCGCTTTTCCTTTTATATCTTTGGTCTCTTTTATTTTTTTCTGTGTATCACCTGTTGACACCTATTAGTTCAACTTAATTTTTGTAGAATTTTGTCTTTAAATTCATGCTTTCTCTTCTTGGAATCACCAGCTTTAATTAGCGATCAAGTGCCACGCTTTGTGTGGTTCAATGGCTTTTTGTGATAAGAAGTTAAGAATTCTTATCTCTTTTTTATTTAATACACACAAAAATAGTTTTCTCCTTTTCTCTCTCTTAAGTTATATTTTAAGACAAAAAAAAAAATTGTATAACCAATGTTGTGTAAATCAAACTAACTAAATATTTAAAACTAATGGAATATTCTATTTAAATACTTTATGAATTTTTTTTCTAAACTGCCAATTTCATTTGTACTAGAATAAATATAGTATAATATAAACGCTATGAGAATCACATCAGAGGGCATGAAACAAACAGAGACTTTCAATTTTGAAATGAGAAATGCAGAAAATGAACAAAAAAGGTACAATACCGAGGAAGAGAGTTATGAAGACCTAAATGATAATGACATAAGAGAAGAACAACCAGATGAAAGTGAACAAAAATCTGCAGAACTAGAAGAAGATGCAATGAGAGAAAAAAAAATCACCCAGGCGTATTCATGAAAAACGTAAACCGGATAGACTTCATGGTTATGTGTAGCAAGATTAATAGAGTTTTTCTCTGAAGTGGGGATAGGTGCTATATTTTGTAGAAAATATATTAGGCTTTAGTAATTCGAGAGCTATAAGTTAGTTATAAAACTAAGTTTTACTTCAGAGAAAAAATAGTAATGAAATGTAAATACATATCTAGTTTCAAAAAGCAATAAAAAAGATCGCTAATAATTAAAGGAAATGTAAATGCAAATAGATATGTAAGTTTTAAAAAAGTAATGAAAAATAAATTGAAGAAAGCTGGTCAACTAAACAGACAAAGATTGTAAGTTAAAATCATTCTACTAAAGATTGCTGGAAGATAATACAAATGATTAATTACAAGGCCAGATATAACTTGTGGATTTAAAATACCGAGAAAATTGTGTATTGTTAAAATCAAACCATTAAATTAATTTTAGAAGAAAACAAACTGAATAAATATTTGAAGTTAATTACTGAGGAATGCGAACAGATATAATTAGAAGCCGGATCCTAATCATCATTTTAAAGTTGCATTAATCATATGGATTTACAATTAATTGGAATGGTAGGAATTTTTCAATGATATCAAGCAAAGAGAAAACACTATAAATAGTGGTGCAAAAGAGCAGTTGTCATCAGCTTTTCTCTACTCATTATAGCTGCTGTT
Source organism: Epiperipatus broadwayi (assembly GCA_028023455.1). Lineage (NCBI taxonomy): Eukaryota > Metazoa > Onychophora > Udeonychophora > Euonychophora > Peripatidae > Epiperipatus > Epiperipatus broadwayi. The sequence continues at coordinate 316,866 of JAQFVV010012532.1, forward strand.
GTTGCTGTGTTATGGATGTTATAAGGACCTTGAGTAAAACTGAGGGAAAAGTACCCTAACTCTTCTGCCACGATGGATGTCTTCAGAGCCCATGCCTCCGAAGGTGAAAGATAGCTGGCTAGGGAAAATGTTATTAGACCTCACCGGTCTTTTATTATTTGCATATGCCTGAGAAGGCCCAAATAGGATTGTGTTTTAAAGAGACTATGAGTATAAACGTTTAGCATTCACTTAGGTCCACTACTATTTTAGTGCTGGTGGCGATATTAGCATTGAAGATTTAGAATTTTAAATCAAGGAATATGTGTTATATGTATAAAATGTAAATATGATTGCTACTCAGTTAGATCTTAATTTATGTGTATGTATATATTGTAAATAAATATATTTAATCATTATTAACGTTTTGGGAATTTATAATTTTGTGGTAATTGTTGGTAGTCAGCTTCATATTCAAATATACAACAAAATCAAATTCATCTGAAGTCTTCACAGTGAGAAATCAGGCATTGTTTCGGTTACTTTGAAAACTACATTTTATAAACATGCACTATATAAAAGAGAAAATGTTGATTTTGATTGTATAATGATTCTTTAAAAAAAAATTTCCTAAAATTTATAAATCTTATAAAAGCATATTATCAATATAAAAAAAAAATTAACAATTTGACTGTAATTGTGGTAATATCTGTACTACATGTTTATATTTGTGAATGACTATATTATATAATCTTCCACTTTAAATGTTAAAATATCCATTTATTTGCAATGTGAACGAAGAAATTATTGGCTATTTTGTTATTGAATTTTAGTTCCTAATGAAACTTTTAGTCTTAGTGCAATCATTACAGAAGACAAATAACATTTAGTACATATTTTCTGTTAACAAGTTGCAATATAGATCAGACGAACTCAGCCTGCAGGAGGCTTACAGTCTACCAAACTTATGTGCAACCCAAAATACATTCATTAATCTAAGTTATAAAGTCTTGCGAGCTGCAGTATCTACCCATTCCTCATTTCAATTGGAAACTACATTCAGACATGGTTGTTTTAATTACATAATTATATTGATGCATAATGGTTTTGTTTCTTATAATTTTAAATGTCAATTATGACAGAAGACTTATGCTGTTTTGAATTATATTTTTTTATATCAAACTATAATTTAATTACTCAAAATAGCAAGATTGCCTTCAAAATATAAACAAAAAATATCAGACAAAAATGAAGTGTTTCAAAACAGCTGGAAAGAATATTTTGTTGCACAAAATAAATACAATTCATCAACTTATTTGATTTCTCATGAAAGTGGTATATTAAAAAAGTATAGCATTGTTTGTCATTATACTATGAAATACAAATCATTTAAGGATTCTTTTTCTCATGAGTCTGAAAATGAATAATAATTATAACATTTTTTTATATACCTTGAAGTTTTTTTCTTTACGGTAATGAATTACATTATTTTTACAACAAAACAATAATATTTACAGTGAATTTGAAAATGATGGATGGTAGGGTCTTAGTTTTTCTGTGCAACATCACAGAAAAACAACTTGGTGAGCTCAAGCATGGTTGAATAAAATAATTTATATATAGCAAGACCCTTTGAAGAGAAACTAAGCATTTTATTATGAGGAAATAAAAACAAATAATTCATGGTTTTCTAATCATAATAAAAGCTAAACAAGATGATATTGATATGTCTCCAAAAAAGTATATGATCATTTCAAAGCTGCCTTATACATGGAATTTAAGAGCAGCTTTCAGTATTTAAGAAATATTAAGAATTATTTGTTGCTTGTACAAAATTCCTGGTAACTTAGAAACAGCAATTATTATGACCATTAGCTGCATTGATATATGTTTATGCAAATCTATTTGTCAAATTCATCATACTCAAAAACGATACAAATCGGAGAACATTTTTAAAGAAGAGAGAGAGATAAAGGAGTATGCTGAATTTTGGAAATTAATACCTGAAAAATACAAGACTGTACATAAGTATGTTCAAATGCAGCTCAATTTGCTCACAGCAGCATATCTTTACGATTTATCCCAGTCTAAAATTAAATATGTGAAGAACATATATAAAAATTGATTTACTGATTTATCTAAAATAGTCAAAAGTTTGTCTCAATATCAAAAAGTCACTAACTTTTTAAATAAACACTTGGATATGTTTAGGTTTATTTTTTACATTATCAAATTATGAAGTATAAAGTAATATGTTGCATCCTGCATAAAATCACATATGTGACCTGAAGCAAAAAAAGTTGAGTATGGCTGATGTAGTTATCTAGTGTGTAATATAGCTAATTTGAAAATGTTTTGGAAAAGTTAGATATTTATGTTGCACAAATTTTGATTGACATCAATGAAGTATTTTTTTTTTTGACAACTAAAGAGAATATATAGATTACAGATCTTAATTACTTTCATAGGTATTTGTTTAGATAATAGACTAATTGATCAAGTTATCATTATTCATAGGTCTTTATGTAATATTTGAATTATATTAGTTCTAATCATCTGATTTCTTGTAACTAGATAGGCTAGTCCAGGGATCCCCAACCTTTTTGCACTTAAGAGCACATTTTATAATACTGGCCAGGTGGCGGGCACCATTTATTTTTTCAACCAGGTGGCGGTTATCATTTATTTTTTCAATGTAAATTTATAGTTGGATATTGTTAATAATATACATAATGTACAAAAAAATATTTATTTCAAAAATAAAATTTTAACATATAATTAACGTTTATATTTTTACGCTGTAAAAGTATAGTATGCCCTACAATTTGATTACAATATAATAAAATAATTTATAAGAAATTTTAAAAATTAAATTTATTTGTATTAGATAAATAATTTTTTATCGTGTTCGGATAGCGTAAATGGTCTGCGGTGCCATGGTGCCCACGGGCATAAGGTTGGGGACCCCTGGGCTAGTCTCTATCTTACCAAATAGGATATTTTTGCCAATTTTACCAAATCAGATTGCTGACAGGAAAATTGATGTCAAATAAAGTCTCTATATATTCTGCCAAATGACTTAACTTTTATGAATTGACACAATAATAGTAATTTCAAATAATTCAAAAGCGTCTCTAGTTAATGTTCTTAGAATATTTTATGATAAAAGATTTAATCCTGTCCTCCGTAAATAATTTTTATATATTGGTTTTACTGCTCCACTGTATATATTATGCTAAAATATCTCTGAGAATAGAATTAACTGCTTTAATTTTTGTTATTGATCTTTATTGTCGGTAATTCACCATTTTTAGATAAAAAAAGGTAATATATTGATGTAAAGGTTATTCAGGTTTATAACAAAGAGATATTATGTATAGATTTCATATGAAAGTTATATTTTTTTCTTTTTAGAAACAAAATATAATACAAGAAAAAAATGAAGATTATGGTACATCATTTGCTACAAAGCTATTATTTAGAATTATAAATAGAAAAATATATAAAGACTGGCTATATTTAGTTCAGTAGAAGCAGTTAATATTTCAAGATATTCAAAAAGAAAATTACAATAATATGACTCATTGTAAATTGACAAGAAAGAAACTTAATATAGAATGAATATACATCAAAAATTAATATTTCAGAATAGATAAACTTGTTTTTAAAGAAAAATTATTTATGAGAAATAATATTTAAAAGAAATTTCATTTAGAAAGAAAAGTTAATATAGATCATTGATTTCCAGCCTGGTTAACAGCAATTATATTAATTACAGACATTATGTTAAGATGAATAGTGCATTGGAAATGGGTTATCAAAAGGTATGCAAGTGGAAAAAAAATTGGAAAAAATATTATAAATGAAAGAAGGATTCATTGCATCAATTTTCAATTAGTAAAATTTGCTGACCTACAAAAATTCTGAATATTTACTTGATATCTGGTATTTTTTTATTAATATTTAATAAACATTGTTACATACAAAATAAAAATAAAAGCTAAATAATAATGGTAACAGTTAAGATTAAATAGTTAAATATTGGTAATGAAATAATGTAAAGGTTAATTAACTTAAATATTACATAAGTGAATATGTCATAATGGTCAGAGTGAAATACTTGTTTATTAATAATGCAATAAGTACAGATATTCTAGTAATACAAAAATGTTATTATGAAACAATCATTTTTGACTTGAGAAAATAGTGTTTTAAATTAAATTTTAAAAAAAAAAAAAAAAGAAATATTCATAAGCTTTTTGAATGTTAATTCAGAGAAAAATATAAAAAGCACAAGCTAAGTAAATTTCTCAACTTTGCATAACCACTGAAATTTGATTCCCAAAAAAATTCAAAAATCCATCTCCAAAATCTGTAGAGATAGCTAAAATGTTTTTCAAAATTAATTACATAAATAAAATTCGACACTTAGTATTTGCCAGATTAGAAAACTCTCTCAAGATAAAACTAATAATAACTTCTTGAAGTATATATATATTTTTCAGGTTAGCAAAGTGCAAAATATATATTTTGAATTCCAGAAAGAAATTACTACAGTATATGAAATTATAACTTTATCTTTCATATTTTATTGGTAAATCCATATAATATTAATATCATTTATGCTATTTATTACTTTTCACAATGCTTTTTACAATCTACTATTGATGGTTTCAATTGCTTAAGCAATTTTTTTCAGAACTACAGCAAACACAATACAAATACATGAATATAAATATATATTAACATATAAACTTACATCTTATATATGTATTCTATCTTTATGATCATTATTTATATACCTCTATATAATTATTACCTTTTTATATATTATACATTTTAACTTTTTTATATTCCATATTTATCAATCAATACTTCCTATAATCATATATATATTACACCTGGGTCTCGTATGCGGATTATTTTAATGCGATTTTGAAGTTATGCGATTCATGTTTCTTCTTAATATCCTTCATATTTCACTATATTTATTAGATATCAAGAAATTTAAATTATTAATAACTTATTTTGACTTAAAATACTTTTTTATCAAAAATATAACGTTATATTAGCAGCTAACATGAATATGGCCTGAAGCTGTATTTAGAATCTTAGCTTCTATGTAAATAACCTACTTATACTAATGAGTAAATAATAATAATAGATTTATACGTATGTATAAAAATATTGGAATAAATATTCAAAAAATTTAAACTTTTAAAATGTGTTTTGTTAAATATTAACAGAAATAAATATTTTTTTAGATTTTTAAAATAAATAATAACAAAGATTTTATTGATTTTATAAACTGAAAATAATCTTTCTAATGATAATGTATAATCTTTTTGTTTTGATTGCGATCTCATTTTTTTAATATAGAAACAAAACTATTAACACAGCACAAGACTGAAAGTGACGCTAGTTATACAATACATCAGAATTTGATTTTTTACCAGTTCACAAATGAATGCATATTACCAAATAGCGGTAATGATTAAAATATGTATGAAAAAATGTAAAATTAAATACTGTATTTGATAAAAAAAGTTTGTCTTGTATCAATTTTTTTCAAATATTTGAAATTTTTTATTAGTCATACTTTATTTCCTTATTTTTTTAATGTGAATTTTAAAGTAATTCTTCCTTGTTGCTTTGCTTTTATGCCGATTTTTGAAAATTACAGAACCTATCCCCCATTTTTCAAGGTAAGTTAAGTTTATTTTTGTGTGATTTCTTTTGTGCACATTTCCTGAGGAACCTATCTACCGCATAAAATGAGGCCCAGGTATGTTTTTATTTCATTTATTATTTTTTTATTAATTTTTTTAATATTTAATTCTAACATTATATATTCATGGTTTTATCTTTTACATTATTATTATTCATTATATTAACATTCGATATGTATACATTTCTTTAACCTATAATATTATTTTTAACATTTTTTATACCTACCTTCTCCTTATATTTTCAAATCTTAACAGCTATCAATTCAAACTTTTAAATTTTATGGTTATATTTAGTAGCTTCCTCTTTCTATTTTTTATATAATTTTTTTTTCTTATGTCAAAAATTTTTCCAGGCCCAAATCTCTATTTAATACTGGCTTAATATTAATATAAGTAGCTTTTATTTTTCTATTCCTTTTAGTATTTGTAAATTATATGATCTTTATACAATTCTTTCCAAACTCATGCCCTGTATCTAATGTATGTAAATATATCAGCAAATTTTTTTCATATTTATATGCTCTTATATTCTTCTATATATTGAATGTTTTGTTTCTCTTAGATAATTTACTTTTATATTACTAATTTGGCTCTTTTACAATTAATTTCATATATTCCATTTATTTCATTGTCTGAATTTTTATTATAATTACTAATATACTTATTTTCTAAAATATTAATCATATTTTTTCTCTTTTTATTAATTATTCTAACATTTATTATATTATTAATTTTTTTATTAATTTTACCTTATTACTTTACATTTTTAACTACATAGTTATTTCCTGTCTTTATATCTATATGATAAATTTTATCTATATTATTATTACTACTTTTTTTTCTTTATTATCATTTATATAATCTATCATATTTTCTATTAACCTAATATTATTATTCATAAATATATTTGGATAATCATTATTTATAAATTCTTTTTTTATTAAATCTATTTGTTTAACATAATCTTCTTTCTTTGAGCAATAATTTATTGCTCTTTGAATTTTAGAATATCTTATATTTATTTTATATTTGAATTTGAATGCCAGTTAGTTATATTATTATCTATATTATTTTTCGTATGAATTGATGTTTCAATCCCACATTTCCCTTCTTCATTTGACTTAATCAACTTTATATCTAAATATGTCAATATATTATTATCTTCTTTTTCTATAGCAATTTAATATTTTTATCCATCTTATTAGTATGCTCTATAAATAAATTATTTGTCTTTGTGTTTTATTAAATATCATTAAATAATCATCTACATATCTTTTAATAAAGATTGGAGCACTACTATTTTGACATAAGAAAAAAAAATAGATTTAATTATATAAAAAATAGAAAGAGGGAGCTACTAACTATAACTGTAAAATTTAAAAGTTTGAATTGATAGCAGTTAAAATATGAAAATATAAGTAGAAGATAGTTATAAAAAATATGTTAAAAAATAATATTATAGTTAAAGAAAATTATACATATTGAATGTTAATATAATGAATAATAATATTGTAAAATATAAAAAATACGAATATATAATGTTAATTAAATATTTAAAAAATTAATAAGAATAATATATAAAATAAATGAGATAAAAATAATATATATATATATATGACTATAGGAAGTATTGATTGATAAATATAGAATATAAAAAAGGTTAAAATGTATAATACATAAAAAGGTAATAATTATATAGAGAATATAAAGATATATGTGGGTATAGAAATAATGATTATAAGATAAAATATATGTACATATATAAGATGTCAAGTTATATGCTCATGTATATTTATATTCATGTATTTGTATTGTGTTTGTTATAGTTCTGAAAAAGATTGCTGGAGCAATCGAAACCGTCAATAGTGAGTTGTAAAAAGTAATAAAAAACATAAATAATATTGATATTATATGAAATTATTAAGAATTTGATTAAATAAATATTGAACGTAATGGAATGGATTACATCTAAATCTTAAATGATACAATATGCACACAATATACAAAAAACTATAATTCCAAAGATCAAATTTGAAGTACAGTCTATTTCTCAAATTCAACATAGTGGTAATCAATATACTGACAAACAAAAATTTTGATAATTCTATAAACTAATGCTTATATAAAAAAGATTTTTACACTAATTATTTACTGGCTGAATATTGCTACAACTTTCATTTTATATTTTTTTATCATAAAATTGCATTCAAATATAGAGCAATGGCTGTTCAAATTGCCATTGAGGCTGCTTTTGATTCAGTTCCTATTAAAATTACCAAAATACCACGTTTTCTCTTATATCTACTAACCAACCTACTCCTTATTTGTGAAATCCATATTACAATTAATGGTAGAACATCACCTTTCTCTCCCCACCAATCCGTACCTCAATGATCTCAACTCATTTTTTTATTATTTATATTCTACATTAACCCTCTCAAACAAAATACAACAAAAATTACAAGGAATTCAAATTCAAGACACTGAACTATATATATCATGTATTGCGTACATGTATGACCTTACTGTTTTTCTTATGTCCACAAAACAACTACCTACTCTGGAAAAAATATTTAATGAATACACTTCCAAATATAAACTCAAGATCAACATTAATAAAACATCAATTTGGTTTCTTTACACTGGCAAGATACATGTGCAAGTTTATCATGGTAAACCAACTAATTTCCTTTCTATCTAGGACCCTCTGGAATGAGACAAAAGATCCAGAAAAAACTGAGATGATACTAAATGCACAACCACTTCTTTCTCCAAAACCTACCTCTCCTTATATGCAAGAATATGCCTTTTCAATCAGCTTGTAACTACAAAAATAACTTATTACTCACTAATCATAAACTTCACTAAATCTTTCACTTCGTCCATTTACTCACTCCATAGCAAGTTATTACGGCGCAGAAAAGTAGTCTCCATTTCTATAAAATGACTTAGTCTTCCACCAACTAGAAATGGATTAGATCTTTGCTCCATTCAAATTTTTCATAAATAAAAAAATATTAATCTCCAGGCTGCATTGATAAAAAGTTTTCCAGTTCTCGATTGCATCCTTCAAATAACACCCACAGACCGGCCACCACCTTCACATAGATATTTGTCTTGGCTCGTAAACCAATTCCAAAGCATTTATGATCAGGTGTCTTTTTTGGGTGTTGGTAGATACACCTATTGGAGCATTTATAATATGTTGTACCCAGACATAACTACTGATCCTCAGTCACCAATGCTAAATATGAATAACAGTCATTTGATGCAGCAATTCAAAAAATGGTCATTGGAACCCAAATTTTTTTGACTTTCTCTTAAGGCTTAATCTTCATGTTTTACCTACCTCATATTTTCTTAAATACCACAGGTTTTACACTAAAATTGATGTTTTTTTGTTCCTTGTGCCACAGGGAAGAAGAAACGCAATAGCACCTATTCAATACCTGCACAGCTCTTGATAAATACCTGAGAAAATGATTAATACATATAGACGAAATAACAATACACTTGATAACCTAATAGAGACACTCAGTAAAGGCTCAATACTGGCAGCCTATGCAGCAACTTTTTGTTTATATACTTTGTGGAGCACCAGATGTACTTTCTACCTAGGAAACAACACCAGAAAGCACCCGGCCACATTCTCTAATCTCGAACAATTGAAGACCAGAGATGGCAAAATTGCACACCCAGATATATTTGCAGCTACATGGTCACTATTAAAAACCCATGACAAACCATAACCTCAAATAACCAAATGACTTTTGGTGTAACAAGAACAATTATTTTTTGTTACATATCTCTTTTTCAACAATTTTTTAAATACCACATCTGTGTGTTGAATAGTCCAAAGGATATATTTAATTCAGTCAAAGTATTTTAAACTGGCGAACTAAACCTTCAGACAATGAAAATAGAACCATAGGCAAAAACACAGTTTACAAGTTTACATTTATCAGATATCTGCCTAACAATTTATTTGAACTGTACCAATAATATCTTTCTGTTTGTTTCAAAGCTATGTAATTTTCTACCATGTATTTTTAACAATGTAACTTTTTATGAACAATAAAGTTTCAAATATAGAGTATTTATTTTATATCCATGATTTTGTTATAAGATAAAATTAAGTCTTCCTTGTTTTATCAAATTTTTTATTTCAGACCAAGATTTTTATCTTTTATATCTTCTAGTGAACAGAAAAAGTTATTATTTTTTCACACACTTTTTAACCTTTTTTTTTTAATAGAGAGACTGAATGAATTAAACTATTGTGGCTATTTCTGCAACATAAAATTAGTATAAAAGAAAATATAACCATAAAAATTCTTATGAGATACAGATTGTAAACTAAAATTATTATCATCTTTAACAATTAATAAATGTTTCTTTATTAACATGCTTTTTTTTTATTATTTATTTACAAATTATCCTGTATTTTATTGACATTATTAAAATAACAGGATGAGCAGAAAAAAAAATTATTTGCCAAAGGAAAAAAAAATTGAATGATCAATTGCTGATCATTACAAACTTTACATCAATAATCTTTAATTTGAGGGGAAAATATAAAGTTAATTGTAATGTTTAATATCAACTTTTACTTATCTAATACCTGCTTGTGTTTATGATAAATTTGTTTAAAAAAATATATGCTTACTGATAATATAATGGTTTTGCATCCATCCATTTTTAATTATTAATTATTTTCAATAAATATAATCAAAAATTTTTGCAAATATTTACATTGAGTTTTTTTTGCTGCACTTTACTCTTCTTTTTACTTTAATCTTTTCATTATTACTTTTTTATTTAGGTCAATTATTCTCAATGTCTTGGAGTGATCGGTTATTCCTTACTTCCATTAGTTATAATCGCAACAATACTACCATTTGTTTACAAAATATCATATATTGGAAGTGTACTTAAGGTAATTTCATTGTAATGCTAAAATTTTAGTTATTTCTGTGATAATTTAAATCATATATTATATTTTATTTGAAATTTACATAGTTGATGTGTTAAATATCAATTAATAATCATATTTTAATTTTTTGTTCAGTGCACTGGTGTTTTATGGGCAGCTTACAGTGCTGGATCTCTTCTCTGCGTAGATGAATTGAAGAATAAGAGGCCGTTATTGCTTTACCCAATTCTTTTATTGTATATCTATTTTTTTAGTTTATATTCAGGAGCTTGATTAATCCATTCCCAAGTTTAATTTATTTTTTATTCATTTTCTATGCTGTATGTAAATTTGTTAATAAATTTTTCATTTTCTTTTACATATATATATTTGTAAGTATATATACACACCATATTAGGGCAACATTTCTTATGTAATATATACGGATAAATATTTATTTTGGAAAAATTTTGCTGAAAAATACATGTTCATGTATGTATGAGGATACACTTACTTGTTAAATTATTGCCAAAAGTTTTTGGGTAATGGTAACAAATTACACTTTTTAATATTTAAAGCCTTTGAAGATGTTATGTTTTATTTAAAATAAGTATTGATTTTTTTTCATTTCTCTGTATTTTTATATTATAATTTTTAAAAGGAAAAAAACTGAAACGGTCTATTTATAATAAATGTTATCTTTTTTAAAAAATGATATAAGAAAAGTTAATAGTTTTCATTCTCACTGAAATGTATATTTTTTAAACAAAAACTTCATACACATATATACACTTGCGCATATAATATATAATTACAACAAAATAAATAGTGATGGTACTCTATGCTGGAAAGATTATAATTTATTCTGAAAATGTACAACTTGTCCCTTGTTTTCGACCAAGTTAATCATATTCATAGAACTGATATAGTTTTATATAAATAGAATTTATAAGTTAAATATATCATTTACGTGAGAATGCAATGCACAAGTCTTTCTTTCTTATGTTATTTATAATAAACCACGCCTCTTTATATTTTCTTTTTCGATCATTGCACTCAGCTCGAATGACTTTAATATTTATTTTGTTATTTTCAAATTAAGGAAAGAAGTAATCTAATGGGAGTTATGCAATTATATTCTAAAACAAAATTGTCTGAATTTTTGCAATGTAAAAATAGCTTTGTAAAACATTCTCTTTTGATAAATATATACTTATAATTTGATAAATACAGTCTTTTTTTTAAGTATGCTTTCATCATAAAATTAATATATCATAAATATTTTTAGACAACTTATTCTAAATGGGTAAAAATTAATTCTTTATTCAAAAATTTGATAAATTAGTACTGTAATTAAATAAAGATCTTAAAACAAAAAATAAATTACTTTTTTCAGACATCAAACTTTTTTTCTTAAATTAAAAATTGCGTTCATAACAGACTCCATTCTTTTATTTGTATTGTCAAAATAAAAACATTTAAAAATAGGCCAAAGGATAATTTCTGTTTTGGCTAAAATATGTTTAGTATTTAATAATATTTCATTTATATGTATTTGTAAATTATTAACCCTTTTTTTTTTTTTTTTGCTGGTTCTCTTCAGAAATTACTAATAACTGTAAAATAATTCTTATGTATGTTAATTATTTTGCCTGAAAGCAGGTTGAGTGACTTTTGGATCAGTTTTTAAAAACTGGGATCAAGCTATAGTATTCAGTCATTTTTGAAATATATATATATTTATAAATTTATTATCTATCATATGGTAACTTGGATATAATTATATCAACAAAGAATTGATCAGATCAATATATATGTACTTAAGTCATACTTATGTATATACTTTGAGTTCAATCATAAAGAAATGAGTTTTTTTCACAATATCAAGAATTGCATCTTTTTTATTACCTAATTTCTAGCAGCACTTCATCGTGCATAATGTTGCTTATATATATTTTGTGTATGCCTGCATAATAATTTAGAATTATTCAAGTTATATTATATTTGCTGTGACTCTGGATGAGAAAATTGAACACTAAAAATGGATAGGAAAAGCATTGATGTTTTTAAATTGTATTGATGGAGAAAACGTGTGAGAATTTAGAAGGGACTTGATCTTTGTTTGAAGCATTAAATGAGCAGATTAAAATTGTTTATTTTGTTCAGATTATGATACAATCTAATTCATCAGAAAAATATTTAATGCTCAGAAATTGATGGTGTAAGTAAACAACAGGTAAAATGAAAATGCACTTATGTGACTGTCATAGATTAATTTTTATCTTTCAAGATGATTTTTAACTTAATTGTTACTTTCAAAACTAACAATATTTGTAATAAATACTTAAAGAAAAAAATCATATATGTATATTAAATAAAAATCACATTGTTTCTATGTGGAAAGAAAATATAATTTATATTTAATTAATAAGAGTTTCTTGAAATGACTACCAATAAATGTAAAATTCATATTTTAAAAATTTTTGTACAAATGTAAATTTTATAATTTCAATAAAAGAATCATTGTTTATTATTTTTTTAATGCTACTAAAATTATTTATGGAAATTAGACAGTAATGATTATTATGTTTTGTAATCGTTATGTAAGCATTTTTTTAGTCTAAATTTATATTGTGTTGGTGTACACTGTATAATAATATCAAAAGACTCGCATATGTGACCCAAACTGTAATTTATTTAAACAGAGAACTGATGCATAACATTCATTTAATGACTTTCTCCTTTATTCATCTTACTCACCATTCATCTAACATTGTAACTAGTTCAATAATCCTGTATATTTTAATGATCTCAGTTATAAGTTAACTACAAACACATTTGATTTTTTTAGAAGTAAGGATATATCCAAAACCAGGTATTGTTTATATGTGAATTATTAATTTCAATAATTTCATCTGAAGTTTACCACTTATTGAATATAATATGGCATTTTCTATTGCCTGGTTGAAAGTCAGTTAGACAGGTACTATTTATAAGAATCTGTTGAAATTATCATGTGTCCAATGTTTATATAATTAGAATGAAGCCAGAAAATAATGAGAAAAATGGTGTGTGTTTATGTAAAAAATATTAAAATTGTGAAAATGAAAAATTTAAACCACTAAACATCACATGATCACTAGTTCTTATGCTAGCACATTACTGTTATTAAAACAGGCTAAACTCTCCATACAGTAGTTAAGTAGAGATAAAAGGTGGCTGCTGGAGGGTTGCATTAGATCCTAAGATCTAGGTGCAGTGCTCTCAGATCCAAAACTCCTCACTGCCACAAGCCTTCTGGCAGCCATTGATTACTCTGGTTAGCACTGAGTGGCACTACTGTAAGGAGAGTTTTGCCTGTTTTAATGAAAAATGTACTTTTAATATATGTATAAATGTGAAGAATGATTATTATAGAACTACAATTAAGCCACAAACTAAGCTATATTTTGTTCTATGCTCCCTTAGGACAACTTATATAATCTATAATAGCTTACCTTTTATTGACATGCCTTGATTATAATAAGTATTGTTTATTGTATAGTAAATATACAGAAGTTTTCAACATGAATATGTATATATAGCAGAAGCTTTATATGTATAGTATGCAAGCAAAAATTTACATTATAATATAAACAGAAAAAATTTTAAAAAGAATAAAGCTATTAATTAAAAATTGAGAAAGCACATTTAGTAATATATATTTACGGAACTGTTTGTTCACAATTCTATGTCATCACCATTAAATATCTGTTCTGGACATTTTTTACTTTGGTAATTTTTTTAAAATTCTAATGAAAAGAGTGACAGCTTCATTATTAGCAGATGCAGCTTCACCACTTATTTAAAAAATGTTAAGACTTTAATGGTTTGGAAATCCATACAGTCATCCTCTACTTGCAGTGAATAGCTTGGAATTGTATGATCCAGATTCTCAGCTAAATTTCTCATAGAGACTTAAAGCATTCTAATGCAAAAGAGAATCAACTGGAATGTGCTTATGATTCATATCATTTAACCATAGATTGAAGACTTGTTCTATTTTAATCAAAAAATTATCCCTTACTTTAGTTACAACTTTAACTGTTTCTGGGCAAGAGCAACAGTGGTATGAATCTGCTTCTGTTTCTAATTTCTCTGAGATCGATAACTCATTTTTATGAACTTACAGCCTATTTCATTTTTTAGACTCATTGCTCATTATCCTACAATGCATTTTACTAAAAAAATTTGAATGCATACTGTATATTAAACATTAAAAAAAAAAATGTTTATACTCATGCTGACAACTATTACTATGAATTCTACTTAAATAACAAAGAAAACATGATTAAAAAATTCACATTTGATAATGAGATAAAAAATGGCTGCTGTCATGCTGATATTCGCAAAATTTATTAAGTTTATGAATTTTATTTTATTTTTTTTATTTGTTTGTATTTTTTTTTTAGTTAGCATATAATTGAAATGAGTACTTTGATACAGTTTAGTTCGCTGTTTCACTTTATTACTATTGGTTGCTAGAACTATTGAAACATATTTGTTAATTACATTTTATTTATTCTACAGAGAAAGAAGGTTATATAAGTTATTTAAAATATAAAAAAATTTTATGTTTTTTAATGCAGTTTACTGCTGAGTTTCCTAAGATCAAAGATTTTTTGATAGTTGCTATTTATAGTAGGAAAAGCAATTCAGAGAATATTAAATAGATTGACTTTGTGTATTAAATATTAACAAAATCCTTTTTATATCAATTTTTTTCTTCCAATAATCAATTACCAAAATAAGTGATAATGCAAAATTTGGAAATCTAATAAGAGTATTTTTAATGGTAATTTAAAAAATAATGGTAAATGAATAGTTGCTTTATATTTTCAAATTTTCTTATCTCAGTGCATCTTTCATTTTAGCTCAATCATATCACTACCATCCATCAGCCTAGAAGTCAGGCTAACCCCTCTCTCTGTCTGGATATATTTTGAAACCCCCATTTCACTTTTTTTCAAATGAGTAAGACATCCGTAGCTCATATTTTAATTTTATGTATACTTCCTTGTTTAGATATACTTTTAATTTCATATAAATTTCAAACTTCTATTTTGTCACAATTTTCTGAAACATATGACCAAAGAGTGAAAAAGATAAATGATCCCCAAGATTCGCATTTTGTGCTGAACCAATACTCATCAGTTGGCCCAAATCACAATTTCTTACTCATACTTTCACAATTTGTTCAGGATTTTATATAGCAATTTGCTATAGTTTGATTATAATTGTCAAACTTTCTGAACTCAGAACTTTGCCACAAACCACTTTATAGAATTATATTACTGATCATTCATTATACTAGAAATTATCTCTAACCCAAATATATTCTTCAATTCTCACTTAATAATATGTGTGTAGTGTTATAGAGACATTAACACATGAGTTTTCTTGCCCATGTTGACCATTTTGATAACTTTTACTAACCATTCTCGCATATTGCAGGAGCTGAATTTTATCCCATTTTGAAATATATTTGCTAATTATGTTTTATTTATTCTACAGAGAAAAAAGGTTATACAAGTTTTTTTTATAAAATATAAAAATCTTTATAGTCTTAATGTAATTTACTGCTGAGTCTCTTCGATCAAAGATCTTTTGTTGATTGCTATTTATAATAGAAAAAACAATTCAGAGAATATTAAATAAATTAACCTTGTATATTAAATGTTAACAAAGGACTTATTATATTATTATTTTTATCCGATAATCAATTACCAAAATAACTGATGATGGAAATCTGGTAAAAGTATTTTTAATTGCATTTTGAAAAATAGCGATAAATGAATAGCGGTTTTATTATTTCCAAATTTTATTCTTATCTCTTCATCTTTTACTTAGCTCATTCACATCACAACCGATAAATATCAGACCAACCTCTTCATCTTTTACTTAGCTCATTCACATCACGACCGATAAATATCAGACCAACCTTTCTCACTTCGGATGCATTTTTGAAACAGTTCACTTGTTTTTAAGTGAATAAAACATACATAGCTCATAATTTTAACTTCGTATATTCTTTTGTCCAGATGTGTGTTGTGTAATCTGGTAAAAAGCAATTTTAATGAATTTTTAATAGTTTTCTGGAAAAAGTTTATGATCAAATCATAAATATTTATAAGTGATATTTGAAGGTTTTTGATAGTGGCATTTTCTTTGTAGCTATATGTTTGATTATTTTTGTCATCTAGATAAATTATTGATTATTTTTAGAAAAATCCAAACTTTATACTTTTTCTACATACATTTAACTATTACCAATAATAATATTTTATACTAACCTGTGATGATACTAACTTTTAAATCTACTTGGAAAAAGTATTAATAAAATTTTGGTATTAGTATATGTTGCAGAATTCCAACATCCAGATAAAATATATCTATTTAATAAACATTTTATAATTAAACATTGTTTATGATTTATTTTATATGTTTTCATAGTTAATATTCTGAATTGTTTTCATGCATATGCAGTGATTTGGATAATCCAAATTGATAGATTTATGACAAATAAAGATAAAATTTGTTGATGTAAGTTCATTGTGCTTTCTATAATAGTTTATGTGATGGTTCTTTAATAAGTATATATTTGTTTGTATTTATAGTGTTTTCAAAAGATTTTTAAAGGAACAAACTTGAACACTATTTTCTGATAAAATGTATCAGAATCTTAATAACATCATTACATCACTTGATATTTTCAGCTTATTATAGAATAACGAGCATTAATTGCTCTTCTTTCTACTTTAGCAATGTATTGTAAGTTTGGGAAATCATTGTTTATCAAATAGTAGTACAATTTAATTTTCATACTGTTTTCTGACCTTTGTTTTTACTAGTCAGTTGAATTCAAAACCGACCTCAATGCTGCATACATCACAATTGCCATATATTCCTTTTTTATTATCAAATTAATAGCCTGAACTTAAAAAAAAAAACTGCTTTTAAACTCAAGCTAACCTGTTTGTATAATTGTGCAGATCAATAACTATATATATATTAATAACTTCAGTTTTATTCTAATCTTAGCATCTTTTTTTTTCCTAGCTAGAAATGATAATAGCAACATATTTTATTTACTTCATTGCAGTATAACAAATATTTCTATTTTATCACATTTTTCAATTTTTGGTGATCAATATTTATTAGATACTAGTGCAATTTTATCAATAAAGATATAGAATTCAAAACTAGTAACTACTGATTTCTAAAGTTTGCAGTGATTGGTGCTAAAATAAAAAGAAGAAATGCTTTTGTTATATGGAAATAAGGTGAATTGGTGTTGTGTTGGTAATTAACATACTCACCCAGGCAAGAAAAGGGTAATTACAATTAAAGTAGTACTAAGTTATCAAAATCTATAATTACTAACTTGATATCAAATCTATACAACTTATGCAAACTGGTTGCTGTGAGTTCAAGATCTTAGGGTTTTTCATATTTCAGGATATTAATTTAGTAGTAAAAAAGAAATTAAGGTGGCTGTTACAAATAAACATAACTGCATTTATTTCAACTAAAAATCCCCAATCCTCATTGATAAAGGCAGAAACCCAGAATGATAGTTAAATTACTGAATTCTCAGGTTTATAATAGATAGTGCTAGAATGGGAGAAGAGTTAGTGAAGTAATATTGTTTTAACATTCCTAGCCAGGCAGAAAAAAATGCTTACAGTTACAATAAAATTGAGATTATTAAAATATAATTACTGATATAGTATTCATTAATTTATGTCCAAAATTTTGTTTTTAAATTTCAAACTATTAGTTTTACAGTAACTAGTCTAAGGATGGAGTTAATTACATAACCAGTTCCATAGTTTCACAAGATTACAATAGCACTAGACTAGAGTATAGAAATTCTCCTTTAAAGTGATAATAATAATAAAAGTTTTTTTTTTAAAAAAAAGAGTCATTAATAGCTTTTTTCAAGCATATATATATATACATTGGACTATTTACATCATCAAATATTAAGTCTTGAATGTCTTTAGAAAAATTTAACTTTATTTAAATTTTCAATTACATTCAACTGTGTGTACTATTACTAACAGTTGAATGTATTTGAAAATTTAATACTAGATGATGGAAATAGTCCAATATATAAATACAACTAAAATACCATCATCACAAATTTTTGGAACATTTTCTATTAATACATTTCATTTGGTATAGGTAATTTAGATTTATAGAAATCCATAACTGGTTATTAATTAATAAATTATGTATTTGCAAGCTTTAACTTGAAAAAATATATTGCATATGAATTTAGACAAAAAAAGAATTGTTTTGATATTTTCAAAAATGTAGTAACATAGACTAGCCAAACTATTAAGTTTAACCAATTTATAAAAATTGTTTGATAGAATTGTGTGTGTGTGTGTGTATATATATATTATGTCGTTGCTATACTATATTTGAGGAATGGAAAAAGGAAATCTAGAATATCCATAAAATTGTTTTATAAGGAAAGAAATAGACTTATGAATTTACTTGTGAATAAAAAAAAAAAAACCTCAGAACTGGAAAATTAATCTCATTTATAACAATCTTAGACTCAACAGATAGTTGGGAATAAGAATTGTTAAAACACCAGATAGTATTAGATATTGTGATTATGTAGAAAAAAAATGAAAACTGCTAGTTTAAATCATCAGATTAGTCAGAAAAGAATTGCTGCTAATAAATATGCTAAAATAATGCTATAATAGTTTTCAATGTAAAGCGCATTTTATTTTTATATATAGGATTTTATGTCAATAATGGTGATATTATAGAATAACAATAATATTCCTGGCCATTTAAGAATGACAAACAACTAGAAATAAGGCGATATTTATTAAACATAATACATATATATATGTTTACATACTTCACTTCTTATGGTTGGCGAATTATACACATATAGTTATTAGTGATACAGCTAATGTTTGACAAGGAATGCAGTGGCTTCCCTGTTGAAAACCTGATATCTCTAGCTATGTACTATTGTTAACTTCTGACAGCAGTCTGATTTCCTTCTCAATGGACTTCTACATATAGCAAGATTATTATTGGTAACTATAGAATTCATTGGCCTACTTACATCATTGGCTATTTATTTCATTATCAATTTGATGGTAAGTTAATTCCTTTTCTGATAATCTGGTAGAATCAAAGAATATACACAATGCTATAAAGTTAATAACTTCCTATCAAATGACAAGATTTATACGTTTATTTTTTATAGTAGCTAAAGTTTTAAATCAATAATGTTCTTATTTAAGATTACCTCTCCTTTTTTATTGCAGACATGAATAAATTGATATGGCAGAGATTATTTTGAAACAATTGTAATTTGCACATTACGACAGTTTACAAGTATAACATTTCTTGAACAAACTTATTTGACAATATGGTGCACAATATCTTTTTTATGTATACTAGAAAAAATATAATTTCAGCATCAACTTGTTAACTAGTTTTTTAAAGACTTTTGTAAACATGCCTTAAAAATTTCCTTAATTTTATTTTTTAGCTGTGAAAATCTTAATTCACATTTCATTGCTTGAATATCCTTTTCTTTTTCATTCATCTCGGTTAATTCTATGAATTATCTTACAATTATTAACATTAGCAAACTCTCCATACAATAGTGCTGCCCAGTGCAAGCCTTAGTAATCCATGGATTGCCATGTGATGTTTTATTGTTTTTACTATTAACATTACAAATGTGATTGCATTTATAATAAGGAGTGGATGTGATATCTTTGTAACTACTTAGTCTAAATATCAAGTAAAAACAATGATTTTGTAGAATTGGCTTAAGCTATAGAATATGTTGTGGGCAATATGCCAATAAAATAATGCATGATTAGTTACAAATGAATCATGGTTGTTAAATATGCAGGGTACTTTATCTTTTGTGGGCCACATTTTGAAACTGCAGAATGATCACAGCAGATAATATAAATAATCATACAATCAGTGGCTCAGGAAGCTGAGTATCAAATTTATAATTGAGTTCAATAATTCCATTCAGTTATACCATTAATTTCTTTTTTACTTCCTTTAACTTCATTAATCCAATAATTTTCAGCTCTTGAATCCACCATTTATTATTAAGCTATTTCATGCAAGGCATCTTGAAATATATAAATACTTTTTACCATTAGCTTAATACATTCTATATGAACCATTTTCAAATGCTAAAGCAAGTTGTGCTTTATTTTCTATAAATATAATACAAAGTTAACTTTACAAAAATTAAATAAGATCATGGCTATATACATAACTCTTAACAAATTCAGACCATGATTTTAACAATGGTAGAATTAACCATACATATTAATATTTTAATAAAAGAATTTAGATTTTTTTTTCAAAATTGTTGTAAAAGAAAATAAATACATAATAGACTGTAAATTCAAATGAAAGGTGGAAAATGTAAAACACTTGATAGCTATGAGAAGAAAAAAAAAGTATTTAATGAGATATTTTATAAGATGGAGAAATTTTCTTAAAAAACAACAGTGAACTGAAGTTTATATAAATAAAATTGGAAAATGATTAGCAAAAAAAAGTATAATGACAGAGAAAACTACAAAAATAAAAATAGTTGTGGTTTATAATAACATAAAAGTTTCAGGAATGGAAAAATTGGGTCAAAAATGTTAGTAATAGATGGGATTGATGTATTAAATGGATGGAAAAATACAAAATAAAACCTCCCATACTATTAAAAAAGAAATATAGGTGAAATAAATCTTGCAATAAAGGAGAGTAAAATTGGAAAAACTACAGCTGAAATGGAAGAAAAGTACAGGTAATTGAAATTCTACTTGTATTATTGAGAACTATGGGGAAGGTTAAAAAAATTGTAATTAATAAAAATGTTGTCAATAGATGTTTTTTTTCCCAACAGATATAACTGTTATTGCCGTAAAGAATTTAATAGAGAAATAAAAAATTAGATTTAAAAATATATAGACTATAGAAATGCAATTGGAGTAGTAGGAATTTTCTCCAAACCATCTAACATTTGAGGATAAACACTGATAAAATGGACACAAGCACATTGCACAAAATATTTTTTTAATTATTGATATATCTAAAAAAGTTTAGTATAAAAAATACCAAATCAGATTTCACAGTAAATATAATTCTTTGCAATCTTCTTTCACTCAATGATTTATACTTTCAAAAAAAAGTCCCTTTTATCATTGCACTAAACCCTCAGTAAGATATTTCACTTAGAATTATTTATATTCATCTCATATCTTCATAATTGTAATGACTCCCCTAGGTTTTTAAAAAAATCCCATCATTAAAAGTTTAGGTATCGAGTCAATTTTAAAAAAAAAAAGTCCAATACTAACTCCTATTTTGCCATTACTGATATTACAATTATTTTTATCCTTTAAAGGAACAGTTTTCCACATATAGCAATATAATCAATTTGCAGAATAGACTTTTCCAAAATCTTTTTATTCACATGGGGAGCAGAAAGATCTGAAATAGGGCTATCCCTAATCCAAATCTATTTCCAAAGTGTCTCATTAATGCTTACACAAGTGTGTGCAAGATAAATTGCAATGTGCAAAACTTGTCCCTATTATTTTTTTCTCAATATCTGGGATTTTATTTATATACAACAAAAAAATGAAAATTCTGTGCATATAATTAAAGGATAGAAATAAAGATGTGTAAATAAAATATGAAAAGTCATCAATGATTAAATTCTTGACTATATAAGTAATTGAAGATAATATTGAAAAAGGAAAATGAAGACTTTTGGAAGGTGGTAGTAGAAAATAAAATTACCAGAATGGAAAAGAATAAAAAGTTTGCTTATTAGAAAATTATAAATAGGAATATGAATAAGCAAATTCTTAGAATGTTTATGGAAGATCTGTAGTTTATAAGGATAAAAAGACATTAGTAGACAATCTAAAAAAATTAATACGAGTGTTAAAAGTCTTGCATTGGTGGTCAAGAGGTCAGCATGACTGCCTTGCACTTGTAAGCAGTTGCCCGGGTTGCGGGTTCACATCCCGGCCGATGCTATGACCCTTTAAAAAAAAGTAGAAGCAAAGAACAGAAAAGCATGAAAAATTTTGCCATAGAAAAATTTATATGAAATATTTCTTGAAACAAATAAGGAAACAAAATGTTATTGTTAGAACACCAAATATCATCTTTTCAAAAATTATTCCACATATTCCTACATTATAAAAAGTGAGTTACTAAAACTCAAATTTTGTTAAACCAATTAGTGCAAATATTAATAGTCTAATAATAAAAATGTGTTTATTATTTGCATAATATGTAATTAGAACAGAAGTAACTGGATTTCCCATTGAGCTAACTAAATGGCAATCAATTATGAAAAAACAGAATATCACCAATATATCCTTTAGCTTTTCTGGTATTTAACCTTGGCTGATTGAATTTAGAGAATGAAATTTTCTATTTTAAATTTATGTTTTGAATAAATAATCTGAAATCACTATTTCAGTATTCAATGGTATCAAGGTAGAGCCCTATTTTTAACAATCTCTAAATATCAAATGAAACATCAATTTTAATAAATATAATGGTAAATATTCCTAGCTGAATACTATGTAATTAGAATGGAAGTAACTGGACAGCCCACTGAGCTACATATGGTTTGACCCTGGTATAGTTAAAATAATTTGTCAGGAAACAATGGTATAAAGTAAAAGATTAAAAAGGCTTGTTTTATTATGTAAAATGAATCGGAGAGCTAATAGCATTAAAATAAGTAAAAAATGCTTTTCTTTTTTTAATCTTTAATGGTAAAATACTTTTTTTGTTGTTGTAGATAATGACGTTTATGGCCGTAATACATTCCTTTGCTCTGATAGTATATTTAAGTTTCATTGATTGATGTTCTAATTCAGAAAATAATTTTTTTTACTTTAATATTATATACAGAATAAATCATCTGCAATCACTATTTAAGTATTCAAAGGATTAAAACAGCCTAGTTTCAGCAACCTCTAAATTTCAAATGAAACGTTTTAATAAATGTAATAATAAATATTCATAGAAAAATTATATTGTGCAGAAGGAAATTAACCCTAATCTTGCATTTTTGTAACTACTATAAATCTCCATGCACTCACCTGTCAATAAGTTTTAAAAACTTAAGTGAATCACTTAAGTTTATAGCATATTTTATATATATACCGACATCTACTGACCATGAATTCTATGCCTGATGTTATAATCAATAATTAGAGATTTTTCACTACTTAATAATATTAGCTAAATTATATGTAATTAAAACAGAAATAACTGAACCTTCCACTGAGCTCTCTAAATTAAAACAAATGTCAATCAACTAAACTTAAATACCAACAAAGCTATAACATAGATTGGTAACATTTTATCTTTTCATAGCTGATCAACATTTCTATAGCTCATCAGAAGATCCATTTCTGGCAATTTAGTTATGAATATTTTTTATTATATTTATTAAAACTGACATTTTATTTAATATTTAGAAGTCATTAAAGCTAGGACTCTGCCTTGATTCTCTGAATACATAAATAGTGATTTCAGATTATTTATTTTGAACATAAAATTAAAATAATAGAATTTTTCACTCTCTAAATTAGAACAATGTCACTCAACTAAGCTTAATGCTAACAGAGCTAAAGGATATATTGGTATTATTCTTTCTTTTTATAAGTGATTGATGTTTACATAGGTTAGTGGGATGTGCAGTTACTTCTGTTCTAATTACATATAATTTAACAATAAATATTTATTTAAACTGACATTTAGAGGTTGTTAAAATTAAGGCTCTGCCTTGATTCTCTGAATACTTAGATAGTGATTTCAAATTATTTATTCATTATATAAAATTAAAATATCAAATTTCACTCTCTAAATTCAATCAACTAAACTTAAATACCAATAAATCTATAGGATAGATTAGTAGCATTGTCTTTACATAGTTGATTGACTTCCATTCTAATTATATATAGTTTAGCTATGAATATTTATTATTATATTTGTATGATATATAATTAAAATATCTTCAGAGTTATTGGGTGTTTTATAAATTAAATGTTACTAATCTAAAATTAATGATTCCAAAAAAATGATCATATAATTATTACACTTCTCAGCTTTTCAATATTTACCCCTACATTTTTAAAAGATTATAAGCTGTTGGAAACCTATATAATAATTAAATAATAAGTGATTAAATTTTAATATTTATTGGATATACATTTATTATATATTCTGTATATAGTATACCTGTAAATATTTGTTTTTATGTCTGTGCAGGAATTTTACAATTAAAAATTACAATTAGAATATTTTCTTGCAGCAATGTTTGTATCTGCATTTAGTATTTATATAAAATTGCTAACTGGAATGTATTTAAAAGTCTTTCTACTTACTTTCATTTTTTAGCTGCTCTTTTCTAGAAAAAAATTAAACTATTATGCATTGAACAATTTTTTCTTGCAGGTCAAAATATTAAACTAAAAAAGATAAAACTAAAATATTACAATCAAATCAATTAGGATATTAATTTATTTACTATACTACTTGTTGTTTTTTTTTAAAATATGTTGAGGGGTTCTAGATCATTAGAATATTAACCTGTACAAAAATGTACATATGAATGTGTGCATACAACATATTTTACATACTCATGTATCATCTTGTATTTCTCTTTTCCATGTTTTATTCAACTATTGTTGATGAAATCAATAAATCTAGTTTCTTATTAAAATAATATACTATTTGTTCTTAGGCTAGCTTTTTACTATTAGAGGCCACATTTTAATTAGGCAGTAATAAAGGAGGCTGATTTAATTTTTTATATTCGTTTAGCATATAAATATATTTAGATCTTTAAATTTTAAATAAAATTTTTATATTAAATACCACTTCAAATAAAAATATTATTAACATAAGTATCATAATTAAATTTATTACATTATAAAAAAATACAATAGAAAAATTATAATATTAAATCATAAAAATCTAACATAGCAACAATACAAAAAATAATTTGACAATCCGATGGAAAATTTAAGTTAGTGGAATATTTGCATTTGTTTCTTGCTTGAAAGTAATTGAATATTTGGATTGTTTTGTAACGCATAGCCTTAATATAATCCTCTAAATGAGCATGTGTTCTTAAACTAGTTTTAATTTTGTCATGAGAGAAAATGTTGACTCACAGCAGTAGGCACTTCCAAAGCAGGAAAGTAAATGTCATGCATGCTTTTGTAGACATGGCTATTCAACAGCATTTTTCCAAATTTCTATGGGATCCTTTTTAATGTCAAAACTTAAATAACTCTATTTGTAGTTCCATAGGAACCTCAGCTATATTTTACTAAATATGGTTCAAATACCAGTTTCATAGCAGGAGGGTGTTTGTCAAAATCTGAAAATCTTTCAGTATATTCTTCTATTAAAGAATTCAAGATACCTACATATTCATCAAACGCTTTATTTTCACAATTTTGCTCATTTAACATTTTTGTTAGCTTAGGGAAGTGTTCTGCAGATATATCCAAGTGAGAGATCAATGTTTTGAAAAATGTTAATTTGTTTCGAAACACTTGGATCTTTTGCCACATTTTATATATATGCTTCATTATATCTTGCAGGCAAATATTTAAATTGTTTTGTCATGATATCAGACAAAAAAGTAGTGTTTCTGCAAAATGCTTCATCTGATAAATCACATGGTTTTTCTTGTTCTTGATAAAAGTTTAAAATTTGTTGTCGAAGAATTAAAAGTTTCATCAAATCCTGTCCTGTTGATAGCCAGCAAACCTTTTGGTAGTGTGGTAGATCAACACTGTAAGTTTCCTCATCTAAAGTTAACATCTGCTGAAATTTACAATGATGCATTGCATTTACATGAATATAGTTTATAATTGCAATGGCTTTATCTAAAGCATCTTGCAAAATCATGAATTTTGTACAAAGATTTTGTTGATGCAAAATACAGTGAAATGATATCAAATTTAAATTGTTCTTCTTTAATAAATAAATCCTTTTTTGTCTCTCATGGAAGGTGTGTCATCAGTGCAAACACTAAATTACTAACATTTATCTGTAATTGATGACATACTTCTTTGAAGTTTTTGAAAATGTCAACACCACGAGTTCTTCCGGTTAGTGTACCCAGTGCAAAAAGTTCTTTGTAACACTGAAAATCTTTAGTTACAGCATGAATGAAATATAAAACTCACACCAAGTCAGTTTTATCACTGCTTTTATCTAAACCAATTGAAAATTAAATGTTATTTTGTATAATATTACGAAGTTGCTCAGTTATATTTTGAGCTAATTTGTGCTGATTTGTTATAGTTTTTCTTGAAAGAGCCAATTTTTTTGTATTTATCAACTTTTTTTGGATCTAACATCCCCACTGCTTCAACAATATATTCTTTTATTAATTCTACATCACTAAATGGTTTGCCTATTTTTCCAAGTATACGTGCTATTTTGTAGATAACATCAACTGCAGTGGTATTTTTCTTTACAAAAGCACTAAGATGCCTATTGATGACAGTTTTCATTTTTCAATTTTTGAAGTGCAGCTTGTCAAGATTCACCTTCTAAATTGAAGACTTTGTGTTCTTTTATGGGTCAAATAGTGTTTATTTGCATTCACTTTTTTTTAAAGTAGTTAAAACCATATCGCACAACAAACACACCATTTTATTTTTCACAGAAGTGAAGAAAAAATCTAACGCCCATTTTATATTAAATGTTCTATTTTCTCCATTTAATTTTCTTTTCTTGCAATTTGACATGATGGGTAAAAAAAATATTAAATAATATCTTAAGAAAGCATATACTTGCTAGAAATACAATAAGTGTTTTAGTAAAACCACAGAATAAGTATAACAATAACAATTATATGACTACAAGCACAGTACAAGTTTGACAAACGATAACTCACAATCGTCTTTTTACGAACATTAATAGTAAGAAAATAGTTTTTGTATAGAGATCATGTAACATGTCCGATAGTGCTACCATTTTGCACTAGGTGGTGTTCTATCATTTGAAATATACAATTGGTTATGACCACCAGTAATCACTGAAATTTACATTTATACCATTCTTTATTTAATTCTATAAATAAGTGAATGTCAGTTAATACAAGATCTAACTTCTATGAAGGCTACACAAGTCATTCATGTAGGCCACATGCAGCCTCAAGGCTGCATGTTCCCCACCTGGGGCTAGCCACTATTTTTCATCCTAGAACTGTGTTATTTTCTTTTCCAGTTAACAATGTTCTGATTAATATATATTATTTTGGGATTTTTAACATTCAACTAGGACTAGCAAAAAATCATTTATTAAACAATATTAGATGATCAGATGAGTTGACAATGGATTGAATATATGAAAAATATTTAAGCTTCCCTTCTAAATTAAAACTTTATTCATAGTTAGGCAGACTTATGCATTATCTAGTACATTATAAGCCCTTGAGAAGTGTAACTATTTCAAAAATTAAAAAATCTTGGATCAATTCTCAACTGAGAAAATATAAAACTAAAATTTGATGTGGGCAATTAATTGGAACTATTGTGCCTAGGTGCTGCTTTGATATTCAAACACCACTAATCTTCCAAGAAACAACCCACTGCAACCACTTCTTTCTAAACACTTTTTACTTATCAAATGAAAGATGGATTGTTCCCTTAAAATTAGTAATTTAATAAGTACAGTGTTATTTGCAAACTTACGCATAATTTCAAGTTCTTGCCACCTGAACTAAACTCTATACTAGATTTCTTAATCAACATATATATAATGATCATTTTGAATTGGTTAAGCAACAGATTAAAGGAGGACTGAAATATTTATGGATAGCATTTGGTGCAATTGTCAAGAACTTAAATTATATTTAATAATTATTTATACATCTGCATAAGTGAAATCGATTTCAAATAATATTAATTCAATATTATTACAAAAAAAAAACTCATTTTATCAAGATAACTATATGAAAATTGGTTAATTAGAATCTTAATAGGACTACTGACCAAATAAATGAATATAATGTTCTTTTAATATAAACAATAAAGCACTGAAAATTATTTAAAACAAAAAATAGTTTTTAACTTAATAAATAATATTTCTATAGTGTAATTTTCACTACACTATTCTCATGCAAAGTAAAGACTGGTTTCTATTCATTTTCAATATCTTGTGGAGGGGTGTAATAAATATATGACCAAAGACATGTGAAAAAGATGATCCCCAAGATGCACATTTTGTGCTGAACCAGCATTCATCAGTTAGCCCAAATCACAATCGTTTTATTTCTGATCAGTATATATATAAAGAGGATGAGAGAGAGAGAGCAAATTACTGCAATTTAACTTTTTTTTTATTGGTCATTCATTACACTATAGATTATCCACTTAATAATATTTCTATAGTGTAATTTTTATTACACTCTTAATGCAAGTTATTGACTGATTTCTATCAGCTTTTAAAAATATATATATTAGTTTTTAAGTATTCGGTTTCTAGGAGTAGCAAAATTCTAACATTTTGGACATCCTGTGACTTCTTTAAGCAGTGTTTATTTTGCTTTTTGCAGAAAACCACACATTTTCACCATGCAATTAATTTTTTAATTAAATCTACTTTTTTTTTTCTATACTTCATTTTACAATTATGATTGAATGGTCTTTTTATACTAATTTTTTTAATAATATAAAATGAAAAAAAGTAATTAAGTAGATTTATTTCTTCAAGGTTTGCTTGTAATAAAAAATGTTTATATCATTATACATTTTGCTTTTTCTATATGTTGAAAATTAATTACTGTATTTGAAATAATAGCATGTTTTTGACTACGAGTTAATCATTTTAAAAAAACAAGAACAATATGGAAAAGCATAATCAAAAAAAACTTTTTAATAATTATAACTTTGCCTTCTTCATTTATATCTTTTTAGCTTCTTCAAGTATTGCAACGGAAAAAGAATCATTAATAATAATCTATCATAAATGAATAATTTTGAATAGATATACAGTAATTTTTCTTATGTCCACAACATTTGTTTTCCAATCTTGTCATAGCTAATAGCAAATTACATATATGCGTATTTTTAACATACACATATATAATTTCAAAATGTATATACAGTACGAATAATCACTTAATGTACAATTATATTTTTTAAAATGGTAATATATAGGGTATATGAGCACAGACTTTCACACGACCCATCACTCTCCACTCTATCTCATAACACTGATAAACTTGAACACATATATGTCGAAAAGATAAATAATCACCAATATACGTATTTCATGCTAAACCAGAAATCACCAGTTGGTCCAGATTACCATCTCCACACATATATGTTATAAGTGCTCAGATATATATTAAGATAGCCAATCTTCATAGTTTAATGGACAGGCTTCAATCTACTCAAACTCTTCAACTAATTAACAAAGTATGTATTTTTTTAAAAAAATATTTATATCAAACTAACTTTTTTAAAAGTCTTTTAAATAACAAAAATAAAAATATATTTTAGTAAAAAAACTTGGAGTAGGGCAGGAACCAGATATACAATTTTAATTAAATTATTATGGTAGTATAACCATGAATTAATTATGCCTTACAGAAAATCTCACAAAAACTATAAACTTTATTTTGTGATAAAATCTAAAAAATTGAATATATAATGATAACAAAATCATTTGCTTCATTGGAAACAAATTCCAATAATATCAAAACTACATAATTACAAAATGACTTCTAATAGTGAAATATTAATTATCAGCTACTATCGATCTACATGAAAATTTTATAATTTTATTAAATTTTATCTTACATTAACAAATGTTTAAATTAATGTAAATTTATCCTTTACTTTATGTATTCATATGCAGGCCAATTTTGTAAATTATCTTTTATGTGTTATAATATAAATAAAATTTTAAATATAAAAATTAAAGCTATTTGCTTGTGATCTCACTGTAAAGAACTGAAACTGTGGACATGGGGGGAGAGAGACAATTGGATAGTATATAAATATTGGTAGTAAAAAAGAAGTCATAGAAGATTGACACAATTCTTAATTTTGTAAAAACTGAGCCATAATACAAATCATTTGTTTTATAAACAGTAAACCAACTTTTATCTAATTAATTCAAATTTCCCTTGACCAAAATAACTAGATACCCATTTACTGATCAATAATAGGTTGGCTAGAAAGCAGTTATTTAAAACAAAAAAAAATCCAATGTTTGTTTAGAAATATTCAGCTACCTAAAAAAAATTCTAAGTCCCATACAGATTTCATTCTGAATCATGGATATGGCAGGAAACATTACAAATTAATGTCTATTTCATTTAAAATATTTTTCATTTAAATTAAACATCAGATGGTATTGTCATTTTCAAATTCTTATCCATTTAATTTATTTTCTATAGATAAAAATGCTATATGGACAAAAATTGTTTATGCTAGTAGTTCTGTTCAAGGAGAAAAGCATACAATGATCTGAAAACCATCCAGATTTTGCATCCAAATCAACAATTTGTCCAACTATATACATCTGGAAGTTCAGAATTTTTTACATTTTTAGTCAACTATAAACAATGATCTATATCAAAGTACCGAATGGGCTATTTATATACTTAGCCTATCTCTCATACTTTATTTAATAATGGCAAATAACTTTTCAATAGTTAGTATAGAATTTCCATTTAGTCGAAAGTCTTGACTTAAACTTTTTTTAATGTAATGGTGAAAAATGCAGTTAACATGAAAATTTCCCAAGGATAATTTACATGCAGCTCTACATTCCAACATCACATGATCAAAAACTTTTTCTTTTTATACCCCACTAAACTTAGTTAGATGCAACTCATCATATTTTAATTGCCATTATTGATTGCAATAAATGACAAATGCTAGAATGAGAAATTATGATTTATGTATATATACCATCACAAGACAAATAATAACACAAGTGCCAGAAATCCTTGGGAAACATCAGCCTATTGTTTGTTTATTTTTTATACTGGATTGATTTTTGAATAACAACACTTAATGATCTATTGCTTTCTTTAACTGCCCTAGCTAGTTTGATAAAAATTAATTAGATATCCATTTCTTCATTATGCATGGACAATATATGCATCTTAATTGGTTCTGGATAGTGAAGCAGATGATCTGATGCTCAGATCCTGCTTCACAGCCCACATCCAATCTCCTACCACCTAACCATATTCAAGCTCGTCCTTACGCACGTATACCCATAACTAATAATATATTTCTTTACTCAATAGTATAAAATAATGTAAACGTATGTCTTAATTTAATATTTAATCTAATAATAATATTCTCATGTGTATGCGGGCGTAAATAATAAATATATATGTATATTTTAGCGTAGGAGATTGTGATTGAATTAATAGTATATATATTATATATGATACTTATTATATTTTTCATATATAAGTTTGTAGCCAGAAATGATGCAATCTTGTTAGTAAGTCTCTCGAAAAACAATAGCCCGGGAGACCCTTTAGATTAAAATAGAAGATTACAAATTAGTAATAATAGAAGAAACCCATTAGTGGAAATTGTCCACCCTAGCTTGTTTTAAAATCACAAGATATATTTTAAAACAATCGTTGTTTCAAACATCTTACGAGATAAGAGTATCCGGCCAAATGATTCCAAATGAAATCTAAGTGCTTAAACCGCCTCAGGTCCAGCAGTAGTTGCCTAGTTACAAATTCAAATTGGATTTGAATCCACGAGAGGAGGGGAGATCATTAAATAGCCATGCTGCTGAACATAATCCACGCCCGGTGTAATTTTCACGCAATGTGTTGTGAGTAGTAAGTTTCGCCTTGTCCCTCCGTTCTAACATGCTGATCCCATGAATGAAGCTTCCATACTCCGTGCTACTGAACTTTACATATGTCTTTCCAATGAAATGAAGTGCTATCACAAATCATCCCGCTACCCTAGATCTAGTGACAATATCGATGGACTGATTCCTAGTGAAATGCTTTTCTCAATCATCAAGGTAAAGAACTCAGACCGCTCATAATTCCTAAAATCCTGCCTTCTATGTAATGTGTATATTTTAAACTATATCTTTTAAATGTCTTCAAATATATATATAACTCTATATAACTAATCTATGCTAAGCCTCTTATAAAATGTTTTTCTTTTATTTTATTTAAAAGAGACCAATAATTTTTATTAACATTTTTACGTATTTATATTTTAAAGTTAATGCCAATAATATTCTAAAATCGCCAGCATATAACTTATTTTGTTTTCCCCACCCATCATTTACTGGGTAAATAATTTATAATTGATAAAAACAAGTCTTATTCGGCTTGCCCAGATGCTCGCGGTTTTAGAGAAATAAATTATCTTTTTCATGTTTACTGTTGAAAAACAGATTTGACATGTTTTTCCCATTCTCCTTCCTAAATAATGCGCTATCTTTTATCTTTCAACTATATTATATATGTAAATTTTATCTTAGCTATTACGACCACCCTTTTTATTTTGCAATCAATTAATGTATTTCCACAAGGGCATAAATCAACCAAAATTGAGGTTTAATGTGTAAAACGTAATGAATAATATTAAGTAATATAATGTGAAGGGGGGAGGGGGACCTTAACCTTTTATTCTATGTTTATATGTATAATTATTATCTCTGTTTGCTTAAAGTGAAGCCATGTCATTACGCTGAATAGGTCATCATTCGTGGGCAATAAATACGTCCCAATAATCTTTAATTTCAGAAGTATATTTATGTTTTATTAACAAGCGTTTAGTGCATAAAGGCCATTCTATTTCATATATATGTTCGTGCTTCTTTATTACATGAAGGCAACCACAAAGTCGGACCCCATCATCATCTCAATGTCCTTGAACCAGGCTGTAAAACCACCCTGGGGACATCCTTGGTTCGTGCATGCTTTATACGGGGATCGCTCTGGAAAAACCAGCCCGATACTGACATAGCCGACCACTCCTCGTCATCCACGATTCACCTGTACCTCATTCCAGAAAATCTGGACTCTTTTCGTTCGTAAAACCGACCCTGCCAAAGTTTGCAGAGGAAATCGGTCACTTCTTACAATTCGTGAAGCACACTCCAGGATCCATAAAAAGGACCGATAAGCCACCATGCACACACCGCTTTTCCCTTATCTTATCATTCACCCAGAAGTATTCATAAGCCGTAATGAAATGATTTATTTAAACAAACATATGTCCCTTATTTTAATATAAGTATTAATACGATAAATTTAATACCGTTTGTGTAAATTGTTCATTACCCATCCCGCGCATTAATTATCTAAAATTCCCAGTTAACCATCATATTAAATGTAATCAAATATTATCTGTGTTAAAATTATTGTTTGAAGTAATCAAATGCTCTTTTCATTTCTGGGGGTGTGGTAGCGTTCTAATAATCTATTCTAATAGCGCTAATTTACTTAAACACATACATATATTATTGGCATAGCTGCAATTATCATGTTATTGTATAAAATGATTCAAATAAATATCTATAATAATCCTGAGGCTCACATCGGCTAAATGACCCGACATAATTATTAATAAATTGTAATTATTGAATAAAATGATTCAAATAAATATCTATAATAATCCTGAAGCTCACGTCGGCTAAATGACCCGACATAATTATTATTAATAAATCGTAAATATATATACATCAAACTCGAATCAGTGCTTTCTTTAGTTAAGATAAATATTAAGTTATTTCTTAAGCTTAAATATGACTAGATGATCTCCGCTCTACACATAATTAACATGTTCGTTATTAAGTTATTCTATCATGAGTTAGCCTTGAGTCTTTTGTGTCTCCAATGATCGATGCCGGCGGATGAGAAGTGGATTAATCGATGTCATCGGGATTGTTGCTCATAATGTTATAGATCTGGGGAATAGGCAAAAAGGGCAGAATTCGTGAGTGTTCCTGACCTGTGTATCTTGCGCACGATTGGATTCGACCCACTTTTGCCTAGATGATAGATCGTTACGTGAACATACAAATCCGACCGGCACAATATATAGATTCAATGCACAGATTAACTGTAAATACTACTTATTAATATAACAGATCACAACCCAGTTTTAAAACTTATTAATCTTATTAGCTTTAGGATACATTAAGAATCGTTAATATAAACTATATTAGAACTAGACTACCATACATTTTTTCAGGCTGTAGTGCTGGGAAACTTAACATTAAGTGACTCAAATAAAGGAAGCAAATATCACATGAGTGCTCTTTAATGTCTGTTTAATACTAATCAAATAAAGACTACAACTTATGTACTAACTGGTAGAAATTGGTGTCTACCTGGTAAATGATAATAATAAGTGTAAATAGCAGGAACAACATCTGTGTTAAACTTATTTATAAATAATCAAAGAAATATGTAAGCACCAGGAAAACACATCTGCTTCAAACTCATCTCTGGACAATAACATTTTATTTATACAAAACAGCCCTAAAATAATAATACATTAACTCAAAAAAATTTTATACACATAAAAATCCTTCCCCATGCATAACTACCCCAAAACTGTGTGGATGTTTTGCTTAAAACTGTAGACTTTTATGAGTATGAAAAATAATCTTTATTAATTTACTGAATGTCTACACAACCTTTTACTCTATCCAGAGGTTATTTACATTTAATGGTAAAATTGTTATTCTAATTCTTAATACATTGAAGGCTAGTGGAAATAATCATTATTAAACTCTTTTAAATTAATTCACTACAATAATACTAAACTTTTAGTGAATGATGAGGGTTTGCAATGATTGGCTGTTTTGTTATATTTTCTTTTTATGTTATGCCATTTGAATTGTGGTGCATCTAATAAAATTAAGCAATCCAACACCATTCTAGTTTCTAAACCAATATATATTTTTACATAAATTAAATCATAACATTCTATAAAAAAAATTTCAATGGAAATGAAATATACATACATAGGAGATTAAATATTTAATGTTAGTGAGATAAAGATCATAATAGTATATAATTAAAGTTCAAACAAGTTACCCATTTCATCTTTAATAGTTCATGTTCTGAATTTAGGTACTTGTAGACTTTTTGTGGAATAGTTGATATAACATAACTATGTTAGCTGGTATTCTGTAAAACTTCTGAAATCGATTTTGCTGATCTTCATTAATACACATTTCTATTTTATTCAATGGGCAGCATTTGACAGTATTCCTCTAACCGAATGATGGTTGGTCTCTTCTCCAAAGCTCTAGACATTTTTGAAGTTAGGCATCATCTAGACACAATGAGAGGTAATAATTGTTTAGTACATTACTGCAACTTCTCTAATTCAGGATGGAACTAATCATATTTTAATACTGCTCCTTATGGTCGAGAAAGGATGAATGAATGAATAGTAATAATCAGAGCATAAACATAATCAAGCATAATAATCGATCTACGAGACCCTAATTTATATATAGTTCACTGAGCTGCTTTATCTATTTCATTATGGTTAGATTTCATGTCTATTCATTAGTTGCAGATTTATCCTATACTTCACTGTGGTTCATGGGCATACTAACCAATTATAGACTTTTACAAAAAGTTAGCTTTGAAAGGGATTATTGTTTTGACTAAATAACAAATAATATCTCCTAATTTGCCGATCCGTATATCTAGAATTATTTGTATAAAAATATCATTTCCACCTACTTAATAATAAAATAACTTTACAATTGTTATTTAATAAAATATTTTGTTTTAAATTACTTAAATCGATTTAGATTTAATGAGGCCCAATATATTTTGCTTGCGCATATATATATACTCAGTTTAGAAAAATTGATGTAAAATCTTTGATTTAAAAATTCCTAACGAATTTTTAAATTATATCCGTGAAGCGCATATATCACTTCAATATATGTGCGTATAATAAAATTTATAATTTGGAAAAAATGACTCTTTCAAAAAACAAAAAGTCATGGATTACCATTTACAAGTAAACTTAAATACTGTCTCTTTTAATTCAAACATAAACCTATTTTTTTCATTTCTTTTGAAGTATTATATTTTTGCTAATTGTTATATCTTCAAAAAATACATTTATTTCACAATTTATATGTGAAAACACTATTTGATTTTGTCAGGTGAGTTTGAATGATTCAATTTATTTTGAATAAATCAGCTAGTAATCAAGTTTAAAGACTTAAGTGAATTTTAGATCACCTAAAAACCTTTGTCATTTTTCAAATCAATATCTTCACCAAGAAAAGAAAAAATCAGATAAAATTCTTAGGGTATGTCAAGTTGATATTTCTATTGTAATTTAAAAGTATGTCTCATTATTTTCAACCATTATCAATCCAATGCAGGATCAAAATTTCTTCAATCCTGTTTCTCTGATCGATATACTCTTCACATTATACAAATTTTCTTACATTCACCCATCAATCTTATATGTGACGTCTTTCTAGATCTTTTAAAATCTCTTGGAATTGTTTTAAAATGGATCTGACCATCTATTATCATCTTTTTTGCAATTCAGTCTCTTAATTCTTTTAATGATATCAATGTTTTTTTTTACTTAAGTATTTCATTTTCAATATCTTTTTGTTATACCATCATAAATAAATTGCTCATATTTCTTTAATTCATCTGTATGTCCAACAACCTGATCTATAACTAACTAGTTAACCACAAATTTCAAAAACCTTTCTTTCAAACTAAGGTTTTTGTCCTTTCAATATTATTTTAACTAAAAACATTCCTACCCAGTTTCTGTTATATTCACAATTATCAATCTTCATTTTCTTTTACAGAGAAAATTCATTGAACATTATTTTACTTTATCTGATAATTCTTGTAATATTTCTTGAAGCTCTGAAGCAATTCATTATTTACAAAAACAATATCATTTCTAAAGCTAAAGATTCAAATAATTTTCATACATTACATCCTCTTAGCTTTCCATTTTAATTCAGAAATTACTTTTTATAAAACTGCTGTAAAAGTTTTGGAGATATGCAATCACTGTTGTACACTCTTATCAATGTTAAACTTTTCACTTATGTTGTATTTTGATATTCTTCAGAATATCCTGAATCTATATCTTGTGGATCGCTAAATACAGAATAGCAATTCATATTCATTACTCTTGTACAACTCCTCTTAATACTTGGATATGATCCACTATGTTTAAAATATTTTTAAATCCAGTTTGTTCATTTAAAATTGGTTTGAATCAAAGTTTAATTATCTTTGTAAAGATATTCAAACTTTTCCAAATAAAATTTGATTTTTTTTTTCTATTATATTGTATAGTTATTGATAAAAACTGGGAGGTCTGCAATTTCTAATATCTTCTTTATCACCAATCATCTGGTATAGTTTTATCATTAAAATATTTAGTTTTGCAACAATATTTCTATTTCTTTCCCTGCTTCTTTCAAGATATTAATAACTCCATCATTTTCTCAAGCATTACTTTCTTCATAGATAAATTATTTCATTAAAAATATTTTGCATTTCCAAAGATGCACTAAATGTAATGCTTATTTTTTTAATACATATTTTTTTATAATTTCATAATCTCATTGTTGTTTTTAACATTTTTTTCTTATTGTGAAATAACTTCTTTTTTTTCCAATATCAACATATTGTATTTTTGAAACTTATTCAGCTCTATAACTTTTTTCTGTCAATTCAGTTATATTTTATTTTTTATAAAACTCTAAATATTCTTAAAATTTTTCATAGTACTTTTCTTCATACACAAGTTTCAAATTTATTAGCAAATTAGTTTTTTTTCTATAAATTTGTTATTTTTACTAGAGTATCAATTATCTTCTTAATTGATCAATTAAGTTAGAACTATCTTCAAAGTTTCAATATTTTAAAATAATTAGCAAGTTCTAATTTAAATTCATTGTATTATTTCTCTGGTAGGAATATCAACTGTTCAACTTTTTATGATTTTCTATTTAATTTTGTATTAACATGCATCTTATATCTTCCTATCACTTCTTGTGTTGAATTATTAAAATTATAATCTTAAACACATTTTTTGTTAGCCAAAATATAATCCAATTCTGCTATACCTTTTATTTGGATGCTTCCATTTTTCTCAAAGAAAAAATTCATATTTTTTTGCAAATTCCACAAGTCCAGGTCCTTTTTCATTTTTGTCATCATAAACAAATTTACCCAGAGCACTTTCACCTTTCAATCATTTGCCAATTTTAGCAGTCTCCCATGACATTTTTAAAATGTTCTAATTCTTCAACACAAAGAAAACTTTTTAGGGTCCAAATGTCTTCCATTTCCACATTCTTTTTATTTATAATAAAACTCACTCAACTCGAATTCAATACTTAAGCCTTTATAATAAAGTGCATTTTCATTTCTTCACTATGTTCATCAATCTCCAAATTAATATTAGATCTTTTTTTACACTTGAAGATGATCTGCAATTATAAAGTTAAATAAAAGCTCATTAGAGAATGATAGTCTGGATCTACAGCCATATTCTTAACACTTATGCCTTTGGCTGACTTGACAGTTTCCTGAGAATAAAAACTATAATTTAATTTTGCTCATGATTATCAATATATAAAACAAATCATTCACATATACATTCATCATAATTTTTTTTAAAAAACCAATGAACATTTTGGTTAAGATCAATGGGGTAGCTGGAAAGAGACCATATTCCTTGGTTTTAAACTAAAACATGACATCCATGTGTTTAGCATATGGATAATCACATAACTGTAAAATAAAGAATAGGCAAAACTCTCTAACAGTTATGAGCTAGCATAAGAAAGTGATCTTGTGATGTTTAGTTGTTTAAAATAAAAAATACATATATAAGCACAGTTCCTACAATTATATTTATCAAAGTACACAAATCCATTCAAAGCCAATACATAAGAAAAAATAATAATATGCAGTAAATACGACACACTTATTGCAGTTTTTGCTTCAAAAATTGACTATATAATTTTAAGAAAAAAATAAACATTTTCTTCTTTTTGCAGCTATTTTTTCAAATTTTTTTATATGAATTTTGAACAAATTGAAATATTTTACTGGTTTGTATTGCACTAACATAATATACTATATATATATTACACATAAGGTCTATTTCGAAAGCCCGAATTTGTTCATTTTTATATTTGCAAAACTTCCTCTTTCCTTGATGATATTGATAATTTAAGATATTAATACAAATGCATTCATTGTTTCTTTTTCATTGGACAAAAGAAATTTGATTCGATTATTCATTGAAGAAACAAAATTAAAAATTTCCAGTAAAAACAGTTTATAACATATTATCTTTAAAATACATTCCTTCTCATTGTTTTTATTTGATTGATGAGGAAATTCCAGTAAATTTTAACGTCTTAAGAATTGTCATCTATTTCCATTGAATATTTTAAATATATATATATAACGAGATTGTTAAAGACTACAATATTTAGCGTGAGTATATATGAATAAAAGTTTTAAATAATCCATTACAAGTCAAAAGATGTTTCCAGCACCTATTTACAACGATAGCATTCAATAAAATGCACATAATTAACGTTTATGGATTTACAGCCCGATTTTAACTTCCAATTAATCATAGCTCTCTGGTTTTAATAAATTTTAATTTCACCCAGAATTTGACAGCTATGAAGAAAATAGGCAAATTCACTAACCACAACACATATGGTTGAAACTTGAAATTATTTTTCAGGCAATTGAGAAAATTTGAGCAAGCTTAGAACTTTTTTATTCATAATCAATCTTGGCCAGACAGCAATAAATTTTTTTGGTTGATAAATGGGCATTTAACTTTATTCAAATACAGTAGTGAAAAAAAAAACACACACACATATAAGAATTTGAATCTTTTAAGTTTGCCGATATATAATAAATAAAAAAATTAATAAAATGATAATTTCCTAATACAGTATTAAGGATAGTATTTTTGATTAACTTCATTTTAATTATACAAATTAAAATATTTCATGATAATTAAGAGTACTAATAATTATAATCCATAGCAGTAAACCAATATTCACCATGATGTTTTTGATAAAGGTATTTTCCATCCGACATCTTTATTTGTCAAGTGGCACTTCTGAGCATAATGTCACACATGTGTACATCTTAGAACATGAAAACATATGCAAAACTATTATTAAAACAGGCAAAATTCGCTATACATATTGCCACTCACTGCAAGAGTAATCAATGGCAATGTGTAGTGAGTTTTGCCTGTTTTAATAAGTTACATGCAAGCATAAGAAATGGTGATCATGTGATGTTTATATGCAAAACTGTTGGCAAGTTGGAATGTCATTAATTGCTTAAATGTGTTAAATATATATTTAAAGCTACTCCCCCCCCCTCAACAAATATATAAAAATTTCTAAAAATGCCATTTCACAACTAAATCTCATATAGAGTGCAAAACTAAAAAAAGCAAAGCCCTTCTTTGTTAATTACAGAACTGCTGCATATAATGGATTTAAATTCAAAAAAATAATCAAATTCAAAATACAGTAGTTTTTTTTTAGACATTAACATAACTGTCTTTAATATTAGTTCAATATTCCAAAGGGTAACAAAAAAATTATTAAAATTCATGAAAGTTGGAGAAGCAAAAAAAAAAATTGCATATTTATATTTTATTAAAAATAAAACACAAAATGAAATATTAAGGGGAATAACTTTGGCAGATTTTCATACAATAATGATCGATTAAAAAAAAAAATACCGATGCATTTCGTTTAACTTCAAAGTTAAGCATATTTATTCTATTTTATATAAAATTATGAGGGAATAATATAAGTATAGATATAAACCACTTATAATGTTTCAGAAATTAAACAATTTTATTTGAAACAAGCTTGACCTGCAAAACATTTATAATTACAATGTATACTTTGACGATTTGAGAATTTGTGAAATGTAGGGAATAAATAATAATAGGATATTGAAAGTAATGCTAATAATTCTTTTTTTTTTTCTTAATCTATAACAAACAAATCTTGTAATACTATTAATGATTGCATTTCTTACAAACTTGATAAAATCAATTGATTAGTGAGATGCTTCATATAAAATTTAAAAACATTCAACTATCAAATACTTTTTTGAAGTCTATCTATTCTATGTAATTTTCTCTTGAACAGTGGCTTAATAATGAAAAATATAAAAATTTTGCATATAGTAAAGTAAACAAGATGAATAAGCATTTGAAAACATTTTTCAAAGTAATAAAATACAAGATTTGTTCAAGAAAAGTTATGTATAAAATTTTTCAGTAAAAACAAGTTCACTGGCTTTAATAAATGTTTTATTTTGGATGAAATATTTCCTGAAGATGAAATTCAAAAATGACCAGACTTGGATTGTTCAAGCTTGAAGTATATAACATTATCTTACTTTGGGCAGTTTAATATAGGTAGAGAGAGGAAAACTGAGAAATTAAAGATTGAACCAAAACCAGTCATCTCTAATGTTCTGTTATATGAGCATTCAAACAGATATAATTGCACAATTATTTTAAAATATAAAAATAGCTTATATGAAAATGCTGACATGTGATATGAGGAAAAAAATAAATGTAAATAGCTATTCATTTTAAATATAAAATCCATTTTTAACTCCATTTCGGAGATCTTGTACAAGTAATTAATAGATGCCAGATGATAATGCTTAATAAATCCTTATCCAGCACTATCATATCCATATTCCTAAATTACATTACTTTTATCAGTGAGAAATTTTGGATTTGGATCTAGTGCATTTGAGTTATTTTTAGGTCTAATGCACCTTTCCTCCAGCAGCTATTCTTTACTCTTTGTTATAAAGCCATCAGTCTGAAATTCCAAAGCATCTTAATATCTTGAATCTAAGTCATTTTTCTTGCATACTTATATAAAAAAGTTTGGTGTGTATTTTATTACAGACCTATGCATTCCTTGACTGTGATTGTTATGTCAACAAAACATCACATGATCTCTGCCTACACCATTACTTTTAAGATAGAAAAACATTTTTCCTACTCCAATTGTCATCTTGTAGAAGCTTGACTAATCAATAGATGCCAGATAGAAGTGCTTAACAAATCCAATCCAGCACTAACCTATCTACATTCCCAGGCAGAGATCATATAACTTTTGTTGATACTATAACAATCCTGACCATGGAATATAGGTTTTTATAGTTATTAAAAAAACTTAAAGACACCAAAACATATAAAATAGTAAATGTATCAGATCTATATAAATATGCAAGCAAGTTGGCTTAAATTCAAAACAAAATTTTTTTAATTTCAGACTGATAGCTTGCTAGTAAATAATGATGGCTTCTGGAAAAGTATATTAGATCCAAAAAAAATCCAGATATACTAAATTGAGATCCAAAACTCTGGGATATAGATATTATAGCAGTGAAAAGGAATTTATTAACACTAGCAAT
This sequence comes from Epiperipatus broadwayi, assembly GCA_028023455.1. Taxonomy (NCBI): domain Eukaryota; kingdom Metazoa; phylum Onychophora; class Udeonychophora; order Euonychophora; family Peripatidae; genus Epiperipatus; species Epiperipatus broadwayi. The sequence goes on from JAQFVV010012532.1 coordinate 360,073, forward strand.
TTTGTGAGCTTGTAAGTCAATTAGATATTAGAATAAATTCTCTAACAACTAAAATAAACAATCATAAAAGGACACATCCATTTGATGGTGATATTCATTTTAAATATTTTTTAAATTATGAACTATAGATTCTTGGGATCTAACATGATTTAAGAACTGTAGACAAAAATGATAATTTGCAAAATACGCTCTATAACTTTTTATTACCTTATTCATGGATACATTCATCTTAAAAGCATTTTTTAAGAGATTATATTCACTATCTTTCAATAGTGCACTATGACATCATGGGTAGCAATGATCGAAAAACAATAGCACTTGCATTAATTTGTTGGCCATATATTATTCTAACATTATTATTTATAATGTGTAGATTAGTAACAGTGTAATAAAAATATTTATGCATAATACTAGTCCATTTAACTTGTAAATTAATCATTTGCAAATTACATTTCCCATGTAATTCATTATTTTTCATATTTTCATTGCAATTCTGAAAACTCATTATTTTCAGAATTATCAAACAATTCAAAAAATTAAAAAACAATTTATAAAATCTTTCAATTTTTTTGCATTCTTTTTAACAGTATATAAATTGCAATCAAAACATACAATGTAGTTTTTGGCTATACAAATGCTCAAGTATATCTTCAAAAAATAAAGTCAACTTAACAATAAAAAATGTATTTTATAATACCCCTCAAGTAAAAAATTATTATTTTTATAGTTCATTCATTGTCAATAGAAATATTTCTTGAAGATCCTTAATCTTTCAAAGTTATGAAATCAATGACTTATATCAGGGGTCCCCAACCTTTTTGTACTTAAGAGCACATTCTATAATATCGGCCAGGTGGCGGGCACTATTTATTTTTTCAATGTAAATTTATAGTTGGATATTGTTAATAATACACATTTCAAAAATAAAATTTTAACATATAATTAACGTTTATATTTTTATGCTGTAAAAGTATAGTATGCCCTACAATTTGATTACAATATAATACAATAATTTATAAGAAATTTTAAAAATTAAATTTATTTGTATTAGATAATTTTTTATCGTGTTCGGATAGCGGCGGGCACACTAAAATGGTCTGCGGGCGCCATGGTGCCCGCGGGCATAGGGTTGGGGACCCCTGACTTATATCATTTATATATATTGCTAAGAAGATGGAGGCATAATAAATTACAGGTTAATAATCAATGAATCACAATCAATGATAGAAAAAAAGGTATCTCTTTATGCTTTTACAGATACTATTTCTAGTTTTTTTATTTGCTTAAATAATAATAATAATTTAACAAATTATTGGTTTTTCTTCATTTTAACGAGTTGAGAATGAAAATTATTTTTTTTGTTTTTCTATGTTTTTGTCATCTTTCCTTTCTCTTGGTTTTTCTTTATTTTAATGAGTTGAAAATGAAAATTATTATTTTTGCCATCATCTTTCCTTTCTCTTTTCAAATGTTTAATTATACTGTGATTGTGAATCATAAAAAATCTCTGTGTGGATAAAAAAATTTGCATAAAATATTGATGTATGGTTTTTCAATGAATATCAATATATGATATTTTAATGGAGTATAATTTAATATTTGAATCAAAGAATAAATTATCCATGGTTTTCCTATTATCTGGTTTAAAAAATTTTTTTATTTTATTTCAGCTGCCAAGAGTATAGGGAATGAAAATAATGATACCACAGCATAAACTATTTTGTGAACTGCAATTTGCCAAGTCACAAATGGTAATCATAGTGTATGAGTTTATGAAAAACTTTACCAAAAATCCATCATCTATGTATCAGCAATATCTAAAAATTTATACGTTGTAGTGAAATGAATAAAAGGATCAAAGATAATTTCTTGTCTATTTAGATTGTAAAATAAATGTTTAAACATGAAGTTTTTGTTTTTAATGCAACCCCAAATATTTTAATGTTTAACAAACTAATTATATGCATTTAAAATATCAATATTCTTTATAGATAATCATATATGTGTGCATATATATAATGAAATCTTGTAAATATGTAAACATACGCAAGAATATATTTATATTTTAGATATACATATATGTATCAAAATGGATTATTAATAGTTTAGATTCTGATAAACAAATGTAAAATCACATATATATTTTTTCATATGTCAAAGTATTATGCAATATTTTTATGTAAGATAACCACAAAAATTTGAAGGAAAAAAAATCTAGTTTATAATCTAAAATGATACAGTGTTCTTTGTTAAAAATAAATGAGAAACTATAAATAAGATTGAAACAACACAAGTACAAAGAAAACTAGAAAAAAGCTTCGTTTTATGTAAGTCATGTTATTTCTTGTTAAGCTCTTCCAACAGATTTTACGCTTTTTTTTTTTTAATATTTATAAAGCCATAGGGCTACAAATATTTTATATCAAAAATAAGAATCTGCTGCTATGCAAAGATAAGAAAGCTGAAGTTGTAAACAACAAATTGTTGCATTTTTATGTAGTGTTTAACCTCTCCTAATAAAAAATAAATAAAATCCAATAATCTAGTGTTTAGTTATCATAACATTATTTGTGCACTTGAGAGAAATCAAAAACATTTCAAATACATATAACAAATAAAAACTCCGAACTAATAAATAAAAAATACAAATGTTCTTTCAAGTGAAAAATAAATTCATATATACTGTGCTCAAAATTACAATCTATATCCCAAACAATCATGAAGACAAAACAATATTATTACAATTTATTAATACACTAATGCTTTTTTTTTTCCAAATATTGATCACAAATAATATCTTTAATATATTTAAATACTTTGAATAATAAAAAAGTAAAATGATTTTAATATAAAATTTTCCAAATCAAATAAATAAATTATTAATAAATTAGCAATCTTCACTCACACACACATGAATAAAAAATATATATTAATTTCCTACATATATATAAATAGTTTTAGCACATACAAAATATTTTATCATAAATTTACATTCCTAATTAACTTTAAACTATTTGCAAATGATATAATTAAGTAAATCATTTTATTTGGAAATACAAAAATTCATTAAAACACAGATTATTTTGTTACAGAAAACAATAACAAATCATGTTATAAAATCACATAATGAATACTGACAATTGTAAGAATGATATTTTTCTTTATATGAATTTATTTTAGAGATAAATCTAAAGTAAAATTTATCAAAAACTTGTACACACTTTTTAGATTTATTAATAAAATTTGATGGATATACATATATATCCTACACTTGCTTAATATCCTCAACTTCCATATTTCACTTCAATTCAAATACAAATTATAAGGAAGGCAGGCAGATATTATAATCACTACTTTTAGAAGCTCTGATCTTCATATTTTTGTGCAGGTAGATGGTTTTGTGATATAGTGGAGTTGATGAGAAATGCAATTAATAAAAATTTAAAGAAAAAAAAACTTTGGTATTTTAATAAACAAATAATTGAATTTTTGTATATTAGAGAATATAACATATATGAATGACAATTAATGTATACTAATAAATAAAGTCCCCTCCCCTTTTCAAAAAAAAATAATAATAAATACATAAAAAAAAAAAATCTAAAATTATTAACATCTGCATTATAATAAAAAAAGGTGAATATAGAGATTGTAATTCAATATTGTTTATTTATTAAATTTCATTAATTATATTAATTATGCATATCACAAACCAATTTATTATACAGCAAATTATCCATTAAATAAGTAATATTCAGCTACATTAATGTTCAACCGAGTCAAAACAGAGATCCATTCAATACATCTGATTTTTTTTTTTTTTAGTCAGAAATATATCCAAAAATCTCTTTGATCAAAGTATATATTAGTTTTACTATATACATGTGTTTGATATATATGGAAAGTATCCAAATAACTATCTTATGCTGGCAGAAAACAATGATGAACTATCACCAATGGTTAACAAATAATATTTGACCATAATAAAAATTAAAAAAAACTGCCCAAAAAACTTAATTCACTGGATTAAGTTTATGAGAAAATAATTTACATCTGAAAATATATTTGGTTCATTTCCATATACTTATAATATAGTGCACATAGGAGATAATTAGACTAAGATTAAAACTACAAAGATATTTACAATAGTTTTAAGAGAGGAAAAACAATGGTATACTACCCACCTGTGATTTATAGGTCAAACAACATTATTTTCTGAACTCTTAAAAATCATTTTTAGAAAGGAATCAACATATAACACAAAAAAATTTTCAGAATATTACAATAAACTATTTAAATTTTTTAATACAAGAGATAAACTATGCAACAAAACAAATGTAAAGCATTAGTTCATGTTTATGCAAATATCTATTGCATGTGTGTGTATACAAATTCTGACCTCATTCAAATTTTATATTATTTTATTAGGAGAGTGCACAAAAACACTACAGATTATTATCATTTTAAATAAGTAACAGCAAAAAATAAAATAAATGGAGTCATATGTTGCATAGATAAAACTCTTTTAGCACATTCTTGTTTCTTTTCATAAAAGAGTGATAACTTTTCCAATTATATTTCAAATTTCATTGTTTTATTTGAAAAAAATAATAACAACCCTTGTTGTTTGCATATTAAAATACATTCTCTTTATATAATTTTTAAAAATAATTTTTATACTGGTTTGTAACTTCTTTTTAGCATTTATACATTATCTTCCACTTCATTATTTATTGTATAACGAAATGATTCTGATAATCAAAATCTTAAAATATATATATAGAAGAAAGATATGTAATAGTATGCATATGAACTCATACAATTTTTTTTTAGAATTGTGGTAAAATAAAATCTTATCAAATTTGGAAAAAAAATCAAAGAAATAATTGAGTTTCAATTTAAAGTAATAATTAAAAAAAAAAAACTATTTTTAAGATTCTGTAAACTGCATTATACATGCATGAGTGTGTAGTGTGCATATGTGGAAATATTTAATAAACATATGGTAATAAATGATATCATTGCATTAACACTAAATTTTTTAACAAATATCTTTCAATTTCAGCTTTGAGAAAAGTGTCATAATTAGAATAATATACATAGTGATTAATTTAAAATACTAAACAAAATTTAATTTTGACAGTGACAATAACAAAAAAAAATCATGCTAAATTTTATTCAACATGCAAATTAAGAAATCAATTTGGAATTGGCTAAAAATTTGCCCAGAACTAATTTTACAGATTAATTATTTTTTAATCAAGCAAAAATATAACAAAACCTGCATATATTAAAATTACAACGAATATAATAAATAAAAAGAAATATGATAAGGAGATTTTCATATGTTTTTCCATCTTCTTAAAACAAGTGAATAGTTGATTTAATGTTCACAAATTCGTACGAAGTTCAAGCACTCTACCACTGCACTAAATCATGCAGGACTTCATTTTTTAAACTTACTTTTATAATAATAAAATTACAATTTATCATTTTGGAGGCATTAATAAATTTTCAAATAAAAATTATTATTTAGTTAAATTTGAAATAGTTTATCTTTTTTTTTTTTTGACAAAAAAAAACAAAAACATTTCAATTAAAATAAGACTGTCATTTCAAAATATTGTTTATATATGAAGTGTGTCAATATAAAAACACAATACTGTATATCTATATACACATGTGCACAAAGACAACTTGATAAACATTTTGCTACAGTACAAAGATTAAATCAAAAATATAAAGCTGATTTGTGAAAAGACAAACTACATGAAAAATAGTTATATATATAAAAATCAATAAAATAATAGAAATATTTATCAAAATGTAATGGTTAGATTGCATAGTGACATTAGAAAAATTAACATTGAGATGGGTGTAAGACAGGGTGACTCCATATTTGCAAAACTTTTACAGCATTTTTTCAAGAAGTATAAGAAGCTAATGAGATAAAGTCATCTAGATTTTGCAGATGATATAACTGTTTTTGCAAATAATGCTTCAGAGCTTCAGGAAATGTTGCAGAAGTTATCAGATGAAAGTAGGATTAAAGGTAAATTATTTTCTCACAAGAAACTGATAATGATAAATTAGAAATTAATAATTATAAATGCCTTGATCAATTTATTAATATAGATGGAAACACAGTGGATGAAATAAATCATAGAATTGGATGAAGTGCTTTTGGTAGAAATAACTTAATATCAAAAGGAAATATGATTATATATGAAGAGAAAGATTTTTAATAAATGCATTTTACCAATTCTTAATTATGGACCTGAGATTTTAACTCTTAACAGAAAAGCAATATAAAGACTACAGATCACTAAATAAAGTAGAGATAAATGAATGTTAAGAGTAAGAAGAAGATATCAAAAGTGGAATATCTAGGTGAAAGATTAGTCAGGTATTATTAACATCATTGAAAAAAATTAAAAGACTAAAATGCAGCTGGGCTAGACAAATTATTAATAAGAAATAATAGTTGGTATACAGTCAAAATTTAAAAGTGGATTCCAAGAGATTGTTAAAGATCTAGAAAAAGACCACATATGAGACAGATGGATGAAATAATAAACCATGCTGAGATAATGTGGAGAAGAGAGGCTAGAAATGGGAGAAACTGGATTAAATTTGATAAAATTCTGTTGCAGTGGATCGCTAATGCTTGAAAATGATGATGAATAGAAATAGTTATCATATTAGTACTACATTTTTAATATCATACATCACAAAAATGAAAATACAATCCAGTAGAAATTATTATTCTTTGTCAGAAGAAACTCTAACAGGCCTACTTAAATGTAAAATTGTTGGTGCCCAATTGTCACTTTTGACCAATTGAATGCTAATATCAGCAGTAATAAGCATATAATCCGATGAATCACGATTTACATTTTTTCCATCTATGAAAATATTTAACATCTGATAATTTCCAAAACCAAAAAAGTCTATTAAGTAGTGCATTCCCATAATTATGTAACTGTAGTATTTTCTTAGTCCTGCAATGAATTATCACAACTGCAGATTATTTACATATTTTGCAATACTTTCTCATTATAGACACCAAAAATAATATTTATGTGAAATAAAACATTTCGAAATATGAATGTATTCATAAATATATATATACATATTTATTTATTTATATATATATATGACTGACTTATCTAGATAAATATTTATACATATATGTCTAAATATACATATTTATTTACATGTATGTTAATAAGTTTCCTTCAGGGCTTAATATAAGATGTAATTTATTGAACCATGCAAATGATCTTGGAAAGAAATCCTAATAGAAATTCTAATTTAGTCTACGAATAGTAATATTGTGTGACCTATTTTTTTTTATTGGAAGTTCTGTCTTTAAAAATGGATTTTGTTATAATGAATATATGTTTATTTAAAAATTTTGTCAACACTAATCTTAATAATAGTTTAATTTTTTTAACTTACTTCAAGAGAATATGTTGAATAAGGAGAATTTTATGAATGAAATTTTAATAGAAAAACATTGTTGATATGCTGATTTAAATATTATAGTTAGAAATTAATAATTATTCTTACAAAAGATTAGAAAAATTAATTTTAGGCAATAAATTATATATGTTTATTGAGCCATACAACTTATGTTAGGCCTGATTAAAAAAAAAATCCCTAATTTAATCTATATAAACTAATATATATCTCACATTTTTGAATACATTTTTGTTTTAAGAATTTCTATTACCATAGGAGTTTTAAAAATTTGCTTTAGACTTTTATGTAAAATTTTGAAAATAATTAAAGAGATAAGTTAAAGTTGTTTATTTAAATTATAAAACTTAATTTTCATTTAAAATGTTGTTGCACAGTCTTTTAGAATAAGCTAAGAACATTTAATTGTTAATTTAAAAAAAAAAAAAGGGGATTAAAAGGCAGAACTGGAATACACTGAAGACATGAATTTTGAAAATTAAGAAGTTTAAAGACAGAGTAATAAATTTTGAAAATTAAGAAGTTTAAAGACAGAGTGATAATTTTAAGATGTATAACATAATAAAGATAGATATCGTTAATAGTGATTTTATAATTAATAAGAATAAAAATAGAATACAATAAATTTTAACTGAATTTTATGATAAACAATAAAATAAATATAAATAATCTCTATTGATAGTATATTATAATATACATTTAATTACAAAATTTAAATATTCCTGATATTCCATAATTAATTTCTGCCATTCTTTGTAATTTTTGTATAATCAATATATTAATAAATTTGGTAGTTTTAACATTTTATAAATCATCCATACACATATATTTGTGCAAATATAAGTAAAAACAATTTTACATAATATTTTTTTATAATACTTTAATTAGAATCCTAAAAAAATTATCTAATTAAACATTAAGTATTTTTAAAATTAATTACCAAAAAATAAATTTAAAAAATTGATAAGAAAAAATCATTCAGAAAATTTCTATAAAGTCTTCAAAATAATTAATTATTCAACTCAATGCATGAGTAAGATGTGATATAAATGTGTATCTTTATAGATTTGTATGTATCTGTGTGCATATAATATAGACATGACTTTATAATAATTACCAAATATTTATAAGCAAATGTGGTCATTCTAACTACAGAAGGTAAAAAAGATAATTGGCTAGAAAACAAAGAAACAAGCAAAAAAAAATTAGAATGGTTGTGCATTGTAAATAAAAAATAAAAATATGATTGCACTAACATACATACTTTTGCTAAAAGAATTAACAATTATGCTAAAATTTGTTTAATTCAAATCAGGAAATTAAATTTTAATTCAAAATACTGCAATCCCAAAAAAACTTCTTAAAAAAAACAAACAATGTAAACAAAACTCATAAGTTTCTCTTCCTAATATATAATTTTAATAATTACTCATTCTGTAACTATTCATACATGATCGTATAGATTATAATAAACTTTTTTTTTTTTTAAAAAAATTAAATTAAATTAAAAATATGCTTTAATATTGATAACAGCCCATTTAAAAAAAAAACTAGATTTTGTTGCCCTTTGTATAATATTGACTCTAGAAAAATGATATTTATTAACAAAGCATTATCTCATTTTGCTAGAAGTCCTGAAAAATGTTGTACAATATTATCCATATTGCAAAAAAAAAAAAACAATCATCAATGCAATTTAACTTAATAAATTTAATTTGAGCAAAAGCAAGAAAGAAAAAACAAATAAGTCAAAATTAAAAAAATAAAAAATTAAAATTCTTAAACTGATTTTCTTTCTGACTTAAACTATAGCCCAACAAATAAATTATTAATTGCAGTTAATTATTGTTTATTACTAGTAAACATTCTTAGATGATTCTTCTGACATAACATATTTATCTTGCAAAGAAACTCAGTATGAACTTATATGCATGTACATACAAACACATAGCAAACATATTATTGAAATAAAAGATAAAATTTCAATGTGTTCAAAGTAGTTACATATAATTCAAAGTGAAGGAAAAATAAAAAGAAATAACATTAAGAGAAAATGAAAACTACTATTTATATGTGCCTTATGATAAATACCAATATTTCGGTATTGTCAACTGAAATATATATTTACTTTAATAATCAATTGTAAAACAATATTATTAAGATAGGCAGATATATGTCAAAAGTTAAAGTATTGTATGAAAACAGTTGTAATTTATTTACTTATTGTCTTTAATATCCATGATACACAAGCAAATTTGCTTTTAAATAACAAAAATAAATAAAATGAAAATATTTTGTCTGAAAGATTTCCAAATAATGATAAGATTTTCTTTCTCCATTTTAAAACTAAATTTAATTTCTTTACCAAATTTGTTTCTAGATTCATTTATTATGATTTATGCGACTATATCATAAATATTTCTATTAGTTGATTAAAAATCAACAATAAAATTTGGATAATTAACATAAATTTAATAACAAACTTTTTTTTTTAAAAAAAAAATCAAATCCTGAGTAAAAAATAAACGCACAAATATGTTAAGAAATAGTTATCACTCCATTTTTTTTTTTTTGAAAATTGCTAGTTCAAGAAAGAATCTAAAAAAAAAAATTATTTAACTCTAAACTTTAGTTATTCAATTGTAAGAACCCCTGCTGCATAGCTGACTGATGAATCTTGCATGCTGCGACATTGACTGGACTGGGCATACTTTAAAAATTGAATAGACATTTTATGACCATTACTAGTTTTCTTTATATTATCAATAGCCTGAAACAAATAATATATGTACATAATTCATTATTTTAAAAAATAGTATAAAAATATATTTAAAATATAATTGAAATACTTGTGCTATGTGTCTAACTCTCCCAGATATAGATGATTTTCACACATATTTTAAACAGAACATTATATTATTAAACAAGCAATAATAGTAATATAATTTATATTTGATACAATTCACAAAACTTCTTAAGCAAATATGAATAAAAAACAAATGATTCATCCTACTGAATTCTTCTTAGTTCAAATTATTGAATATTGATTTGGTGAAGGATGAAACGATGCTAGGAAAATGTAGGATGATCTAGGTGATATATCTACAGCAAATAGGTCCTATGATGAATGGCTTATACAGTTTAGGTATAGCTTTGCTTTTAACTAGAAGTTCCAATTGCTGTTAATTTGATTCATATTTATTTGTGATAGGATGTTAGAGCTGTAAATATTTTTATTCTTTATTTATGAACTAAGACTTTGTTTGGCCTCTGTTACACATCTTCTGAGAAACAATAACTTGTGGTCTCTTATAAATATATTCCTTGCAGGAAACTATAGTTTTCTGCTGGAAAAGCAAGACTCCTAAACATTTTTACCTGACTTTAGTTCTGTGAGGCAAAGTAACAGATTTACCATGTTAGAAGAATCATTTACTCTCAATTATGTGATTAATATTTTTTAAGCTTACAGCCATTATTGTTGAAAAGGATTAAGAAAATCAGAAAAAATACTTTCTGGTATATGGTGAAAAAAATCTTGAATCAATTGAACATTCTCATCTTTAAAGAACATTACTTTAGAAGAATTTTTTTATAGTAAATTATCTTTATAATTTTTTTAATTTTAATATAGAAAACACATCAATTTCACAAAAGTGCTTTGTCTGTAAATTTTAATTTATTTAAATGATATATATTTTATATATCTATAGATGTTAACTAAGAAGTATATAAATATCTATATATATACACATTATATATGTGTGTGTATGTATAATAGATATGCAAATAAAATTTTACACAATTATCCAAAATATATATTTGTAAACTAAATCAATAATTTGACTGTATAATTTTTTCTTCTTCTATTACTACAATATTGTTGTATTTACATATTTATAGGATATATTTAATATATATATATACTTTAAAGATTATACTATAGTAGTGACATCCTTATTATTAACTATTAGCAATATGCTACAGAATAAAGACTTTCAGAATTAAACCCTGTTTTTCCAACCCATACCCTTTCTTTATATCATACCCAGAAAATAACTTTCCCCAATCCATCTTCTGGAGCCCTTTATAATTTCTCAGGATCTTACTTAAAAATTATGTTGTCATCTCTTCTAGAATGATATCCAGCCCAGCTTCATTTCAACATCTTAATACTTTCAATGGCAATGATATCTGTTTGTTCATCCATGTTTTCACATTCAATCCTTCTTTATATTCTATTATATATATCTTCAAATAATGCTGCATGTTTTGCAGTACCTGTATAATTCTTCTATTAAATGTTCAAATTTCAGCATTATAAAAACCTCCTGTAGAACATAATTATCCTTTTTAATCAGAGGCATATTAAATATTTCAGTATTATTTCTACCAAAATCATTTTAATCTTGTTCAATTCTTATGTTTATTTTATCCATTATGTTTCTATATGAATTAATAATTTGGTCAGGGTGTTTATTATTGAACTTCTACATCATTTTTCAAAAGGGCATTGAACAGTACTTTTTTTTAATATCTTTAGCTTATTTTATTCCTTTCATGTGATAGTTATTGAAACATTTCCACTTATTAGAAATATGATTTGTAACAACAACTGTAACATTTTTAAAATCTAAATTACTTGCTTCATTTTAATCTATAAAAAGTTTTGGAGATGGAACCACCCTTTCCAACAACTGTACCAATATTCCTCTTAGTAAGAATATATTGTCTAACAATTGCTGTTGCTTCATGAAAAATTTTCTTCAGAATTTGATATTTTGTTCTATGTCATAATAGTCCAAAGCTTTCTGCAGATGATTTGTAATGATCTTAATAATATTTTATTCAGAATAATGACTCAAAAGTCTGTAATTCTAATACTGATATTTCAATATTATTATTGCATTCTATCAATTATCGAGTATATACTTATCATAAAGATACTAGATGTACAGCTTAGCTAACAATTTATCCACTTGATCTTTTTCTTTTAAAATATCAGTAATTATTCAATCATTTCCTGACACTTTTCCATTTTTCAAAGATTTAATAGCATAGACTTAACTACGTGTTCCACCTTTTCAGCTAAAACATATGATATTTTAATATTATTATTATATATATATATATTGTATCTACAAACTAGTTTTTTGTAAAATTCTTCCACATATTTCATGGCATTCTTTCTGATTTTCTTCTTATTGCTAAAATAATTTTTCATCCAATATTTCATTACGTTGTTAATTCTTTGTCAGGTCACTTTACAGTATTTTGACAAAATTAATTTTATAATGCCTCATCTCTGTAAGAGATTTATTGGTTAACTGCTGCATTAATGTTCCTGGTATCTCTTTAGCTGTGTTTATTAAAGAATCTTATCAATTTCACTGAAATCTAATTACTAACATTTTGAAAACATATTAATATTTAAGTTTAAAATAATTTGCAAGTTCTGGTTTAAATTCACTAGAGTATTTTTGAAGATCTTCCTTAGCAGCTTTTGACTTAAGTTTTGCCTAAACACCAATAATTACTTTATGCATTGAATCTATCAATCACGTTAGACATAAAAGTATTTTATCTTAGTCAAAATATTACTAATACTACAGTACCTTCATTTTATGACCACTTCCTCTAGAATTTTCTCAAAATAATAATAATCCTTAATATATAATTTGTTTTTTTCCTACAAATTTACTGACTGCACTTTCACCTTCAGGAGTATTTTCCTATTCCAACAATTATAAAATATTGCTTGATGATTAATATATAAGCCCTCTATGTTCTCATCAGAATAAAAATTTGTTGAAACAAATAGAAATTATCTATATTTAACAACTATTTGGAAGTTGAATGACTAATTTTACAGCTCTCTACACCATCAAACCATATAAAGTTATTCTAATATTTGTGCTTTTATAGTGTAATTCATATCCATTTTAAAATTATTTATGTCATTATTTTAGTCTCATTTCAAGGTTCAATAATGTTTCTTTTAATTAGACAATTCTTTATCCAATTTGTGTAAGGCTCTTTCATTTGCAAGAAACTAAAATAGTAAATGACCACATAAAATTTAAGAGAGAAGTCCGTAACCTAGATATTTTTTAGCACCCTCTATCTTAAGTATATGACTTAAGAACCTTAAATATTTAGGACCATATTTTATTTTAAAAAATGAATACTCACATACATACACACATATTTGTCCTCAAAAAAATTAAAATGATGCCTCTGTCATGAACTATCTGAGTTCTGAAAAGAAAAATTGTTTTTTATCTTAAATTCTGTGATGAAAGCTAAAAAACTTTGCGTTGGCTCATGATTACTGATAAGAAGCAGAATTTGTGTTCATTTACTACTTAAACAATCACATGGTAATGATGGCTGCAAGAATTAAAAACATATAGAATAGGCATGAAAAATTTTAAATTATTCAATTCTTTTAAGGGCTTCAATGAGGAATCAAAGATTTTTCGTTCAGTTAATGCTAAGATCCTTTTGCAAGTATTATATTGGTAAGAATCATTTAATAAATTTATACTTATATTATTTGTGTATATGCACAGAAATATAAATATTTTATTTTTATAAAAATCTGAATGTAAAATTTAGAATTTATAGAGGCAAAACTCTCCATACAGTAGAGTTTTGCCTCTGTAAACAGCTTGTGAAAGCAAAAAGAATGATCATGCGATGTTTAGTGTTTTAAAATTTAGACTTCTAAAAAACTAGAATATAACTAAGATTAAAAAATTAAAATGTATAAGAATTTGCATTTATATAGATTCTGAAAAAATACATAGTATATCTAATAAATACTAACACTAAGTTAAACCAGGACTTTTTGAATATTAATACAGAGAATCCCATTGTAAAACACTATAATGTTAGTTTATACATATATATATATATTTGTATTAATAAATATTCTTGGCTAAATTATATAATAGTTAGAACAGACGTAAAATAGATTACATTTATTAAAATTGACATTTCATTTAATATTTAAAATTGTTAAAATCAGGAGTCTGCTTTGACCATCTGAATCCTTAAATAGTGATTTTAGATTATTTATACTGTATATAAATTAAATAGTAGAAAATTTCACTTTCTAAATTAGAAAGTCAATCAACTAAGCTTAAATATCAACAGTGGTTTAAGTATCAACAGAGCTAAAGGATAGATTGGTATTAATCTATCTTTTCATAATTGATTGCCAACTATATAGCTCAGTGAAGATCATTAATTCTTTTCCAATTACATATATATGCGTATTTATTACTATATATAAGTAGATGGTATATGTGTAAGTACATGTATTTTTAGATATTAATATTATGTTAATGATTTAATAAAACTAAATATGTTTTAAAAATATATATTATAAAATAGTATATCATAAAGTGAGTAAATATATTGTTATTTATAGCCCTGCATAAGACTGACAAGATGGTCAAAATGAATAATAAAACATCAGTGATAAAAAGAGTAAATAAGAAATATGATGTATTTCAAAAGTCATATTATTTATTTCCCAATTGTATAAATTGTTTATTTCCTAATAATAAAGATCATAATTAAAGGTGAGAAAACAAAATTAAAATGAAAAGCAGTTTGATGTATATTAGATTTGCTGATAACAGTACTTGGAGATAATAGGGCTAAGCTTAAATAAAATTTGGGAAAAAAATAAAGTGAATAAAATTAAAACTACAAAAATAGATGATATGATTTTAAAAAAATTCAATATACTTGAATCATTAAGTGAAATAAATGAATTAATATTATTTACATATATAAATACACATACACACAGGAATAATATTAAGGAGAATATATTTTATTAGCAATACAGTGTTGATATTATATAGCATGCAATACAAATATTGTACATATCAACTTAATAATTGTTTTGCTATTATACCTCTAAAGCAGAGGTGGCCAAACTTTTAGGACATTGGAGGTGACCTTTTTGGTGAAAGTGTACTTGAGAACGATTACATTTTTTTCAGGTCTTCAAACCGAAAACCAGAAAAAAAACATTTTTACCGGAACGAAAACGGGAACAGAAAAAAATAATGATTCGAAGTCCTGGCTTTTTTAGAATGTAGCTTACGAAATGTTTTTTTTTATATAAGGGTTTTTTAGATACTCAGAAATATTGGTGACATTTTTAAAAGATACGAATTGATGAATTTTTTTTCAATAAGATGCGAACTGTTACTTACAAAATGTTTTTTTTTTATATAAGGGTTTTTTAGATACTCAGAAATATTGGTGACATTTTTAAAAGATACGAATTGATGAATTTTTTTTCAATAAGATGCGAACTGTTGGAGACATTTTATGACTACTATTAAATTACTTCAGCTCCTTCTAGTGTTACAATTTGTCCATGTCACTTTAAAATATTTATTAAATTACAATTATTAAATTAGTTTACAAAGTGTATTAAAAAGTTCACAACTTCTTTATTTTAAAATCAGTTCATTAAAATCCTTGTTTCTCCAGGACAAGTTATTTTAATTTTTTCTTGGGAAAATGGCAATTAAATATTTCGCAGAATTTTAGATCTAGTGTTATAGAAAAATAATTTAATTCTTTTCAGCTTCTTCCAACCTGGGCTTATTTATGAGATCGACAATAGCAACAGGTGTTATTTTAAATTTGACTATTTTTAAATGCGAATAATTTTGGATTTTGCCTTTTTTATTTTTTATATTGAAATCAGCTCTGAATTTATCAGTATAATTTAACAATGTTCACATCAGCTTCGTGGTCGACTTCCAAAGATCTTGCACACAAATGGTCGACTGTGGCAGACATCTTGGTCATCCCTGCTCTAAAGAAACATCTGACAAAAAATAACAATATCTGTGAGAACAAATATTAGACTTATTTAAAGTTCAAAGATCTAAAAGATAATAACTGCATTTAATAGACAGAACAAAACTATAAGCAAAAATCAATGCTGAGACTAATATTTTGTAGAATTGGATCCATAAAAAAAATCCACAAAAACACACTGTAATAAATCAATGAAAAGGTCATGTCTATTAAAACAATTCTGTTGAGAGCATCAAAAGCCAAGCATTTATGGTCAATCTGTAATTTCAAAGCCATGGTTTTCTGATGAGAATGTTATGATATGGAAATATTGCCATTAAGAGACTAAGAACTGAAAGTGTTTATATAGATAGATAATTGTTTTTATAGCTAAATAAAAATGTCAAAAAATGCTTATCAACTATATTGCAGTCTCCTAATTATGAACCATGATAAAGAAATTCTTAAAATTTAGATACACATTTATTATCTTGTTTCAATCATTATTCTACACTGATGTGTAATATAAGATTATTTAATATTTGGAAGAAAGGCTTGATTTATAATCTATCTAATCACCTAACTTGAATATTATTGAGCCTCTTGGGTCATTCTTGAACAATCAATAAGAAGGATAATTTTCACTGATATTTTTTCAGAGAATCTGAGGTTTTTCTCCTTGAGGAACAGTTTAAATGTTATTTTAAACATCACTATTCATATATTATGTCATGTAGAAATTCTTGAAAAATAGTAGTACCACTGTATGGTACCACCAATGTTTCCATTATTTTATCTAATCCCCATTCCAAATAAAAGTAAATCTTTATGTTTTCCTATTTTTCTTGGAAATTAATTGGTGTTTAAAATGATAAAAATATAATGCCAATATGTAAACTGGCAGCATAATTCTTCAATAACTGCTTATCATCTACAGATATTCTGACATTAACAGATTGTTTCATTATAACAGTATATATATTTTTAGAAACAAAACCAATATTTTCACATTATATATATATATATATGCTTTTCAGTAATATATGCCACCTTACTATGAATCTAAATTTTATAGATACATATTTTTCACATTTAGTAATATATATCACATTATTGTGGCATCAGAATTTTATAGATATGCTATTAGCCTTAAAGACCCCTTATTTAATTTAATTCTGCATTAGCATATATTTATTCTAGCTAATAAATTTTATAGATACATCTATAAATTTTGTTGATCCCTTATTTAATTTAGTTTTGTATGATGAAGATAGCAAGTAACGGTAGGCTCCCACTAACTTCAATCCAGTATCATCAATTTTCATAGTGCTCTATAGCATTTTCAGGCAAAAAAATTTAATATTTAATACATTTTTAATACAATTTAAAGTTAATCTTATATGATATGACTAATTATATTTCGTTTTTGTAGAAAATATTAATCAAATAATTATTGAATAGCATATATTATAAATAAAACAATTAAAAAAGAAACTGCATTTCCCAATTTGATAATTTCAAAATCTAATCACTGTATAAAAATAGATAAATATTTCATTTTTATTGCAGTCATGTATTGCTATCTATGGTCTTCAATAAAATTTTATTCCATCTTTTATAATTAGAATGCATCTCATTTGCCATATAATGCCATTCATTACTGACCACATTACATCATTTTAAAACCAATAAAAGCACTAGTCAACAAAAAAATTACTCCTTTGTCAGATATAATTAAACCATTTAATTAAGTATACTCGAGCATTTAATAGTATTAATAAAATTTTGCAATTATGTTCATTAATGCTAGAATGAAAGTATATATTCTATTAGTACTGAAGAGCTGTAAACAAAGGCAAAACTCCACATACAGTGTTTGATGGTTTACTGAAGAGCTGTTGAGAGATCCTTTCAGAAAGCTGCCCTCCACCATTCAAACCGTCAATATTAGCATATTTAATATCGATTGCAGGAATTTAAGTTTTGTGTCATGCTCATCTGATAACTTTGTAATTTAAAATCAAGTCCAGTGATATTATATTGTAGTATTGCTTATAAATATTTTTGTTTTTTAAATACTGTTTTTTAATTCTTATTTTTATTAACCTAAAATATAAATTGTAACTATTTTTTACCTTTATTTATATTTATTATAAAATTATTTTTATCATTCTAAGAGTTAACCAAAAATTTAAAGATGTCTCCTCAGATGAGTAAATTGATTCAAGCAATTCCAGAAATATTTTTATTTTAGTTTTCTCCACATGTTTTAGTTGCACTTTATCTTATTTCTGCCATTAATATATATATTAATTAGATGCTCATTATAAATGTGAAAACTAATTAATTCCACAAATTTAAATTATTTTATTTCCATCCACAAATGGAGTAGCAACAGCAATTAACATTGAACTAAATAAATTTTTATAAGAATAAATGTGCTATCAAAAAGTCAAGTAAAATTTCATATAAAAACTTCTAAAACTTTCACAGTTTTATAAAACATATTATATGATTTACATAGATTTATTTATTGCAATAATTTATGAAACAAATGACAGAAATAAAATCTTACAATTAGTGAAGAAATAGAACCCGACTACTGAATTTGAATTATCCAAATTGTTTATATTATAAATGCAGTTTAGATTGTTAATGCAGAAGCAGATGTTTTTAATTTAAACATTATATATAATTATTATAGGTAATCTATAAAAATCTGAAAAAGCATTGTCTATAGTCATAAATACAACTGTTGAAGTTTTAATAATATTTACTCAGATCATAGTTGGGACTTCAAAATACAAACTTTGAAAAAGAGTGTCTTATTTCCATAAAATTCAAATGTGTAGAATAATTACAAATGTTCACTATAGGGGGGGGGGGCGTACTTTATGAAGACCTATTAACTCTTTGAAATAGTATTTAGTCATAAAAATATTTAAATAGTACTGAGAATAAGAACTATTGATATAATTATATATATAAATAACTTGATTAATAACAATTAATATTACTTTACTTCAATAATACAAAAATTAAGAAAAATATTTACATTTAATAAAACTCCTATTGGATGACGGCCACATATTGTATTACCATACTTCCGTAAATATTCTGAGAATGCTACAGGACTCATTTGTTCTATGGCTTCCATTCCCTAAATACAAAATATATATATAGTATATAACAAAATTGTTTATAAAAATATGATCATGTGTATTGAGAATATATATGCACATTTATGTCAAATTGTGTGAGATTTGCTTTTACTTTGACTCAATTTGATATAAAAAAAATTTATCACTACACCTGGGTCTTGTTTTATGCGGATTATTTTAATGCGATTTTGAAGTTATGTGATTCGTGTTTCTTCTTAATATCTTTAATATTTCACTATATTTATTAGATATCAAAAAATTTAAATTATTAATAACTTATTTTGACTTGAAATACTTTTTTTTTTCTTCAAAAATATAGCGTTATATTAGCAGTTAACGTGAATATGGCCTGAAGCTGCATTTAGAATATTAGCTTCTATGTAATAACCTACTTATATTAATGAGTAAATAATAATAATAGATTTATATTTACATATAAAAATATCGCAATAAATAGTCAAAAATTTTAAACTTTAAAATGTATTTTGTTAATTATAGCAGAAATAAATAATTTTTTAGATTTTTAAAATAAATAATAACGAAGATTTTATTGATTTTATAAACTGAAAATAATCTTTCTAATGATAATCTATAATTTTTTTGTTTGATTACAATCTCATTTTTTTAATATAGAAACAAATAATCATTAACACAGCTCAAGACTGAAAGTGGCGCTAGTTGTATGTCACACGATGAATCTGATTTCTTAACGTTTCCCAAACGAACGCATATTGTCAAGTAGTCAAACAACTGCTAATAATTAAAATATGTATGAAAAATGTAAAATTAAATACTGTAGTTAATAAAAAAAGTTTGTCTTGTATTTTTTTTTTTTCAAATATTTGAAATTTTTTATTAGTCATACTTTGTTTCCTTATTTTTTTAATGCGAATTTTAAAGTAATTTTTCCTTCTTGCTTTGCTTTTATGCGATTTCTGGAAATTACATCCCCCTATCCCTATTTTTCAAGGTAAGTTAAGTCTATTTTTGTGTGATTTCTTTTGTGCGCATTTTCTGAGGAACCTATCTACCGCATAAAACGAGACCCAGGTGTATATTTTAATTTAATAAGTCTTTAAAATATCAGCTTTAGACAGCGTATAAGTGTTTATTAATTTGAAATAAAGTAAATATATATTTGCTTAATATAAGTTTTGAAAATATAAACTTCAATGCTACCAAATAATTTTAAATTGGTAATTAGAATACCAAATAAAACTATCTAGCAAACTTCATTACTCAACATAGTGTCACAAAAAAAAAAAGGTATACAAAAAAAGAAGAAAAAAGTTTAAAAATGCGGAAACTATAAAAAAAATTAAGATTTCAGATTCTTATATAATGTGAAATATGTACAATAGATCTAAAATTTATTGGACGACTTAAAAGTTACAAATAAATGTTTTCATAGTATTTTGAACATGATGAATCTCAAAATAAAAAAACATAGAATAACTTGTGTAATTGGAGATTATATATCATAGCAGTGGATAGGTGCAGTGTATGCTTTATAAATAACAGCAAAAATGCTAAACATGAAAAACTATATATTCGATAAGCGAATTATTTAGAGGACTAAGAGGATTTACCACTTTATCCCTGCTAAAGAGTTGGAAAGGAAATCTAAACTCTGTTTATAAGTCTATTCAGTCTGTAAAATAAGTTTTTATGTACTTCAAAGTTCATAATGCTGATAAAGATAAATACTATAAATAATAAATATCATACAACTATATGATGATAAATAATATCAATTTCCCACTGACAAGACTTACTATTATTTACATATTGCTTGTGTTCCATAATTACTAATTGTAAGTAAAAATTATTTAATTTACTCCATTTTGGAGTGTTGCTATTTTGCTATAAGCAATGTTCAAATCCCTTCATGTTTACTCACTATCATTAATCATCAAGGTTTGAACAAAACATAATATAGGCTATGAAAAAAGAAAATATTGTTAGGAAACTCTATACTTTACAAAGTGACAGTATGGTACACCTGGGTCTCTTTTTACGCGGACTTATTTAACACGATTTTGAAGTTGCGCGATTCGTGTTTCACCGAAAGTCGAACTCCGATATTGTGCTATTACTTTAAATAATAAATTTCGAGCACTTACGTTATATTGAAAGTAATAGCACATTATTGGAATTCGACTTTCATCTTAGTAATTTCAATATTTTCAGTGCTTTATAATAATAAGATTTTATGCAATAATGAAATTAAAATCATGATTTCCACACATTAAATTTTATAAGATTATAATGTAAATTTGTTCAAACATTGTGCGTGTTAATTTTGCATTTTAAATCACATTGTTTTTGCTTTTGTCTGCAAGTTTATTTTTAAAAGCTGAGTAATAGCAGTGGGCACAATTAAAATTGAAAATTAAAGACAAAAATAAGAATTTAATTTTTAGTTGTTAGATTAATTACTAATTACGTTGTCACCAGAAAACCGTTGACACAACACGAGTGTGAAGTTGGCGCTAGTTGTATTTCCTCAGTTTGCAAACGAATGTGTTTTTCTGGAAAATAGCGATAATAATTAAAACGTGTATAAAAAAATGTAAATTACTGTAAATTATGCATAAAAATATATTGTTTTAAATAAAATTAAATATTATAGTTAAAAAAAGTTTGTCTTGTATCAATTTTTTTCAAATATGAAATGTTTTATTAGTCATATTTTATTTCCTTATTTTTTTTTTGCACGAATTTTAAAGTAATTTTTACGTTGGTGCTTTGCTTTTACGCGAATTTTGAAAAATCACAGACCATATCCCCCTTTTTCAATGTAAGTTATGTCTATTTTTGCGCGATTTCGTTTGCGCGTGTTTTCTGAGGAACCTATCTATCGCGTAAAACGAGACACAGGTGTATATTAAATTGGAAAATAATAGATAAATTAAATCTAAAAACATGAAAAATCATGCAATGAGATTAAACTAATAGCAGACAAATCTTCCATATTAGATGTTAAATAAAAATGTCTTCTTTAAAATATCCTCCAATAAGGATTTATAAAAAGGTTTTAATGGACAATTAAAAAAAAAAAAATTATAGTATAAATTTTAAAACATTATTGATAAGAAGAGTAATAAACTCTGCATTAAACAGAAAGTTAAGCATGCATATTGAATGTGATCATTTCATTCTCTATAACAAATAAAAAAAATAAAGCTTTATAGTGAAAAATATTTATTATATGTCATCATTTGTTGGAAAAATAATTGTAAATTAAACTCATACATAATTTAATAAAAATAGTTATTCTATTCATACATACTGTTATCTTGTCACACTAGTCCCTAAGCCTCCCATTCTATTCAAAAATACTATTATCCTGTCATACTAGTAATTAAGCCTCTCTTAGGATAATTAAATTTAGGGCCAATTAAAAATATGTAAAAAATAATTACTTCACTTTGTCTATTTCAGATGTTTTATATAATCAAAAAACTAACAGAAAATTCATTTTTCAGAATCTAATTATTGCATAAAGATAGTCAAGCTTCAAAAAATGTATTCTTTTAGCTATGTCCTATGCGTATAGTTTCTTATCAAAAAAATATGAAATATTTCATAAGACTAAAAACGAATACTTGATTAAATTTAAAAAAGTGAATGGAAGAAAAGAAATCAATTGATTTACAAGGCAATTCTTCTTATCAAAGCAACTCAAATATGAAAATAAGGCATAAAGCTTGATCAATATCAGTAAAAAAAGCAACTATAAAATGTTAATGAAATTCAAAAATAGCTTTTCCTAAATAAAAGAAACCAGAAATACAAAAAATTCTTAAAATACATACTGATTTAGACATTGTATTACATTTTAAATTATTTTTATCACCTAATTATGTTCTTGATAACAATGCTTGTATTCAAGAACATGCCACCAGTATATACAGTCTATGGCAAATTTTGGATTTTAACCAAGCAAAAGACCAAGCTGGATTTAAATAGTTTTAGTACAATGGATCATATCCAAATATTCAGAGAAGTTATAGAAAAGACCAATGAATATGAGTTGCAATTATGTTTTGGATTTGTAGATTATGAAAAGGCATTTGATTTTATAAGCATTTCTTCAGTGGCTAAAGCATTGGATCATCAAGGTATAGACCCAGAATACTGTCAAATTCAGAAGAATATTTATAAAAATGCAATAGCAACAATTAGGTTACATAATGATACTAGTAAGATTAACATTGAGAAAGATGTATGACAGGATGACTCAGTATTAGTTTTGCAAAATTATTTAGTCTATTGAAATGGGAAGCTAAGGAAATAAAAGTAAATGGAAATTATTTAAATCATCTAGAATTTGCAGATGATGTAATTGTTACCACAAATAATGTATTAGAGTTTCTCCCAAGTAATCACATGAAAGTAAAAAAGTAGGATAGATGGATTTTCTCAAAGAAAAAAATAAAGATTGATAAGACAGAAGAAGTTAACAACTACAAATATCTTGGGTCAGATTATACTACAGATAAACATAATGGATGAAATTAATTATAGAAATTAACTTGGTTGGAGTGCTTTGGTAAAAATAACTTAATATTAAAAAGAAAGATATCTATGTGTTTGAAAAGAAAAAATTTTAATAAATGTTTTATCAGTTCTTACTTAGCACAGTTGAAATTTTAAACTGGATTCCAAGAGCTTGCAAAGAGACCATATGTGAGATGGATATGTGAAATAAGAAAGTGTGATCAGAGAAGATAGATTGAACTTGGAGAGATTTTCATCCTGTAGTGGATCAATAATGGTTGAAAATGATGATAATATATATACAATGAATAAAAAGATTCCACTCTTGAATAATTACTATAAAATTCAAGACTTGAAATTTATAAAACAATTTAATCACATTATTCATTTCAAAAATAAATATATGTATATATCTTTGGTTATATTTTTTATAATAAAAAAAATAATAACATTAAAAATATATATATTTTACAGAAAAATTATTATGAAAGTAACTGTATTTCCTATGTTTTAAGACATCATAATTATTTCAGTATTAGAAAAAAAAATACAATAAAAACACACAATAATATAACAGAGGATAGTTTGATGTTTGTATAAGTATAAAATAAAATGAAAAATGTGCTTTATGATTATGCCTTTAATATACCCAATCGATAGGATACTTTATGTAGATAAATAAATAAGCATTACATAATTTTCTCAGCTTACTTGCAATATCTGCATTAAAGCAGCTAATCAATCTCACTCTAATCTAGAGAGATCTATTGTAAATGTAAATAATCAATGAATTATACATTTAGCTTACAATACTGACTGTGGAGTAGATAGTAGAATGGGTTACTTCTAATCTATTTTGACAAAAGAAAATTGAAATTAGAAAGCAAATCACCAATACAAATGACTTGCTTTTCATATACATAGTCCATAGAAATAAATCTATAACATATATATATTATAATGTATCGCCCCAGTTTGGGCACCAATTATAACGGTCGGTGAGATGGGATACTTACCGTATCTACCATACAGGGAGCCACTAGGCTATTCGAACCTAGAAAATTTATAGCGTAGGCAGATACGCATTGTGAAAGATCTCCAACTTTTATTTTGTTGATTGTTAGCCTTTGACACTAGCTCAAGGAGTAGCTGAGATTTATAATAAATTCTTAAGCATTTTAATATTTAAAATGTAAATAAAATATATTTTTAATGAAGATAAAAAAAATAAACTACTGCCAGTAAAACACACAAAAAAAACATTTATTGACACACATATATGTATATTTAAAATTAAGGAATAAATTGATCTTGTTTAGGTTTTAAATTTAAATTATTAGTTTATACTTTAGTTAAAAGTCCACACAGATGGACAGTTTATAAAAGTTTGTTTTATAATGTGGAGTATAGATAAGCTACATAGATTATGCAATTAAAAACTTTTCAAAAAACAAACATTCAACCTCAGGCTAAAAGTTCGTAGCCGAATCAACGCTTCCTTCCTGATATACAGATGCAACCAATGCAATATGAAGATGCTAGCATAAAATCATGCTGACAGGGATGTGCATCTGCAGCGTGATATTATTTAAATGAAATGATCCTCATCCAGTACAGGAATGTGCTTCTGTCTGACGAAGGAATCATGAATATAAAATATTAAAAAAAAATGTTATGTATGGATGGGAAAGTGGTACTTTTGCAGACTTATAGTCCCTATCCATAGAGGGAAAGGAAATCAATGTCGCAGGAAATACGTCTGAGTCCATTGCAACGCAATGACTACACTTTTGGGTCATGCCTTCAGTTGGGCTTTGTCCTGTACGCTAAACATGCTTCACATTACATTGATATAAATACCTATATATCCCTCCACTAGCATCGACCTAACTATGAAACAAAGTCTGAAATCATACCCCTTTAAGCTAACATAAACGATTCTAAATATAATGTTATTAATTGAAAATTGCTTAGGAGAAATTTACAATAAAGTAAATGGACATTCATCATAAAGTGTTGCAATGACAACCAACAATAACTTAGAAGCCATATGGGCATATACGTTTAGACACTCAGCATGAGGTATCATATTTAAGTGGCTGTGCACGTACAGGCATATTTATTTTACGCATATAAAAATCTTAAAAATACAACATAAACGTTAACGAATCTATGTAGCCATTTACACCCAACTTAAATTTAATACATTTTAAAAATTTAGTTAATAATTACAGAAATAAATAAAAAATGGAAATGGTTAGCAATCATAATTGATTTAGAAATCTTTAAATCAGATAAGAGTCCATACTTAATAATGAGGTTTTAACTAATTGTAAGTTTGTAAAAGTTCCTATTAGGTAAAAGAGTTCATATTTTCCATAAAAAATCTGAAGTCTGTCTTGTCCATGATGCGTCGTACTCATCCCACCGAAAGCCATTTAATATTTCTGGGAAGACCTATCCATTGTTTGCTGTCATTCAGTACTCATTAGTTTGGAGGCTATAACAGGAAATTAAATCTATTGCAGACTCCTACATCATGGAGTCTGCAATACAGTTACAGATCATATGAAGATTAATAGTCAGATTTTTTTTAACTGCTATTATTTTGCTTTTTATACTTTTATAGCCTATCAGAAATCCTATGGATCGATCTAACATGATGTCACTGATCCTAATGTCCAGAGATTTTTCATTTTGGTCAGTGCGCTTGTTGCTGCTTCGGAGCGGGAAACAATCTTTAATTTTTATCTATATCTCCTATCTGACCGTTTAATAATTTAAGTGCCCCAAGGGCTAGTTTGCTTTAAAACAATCATTTCCATTTTCAAAGATTAAACATGATGGAAATTAACATTTATTTCTATTTTCAAAAATATTAATCTTTATCTTTAGATCTTTACCTTTTTTTTTTACAACAAAGTACTTTTAAATACTTGTTTTTTTCTTAAAATAGTTTTAAAATTTTCCATACATGCGATATATATATGTTAAATACAACTCTTAATTTTCTTTTACTTTTTAATAAAAGACTTTATTTGCGATCTTTTTCCCCTTTAAGTATTAATTTTAAAATAATGTAATGGCAAATGTATACTGTTACAATATATAATATCATTCTTTGAAGATAGAAACTTAACTGATTACCAGACCCTCAACATCTCATGGATTTTATATAGCTCATTTCAATCTTTGCAGTCTAAGTTTTACTGCAAGAGCTTATTGACATTATCATTTTCTTTTATTAAAGAATTTTGGACAATATTTATCTTGAACTCTCTTTTAAATGATATATATATATCTTTTTTTTTTTTTCATTTTTTAATGATTTATATATTTTGCAAACTTTTTTGTTACCCCCCCCTCTAAAAATTAAAGATATATTTATCTTTAATTAATAATTCAATATAAATATGAACTTATGTAAATTTCATTTCTCTAAAATCATTATTTAAAAACATTATATTAATTAAAAGTAAAACTCATTACTTTTATATCACTATTACTTTAATCACTCTTATCTAACTATCATATGAAAACTTAAAATTATTAATGTTAATTATAAATGAATGGGCATATTACTTACCATCCTATCTAATTTTTCTATAGATTGAAATATTTCACCACAAGATTTATCATAATATGTAAAATGAAACCTTTGCCCTATAAAAAAAAATTTTTAAATTATATTTCTTCACTATATGCATTCATATAAATATATAAAAACATGCACATAAAAATAGGCTTGCACCTTAATATAAATATATAAGCACATACAACATTTTTAAAAATGTCTTATTTATCAAAAAACGTTAACAATTAATATTTATATATAACAAGTCAAATAATATGAACTTCTAGTTAAAGAATTAGGTTATATTTCCATTAAATAGTCAAATAAGCTACACATTTCAGAAATAAAGCATTTGGGAAAGGCTAACTTTTACACAAAAGAAAAAAGGTGGGGGGGGAGCACAAAAAATAGAATGCAAAAATCAAGATTATAAATAGTTATATAATAAAACTTACTGCATATATTAGTATGTGTATAATATTACATATATGTATTATTTTAGATTTTCCATCCTGATAGATGTAAACATCGAAAAGCAATTGGAATTTTTCCATGTAATAACTTAGACAAAGTTTCAAATATGATTTAATTAGGCAACAGCCAATTAATGTTGGCAGTGCAAGCTGAAACTTTATGATCTATTAATAGGAATAGAAATTATTTGACCCATAATAAGCCTAAAAATGAAATTGCGTTTAACTTAATACTATCCTAGTTTAAGAGAAAGATATTTTGTAAATGTAAAAACATTTTAATATATTGGGAATTTTTCCAAGTAAAAAAACGTATATAACTGATTCATTAATCTTATATTAGGTAAAATATTAAGATAAAAACATTTCTGCTTTTTATTTAACATGGATCAAACAAATACTACAGTTATTACTAGAACATATGATTTTCAGATTGCACTGTCAGTTTTAATTGGTTGTTGTCTGATTATAACTTAGTTGAAATTTTATTTAGAATACTACGAGAAAAAAATCCCATTACATTTCAAATTTTACATCTATGTCTGCAATTTTAATATATAATTATCTGCAGATATTTGCTTGCTTGTGAAAATTCAGAATGTTATATTTCAAATTTTCATCCATATAAAGTATCAATGTCTGATTCATTACTCTTATAACATCCAGAATATTATACTAAAAACAGTTCCACTTTTGCCTTAACATGTCAGAAAAATTCTATTGTTACTATTAGATTATATAGCTTCAAATTGCACTATCCATTTTAATTGTTTGTTGTCTGATTACATCCTAGCTGAAATTTTATCAATGCTAAATGAAACAGGTCTACACTAGTCATTACAACACAATATTATATTCATTAATGAGTATGGTCATTTTAACTCCATCTTAGAAAGATGGGAAATGCACAAAAATAAAAATTAAAAGAATTTTGCAACAACTATATAAATGACTTAATGAACAACAAAAATATTCAAAATTATACATGTCCGAAGGAGATTATGAATAAAATTATAAACTTGCCTACTGACTTCAACATAACATAAAGTTCATAACTATTGTTTTCAGGAATAATATCAAAAATAGATTTGATGTTTTAACAATTGATAGTGACCAAATAAAATGTGGTTAAAAATGGGAAAAATAAATATCTGAAGAGGAATATCAAACAAAATGGTTGTTAGAAGATATTGCAAAAAAAAAAAAAATTTTTTTTTAGGAAAATTGAATTGTAAAAAATATTCAGGAAAGACAATGAACAATATTATAGCAATATTTACAAAGATATTGAAAAAAAAAAAAGCCTGGAGAAATATATTCAATTGGCAATATGAATATATTAATAAAAGATATAGGGATTCTTATATCCTTATTTAAATGATAATCAAAATTCTCCATTATTTGTAACATCAATATTCATTGCCATATAAAAAAGTGCTGTTCACTATTTTAAAAAAACTATGACTTTAACTTCCAAATCAATGTTTCTTTCAGTATGCCAATAAGACAATATTTGATGAACAAAAAAAAATGCAGCAGTGAGATGTTTTATTTAGTGATCTGTTAGAAAAATTTTAACATTTTTATAATTATAAATTTATTTTTTTTTAAATAATCAATATAATAATTTCATTTTCCCTCCTTTTCATAAAATTCAATTGATATTTTTCTCCCATTTTGATTAAATTGACTTATTGATAAAAGTATTTAAAAAATGATTAGAGAATACAGCCATAAAGCATTAAACGGCTATTATATTACAATATGCCCGAAGCTGCAATCCTAACATCAATATCATCAGTTTGAAAAAGGAGATATTATATAGCAACCAGAAACATCTTTTCCATGCATATCTTTCTCTTGTTTTATTTGTAATAGCAATCAACTTCTCTTACCTCTTCTCTCACACTATTTATATCTTCATCCAGCATATTTTTTATCTCTTGCACACTACTAACATACTTTTCTAACATTTATTCCCACTTTCCTCAAATGCACAAATTTATAGCTCCCACTTTTCTTAAAATTGTTCACATTTTTCTCCATATAAACTACAATCTGAATAAAACATTTAACAAGCCTCTTTCTTAGATCTAATATAAAATAACTTCCTAACTTTCATTACAATTTTCATTTTATTCTCCTAATCACTAGTTCCATCACATATTAAGCGACTTTCTTAGTACTAAAAACACTAATCTGCTCTATAAATTCCTGTCTAATTCTTATTCTTAAACATTTCTTTTCATCACATTTTACATTGACTAGTTTGTTTGCATTTATTTTCATCACAAACTTTTTAAAAGTTCTGACAATTCATATAATATATTAAAATCATCATTATCTGCAATTATTGATATATCTCAAGCAAATCTGAGACATTGAACTCTGCCATACTTATTCCATCTATATCAGAACATTATCTATATATACATTTAAAAAATTCAACAGCTAATATTTTTATTTTACATCTCTTATTATGTCTATCTCTTCCTAATGAGCATTTGATCTTACAAATCTTGATTCATACATAAATTTTCTAATAAATATATCTGCTTCCAATCTATCTATACTTTTTGAAAAAATTTATTTTATAATACCCATAAAATAATACAATTTGTTTTATCACACACCTTTTAATAAAAAACAGATAACCTTTTTTCTTGCACTACATGGTTTAGAGCAACAATATTGACATATTTTAAAACTCAAGGTTGGTCAATTGCATTTCAATTCCATAACTTCCTGATGTTTGAATTCATGTCAATTTCTATATGCACTTATCAACAGCAAACCATTTCCTTTTCTAAATCCAAACTCTCTTCAAGCAAAAACATATCTAATAAAAATGATTCAAGACCTTAACACCATTATCATCAAAACTGAGACTAAGCTAGATGTTATACAATTGTCACATTCCATCAAATTTAAAGCCTTTCTCTAGTGATATCATAACTATCTTCCTTATAATTATTCCAATAATATAACAACAAATCACAAATTTAACAGAGCCTTTGTTTTTGCACTTATCATGTTAATTCTTTTAAAAAAATAACTTGCAGATTTTTTTTACTAAAACATTTTTAATTTTAAAAATCAAGAAACAATACTATACTAGACTTATATTACTTTTTTGCCTACTATTTTCCTTCTAATACTTCATTAAAAGTATATTTTACTAACAGTCTTAATTCAAAAATGCTTATTTTTATAATAACTATAGTGACAAACAGAATTTCCAACAAAAAGTTTAGCAACATTATTTTTAAAAGTTGAAAAATAAACATAGTAGAAAATATATTAATTACAAATAATATCAAATCCTGTAGGGACATGAAATTATGAGAGTAAACTTCCTTATAAATTAAAGGCAATTCAATGTTAATTTAGTCATTAATAACAGAAAAGAATTTAATGAGATTTAAATGTAAAGAAGATTGATTTTCACAAATAAAAGTTTATCAATGTGAGTCTGCACAATCATAATGATGAATATTATAAAAGAAATGATCTTATGGAATTTCTTTTTTAAGTGTGTCTTTGAGTAAACATCAGATGCAGATAAGAAATAAGTGATCTAGTCAAACAAAACACCAGCCTTTTCTGAGATTTTCTCATACATTTCTTTAAAAAACAAAAACAGAATTGAATAATCTTCATAATAACTCCTCCAAAAAATTGACAAGCCATGGGTTTATATAGAAAATTTTTAAATGATACATGGAGAGAAAAAAAATTCTAAAACTGTAAACTGTAAAATTCATCCAAAAATACATAACTGTAAAAATATACATTTAACTTCACCAGGAAATTCAAAGGTTCAAGACAGCAATCATAAAAGGAGTCAGTCTGGAATGATCCATACATACAGGTGTTTAAGAATATTAAGGCATTTCTGAGCCAATCTCAATATGGTAACTAAGAAAAGGTCCCATTAAAATGTAATTTCATTGAAAAAGAGATGAAAAAATGATGAATTAGAAGACACCAGAAACTAAAAATTTTATAACAGATATTAATTCCAATTGACAAAAATATTCTATATCTTATAAATTGAATGAATATTGAAATTAAAATAGTTTGCTAATAAATAGAATTTAATTTAATTAGTTAATTTCTCTAATTGCCATTAAAAAAATATAGTACCACAGGTAATTAAAATTTGCATATCTTAAATCAAGATAAATACCTTTATCTGTAAGTATCTGAATAATAATTTCCTAAGAGCATTTATTTTCAAGATCAATTTATGACAAGGAGATTACTAAATTTTCAGCATACTTCCTGAATTGTTTTACAAGATCAAAAAAAAAAAAGATCACATAACAATAATAATTCAACAATGCTTTTTCCTAATTATCACCCTCTCTAATTACATACTTTCTTATCTCTTTGGTTGCTAGAAATTTAATCTAATAATTAATAACAATTTTTAATTTTAATATCTGTTAGATTTATATTTGTAATATTTTCTTACATAGTATTAAAAATTTATTTTTATATCAGTATAGAATTTTTAAAAAGAAAAGAATAAAAAAACTAGCAATTAAACTGGGGCTAATGTTCATAAAAGTTTTTAAAAAACATTTTCATAAGCAATGCAACACAATAAACAAAAAAATTTATTGAAAAAATTGTGATAAAATTAGTTTTTTTCTTTTTTCAAATATTTTGTAAGAAAAAAAATTAAAGTTGTGAATTATTAGAGAATATAAAATACCCTCATATCAAATAGGAGTTTTAATTTTTTTTAATTTTATAAATAGATTCATATTAATTTTGTTCAGATTAAAATGGTTATTGAAATTCAATGCCTAACTTTAATAAAAAAAGGGCAAGGTATTAAATTTAAGTCACCAATAAAAATAGCAATCTTTTTTTCTGTAATTAACTATTTAATAATGATACAATAATAAAATTACAGACATTATAATTTTTTTCAACTTCTAAAACAATATTCTGAAATTAATTTGTCAAAATATTATTTTTCAGAAAATTTATCCAGAAAAACACTTATAATAATCAATAAAGCTAAGTCATATATAGAGTGACATTGCTCCCTATATTACATATTTATGCTTATAATAAACTAATCAATATAAATTAAAATAATGTTGATTTGAGGAGGACACTCAAAATTTTTACCTTTGAATATCAATAAACTTGTGACTGGCCAAGTAAAAAAAATTATCACAAAAAAAAAAAAGAATTAAATTTCAAAGAATTATTATTAAATAAGATAGCTCATAATTTTTTTATTATTATTTAATTAATCAAGTATACCAACATTTCATAGACTAATGAAAGTCCAATAAGAGTTATATAATTGAGAATTTTTCTTAATGATGAACTGTTTGCATTTGAAATATTTAATTATTAATTCTGGCTTATTTATAGAATTGTTAAAATTTTATAAAACTAACAAAAGTAATAAAAAATGGTCCGCATGAATTAAAACTAGATTAGTTTACAGCCTCATCAGTGGATAAGGCAATGACCTTATTAATGTGGGAATAGATATCGTAGCATATTTAATCATGAACAATATACTGATGTAGAGAGAATTGGCACTTGGTTGAAGATCAATAAAAGAAATACTATGCAAGTGGCTAAGATTATCAATGAAAAGAGTACAAAATTTATTAATTTGTAAAAAATATATATATTTATTAAACCATTTTGGCATATATGATGACAAAAAGTGAAACCCAGTTCATAATAATTCACACAAGTACTTTCCTATCTGAGGAAATTCATAAATAAAAAACCTTAAGAGTCGTTAATCTGAATAATGGATTTAGAAGAATGCTAAATTCTAAATGACTCAACAAGTAATAATTCTATTTAGAGAGTAAATTTCAAATTAGAAGATATCTTTAAAAAAAAAAAATGAATTTAATATACTTAGCAACTTAAAATTTTTGATTAGTAAAAAAAATGAACCTGTCATTCAAGAAAAAATTTGCATTGGGAAGATAAATATAATATTGGTTGAACCATCTTAAAAGTTAGCTTAAAAATATTTTAGATGTCAAATTAAACCATCTCTAATTAAATTTTATAAATAATCATCTCTTTAGGTGCAGCTGGGATTATTTAGTGATAAAATGAAAAAATGATATTATAATGATTAAAAATAATATGTATAAAGATATAAATATTAATAAAAAATAATTGTTCATTTGCAGATTTAACATAGAATACCAAAACTATAGTAATAAGTGCCCAATGCATTCCAGATACTTTATTTTAATCAAAGACACAAAAAGTTTTAATATTTTAAATAAAACTTTAAAGCATATAAATATAGAACACCATTTTGTCTTAAATAAAAGTATTTATTCTAAGTCAGTATGTAATTTGTTTATACTGAATGTTTCTTATATATGTAAATAAAAAGATTTGAATTCAGAACTTTCAGTCTATTCATCCTCCATTCTATGCAAAAAAAAGATACATGATGCCCATTATATGTATTTCATGCAGAACCAGCACTCATCAGCTGCGCAAGATCATAATATACCACATATATATAATCAGTGCTAAATTTATGTAATGGACAGTAGTGAGAAGATCGAAGCCTGCCAATTAAAGTTTGAGGAATTGCTAATTTAATATAAACCAAGTACTGATTGTATATATGTGTGGGAGATTATGATCTGACCCAATTGATGAACGCTGATTCTGCACAAAATATGTATATTGGGAATCATGTATCTTTTTCGCATGTGTGTCGGTTGCTTGAGAAAGAGTGGAGAATGAATAGACTAAAAAATCCTGAGTTCAAATCCCTCTATTTACATATATAAGAAACATTCAGTATAAGCAAATTACATATTGTCTTAGAAAAAGTATCTATGTTCATTAACCTATTTAGCATCTCTATGAAAGCGATTTCAAATCAACATTGTCATCCTACATCTTGAAATCTACAATGATTTAGCTTGGATAAAAGTCACAATAAAGTTAATTAGATTGATGCCTATGAAATTTACTATCCCCGTCCTAAAAAAAAAAAACTACTTGCTATACAGATTTAATTAATAACCAAAACTTATTCTTCAGGGATTAATTCATTATGCAAATTCCACATGGATTAATTGCTTTACTGAAACTAATTAGACTAATTTAGCATTAATATTATTTCAATAAAATTTCAGTGCTTGACTTTATTATTATTTTGTTAGTACAGGTATGATTTATCTTAAGATCAATAATGATCACAATTACTTGTAGTACAATAAGAACTATCTGCCTATACAATTATTCCTAAAACATTTTATTAGTCAGTCTTTTAATTTTTTAACTAAGATTATCATGGGAATATCAAAAAAATTTAGTGCAGCAAGGCATCAGAACATCCTTCCAAAAGTCTCATTTTAAGTGTGTTAAATATAAAAGAATTAATAACAGAGAAATCCATTATTTATTCAAGCAAATTTCCACTAAATACTATTTTAAAAATGTATATAATGTGCTTCATCGATGTTTCAGCAACAGTTCTTTAGTTAACAGCAAATAGGATGTTTTCATCAATTTTATAGAAAAATTAATCTTACATCAACAAAAATTTTATAAAATTACTTGAAGCTCAAAATAACAAATTCCAAAAGACAATAAAAAAAACTGTTCTCAGGAATTTATTGTATTGCTTTTTTAATTATTATTTCAAAATATATTTATATTAATGATATTTAAATAAATCTTAATTAATGCCAAAATAAAAATCTGGCAGTTGTCAAAATTTCAAAAGTCCTTTTGTAATTTTTTCTGCATTAAAAAAAAAAAAAAAGATCTCAGATTATCATCATATAATTTGCACTTACTGAGATCAGATTTGAGGAAAAAAATGTCAATGTTGTAAAGCTAATTACCGGGGGGAGGGGGGGGTCTGCATTCAGATAAATATATTTTATTTACAAAATGCTATAGTAAACTGTAAGAATGTTAATTGAAAATATTACAATAATATTAATGATCCATCTTATACTAGTAATCAAAATATATCAAATATAAAAGTTGTAATGTTCATTTAAAATAGTAAAAATAAAGACAAAAAGAAAGTCTTGCCAGATTTTAATAATGATGCTAACAAATCTATCTTCAATTTCTGATCTAGTTATTAATAAAAAATATATTTGTTTTCTAATAGAAATATAGGTACATCTGATAAAAATAGGTTTAGAGCAAAACTAGAAGTTGCAGTAAGATTACACATAACCAATTGTATTCTGACGCTCTAAAATGAAAAACGGGTCAAATTTTGAAAAAAAAACAAAAAAAAAAACAACACATATGGTTTGACCAAAATAATAGTAAAAAACAACTTTAGAAGTTATCAAAAATACAAAATTAAATTGAAAGACTGAAACCTCCCGCATGCGTTTTTGAATGCTTGTATGACAGCTACCATTACATCTGATTGGCTGTCATACAAGCATTCAAAAAGCGCATGCGAGAAGTTTCAGTCTTTCAATTTAATTTCAAACTATTTGCACTTTATAAATAATATTATTTACAAAAATATATAAGCAAAATTATTTTTAAAAAATGAATGAACTGAAAAACTTTTAACTAAGATATTCTTCGATGAATGAATATTTCAGCATACTTTAGAATTGTTACCAACTTCTAAATATTTCTTGAAATTTGTCTAAACATCTTTTAATCAATAACATAATTCCTCTATATAAAATTAATGAATAAGAAAATTTATTACAATTTGATGACCTTTGTGTGGAAGGATGCATTATAAATATTCTGATCTTTTTCTCTCCACTGTAAATTTTCCAAAGAATATGGATGCAATTATAATAAACAATTATTCTTATTAAATAATATTTTATTTTAAATGTTTGAAATTCATGGAAACTTAAAATTGAAATTTGATAATATTTAGAAATGAATGATTGACAAGTGCTTCATACTCATACTTCTTGAAGTACAAACAAATATTTTGCTTCGAATATAAAATAAGTATCATGCAACAGAATGTAAAATGTAATTGAATAAGAAATACAACAAATATATTGCATATCTGAACATAATACAAAAATAAAATCTAATCAAAAGATGTCTTTAAAAAAAATGAATTGATGCAAAATTCGAAGCAGCAAAAAAATTATAAAACTCAATGGTAATGTGTGATATGATACATGGTTATGCTCTAAAAGTAAATGACAATATTATGCTAGATTGTATTATATAATAATAATAAATGATCAAAATTTAAAACTGTTTCATTGATTAACTTAGTAAACTTAAAATTTTGATGACCTGCAATATATAATTAATATTTGGCAAGAGAATATTGCAATTGCATTTCAAAATATCTTGCTTTATTAAAAAAAATTTAACATTCTTATATAATAAAAATAATATAAAATCTTAAGATTATTTCACAATAAAATATTTTGATCAAATATGGATCCCAAATAATGAAAAAATTATGCCAATTAATAAGAACTGCAAGATGGTCAATAATAAATTTACTGATCTAAACAGTACTAAAAATAAAAGACAAAATCCAATACTAATTGATGCTCAATGTACAAGGAGACATGTATCCCCAGATATGATCTGAATTGATCAAATGGATATTGTTCTACATTTTATATATATATATAAAAAAACGCCATCATAAATCTAGAATTTTAATTTATGCTAATGGTAAGAAATGAATTCCAAAGATATATAAAAAATAAAAGGTTGAAAAATTATTTATAATAGATACTGGAACATGATATTTCATTTAATTGTATGTGGTTTCATATTGATGTAATAATGACTCATTTAAAATCTTGTAAATTATATATGGTGTAAATATTGTAATTTTTGAAATAAATAAGTTTTAAAATGATTCTTACCCCAATGACAAAAATCTGATGAAATGATAAATAGGTTCTGAGGATCTGACAGATATTTGCTGAAAATTCGTCCATAGACTGCTTCTTTTTCTGCTGACAGTGAACCCACCAGGACGGGAACTATGCTAAATTGGTCTTTATGGCTTGGTAGTAAAAGGGACACTTAAATGTTAAAACATACTTGACAATCACAGAATGTAAAAATAACATCACAACACACGCAAGCAATTTTAATATTCACAAATAGGCATAAAAACTGGGC
Organism: Epiperipatus broadwayi; assembly: GCA_028023455.1. NCBI lineage: Eukaryota > Metazoa > Onychophora > Udeonychophora > Euonychophora > Peripatidae > Epiperipatus > Epiperipatus broadwayi. The sequence continues at coordinate 398,226 of JAQFVV010012532.1, forward strand.
ATGCAAACATGCATATGTAATAAGACTGGATAAGTCATAATCTCAAGTAGCTAAAACGAGATTGCTTTCCCCATATTATTACTTCTCCTCAGTACTTTGATAAAAATTAAAATAAAAATTATAGAAAACAAAAGTATAGATCAAAATAAGTCCAGATTCAATTTAAATCAATAATTTAAGCAATAATAAAAAAAAACCGAATGAATTGAAGCTAATTTTTAATATCTTGAATAGGAGTGGAAAACCCAGTATTAACTATAATTATAAATAGAATTAAAAGTAATTGAATGATTTATCACTGATCAGAGTATCTGCATTATACCACAAAAGTGATCAACAGAAGTAATTTATTACAATTAAAATCAAGTGAAGAGTATTTATAATTAATATTAATGTTCTCTAAGCTGTACGGAGAGTTTTGCCTGTTTTAATCTGTGTTGGAATCAGAATTTGTTTTTGTTTTTTTACAATAAATTGTTTGATATTATTTTATAGAAATAAAACACAAAAACAGGAAAAAAAAAGTGTGTGTGGGGAGGGGGGGTGATTTTAAATAATAGCAGTTTATTTGTGGCTTTAAAAAAACATTATTCTCCTCAGCCAATAATTAAATAACGTAAATGGATATGCCTAAAACTGAAAAACAAACAAAAAAAAACTACATGTATTAGCAGTCAATACATTTTTAAATCAATTGCTAAGAGTGTGTAGATTTTAAGACCACGTAATATTTGAAATGTTATTGAAAAAAATTATTATATTACATTTTAATGAGAGTATTAGCTACAAATTAATGCATATAATACCAGAAATGCCTAAAGTGGTTTGCAATAGAAGAAGCAAACAGCCTTACTAATGATATTGTTTTATTGTTCTAATTTTCATCTAAAAAGTTGTATTCTAAAGAGTATGTTAAAAAAAAGACAGAAAAAATTCTAACAGAAATGCCTAAAGTGGCAAATTACATTAAAAAAAAAGGCCGGCAAGTAGATGCAATTATTAGTTTTTGTAAATAAAAAAATTTCTTCAAATTAATGCATATACTACTAGAAATGTCTAAAGTAGTTTGCATAGAAGAAGCAAACAGCCTTACTACTGATATTGTTTTGTTTTCGTCTATAAATAAATTTCTTCAAATTAATATGTATACTAACAGAAATGCCTAAAGTGGCAAATTACATTTTTAAAAAAGCCGCCAGGTAGACACCGATAGTTTTTGGAGAACTTGGGTATTATTCCTGCAACCTAGGAAAGATAGGACGATTTTTTACATACGTGATAAAGGCATAATATTGTGAATGTTAAATAAACCCCTGCGATTTGAGTTTTTTTCTTTGACAAAAAATGTGTTTGAAACATGTCAACCGAACCTATTATATAAATGCATTTTGAAGATTTTGATATTTTTTTTCTGATTCAAAAGTTTGTTGTTTGTACATTTTAAACTTACCACTTGTTATTAGTGTGAATTTGTTTTAACATTTTTAATTTCAACTGCATTATTTATCCTGTGATTTTTTTCCAATTTCAACTTGGTTATTCACTGACTTCTGTATTTTCGAATTACAAGTTTATTATTTAATTGTAACTGAATGAAGACGTTGACTTTGTTATTTGTTTATTCTAAAAATTAGATTGCCTGGCAGAATTCCATTTAGAGCATGTACTGGGCAATTACTTGTTCCAAAACTCTGTCAGAGGAGGAAGCATGGGGGGGGGTTGCTACTGATAATCGCCATTTTGTAAACAAGAATCGTCTGCATAAATGTATATTTCATAGAATATTTATTCTTTTTTACTTTTATAAAAATATATATTTATGTTGGCCTTTTTTTCCCTCCTGCAACCTGGACCACTATTCTTTTTGTTGAAATTGATCAAATTAAGTAAGTGTCAAAAGTTAGTTTGTGTCTGTGTAGAATTCATAAAAGTGTATATCTCATGTAATATTTTTTTTTTGTTTTTGTAAAACTGTATTGAGTATTATTTCTGCAACCAAGAAAAGATAGGACTTTTCACATTCATCTCAAAGCATTGCTAACTTTCTAATGTTTGATTTTTCCAAAACAACATTAAAAAGTTAGCAGTGTATTGATATGAATGTGAAAAGTCCTCCTATCTTTCCTTGGTTGCAGGAATAATATCCAAATACCATTTTTGTAAATAAAAAAATTTCTTCAAATGAATGCATATACTTGTTGGATTATTTATCTTAATTAAGAAAAAAGACGTTGTTTACTATTTAGTTATTAATAAAGGTCAGTTTATTAAAAGGTCACGGCCCGGTAACGTTATATTTAATTGTTTTTGTGTAGCAACAGCGCTATCCAGCGCCCTGTACCCTCGATACTAGTATCGAAGAAAAATCTTAAACATCTCAAAATAAGAAGAAAAATTTTTAATCACTTTTTTTAAAAAAGAAAGTTTAGAAATAAAATTTTATATTTTGAAAAATATATAAACATATTTAAATGATAATAAAATTACCAATAACCAATACCAAATTGAAATTATTTTCACACATTATTTAGACTTGTCATCCTGTTTTAAAAAAGTATACTTTATACCACTTTCATTCTCACCAGTATAGTATAGACTGTTCTACATATTTTAATTTAAAAAAGTATAAACTATTTAAAATTTATCAAAATGTATCTGGTAGTCAATTAAGCATGTTAAAATTCCTGTATGTTGATAAGTACAAAAACCTTTTCTTTATATTAAGTGATATTCTCATTATTTTATAATAAAAAAAACTGTAACAAAAAAAAAACATAGTTATCATATAATATTCCATAATTCAATCTAAAAGTAGAGCAAGTTTGTAATCTGCATGTTGCAAATAAATGCATGTGTCTTCCAGAAAATTTTAATGTCAATATGAATTGTAACTTCTTAATATCTAAAGATACTTTGTAAAAATGTTTTGGCTACAAATTAATGCATTTGTGTGTTTATGTACATGTAATCAATTAGATAGATATCAGATCTATAGAGTGCACTCCTTATCTGATTGATTATATATATATTTCCAGCACAATAGTCAGACATCATTCTATATATATATACTTAAACTTATTTTCTAACTCATTTCTCAAGATTTCAATTTCTCTAATAATGTAGCTTGAATTTCATTCTTTTTTTCTCAAAGACTAAACAAAATCCATTCAAATCTTTTTGTAATATTTTTTCCTCTTATTACATACTTTCCATAATTCTATCTTTCAGTCTCTATCATTTTCAAAACTAAAAGCCTTCTAATATTAAATGTATATTCAATTTAATTTTTCCTCCCACTTCTTAACAAGTTTCTTTGTTTCTAATGTGATGTGATGCATCGAACCATTTCTTACACTACCTTACCCTTAATGAGTGTAAGCTACTATTAATTTATATATTTTTTCTTTACAAAACCTAGGAAAACAATTTCATCATTTCTATTCTAAACTATTAATTTTATTAGTAAATGTTCAATATTTTCTATTCTACACCCACACAATTTTTTTTCTCTACTATCTTAGTTTCTAATCTTCACTTGTGCCTCAATGCTGTTTACAAGTTCAAGTCTATATAAATAATAGTTAATTTAAATAAAGAAATAAACCAATATCACCGTCAATTTTATTCAAATCTTTTTTCATTTAACAATTATTTGTCCTATATTCTGACAAATTATATTTTTGATGACATAAACTGGGAAAAAAAAAATTCAATTAAATTATTTCACATTCTTATATAAAATAAAAATGTCATATATCATAACTTATACTTTAAAAAGGTTTTAAAAATAAAAATTAACAGGAAAATAGAATTACAATTAACAACACTAATGATTCTTGAGTATAAAAAATGTAAAGTAGTATAACTGAATTAATTTTATATCCCAGTGGATACTTTTTTTTAGTCAACCACAAAAAAGTTATTTTTGAATTAAATATCAAATATAAACACAATTTTAAATAGTTTCACAAATTTATAGTCAGTTAATATTTTTAGATACAGTTGGAATTACATAAATTCATTAATTTACTTTGAATAAATTGAATAAACATGAAACAAAAATAATTGAATAATAAAAGATAATGGAAGATTAGAATGTTCTAGTGGAATTGGGGGAGCGGAGAATAATAAAATAATTCAAGAGTTAGAAATAAAAATTATCGGAGATGAAAGTTTGATGTTTTTTAAAAAAGGAAAAAAAATCATATTAATAGAAAAAATTTTATTTACAGAAAAGTCAAATGATAAAAAAAATGTCAATTATATTTCCACAAGATTATATTTAAGAACAGTTGTAGCAGTATATGTTCATATCCTTAACAGTGATAAAAATTTGGATCACAATTTTAACAATGATAGAAATTATAATAAATTGAAAGAAAATATTTTTTTTAAAAATCTTCAGGTTTATTAAACAAAAAAAAAAAAATACATATGTCTAATAAATAGAATGATTCATAAAATAAATTTTAATGATGTAATAAAAGATGTAAAATTTTTAACAATGAATTGAAATGCTAAACAGATAAAATCAAGAGAGAAATGAGAAAGTTTAGAGATACAGAAATTTAAAAAAGTGATGTTTGAGTGAGGAAATCAGCATGACAATATGAAATAAGAAAAATTTGTACAATAAAAATAAGCCATCATCAATCTTAATTAGAAAAAAAAAAAAAATTGAATTAGGTAAACAATGAAATATTGTGCAATAATGAAGAAAGGAATGTTAAAAGATTCAACTGTCATAAAACTAAAACATGAGATATTGAAATTCCAAGTAAACTAAGAGCAGAAGAAAAATGTCTGAAAAAAATTAGTTCCATACTGGCAAAATATATTAAAGATTTAGAAGAGGAACATTTACATTTCCTTCAAGAATAGCTAATGAAATGTGAACATTTTAAAATAATTACCTTAGGTATTACTGAGATTCTTGAAAGACGTATTTCTAATGGATTAAAAATTTCTCTCAAAAGCATACTGGATATAAAAATGATAAAGTGATAATAGATGCAACTAGAATAATGAAAATTATAGTAAAGAGAGAAAGAGAAGTTAATATTTGTCTCAGTGATCCAAAAGACATTTGATACATTAAATTAATTATTTTGTTATTAAATATGTTGAAAAAGAATGACAAATATGGGATTGTGTGTGTGTGTTTATTAAATCGGAAAATATTTATCAAGAATGTAATCTATTTTATTTCTGTGAACTCCATCTAATGATATCTATGTATATAGTGATTTGGTTACCTGAAAAATATATGCAATAAAAAAAAATTCATAAAAATTCAACAATCATTTTCTGCTTTATTTCTGCTTCCAAATTCTTTTTTTTTTTTTTTTAATAGCACTTTTTTCTTTTCTATTTCTAATTTTGACAATGTAGTTAGCAATTTCTAAAGTATATCTTGTTCACAAGTTTTATCAATTTTTGTCTGAAATAATCATTTTGAATTAGTTAGGGACATTATATTACATCCACAAAATCAAGAATAACTGATCAACCACATGATAATCCTTGCAATAATCTTCCTAACAATGAAAAGCTCATCATTATTTCTTTGTCTCCATAGCCTAAATAATAAAAAGTATGAAAAATCTTTAAACCTAGTCAGTTTTACTTTGTTAACTTTTAAGATATCATTAAATAAATGATCCATTTATGTCATCACAACCAACTTTCTTTGGTTCATATTTTGCACAATCTTTATTTAATTTTCTTTTATCTTCTCTCATCTTGAAACAATTATCATATTATGATAATTTAACACTATAGTTTTATATTATAACTTTCAGTGCCTACATCCTTTTTATTATTTTTCACTACAATATTTCCACAAGTTAACCATTTACTTCAGGGAAATAATGACACTATGCTAATATTTTTTATTAGTCATTCATTAGACTAGAGATTATCCAATAATGAATATTTCTGTAATGAAAATTACACTACAGAAATATTATTTATTATTGATAATGACACTATGCTAGTTTATAACTACAATTTTGTAACACAAATGCAAAATCTTTATGTCAGAGAACTGGGTTTTGTTTTTTAAAAAAAGAAGGGGAAGGAGTGTATTGAAAATAATATGTAAAATTGTATCTTTAAAATAACATGACTATCAGTTAAAGTCCCAATTCAAATTTTGAGTTCAACAACAATATTCTCTTACAAATTCATTTTTTGTACCACTTTACTAATCTCTTTCATAACCTATTTATCATCTAATAGTTTTTTTTTTTTAAAAAATAACCACATTCCAATATCTATTGAAATTTTCGATTTAACTTTCTATTATTTATTGTTATTTTGTGATCCACAAAATATACCAATTTCTCCCTAAATTTCCTTTTTAATATCTGAAGTTCTATTACTCTTATAATTTCACTTTTTTCATTATCTCAAATTTATAATATCCAACAACTTTTTTCTCTTATTCCATTATAGCATTTTTTTTTTTTTCAACGATTTTCCATTTTACCATTAGCAAAAATAATCATTATGATATCCAATAATTATGAATAAAATTTTAAAAAAAAGTTTTTATAAATGATCCAAAAAAAAATTTACTATTATATACATCATAATTATGAACAAAAACTTAATATGCCACACATTTTTTCATCCATAACTCATTTCATTTTTAATGATGTATTATCGATCTTTGGTTTATCTGCAATCCTTCTATCTATTCCTAAAACACTTTCTTTGGATACATAATAGTTTTAGAATTAATGTGTGCAAAACTTTAAAAACAATTCCATATACAATAGGGTTAGACCACCGATATTTTTTTCCCATCATTAACAAATAATCTACCGCAATGCTTAATTATATTTACAACATATTTTGCTTAGAATAAAATATTAATCAGTTTCTTCCTAGCAGAATCAACTATAAATGTATAGATCAGGCGTGGCCAACAGTTTTTGCCCACGGGCCAGATTAGAAAGAAAACTTTTTTCATGGGCCGGACGAAATATTAAAATGAAAAAATGTTAAATACAAAAACTATTCGTTTAAGTAAACAAAATTTTATTATGTAATTTGTTTATGAATAAATGTAAGTAATTTAGTACAACAAAATTAACAAAAAAACTAATGTGACATATTGAGGCACTTTGCACTGTCTATTATTTTTTAAATATCTGGCTCTATACTTGTAGTAGCTATTCTTAACACAGCCTCTAAATGTAAATCATTCAATCTTGATCTTTTTGACTTTTATTTAGATTCATTAAAGAAAAAGTTTGTTCATAAATATAAGTTGAGCCGAAGATTTCTAAATATTCTTTGGCAAGTTTTTTTTAAATTTCCATACTGTCCATCATTCAATTGCTTATAAAAATTGCACAAATTTTCTTGCTCGCCTCAATATTTCTCAGGAACGTCATATACATATATAGAACATGGATTTCGGATAATAGATAAAATTTTATCAATTTTCTTGAAGCAAACGAATCGCTGCTCGAAATCTGTCATTATAGTGCAAGGATATTGTTATTAAATTCTTGAACCTTTTCTCTTGAAATATTTAATGATATGGACTCTAACGTTGGGAAATGATCAAATTAGCATTCAGCCAGATTTTTAGAAATTTTAGAAAAAAAACTAAGCTTCATTTGAAAAGATTTTAACCTTTGTATTAAATCACAAGCATATAAATTTTATCCCTGTAAACATAAGTTAAATTCGTTGAAATGTGTGAAAATATCCAAAGAAAATGCTAAATCACAAATCCAATTTGGTTCTCATAATTCAGGAAAATCCTCATTTTCTTTAAGTATTAAAAATATTTTTATTTCCTCTTGAAGATTCCACACGTCTTAAAACTTTTCCCAAGCTTAACTAACAGATTTTATTGTGATATAGTACATCTACATAAATGGTATTTAGTTCTTCAAAGAGTCCAATAAATTGCCTAATCCTTTTGATCGAATGAAATTCACTAATTTCACAACTATGTTTGTAACATGATCGATTTTTAAAATATTTTTGCATAATGCATGTTGATAAATAATGCAGTTTATGGGTATAATTTTATGATTTGGATCAATTTCAGAAAATTTGTCTTCAATTCGTCTTATGAGATCAGTATTTTTTCCAATCATATTTGTTGATTCATCTGTTGTTACATTTACCAATTTTTTCCAGTCAATATTGTATTTAAAAAAAACATTTACAACCTCTCGGAAAAGATCTTCTCCATTTGTTGTGTCTTTCATAGGAACAATTGACAAAAATTCTTTCCAAATTTGAAAATCTTCAGTGATAGCTTTGATAAAAATTAATAACCGAGCTGTATCCTTTACATTGCAACTTTCGTCAAGAGCTATTGCACAAAAATGGGCCAATTCTAAATTATTCAGTAACTGATCATTTAAATTAGCATTCATATCTTCTATTCTTCAGGCAATAGTTTGCCGGGACAGGCTTATATTTTCAATTTTATGTTTAGCTTCTAGACACATTACATCACAAATATCCAACATACACATTTTTACAAATTCTCTTTCAGGGAAAAAGGTTTTCCACATTGAGCAAACCATTTTTTGCTACTAGAAAACTTGCTTCAGTATCAGCATTTGTAATCAATTTTGCTGTGTAAATACATTTTGCTGCCTGGTCAATTTTACGAGATCTGCCGGCTTGTTTTTTTTCCGGCTTTCTTCATTTAAATTTTGTGCGTAACTTGCATGTTTCATTTCAAAATGTCTTCTCAAGTTGTATTCTTTTAAAACAGCTACACTCGAATTGCAAATAAGGCTAACCACCTTATTATTGTATATAGTAAAAAAATATTTCCACTCCCATTCATCATTAAATATATAGCATTCAAGATCAATTTTTTGTTTTCTGGAAGTTATCCCTGGAGTGAAAAAATTTTTTAATATACAATAATATTTTAATAAAAATAATTACATACCGTATAAATATCCGAACTGTATTGCAATCAATCGAAACAATATTTAATTAATAGAAAGAGCTTGAAGGGGTTATATCACAAATAAAACAATTACTTCGTTTTACTAACAGCCTGTACAGCACGTTTTCAGTTATCAACTGCAGCTATTGTCTATGCTACAATGCCACTTGATTCAGCACACTTGACCACAAAAATAAAAAATTGCTTGACCTTGGGTGCACACTGGCAAACTTCACCTACAAAAATGTGGGCTTCACATCGCCTCTAAATGTCAAACAGTTCATATCGAGTACAGACGAGTACAAAAATTGTAAATCTTTATAACAGAATTTTTTTAAAAAATAAAAAAGTATCGCAAATCCATTTAACCAATTATTGGAAGTTAACTCTAGATTAGTCACACGCGGAATTCTTTTCCACATATCACTATCTTCTTAAATATCTAGATTTCCAACTATCAAAAATGCTTCCGTTTCTGAGTAGCTGAGATTTTAACTTTCATTTTTATATAACAGTTAGATATTGTAGTTTATGTATAACGATTTAAAAGTACCACTTATTTCATTTCCACAATGTGTCGTGCAAAAAATATTAAAAATTTAGTCGCGGGCAAGATCCGGCCTGCAGGCTGTATGTTGGCCATATCTGGTATAAATAGTACAAATTATAAAAATATCATATATAACAGCTATTCTAAAAAATATATATTAATAATTATTATATATTAAAGACCTTTTTTGGTACATGATTTTGTGCTCTTATCAAATGTTGGAATATTAACCTATTATTGCATATACAGGGTCATCTACTATTTTATATCAACAATAATAAATAAAATATAACATGAATAAAATAAAATTATGATACAGAAATCCAGATTGTTAGATTCAATAAAGGTTAAAATAATGTAATTATATAACATAACAATACACAGAATGAATTAAACATACTTTATACAACTTTAAATACACTACCTTATTATATAATTTTCCATTCATTTTAAATTGATCAGTGATTAGCTAAATTTTTGAAGTTTTATAAATATTCATAGAATTATCTATGTTATGCTTAATATAATTTGTTTCAAATACTTGTTCTTTTTTTTAAAAAACTAATGTAAGTTAAAGGTTAATAGCAGATAATATATCTTCTTTATACATTTGTTACTTATATGCCATAAAATAGATGCTATAAAAAATATTAAAACTTTACACTAAAGATCTAAAAAAGACAAATATATGAAACAAATTATATTAAGCATAATTATATGAATACACCTGGGTCTCTTTTTACGCGGACTTATTTAACACGATTTTGAAGTTACGCGACCTCTGATAATGCGCTATTACTTCAAATAATAAATTTTGCGCACTTACGTTATATTGAAAGTAATAGCACATTATTGGAATTCTACTTTCATCTTAGTAATTTCAATATTTTCAATGCTTTATAATAGTAAGATTTTATACAATAATGAAATTAAAATCATAATTTCCACATTTTATGTATACACACATTAAATTTTACAAGATTATAATATAAATTTGTTCAAACATTGTGCGTGTTAATTTTGCATTTTAAATCACATTCTGTTTTTGCTTTTTAAAAAAAGAACGTAATCAATTATTAATCATTTAGTGTCCACAAGTTTATTTTTAAAAGGTCAGTAATAGCAGTGGGCACAATTAAAAATTAAAATCTGATTTTTAATTGTAATTAACAATTTAAAAATTACTTACGGGCGACTTGAAATTAATGTGATGTAAAACGAAATTTGATTTTTAAATGGAATTGAAAATTAAAGACAAAAATAAGAATTTCATTTTTAGTTGTTAGTTTTAATTAAATTTTTCCCAGCAGTGGTGAATAAATGTCTTTTTATTATCATAAGTCTAAGTTCATAAACAATTATTAAAATCAACGTTGTTGTCAACAGAAAACCATTAACACAACATGAGAGTGAACTTGGCGCTAGTTGTATTTCCTCTTGTGAAAATAATTGCCGAGATATTCTTGACTTCATTTAAGAAGAAGCCAAATACATCACCATTACATCACATGAGAATCTGATTTTTTACTAGTTTGCAAATGAACGTGTTTTGGGGCAAATAGTGATAATAATTAAAACATGTATAAAAAAATGTAAATTACTGTACTGTAAATTATGCATAAAAATATATTATTTTGAATAAAATTAAATATTATAGTTAAAAAAAATTTGTCTTGTATCAATTTTTTTCAAATTTGAAAATTTTTATTAGTCATATTTTATTTCCTTATATTTTTTTTTTGCTCGAATTTTAAAGTAATTTTACGTTGGTGCTTTGCTTTTACGCGAATTTTGAAAAATCACAGATCGCATCCCCCCTTTTTCAATGTAAGTTACGTCTATTTTTGCGCGATTTCGTTTGAGCGTGTTTTCTGAGGAACCTATCTATCGCGTAAAACGAGACCCAGGTGTACTTATAAAACTTCAATAAATTTATTTAATAACTTGCCAATTAAAAATGAATGGAAAATTATATATAAAGTTGTATAAGTATGTTTTATTTATTCTATGATTATTGAATGTCTAACAATCTGGATTGCCATATCACAATTTTTTTATTTATTATTTTTACTTCCATTATAAACAATGAATGGTGCTCTGTATGCAATAATAGGTTAATGAGTAAAATAGATATTTAACATTTGATAAGAACATGCACTCATATTCCAAAAACAGTTTTTAAGATTTAATTATTAATATATATTTTCTATAAAGCTGTTATATATGTTTTTATTATTTTTTACAATTTATATGAAAAAAAAATATAATGGACTTACGTTATTTCCATTCTTTAATGATGGATAGACTTTTGTCTAAGTTCTTATACAATATTGAAACAGTAAGATTTGCTTTGCAGATCTTGGTTTCACCTTTCCTCATTTCTTACCTACCCTCATACCCTAGTTTGAACCCCAATCTATGGTAGTGTGCATAGTGCGTGTATATAGCAAAATCCCACTGAATTTAGGTAACAAATGTAAGTCGATAAGTGTTCTATATATAAATTTAATAATTTCAACAGTAATAATTTAGAAACTGGCGAGTCAAGTAGGATGCATTTACACACATACTGCGATATTATACTTAAAACCTTATAAGTAAAAATAATATTTTACTTATTTAAAGTTGTCTTGTTTAATTCTATTAATTTAGAAATATTAAGTTTGTTATATTTAAGCTTTCAACATTTAATTTATAATAAACATCAAAATAAACATTTAATTTATAAAATAATATTAAACTTTTAAATAATTTAAATCTTTAAATATTAAATTTAAACTCATAAATAATTTTCTAATTTTATATTTTATAAATCACGCCACAATTTTATGTAGAAAAGTAAATGAGGGTTGGGAGGAGAACAATAAGTCTAATTAATTCTATTTTTAGAATACCCTAATGGCTTAAATATTTGGCCATCTAGATAAAAAAACAACAGATGTTCACTCCGGTATTTTGAATCTAATTAGTAAAAGTTTTAGAACAAAATCAAAATTGTTATCCGGATATTTTAAAGTAAAAAACAATAGTAAATTTGCTTATAACATCCTGTTATATTCTTTTAGATATTCGGACAGATAAAAGCATTTATTTATAGCAAATATTTTGGTAATGGATTATTATGCCATGGGGTAATTCTATTGTATGCTTCCCTGGTATATATAGAGCTGAATTTATTAATTAATGATTAGTTGGTTATATTTTGAGAGAGGGAAATTACTGATTATTTGATTTAGGATTGAGCTGATTATATTTTGAGAGATCTCATAATTTTAGCTGATTATATTTTGAGAGAGAAGCTTATATACAAAAGGGATAACTTAAATTTTACCAGAGAAAATTACTATATACCAGCCTCTACGAAGAAAAACTAGAATGACAGGGTAAAAGCCAGCAGATGCTATTTTCCTTCTCAGGAATGGCTCCCTGTGGCCTGTCATACCATCTGATACCCTTCCATAAGAAGACCTGCTGTGAACTGCTACTGTTGCTGAAAATCCAGTGAGAGATTGATGCCAAACCTAAAGAAAGTTGCTGTTAAAATCTATAATAAATGGTGTTGGCATTCCTTGTTATTTGCAAAACACCAGAATAAATGAAAGCTAAAATCTAATGGAAATGAACTCGCATAAATTAATTGGAGTCATCAGAGGAATTTAAGTGCACATAGACTTTCCAATAGAACATACGAGATAACCCATTTAACCTAAGAGCTCTTGTGTAATGTATCTATATCCCTCTAACAAAGCTATAGCTACTTTAGATTGTTTTCTATAATCAAATCAGTTTCTAAATTTAAGTTTATATTATGTAATTAACATATATCTTTGTAACTTAATTATTGTGCTTTCTCATCTGTATTTGGGTTAATACTTTTGAATTTTATTAATTTACTTTCTTTCTCCATTATGATGATGTACCTGGATAACAGTCGACCGAGCGAATCATCCCTCTCCTTTGCTAAGTATGCTGCCATATTAATGCAGATCGATTAAAGAACTAGCCCTTACATGACATGTATTATCGAATCGCTCGCTCAAAGTCCATCTTATTAAATATTTTAGGGTGAAATAAACCAGATTCTATCTATATTTTGCTACTCTCTAAATAACTATTATGTATTTTATATGAATATCTCCATGTAATTTAAATAGAATGCAAGGCTATGTGCAAGATAAATAAAGTGAATATTATATAAATACTGATTATGTAGGAAGCTCGTGAAGTCCTATAATCATGCATTCCCCACCCCATTAGTTAAATATTATGTTTAATAACGTATTTATAGTTAAGAATTATTTAATTTTAGGTTGAAAATATACGGACCTTATTAAAGCAGATATTTTAGTAAGGGATTAAGGGTTTCTGCTCAACTAAAAAGCCAGTCCCTTTTAATATACTTTTATGTAATTTGCACATGTGTTGCCAGTATAGGTACATTGGGTATCGAGATCTTTGCTTTGGATCTTTCAGGGTACATATAGCTGAGACCGTTCCCCCCCTTTTCTTTCTGTGGTTCCCAGAACAGTATGAACTAGGATGTCTCTCACCTGGGAATATGTGCATTCGTCACACAGCCATGAAGTTACTGGGCCAAAGCCAGACTTGGGCTACTATTACATGGCAAAACCGTCATCGGATATATGGCAAGCCGCCAGTCCACAATCTCTTCACACAAAGCGCTGCGGTTTCAACGTATCGCCACTCCATCCTCTGCATTCAATCTTCATTAGCACCACCAATTTCTTTTGTATTAAATTTAATATCACCATCGATTTCTTTTGTACTGAATTTAATATAGTTCCTTGAACTTCCCGTGTTTTGTCTATTCCTACCCTTATAGCTCAGCGAGCATTAGTCTGTATTATTCTTGATTTCAATGAGCTTATTTTATTGAAATACTAAATATAATAATATTAAATCTATTAAATAAATGATTCATGATATTCACTATAGGCATCTCGCATATCCTAGCAGTCAACTATTCTTTATCAACAATACATTGTTTAGGTACATTACTATAATGTTATATGCTTTAATCCGAGACATAGAGAACACATTAATTAACACGCCATTATTGTAAATTTATTTAACCATTTATGTCCTCAATGACACTGTCTAGCTTACACAGACAGTGCGAACATATATTGTAAAATTAATAAATACCATTAACTTTTATTAACATATTTGATTTCATTTTATTTTCTGCAATTCACACCATATCGCCTAGGTCCACATCACACTTTGTATATTTTGACACCATACATAGATCTGTTAGCGAACCTAAGGCTGTGCTTTTAATGTAGAGTCTCGTGTTTCTCCCTGACCACCGGGACTGGAAAAAAGGCTATGCTATCTGTAGTATCAGATGCATTGTCACATAGCTGACGTTGTGGAGCATTGGTATTGGATTCGAACTTAGTATTTCTGGGCAGCAATCCCACCAAGAATGTTGAGTTTTGTGTATGGTGTTTAAATTCTGCGTGTTAGCGAGACCTACGAATCTGACAGTTACAATATACATATTGATAATGATATAGTGCTTTAAAACAAAGATAGTAATGATTAAACCTGCTTAAAACATATACAATTGTATATTAGTTTTAGATTTATTTAGCCATATAAGTTGTCAGCTTGAATTTAAAACTGAAATATATATTATTAATTAAAAAGTATTAGATGATGATACAAAATCTGAACTGTCAATAAATAAAAAAAACTAATAATGAGAATAGATGGGCAATAATTAGTTAACCATATGGTGTTTTGATTGACATGTAGATACTAACAACATTTTGTATGCCTATATAGTCATTAACAGTTTTATAAATAAGTATAGGCACAAATAATAAAAAAATAGAGCAACAAGGGACAAAAAATTAAAGACAATTTTTGAGATGACTATGCAAATCAAAATATATATTTTTTGCCATGTTGTATTTTATACCTTTTCTATAATATTTTTTTTTATCCAGAAAGATTTCAATTTTTTACCTAATTGCATCTCTTCATTATATTCTATTCTCATGCATATTTTCCCAATGAAAGCAAGCGATGTTGCACTTTTTAAGAAAATCTTTGCAACATAAATAGGATCTGCCTTTTCCATGAAAACTATAATCAAGTTCATTATAAAATACATATAGAAAATTTATTACTTGTCCAATCTGATAAAAATGAGTGCTTATAATAGTTGATTTAGCATCATCATATTCATTCAGAAAGTTAAAGAACATATTTATTAGTCTTATGATCATACTATCATATTTTTAAAAAAATATAGAGAATTCTTATTTACATTGGGGATTAAAATATTTCATTTCTATAACAGCTCTACATAAATGAAGCAGTAATGTCACTATAATGATATATTCTAATTTTTTAAGCTACTAAATACAATAGCAGTCTCTTAGGATTCCGAGCTGCATCTCAACATCCAAATCCACTTTTCTACGTCAAGTCATCAAGATGTTTAAATTGATCAACATCCATCTTCTCATGCTTATAATTATCCAAATCAAAAATTAAGATATTTTTTCCAATATCAACTTGTAAAGTCCCTGAGTTTTGTCGATTAATAAACCAAATTTTTATATGTTGCATACATCAAAAATAATTTATAAAACATTCTTTAAAATGATAAGAAAAGCACAATTATCAACACATTGTCAATTCACAAACAAAAAGATTAAGTTCTTGTTTTTACTTTCAATTAATTTAAATTAAAAAATTTGACCATTAAAACTATAATACCATATCTTTATGTCTGCTTCATAAAATCACTTATAAACTGTTCCTAAAACTAATCACAGAAATAGAAAATAAAGTTGGAGCAAAAATAACCTTAAAATAGCATCAATTTTTATTTTAAATGTCTCAGATTTTCCATTACCAATAATAATGCTACCTCTCAAACGATCATGTAAGATCTTTATAATATGATTAATCATCTGTGAACATTGATCAAATCACCAAAAGTAATATATAAATTATACCTTCATTCACAACACTTCTCTTGCATTTGTCTGAGATACAAAAACATATTAGCTATTGTGCATCTTGAAATCCACAATCAGTCTCTAGCAACTATAATACCATTAGGTTTAAATAATACAATTTCATGAGTCAATGTGTTATTTAAGAATTCCAACAGTTTTGAAGCTAACAACATACCACCAACGCATTTCACCCAGATAACCCAGCAAGAATCATAAGCTTTATGTTTTTAAGATTACAAAGAGTGATTTAAATTTTATAAAAGTAGATATCTTTATCCAAATTTAAATGCAATCATTTAAATTCTTATATCATTTAAAAGGTAGTCAATATATTTTTCTCCCTACAACTGTTCAAAATGATATTATATTAAAAAAAGGTCATCTATTGATTTAATACACTGTTTTTACAAGTATATCTATATGCACAAGGACAAAACTCTTCACAGAGTAGTGCTATCCAGTGCATCCTAAAGTAATCAAAGAATGAAAGAAGGTAAACATAAGAAATGATAATCATGTGATGTTAATTTCAACACAACAAAAAAAATGTGAAGACCACAATCAGCAAATGATTATACCTTCTTTCAATTTTTAATCTACCAATCATTCTTAAGTCTTTAGCCTTTAAATACCTATACTGCTTATAAAGTTCCACATTCATTTTTATAATTATGTCAATCAGTGAATGTCATAAGCTTCCTTTTAATAGTCACTAGTTAATAATACAACCCTTGTTAAGGAACCAAATCAGATTTTTTTATTTATTAATAAATTCAAAAACAGATTTACTTATATTCACAAATCCCTTGCTCTGTAACTAATAAGCTTAAAAATCCAAATTGGTTATTTTAAAGTTTAACAGTTGTTGAAATTCAATCATGACTAGCAGTATTTCCAAAGAATGAACATTAAATTTTCTATAAGTAACGTGCATCTAAAAATGCTAAAGTATTATTAACTTCTTTTATATTTTAATTATCAACCATCAGTATTTTCTAAGATGCTATTGTTTTTAAGTGTGGATGTATTCAAGTTCTTTTATAATGATTTTTCTATCTAAATAAAATATTAACTAAATTCAGTAACAACAAATCAATGAAATTCAGAAAGTCAAAAACATTATTTTCAACAACTATTTTCAATAATATTGAATCAGTTTTGGATCACATGCATTAAATTATCCAAGAAAAAATCAATCTTTTATTGATATTAATGCAACAACTATCCAAGAAGAAAAGTTGTTTTTTTTTTTAAACTTTCTGAACAATGCTTGAGCATAACCATTGATAAACCAGCACAAGTAGTTATAATACATTCAAGATGTATAATACTAATTTTACACTTATCCAGTATGATTACATTTATTTTACTTATTTAAAATATGTATGTGTATAATTAATTTTAAAAATATCCAACATAATTGCATTTTTTAAAAATTATTTTAAATGTGTGTACATATGTATATATATACAAATTATATAATTTTAAGAATATTAAAATTGCTTATCAACAAATAAAATGTTTAAAGTTTTCAAAATTACATAACCACTCACACATACACACACAAAAAAAGTATAGACAAACATAATTTTAAACAAGTATAAAATAAATATATATATATAACAAATACAAATTTAAATGATTACATTAATTAATATGTTGTAATAACATAATACTATAGATCAGGAATGGCCAACAGGTTGATCTCAAAACTAATTTTGATTGATCCCAGAAAAATTTGATTCTTATTTCAAATTGCAGCTATTGTGATCCATATAATGCAATCAGAAGCAGCAAATCTCATGTATATAAATAAAAATGCATTAAAAACTTTGTTATTCTAATCAAAGATGTAATTGTGTAATTATTATTTTCTTATAATAATTAGCATTTGAAGCTGTCTTTTTATTCTATCAACTTCAAAACATGTAACCTGCACCAATGAATAATATTTTTAATTTTAGAATGGAAAAGACAAAGCATTTCATTTAACTTTTGACTAATTTTATGTATCACACCATAGCATTTTAGTGTTCATTGATATGAATGAGCAAATAGGCTCACTTAGAATAGAAAAAAACAGATTTAAAAACTATGGAATCCTTCTCTAATGTGTATAAAAGTTTAAATTTTTTTATTGAGTTACAAAAAATTTGTAAATTTTTTAATTCTCGGGAAAATTGTATATATAACAATGATTTTTGAGCTTCAATAGAAAAATATCTAAAAATCATGGATTAAGTTGTGAGAAAAATCCAAAAATAATTTTTTAAAAAAAAATTATAATTTAGAATAGAGAGGTATAAAAATAATAAAATCACACAATATGAAATATAGTTATATAACAGCAATAATTGTATATATATATGATAAAAATAATACAGAAAATCTCTTTTCTGAAAATATTTATTTTTGCCCTTTTCAATGTGTTACAACTTCAATTTACATTGCATATATAAAGACATCTACGTAAATTGAAGCTGTAAAATAGTTCCAATACAATAAAAAGAGAAAAAATATTTGCTGGTAAGTTTTTCTGTATCACTATTTTTATTATTATACATATATAATTATTCAGCTATATAAAGATATTTTATTTTTTATTATATGATTTTTTTAAATATATGGAAAAAGCATCATCGTGTATTTTCTTTCCATTTTTGATGAAAAATAATAAAATAACTTTATTTTTATTTATAATTATTTTTAATTTTTATGTGATACGAAAGAATCATTAGTAAGTTAATATCTTCATAAAACAAAATATCTATTTATGAATAAAAAAAATTAAAAAAAAAAAACAACTACTACTATTTCAAAACATATCAGAAGCTGTTATGTAAAAAACAAAGGGGGGGGGGGAGTCTTTATAACTAAAACAAGATAGTAAAAAGATACGTAAGCAAATGCTTGTTCTTTATAACTCATAAATTTTTATTTGAACACATATTTGTCATTATAAACACATTAGAATGTAAGTATATATAGAATATATTATTTAAGCATATTTGCAATGATTTTAAAAAAAAAAAACGATTGATTATGTAATAAATCTGAATAATTTAAAGAAAATATGTTAATAACATAATGAATTTAGAAATACAAATATCAAAATAATAATTATATTTTTATTCATTATTTTAAAATAAATATTTTTAGGTTTTTCCATTTTTAAAATAATTCTGAAGGAACTCAACACTATTATCAAGTGACAACTGCCATTTATTATCACCAAGAAAACACTGACTGAATTCAGTTAAGTTGTTTGTTTGTTTGTTTTTTGTTGCATTAAAAAATATATAAATATAATAACAATATTACTAGAAATATTTCTCAATTTTACTTTTAAAAAAATATGTAATAAAAACAGTGTAACACAAATAATTTTTTTTAAAAAAATTATTTGATTTGAAAATCTTTTTTTTTTTAAACTTTCATACATCTATGTATTTTAATCTTGTATTGGATGTTATGCTTTTTAAAATGTCAAATATAATCACTATTAAAAAAAAATTAATGTTTATCATTAACTTTTATCAATTAATAATGTCAGTCTTTATCATACTATATGTTTTTCTTAATAATAATTATTATTACTCATATTAATAATAAATCTTCAAGTTATAATATTTTTTGTTTTAATGTCCATAAAATCAGAATTTCTATGAGCCAGTATTTAATGTTATGATTATAAGTTCACCTTGAACTGATTAAAAAGTAAATTACATTCCATTTTGAAATATTTTAGATTAGTTTCTATAATAATACCCAGTAATATCATACTAAATAAAGGACCCATTCCACATGCATTATTAATTACATCAGCAATATGACGCATTTTCTTCAGTTATTATTACTTCTTCAAAACACTCTTTATTATCTATTAGATATGCAATATATAATTATTTGTTATTTATAATACTGCTTTGAATTAGATAAGTTTACATGTTTATCACAATATATTCATTAAAAAGTGTCTAATTGTTGTCCCTAAAAGTATCAAAAATTACAACTTTTCTTTAAACATATTTATAATCTATCTATTTAAAATGAGAAATTAAAAAACAAAAAAGAAAGACTATAATTTCATAAACAATAGTTTGTTTTTTTAAACAATAATCAAAAAAAATCTTTAATACCTATAACTAAAAAAAGAAAATCTAAAAAAATATTTATAATTCGTATTATCTATCCAATAGTGATGTCAATAAAATTAAATTAAAAGTGTTTAAATTATTAGTTCAATAAAATCTGTTTTCAAAATCAAAAACACTTTTTTAAAAAATAAAATTCTACTCAATAATATAAATATTTTAATTATTTATTGGATAACAGGAGGGAGTTTCAAGAATGGATTTATTTGAACATAGACCGAAATTGAGCAAGAAATAATGAAAGTATAGAGAGACAGAGAATAGGAAAGTTGTGTAAGGAGAAAAAAAGAAAAAGAAGGTGTAGGGAAAGTTGATATAAAAAAAAATTGAGGATAGTGCTGGACGCGACAAGTTAGGATCAGTAAAGAGACCAGAGGATGAAGTGAGCAGAGGTATATCTGGAAGGAAGAGTATAGAGATCTTGAATGTGGATCCCATCTCAAACAAAGGATAACGAAGCACACCAATTGCAAGATGGAGAAATACCCCGCAGACGAAAAGCTAACAGAGAAATCTAAACGGAGGCAGTTGAGATCGAGGGATAGTATAGAGAATAAGACTCGCTGAAAAATGCCAGTCTTTGAATTGTAACAAAGGAAGGAGATGCTGAGACTGAGGTAGTAGTCAGGATCATTGGGGGGGGAGATGATCTTTGAGGAAGAGAGCAGTAAAGATAGCGCCAGCGCTAGAAGAGGAATAACAGCATGGGAGAGAAAGAGAAGAAAGGAAGGCAGGCGCATATGTCTCCATGATGGGAAACTAGATAGGAGTTCAAACTCAGAGATCACGAAAGGAATATATTCATTCAGGAACATTATAGATATTTTCTGTTCAGGAAGGGACCATACTGAACCCAGCTGAAATATAAGAAGTATGAACACCTTAAAGGGCATGACAAGTTCCATAAATTAAATGCTTAAGGATAGAAACCCAGATCCTATTTGAACTAGATAATTTTATATAGGAATCGGTTTTCCCTTCCCAATTTGTAAATATATACATATTTTATATTTAAATCGATATTCATTTAATATGACAGGTATTCACCTTGAATACTGAAATCTGCATGTAAAATAAATTTATCAATATTTAATCTTGTAGTATGTTATTAATAATTTAATTTTAGTTGTTTTATTTTGTGCACTGGTGACACATAAATTATGATGGGATGATTAAGAGTACAAGGATTAGGCAAGATTAATAAAATTTTATTAAAATGTATAACTTAAGTTCTTAAAAATTTGATCCATGATTGCATACCAAAATTGTAAATAGTCATTTTTTTTTTCCTCTCTTTTTTTATTTTTATTCGGACTTTAGGGATATTAAACAATATTATTTTGTCTAACATCCCATTTCACCTACTATGTCCCATAGTAGTATTCTTTCCCTAATTAAAAACCTTCCAAATTCGCGTATATTAATGATATTAACGTATTTTAATGTATTATAAAGTATATTTACGTGTATGTGCGTATGTTTATATATTTGCATACATTTGAGTATATTAATGCCTGTATGCATATTTTATATAATGCATATACAAAGTTATAAATAATAAAATTAAAAGTTGTGTAAACATTGTTGTATGTGTATAGAGGTGCACCTACATATAAAGCGAATGAAGCAGCAATGCAATAGATTTTATAAGCATTGTAATGTTATTTAAATTATTTTTAAATAGTTATAAAATTAGAGTACAAATTTACTTTTATTTGCATATAAATTTCAATTCTAGAGGTGACAAGATTATACATATAGCAGAATGTTTATAAAACTTAAATCGCTGTTAAAAGATCATCTGATTCTTGGAAAATCTCATGTCACATGCACCTGGGTTAATTTTGTGGGAACCAAGAACAGATTTTTAAAATAAATTCTAAAATAGATTATAAGACAAAAGAAAAGCAGTCAAGCTGCACTATTTTATGAATCACTTAGGTTTTGCTTTGGTCTTTTCTAAGTTAATAAAACTATGTTAAAATTTAAGATTAAAATCTTATAAACTGTAAACAATTTTTTGACATGTAGTCTAGGATTAAAAAACCCTAAAATTAAGGAGTTCCCTTTCTTAATTTAATGATTCAGTTGCTGCCAGAGGAATGCCCAACTTTACAATGAAAACCATTAGCTAGAAGAGGAATGCCCAATTTTATAATGAAAACCATTAGCTAGAAAGCAACAAATTTGCCATAGACCGGTCTATGGTAATCTCTGCCAAGGAGACATCGAACAAGCCTGCCCAATGGAGAAAGTCAGTGCCAAACACCATAAAGGGCACCACAGCTAGAAGATATGTAACATTTCTTCCTGCAGAGCTTTATAGAATAAACTAAACTATTTTAATAATTCTCTAAAGTGAGCTGAAATGTTGAACATTCGTAACTAATAATTTACAATAATGTTTTTTTAAATAAACTCTATAAAATAATTTTAATGAAACTACAATAAATTTTCTAATATAACTTTTAATTTAATAATAATATTTATAAGTCTTCCCTGTTTTAAGTGAATATTTATACTTTAATAATTTTCTCTAAACATAACTGTGTTCAGTTATTATATCTATACTATCATAATCTGCGGTAATGCCTACCTTATTTTATATTAATTTATGATATGCCATGATTCAAAACTCTCATATAAATTTATGCTGCTCTTTAGCACACACATAAATCTGTTTTGATACCTATTATTACAAAAAAAAAATCGAGTCAAATGTCCTATGACTTAATTTAATAAGCCTGTGTTTGCAAATGTTATATATAGAGCTCGCGAAACAAACTCTTACCAAGCTTTGTAGAATACCTCCAACCTCAAACCAATTTCTGCTACTGGCGTCCTCAGTGAGATGCTAGGATATTCAGTCATTACATTAAAAAAACCAGGACAAGACCAGCACTTTATCTAATGTATAATTAGTAAATAGAAACTCTGAAATTTTCAGATATCCATATGTCTTCCAATACAGCTGTCTAACTTAAATAGCCATATGGACTACTTAATAGTTATACATTAGATATTGAGCTTATCCTGGTATTTTTAATCTAATGATTGAATATCCTAGCACCTCACTGACGATGCCAGTAGCAGAAACGGTCGGAGATTGGTGATACATATTATATATATATTTAGTTAAGCTATCATGTTTTAGCTTACGATAATTAAGGTTTGAAGGTTAGTAAATTATATCTAGTTAATTAATAGCAAGAATGATATTATAAAGCAGATTATACATAGTTAAGTAAGTCCCAGATATGCTTTCTCCTCCTTAGTTTATGATGTATTCAGATTTAAATTATGAACTAGATCACTATAATTAACCCTTTTTAGCATGTTTTACGTATGCTAATTTATGAACTGGGATAAAATAGTTTCACAGGAAGAAACTATAGATTTAGCGCTTTAGTTTATTTCAATATTTGATCATTTTGGAAAGCGTTACGAATGTGTCCTTATTAAGCATATAAGTGCAATATGTCTTGCTATATATATATGTTTTTTATTGAAATGGGCTCTTAATGCCATCCCATTATGATTAGTTCAGACAGTTCTTTTCTAGAACTGGAACACGAAGGTCCAGAAACGTATTTCAAACTGCTCCAATCACCCAAACTAAAATTCTTTATATTTTGTGATAGCAAATTGTATGGTCCATGGGAACCGAGTACTTGGTAGTGAATCCCATGAGTAATTGCACATTTGGGCCGTAGCCCTTATTTAATTTATTTAGCGATATAGTCTCAGAAGCTACGCCGCAAACACCAGTTCATCCCTCCACACTAGTATTCAGTTCAGTATTGATCTGAACCCCAGATCTAGTTTATACAAAACAATCTCATAGGGAGCACAATTATTGCTTATTATGTAATATTAGTAAATGTTATATTTTATCATGATCATTCCAGTAAACTTAGCTCATAGTAAACCTCATAGAATGGCATAGCATAATTTAGGCATGATTAGACCGCAGGTATTAATTTGTAATAAACTTTAAATGATTTTAAGTGCATAACAGATGAGATCTTTTATCTAATTCAGCTCATCATTGTAAGAGACCTACGAGTGTAAATCCCAATGCACTTCCATTTGTATTAATTGACTTATATTTTAATAATTAAATATCTTCAAACTTATAAAATATTTAGTGTGTTATTCGCCATCTATCCCAAATCTGCTAGTTATTAATATATGCATTACCTCGTCAGCCATGCATATGTGCGCTTAGTTAATTTAGTATTAATTTCCTGAGTCTCATACTCCATCCTTTGCTACTGCCGGAACGCAAATTAAGAGGCCGAGTGTAACCCCATATCTATAATCCACAGGACAGTAAATCACAGCGTGTTGGCGAAGGAACTGAGGTGCGATCTGATTCAAGGTCTCAATCCCTTATAATTTGCCAAAACTCTGGACTTTGTTGCGTGAATGTACAAATATGACTGTTACAATATAAAACACAAAATTTTCCTTAAATAAATTAACAATCATTTCTTTGCTTTTAATATTGCATTTCATTCAATTTCAAGCAAATCATATCTCTTTTATATTCAATTTTAGCAATGTTTAAATTTTATTCTGTAAAGTTGATGTTTTGATTATTCATTAATCACTTATTGTTTAATAAAAAGAAACATTTTTGAAAAAATGTTTAAAGATTGTTGAACAATCAAAATATAATTTGCAGAATAAAATTTAAACATTGCTAAAATTAAGTATAAAGCGAAGATAGTTTGCTTGATAGTAAAAAAACTAAAAAGCACAATTTTTTTTCAAATACTTATTGTTGTGAAACATCATTTATTGAAGACATTGTGTAAACTTTATTTTTTATACTTATTTAAAAATATTTTTTTATTATTACAATATATTATGTATGATGACTACGATTAATCAAAAAAAAAAAAAAAAGATAGATCAAGTCCAAAACATATTGGCCATTCCTGCTAGATGATAGAATGAATAAATTCAAAATTTAAATTCAAATTATTATTTTCAACAAACTTTCAAGAAACGTACGTGAATGTGTGGAAAAAATAAAAATCATCCAAATATCATATTAAAAATTTATTTATTCCCCCTAAAATCTAACTTAAAAATAATAATAATAATAATAATCCATATATAATAATATATATAATCTGTGTGTATATGTATATGGCAATGAAAAAGAATAAAATCCGTTTTCCTATTATCTTATTGTTTTTCTTTTTTTTGCTATGAACTTCTAAGGAAAGAATAAAATCTGTTTTTCTTATCACGGTCCGGTCCCCCTATGGACTTATACTAAATTAAAATATTTGTGATATCCTTAAAATATTTTAATCATTTAACTAAATATTATTTCTTAATATACATGACATAAAAAATTAGAAGTTATACATGTATTGCCTATACTTATTAGTTTAATTAATTTATATATGAAGTTGAATCTCATTAAATCATTAAAAAAAATGTTCTTGATGAAGAATTTACTCTTCAAAATTATTAATTTATAAAATCTATCTGAACAGATAACTTAGTGAAAAAAAATACAACTTAAAAAAAAATACAAAAAATTAACATTATTATAAAAAAATCAATATTCAATTGAGAAACTATACACCAAGAAAAGTTTGAATATTAAACAAAGTTCCCATAAATGACAAAAAAAAAAACTAGTTGCTTTTAAAGCTAGTTTTAGAAATTATATCCTTAACAGTTAATATATTTTAAAAAATCCAAAACTTTTAATGATTTTACATACATTTGAAGTTAAATTTAATAATAATAACATTATACTAAGTCTCCATAACAATGTCGTAGGTTCTAAAAATAACATTTGTATAATCTAAGTCATTCAAAATAGTTTTAAAAATAAAACATTAAATAGAAAATTAAAATTCCATCTCATAATTAAAATATCATCATTAAAAATCTTAAGTGAAAATTGAGCAAGGCAATAAATTGTTAAATGAGAGTGAAGAAATTATTCAACAAAGGAAGCTATGAACACACACGCACACACCAATAAAAATTAATTTAAATTTGTTCTTATCAATCATCAAGTTTAATAACCATTCTAATATCTGAAATTTTCCAGTTAAGAGCTTTCAAAATCAAAGAATTATTGCCATAAAGTGTTTATCTTTGCAAGAATTATCTTTCAATAGACCTAATAAATCTAACATCAAATATCTACTCATCAAGGAAATTGGGCATTAACATACATAGATAATATAATAATAACTATAAAGATAATTTTAAACATACAATCACATAAAAATAACTTCTCTGAGTTAGCTGGCTTGCCAATATTATTGATTAAATTTGCAGCAGCATTTCTTCTTTTTTTCTAGCAAGCAACTAAATTCCTCAATATTCAGATTCAGAATATCTAAAACCAATTCTAATTCTCTCTTTAGTAAAATAATAAAAAAAAATCGGTCAATTAACCCCATTCAATGTCATTTAATAAGAATAATTAATTCTATTCTCAGAAGAATAATAGTTATACATTTTGTTTACTTTAAAGTGTATTACATATAAACAAAAAAAATGAACTATTTTATGAGTTCCTATTTTCATTTATCATCCTATAAAATTCTGAAAACTTCAATAAATTCAATGGTCTCATTCTTGAAACTTAAAATTCTTTATCTATTATACAAACGCAAATCCATTTACAATTGTTAGGGTTCCAATTTTCAAATAACACTCTCATACATGAAAAATATTAATCTATTACAATCAAAAAAATCACAAGTCTTTCTAAATTGGAAAGCTAGATTTGCTAGTTATTTTTAAATATAATTCAATTAAATATTATTAACTTTCATTCGTTTATATATCCATCTTTGCAAATATGATCATAAGATCAATTCATCAATTAAACTCTTTGACAGTATGCTATAAAACAATTTGGTCAATATTGACATCAAGTTTATATAGAGCATCTTTCTAACAGTATCTTAGCAGTTCTCATATCACTTAATAAAAAATTAAACTATATCATCCCATCTGGTTTCTTCAATTGGAAACAAAACAAAAAAAAAATCATAGTGAACCTAAAATTTATATGATTTGCAAGAAATCAAATCATATTTTAATATAAATATATTTGTCATCTGTCCATAGAATAATTTTTAAATTTTTGATAAATATTGAAAAAGATATTAAATAAATTCTACCTAAACAAAAAAGAATGCTAAAATGAAGTCATTATAAACAATATGTGCAACGTGAATTCACTCCCCCTACCAAACCAAAATAATGCATTGAAGCATACATATAATTTATTTAAATAAAAAGAATTTTGATTATTTTATAATCACATAGCAATCATGTTATAGCAAAACTCAAGTTTAATACATCAATTAATTGAGTAATAGAAACTAAACAAAATATCTAATTAAAAAACATAATGATCTGAATATTCAAGAAAAAGTTAAAATGTCAAAATTTGGATATAATTACTAATTATTTAACTATGAATGCAGAAGATAATTGGCCAATGAGAACATGGATAATACCTTAGTATTTTTGTATATAATATTACTTAAAATGATACTCCATAAATGAATGTCAAATGGCATTCTGTAAGATAAAAATAACTTTAAAAATCTTACAGCATAACCTAAGAATGTTATCTGTACTAAAGATCAAATGTAGTATAGTGTAGCCATTATTTATGATAAATTAATTGCCCCTAAAGTTTTTAAGATTATAGATAATAATTAATGTATGAAAAGTTATAAAGGATAGCATGCTTAGGTAATACTTAAACTTTTATATATGTAAGTACATATTTATATATAAATACTTATTTATATAAAAGTACTTACTTATAGATTTGAGACTTGGACACTTCTTAGTATATATTACTCTTCTCTAATATGAATTTTTTCATGTGAGTGCATGTGGTAATTAAGTAATGAAATTTATTAGCATATTTGTTAAAATATATGTATATATTAGCATATTTTTATTGTACATATCTACAGAAATAAAGAAATTATAAATTAATTTATTTACTTTATTTGATATAAAATAAACATAAAGATTCTTGCATACCATCCTTCTTAAACTGGTATTTTTCAATATTTACAAAAAGCAAAAAAAAAAGAAGATATAAACAATTTCTATTTACAAGTAAATAAATAATAAGCACTGGATTATATAAAAATAAAAAAGTATATTTACCTTGTTTAATATTAAAATATAACAAAAAGAAGCTTAGATGAATTGAATAAAGCTGCATTTAATTGAAATAAGCCTGACAAAAAAATTATTTCTTCAACTGAGCATCCAAGTTTTTTTTTTTTTGTCTGATTAACACTTCCAACTATTAATTAAAACACAAAAGCATATGCATGGAAAAATAGAAGCAAAATAAAACTGAAATTCTCAAAGTGAACTAAATGAGAATCAGTGCTGCTATACAGGTGTAGAAGGCTGTCAAAGATTGGTTGATAGAACAATATAAATTTCAAATCACGCAGTAAAGAATGAAAAATATAACAAAAAGAGATTGAAAGTGAAAAACATGAGTAAAAAAAATTTTTAAATTAATACTCATCTTGTTAAAAAAATTAAAACTTCGTTCTTTTAGATTTTTACTGAAAATGTATAATTATTAAAATTACATTTTATGGAAGCCACACTTTCATAGCATATCTCTTGTTAACATTATCACCTGATTTTGAATATATATATACAGTGGTATAGGATACCTGTTATATTTTGTTCCAAATTCCCCTTGCGAACATATTGTGGATAATAGCGAACTTTGATTGCAATGCATTTCATACTGTTTACTATATTCTAAGTTAGTGGTCTTCAACCACCGGGCCGCAGAAGTTTTCTGCCGGGCCGCACTAGACTGGCAAGAAAGTTAGTAATAACAAAATAATAAGGTTTTAAACTATAAATTAATATAAACAGTTTTTATTTATTTTTTCATCGCATTTTTACCTGTTAAAAAATAAGAAGCAGAACAAAAACGAAATCTAATCAATCATACATAAATTAATTTGTTTTTCTATTTATCACAGATGTTTATGGAGAGACAGAATTAAATTTATTATTTTTCTAAAAAAATTCAAAATTAAAAAAAAAAGGTTTTTTATTATATAAACTGCAGTTGATTTTTGCTAGCCAATCACGGTCGCTTGTCGGCATTGTTTATTTGTTAAAACAAGATCAAAACTTTTGACTTTTTCAAGT
This sequence comes from Epiperipatus broadwayi, assembly GCA_028023455.1. Taxonomy (NCBI): domain Eukaryota; kingdom Metazoa; phylum Onychophora; class Udeonychophora; order Euonychophora; family Peripatidae; genus Epiperipatus; species Epiperipatus broadwayi. The sequence goes on from JAQFVV010012532.1 coordinate 428,067, forward strand.
TTTGTTATCTTTTTTTTTTTTTGTTTAAAAATACACCCACTTTTTTTTTTTGGCCTATAAGGCGATATTTTTTGATTTTATTTGTATACTGCTAATATACTAAAACTTTTATTTTTAAAACCAATTTCTGTTAACCTTTTTTTAAAAATAAAAGCAAACAAAAAATAACTTTGCAAATTTTTTTTTTTTTTGGCTTTATTTCTATTACGCGATATCTATTTTACCATTTTAAAAAAAAAAAATTTCCTATTAATTACATTTTTTGATCCTTTCAACACACCAGCACAAAAAAAAAAAAAAATTTACAATAATATCAAAACTTCAGACTTTTACACGTTTCGTTTTATTTTTTCAGATTTAAAATACGGCAAATTTTTTTTTGACTGTGCGGTGATTAATTACGCGATTTCTATTTTGCCCTTACTATCAAAAGACAACCTCCATATATATATATATAACCATCTTGTATATTTAACATTAAATACAGATAATACATTTATCATAACCATTGCCATGTGATTACACTAGCTATGATATTTCCCAACATTCAGGTGAATAACATTTTATTCTTGAATGTTTTAACAATGAAATAATAAACATAGAAATGCAAGCACATTAATGAGAATGACTGTTATTGTACTGTTTTCTGTGTTCAGCATGTGAAGGTAAGCAACACCATTACAATACACAATAACTAATGTGCTGTTTTGGTCACTTAAAAAAATTTATCTGTAAACTTCTGCCGGTCCGCGAAATCTTATCCTTATTTTTGCCGGGCCGCAGGTGTAAAAAGGTTGAAGACCACTGCTTTAAGTATATAATACTTTTCAACATGCATATTGTAAGGGTAATTTACATTTAACCCAACACTTATACTCATTTATAACTATCTCTAACTAAACCATTTATTAAATATATTTAACTATTATAAAATTCATACATATATATATACTTAACAAAAATAAATAAATGATTAACTTTATTTTGATAGAAGATAAAGTTAAAATGATACTTATTTAAATGTCAAACTTTTGAATAATCACCAGATTTGAAATTGAAAAAAAAAAAAAACAATTTTATATATATTTTATATTTTAATGATTATTTATAATAATGAGCAAATAAATCAAGCATTGGAAATTGAAAACAAAACATGCGATATTAACAATTCATTCGGATTTATATATAAAGAAGAGGAGAAAACAAAATGATTTCTTTTTCAACAATTTTTTTTTTTAATGGATATTACTATTCTGGATTAGAATTGAATTTCTACTAAATCAGAAAAGGTTTAACTTTTTCAACTTGTAATATTGATTCATTTATATGTAAATTAAAACCTAAGGATCAGAATAGATTATAGAAATATTTTTTTTTCTTTTAAATTTGAAAAAGTATAGTATTATATAAAAAAAAAAACATCTATTTGAATTTCTAGTAACTTCATTTTATTACATTGTTTTTTTTACACACAAAAATATCTTTAAAATAATTTTATATATTTAAAGGCATCTTACAATGTGCAGGGGGAGAGCAACGTTATATCGTGAAGGTTTCAAAACCAATTTTCATGCTAATTTAAAATATTAATTGTGTAAAATGTCTAACTGGAAAAATGGAGTTTAAGAACATTGATCTTCGAAGGATGTATTATATCTTATTAGAACAAAACCATTGGATAATGCTGATAATCTACCAATTTGGAATAAATATATAATTGCTAAACCAATGAATAAATACACTATGTTAGGAGATCTCCACCAGAATTATAAAATAAGGACTTAAAGAACCATTCTTACTTAGCTCAAAAAAATAAGTTTTTATTTTATTTATATTATTTTAATATGTTTATTTTTATTAATTTTCATTTTCAAATTTGGTACCTTATCATTATAGAAATAGGAGCAGCCAAATTTAATTTTATAAACGTAAATTATTAAACTAAATATATATATTTATAATATTAAATAAAATTAAGTTTTATAAACCTATTTAAAAGTTTGATAGAACTCATCTAAATTAGATGAAGTAAAATTTTGATTATCATTTAAGAGATATTAGTTAAGCAAAGTTATTATTCTTACTAATTAATATAGTAAACATATTTATATATTCATTTTTATTACAAATGAAAAATGACTATAAATGTGTTAATAAGTCATTTAAATTAATATTTTAAATTTGTTTACTGTTATATATTGCATATATGTTAGTTTGAATTATAATCTTTTCTTTTGAAAAGATTGTCAAGATATGAAAATTTATCATGGGATATGGAATGGAGATATCAGTTATTAATCTTTCAAAATGATAAAAGTTCATCTTTATTTTTTATTTTGTTATAATACATTTTTATTATTATTAAACATTATTAAGTTATTAATTTGATCTCTCTACTTAATCATTATTATATTACATTCATATTAATAAGTATGACCATTTAGAAATATACTTTATTAGTCATTGCTTATATAAAGACATAATAGTAAATGATTTAATTAAATCCATCCCTGAAGAGAACCAATTGCGAATTCTTCATGAGTTTGAATATTGTGGCATAATGGTGACTAAAAGAGGGATGAGAGGTGGATGAACTAGTCTAAATTACATCTAGATTTATCTAATAATTGTTGAGCTAACATAGTAAAGATATATGTAATTACAGACTTAGAATTTCATCGCTTTATCTCCCAAAGACCCTAAATCCAATTGTAGTGAAATGCACATCCTCTTTCTGGTGAAAACCAACATCCCATTACAATATATATATATATTGATATGAAGATTTTCACGGGTTGCATATATAAAAGACATATTTTGCAGGTTCATCCATGTTAAAAAATTTAAATATTGATATATTGATGTTTCGACTTGATCACACAAGTCATCTACTGGGTAATAAAAGGTAGAAAGACGGTTGTAGAGGGGCTACAATCACTGATTTGAAAAAAACCTAAGTTCCATCAATAGCAAAAATGTTAAATTAAGAATGTTTTTTTAAAAAATCTTTCCAAATAGGAGGAAGTTTGCATGTAACATTTTGCTTATTGATACAATCTGACCTTTTAAGACCAGCAATATAATAACCAAGCTTAAGGATTCAATCCCTCTTGAATCTCATGGTGTTTATCAAATCTCGTGAAAATTGTAAAGCTTCTTACATAGGTATGAGTAATTGTCGCATCAGTGTTAGGAGAGATGAGCATGCTAATGTAGTTAAACAACACTCACCACATCAGCACTCTCGCTCCATACTATAGATTCAGGTCATAAAATTGATTTTTCTAGTACCAGGATCATATCCAGATGTGATAATCTCTACCAATGCAAAATTAGAGAAGCCATTGAGATACTTTTAGATTGTATCAATAAACGAGATGATACATGCAAACTTCCTCCTATTTGGAAAGATTTTTTTAAAAAACATTCTTAATTTAACATTTTTGCTATTGGTGGAACTTTAATGTTTTTGTCAAATCAGTGATTGTAGCTTATCTATAACTATCTTTCTACCTTTTATCACCCAGTAAATGACTTGTGTGATCAAGTCAAAACGTCGATATATCAATATTTAAATTTTTTAACACGGATGAACCCGCAAAATGTGGCCAAGTGATTTCACACTAGTTACCATTGCTTATCTTAGCTTAATTATTTTATATAGTTACTTGATTTTTTTACAAAAAAAGTCATATTTATATAAGTGTCATAAGCATAATAGCTTATATTGCTTTTAATAATTTCATCCCTTAATAAAATAATAGTATTATATTAAAATGTGTGCCAGAAAATAGTATTCCAATAGTATAGTAACTTAAAATTAGCTTTTGTAAATTTTAGAATAGTATAAAAGTTAAAATATTAGTTTATAATGGGCCAGCTTTGGGTTTATACAAGTAATTGTAGTATTTAATATCTTTGAATATTTTGTTTGGTAGCTATAATAAATTACAATTGGCTATTTAAGAAGTAATTAATAAGTTAGTTTAATGTTTGAAATGTCATATATGTGTATGCCTGCATGGATGAGGGAATTTGTTTCGTAATCAATTAAATAGTTTTATTTAGAGTTCTTTGGACTCATTTTAAAAAAATATATAAATGAACAAATAATTATAATATTAGTTAAGGTAATTTAATGAATAGAGTATTTACCAATTTGGTTATTCAAAGGTAATTCAGTCAATAAATGTTGTGATTATTTTTTTTGTTATATGTCTTTTTTTATAAGAAAACTGTATTAATTTTTTTTTTAAGTTCATTCAATCACGTATCATTTTTGAAATATCTAGACTAAAATGACATCATCAATTGATTGACATGTCTTATGATTGGATGAAAAAAAAAACTATACTATTAAAAAGAGAAGTTTGGTTGTTTAAAGTTCTTGATTCCTTTTTTCTTGTTCATTCCTTCTCTTCTGGTTCTTCTAGCTTGAATCCTGGCACAGGATAAAATTTCAAAGTAGCAAGTTTTTATAAATTTTATTATTTTTTTTCCTAAAAGTATTTCATTTAAACTTTATTATTAACAAGTCAACAATGAATTGCGGGTAACTTTTTAGGTAACTCACTCTTTGATAATTTTCTTAATTATTATAAAAAAAATGCTTCGAAGGAGTTTTATCATTATTACTAACTATTTCAATAAAATTAACTACAGAATAAATTTTAACAGTAAGCAGTTGTTGTATTTATTTATGAAGTTTATAACTAAAATCATACAGAACAATTTCCCAGTTCTTATTTTGCTTAGTCGTTTTGCAAATGGGATAAATTTTAAAAGAAGAAAATTAAAATGCATGGACTATTTAAGCAGCATATTTAAGATTAAAAATGTATATTATTATTATTTGACTACCTAATGTCTAAAATTATTATTACTATGCCCTGATTGTTTGGCAGTATTGTATGATTTTTCCTCCATCTTGTTATAGGTCTCTGTGAACTATCATCTTTGTAAATTTTATTGTAACCCCGTTGTGTCTAGATGAAGTCTCTGATTATTTATTTATTTTATTTTCTCTTCATCTTTCTTTCTTTCTCTCTCTTCCTCTCCTCTCTCTTGCTTTCTAACTATCTTATCCTCTCATCCTCCTCTTCTTTCCCCTCTCTCTCATCTCTTACCTCTCCTCTCTCACATTCTGATTTCTCTCTTTCCTCCCACCCCTCTTTTTATTCAGGTTACAATATATATATATCAACAAGTGCTTTTGTAGATATACAATATACATATATAAATTTATAATATAAACAAAATAAAAAATATATACTAATAATATAATTTTAATAATAAACTGAGAGAGCATATTTGGTATACGTCTTTGCTCATTCACATTTAATCAAAAAATAAATTTTTATTATACCATAACTTAATTTTTATTTTTTTGCATAAAATAAATAATGAAATGTTAGAATTTTATCACAATTAAGCTTGACCTGGACAACAGATATCGTTTTTCTTCAACAACACTTTTTCGTCAATAGAAATGTAATAGCAGTCTTGTTATCAGCAGAATACAGGCTCTCTGTTCAGATATTTTTAGATTTATAGCAGGAATCTATACAGTCACTCCTACTTACTCATTTCTTTCTGATGCAATAAAAAAGTGGGTATTCGTCGAAGAGCCCTATATCCCACTGGATGGTGCTGTTTTAGCGCTAAAACACATAAAAATGCTGTTTCCGTGGCCGACACCTTCGAACCTGCATTTTCTATAATACAACTTTTTTGTTGTGCTACAGATTGCAGGCCGCTATGTCGCGTCGCAGTACAGTATGTATGTTTTACGCAGCAAATACATTTTCCAAATATCGCACAGTTTATAAAATGGTTACGGCTTGGGAAGAGAGTGTGTTTTTTTGAATTGGATGGAAATGTTTTCATTTGATTTTTTTTTATTTTAAAGTCATGAAATGTTCCGATTTTGTAAAATAATAATTAACAGACTTTTTATACCGTAGTGTATTGAAGTTTTAAGTAGTAAATGTTGACGAGATATATGTATAAAGTGAATTGGAAGTAGGTAACGAGTCAAGTAACGTACTATTCGTAACATTCCACGAGACAAAGAAGATTGTACCGTCTGTATATTTTTGAAATAAAAAAGAGCGTTAACACAAAAATATCCAGTAAGAAAAGTACAATTGTACACTGTTTTTTTAAATGTCATAAAAAGCATATATTATAAACATTTTATATATATATTTGTCGTTGTTTAAAAAAGTTTTAGTTTCTTTTCTCCAACTATTGTTATAATTTGTTGAATATAGTTTACGTTTATTGTTATCATTTATTTTATAGATGTTAGTAAAAAAATATTTACAAAAATACGATTTTTATTTTTATTTTAGCATTACAAACAACAGAACAATAACCCTAAAACTAACCCTAAACGTAACAGTAACAAGTTTTACTTTTAGTTATCATTCTATTTGAAATAAAAACTAGTAGTAAACAACAACAACAAAAAAAAAAACGTAACCCCAGTAAAAAAATCTCCGATAGAAAATTGATTTTTCTAATAAAAAGCAAACAAAAAACGACTAATCAAATTGTAATTTGTTTATTTTATTTTACATTTATTATTATCATTTAATTTGTATACGTTAATAAAAAATAATATTTAAAATTAAATAATATTTAAAAAAGACGATTTTCTTTCGTTTTTATTTTCGCATTACAAAAAACACATCAAAATGATTATAATTAACAGCCCGGGAAAGATCATATTTTATAGTTTAAGCGTGAAAACTGCGCCATCGAGTGGGATATAGTAGCTATTCGACGACAACCAAAAAGTGTTTTACAGTTTGTTTGTTTTTTTATTTTACCATTAAAACATTAGTAACTTTTATCATTTAAGAAAGATACGTTGTAAATTTTCTTAAATTTCATTAGATTTCTAGCTTAATACTTAGAAAACATTTCATTACTGAACCAGATGCTTTATCCGCTTCAAAAGCAACCATTAGTAAATCAAAACTAAAATGTATATTTTTGGAAATCTTAAAGAGAGAAAATTGAATTTAAAAATTTTCTATTTTGTTTTTTTTTTATTAAGGGTAAGTGCCATAACACACATACTTGATTATAAACAAGTTTTCTTTTGTTTGTTTATTTGAAACTATTTTTAATAAAGCAGAAACTCATTTTCCAACTTGTTAAAAGTGAGATTTCAAAAAAAAGAACATAAGATAAGAATACCCCTCATTAAAATCCTAATTAAGATAAGACACTAACCCTGATTAAAACTTCTAATTAAGATCTGATGGAGGATAATCATTTCATATAAAAGCTCCGTGTTTTCGATTGCGTTTATTATAACTTGCATACTCGCTAATGACAGACTGCTGACCTAAAGATTTTTATATTCACTAATTGCGTAGTGAAGTTAGCTAAGGCAAAATTTATTTTTGCTGTAACTGCGAAATTCAGATTTCTCAGAGAAGATTGAATTGCCGTTTTCTAATTTCTGATTACTAATTGCTAGAGAAACTGCGATTAATACTGTGGATTGTTACTATCCAGTCATAATGCAGAGACTACCCACTTTGAAAAATCATAATAAAAGTATGCCGTGCTAAAAATCTTCCAAAATGAACCCTGGAGCTCCAAAACTGTGACATCAAGAACATGACCTAAAAGCCTAATCCAAAACTGGTCCTAAAGATTGACTTCATACTCCCAAGCAGGTAAATGCCCAAATCAAAAATCTTCGTAATGAACTCTAATTAGACCTAAACTGTGCATGCACCGCTGAAAAAAAACAGCCAGATTGAACATTACGCCTCAAAGGTAAACTGAACATTTTCTATTTTAATCAGGGTGAAATCTGAACACATGATAGGCATATTAGTAATCATTTTGATATTATTTCTTTTGTTAGATGTATTTGTGTAAAACCTATAAATTGTAAATAATTAAATTAACATTTTGTTTTGTCACTTTGTCTGAGAGTGTTGGTGAGTTAATATTTTACACTCATTGTTTCTCTTTTTATATTACTATCTATTGTTAAAAGCTTGGGCAAATATTAGCAGTTTTCTTTTTAGCACTCACCTGTTCCTTATTTTTTGTTGTAATTAATATGGGTTTGAGTTTCCTGCAGACCGTAATTCTTTTGGCTAGTGATTTATTGATTGTATTGTTCTGGTTTTCTTACATCGTATAGATTTTGTTTTCTTCTATTTAAGATTATGTAAAATCGTAATCTTTTCTCTTGGCTTGTCAGAGTTATACTTAAGGGTCATAAATTGACTTCTTACGAGAGTTTGCCAGTATATGACATTCCTATTATGTCCCGATGTTTTACCAGGTTTTAGGGGAAGAGTTGTTGACTTCCATACAGGATCTTTATTTTAAATCTCTAAATAAAGGAAAGTGGAATTTGTTTAGAGAAATCACTGGCAGGAAGAAATTCTAAATCTCTAATTCTTAGGTTAGAAAATGAACTCATCTACTGAAATGTTTAATGCCACAATACTTGTTGAGTAATTCATGTCAAATTTTGATATTTTGACTCTTTTTTTTTTATTTAATAAACTTTAAAATTATTCATAATTATATATGTTTTGGAATGTTTGTTGCTGTGTCCTGTCCTTCAATTGTCTGAACAATGAAGGTTTAAGATCTCTTTCTCTACCTGAGTCTAGCTGATAGCATTTATCATCAACTTTTTGATCACCATAAATTAAATTTTCTACATATGTGATGCGATGCACTGTCGCTTCTTCTTCAGAGTCAGGAATCTCTCAGCCACTATGCACAGAGAAACTGTTAGCCACCTTTCCATTCTCCACTCTAAATTTTTCCCATATCTCTTTAACCGCTAATTATATTATTGGCCTTGTGAGGTAAAAATCAAAACTTTTAATTGGCCAATTTACAAACTGAAGACAAAGTCAATTGTCAAAATGTATTCACCTTTTAATATTATATTCACTTTAGTTTTGTTTTTAAAAAGTATATTAATAATTTGTCAGATTATAAAAGTGAACGAAAGTTTTTTCAAAAATAAATTTTTATTTATAATTTGAAAAATATTCGATAGCGGCTGAAATTAAAAGGAACGTCAAATCGCCAACCAAAAAGATTTGACGACGTCATGATTTCTTCCCACTTTGCAATAAATAAATAATTCTTGCTAAAATCTTAACTATTTTTCTAAAATATTTTTTTTAGCACTATTTTATTAAAATAATTTATAATTCGTCAAAAAATACTGTTAAAATGATCTAAAACATTCGTTTATCATTTTCGAAATAAAACAAAAACCGATCGTAACTCTTTACTTTTTGGCAGCCATTTTCTTTGTTGTCAAAATTTAAACAGCCAATAAGGTTGAAGAGAAGGTGGTGATTTGGTTTTGTTTGACATATTTGGTCATTTTTATTGATTTTTTACTTGTAAAATAATTCAAAAGAGGGCAGCATCTTACAGAACTTTTTTCCTTGTTTAAAACGAGTATAAATTCTCATACGTAGTACAAAAGGTAACCGATTTAGAGTGACGTCAAATCTCCTCGTGTTTACACGAATCGATCAGCTTCACTATCCTGCTCCATCCCATTTCTATAACATAAACTTTGTTAACTCTATGGCCTTGATATCTAAATCCCCCTTATCTTTTCTCAAACCCAGCATAAAAGTCAAGAAACCACTTTCCGTATAATCACTTTGTTTATATTTATTCTCCCACAATTTCATTATTTGTACGCTTTCTGCTTGTAGGCATTTACATTTAATTAACAGATGCCTAATATTTTCTATGTGATGTGATGCACTGTGACTTCTTATACAGTCGGGAATCTCTCAGCAACTATGTCTAGAAAAACCTGTTAGCCACTTTACTTTCCCTTTCCATTCCCCACCTTAAGTTTTCCCATAATCTGCTCCATCCCATTTCCACAACGTAACCTTTGTCAACTCCATGGCCTTCATATCTAAATCCCCCTTATATTTTCCCAAACCCAGCATAAAACCAATAACCCACTTTCTGTATAATCACTTTGTTCATATTTATTCTTCCATAACTTCATTATTTGTATCCTTTCTGCTTTCAAACATTTACATTGAATTAACAGATGCCTAATGTTTTCTATGGCTTTCTTACACAAGTTTTTTTTTTTTTTTCATGTCAAATGCGTTGACTGGGAAGCAAACCCGGTCCAGCTGCTTGAAAGGCAGCTATGCTAACCACTAGGCCACCAACTTGCAGACTAAATCACCCATATTTTTCCATTTACTTATATATATTTCCTTGAAGCTAAAGATCCCATTCGAGCCTTAAACAGTAAACTTGTTCTCTTGCTATTATCATAAATTAATTCACAACCAATGTTCCGTTTACTTCTATATATATTTAAACTCTTTTTACTCTCCATGCTAGTTCTGCATCTCTCTAACTCCCTATTCTTTATTAATGCATCTATTCTTCTATCCCATTCCTTACCACTATAACACTCAACAATCCTCCTAACACAATCATTCCACCTTTTGTATAAGTATACTGATATAAATTCTTTATCCAATTCTGCCTACTGCATTACTTTTCTCACCCATCTTATTGCCTGCCCTTTATTCATAACCCAATTAAATATTATTTTGGCTATTCTTTTATTATCCATAAATTGCCATCTGCTGAACATTTTCATTTTGCTTTTTGCATATCTCGTATAAAAACATGACCATCCCATTTCTCCTTGAATTGCCTCCTTTGCTGTCCACACATCTGCATCTAGTGTATGTCTTCCTACTTTCCTTTGTACTTTTTCTAAGTAATCTAATACCCTTTTAAACACATAACACATCATTGTCACATGTTAACCCTGATACTACTACTCCCGCACAATTCTAGTTATATCATATTTATTATATGAAAACACTGTTAATTTCTTTATCAATCCCTTTCTTTTCTTTGATCATTCTTCCTCCCATTCATCCAAGCAATTTTTCTGATTACTTAAGATGATTCCTAAATAACTATATCTATTCACCACACTTAACTTTATTATCCCCCAATAAAAATTTGTCTTCTCTTTCCCAAGTATTAACCATCACTACATTTGATTTTCTTCACTAAATTTAATCCCAATCTCTTTATCCATTCTTGAGCATGACCTCAACATAACTTTCATATTTTCTCTTCTTTCTAAACACAAAAAGACATCATCCACAAAAAAAAAAAACCCAGCAAAGTATATACTCCTTTGGCACCCTCTGTGATAAAGATACATTGCAAATTTTCTTAAATTTTATTAGATTTCTAGCTTAATTAATACTTAGAAAACATTTCATTACATAAAAATGACTAAAATGTATATACTTTCAATGTAATCCAAAAAAATGTTATTAATAAATGTAATTGTGTATGAAGCTCCAAGAATAAAAAAAATGGTTGCTGCTATATCATAAAACTGATTAAATATATAAATCTTAATTATTTTTATTTTTGTTTCCGATAGCATATAATTGAAATAATATGTATTGATAATAGTGCATAAATTCATTTTAAAATTGTTTTATATTAGCTACATTTTTAATGAAATAATAGTGCAATTAAGAAACAAAAAATTTGCATTTGTGATTTTAATTTTTAGTGGAAACTACTTTTTTTCCATCAGCTTTAATTTGGTTTTTTTTTTTAACTTTAATTATAATTAGTATTTATTAATAATTCATTATCCTTAATAATTAATGTACTAATTACTTTAATTTCATTTTAAGTTTATGATACAGCATTCATTACATTTCCAATAAAAAAATATAATTTTTTTTTTACGAAAATGCTTTAAAATATATATATACTTTATATTTTATTTTTGAAAGATATAATTATAGAAATATATTTAATAAATATATTTTTTCTTTGACAAATACACATTCAATCTCAAAAAAAATTTTTCCCCAGGAGTATTGTTTGAATTCCTTAATTAAAAACTACCTTTGAACCAAAACCTCCTTTTATAAAAAAAATTTTCATTTCGCCCGCAATAGCGTAAACCCTTTTCCCCCGTTTTCTTTTTTCTCTCTCCCCTCCCCTTTCTTCTTTTTTTTTTAAAAATTTTTTTTTTGTTTATAAAGATTTTTTATATATTTTTTTTAAATTTTTATTTTTTTTTTTTTTTAAAAAAAAAAATTTTTTGTGTTGTGGGGTCCCTAATTTGGGGTTTTTTTTTTTTTTTTTTTTTTTTAGTTTTTTCCTTGGAACCCTCCTTTCATATTTAAATTTTTTTTTTTTTAATTTTTTTTTCTTTTTTGATTAACCCCCTCTTAGTTTATCATCTTTTTTTTTTAATTTTTTTTTAGTGCCCCCCCCAACAAAAAAAAAAAAAAATATAATTTTTTTTTTTTTTTTTTTTTTTTTTTTTTTTTTTTTTTTTTTTTTTTAAAAAAAATGAAAACCCCCCCTAAACATTCAAAAAAAAAAAAAAAAAAAAAAAAAATGAAAAAATTATGTTAAGAGACTGAATAAAATGGAGTTGGCTTAGGCAAGTACAGCACTTCAATTGTCCAGCTATTATTATTATATACAACTGAAATCTTAAATTGGATCCCCAAGAGATTGTAAAAAATTTAGAAAAACAACATATATGAGGTAGATAGATGAAATAAAGAAGCTTGTTAAAATGAAAAAAAAATGTGAAACTGAATTAAACTTGGAAACCAACATCTGAAGAAGCCTGATAATGATTGAAAACAATATATATATATACATAAATTTTATTATTATAAATTAGTTATATTATTCAAATTAAGCAAGTAGTAATAATCTACAGAGTAACTACAAAATATAAAGATAATATTTATTATGTATTTTTTCCAATTCATATATGATGCATCCATTTATAGCATAGGAAATAAATATATTTTTTTAAATAATATTTACTGAAAACAAAGAAATTTAAATAAAGTCTTATATATATATTTCATGTAAATATCTCATAAATAAATAAATTTTTATGAAGTATATATATCCAAACCTTATATTAATACAAATACAGAAAAATACTAAAAAAAAGTTTATAACATTCATGTACATTTAATTTAAAAACTTTTAGCTTATTTAAATAAACTTTATTAAATAAATAGAGAATAATTTTAGAATATGTTGATAAAATTAAAAGCATACCAGATACAATACACATTTTCCAAACAGATTTGACTTAAGATATTATTATATATGTAATCCTATCATTTAAATAATGTCATATTTAAAGAGCTTCATAAATAAATAATCAATGCAATAAATATAACATAGATAAATCTCTGTCAGTTAATGTGTTGCAAAACAAAAACAAAAAACGACGGTTTAATAAAAAAAAAAAAAGAAGTGCTTTATATTGGGTATGCATATATAATATATTACTTTTTTGTGATTTTTTTTTTTTTTTGTATATATATTACTGTTTATTCTAATTAAAACTCACTAAAAAAATTACATAAATTGTAGCAAAAATTAAAATAATAAAGTAAAAATAAAATAATGCATTCTTTCATAATATGAACTAATATCAGATATAAAATATAGTCTATCTTCCTCTATATAAGTTTTCCACACATGCACATTACCTATATACATAAATAATACATACACAAATGTTTAAAAAAAAAAATTAAAAAACAAACCTTAACAAAGCTTTAGCTATATAAGGCAAGTGCATTTCTATACTGTGTTCATTTTCATCAGTTTGAATATTCATTCGTTCAAATGCACCAGTTGCATATAATTCTAAATAAACTAAAAAAAAATAGTTCATTATTTTTAAAAATAAATAAATAAATGTTCATATTTTTATTTAAATCAAAAATATATTAAATAAACACAAGTTAAAAGAATTTATTTCTAAAATTTTAATAATTTACACAAATAAAAATATTATACTTATAATTATTAAATCATACAAATCTATACATACATTCTCAAATAAAAAGCTCCTACTTTCAAAAAGCAAAAATGTATATTATTATAATTTTTCAACATTAAAATTACATATATTTTTTAAAAAATTAAATGATAGTTCATAAAAACGAACTTAACTAAAATATTTCAAATTAAAGTTGGGAAGGTTGTATTTGCAGATTTCAAATTTCTTTGTATAACAAATAAGCAGAAAAACAAATATCTGAAATGATACAAAAAATTTATCCACTTGAAAATTTATATATTAGTAATAATTAAATATAGTTCTATAAGATGATTAACTTTTATAGTTCTAAAAGCAAAAAAGCTTTCTAGAACAGTATACAAATAATTTATGCTATTCAGTAGAGATTCTAAAAAAATACTATTTTTATATAACTATATGCAATTGTATATTAATAATTTTTATTAGTCACTCATTAGGCTAGCGATTATTCAATAATGAATAATATTATTTATTATATACAATTGTGTTATATTCGATAAATGCTTTAGATTTAGAAGTCTTTTATATATATATGCAATAAACTGACTTAATATTTGAACCAATAAAATATCAGATTTACAATATTATTCTTCAATTGCAAGCTACCATACTATAAATTATTTCAGATCAATCTATCATTAAGTGAGTTAAAGACTTGAATTACCTAAATCTCCACATCAGATATAGTAATCAACTTTTTCTATTTATATATTGTGATTTGTGTTTTTAAAACTTAAAAAGTGCATATCTCATATAAGGTGGGATAATTTATAACACCCATTACAACAGTAAACATAACACAGTAAAAAATATATATGCAATAAATTAAATACAATGAACCTAAAAGTTGTACCTAACCAAATTTCAAATTTACAATATACTTTTAGATTGCAAACTATCACATGAAAACTACCTCCTAATGTAAAAATTTTCACATTGATACATAAATAGAAAAATTGGATTATTGTGTGCAGTTAGAATTCAGATGTTTCAAATCTTCAGTTCACTTCATGAATGAAAGTTGTTTCATGAAATATACATACAGTGAGAGTTCAATCTAAAAAAATTTATGCCAGAATAGTTCATAATATGAGAGTTTGAAATTGAAGAGTACACTAAATCTAAAATTTGATTGACTTTACAAATGATATATTTCAATCTTTCAATAAATATATATACTATTACCAATCATTTTTCATAGAATACTTCTTTATAACTTTAATTTTTTTTTTTTATTACAGATCAAATATATCTTTCAGTATTTATATATCCATGGGCGTTTTATTTTTATTCAATTATTTGACTTCTTCCACTCATATGCAAAATCTTATTTTTTTTTGAAATTTCAATTACTACTCTTACATTTCAAACATTTGATCAAAATATGCATATATTAACATATGCTATTCAATCATAAATAAGAGTAATGGTTACAATAACTGCACCATATAAATGAACATCAAATAGTGAAAAAAGTAAAATATTATAAAAAATAACCGGTTGTTTTCTCATCCCTGGTGTTCGCCATGGGATGGTGTTGATGCTAATCAAAAACATATACATCTAACGATTCCGGGCCGACCTAAATGATCTATTTGATATAAAAAGATCTGATTTCTTAGATTTGTAATAAAATATTCTACTAACTAATACTATTATATGATGTTAGTCTTTCATTTTTGTAAATATTTATTAATCTTATCTTGTTTTTGAGTTTGTGTGTGTGTCTTTAAAGTTACAGTGTTTTTCTAACTTTTTTTTTTGGACTTTATGTGTGTCTTTTTAAAGTTACGGTACTTTTTTTTGCAAGAGTAAATCAATAATTTTATTCAAAAGCAATACGTAATAAATCAATGTTTATTAATCTTAGATTGTTTTTTAGTTTGTGCGTGTGTCTTTAAAGTTACGGGGCTTTTTCTCATTTTTTTTGGACTTTACGTGTGTTTTTTTTTTTTAAGTTACGGTATTTTTGGTCAAGAGTAAATCAATCATTTTATTAAAAAGCAAGACGTAATTCTAAATCTATCAAAAGTAACGTCATTTATATACTACAATTTAGAATTGATACCTGACTACTATTAGTAAGGACCGTCCACTGAAAGACTCAATTGAAAAATGATACCCGACTAATTTGCTTTCTTTTTTTGGGGACAGTAATGAATCAGAAAGTGAATTGTTTTTGTTAAGTCTGTCTATATAAAAAGGTACCGTTTTTGAAATACTAAATTTAAAAATGATAGACGACTAATTTGGTTTCTTTTGACAGAAATTAATCAGAAAGTGGGTTTCTTTTTTTTTTTTGGTAAATCTTGTATATATATAAAAAAAAACCGTAATTCAAATACTCCATTGAAAAATTAAACCCCATTGAATTTGCTTTCTTCTTTTTTTAGACAGTAATTAATCAGGAAGTGGGTTGTTTTTGTTAGTGTGTAGATATAAAAACTAATCTTATTTTGAAATAATAAATGTAAAAAAAAATACTAATTTTCTTTTTTGGACAAGTAATTACTAATAATTAGACCCAGGGTTGTTTTTGTTTGTGCATATATCTAGCAAAAGTAACTGGTCACGCTCGAATTCTCGCGAAAACGGTACTTTTCGCGTGATCCTTGATTTTTTTCCCGTTCCGCACTCTTAAAAGCAATTTTTGAGGGTTACCCATTCGTAATGAAATCTTCAGGATCTTATTACTAAACTTACAACAGTAAAGTAAGTTACAACACATTAAAAAAAATAGACGTCTTATCAAATTTTAAAAAACTACGAGTGCTTCAAATACACACACTCTCACACGAAACTACAGAG
Source organism: Epiperipatus broadwayi (assembly GCA_028023455.1). NCBI lineage: Eukaryota > Metazoa > Onychophora > Udeonychophora > Euonychophora > Peripatidae > Epiperipatus > Epiperipatus broadwayi. Next base: position 444,784 of record JAQFVV010012532.1, read on the forward strand.
AAAATAGATATTCTACTATTATGAGAAAATGATGAACAAAATTAACTACTACGGCTGCCAATCAAGGCATTTCTTTCTCTTTGCTTTTAGCATTGAAAAAAAAAAGCCATAACCAGCAGCTGCCGGGAACTCTTTCTGTGTTTTATCATAGAAAGAAGTCTCTTTGTGTTGCCTTCTGTCGCCACCGCTTCCGTCCAACATAACGTGAGGACTCTTTTCTGCATTTATAACGTAGAAAAATTACTCTTTTGTTGGGTGAAGGCCGGTGAAACGGTATATTTCTAGGAATTGACCTGGAAATAGCGACATCTTGAGGCGAACACCAGAGATGAGAAAACAACCAAATAACCATCACACGATCAATATTTTTCATTCTTCATTTATTGAGATTTGTAAACATTTCATTTGAAAGTATTAAGGCAATAAAATTCAGACGAGTGGGCTGCTGCGAATTCAACAAACTAGAAATTAATCATGAGTCAGTTTAGCATTGTCAATAAGCATTCATCTTCCTTCAACAATGCTTTGCACTTATGAAAACTGGCAAAAGAAATTGCATAAATCAGATAAAAGTAAACATAAAAGATCAAGAAATGTTTAGTTAATATAATCACCCTTTCATTAAAATGTCAAAAGTGTCTGTTTAGTTTGTAATTGACATTACTAAAATTAGCTCCCAAACTATATCCAAATCTATATAGAAAGAGAAGCATTAATGCTTTTATTTCAAAAACCTTAAAGTGTTGAAATATTTCAAGCCATTAACTTAGATAAAAGAAATGACCACTGAATGAATGCTATGCCATATATTGTTTGGTGCAGTAATAGAGTACTCTAAAACTTAAAATCCATAAATTTCAGTATTCAAATTTCTTATGAATTTCCAAACAATGGAGCCACTTAATAATGTTTTTTTTTTTAAATGAATGTTATGCTGACAATATTTGACACTGATAAAAATCAAATAATCAGAAACACTAGTAGCTGCCAACTCAATGCTTACAGCAATAACAAATGACTACGCAAATCATTATTGTGTGATGCAATTTAAAATGAGAGAAAAAAATAATTTTCATATCATTAGCATGGATAGCAAAATATATTAAAAATTAATTTAAGACTATCATTAAAAAAATTAAATTATCTTTCATTTGTTTATTTTCTAAAATGATTACACTTCATTTATCTATTTCTATTCTAAAAATTCTAAATGATTTAAATCCCATTAGCATTTTTAGTACTAGTATTATCCAATGATAATCTTAGATTCTTGATAAATAATTTTTTTAATTATACAAACTGAATAAAATTTTATCCAAAACAAAAAGCATCATTAATAATTAAAAATTTTATTTATTTCTAACTTGTATTCTTACACTTAATCTTGGATCATTTTAGTGAACATTACACTGAAAGTTGAATTCATTTACTTAAGCAAATTATTCATAAACAAAAATCCCCCCCCCCCTCATTGTTATACTTCAAAAAAAGTTTTAACTGTAACTTGTATTGGATAAATTTTATGAAGTTATATTATTTTTTTACTTATTATTTAATGTGCTTGTAACCAGAATACTTGAATAGTAATCACTGTGAAAAAAATAAATACTATCAATACTCTACTGTTACATTTTCAAATAGTATGCAAAAACACTCTGAAATAAAAGAAGAGATGAATTGCCTCACTACTAAGCATGCTGTTTACAACTTTGAATCATTAGGTACCATCTTAGCATTTGCTCTGGGATTTTTTTCACCCTTGGGCTAAGCACTGAACCGCTAAGCGATAAACCTAACATAACTGCTAATATGTAAAATAGTTATTGTTCATATTATTTTATTTTTATACATATTTTACTCATGTATTTTCTATTATGTTAGAGAATAAAGGCTACTGTAAAAAAGAACAAAACTTTTTAATTAACATATAGCATAACTTTATTATAATTAACGAATAGTATGGAAATAAAAGCTATAAATTACAAACATTACAACCAAACAAGAAAAAAGTATTTAATAAACAAATTTTATATTTTATCTTGCAGATGTTTGAACAATAAATACGCTTAACATTAAATCAAATGTAACATCACCAGGTTAATAAGTAAAATCCAGATTGCTGGTAATGTCTCATCACATATTTTACTCTGAAAAAAAAAGCTACAAAATAAAATAAAAAATTTTAAGGAGCAATCAAAGAAGAAAAAAATTATTTAATTAATAAATACTACACATAAATAGTACACTTTTTTCTTTTTATTTATTTATATTACAGCAAATATTTGGATAGGTCATGAAGTTATAAATCTCCCTATTCACTTATTTACTGTTAATTTTATTGTTCAAACAACTGCAAGATAAAATTGCCATGTATATATTTTTCACACTATTTAGTGAAAAAACTGAAAAAGAAAGCAAATATCTGTAGTTATACTTCCCATTACTGTATTATTTTAATATTACAAATATTTCACTCAAATATTTACTGTTATGCACAAGATCACAAATCTCATTTATGTATTTATTGTTAATATAATATGTATTTAAATATAAAATTCTCATGTATTTCATTTTGTTAGATTTATCACTTAGTATATCAGTTGTGGATCAGTAGCTCCTGTGTTAAAGAAAATTACAAAGACCATATTAAAATCATATCAGCAAGAAATAAATCTAATTTCACTAGATATGATGATTTGTTAGACATTCAAAATTTTATATATATTATATAGTGAAAAAGGCAATAAAATGTTAGCCAAAACAGCTACTTTTTTTTTTAAAAAACACAAATGTATTTATTTTACAATAATATATAGTGCAATCTTTAGCTTTGTCAGAAGCTAAATGCCAAGCCAAGTTTTGTGCCAAAACATTTAAAAAAAAACAAAAAAATTAGTTTAATTTTGTAATAAATTTTTATTAGTGCTTTATAATGTTATAATTTTTGCACAGAAAAATTACTATGTCAGTATTTTATTATTTATATAGCTGTAAAATAATTTTTGACAGCATAAGTGCTTATCATGCTCAAGTCTTTAAATTTTTAAATAGCTGGTAGATTAAAATGGCAAATAATGCATTTTCAAGTTAATAATATTATTTTATTCCTAGTTTAACTATTAAAATGTTTTGATTAAAAAGCTTGGATTAATCCTATATTTTGGTTATCTAATATTTTAGTTCATTTTAATTTTAACACAAAGTATTCTAATTAAATATTTTAAATTCATTTGTATAGAAAGAATTTAATAATAATAAAAATACAATTTTAAAGTAAGAGATAAGTGAATGTTGAATGACTAAATAAATATTATATCTAACATTATTTATTTTGAAATATTATTTAATATCCAGTTTTAAAAAGACAATTTAAATAATCTATTCTAAAAAAACTTGCCTGAATTAAATCAATGGTAAATAAGTGTATTAAATGTTATCTGTAATATGTTTTATTTTAAATTCAATGTAAATTTCAGTTATGTAATATTTTTGTTTCATTTTAATGTTTAAATAATTATTTTATCTGCCTCCAGAAAATGTTTTTAAATTAATTTTTAATTATCTAGACAAAATTGATTTTATTTTAAAATATGAATAAATAATTAATTAATATTTTGTTGCCAATCTTTCCAGGTTACATTACATCAAGGATTTGAATTAATCAAAGTTTTGTAAAATGGTCACATGACTAAGAGTATAAATGTGGAACGAACATCTGACCTCATTTATTCTTTATTTTTACTCTTCTTTTTTCTCTTTTCAATCATTTGTAACAGTTGAATTTTAAAAACTCCAATTAAGTTTTTAAAAGTGAAATTTTCTTTAAATTTTATTATTTTTTAGCTTAAGTTGTTATGCTAAATAACAATATCTATGCGTAATTATCTGAATTGAAACACCAAAGAAATTGAAATCTTCATTTCCCAGACATCTTTATTGGTAATATAATTTTATTATTACAATATTTAAAATGTCATCTTTTAAAATTTTTGCATTGGAGAAATATTATTATTATTGCCATTACAATATCACAAGAGATATTGTCAATTTCAAGATCCATAAAAATGTCTGTTTTACATTTAAATTTGTCATAATATACTTAAATTCTTAGCAGCAATAATGTTATTAAAAGTATTAATAATTTCCTGATATTTTACTTAAAATACTCATTGCATATCAAATATTATCCAGAATTTATTTACTTCAAGTAAAGAACTTTTAATTCTTAATTCTTAGGATAAAGATTATATATTTTGTTATGATGATCATATATTATCACATTTAAAAAAATTTATTTAAAACTACAAAAGAAATATTTAAATCAATAATTTTATACTTCAATAAAAAAAATGTATTTGTGTTTATTTAAATGAAAGACATTATACTGTTAACTTATGACAGCACAGATAAAAAATTTAATTATTATGAGTGTTTTCTCCCCTTTCTCAAGGCAGGAATAATAATAAAAAAATCAACTTGCTATAAACTGTTTAATAAATATTATGTGAGATTTAAAAGTTTTTCACTTAACAAGGACATATAAAATATACCTGCAAAAAGACATAATATTTAAGTGAATTTAAATTATTTTCTGTATGTATATATTTTATAATGCCTGCAATATTTTAAATCCTGCGAGCTCTCTTTTTCTCTCCCTGAGCATTACTATGGAGACCACTGTGGTTATAAATATATTTGAAATAAGTATTTTTCTCCTGCAAATATTTTGTTGGCTGAATATGATTTAACAGAAATATTCTACTATAAAATATTATTATTATTACAAATTAGGATAATTTGTATGATGGATTAATTTCGAAATTTGAATTTAAATACTAGTCAACTATTTATTGCAACTTAATAAACATATATTGTAATTTGAATTCATGGACCTAATTAAATGGCATAAATTTATCTTATTATTTGCTAGCATAATTATCTGAAATTTTCATTAAGGATATCTAGAAAGTACTTTTATCTTTTAGATTTTATATTTTAATTATGATGCATTTTATGTTGGATATATTTGCTGTTCACAAGACTTTGTTGCCAAATATTCATGTTCCTATTCCAGTTTAATGGTTTATGGGAAAAAGCATGACTTTATTTAAATAGTAAATGGTTAATTTACTTGTACTTATGATTTTTGCATGTTTCATTTCAGCTGCATAGTATTTTCATATTGTATATGATATACTTTGAAATAAGTTCTCAGAATAGCAATCTTTTTGTGTAATAATATGAATTATTTATTTATAAAGGCATATTGTTATGGTGTAAGCTGATTAGGTAGATCTATATTTCTATTATTTTATGCTTATTTATTGCCTAGAGTTAATGGAGATATATTTAGCATTAATCATTATCATCTATAGTTTTTCACATCCGTTAGCTGTATTTTGTTAGACAGTTGCTGTAGTCTCTTCATTTAGGGATGCTTACTTATACCAATATATTTAAAGATGGTAGCGTGTCTCATTATTTTACTAGCTTAGCATTGTCTCTCTTATTTATTGTCTTGCTAGCATATGTATGCTCATATGCATATATTTTGGAGATAGTAGCTTAGGTTCTCTTATTTAAGGCAATCCTATTTAATACTTTGTCCTGAAGTGCATTCTCATTATTTATCCTAACTAATGACAAAGTTCTAGATCCTTTATTAGCTCTCAAAAGTAGGTGCATTTTTATGAGCAATAACATCATTTTTTTTCTTTTTGCCTTAGTTAAGTATTTGAAGATAGATTTTGTTTATAGTATGTTTAGTAAAGCATGTGTAATATTTTACCATGGTTTTGCCTGGCATTTTAATAGTTTTTATCAAACTATTGAGCAATTTCAACTTTAACTTCATAGCATTCTTGGTTGACTTACTTGTGAAAATAGATGTGTAAGTCCTACATTTGAGCTTTGCTAATAATGAAGACAAAATACAATAAATATTTTAAAATTTTACAATTACCCCATTTATATTAGCTTTTTAAGTAGATTTATTCTAAGGTATCCGAGTGTAATACTTGATTAGGAATAAATAGATTATATACATGTCTTATCATTCCTTCATCACTAGATTAGTAAGCTATTATTATTATGTTAAATATTCATAAAAAAGGGGGCACTATCTATGTAAAGGTTATTATCATTCTATGATTGCATTGAGAAGCGAGAACTTTTTGATAATTAACCAATAAAAGGTTTATTTTTATCTGCTGGATTATTTTGCTTAATGCAATTAATTTTTTTTTATTTATAAAACATGATGTAAAAGTTTTAATCCTTCTATCATAAATTTTGAGAAAATAAGGTTGGGATAGCCTTTGGTTATGTGGACTAAGAATATATTTAGTATTTGTAATTTTGTATTTATTTTTCTGTAGAATATTTGTTTTTATTATTTAAGAAATGTCTTAGTCGTCTGTTCACATCATTTCACTTATCAACCAGAAATCACTTCACTTTTAAGTACTTAAAAAATATTGTAAATTATTTTAAAGTGTATTTGTTAAGAGTACATGAACATCAAAGCTAATAAGTCACTTTATTGAATTATTTAATTAAATATTAAATTTATATCTAAGAAAGATCTATTTTCCCAAATAAAGAATTATAATTTGATTTATCATTTTGGATCACTTTAATTAATTTGATTCGCTTCTTTCAAATCACTGAGCATGTTTATTTTAAAATCATTTTCATATTTGAAGATCATATTTATTATTCTATGATAAAAATTAATTTTACAAGTACCCCATTTATTATATTAGATTGGCTATCTTAATATAAAGCTGAGCACTGATTATATATATATGTGTAAGGATAGTAATCTAGACCAACTGATGATTGCTGGTTTAGCATGGGTCAAAGTCAGTTTGAATCCTGCATATATTACATATATAAATGCAAGTTTAAACCTGTACAATGTATTAATTAGATGTTTAAGTAGATTTATTCTAAGGTATCTGAGTGTAATACTTGATTATTCATTATCTTATTCTAAAATTAAGACATCATATTTTATTTTATTTAAGTTAATGAAAGTATTGTTATTATCATACTTGTGATAAGACATTAGTTTAGGATTTCATTCAATATTGAATAAATCTAAAGAATCAAATGATTTTATTTTATAATTAAATGAGATCATCTTACCCAGAAATATTTTTGAATTTAATTTTGCTAACTACATCATTTAAATTTATTTTAATAATGAAGAACTTATTCAAAAGATGGACGTTATGTGGAAAGATTTGCAAAGAACATTTCTAAATTTTATAACTAAATATAATGATTTTGTCTAATTGTGACAAGGAGATACTGTAGAGATGGATTAAGTGCTAATTGTAATAGATATTTGTAGAAAAAATTTAAATGATTTCAAAAGCATATACTTACAATATTAAGTCTTTTATTGATGCTACAATTGAAATGAGATTTTTCTTCCTCTTGGGTTAATAATATTGTTTATTACTTTCATAATATTTTATTATAAATGCTTATCCCTGTGTATTTTTTTATTGTAGCATATGACATTTATATTATAAACTCACTGACCTTAGCTATCATATAACATTTTAACTTATACATTATGTAGTATTGTTTAACTGAGGTTGGGTTTTATACGCACCACCAGTTAGCTTGGTCTTGTCTCGGATCTTCGTTCATTATTCATTGATTACAATTTGGATCTCCAACCATTTGCTGTGTAGGTTATAATATACACGATATATTTGTGCTCTATACCAAATAGCTTGATATAAATGCAAGAATATTTATAAATTTCATAAAAGCCAAACACTTCAATTAATTTAACAACAAAATATAATTATTTGAGACAGTAATCAATTGTTATAAAAATATTTAAATATATTCAACACTATTTCATTCCACCTTATAAATTTAATATAGCCTGTATATACCTTCTATATATTTATGCTAAATAAAATACGGCTTATTAAAAAAAACAATCTTTTGCAAAAAAATTGATATTCAAACAGGATTTATTACTAATAACACAAAAGTTTTAATAATAAATATAATTGCTAACAATTAAAATGCCACTTTATATTTATAAAGTAATTATTAAATGTTGTAATTAGAGATAGGTTTAGGCAAATATATGGATCATTACAAACATCGAATTTCCTGAGTATAAAAAATATTTTTTAAACACAAAAATATAGTATTTTCATTTATATATAACTTTAAAGTAATCAAATTCTTGTAAAAAATTATAAATTGCAATTAATTTGTAAAAGAAAATTTATGCCAAACTTTTATAACCTGTTTTACTAACAAAGCTAGAACTTAATAGGAATAATACTAAATCTTGTGGAGTTTAACCAATAATGTATTAAATACATTTTCCACTTTCGATAAAATATAATAATTATAACAGTACAGATACTTTATACATTTAATTACTCTTAGTATGATCATTAAACTCCGATTTTAGTCAACTACTGAAAAATTTTAAAAAATGCATCACAGGATCTTACATTTCAAAACTCGCAATCAATTCTTATACTATACAAAACAGATTTATATATATCATTATTTATTTTAATGAGTGAAAATTATTTAAAATAATAAATACATACTTACTATCTTGATCTATAGGAAGGTCATATAAAGGTGTCACATATTTAACAGTTGGAGATAAAGCACAGCCGGTAAGCCGTACATGATGGGACGGACCCAAAATAAATACACGTTTTCTAAAAAGTTAAAAAAATTATTTATTACTAATAATTTTATAGAATTTTTATTTCCTATTTATAGGCATACATAGTGTATTTGATTCAATAAAAAAAAAAATTTTTTTTTATATTCTTTATAGCTATTAATACACGAGATTAAATAAAATAAATGTCCTTAAAATTAACAATCTTTTACAATAAATATATAACAGAGAAATAAATGTACGTACCAATATAACATTTTCTTCTTTTATACAAAGAATCTTAAAAAAGTAGTAAGAAATATCTGACAGAAAAATGTTATCAATTTCATAAACACATAAGGAAAAAAATTCATATTTAGCAGTTTTAAAGATTGTTAGTGCACCATTGCTGCAACATCTGTAGAAAATTGTGAAGTTATTTAATATCTTAAAATCCTCAGTCTCGAAGATAATAAATGCAAACAACTAAAAAAATCAGAACAAAACTCACTAAAACTAATTATTATCAAAAATAAATGCTTATTAAGAAGAATTGGTGAAAATTGCAAAAATGATAGTGAAACAATTCAAAACCAGCTAGAAAAAAATCATTGCAAAAGTCAAAAATATCTGATTGCTTCACTTCCAATCAAAACAATTCAGCTTCAAAGAATATTAATTTCAAACAGTTTTTGATATGAATGAATAAAAAATATATTAATGGCTAATTAATGGCATGTGAATAAAGATTAACTAAATAGTTAGTTTCTTGGAAAAATTAATAATATGAGCTTCAATCTAAGTTTTGAATGTATCAATCTACTATTTGGTAAATCATGTTGAAAGTTTATCATAAACTTTGACGAATCTTCATTATATTTTTCCAACAATAAAAAGAATTTATGTCTGGTAATCATAATAATAATATAAACTCTGAAAATCAGTTTGTCTCTTCTTAACTATTAAACATAGTGATGGAATTTATATGATTAGGGCAGCTATATCATAATAACATTTTGTTCAATCATTGCAATGCATGAGTGTATTATAGATACAAATGATTTAAACATTTGGAATACTAAATTCAAACCATGGTATGTTTCCAAATAATACTGTCATCTTCCAAAAAAACTCATCAATGCATCTAGTCCAATCAAATATTGGCTTGAGAAACATAAGATAATATACACATTATCCAAGTGACAGGTTTAATTATTTAAGAGCTTCAATAGGCCAAGAGTAAGAAGTCAATATCCTTCACTAATAACTCTCAGGGAATCTGAGTTTGTTTTTTTCATGAGAAATGGCTTAATATTCTTTTCAACACTGTTCAAATCTTAATTCCAATCATGTAGAATACAAGCAGGTTTTGATCCAATCAATGGTTCTATATCATATTAACAAAATATCACATTTCTCCAATGTTTTTGTCTAATCCCTATATTGACACTTAATATTAGTCTCTTGAATTTTATATTTTGCATCAAAATATTATCATTACCAAGTAGTAATTTCCCAAATCACATTGTAATATCAATTTAAGTGTCATTTTGTCTACAAAATTATTTTATTTGATTGCCACCACTTACAAAAAAAAAAAAATTCAATCAAATTCAAACAACTCAGCAAAGAAATGAACAGACCAACTTTTCTTTCCTGCAATTAGTAAATATAATCAAAATATTTTAAAATCATATGCACTCTTTTCTATTAAGTAATGTTAAACAATTATCTTTTATCTGTGAAAATATTTGTATATATAATACTATTGAAAAATAAGACTAATTAATTATCCAAAAATAAGTAAAAAACCAAATGGGAGTTTGAACAGAAATAAACCTTATAATCCATCTATAAGGAAAAGCAATTTAATATAAAACTAATCTATATTTCTATATTATTATATAAATGTGAAAGTTTATTTGTTTGTAATTTTATAATTCAACAAATACTGCATCAATCTTGAAGAATCTTGCACAATTTTCATTCTTTTTTTTTTGCATAGAATTTTATTAGCAAATAAATTTTTGCTTTGTTTTAAAAAAAAATGTGTAATTTGCATTATAAAAATGTGTGGAAAATCTATCACAACTGTTTTTGAATGACATCATAAAAACAAAAAAAGAAGATAACGCTGATTAAAAAACTACAGAATTGGAAAAATTTTTAAGAGAAAAATATAGTTTTTAGTAAAGCAAGATAAAATTTGATTTTGCACCATGTGTTTAATGACAATTTAGATCAGTTATAATAATGAATTTCTAATTAATAATTTATAAAGCGCATACTCATTACGTAAGTAATATATATTAAGGCTATAAACTTTAAGACTACGTGACAATAGGGACCTCTACAAATCTAAACACAAGATTAATGACTTTAAAAGACAAGAGCTGATAAACTTAAAATTTTAGTTTAAATATATATTTAACATGTTAAAGTAAAATTTAAAATGGCACAGATACAGCAAGAAAATTAACTACTGCATTTGATAGACTTTTACCATTTCCCTTTAAGTATTCTTATGTGATAAAGTAAGTTTTAAATATATTTAATTACACTTAAGAAAAAAATTGCATATTGCCTGATTTTAAAGATATTAATCTCCATTAAATAACTAAACTACTAATATAGATATAATAAAAAGATAGACGAAATATAAGAAAAAAAATAAGTGTAGAGACTTAAAATATGTGAACTTACAATAAATAAAAAAAAAAAAAGTAACTTTTCTACAATATAGAAAAAAATATTTTTTTTCTCGATCCTTTGCTATGGCTGTGTGTTTTATTATATTTAGTTCAAATTTAAACAACAAATCAATAAAAATAAATGAAAGCAGTAGCCTTATATTATTTATATTCGAAAAAAAAAGTTGATTTACAATAAAAGTTGGATTTTCTACAGTGTCTTATAAATTACTCGAGACAATATTAATACTTACTTTTAAAAACAATAGCAATGTGTGTAATAAATTAACTATTTTTTATTAAGTGATTCATAAATTATATACTTCAAAAAATATTTTTATTATTCTTTATATATACAATACAATACAATATTTTACAATTTTTATGGTAAATAGCAGAATAGATTACTACAAAAACATGCATTGATTCAGAGATGGCACTTTAGGTAAGTTGGACAGAATGTCACCTTTTTATCTAAAAACACATATTACAATTACCATCATTGTCAATGATAATATTTATTAATGAAATTTATTAATCAAACCATACACAAGCATAAAAATGATTAAAGAATTAAATACTTATGCCATTGCATAAAAGAAAACCAACTATCTCATAAATTTGCAAAATTTTAGCCGGTAATAGTCGATTAGACACACACACGCTGCATGATGGCGTTGTTGCTATGTAAAAACAATAAAATATGAACGTTCCCAGGTCATACTTTTTTGGGATTTTCTTTCTTTTTTTCATATAAAAAACAAACAAACACAGAATTTTGACTTTTTCAATATTTTTTTTTATTAACCTCAACAATTTTAGAAAAAAAAAAAATCAAACACAGAATTTGTAGTTTTTAAAGATCTTTTTTTATTAACATCAACAAATTTACAACTTATTACGGTTTTTTGGGGGGTTTCTTTTTTTTTTTAAATTTAAAACTTAGTACGCTTTTCTTATTATCATCAACAAATTTTCAATTTATTATGGTTGTATTTTTGTTTCCTATTTTTGTTTAAAAAAGTAAATCCTAAAGTTAGTAAGCTTTTTTTTTTTTTGGTTTCGCTTTTTTTTTTTAATAACATAAACAAATTTAAAACTTATTACAGTTTTTTTTTTTTGGTTCCGCTTGAAACGATATTATTTAGCCATCATCCCGTTTCACCTACTATGTTCCATAGTAGTTAGTATCTTTTCCACCAGTTCGAACCCTCACAGTCCACATATATAATCAGAATAATTTATTTTGATATGTAAGAGTGTATATTTACGTGTATGTGCGGATATATGCGCACATTTAATATATTAATGTCTGTATGTGTATAATGTATACGCAGTTATAAATTTAAAATTAATAAAATAATACAATTAAATTAAGTTGTGTGAAAACTATTATATGTGTGTAACCACTTATACATATATGCGAGAGAAGCTGTAATGCAATATTTAAAGAAGCATTACAACTCTCTTAAATTAATGTAAATTTGAAATATTATCAGTTAAAAACTCTTTATTTAGATGCATTGGTATATAAATTTCAATCCCTGGGATAGTCTCACACACATATATAATAAAATATTTACAAATGAAACTTTTTTTTTAAAAAGTTGTAAATTCTTGGAAAATCATCTGTAAGCAATCAGCAACAACCGAAATCAACTGGCATATGGTAGTTTCACGGAACGAAATTATAGAATTTTGCGTACCCTAACTTATTAGCATGGCTAATGTGTCTGGGAAGCACATACGTGCATTTATGCCTTGCTGTATGTTTCTTATATGAATGGGCTTCTGGTTTTAATGGCCATCTCATCTACTTAGTTCGGACAGCTCTTCTTTAGAACTGGAACACGAGGGTCCACATTGTTTTATAAGCTGCTCCGATCACCTCTAGTAATATATATATATCTGAACTCAAACTACAAACCTCCAGTTCATCCCTCCATAATGTAATAAGATTTCAGCATTGATCTGAATATGTAGTCTGGTTTCGTACATACATAATCTGCATAGAGTGCCTATTGCAGCTCATTAAATATTACTGAATGATCTTTATTAAATGTTATGGTGATAAATCATCATTCTTGCAAACATAATATGGAGGGCATAGTAAAATAAGGTATGAATAGACCGTAGTTTATTAAATTTGTAATAAACTCTTTTAAATTATAGTGCATCAGATGAGATTCTGTTCTCAAACTTGCTCATCATAATTACCCACCTGCGTGTGTCATTCAATGCACTAATGTTTATTTAATCTATATTTAAGAATTAAAATATATTAGATTATAATCAATGTATTGCATATCTTTCGTAGTCCATTCCAAATCTTAGTTAAATTCCTTAATACTAGCGTTAATTATTAATGTATGCATATAGCTTGAACAAATTTGTCGTTAATTGCGAGAATCAAACGTCTAGGTTTTCCTGCGCCGTGTTCTTTGTCTCGTTGAGGTTATTGAGAATACGTTATTGACACATTACCTCCTTCAAAGTACTGATTCAGACATACCCTTTGACAAAGTTTTTGCACCTTAAAACTTGACTACAGAAGTGTGTAAACCCTCCGATGATTATTGTTTGGTCAAATCGTGTGATTTCAATAAAAAAAAAATTAAGTTTTATTTACAATTAACGATTTATACATAATTGTGAACACACACCCTCACACGACACCGTAAAAATATGTGAAGTGTGCGAATTTGCATAAATAATTTACTGCCATGCGACAACGCAGCCTACAATGTGTAGTACAACAGAACTGTTGTATACATATAACACATGGCTGCGAAAATACATTCGGCCAAGTAAACAGCCTTTTATATGTTTTAGCACATAAATCACGCTATCACATAGCATATAACTAATCAACAAATACCTTTTAGCCAAGAACAAGAACATCATCAGGTGACCCTAGAGATTGTCTTATTTCCCCTCCCCATATATAAACATGATAATGATTTGTTAAATTAGAAATGCATGATAGTATTCAAGAGATAAATATATATATATATATCTTGAAAAATACATAAATACCTAAGTATTTCAAATAAAATGCCAGGAACTGTAACTCTTGAAACTTAATTACCATATATATATAAATATTATATGCAATTATTCAAATTAGAAATGCATGACTCTGATCAATAGAATGGAATTTAAGAATAAAAAAGCTCTTGGAAAAAAAAAAGGGGGTAATACAACATCTTTGATCCACACTGCCCGATGGCGCTGTTTCTACACTAAAGCACATAAATATGCTGTTTACAAGACTGCTCATCTGTTTTACGGCCTGTAAACTGTTCAAACACTCAAGATGTTGAAGTGCACCCTTCCCCAACATCTCTAGCATGTGAACATTATTATTAGCAACGAGTATGGGACTTTCTGTATAGACATTAGTCTTGACTATTCGACATCGTATGATATGAAGGTGTGTTTTTTTGTAATGACTAAAATTATATTAGAATGTTTTTTAGGGGGGGCTTGTTAAATGTATTGTAATTGATGTGAGTTACTACAAATTGTAACTAATGATCAAACGCCCCTACTTTCGTCCTCAGGTGTCCAAATGCACAAAATGAGGAATGTAAATCACGATTCGGCAAAGTTCACGATAAAGTTTTGCACTTGTCAATACTTTTTCGAGATCAAAACAACAGTTCAATGGCAGACGATCGTCTGGCGTTTCGATTTGCCTACTACAGAAGCAGATGAGGTGGCCTTTCTTCAACAGAGAAATATTCTCCTCACCCAGAAGAACTGCGTTTGTGGTTGTTTAATGAAAGTAAGGTGTAGTGAACCCTGTCAAATGAAATGTGGAATTGCGGCAATGTCGACGAAGGTGTTCCATTCGTCATGGAATGTGGTTTGAGGGCTGCCAAATGTTTTTTTTGAAAGCGTTACGGCTAATTTATTACTGGAGCCGGGATGAGCTCACAGTAAAGCGTATTGCAGCTGAATTACAAATGTGTGAGAAGGCAGTAAGGCATGTGACAATAGCTGTTAGAGAATTGCGTCGAATCAGTGGTCCCGGTATGACAGTGGAAGTCGATGAGATGATGTTCAGTCAGCGGAAACACAATCAGGGCAGAATCCTTCCGCAACAATGGATTTTTGAGGGTATCTGTTGTGAGAAAGGCGATTGTTTTATAGCATCTGTAGACTCCCGATCTGCCAACATCCTTACACAGTCCATCCGTGAGAACATTATGCCTGGTTCAGCACTTATTCTGATTGCTGGAAAGGATACAAAACTTGTGAATTGGAGGCTTCCGGATATCACCACTCAACAGTAAATCACAAATACAAATTTTGTGGACCCTGACATTGGTGTGCATACCCAGAACATTAACGTCTTTGGGGTTCTCTCAAGTGGCGAAACAAGCGAACACGAGGCACAAGAAGAGAACATCTCGATAACTATATAGCCGAATTTCTGTGGAGATGTCTACAAAAAAAACAAGACGTGTTCCGTGCCATCTTAGATGAGATGCATTTACTGCAGTAAAATTATCTATTTTTGTTATTCTTTTTTTTTTTGTCTTTTTGGTTTGTTTGTTTTTAAAACACATAAAAAATATGTAAATACCCAAAATTTATTCAAAATATATAAATTAATTTTTGATGTATTTATGAATAAAAACACGTTAAATGAACCCCAAAAAAAATGTTTCAAAAACCAAAAAATAATTTTTTTTAAAAAAAAGGGTACTTTAAAAAAAAAAAGACCGGAATCAAATTTTTTTAACAACAACTTTTAAAAAAAAGACCAATGTTTTAAAAAGCCTATTAAAAAAAAATTAAAAAAATACATTTATTTATTTATTTTTTAAAAAAAAAAAAACCGGTCCAAAAAAAAGTCCAAACAAAAAAAAAAAAAGAAAGAAAACATTACAAAATAATAATAAAATCAGCCTGGTAAAGTTATATTTATTCGTTTTTCACTAGCAACAGCGCCATCGGACGGTGTGGATCAATAGATGCAGTATTACCAAAAAATGTATACTTAAATAGATTATAACTTCTAAATACCATGCCAGGAACAAATTCCATGAAACTAATTATTATTTGTAATTAATCGATTTTTTTACACGTTTTTGAGTTTTAACATGTCTTGGATATATATATATCAGAATGCATGCTTAATAATTAATAATACTAATAGTTTATCATGTGACAAATATATAATAAAATACTAAAAGTTGATTATTCAGTAGTATAACTGATCGTAAAAAGTTAAATTTTTTGCAATAAGGCTGTTGATAAATCGTGCATTACTGTTTTATTTAAATAGTACGTAAATATAGAAGCTGTGGAAACAGCTACATATTGCATTATATTATTTTATTCTAACTGAGAGAAAACATGGGTACAGTGAGTAATAAGTAAAGGAAAAAAATATATAATAGCAAAAATCACATGAATCAAAGAAATGTTGGCAATACTCATAAATATCTGTCCCTAGAATATAACAGGCATCATTTCAGAAAAATAATTCTAATCTTTATCATGCAGAAAAAATTCTATTAAATGTATATTCTATGAACAAATTTTCCTATATCACTAGTATAGATAAAAACAGAATTTATCAGTTTTAAATGCTAAAATAAAGCAAAGTTATAGTTCTGTTCTTGATCAGCTTTTGAAGTAATACGAGTAATTACTTTCTTTAGAGAGTTTTATATTTTAAGTTAAATTCTGCTTCACATTGTTAGCAGCATTCATTTATGAATCATAGCATATATAACATTTAATGGTGAATTCTAAGTTCTGATTATATTTTATATATGATTTTTTTTTTTTCCAGTTTTGTCTAAAAATGTTTTAACTATAGCATATATGCTATGTTTTTGCCTAATTTATTTTTTAAAAATTTCTAATTTTTCCTAACTTGAAAATTCAGGGAAAATAGTTCAAGATTAAGAAAATCTCAATTCAAGTCAATAAACTAGTACAATAATGGATTTAAGCAGAAAACATTATATTTTGGAGTATATTACCTTAATGGCAAAACATAATAATGTTGGTCTTAGACAAACAAATTTCCCTCTTTTAAAGACAACATTAACAAACAAAATTTTTAAATTACTTCACTACTAATGCTTCTATCGCATACTAATCTAACCTGATCTTCCTATCTAATCATGAGATCAGAATAGTTACGTAACAAAAGATAATAAAATTAGGAGTAAGTCGACAATATACACAGTGATAGTTCTCAATTTATAAACATGATTTCTAATTACAAAAATTTCACTCCAAAAACTTGAATTTAATTATATTAATAAAAGCTTTTGCTAAAGTTAACAATTTTCCCAATATCTATTATTTAATTTGCACAACTAGTTTTGCATGTGCAGATAATCTTTTTATTTCTGTCCAAACAGAAGATATAAAAATTACAAAAAATGCAAGATGAAGAAAGTGACAGAGAAAAATATAAAAAAACTAAAATTGTTTTAGTTAGTAAGAAAAAGATAATAATTCACTAGAGAGTCTTTTCCATGAATATAATAAAATACACACATCCATTAATTATAAAATATATATTAAACAATATATATATATTAATTATAAATTATGGCATGATGGTAATTGAGTCTATAACGAATATGATCACAATCACAATTTTCTTTGTACTACGAATATAAAATCTAAATAAAAACTCTAGAATAAAATTCAAATAAAAAAAATAAAAAACAAAATTTATAAATTAATTTCATAATTTATATATAAATCAAATAATTAAGTACATTTGTTAAATAAAGGTATTTTTTAAAAAATAAAATTTTTATTAAAATTTAAATTTTTCATACAGCATAGAACTGAGGCAAAAAAAAAAAAAAGCGCAATCAGTCTATTTTTTGGCACAATCCATGTCTCTTGAATGAACAAACTAGATATATTTATTAAAATAGAAAAAATATCAAAAAAATGCTATTAAAATTGTAAACAAAATATACTTTTTATATCTTAAAAATAATAAAAATAAATTAGAAACAAATATAAGATTGCAGTTTATCTACATAAAAAGATATATTTTAGTTTTAAAAATAACTTATCATTAATAGAAATCAATAGATATTTATGAAATGTATAAAAAAAATTAAACAATGTATTCAATATCTTGGTTTAAAATAAACAAGCTTCTTTATTTGCTTGACAGAAATTGATGGTTTTATGCAAAACAAAAAAAAAAGAATAGAAGTGATTTTTGCTTTAGGTTTATATCACCATAAACTAGAAGAAAATCATCATAGTAGTTTGTCAGTCTAGAATCGCATTACGTATATATAACTGTCACAAAGTTTTTTAGCAACAAAATTATTTCATATTTCATAAAAATAATATATATATATATTTGATGTAAAAAGGCTTAAATAATATAAGCACTTTATTATTAATGTCAAGGATTTCTAAAAACAAAAATTTAGGTCAACAAAAAGATAAATATAGCTAATAGAAGTTCGGTTTCGCATAATTAAGATTGCAAAAAAATTATTTGGATTACTTAAATATACATCCCTAAAAATAATTCAATTATCACTTAGAAACGGTACACTAAAATTTTAATCAATTTATCAATTAATGAATGGTTATCAATATTTTTATTGACAGAATATTTAACTAATAATAAATGTAAAATAGTTATTTGCATGAAAAGAATCAAGGTTAAAATGAAAGAAAAAATCATGATTATGTAAATCACTTGTAGTTCTCACTTCAAGGTCTTTTAATTTTTTTTTTTTAATCTATTTAATAGATTTATTGAAATATTTCTGTAATTACATTTTATTTGCACATTTATCATTTAACTGATTCTTGATGCTCTACCGCTGATTAAAACATACATCCTAATTATGAAGTTACTTCAGATTTCTTTATATAGCAAAGTATGTTTTTTAATTAATTAATTAATTAATTATGAATTAAAATACATTCAATAAATGTCTGCTTTTGCAGAGAATATTAGTCATTGAAAATGTAAAAATAAATTTGATATTGTATTTATATCTGTATTAATATTTACTGAAGAATATGTATTAAATATAGATTGTCAAAATATAATTTTATACATATGGCTGTTTTTATTTTTAAAAAATTTTTTAAAACAAGATCAATTAGTGCTTTAATTTAAAAGAGAATACAATTAATGTTATTTGAATTTCTATATAAAAAAAAATATTCAAGATTTTAAGTAAAATATTTAATTTAAAATAATAATCTTTAAATTATTTAACAAATATGAATTTAGAAGATGCCTTAAACACTCATAGTAGTGAAAGTATTATAATCGCCCAATGCAGTGTGATAATACATGATTTCTCCTTAGGAATCTCAAGAGTCAATATACCCAAAAACTCTTTATCATTCTCTATTCAAGATATATTCTAAAATTTCTTATCTATTTACATTCTGTCCCATTTCCATATCATCTTTGTTCATTCAATAACTTTAGTTTTAAAAACATTTTTTCCATTATCTAATTCCAACATAAAAGCCAAATGCATTTTTATTTCATTCACTTAATTTGGACTTATTATTTGCAGTATTTTTGATTATTGTAATAATACATGCTCTCTAAATTTCTACATTTTATTACATAATTTATGAAACAAATTCTCCAAGTTATTCCACTTTTAATATATTCTCTTGTTGCTTATTCCTGCTCAAGCTTTAAAAAATAAAACACAAAATGTGTATTATTATAAAACAATGCACTCACAATATTCCTTAAAAAAAATACAATAGTTTTTTTAAACTGGAAAAGATCTTTCCAACAACCCTTCATAGATGAATAGTAAAACAATATTCACCAGGGTTGGCTAATTGTCAGATAATGAAGTTTTTGAGTGGTTTTCCATCATCTAGTTTTATTCACTAATTAAAGATAGTTAAATACAATACCCATTTTCTGACCAATGTTGAATAATTAGCTGACTTGATATGGACCAGCTATTTGAGGGGGGGGGGGTTTCTTATTTATATTAGTAAATAAAATCAAGTCATACATTACGTGACTCAATTTGATAAGCTTGTATTACAAAATAAAATAATGAGTGTGCTAATAGCTCTAAACAAACTTTATCAATAAATGCCGCAAGAGAAAGCATTTAAAAAACACTATCTAAAATTATCCCCAAACCAGTTTCGAACTAAAGGTTCTCGTCAGTGAGGCACTAGGATATTCACACTAGATCCAAAATACCAACTCAATGCAGCATTTATCTGATACTTCACTATTAAGTAAAAAATGTGAAATTTTCAGACACATATCTTCAAATCCAGCTATCTAACTCAAATAGCTTAATGGGTCTGAATAATTTTCAGCTACACCATATATTAATAGCCTTAGCAATATAACAACACTTAAAACTCAAAAGCAAAACTATAATAATAAATAAAATCAAGTCATAAATCACATGACATAACTTGATAAGCTTGTATTACAAAATAAAATAATGAGCGTGCTAATAGCTCTAAACAAGCTTTATCGATAAATGCCACAGAGCAAGCATTTAAAATCTCTAAAATTATCCCCACCCCCAAACTGATTTCAAGCTAATGGCTCTCATAAATGAGGCACTAGGAAATACAAACACTAGATCCAAAATACCAACTCAAGGCCAGCAATTATCTGATAACCATTAAGTAGAAAATCAGAAATGTTCAGACATCTATAGATTTTCTGGAGATTTTAAATGCTTTCTCTTGCGACATTTATCGATAAAGTTTGTTTAAAGTTATTAGCACATTCATTATTTTATTTTGTAATAAAAGCTTACCAAGTTAAGTCATGTGATATATGACTTTATTTTATTTACTATTACAGTTTTGCTTTTGAGTCTTAAGCAATGTTATATTGCTAAGGCTATTAATATATAGTGTAGCTGAAAATTATTCAGACCCATATAGCTATTTGAGTTAGGTAGCTGGATTTTGAAGACATATAAGTGTCTGAAAATTTCAGAATTTCTAATTAATAGTTAAGTTTCAGATAAGTGCAGGCCTTGAATTGGTATTTTGGATCTAGTATCTGAATAGGATTGGTACTTTAGTCTTTTTAAGCTATGACGTATTACGCTAACATGTTTTCTGCCGATAAGATTTCATCGAAGATTAAATGAACGATGCCATGGCAACAAAGACACTGGCATGATTAATCCATGAGAATGCTGATTTTTTGATCATGGTGACCCGCGAGATTTGAAAAGTCGAGAGACCTATGAGGAATTTTGTCATTTCTCTGTCTTTTGCGGTTTTGCTATTGGCGTGAGCAGTGACTTTTTTGATCATACTGTCATATATTTCATATTTAATATTGACATTATATTACTACATATAGAGTGAATTTTTAACTGTTGATTTGATATTATGGTAATTTTCCACAGCCGCTATTTGTAAGTAATTTTCATTTTGTTTCTTAATAATTAAATATAGAACTTTTTAAGATGTTTTTATATGTCACCATTACAGGTTATTTTTGATTTTGTAGTGATATTTGTGGTATTTTTAAAAAAAAACTACGCATTTCCATATATATTTAATGCTTGCTTCTTTTAGATTTTTCGGTATAAATTATTTTTATTTTCACTTTAAAAAAAACATTTCATAATTTTATATACTACCTTTTAATATGTTTTTAGGTTATTTTTTATTTTGCTTCTTTTGGTTCGTTGTCTTCTTTTCCATTTTCCTTATAAATTATCCTTATTTCCAGTAAAAAAGAGTACACTTTTAATGTCATAATTTTATATAGTACGTTTTAATTAAGATGTTTTTTATGTCTGCCATTTCCACTGTATGACAGATTCGCACTATATCGGGAAGAGTGCTCTTTATTATCTGTTTAATTTTAAAATTACTAATATTTTTTATAAATTTCTCTGCAATTATTTTGTGGTCAATTTGAATTTACAATAATTTTAGTAAATTATCTATTAATTTATGTTTTTTTTTTTTTTTTTGGCACATGTAATTTTTTTTTTCCTCTGAGGAACAACAAGGATGGTGCCATCTGACATTTTTCTTGCTATAACATAGTACATTTTAATTAAAATGTTTTTTACGTCCGCCATTTCCACTGTATGACAGATTTGCACTATATTGGGAAGTGTTCTTTATTGTCTGTTTAATTTTAAAATTTATAAATATTTTTTATAAATTTCTCTGCAATTATTTTGTAGTCAATTTGAATTTACAATAATTTTACTAAATTACTATTAATTTATGTATTTTTTTGGCATTTGTAATTTTTTTTTTTTTTTCGAGGAACGACATTCTTGCTATGAGATGGCTTCTTTAGTATTATTCTTACTATGAGATGGCTTCTTTAGTATTATTCTAGCTATGTCTTCTTTAGTATTATTCTTGCTATGTCTATCAAATGGCTTCTTTAGTATTATTCTTGTTATGTCTTCTTTAGTATTTTTCTTGCTATATCTACCGGATGGCTATTTTTCTTGCTATGATGTATTATCCCGAAGACGTACTATTCTAATCTTTCGATCTATAACATAATGCTCCATGTGATCTGCGGACAAATTTTAGCGATTAATTTTATCCGCAAATCTCTAGGAGACGTTATCTTAAAAATCGGAAGATTAGAGTAGTATGTCTTCAGGGTAATATGTCGTAGCAAAAAAAAATACTAAAGTACCAAAAATCCTAACATCTCACTGACGAGAACCATTAGCTCAAAACTAATTTTGGGGGTGGGGATAATTCTAGATAGAGATTTTAAATGCTATTAGCACACTCATTATTTTATCTTATTCTATATATTAAATTTATTAAGCGCAAACAATTAATAGTAATAACATGAAAGGCTAAAAACCTTCGGCAGATGCGCTTTAAAAATGCTTATGTGACAACCAATCAGATGTAACAATGACTGCACATGGAATTGTTAATTCTAAAACACAAGCCAGAACTATAAGAAAAAGATGGGAACCACCTTCTTCTATGCTTAAATGTATATATAAATAAGCCAGACTCGAGTATCTCGAACTAAGAGCGTGAAGTTTAAAACACCTTCATATTTAATTCAATAAATATTATATATAAATAAACAATGCGAAATCTTTCGATTTACTATGAAGCAATTTTCAAATCTAATGAAATGATAGTACCAAATGTAAATATATTAAATTTATTAAGCGCAAGCAGTTGACAGTAATAACATGAAAGGCTAAAAAACCTTCGGCAGATACGCTTTAAAAATGCTTATGTCACAGCCAATCAGATGTAACAATAACTGCACGTAGAACTCTTAATTCTAAAACACAAGCCAGAACTATAAGAAAAAGATGGGACCCACCTTCTTCTACGCTTAAATTTATATATAAATAAGCCAGACTCAAGTATCTCAAACTAAGAGTGTGAAGCTTAAAACACCTTCACATATATATTCTATATATATCCAAACACTTTCTATTTTCCACATCTACTCACTAGGAATGTGAAAACAAAGAAGATTCTTTTGTAAGCAAAAAAAATAAAATAAAATGCTAATGACAATATACCAAACTAAAGATCACGTGACTTCTTTAGCTACTTCTGAATGGTGAATTTTGCTAAACAAATGAAAGTGCAACTATGATTATTAAAAATTTTAATTATAAAAACTGAAACACAGGCTTGTTATATACCTGTGGCTATATATATGTAATATAGGGTATATGAGCACAGACTTTCACACCACCCACCTCTCTCCACTCTATCTAATAACACTGATACACCTAAACACGTATATGCTGAAAAGATAAATAATCACCAATATACGTATTTCATGCTAAACCAGCAATCATCAGTTGGTCCAGACTATCATCTTTACACACATATATAGTATAAGTGCTCAGATATATATTAAGATAGACTATCCTCATAGTTTAATGGACAGGCTTCAATCCACTCCACACTCCAACTCTTCAACCATCCTTGCATATGTATTAAATGGATTATGTCCTGTACATGTGGGGTTCAGATTGACCTTAGGTCAACATGGGTGTGACAATAATCTCGGCCTCAGGGTGGCCTTTGAGCATTCCATCATCAGATTTTCAATTGGATGATGGTTGAAGAGTTGGAGTGTGGAGTGGATTGAAGCCTGTCCATTAAACTATGAGGATAGTCTATCTTAATATATATCTGAGCACTTATACTATATATGTGTGT
The DNA here is from genome assembly GCA_028023455.1 of Epiperipatus broadwayi. Lineage (NCBI taxonomy): Eukaryota > Metazoa > Onychophora > Udeonychophora > Euonychophora > Peripatidae > Epiperipatus > Epiperipatus broadwayi. The sequence goes on from JAQFVV010012532.1 coordinate 469,312, forward strand.
AAAGATGATAGTCTGGACCAACTGATGATTGCTGGTTTAGCATGAAATATGTATATTGGTGATTATTTACCTTTTCAGCATATATGTGTTTAGGTGTATCAGTGTTATTAGATAGAGTGGAGAGAGGTGGGTGGTGTGAAAGTCTGTGCTCATATACCCTATATTAATTATAAAAACATAAAATTAAATTGTCATTTGCTGAAATTTTAGACTTTATATATTTATATTGTAAAACAACAATAACTATAAACTGTAGAGTGGTATGCATTTCAATCAAATATATTATAAAAAATATATGCAATATATTTTTATATATAATATATATAATAGAAACAATTTGGTGAAAACATTTTGATTAATTAGAAACTTTAAATTAACTTTAAGGAATAATTTTAAACATGTTATAATATAAAACTTATTGAGATGATTTTCAGGATTTTATAGATTACATGTAAATTCAAAAACAGTTTCAATTCTGGAAGTATTCAAATAACTAAAAATTAAATCATTTTTTAAGGAACTTAATTTGTATATATCTCATTAAATTCCATAATAAATTTAACAAAAAAAAAAGTATACATTTGAATGCAATTCTATTTGTCAAGTAATATATGAATTGCAGCAATACATTGGTAATAATTGCAAACTTTAGCAAAAATCAATAAAACACACATATATAAACATTTTGTGAGAATAACTGATTCTATTGGTTAGTTATTAAAATTTTATTAGTATACCATTAACTCTAGCAAACATTAAATCTATAATAGAAAATTATGAACTCTATTCTCGCTCTAGTATATAAGCAATAAATACATAACGACTGTGCAAACAACTCCCATTAATTTCAAATTTGTCAGTAGCAATACAAGAACCCAAAACTATTACCCATAATTTATAGCAAATATTATTTCTTTGCAGAAAATTTTACTTACATACTACTTGGATCAACTTGCTTATAGGCATGTGCTCCACAGGCTCCACAGTATGTATAACCTGCATGTCTAAATGATTAAAAAAAATCAAAACAAAAATTATAAATATAATTTTAATACTATATCAAAATATTTGCTTCATGTATTATGGCATTTTTTTTATTTAAATTGTTAAAAGATTTTAGCATATATTAAATATTGTAAAACAATCATTTTATAATTATCTGGCCAATCAAAACGTTTTGTAGCAAAACTACCAATTTATTTCATTGTATTGTACAACTTATTAAGGTAGATGCAAATAAATAAAATATAATTACATTTGTATTAAAATAAAATAAATCATAAACATGTAAAGCCGAAAAATATTTTCATCAAATTGATAGCATTAAAAAAAGTTTAATTTTTTTTTTTTTTTTTTTGCACTTTTATTTCATATACAAAACAATAAAAGTGAGCTTACCAATTTAAAAAATAATCTTTCAATTTTATATGTGTGTGGAATATTAAATTGTGGTAATATTTTCATAGAAATGTAACGATTTATTACATATTTCTAATTTTGTCATAAAAGTTTTGACTTGATTAGATAATTTAAAAAATAAATTGTTTTTTTTTAAATGTATTAAGTTTTTAACATCATATATATATTAGTGTCATTAGTTAAGTAAATTTATTTGATTTTTAGAAAAGTGAAGACTTTTAAAATCCTGGCATAACACAAATAAGTGATTTATTATACTTAGTTTTAAAAAATGTTTGAAAGATAGTTAGCTAAAAATATTTAAGATAGTTATCATAAAAACCTAAAACTAAATTAAAAGAAAAATTTGGTTAATGAATATTTCAGTTAAATGTCAAGGACATTATAATGTAAAAATAAAAAATATGTTTAAACAACAGGAATGTGGCTTAATAGTTTCCTTATCACAAATTCTTAAAATATATACTGTACATATAAAATAACAGAATATAAGAATAAATACATAAAGATTAGTAATTATTTTTAAAAACTTAATTATATTAAAATTTATATGTATTATTTTTTGACATGAGACACATGAGATTATGTATAAGGAAACTTTAAAAGCAGTAAAAAGATTAAAATGCTGCATAGAAGAAACAAAATTATGAAACATTATGAGATAGAAAAAGAAATGCAAAAAAGGCCTATAATTTTTATAGAATAAATATAATGATTAATGAATACATGGATATATTAGTTCAGAAGACATTGCAAGTTACAAAATAAATAATTCCAATAAAAAATGTTTAATTATTTATGAGAAATTTAAATAAAATAGCTGTACAATCTCTTAATCATAAGAATGCTTTTACAGAAATAATGATTAATATTATAATTCGATATCTGTACTTCTCCAAAGCAATATATGTAATTATATAACTGAATATTTATAAATACTGTAATCAAATATATTTTAAAAATTTTATGCACTTAGTAGCGATTTTGATTATCCTTATAATCTTTGTCAACCAACACTTTGAAAGGCTAACCTTCCCACAATTCCGTGATCTTAACGTTTGCTGCCTGCCTGTTAATTAAGCTTCTTTTATTTTTATTTTGATGTTATTTTTTTCAATTTGCAATATTTTAATGCTGTTGTGCCTTATTTAAATCATGTTTGCATTTGTATATTAGCATAGCTTCTTTTATTTATTTTTTGTTCTATTTTTTTCAATTTGCAATATTTTAACGTTGTTATAATTGAAGTCATGGCTTTAACTTCAATTTCACCAACGTTAAAATATTGCAATTTGAAAAAAATAACAACAAAAGAAGCTATGTTAATATACAAATACAAACATGACTTAATTAACAGGCAGGCAGCAAACGTTAAAATCACAGAATTGTGGGAAGGTTAGCTTTTCAAAAGTGTTAATTGACAAAGATTACAAGGATAGTCGAAAGTGCTACTAAGTGGATAAAATTTTTAAAATATATCTGATTACTGTATTTATAAATATTCAAGAAATAATGATTAATAAAACTGATAATAAAAAAATTGGAAATTACAACCTATTATTACATATAAATACATATTTTCACAAATATGATAAATACTAGAAAATATATACTTTACTAGATAAAATTTTATTTTGATAAGCCTAGCATACTTTTGTTAGAGACTACCATATTTGTAAATTAAATGTAAACTGGGCTGGATCTCATATACCATTACTTACATAGCAATAGTGTCACTAGAGACTGACTCTAATAATAGAAATATTGCAGATTGCCATGTAATTCAGTTGTTAATTAGTTCATACAATATTAAATTTAAAAGAATCAGCTTAAATGGATGGAAGAAGAAATGGCAAGTAATTAATTTGATATGTTTTGAATAAAATTAGACATAAACATAATTAAAAGTTGTCTGTGACTAAAGTTAAAATATGATAATTGTTCACAAAGTCAAGTGTAAAAAAATATATATACATATAAATGAGCACCTCCTTCTGAAGAGTATTTTTCTAAAAGCAAAGGAAGAATTTTTTTAAGTCAAAAATAAAAATAACATCTTGATATTGGCAGCAAGGTTACTTCAGCAATAATAATAATTAAAACATTATTATTAAAATGAGGAATAACAGCATAAAAATGGTAAAAAAAAAAATTACAAGGATAATAATAATAATAATAATAATAATAATAATAATAATAATAATAAAATCCCATATACTATAACAGCTTTCATCATGCCACACACTTTAAATAAAAAGATGAGAAACACAATTAAATCTCTGAAGATTGGCAAAAAAAATCTAGCAAATGATAAAATAATTTCAAATATTTAAAAAAGCTGGTGGGAAAAAAAACAAAACTGAAAATTATTAGCAAAACTATGTACCAAATATATAACGATGTACTAGAAGGCAGAATATAACAGTAACATTAATATTTATGGAAATTAAAAATGACAACATTAGAAATTATAAATCTGTCAGTCTTTTGTTAATTCTAGACAAAGTCTTTACTAAAATCATAACAAATTGTTTAGAAAGAACATTGGATACAAGTCAAACAAAAAAAAAACTGAATTTAAAAATGTAATATCCAAGTATTAAAATATTAAGATACAAGTTGACATTTTGCATTATATTGTAGATTATAAAGAAACTTGACTCTACAAGCAATTTTGCAGCGATTAAAGCATTTGAGCATCATGATAGAGCCCTATGATATAAAATTATGAAAAATATTTATCAAAATGCAATGGGAAGATTATTAGTAGGGATAATTTTATCTCTTTAAAAATTTTTACAGCAGTTTTATGGAAAGCATTTTGCAGATTAAAATGAGAAGACAATAAAAATAAATGGAGATTACTTAAACCATCTAGATTTTGTACTTGATGTAGCTATTTTTGCAAATAAGAGAATAAGACTAACAAAAAGGAAAAATACCAAAAAGAATAATGCTAAATGATTTTTTAAAAATGAAGAAAATAACGATTGATAGCAATGAATTAAAAATTAATAACTGTAAATATTTTTATTAAATTCTTAACACTAATATAAATCATTATAGATAAAAGTAATTATAAAATTAAGATTCGATAATGAGCTTTTGGCAAAAAATAATTTAATATTAAAATAAAATAGGCCTATGATCATGAAAAAGTAATTTTTTTTAAAAAAAAAAATAAATGCATTCTACCAATGATTACTTATGGATTTGAGATTTTGTCATTTAACAGAAAAATAATAAAGACACTGCAGATCACTAAGTATGGAGAAATATGTGTTGGAATTAACAAAAAAAAAAAAAATACAAGTAAACAAACAAATAAATATCCGATGTCACTAAAAAAACTAAGAAATGAAATAGAGGAGGTCTAGATATATTGCAAAAAAGAAATTGCATTAGATAGATAGGTGAAGATCTTAAATTAGATCCCAAGAAGTTGTAAAAAAATCTACAAAGTGACCACATAAGTGATGGATGGATGGATAAGCAAGTTTGTTTGATTGGTAAGAGCAGCTATGGATTAAAAAAAAAAAATTGAAACTTGAAGTACCATATAATGGATTGAAAATTATTGAAAATTTATAATCTATATGTTAGTAAAGATCAAAAAAAAAAAGCAATATTAAGCATGACAGAATTTTACCAGTTATATATTTAATTAATGAGTGAAAACATTATTCTCCTTTATAACTGGATTTTAGTATCACTGATTTAACTCACTGCCTACATTTCGGTTTCTAAAAATAAAATAAGCATGCTATAAATGTTTAATTAGATATAAGCTATAGAGGTCATGTGAACTTAATCTTTTTTTTTAATACTGTTGATTAAGAAATTTGGCAAAAGGCAAATACATTATGTAATGCAGGATATATAAGTGGAACTACAAAAAAAAAAGAATAATTTTTAATATGTAATGAAATAGTCGGATACTTTCGCCATTTCATGAACACTACTTTAAGTACCTAAACTCACTCAAACTAAAAATAATATATATATATATAATAACAATAATTCCAAAATTTAAAATAAATTAAAACATTAATATTTAATAGCTTATTTAAAATAAAAGAATAGTAAATGCAAATGATGAACAATAAAAAATTAAAGTAGATATTTTATTTATATTAGGATCATAGTAAAATCAAATGTTCTAGATAAATACTATTAGGATATATTAAACAAATTATATAACACATATACAGAGCAAGATGAGTTTATCTAGTAAATAAAAATGCATATATACAAATAAGTATTTTAAGCATCTATATTCTGACCTTGCCCTCGTGCATCCTCACTTCCAGATAATATATGATATGAAATAAAACGGGTTCTATCTCAGTTAATAATTAATAACTAAAATATTCAGTATTAAAATTAAAATATTTCACTAGCTCAAATTTAAAATATGAATAAGGTTCAGTTTATAAAAATAAATTAAATAAATATTTAATATTTTCATGAGACTTGAAGTGAAAATACAGGTGACAAGATAGATTACATTGAGCCAATATCCCACAGGATACTACCTCAATGGCATAAGAACACTATCCCCCTTTTATTACTATTTCAAATAACAAACTCATAGTATTCTTACGACTTTAATAACTTCTACTCACTAAGATTAAACTAGTAATTAAATCTTAATCTTCTATTTAATAATAATCTAGCTCAAATAAAATAATCTCAGGTTCATAAAGTTTATTCTAAGTTAATTTTAAAATACGGTATGTAAAATATGAGAAGGGATTTTATGTCATAATCTACTACACTGAAACTAATAATAATAAATAACAGTAATAATATTCTTCATTGTTTAACTAATTCTGTATAACTTTTCTTTTTTACTATAATTTTATTACCATAATAAAATAATGAAATAATATAATATGATCTTATATCTTTATGTAATGATATAATAAATATGTGGTAGCATTTTAATAATCTGACAAACAAAATGTGTGGCAACTGATAGCATATAATTTAATATAATATTGTGATAACTGATTTATGACCAATAAATAATGTAAGATTATGATTATTTAATTATAATGAATACCAATAAAATATTTAAAATTCTTAAAATAATTCTCTATTGATCTTTTTGTGCAAAATTATATATTTGTTTCAATTATTATGCATATATCGTGATTTCATGCAGCAATGTGGAGAAATAAATAACTCGGACACAAAATTTTTGAAATAACAAAATTTAACAAAGTTTATTACTAACAACAAATAAATGAACAATTTATTTACACTATTTACAGTGGATATCCTTAACTTTTTTTTACTTTACAGTTTAATCTACCAGGTTATAAAAAAAATAATTTATATTTCAATTACATCTTTATTTAGATTTAGGACAAAATTTAAAAAAAATGTTACTATTGGGTTTCTCATTATGGTTAACTTATTACAAATATATTTATCTACTTTATTAGCAACAGCATTTTATCCTTAATATTATTAAACTATCTTATTTTTTTAAAAAAATTCATACTTAGAAAACATTCTATAGAAAACAAAAATTTTATAATGAGTATGGATTTCTCAAAATATTAAAAAATTTTCATCTTGCAAAGTCAAAGATGTTACACAAAATATTATCCAAAAATTCAGTACTAGATTTTAGTATTTATCACACAATGTTTACTAATCATAATATATTCTTCTTTAAGCCTTACTTTAGTATGATATAAGTGTAATCATTAATATATTTCTGTTAATCAATAAACAAAAAATATACTATGCATATTGTTTACATAATTTACTTTGTACTATTGTATTTTAAAAAAATATGCAATACTTATTTTTCTCTTAAAAAAAAATAATACTAAAGCATTTAAAATTATTATCACTTTAAAGAAAATATTTTTGTTTAGATACCCTATTTAAAAAAAATTTTATATTTCATTTCCGAAATAAAATTCAAAATATATTCTATGATTCTTTTCTTTCCTTAGGATACTTTGGATCTTCAATTTTAAGTTATAACGTCCTATTCCTTCTAAGCAAATAAACCAATCTTATACAAAACGATAGCATAACCTAAGTTCTAAATTATTTATCATTTCTCTTAAACATATATTACTAAACGATGCAGTTACATGAAATAAAGATAGCGAAAACAGATGCATAGGATTAAGGAAGAAAGCTAGAGTATTACTCTTAACATATCTCAAAATCATGGCACAGTGCGAAGAGGTATGGCATTTACCTGCCTAATATCCTCTAGTACAGGGACGATGTTAAAGCTATTTCTTCAGCTTTATTAGAACATCAAATATTTAAAGAAATATAAACACTGTCCAAATAAAATGTGTATCAGTCATAGGGCTATGTTAACTATGCTGATAACCACATAAAAACTAAATATTATTTCCATTCCTTATAACATCCTATTTCTTAAAACATCATCTTGGTTTCCTGTTCACTAAGTACTTCCAAGCCACTATCTTAACATTATTTCTCAAGATTTTCCACATCTTACATCGATAAATAACTATCTGCATTTACAAAACAATAAATAAAATTCATTAATAGTTAAACAATCTTACGATTCCACAAGAAAAGTTGCTTACTTCATTGCTCTGTATGTTTAATCATATACAATCTACTTAGACAATATTTGAATATCCTATCACTAATAAAAAAAAATAATAATCGTTGTATGCACATTTTCAGATCAATCCTATCTCATAATTTTTTTTTTTTTAATGTTGTATGAAAATGTGTTATATATAATTAAAAAACTTTTACACTTCATTCTTCCAATTTATGGATGATCTAAAGAAAACAAAAAAAATATACATTATAAATTATCAATAGTTATTATTATTACCAATAACCTTTATCTAGTCATCGTGTTCAGTAGGCTTCCTTTATCCACTTGAGCATTGCAGATATAAAAAAAAAAATTCATACCCATACACTTAATATTAAAATATTTTTAGCTAAATTATTAGATTGTTATATTATAAAATTTTAATATTAATAAATTAATGTTTTTATGTTTTTCCTAATCTTATATAAAAATTTAGATTTAAACTAGGTTAACAAAATAAAAAGAATCAAAACTATAGTTACATATTTTCTTGACGATAGTTCCTGATAAGTCCAAAATGTTTATCATTTTCTCTAGAGTTTTTAAAAATGTTATTCTCCAAGCGCGTTAAAGTTTAAAATAAAAATAATTATTAATCCATTTAATAAAATTTATAGAAAATAATCCTTGGTTTTAGTATTTAAGACAATAATTATTAAATCATAATATTAATTAATCCCGTGAAGCTTCTTAATCTTCTCTACCAATATTCTCTGCGTATCCGATGCATCAATCCATCTAATTTAACTTTGAAAAATATTCGATAAACTTTTAAGTACTATTTGTATTTCCATGGATCCATCTTTTTATTCATCTATGTGTTCACTTTTTATCTATGTTTCCTTCTTGATACATTTAAACTTTCGTTTGGTATTTTTTATAAATCTCTTTTAAAATAAAAACTTCAAGTACTTTTGAACAAATCTTTTCCAAGTACATTTTAAATAATTCGAAGAACGGATATTTTAATATCAAAAAACGCTTCTATAACATATTTTCCTGGGCTTTTAAAAATGCCACCTTCAGAAAGTATATAACACTTTACTCCTTTGAACATAATATTCTATAAAATAATTCTTGAGACATAACTGTCTTATCACCATTTTAAAATAAATCTTAGATAAACTTATAAATAATATGTTTCAATACATTTTTTAGACTCCGTATAATGTCCGAGCTGTGGTTTTTATGTACCAGAACAGTTCTTCGGTTAAATATTAATAAAGCTGTATCAACAAATATTTCAAATATTTTTACAGTATTACAATTTATATCCATTTTATTCCACAGTATATCCATTTTTTATTGTGAAGTTTAGGTTAAACTTTTAGATAAAATACGACTGATAAAGGAACTTTAAAAATTTAACAAAGTATGTTAAACGAAATTATTAAAATATTTTTAGTTTACACACTCTTTTTTTTTTGCAAGTTTCTTAAAAAAATTATCAATTAGTTTTTTTTTTTTTTGCAGATAAAGTTATAAGAAAGTACTAAAAAAAATTGACTAAATAAAAATTTTAAAATACTAACTTTTTGATAGTTATAATTTACCTTTCTCCGGTTTCAATACATTATTAATCTCCCCTGATAACTTAGTTACGATGATATTTATAGTCTGTAAGAATACCTATTCCTATTGGTTAATTCTTACTTTAGCTTGAGAACAAATTTATATATTTTTAGTTTATAGTCGAATTAAATTTCAAAATTAGAAATTATGACGTAATGAACTTAAAATATTATTTAAAATATTACTTTTGAATCAATTATTATTTTATTAAAACTATTTAAACATTTAAAATAACTTTTAAAATAACTTTAATAACTTATTCCATTTATCTTAATATTCAATTTATCTATTTTTATTTAAATAAAATATTTAATTTTTATATATCTGTATTTGTCTTTATTACATTACTTAAAACATTACATACGATAGTTAACTTAATGTTTAATACTATTTACTTTTATGATAGGCAATAATTCTATCCAATTCTATAATATAACTTTTAAAATATTTTAAACTTTATTATTAACTCAAACAAGCGTGTGTGTGAAAGTATATAGTATACAAGTCACATGATTAATAACTTTGACAGACGATTTTCAATCTATTTCTCTGCCTAGACTAATAAAATTGATACACTTATTATATTATATAAAATAATTATAAAAAAATTTGGAAGAATAATTTTAAAAATATAGAACTAGATATAATTTTCACCATCATAAAGTTTATTTTTAAAATATACTATATTAATTTTGACTATTTAAATATGATTACAAATTTAAACATAGCATTTATTAACTATAAGTTTTAAACTATTAAAATCGAATTTTTTAAATATAATTTTAATTATTTATAGCTGTGTTATTTAATATGGCCAGCTTTTACAACCATATGAAACAATATTTTAAGCTTTACATAACTATTTTTAAATGATTTTATATACTACGTATCTTCTTTAGTTTTAAATTGTACTTTAAAAATATAATTGACTTAATACAATTACCATATTAAAAGAACATATTCTAAATTTAAAATTTTTAGTAATTGACTGTTATGAACTATTACTGACCTATAGAAAAGGGCACAATATATATATATGCTTACAAAATAAAAATATTTAAAGTATTTTACAAAAATGTAATAACAAAGGTTACAAATCAAAATAAAAGCTAATAACTTCTTTAACCAGTAACAGATTATTTTATGCTAACAAATACAATGTTATATTATTGTTGTAAAAAAAATATATAATATTTATATGTATTCTAATGATTTTAATTTTATTATGAGATGCAGATTAACCTAAATGTTAGCTCTCATTTCTAATTTACATTTTTTCTTTAAAATTTTTTCTAGAGATTGCAATATAAAATTTGGAACAGGTATGTTATTAAAATGTATGATTTAAATTTTAAATGTATTTCAGATTGTAATGAAAAAAAAATTTTTTTAATTATTGGGGAAAATGACAATTTTATAAATTTTTTAAAATTTTATTTGAAATTAATATTTATCAAAATTTCTTATTAAATCTTTGTTAAGTTGTTAAGTAGTCCTTAGGAAATATGATTTATTAATATAATAACTAAAGCTATTTAAAATATTATGGAGTGCTAGAAGCATTCAACTTTTCTTCCTATATTATGCTTCATCAAATAATTAAATCTATCATTGTTATATAAACCAAATGAGAAACTTTTAAATTGATAGAAAATTTAAATATCTTATCTTTAAATCAATTTAATATGATAATACAATTAGAGTTTAAATACATCCATTGTCAAAATTATTGTCAATAATAATAACAAATATTTTCCTACTTTAAATTGCTAAATATTAAGATTTCATCTAAATAATTTATGAAATTATTAAGATAATTTATGAAATTATTAAGATAATTTCCAAATTATGTGCTGCTATTTATTTATATATGCTTATTATTGGAATGGCTAATATGCTTTACTATTTAATAATATATATTCATATGCACTGATATTAATAGAAAATTTCAATAAGGCAATTTATAACAATATAATTATCATCAAAATTTAGAAAAAATCAGTCTACAAGTATGCATTTTATTCAATAGCTAAAACATATTTACACATTTTGAAAAAGTTAATAGATAAGAACTTATTTTAAAGGTCTTTTCCTCACCTAAATAACAACTGTACAACTTAAGATATCTTTATATTGTTTAATATATTTAAATATTTTTTATTTTATTTATAACTCAGAGAGAGGAAATTTAACATAATATTTTTTTTCTTTTTTCCTGAAATGAATCATAATAAAATACATACTTACAAATTTTTTTTACATATAGTACAGATTTCAAAATATAATCAAACATTTTTAAATCGCTAGTAAAATTAATTAATTATCCTTAAATGAATGGCTTAATTTTTAGATATTGTGATTAAAAGTATAATAAATATAAGATTAAAACCAACGATTTATTTCAGCAAAAAAGTTTCATTAATGAGAATTTCCATGAATTTATCTAGAAATATTTCAGCTAACAATATACCAATCAAACAAAACTAATTAAGATCTATCACTGCAAGATGACATTATGTTATCAAGAAATATTATTAATAAGTTTTGTTTGTTTATAGTTACATTATAGCTGAAGATCATAAAGATTTCAATATTTACATCTATAAAATTATCTGCTAATTATTAAATATATACATACATGAATCTAGTTTTTTAGAAAACCAATTTAAAATTATGACTGCAAAAATTCCCTTGGAGCCGGTCATACTAATTATTAAAATTATTGTATCACAAATATTTACCAAAAAAAAAACCCCTTTAGAATATGTAATTTTAGAGAATCAAGAAGCAAAATGGCACAAAGTTTTTGTTGCTAGACAAATGTGGATATTTTTCAAATAAATAGATTTGTGGCAATATTTGAAAATATTTGGTTGGTTCACAAAGTTTATTAATTTTCAATAGCTGTTACATAATAATATAAGAGAAAGCATCATTATAGCTAGTGAACAATCTTTCGATATTTAAAAGAAACACTGATGTCAAATATAGTTATGTATTAACTCTTATCAATGGTTTTATTTTCATGACAATAGTCTTTGAAATAATTTATAGCTAACTTCAAAAAAGTTTCCTTCATGAAATTGTCTAAAATAAAAATATTATAAATTTTTATTTGAACTAATCAAAAGAAAAGCAAGAAGTTCGTCTTTAAAACTATGTTGATGATTCAGCTAATCTTATTAATACAAGGATCTATATTTTTAATATTATGAATATTTCTATTTTAATAATAAATGTTTAAAAAAGCTTAGATGCTTTATAAGTGATGAAAGAAAAATTTTCAGCAATTTTTAGTTTGAATGATTATCATCTCGATAATGTAAATCAAATCAAATATCTTGGTAACACTTGACAGAAAGGTTGATTTGCATACTGAGGTACAACATATAGTCCAATGTACTGCTGTTGCATTGAGTAACAATTTTCACAACTTTTACTTTGAATAATTATCAGCTTGAGAATATATAAATAAAATGTAATATTTTGGAAGTTTTTTAGATACAAAGATTATCTTACACATTAAGGTGCAGCATATATTTCAATGTGCATTAAAAACTTAAAAGATATTTCATTATTATGATATTACTATAATTAAAATAATTGTCTAGGGAGCTATTATTTTGCCAAAAAAGCTCTTACTAATATAACTATTCATCATGTTTTTCAGATTCTGAATGCAATAGTATTGAATCCATTTTGTAAGAATACATCTTGGTTAAATTGGACATATTGAGTGAATGAAACTTCCTTAAAAAACAAAAAAAAAGAATAAATTTGAGCATTATTTTTATTATAAAGATATGACTGGGAACAGAATACAATGAAAAACTAACATTAGGAAAGATAATGAAGGCTATCATAAAAAAAATTTTGCTGGCAGAAATCAATAACAAAATATTGATTGCAGATTAATGAACCAGCATGTCATTTTATTATATTTCATAGATTTCTCAATTGTTATCAAAAAACTTTCCTTAAACTTTTTATTGTTTGTCTTTCATTCTTTTTTCTTCTGGAGATCACATTTGTTCACTAATGGCTGTTAAAATGCTGACTTTTAAAAAAAAAAAAAAAAAATATTACAGATAAAATATTGTTAATGCAGATTCGTATAATTTGGCAACTTGTAGTACCTGGATAAAATCTTGCGAATCTGCCAGACTTTATTACCACACCATGAATAATGGTTTATTTAGTTAAGTAATATTATTTTAATTCTGACTACTCTTACATAAAAAAATAAACAAACAGTATATAAATAAATTAATATGCACCCTCATTTTAAAATAAAAAACACATATATTCAATAATATTAATTTGATAATCATTTTTCATAACTTAAAAAAAAAAAAAAAAAACTGTTATCTTTTTAAAAAATATATAAAGGGAAAAGATTTATCTTTAAATCATCTTATAATATGAAATTAAAGAGGTTTTAAAAACAGATTTCTATTAATAACAATTAAACAAAGGAAAGGAAGAATCAAGTCAATTTATTAGTAATTTTTTTTTTTTTTAATTATATAAATAAACTGAATATATGTATACACATTAATTAACATTTATATTTATATATGTTAATTTTAATATTTGATTATAGTTTCCAGCAGCACGTGGGTACTTGAAAGTCATGGGTCATTCATAATGAAAACAGAACAAAAAAAGTATGTTTGACAAGACTTTTTTACAATATTGCTATCCAACAGCCTTCTTCAAAACTGTAACATATATAATAAAACTATCATTGTAAAATGTATGGTTATGCAAAAGGTTTATAATATAATGTATAAGGTAAATATATAAAAGCAAATAACACTTAAATATTACCAATATCATTAACAATCAACAACCTCAATCTGTTATCGAGGCAACCTCTTTTATGGTCTAATGTTTATATTTACACTAAAAATTGCAATTCGATTACAGAAAATGAAATTATTAATCCAAAGTTTAAATAAACTTCATTTAACAGGTAAAGATAAGCTGTTCTGAAAGCAGACTAATAAATAGTCAATTATAATTTTCAAACTGCAATTATAACTTTCAAACTGCACTCCAACTATTTACTAATTCAATAATAAAGCTAATAATGCTGAAAACTAGATAGGTTTATAAATGTAAATATTATTTAAGTCAACACTTAAATAATACCAATATCAATAACAATTTCAATCTGTTATCAAAACAACTTTTTAACAATAAAGGTGGGTGGAAATCCCCCTTTATCTATGGTTTAATATGTTTATATAAGATATATATTATTGAACAGGCATCAAGTTGTAAAATTTTGTTATATTTAATGTGTAGTTTACATAATGTATGTTGTATATTCATATATATTTATATGTTATACCTCTAAAAAAAGATAGCTATATAGCTAAAACTGTAAAAAGATTTCGTTACGTTAAGAATAAATTATTGCATTGTAAAAAGTATATAAAAAAAGAAGTATTTGTTTAGTTAAGATATATATATATATTTTTAATTACACACTTCAAAGATAAATTACATAAAGAAACATTTTTCAAATCATCATATAATTAATTACTTTGACAGATAAACAAACATTATTCAAACAACAAAATTTTTTTACTAAGTTTGGAAAATATGCCTGAATCTTGCCACCGAGGCCTACAAAAGTTTGTATTTGAACACCATCAATTCATATCTTGCAGAGAAATTTATAATATTCATGATTTATATCCAATAGCAATTGTCCCATTCACAAAAAAAAATATAATACCATCTACAATGCAAAATATAAAACCAATATCCATGAGTTCATTAGAGATAAAATTACTTCAGGTGTCAAACCACTACTGAATGGAGAGTTTTGCCTGTTCTTCAGAAGGTATTAAAAAACAAGATGGAGCACATCTATTACTATTGATATCACAGTCACAATTAGTTAAAAAAGGACCATCAACAGGGCAAGCAGTATTCTTATTCAAGACAGTCATTGACACCATGCAAAATGCAAAAAAATATATCCCAATGATAGTTCATCTCGACATTAAAACAGTTTTTGACGGTAATAAATTGATATTTGCATACAAACTTCGGAAAATACTAATACACCTGGGTTTCTTTTTACGTGGACTTATTTAACACGATTTTGAAGTTACGCGATTCGTGTTTCACCAGAAGTCGACTCCAATAATGCGCTATTACTTTAAATAATAAATTTCTAGCACTTATGTTATGTTGAAAGTAATAGCACATTATTGGAATTCAACTTTCATCTTAGTAATTTCAATATTTTCAGTGCTTTATAATAGTAAGATTTTATGCAATGATGAAATTAAAATCATGATTTCACATTTTATGTTCACACACATTAAATTTTACAAGATTATAATGTAAATTTGTTCAAGCATTGTGCGTGTTAATTTTACATTTTAAATCACATTCTGTTTTTGCTTTTTAAAAATAACGTAATCAATTATTAATCATTTAGTGTCCGCAAGTTTATTTTTAAAAGGTGAGTAATAAGCAGTGAAACGAAATTTGATTTTTAAACGGAATTGAAAATTAAAAAATTAAAGACAAAAATAAAAGTTTAGATACAGAAGAAAATGTAGAAATAGATAATGAAACAGAAGTGGAACCTGTTCCTTTCACTGCAAAAATGATTAGAAGTCTTCAACTTTCTAATCAGTTGGCAAATTATTTTCTTATAAATGACACTAATCACGAACGTGCTCTTAAATTCCAACGAGAGCTAAATGATTGTATGTCTGGATATCGCGTTCAAAACAATTAATAAAATCATCTCAAAGATTAATTACTAATTACGTTGTCACCAGAAAACAATTAATACAACATGAGAGTGACGTTGGCGCTAGTTGTATTTTCTCTTGTGGAGAATCTGTTTTTTTACCAGTTTGCAAATGACCCTGTTTAACGGCAAATAGCGATAATAATTAAAACGTGTATTAAAAAAATGTAAATTACTGTAAATTATGCATAAAAATATATTGTTTTGAATAAAATTAAATATTATAGTTTAAAAAAGTTAGTCTTGTATCAATTTTTTTCAAATTTGAAATTTTTTATTAGTCATATTTTATTTCCTTATTTTTTTTTTTTGCGCGAATTTTAAAGTAATTTTACGTTGGTGCTTTGCTTTTACGCGCATTTTGAAAAATCACAGACTGCACCCCCCCTTTTTCAATGTAAGTTATGAATATTTTTCCGCCATTTCGTTTGCGCGTGTTTTCTGAGGAACCTATCTATCGTGTAAAACGAGACCCAGGTGTATATTAATCCTACTCTATATATATTTACAAATTTATTTATGAATAGAGAAATACATATTACTTTAAATGGAAAAATGTCTCCCTTATTTAACCCAAGTCAATCAATATTTCAAGGATCATCATTTAGTGCTTTAGTATTTACAACTTACATAAGCCAAATCCTTAACATAGAAAAATATCTTCCGGGCATTAATATTCCTTCATTGGATCTTCTTTACAAAAAAAATCAGACATTAGTAAAAATCATGAAGAAATTTACCAACTCCCATCAACTGGAGTTCAATCTAGACAAATCATGTGCATGGTACATATACATAGGTAAAACACATTTCTTGATATATCAAGTACATGTTTTAAGTTTCCTTTCTATCTGAGCAATATGATTATGCCAAAGCAAATACAAGATAAAATATTGCAATCAACAAACATCTAATATCAACACACTCAAAGACATATCTCTCACTCTATTCTAAGATACCACTCATCAACATACTTATCATCACAATGACAACATAATAACTTTACAAAATTCTTCATTTCAAATGTTTAGTCACTGTGCAGAAAGCTCTTGTGGGGAAAGAAATTAGCTGCAATTTCATTCAGAAAATTTGTTTCATAGTACTCAAACTAGATTAGAATTATATTTAATTTATATATATATAGGATCCCAAAATTTATTAATTTTATATCATGATAAGATTATTTCCGTATATGGAGATGAGACTTAAGTTAACAGCAACAGATAAATCTCCTCCATACTCAAAATATATTCAAACAATTCTAGAACGAAGTAACACAATGACAAATGTTAAGATAATTTTTCCACAAAAGAAATGGCAATATTGGAAAATTCACGCTTTTCTAAATTCAAATATAAATAAAGATGCTGACTCTCCAATGCTTGGCATTAATAATAGGCAACTGATAAAAAGATTTAAGTATTGGGCTCTTGAGCCAAAATATTTTGATTGTATGCTCAAAATAAATGTGGTTTTTGCCTACAGTATATTTTTTTAGGTATAAAAAAAATCTCTCAACACGGAAACTATATGTCAATTATGTCAGAGGAAGATCAAAACACCCTTTTTTTAAAGTGTAATAGTATATAAAATGCCCGGTCATACATCACAAAAATACTTCAGAAAAATAATAGTATAGTAGTGTACAAGATGCTTATTTCTATACAACAATAATACAAAAAGACATCTGAACACATTTAAAAACAAAGAACACATTTAAAAACAAACTAGACACAAACAGAGAAACAAAAAAATTACTTCTCTAGATATATTTCCAGCGACATGGTGCTTCAATAC
The DNA here is from genome assembly GCA_028023455.1 of Epiperipatus broadwayi. NCBI lineage: Eukaryota > Metazoa > Onychophora > Udeonychophora > Euonychophora > Peripatidae > Epiperipatus > Epiperipatus broadwayi. The sequence goes on from JAQFVV010012532.1 coordinate 487,494, forward strand.
AATGAGATATACTATAATTTTTCAAATTTTTTTTTTTTGTCTACGATATATTCTCTATAATATTATATGTTTAACAATATTTAGTGCTTTGTTTTCTAATTCTAACAAAATTATAAATATGTCAGGTTCTATACATTGTTTTTTCATTCCTATTGTTAATACTATGTTTTCATCAATAAAGTTTCTTTTGAAATATATATTTTTAATCTGAAGACTAAGAGTCAAGAAAGATGGATTAACAGCATTACACATGACTAATAATATTAAACTATCATAATTTTCTATCATAATTTTAAAATGCAAATTGATTTTGTCTTTTAATAGAGTATTTTATTTTATTTTTAATAAAAGTTTATATACTTACGGAGCAATAATGGCACGGGCTGGAGCATGTAATGGCTTTGCCATCGATAACCAATTATCAAGTTGACGAGATAATTCTCGAGCTATATAAAATATTTTAAAATAATTAGATACAAAATAATTGTAAAATTATTTAAATGCAAGTTAACTAAGATTAATTCTCAGAAAACATTCTGATTCAAAACTGAAGTCAAATTTTTATCTAATTCAAAACTTGATATTAAATATTTCTGCATTAGCCAACAATTTAAATTTTGAAATAAATTTTAAAAAATATAATTTCTGTGTAAAAAAATTAAAATAGTTGGATTTTGATTTTTCTACCTATTCCAAATCTACTCCAAAATTTATAAAAAAAAATTTTGCCAACTACACAAAATATAAAGTGATCAATTATTTAGATTTTTCAAAAACATATTTTCTCAACTTGGTAAACCTTTAGAGAAGACTGAAAAAAAAAAAGATATTTTATTCCCAGCAAACTTCAAGATAATAAATTAAAATATTTTTACAAGAAATCTGATTTGAAAATCTTGGAACATTCTCTATATAATGTCCTTCCTTATTAGTTTTATGAATATTTAAGGTGTGTGATAACCTTAATAATTGCTAAATGATAGCTTGATATAAAAATTTTCGGAGAGATTTAAATCAAACAACTATGATAACCACTCAATAGGAAAATCCTGCTGATTATTATGCACAATAATTTTTCTAAAGAAATGCATGAAAACATTTTCCAATATATGGTGATGTTTTATCTAGTATCATAATTTTTATACAAATATTTTCAAACTTATATAGAGAGAGAGCAGTTTCTATAAATGTAACTCGTGAATCTCTGAAGGTCCAACAGCTGATAGATTCACAGATGAAAAGTTTCATGTTTGTGAAAAAAATGTTGCATGACTCGGGTATTTCCTATTTCATATCCTTTGACAGCAAGGACATTGTTAAGATTTTCTTCATTTTTATATAGTGCTATACAGTATTGTTATGGTTCGATATGGTACTGCCTCTACACAAATGATCATTGAACAACTTGTGCTAATTTGATGGGGTGTTTTATATTATACTTAAATTATTCTATTATTTGAAATGTATATATTTGAAATATTGTAATAAATAACACTTATGCATATTTTTCATTTTTTTTTAAATTTGATAACTAACAAACAAATCAAATTTCCAGCTTAAACAGTATAAGATGTGATGTATTGTAGCTTCTTAAACGAAGTCAAGAATCTCTCAGCAATTATGCCCAGAGAAACCTGTTAGCGACTTTATTTTACATTCTCCAGTCTGTTTTCTCTTATTCTGCTCCATCTCATTTCCACAACATAATCTTTGTCAATACTATGGCCTTTATATCTAAATTCCCCTTATCTTTTCCCAAACCCAGCATAAAAACCAATAATCCACTTTTATATAATCACTTTTTTCATATTTATTCTTCCATAACTTCATTATATGTGCTCTTTCTGTTTTCAAGCATTTACATTCAATTAACAGATGCCTAATATTTTCTATTCCCTCCTTACATAATTTACAGACTAAATCACCCATATTTTTCCATTTATATATATATTCTCGTTGCTAAAGATCCCGTTCGAGCCTTAAACAATAATAAAAATAGCAGTCCTATACTTCCATCTAGTGTAATTTTGAGTAATCAGAAATGCATGTAAGATGATAGATTTGATTAAAAATGAAGCACCAAATGCAATCTAATATGAGCTAATTACTTTGACAAAAATTATGACAGATTTAAAAACATTTGAAGAAGTTACAACTATAGTAAAACTCACCTAATAAATAAAAATTTTCAAAATTTTATGTTGTGAAATGGAAATAATTATGATAGTTATCTCAAAAGAAAGATTTTTAAATCATATTTTTAAACTTTGGATTAAAATAAGATTATTTTTAATAGATGAGAAAAATTTTAGAAAAAGCATTAAATGATTTCTTGATTAATTGAGGCTGTGTGTTCAACTGATATTTATGGATATTTATTAAATTTAAGTTTACTTTAGATGTTTTAAAATAGAAACACAAATCATAATCAAAAAAACTCATGAATGGTTTAAAAATAATATTTCTGAATTGTTTCTAATTCTATTTGAGTTTATATAAATGCACTGGATTCTAAAAAAAGGGCATGATAATATCTCTGTCACTGAAATTTTTACAATATATTTTACAAATTTAAAAGAAACTTTCAAACATTACTTTCCTGAACCAAAATCTTATAAAAATTGCACTAGGAATTAATTTAATTGCAATAATATTTATAAAATAAAGATTTGATAATTTCCAAATAGGATAGGTGAACTCTCCTTGAGAATTATTCTTAATAAGACAGTCTGACTGATTTCTGGTTAACAGTAAGAACTATTTATCCAGAATTATCAGAAAAAGCTTTGCATTATTCTTTTTTGTATAATTATCTTTGTGAGATCTCTATGTTGCTATAAATAAAAAATAATCAACAAAAACAAATATAGAACACAACTTGAAAAACTTCTAGTCAAATACAGTATTGAATTTGATATTGAAAATCTTATAACAAAGAAATATCAATACTGTTCATGCAGCTACCAAAAAGTAATTATTCAGTATATATCAATACAATTTTTTTTATTATAATACTCTGAAAGTTACTATATTAAAATTATATGTAAAATATATGTTATATTTTTTTCTTTTCAAAAATTGACTAAAAATTAACAAGTAATAAAATTCATCCACCAAAATATTTTTTTTTTTAAAAGGTTCTCAAGTTTACAAAGTTTTGAAACACTAAGGAATCACAATATTTCTCAAAAATAATTAATATTGGTGAAAAAAACTAAAGCATAAGGTAACTTTTGCTGAATAAATATATATATAAACTACATGTGCATTTTCTATAGATCTAATTCTGACATCTCATGGAAATAAAAATCTTTTATAAAATATTTATGGCCATATATCAATGTCCATTCAAATAAGGGCTGGCATGGAATTAGATGAATCATTAGTAGAAAATTTTAAATATGATCAACTGCCTTCTCCCATGCTAGTATTTGTATTTTTTATTTCCTCCTTTCATACTTTGTTATTGCATTCACTATTCACAACTTTCATAAAGCAAACCTTTCACTTACACATACACACCTTTATGTATACATATGAACACAATTTTGACATTTTTATATGGTCTCTTTTTGTGCATTCATATTTACTTTCTTTACCTTCTTCTTTCAATGTTGTTTCTTTATTTCTATTTTCTAACAATCTTTTTTTTTTTTTTGTAATTTTTTTATTTTAATCAGGACACTTAATAATTATCTCCCAATACCCACTTCAATATTATTATACCAATAAATATATCCACTATTTATGAAAACATTCTACTCAATTAAAATTTAATCAACTAATGCTCATTTTCTAAATATCATTAAGTTCATGTTTTTATAAATATTTCAAAAATCCTCTCCTTATGTACTTGATTACTATAACAGTAGACTATCCAATACAATTTATTTGTCCATAATGTTGTCACAAACACATAAATAAATAATCAATCAAAATAAGATTGAAATAAACAACTATTAATGATTATATTGTAATATCTACCAATATTATTATATAGAATATCATGAGACGATCGCAATGGAGATGAAAGACGGTTCGATAGATATAATATAGTTATTAATAGTTGTTTATTTCAATCTTATTTTGATTGATTATTTATTTATGTACCTGAATACAATGCTTTTATATTTTATTTATTTTTCACGTTATCTATAGTATTCATCAGAGCTACAAATAGTTTTAATATAAATATTAAAATTTATTAATAATTTTACTTTTACATACAAATTTGATAAAATACAACCATAAAATTTAAACTTATATATATACATTATTATTTCAAATAATAAAGAGCTTATTCTTTCTTGTATACTTCTATTCATACTTGTAATTATTTCCATCTTCATTGACCTAAAATAAAACATTTTATTCGTTATTATGTTCTTAATGATTCAGTTCTTTTAACAATTCTATAGCAGTTCATTCACAATCGTTATTAATTTGCTTAATTTATTTGCTGTCAAAATAATTAATGAAAATCTGTGACAATTTTTTTTTAAAAAATTATTAAGATGAAAAAAAAAAAGTTCTATTATTTCGGTCAGATTTTTCAAATTTTATCATAGTAATTAGAAATTACTATTCTAAGGTATAGATTACACATTGCATTTTAAGTTTTCTACCTAAAAACAGGTTGGGACAACTGAAAATAGGATGTTAGAATTAAGTCATAATTACCAATGATAATTTGCCATCCATCTATGATAATTTGCCATCCATCTCAAATTTAATACATTAAAAATTTAATACATAATAAAAAATATAAATTAGCAAAAAAAAAATTAGCAATAAAAAGATTAATATAGCAGAGTCCTGAATTGCATTGTTTTATATCTATATAAAAAAAATGAAGGTTAAAAAAAAAATCTATAAAATTTTATGGAATAAAGTGATAACATAAAATATAGCGTATTCAAGAAAATATATATTGTATTACACATGATCGCTCTCATAATTATTACAATAGTAAACAATCCGCATGTATTAGGTGCAAATTATTGTCATTATACTTACTATAAAACTATTATTACTGCATTATTGCAAATTGTACATAGTTTAATATTGTGACCTTTTATTTAGGTCCCTGTATTTAATAATCCAAAATTTTAAATCATAATAATATATTTAGCATGAAAATCTTAATAAGTGGCTTTAAATAAAGACTGTTTTGAATGCACTATGAAATTGCTTGAGTGGAGATGAGATTTTAAACCCAGTGTAGGTTTGAAACTAGGGATAAAACAACAATTTAAAAATATTCTTATTAATTGGGAGATAAACATATTGCTATTTTATTATTGTTGGATAGCAATTAAAATAAATAAACAAATAAATTAAATTTATTAAAATTTGTAAATTACGATAGAATGACAGCCAGTTAAGCTAATTGCGCAGACGCTGTGAGAATGTTATTAATAAATGAATACCTTCGAACAACCACATGATATATTATTTGTGTAAGAGTAAAAAGGAATCCTCTTACCCTTACGACTCAAATGTTTATATATGAGCAAATCTAAAGTAGTTGTAACGAAGGCGTAACTACATTTGAGTCGTAAGGGTAAGAGGATTCCTTTTTACTCTTACACAAATACTATATCATGTGGTTGTTCGAAGGTATTCATTTATTAATAACATTCTCACAGTGTCTGCGCAATTAGCTTAACAGGCTGTCATTCTATTGTAATTATAATCGCACGCAAGACGTTATAAAATAAATGCTTATCCATGTATATGATTTAGTTTCGTTTAGAGTGGCGTTCAGTAAATTCTAGAAAATTTCATCGGCGTCATTCATACAGACATTATATATTGTAATTTAAAGTGACTATTATGTAGTTACGCCTTCGTTACAACTACTTTAGATTTGCTCATATATAAACATTTGAGTCGTAAGGGTAAGAGGATTCCTTTTTACTCTTACACAAATACTATATCATGTGGTTGTTCGAAGGTATTCATTTATTAATAACATTCTCACAGCGTCTGCGCAATTAGCTTAATAGGCTGTCATTCTATCGTAATTATAATCGCACGCAAGACGTTATAAAATAAATGCTTATCCATGTATATGATTTAGTTTCGTTTAGAGTGGCGTTCAGTAAATTCTAGAAAATTTCATCGGCGTCATTCATACAGACATTCTATATTGTAATTTAAAGTGACTATTATGTAGTTACGCCTTCGTTACAACTACTTTAGATTTGCTCATATATAAACATTTGAGTCGTAAGGGTAAGAGGATTCCTTTTTACTCTTACACAAATACTATATCATGTGGTTGTTCGAAGGTATTCATTTATTAATAACATTCTCACAGCGTCTGCGCAATTAGCTTAACAGGCTGTCATTCTATCGTAATTATAATCGCACGCAAGACGTTATAAAATAAATGCTTAAAATTTGTAAAATAAATGGTTATAGTCAATTACTTAAGCATATTTTTTATGTAGTGAATCTAAAGCTGTCTTGAATAATTATGGGTAGTTATTAAAAATGAAGCCAGAGGGGGTAATATTAATTATTCACACTAAGATTATTGGTGAATTTCTTACCACAATGCTTTGTAATAAAAGCTATATATAATTTAACAAAGTTGTAGGGAGGGGATTAAGAAAAAAAAACTAAACAACCACATACTTCAACTCTGATCTAAAATAAGGAGAAAAAAAAAAGCTAAAAATCAGAAAATTTTGGAATCTAATTGAATGGGATTATAATATATTGACATCTAAAATAATGGAGTAAAAAATCTTCAAACCTTGCTACCATTTTAGACACCTTTTTCATCGATTGAGATATTTCTTAAAAGTTATACTGGAAGAGAAATGGAAACCTTGTGCATCATAACTGTCTCCTATAAATATTGCTTCAAACCCAGAAAAATTCAAAAAAAAGTAAGCTTTTGCTTTTATTTTGTTCATATATTTAAAATCTTGTCTTTAAAAATGACGCACAAATTATTTACAATTAAACTGAAGAGCTGATAATGTTTGTATTTTTGCACCACTAGTAAACATAAAGCAGAACAGATGTTCGTTTGAAAATCGTAATTTCAAAAAAATAATTCAAAATAATTTTAAAGAAGGATTTTAGAAGATATAAATACAATCAAGTCATTTTATATCATATAATTTTAATAAAGTTAAAAGATAATCGCAAGTGATTTTATTCTCAATTCTTTATTAAGAAATAAACACTCATCTGCTTATTTTTCCTAGCGCCAAACTTGTGTAATGTTAGAAATGAAAAATTACAGATTCATTAAAATGTTGAGGATATCAAATTTATAATTGGATAAATTCTTTTTAATATTGCTAATCATATAATGCTTTGCTAATAAAAATGGAACAAAATAATTATTTATTTATAAAAGTTTTCCGTGCAATGCGTACAAGTAAGATTTTAAAAATGGTTTAAAAATGCCCAGACTATTTAAAGATTGTTACATATATATTGCCGCAGGAGGAAAGAACAGAATCAATAAATTATTTAAAAAAAAAAAAAAAAACAAGTTAAAGATATTAATTGCAATAAAATTATAAAGTGATTTTCAAGGAAAATTATCTGGATTAAAATGTAAGTGAAATGATTTTAGTTATAATCCACTAGGAAATGTTTACATCTTGTCTCATTATGTTAATATCGAATAAATCAATAAATGTCTTTAAAAAGTTTGTTTGGAAGATTATAATAACCTATAAAGTTATTCAGGAAAATTATCTAGAGAAAAGTAGATAAACCTATCTGTTTAAGTATGCTACACTTGGAAGTGTGAATTTTAATTGTCTTATTAATTATCGGTAGAGACTAATAAATGATTTTTTTTTTTGCCTGTGGAGAAGTGTTGAATGTTGCTTTGTTATAAATCGAACAGGATAATAAAAAATATATATATATAGGCGTTATCTGGAATATTTACTCGTCATAATATCAGTTCCTATCATTTTAGCTCACCAGAATAAAATAAACTTTACTAATAGGATAAAGATTTAATGGAAGAAAATGTTCTTTTATTTTTTATTATTGCTGTATTAGGTATAATACTTACGTCATGTGTTATTTGGCAATTTTGTTTTTAAACATATGTTTTATTGTGGCATGAAACTTATATATATATATAGAGTTTAAAAAATTTTAAAAAATGTGTAAAACAGATACATCTATTACATGTATTTTTATTTTTTCAGTTAAGGGAAAACATGATATTATATATATTGTTTATCTAGAGAGAGTGATAGAAATATTTACTTCTCTCATATTTTAAAACAGATTGTAATAACAATCATTATTTCACTCTTACTTGGTAATTACTAATACGCTAAAATTAATTGCGTTACAGTGAAACTTTTAGTTTATTAATTAGTAGGGTTTTTTTTTTGTTCTAATGTATATTATTAAAGGGTGAACATGCAGACATTTTATCAAAGATATTAGAATGACCGAATTATTTTCTTATATAAAAGAAAAAATTGATCTAAACCTTTTTCATTTTTTAATTTTACATAGGAATGAAATTGTCCACTTTGAATACAAATGCAGGTTTGATCTTTATTGCTTAAATGTGTTGTGCTCTCTCTAACAAAAGTATATTTCATTTTAAAATAATTAATGATCAATTGACATATATATTTTGGTATGTCTATTGATACATTAATGGTTCTGCATTGTGAACTGGAATATGTATATCTCCACTGTTATTGTTAGTGTTGTTTTACCTTGCTATAATATCGAGAATGATTTATGACAGTTTTTAGCTGATAGGATGTTCCAATAGAATGGCATCCAATAGATTAATATTAATATTGAGCATGGGCTGATGGAGAATCACATATTTGCTGATTCCATGAGAGGAAATTTTGGTAGAGGCCGAGTAGTAATTAATGCTTGTTAGCATAAATAATCCTAAAAGAAAGCATATCCATGGTCTGAATTCTATTTTTTTTATGATGAGGCAAAGCCCATATGTGTATACCCATAGAGAGGTAGTAGAATTAGCCATATTATTATACAACTGTCATGTTGTTTTATAGAGCCTCCCTTTTTAGTGTTAAATCCCTCACGATGATATAGTTAGTTTTTCCACCGTGGATGGTGAAGTATAGTAGTTCAAAAAATCATATAGCAAGTACAAAATAATGTTAGATTAAGGAACACTTGTCTATCTGTAGTGTAGGCTTAATTGTTATAGTGTTTTATTATGTTGTAGGATCTTTATCAGTTATAGACAGACCAAACCGAGATCTATTAATGATTGGGGAATTTTTAGATGTAAAAGCAAGAGATGCACAGGGGCAGTGTGGATTCACCTTCATCAAATAATGATTTAACAATGGATTGGTAAGATCAGTTAAGTATTCAATAATTAGGTTGTGGACATAGGTAATGTTTTAGTGATATATATGTGTAATTGACTTTTAATGTCTGTTCTTACTTTAATACACTAAACCTATTCATCTCAAATCTTAATCAGTTAGTAATTGCGCAGAATATGATAATTGCCCTTATCATATTTTGATAAAAAAGATGGCTTTGTTAAAATGCACCCCTTTTATCATTTTTGAATTCTAAATTTAAACTTTGTGCATACCATAAGGTCATAAATACACTGTTGTTGTTTTTTAATTTAAGTGTGAGCTTAGCTTAAATAAGGTTTCATTATCTTATTTTTTAAGATAGGCTAAACCGTAATAAGTGATACTTTGAATTTCGTTGTATAAGCGGGTTGTATCATTTGCTGAGTATATTGTCAATGGGATACCAAGTACTTTCCCATCCATAAGTTCTTTTAATATATTAGTTTTATTTCATGTCATGTCTTTGAATTAAAATTTGTAAATATTGTAAATAAAGTTTGTTGTGTTTAAAAATTTATTTAGTTGCCTAGTCTTATTGCTAATTACCACATACATACACTATTATTGTTATTGCTATCGACCTATCAGAAGATTATAAATTGAAATCATCATCGACCAATATAGTACTATCAACTATATTATGCTATATCATAATAGTTTTATTAAGCCCTATAATTTATTAGTACATCTGATGCATCATCACACAATAATCAAAATGTTAATAACTTAAGAGTACAGATTATTTTAAGTAATAGATTAAAAGATAAATATAATATTGATCTAATTGGTTTAGTTGAACCCGCAGAGCTGTCATTCACTGATCTTGATCACATGGTTTATAATTATTTGAGAAAAGGAATTTGCTAAGTTATTGTGTTTATTTATTAAAAGTTATTCCTATTTCTTAAATATTAAAAGTTATAAGAGTTAGTAAGTTCATAAAGTTTATGTGTAACTGCTAAATTCATATTCAAGCGTATAATACGCTTAATTGGTTTATAAAGTTTATGTGTAACTGCTAAATATAGTTCTTAATTTAAGTTTATATTGAGAGCTGTTTTGTGCATTCTATTTGGGTAGTGGTAAAATTCCTCTCACTGACTCAAATATATTGTGTATAATGATTTTGAGTGTTTGAACCCTGAGAAGAATTAGTTGTTAAGTTTCAAGGTAGAATTTGAACTTGTAATAAATTTTATAGATAGTTATTTATTATAGCTGAACTTGAATTAGATTACTTTCACTGTTTTATGAAAGTCAACTAAGCTTTAAGATGTAAATTACTTCTTTTGGCATAAAATGCATAACTTGTTTTAACTTCATGATAAATATTCTGGTTGTGTCAAGCTTGAAATCCCTATTTTTATTTAGCTTATCTTTTTACCATTTAATACCATATTAGTTTATAGTTTAAGATTTCAGTCTCCATCATTAACATTGTTCTTCAATTTCATTTTGATCGTTCTTTTATTTATTCATTCTCACTTGATATTAATTCATTATCATAATTGATTAATCATACATTAACGTTTATTCTTTTATCATCTTAACTATTCATTAACTCTTATTCTATCATCATCTTAATCATTCATTATTCTCACACATCTTCGTTCTTTTCTCTTTATTCTTAAACTCATTTCATTCCATTATTTAATTATTACTTCTTTCTATCAACCATTTAGTCATCTACATCATAATTTATTTATCATTTCATTTACAAGTTTAATTTCATAATCATTCCAGAGATATAATTATTAGTTATTTATTAGTTTGCTGAATATCACATTTAACCCATCACCTTTTGTTTGTGTGGATTTTAAGGCTGGTCTGACCAGAAGTTATTATCTTTATTAATCACCTTGTGATCTTCTTTAGATCTATAGTTTCATGCTAGTTTTACTCAATACAGAAATCATTTTGTTAGTTTTACATTTTTGTTTCTTTATGCTTATATTCCTGATAATGAGAGTATGATAGGTCACATAGAAGAATTTAGTTGCTAAAACGTGCGGCATGATTCGTTTATGACCAGTTAGACCAGGGAGAAGGTTACAATATATAATACAAAAATTTGAGTTTTGTGTATTTTAACTTATCCAAAAACATGTGAGCCCTTCTGTTAATGATAGAAGTGAAAAATACAGTATATACAAAAAACAAAGAAAATAAAGATGTACACAGATAATAAATAAAAAAAAAAAAAACTATATAAGAAGGTTGGAAAGAAAATGTATAAAGAGAAAAAATCACAACAACAAAAAATTAAAACTTAATATAAAATAAAATTAAACAATCACCCAAAAATATATTGGAAAATAAAGAATGTCATATGCATAATAAGGGATACTAAATTTTTAAGACAAAATTGGTTTTTCACTAAAAAAAGAAAATTGTTAAATTATAATAAATGTAAAAGCAAAGCAATGTAATTACAGTAATTCTTCAAAGATATTCTTAAAAATATATTGAAAAGATGTATTAATAATTTTAAGATTAAGATAATTAACAATATTTTCTTTAAGTACTTATGATTTCATTGAAGATTTAATATATTCAAAGAAAACTTTTTTTTTGTTTTAGGAAAAAAAAATTTTTCATTTAAAATATGAAGATTTTAATTTAATTTAACACTCGGATATTATATTAAAGAGCATTATTTTATAATCAATTATTATGATTTATCAGAGGAAATTTTGAATTTCAAACATACAACACAGATTTGTGGAGAATTATAGCTGAAAGATATTTAGAAAAGAAAAGACATTATTTGTTTTATTAATCTTGAGAAAGCATTTAACACAAAATAATAAATTCAAATTATTTTGTTTAATATGTTAAAATATTTATATATAAATCAGGGGGATGAAGGGGGTGAGGAGGGGCTATGAAAACCCAGTAATAATAAATGAATTATTTACAAAAATAGATATAAATTAAACGTGGTTATTATTTATTTCTAGTTGTATTATTATTATTTAAGGATTGAATTTGTTTGATAGCTAATTATTAAGAAAATATGATAAAGGAATCTGTAAAGACTATAACTAGGGGATAGAATCAACAGTGGCTTTATTAAGTCATCCAATTCTGCCGTTGTAGACATAAAATTGGCAATCATTAACTATATGGTTCATAGTTGTTTGCCTTTACTTACATAAATCAAAGGTTAATAAATTCCATTTATGAAACAGATGAGCATAACAACCATGAGTTGTCCTAAATCTGTTAGTGAGACCCCATTGCATTTAAAAAAATCAAATCCAATTAGCTTTACTATTGGTTGTGGAAAAAAACAAAAATTGTTTGCAACATTAAAAGAATTCCACTTTTAATACCCTAATTGTTAAATTGTGGTTTCTTGATTTATTATCCAAAGGGTGTTCTTGATTTAAAATGTCTGGTGAAACTATATCTTGAGTTATTGGCATGTCCAACCTGCTTAACGTCTTTTTATACAATTTCTGCGAAGTGACATCTCTTCTGATACCTGATGAAATATGTGAAAATACAAGAAGCTATTGTGAAAAAGATTTGAATGTACCAGTAATATTTCTCATGATAATACTTAACTGAATATCAAGTTTACTGTGAGAGCTTTTTCATGAAACACAGGCATAGTATTTACTAGCAGTATGTACTAATGCTAAAGAAGCTGTTGTTAAAAGTATTTGCATCACAATCCAAAGTAATGCAAGCTAGCTTTCCAAAGAGGTTATTTCTAGAAATTAATTTTGATCTAACCGTAGCTAAATAAGGAAAATAAGGAATATCTTTCAGTTTATTAATGCAGAAGATTATATTCAAATTACAAGATGATTCCCTGTTATTTAAATGAAAACTTGAGCATACTATCTTCAATGGATTAAGAATAAGATCTCGGTCTCTGAAAAAGATTTCAAATCTTTTCAAATCCTTGGTGAAAGACTTATTTCAGGAAAATTATCTCTTTTAAATCAGAGCAATACTATAAGAATAAATGAGGTTTTACCATTGTTCCAGAACAATAACTCATGAATATATTAAATAAAATAGACGAAAAAAACAAAATACTGAGGAAGATCATTCTAAGAATTTTTCTATCTATTATGATTATCATTTAATTCATAGGAATTTATTGGAGAGCATTTTGACAAGTAAATTAATGGTTTTTCTGCATTTAAGAATTTTAAAAATCTTTAAAAGATCATTTTTCCAATCAAAATTATAAGCTGAAATTAGATCAATAAAGGCACCAATTTTTAATTTCTTTCGAATGCCTATTTCAATACGAGTTGTTAAAAACAAAAGTTGTTCACAGCAATTTCTTCTTGGTCTAAACCAGCCTGCTCTATACATAGATAGCTCTGAACTATTGGCAAAATTCTTTTTAATATGATTCTTTCAAAAAAACTTGTAGGAAACACATAATAATGATATTAGCGATAATTTTTTTTAAATCACTGCTAGATTTAGCTTTGTTTTTGTGCCAATTTTTGAAATAATTTCTATATGAATAAAAATATTGAATACTTTTAGGTTCTAAATTTTTTACAAACTCTTGAAGTATACTATCTGCTGCAGGAGTCTTTCCTAATTTAAGAAAATCCAAGGCACACTGAAATTCATCAATATCTAGATTAATCAGATTGATATTAGTGAAATACTGAGAAAAAACTTGCAATTCTATTCTAATGATGTTTTTTAAGTCCTTTATCAATCTTGGTTTTAGAAGTACTACATTTGATCGGCAATCTCATTCACAGTTATATTTAATATTCATTCAATATTTCTTTAAATGAAATGCTTAGTAATTGTTTATAAATAGTGGTAGTGAACTTAATCAAATTGATACAATTTATAATACAATCGGACTGAAATTATTGTGAATAAAACTATTTATAAAGATAGAATATTAGACAATCATACAGTAGAGTAATGCTTTATACAGTTCCCAATTTACATGACTATTGCACAATTTTTTTCATAACCCAATTTATTAAATATATATATATAAATTTTTACAATGATAACTAATCATCTGCAAAATAATTATAAAAATCACCATATTATTTGAGTTTGTGTGCAAGCCCATTAATAAAGTTTTACATACAAAAATTATCAAGCTAGGAACAAAGAAAGCAGGAATAAAATTTCTATTAAGAAATTCATTCCTATTATCTCATGGACTGGTTCACAATAAAACATTTGGGCCACTAACTTCCCTCTTTCATTAAAACTAAAGTCATGATAAAAATAAACTGATTTGTATACACTTAAATTTTAGCTAACATATAAAAGCATATACGAAGGGTGCTAAGAATCCAGATTGTGGACTCAGGCTGCCATCTGATGACGACTTTTTATTTAGGTCCTTAACAACTGCAAATCACTTTCAAGTGAAGGAAGATTGCAAGAGTTAGAAAAAAAACTCTTATATTAAATGGGACATTATTGGACTTCGTGAAGTTAGAAGAAAAGGTGAAGAGACAATTGATTTAAAAAGTGGACATATACTCTATTATAAAGGCACAAATATTGGAAATACAAGTGGAGTAGGATTCATTAGAAATTAAAAGTGGAAGAACAACATTGTGGAGATTGATGGTGTATTGGACAGAGTGGTAAGATTAGTTATACAACATAATAGCAGATACCAAAGGCAGATAATTCAGATTTATGCCCCAACAAGTTCTCATACTGATGAAATAGTAGAAAATTTTTATATGGATATACAAAAGACTTTTGATCAGAGTAAACAACATTTTAAGATTGTTATGGGAAACTTTAATGCTAGAATTGGTAAACAAATGAAAGTGCTATAGGTAAGTTTGGTTATGGTAATAGAAATGAGAGAGGACAAAACCTTGTGGAGTTTGCAGAAATAGGAAAACTTTATATTATAAATTCTATTTTTGAGAAAAATGTTAAAAGGAAATGGACATGAAAGCATCCAAATAAAGATACAACAGAATTGGACTATATTTTGATTAATAGAAAATACAATTTTCAAGATTGCAATGTTCTTAATAAATTTAACACAGGAAGTGATCATCAATTAGTAAGATGTAAGGTACATGTTAATGCAAAACTAGAGACAAAAATTATTAAGAAAAACAATATTTACAGTTGATATTCTTAATCTTCAGAAACATTCTCATGAATTTAAATTAGAACTTACAAATCAGTTTCAAGTATTAGTAGATTTCAATCATGATTCAGATTTGAATGAAATTAATAAGATAATAACTGATACACTTTTAAAAACTGCAACAAAGATAGCTGGTAGAAAGAAGCAGCAAGTGACTAATAAAATTTCTACGGAGACTAGAGAATTTATAAAAAAAAAGAAGGAATATGAAAATATACAAAAATGATGCATTAAAAAGGATTGAATACGTCGAATTGTATGTAATGGTCCGGAAAGAGTTGAAAATGATATAAGAAAGTATAACTGTGAACTAGCAAAGAAAGCTGTAGAAGAGAAAGAGTGTAAAACAACATTTTGGTATTGGTAGAAAATTTATATCTGCAATAAGAAAAAAAGATGGAATTATTACTACAAAGAGATATGACATCATGAAATGGATAGAAGACTTTTATGAAGAATTATATAGAAATAAAGAACAAGTACCTCCTATATCGATTATATCTTCCGAATTGCCCAGAATTTTAAATAAAGAAGTGAGACATGCAATTAAATTTAAGAAGAAAGGAAAAGCTCCAGGTAATGATGGAATTATAATTGATATATTAAAAGAAGCAGGTGAAGAAATAGAAAAAATGTTAGCAAAGTTATATACCAAATGTCTAAATGATAAAGATGTACCAGATGATTGGAAGAATGCAGTATTATTATTAATATTTTAAAAAGATAATAAAGATATTAGAAATTACAGACCTATCAGTCTTTTATCAGTTTTATACAAAATGTTTACCAAGATAATTACAACTCATCTACAGAGAACATTGGATTTCTACCAACCAAAGGAACAAATTGAATTTAAAAGTGGTTTTAGTACAGTAGATCATATCCAGGTATTGAGAGAAGTTATAAAAAATACAAATGAATATGAGTTGCCATTATGCTTTGAATTTGTAGTTTATGAAAAGGCATTTGATTCTATAAACATTCCTTCAGTGATTAAATCCTTGGATCATCAAAGTAAAGATCCAGAATACTGTCATATTTTAAAGAATATTTATAAAAATGCAACAGCAACAATTAGATTACATAATGATACTAGGAAAGTCAACATTGAGCAGGGTGTAAAACAGGGTGACTCCATATCTCCAAAACTTTTTAGACTGGTGCTGCAAGAAGTATTTTGTGGATTAAAATGAGAAGCTAATGGAGTGAAAATAAATGGAAATTATTTAAGTCATTGAGATTTTGCAGATGATGTAGTTGTTTTTTGCAAATAATGAAAGTAAGACTAAAAATAAATATTAAAAAGACAAGTAATGTTCAATGGATTTTCTCAAAATATGAAAATAAAGATTGATATTGATGAGTTAGAAGAAGTTAACAGCTACAAATACCTTGGTCAGATTATTAATACAGATTGAAACATAATGGATAAATTAATCATAGAATTAAACTTCGTTGGAGTGCTTTTGGTAGAAATAACTTGATACTAAAGGGAAATATGCCTATGTGTTTGAAAAGGAAGGTTTTTAATAAATGTGTTTTATCAGTTCTTACTTAATAGAAGAGCAATACAGAGACTTCAGACCACTCAAAGAAATATGAAAAGATGCATATTAGGAGTAACAAGAAGAGATCAAAAATGCAATATTGGGTAAGAAAACAACAGATGTTACTGAAGTAGAGTTGGACTGGATATATTGCAAAAAGAGATGATAATAGATGGACAACTGAAATCATAAACTGGATTCCAAGAGATTGTAAAAAAATCCAGAAAGAGACCACATTAGAGATGGATGGATGAACTAAGAAAGTGTGAAGGGGTGATGTGGAGAAGAGAAGCTAAAAGATTGGAGATGGATTGAACTTGGAGAGACCTTCATTCTGCAGTGGATCGATGTTTGATAATGATGATGATACGTAGTAATAAACACAACATTAAAATAAATTATTTAGCTACTATACAAATAAATTACATGCAATATTCATATTATTATGAAAGAAATAATATTTAGCGTGCAAATAGTGAATGAGACCAGCTCATAATTGATAGTAATTTTATGCGCCGAACATCAACTTTTTAATACAATGTACATATATTAAACGTTCATATTCCACAAAAAATATTACATCAATCTGCAAAGCCACAAAACTGGTATAAATGCAAAGAGATACAAAAAATTTTTATGCATCATCAATAACTACAAAAGCATGCAGAATAGTTAGTATGAAATAATTATATGTCATACAGTGTGGCAGATTCCAGCTCATTAAAAAGCTATTTGCAAATAAGTATCAAAAAGAAAGAATTATATTCATAAATAACTTTTTAGCATAGGAAAGTAGCATTGCATATATACTTTTTGGTCAGCAAACAAAAGTAAAACATTTATTATATGACTAGTAAGACTCAAAAATTGCTGCACTAATCAGAGTAATCTACAACTATGTCCACAAACTGCTGACATTTGCTTTACATTGTATAAAAATAATTTTTTCAAAAATCTTCAGTGCAGTTTCAACATTGCAGATATAAAAAAGAAACAAAACCATTTTTGAGAAAATTCAGTTCTTGTAATGTAGGATCTTCTCGAGACATACTTTAAAACAATGTTTCCAACTTCTTCGGTCTCTATTAAAAAGTGAGCTATTTATTTTTGAAATATTTGAGGGAACATTTATTGGCTTTATTAAACTACAAAAATATATCTACAATTAATAATTCTCCATGTGATATTATTATGCAATATACATGAAACCAATTTTAATTACTTTAAAAATTTAATAATTGTTATTCAACTTATTGTTGATATTAAGCATGACAATTCCAGTAACTGGCAGGGCATTCTTTCACATTTCAAATACAATATACGCACTATTAATCTTACATATGCACGTTAAGCTTTCGAGCGATGCCAGTACTATGTTAAAGTGATGGCGCTGGATCATCAAAGTTAATAAGAGAAATCATTATTTTTTTGTTATAATGTGATTTCATATATCATATATATTAATATTGCACTAATTTAAATTTTATATTTAATACAATTAATTGTACTATAGCAGTCAGCATTAAACTACAGTAAATTTGAAATATTCAGACCGATATTACATTATGCTCATTAGTTTATACGAAAGCATTAATTAAAAACTTTAAAATTATGAGGGAGAAATGTCAAATTATCATCATAGTTTATCATTATTTGTATGACTTTTTGAGAAATTAAACCTGTTTTCCCCCGCAGCCAATTAGGCATGCACTTCTCACAGATGAAGGTTACATTGGTCGATAAATTTATATAAATATATGGCGTTTAAAACATTTGTCAAGGATGCTACTGCTTTATTTTAATCATTACAATCTTTTTTTTTTCGGTTTATTGTTCAGAAAATAACCATTACTATTCCAGAAAATTATATTTATGCTCATAGAAAATCAATGTTGGTGAAAGCCCTCAAATTATGAATATTAAAGCTTAATTATTTACGTTATGATACCAGTACAAGTAATTAACGTTTACCGCCAATAAAAAAAAAAAACTTCAAAATCTTTTTACCTGAGTCAGTATACCAACTCCCTGAATGAGTTGCTCTACGAACAGACATTATAGCACCTATTCTTGTCAAAAATAATTTTACTTTAGTCGAAACAATTTATTTAAAAGAGTATTTGGTCATGAAACAGACCGCCGATTAGCTACCGGCCACCGGAAGTTTTCTCACAGTTGCTAACGAAGCGCATGACTGTTAAATTAAAAAGTTAATGGTGAAATATATGATCTATTTTTTCTTGTAATAAAACGCTTCAAATCTTTAATAAATAATTCATTTTATTATCGAAAGTTTTGGACTAATGTGATAAGAATAAAATTAACAGCACTAAATATATATATTTAAATTGTAATCCAAAAGTTTGGGTATCGATTTACTTAATGAATGTTAATACTTTTTTTTTAATTTAAAAAAAAATTCTAAAAACTTTCCAATGAATTATTTTTTTTAAAGCCATATATATTATACGTGTAATATGTCACAAATTAATTACCCTAAAATTTAGACTCTTGTATTGAAATTTTTTAGTAAAAATTTTAATTACTATTAAAATTTGCTTAAGAAAAGAAACAAACATGATCTTGTTTTTAAAACAACTTTTTATCATTTTTTTTTATATTATGGAGTTGTTCCTTGCAACATATCATGCAAACTTATGCTTTTTCTATACTTAAACAATGATATTGATGATTACTTAACTATATTACTCTGCCAATAAAAATCTTAAAATCCGTTTTTCAGCAAATCATTGAATGAACTTGACATTTTCGTTTTTATACAGATCTTCTATTGCCTATATATATTTCTTTAGAAATTTCCTTACTTCTAGATTATTACAATTTTTTTTTCTTCAAGGATTCTTAACTTGTTTTCATTTTTTAAGATTTCTACTTTCATCTACCCGCCAAGGAGAACATGACTTGATTTTGTTCAGCTTATTACAATATAAACAAAAATAATTTCCTGTCTATCAACAATTATTTAAACTTGAATAATCATTGCTTAGCAGGTGTTTGTGAAATTTGGAGATGACCATTAAGTTGTACTACCATCTATCTATTAACTACTGATTATTCATTTTTTATAATAACTAAAGCTCCAATACAGATCTTGTTAATAATACTTTTTACTAATTACTTTCTTACCAAATTTAAAAGCTTTCTTCTATTTTTTTATGTACTTAATTTTACTTTTAAAGTATAAAACGTTGCACTAAATACATTTTTTTTTCTCTCTTTTTTGTTTTTGTTGCTGTAAATTAATAATATTTTTTTTTTTTATAACTTAAATTTATATTTTTAATTTCTTCCAAAAACATGACCATCTTTCTAAATATTTAAATTCAATAATTTGTTGTGCCATTCCTTTTTTTTTAAATTTATTTAACTTTCCGAACTATTGACTTTTATAAGATTTTATATGTTTCATTCTATTTTCTGATGATTAATGTCTACAATTGAGTATGATATTACTAGCAAATTAAAAGAAACAGCATTTTTAACTCAGTGATTAGATCCAACCCTGCTATTAGGCTAGACAATTGCTTAGGTGTAAAGTTCAATGATGGTCTCAGAACTCATATTTAAAAGACAATTTTACATAAAGCACATTTTTGTGAAAGTTATTCACTTTTGTGCTTATTGTTTTTTATACAAAATATTCTTAAAAATTAAAGTTGGCAACTTTTTTTTTTTTTTTAGAAGAATGCAAGTATTTTGCCATTCCTAGGACACAAAATAAACTGATGCTATCATTGGACATAAGATTATCATATTAAACATTAATGAGCATAAATATTCTTGCTGCTGATATTTTCTTTAGAATTTTTTCATTATAGTTTATCAAAGACAATTATTCTCAGACATTATCAATTTGTGTGTGTGATATTACAAATGAACTTTAACATCAGAAGTTTTGTATTATAAAAAAAAGACTAACATAAAACTCATGTATATAAAAAATGTATAGTTGTGACTGCAATGTTTTAACACAAGTTGATATTGACCTGTTTCAAAAAACTTAATCAATGTAATAGACTGCAGAATAACATGCTTATAAATATACCATCATTTTCAAGCATTAACTATTCAATGATGAAGATTTTTTTCAAGTTTAATTCAATTTTTCCATAGTCTCTCTTCTCTACATCATAATTGAAAACTTCCTTATTTCATTGATCCACCTTGCATCTGATCTCATTTTAGATCTTTAAACATTTTTACATTGTTAGAAGTTACTATGCAGGGAAGGCATTTCTTGTTGATTATAATTAATCATTCTTTGCACATGCTTAGTTTTTTAAGAAGTAATGATTTGAGGGGCAGATTTACAGTTCTAAAAATTAGTCATTCAGAGATTTGATTATCTTACCAATGATTTCTGCATTGCTTATGGATAAAGGAATTTGTATTTTTCCAACTTAAATTGGTTTTAACCTTCTTAAAACAGAATGAGAAGTTCTGAGTATAGGCTATATGGCTAGAAATTATTTTATCATGTCCACTCTTACAATCCATAATAAATAAATACATCTAGTTCAGTTTGTTTTTTTCCCTCCTATCCCATTTTAATAAAAACTGTTTTGCTAATTTCTAATGTCATTATTACAACCTCAACAAAAAAAAAATCCTAAAATATCTAAGTAACTCGTTCCCTTTATCTTTAAATTACTTATACCTCCATACAACTTATTTCTCTTTCAACTCCAGAAAGAAGTATTCAATACTCTCTTATCTCATCTCTACACAAACTACAATTATAATCAAAATCTTTATTCCATTTTTGCCTTTCTTCCCTGATATCTCAATTTACCTGTCTTTGCATTATATAACAATAAACTCTTTTAATATTATCACACAATTTTTTATATTACAATAAATTTTTATTCATATATATAACTTCAAACTATTTTTTATTTATATTTGTTTATTGTAATTATATTTATCTCTAATCAATTTATCTATTCTCTTTTTCCAGCCCTAATAATTACATATCTATAATAAGTCTCTGCACATTACATGTCTTATATTTATGGATATAAGCTATCTGTCTGTCATATCTGACCTTGCCTTTAGAAGTGGACTAGTTCAGATTCCTTCCTTATCTGATCGAATTGAGCACTCATTGCCGCTAACCAATGTGTAAACGGGGGTAATCAATATATAAACATGGCCAAAGGGTAAAAACAAATTAGGCCAATGTGTAAATGTGTATAAAATCCTACCATTGGTTAGGCTCTCTGAATCTGAATGCTTTCAGTAGGTAGGGGATCTGGAAATAAATAGACAGCCTTTTTGGATGCAAGAGATATATATATGGATATACAGAGAAAGAACATCTGTGTAACCTAAATGACAATATGTGCTCTATAAAGAGAGAATGTGTGTATCTGAATGACTGAACATGCTTTCCATTGAAACTACTTCCAATAGTTAAGGTGTTTCTACTATATTCACTATCAATACATCTATGCAGTGAGGCAAGTCCATGATAGGACTGGAAAATTCTACGACTGCAGCAGACTCAAGCAAGCTGTTTAATACAACTAGAAGAAACATTTATCAAATTCGAGGCAAGCTGTCCAGTACAGCCAGAAGAGTTAAGACAAACTCATGAGACAAGTTAAATATACAACTGGAGGTAAGTCTATCCATTCGGCATGACCAGCACAGTATTAACTACATTTATCTACATACAACTGTATTTTGGGAGTGTTCATATTTTTTTTAGTAGCTTTTTGTTGAAGACTTCTGAGTAATCAGACTTTAATTTAGTTAATGTTGTGACCTGGATCACTTTTGTCACTGCAAAGCCTAAGTGACTGAACTAGTCATGGCCTAATAAGTTACTGTGATTATCTAATGCCACTATAGTGGTAGATGTATAGTCTTGTTAGGCATTGTAATTTTAACTGTTGTTGGACCCAACAGTTTTATTTTATTGCTCTGATAGTCAGATTGACTTGCTGCTAGGATACAGCTTATATTATTTATTATTCTTATTAATGATAACCAAGATCTTTTTTGAAACAATAGACACTGCAGACTCTGTGACTAGTTCCATTCTGACTGGCGTATTATTAATTATAATACTATGTATAAATCCAGACTGATCATCTTTAATGTGATTTATACAAGCAACTTGTTTGTTTTTCTTATATTTGCTTTTACTGTTTTTTGAAATGGTTTTTCCATTCTCATATCGGCTGTCTGTCTTTTTAATTTCAGAGATGCAGCCTTTATATGTCTGACTCACTTGAAAAATGTACATGGTGCATAGTGGTGTGGACATTCTGTATGTATGAGCATTTGTTTATTCCATCTGCATCTATAACAACACAGACTATTTGATGCTGAATTATCTGAGCTACTGAGTGTTTGACCAACCCAATGTTATGCTCTATTTTTTGCACATCATACTTATTAATTTTTTGTAAAGGGTGTGCCTGACTAGCTATTGATTCTTCTAGTACTGCTTGAGCCACAGCTGTTTCAAAATTTAAAACTGGCATCACTAACAATTTAAGTCATATGTTGTCATTGTTTATGCCCAAACAAAATGATCATGAAGTGCTTCATTCAGGAAATCTTTGAATTCACACTTTAATGCCAATGTTAGGATTTTCATTTCAAACTCTCTAACTTTTTCCTACTGTTCTTGGATGCAGAGATTGAAATAATATCCCTGCATTTTTGTCAAGGGTTTTGGGGAGAAATAATCTGTGAGAGTTGTTAACATTTTATTAAACTCTAGGTCAGCCAATGTTTCTGCCATAGATTGAAACTTAAGTTCAAGGACCTCTTATGAACATTAATGTGGCTAAAAAAATTGCCTAACATTATAGATATATCACAGCAAAGATTTTCATAGTTAAAAGATAAATTTAAAACATGCTTTGGAAAATGCAATTAAACACCCTCAACAAATTATGTACATGATAAAGCAAGTGTTGTAAATCTTTTAAAAGACACTGATTCATGGATGTAGAACTTTTTTTCTCCAAAAGTGTCTGCATTTTGATAAAATTGCATTCATTTTTCTCAAGACTAAAGTGCCCACGAAATTTCTATAATTTTTAAAGTATTTACTGTTAAATAAGTGCTGTTTGTAATATTATCATTTATTGTTTTGTTGCTATTGTTGTCACTATATTTTATTCAGTTATAGATAAGTAAAGGTTACAGCCTTTTGATTAAATATCTTAGTAAAATCATTATTAGAGGATGAAGTAAGAGACTAAATATGAGATTTACATCCTGCAAGAACATTGTTGTACTCTTCACTATTGTTGCTGATCCATTAAGATTTCCCACACTCTCTAAGAGTCAAATTAGGGTATAGCTTATATCTAAAAATGTAAAAAGAGAGCAGTTGTATTTAACCCTCAAGTGAAAGCATTTATATTTTTTCTAAATTATATGTATCTATTAAATTTGATTCAAATTCTATGGTAAAAATATATCTAGAATTTCATAGTTCTCTTGATGTTCCAAGTGCATCTGGTCTTTAAACTAACAATGCCATGATGTTAAATTTAAATAAGACCGTTTGATTTTGTTGGTCATTTCTCTGTTTGTAGAAATAAAGTCTTTTTAATTCTGTTTTTCATTATTATGATATAAGTAATATTAATAATTTATGGAAAATTACTTTGCTTGTCTTTAACCATAGATATTTCTTTTTAATAATAATCACAGTCAAATGAAGTATTCAGCTGTTGTTCAAAAACTTTTTACTATACAAATAAGAGCAGGATGATGGTGAGAATAAAAGTTAAGATTCAGTTTGTGTGTGTGTGTGTGTGTGTGTGGAGTCTTTCAATCTTTCTGATAACAACTGTGGTAATGTTCCATTAGACATTAGCAATTAAAATAATCAAAAAAGGCTGTTAATTATTAATTTTAACTTCCATAATAAACTTTGTCTTAAGATTTTCTTTGGAGGGCTTTTGGTAGAAATAACTTAATATTAAAGGAAATATGCCTATGTGTTTTAAAAGAAAGGTTTTTAATAGATGTCTTTTACCAATTGTTATTTATGGATCTGAGACTTGGACACTTAACAGAAGAGTAATGCAGAGACTTTAAGACCAAGAAGAGATAGAAAACAAAATACATAGGAGAGCAAACAAGAAGGTACATCATTGAAATGATTATGAGACTGAAGTGGAATTCATTGTTAGAAGAAAGGATAATAGATGGACAATTGAACTCAAACTGGATTCCAAAAGATTGTAAAAGACCCAGAAAGAGACTATATATAAGGTGAATAGATGAAATAAGGATGTGTGCTGAGATGATGTGGAGAAAAGAGGCCAGAGATCAGAAAAGATGGATTGAACTTGGAGAAACTTTCATTCTGCAATAGATCAATTATGTTTAAAAATGATGATGATTAGCTGTTTAAAAAATAGAAATATAAAGCATCAATTATTCCACAAAAAGGTCAGCAATTATACAGTAGAACAGAAGGTAAAAATATCCATGATTTATTAGTATTAATAATATCCTAATATAAAGATATAATGAAAATTGAAATGATGTTTTTTTTTGGATATCTTGATTACTAAAAAGTGTAATAATATCTTGATTACTAAAAAGTGTAATAATATCTACATTATGATCTGTTTTTAGAAGGATTACACTAACAGATATCTCTTTTTTTATTCTATTCATAAATTTTATGTGGCAAAAATCTTTAAAAAGAATGAGATATTTCTAACTACAATCATCTTTAAAAATATTATTAAAGCTATTCAGAATGTGAATAATTACAGTGCACAGATTATTAAAAAGGCTTTTATCTAGTACAATGCAAAACTTTTATTTCTAAAAACAAAGCAGTTCTTTCATACAGTAAAGCTATGACTGACAAAATTAGTCAAGGGTTTTCTTCTTTTCTTTTTTTTTTATTTTAGCATAAAATATTGTTTTCCACAGGCAAAAAAAAAAAAGGAATCATTTTCTTCAAAAATTTAAGAACTTGTGCGAATGTCAAAAGGTCTATGAAATTTTTATTTGCCCTTTAAATACATATATCAATATAAGATTTAGAGAATAGGTAAACACTTAGTGTCTACCCTCACTTTCAGTTTTTAAACACAGACCATATTTCTACTTGTGATGGTTGTAAAAGTTATCAAAATTAGGAAAAAATGATTTACATACTTTTAAAGAGCCTTTGGGAATATCTTAAAAGATAGACAATTTAAACAAAAATGAAGATATACAACACATTTCTGCATTATGGAGACTCTTTATCCATCACCATTTTTTTTTTAAAATAATTAGCTAAGTTACAGTCAAGAACAATTTACTAGTTTGTTGTCAACTTCTCAAACTACATTTATAGAAAGTATTGATAAAAAAAAAAAAATCGGTGAAAAGATTATAAACTATATCCAATTGTACTATTATGTTAAAAATAATTATACCATCTTTCAAGAACATTAATTAAATTCATGAAAGAGATGAATGAAATTTTATCAATTGCTTCTGATAATTTTTCTATGTTAGAGAATTAATTGTTACATTTAAAAAATTCTCCCAATAAAATAGTTTTATATAGGAATCACTAATGCCAGCTTTAACTTTATATATATATACCATATGTAAATAAGCTGATCCTTAGCACTAATTTTTATTGATCATTCATTAGACAAGAGATTATCCACTTGAATGAATGAATATTTCTATATAGTAATTTTTACTACACTACTCTTAAGCAAAATAGGACTAGTTTTTATCCATTTTTAACATCTTTTTCTTATGACTTTGGTCATATGTTCCTGAATACATCCCTCCATAAGATGTTAAAAGCAAATAGAAACCATTTCTCACCTTGCATGAGAATTGTGGAGTGAAAATTATACCACAGAAATATTATTAAATAAGTGATCCTTATTATGCTTGCTTTTTTTTTTTTTTTTATGTAGAGAACGTGAATATTCATTTGACAATTTAAAAATTTAGAAAGTATATCATATTCTGTGTTAAAGGTTATAATTATTTATATACATAAATGTTAAAGAAAATTAAAAAAACAAACAAACAATAACAGCCCTGCCCTGGTACATTTTACACAGATATATAGAGTGCGTAACCAATGTTTACTTTTTTATTTTCACTTCCCTTCTTTACTTTCTATAAAAATTATGAGGTTATTATTTTCATGTTGTTTATAATATAAAATCAATAATTTCTAATTATTCTATGGATTTAATGTGTATTACCTTATATGCGCACTCAATTTTAAATCTTTTTTTGTTTGTTTTTTCATTTTATAAAAAAATATAATAATAAATATTTGTCTGAGATTATTTTTTTGTAAATTTAACAGTAAAAGTCTTTGTCACTACAAACTGTTTTTAATGTAAATAAAGTTTGTTGCAGAATGAAAACCAAAATGGATTTAAAGCAAGAAGGTTCTGCAATGCTAATGTAATCTGTTATAGCAACAAATAGAAAAAAGATTACAGCAATTAGAATTAGAGAAGTTCATTTATATATTAATCTGACAAAGATGATTATCAAAACTGTAATAAATTATGAAAGGCTGTGAAGCAAGAAATACATAAAAGGAGAAGCTATCTGTCTTTACTTATGGGTGCATCATCGGACCTATTTATTTAAATAACATCGCAAAATTTAGATAGGCAGTTATTATTTGTATTCATTACATTTTAATGATGATCAGATAACAATTGCAGTCAATAAAAATCTAAAAAATGCTATGCATAATTTAAAATAAAAGTTCCATAAAGAATATTTAAAATGAAGATTTTGGTAATATCAATTGTAAAAATAATAATTTAAAAATGGCTCTCATAAATAATGTGCACAGTAGGCACTAGATAAGATTTTTATGCACAAAGCTTCTGGCATCCATTGATTACTATGTCTTGCACTGGATGACACTATTATATAGATTGAGAAAAATGAGAGAAGAATTACGACAATCTTAATTTATATACTGTATAATTAAGACAATCTTAAATAACTATGTAAATATAAAAACACATAATAATAAAAATATTAGTTTTACAGAAAATGAATTGAATGAAGCAAGCAAAAAATTGAAAAGACAAGAGGTATGATGTATTTGGGAAATAGGGCAAAATTACATCTATTATATTTTAATAAGCACAGAAGACAGAATTTCCAGATAGCTGAAATAATACAAGAGTAAGGCTATTTTTTAAAGAAAAGGGTAAGAACCTTAGAAAGAAACACAATTATAGATCGGTAGTAGTAACATCGGTGTTATATAAAGTTTTTTCATATATGGTGACTGGAAGGGTGGCAAAATTGGATGGACGAAAATAATATAGTGAGAGAAATGCAAGGAGATTTGAGAATGAGTAGGCATATAGAAGATAGTTTATTTGTAGTTGCACAATTTAAGTAGGAAATACAGATAGGAAGTTATATATGGTCTTATAGATATAGAAAAGACATATGAAAGAATAAGTAGAAATAGATTATGGGTAAGTTTAGTAAATTTGAGAATGAATGGAGCTTTAGTGGTTTTTATTAATAGATTGTATGAAAATAATTACTATATGTATCAATTAGGAAATCTAGAATAAGAGTTAAAAATGGAGTGGGACTAAGGTAAGGATGTCTTAAGTCACCTATTTTGTTTTTATTATATTTGAGAAAAATGGAGAGAGAGAGTAGTATATATACCATAAATAGATGGCAAGGAAGTGTATACATTATCAGGTTTTTACATGATGATAATATCTTCTTGTACACAGATAGCAGGTAACATATGAAAGTTATGCGGAATATTTGTGCAAGAATGAGTAAAGAGTGGGGATTAAATTTAGTGAAGAAAAGTCAAAAGTAATGATGGTAAATGCTGGTGAAAGACGACAAAGAATTTTTACTGGGGTATATAAAGTTAAATATGGCGAATAGTATAACTATTGGGAATCATCTTAAGTAATCAGAGGAATTGCTTATATGAATGGAAAAAATATTGATAAATGAAACAAAGAAAAGAAAGGAACTGATAAAGAAATTAACAGTGTTTTCATATAATAAATATGATGTAGCAAGAATTGTATGGAAGGGAATGGCAGTATCAGAATTAACTATGGTAATGATGCTTTATGTGATAGTAAAGCAATGTTAGATTACTTAGAAAAAGTACAAAGAAAAGTAGAAAGATATGCATTAGATGCAGATGTATTGATGGCAAAGGAGGCAATTGAAGGAGAAATGGAATAGTCAAGTTTTTATAAAAGAGATGCAAAAAGCAAAGTGAAAATGTTTAGTAGATTGAAATTTATGTCTTGTAAGAGAGTAGCCAAAATAGAATTTAATTGGGTTATGAGTAAAGTACAGGCTCAAGATGAATGAGAAATATAGTATAGTATGCAGAAGATTTGGTTAAAAACTTTATGTTAGTATACTTATACAAAAGATGGGATAATTGTATTATGATAATTGTTGAGTGTTATAGTGGGAACGAATGGGATATAATAGATGCATTAATAAAAAATAGGAAGTTAAAGAGATGGGGAACTAATATGGAGAGTAAAAAGAGTTTAAATATATATAGAAGTAAACAGAATATTAAGTGGGAGTTAATTTACAATAATAGCAAAGAAAGTAGTTTACTGTTTAAGGCTTAAACAGTATCATTAGCAACAAGGGAATGTACACATAAATGAAGAAATATGGATGATTTAATCTGTAAGCTATGTAAGGAAGGCATGGGAAATATTAGACATCTGCTAATTGAATGTAAATGCTTACAAACAGAAAGGGTACAAATAATGAAGTTGTGGAGGAATAAATATAAATAAAGTGATTATACACAAAATGGGTTCTTGGTTTTTATGCTGGATTTGGAAAAAGATAATGAGGATTTAGATATAAAGGCCATAGAGTGAACAAAGTTAATGTTGTGGAAATGGGATGGAGCAGGACAGAGAACAATGTGGGGAAAACTTAGGGTGGGGAATAGAAAGAGAAAGTAAGGTGGATAACAT
The DNA here is from genome assembly GCA_028023455.1 of Epiperipatus broadwayi. Classification (NCBI taxonomy): domain Eukaryota; kingdom Metazoa; phylum Onychophora; class Udeonychophora; order Euonychophora; family Peripatidae; genus Epiperipatus; species Epiperipatus broadwayi. The sequence goes on from JAQFVV010012532.1 coordinate 517,528, forward strand.
GATTTTTTTGGGAATAATAGCTGAAAAATTCCTGACTTTGATAAAGGAGTAGTCATATCATATCACATCACTGTTTTAACAGTTTGCTTGTAAGCATAAAAAATGGTAATCATGTAAGATTTAGTAAAACAAATGCCTGAAATGCCAAATAAAAAAAACTATAAAACAAATTAATTCTGCATTATTAGATAATGAAATACAAAATTTGAAAATAGCCATAGAAAGTCGTGTCACATATGCATCTGAAATGAGGGTTTTAGACAAGAAAAAAATCATAGATATAGATAAAGAACTGATAGATTAATTAAAACTAAATCTAGTGTTTACTCAATAGTTAAGAGTTGTGAAAATTCTATTAAGGAAATTCAATAAATTTATAAATAATAGATTATTTTTAAATTTATAGCCACTTTATTTTTTGGGACATTTTCAGAGACAGAAATATTTTTTTAAATGTTAAATAGAAGACATCAATACTTAGAAATTGAGTAGATCAACTGGATTAAAATTAAAATTTTCTTTGTCATCAAGTTATTCTTGAGTTATAAGTTTTGTGATAATCTGCTTGAATTTTTAATTGCTATTAAAGAGAATTTTTATAAAGAGGAAATCCTGAACAAATTTAATTGGTATGATAACTATTAACAATATTAATAAATTTATCAGTTAGCAATATATATATATATATATATATATATATATATATATATGATATATATATATATATATATATATATATATATAATAGATGAACAAGTGTAATGGATCTTATTTATCAAAATTTTAAATCACAAAGGAATTTGCAAAAACAGCATTTACATCTATATATAAAGAATCAAAAGGATATTTATTTTTCATTTGTTATATCAAACAGAGACTTCAGACTACTCAAATAAGTATGGAAAGATGTATGTTGGGAGTAACAAGAAGAGATCAAAAACACAATATATGGGTAAGAGAACAAACAGGTGTTACTGACCTCATTAAAAAAATTTGGAGTAGAGTTGGGCTGGACATATTGCTAGAAGAAATGATAATAGATGGACAATTGAAATCTTAAGCTGGATTCCAAGAGATTGTAAAAGAACCAGAAAGAGACCACATATTAGATGGATCGATAAAATAAGAAAGTGTGTAGGGGTGATGTGGAGAAGAGAAGCTAAAGATTGGAGAAGATGGATTGAATTTGAAGAGACCTTTATCTTGCAGTGGATTGATAATGGTTGACGATGATCAAAAAATAAATTTATTAAGTATTAACATTGTTTTTTAAAACATCATTTCCTTGAAATCCTATATACTTTGAGATGTAACCACAATGGTTCCAACTGGGAAAGTTTTTAGTAATCCTGGATTAAGTCATATTATTTTCATTTCTGTAACATTTGTTCTTTCAAATCTTCTGCCACTTGAAAAATTTTCTCTTTTCCGTCATATACTATAATTTTGAGAAAGTTAGATATATTCTACCTCAAGAAATATGATTAAGGTATAATAATGATGTAATTGTAATAGCATCTTTTCATTCTATATTGTTACGAAAAGCAATTTTTTGTGCATATAAGTTATAACTTGTATAATCATAATCATTCCAAAAATGTTAAAACATTTTTAATAACAAAACAAGTTTGCCACCTAATGCTATTATTATGATACTATTCAGTATTGAAAGTGCTCAGTTCTAAATAAATTTTCTTTATTACAAATTCAAACCTGTTTTGTTATTTAAAATGTTTTAACATTTTTTGAACCATTACAATTATTGCAGAAAAACAAGGTAAAAAAAATTATTTTAAAATTTGTATAACCATAATTGATATTTCCTTAATGTAAATAAGAATAGTAAATTGTTTCCTATTCATGTAGTAAATATATAATTAGATAGTAAAAAAAAATCATTGAATGTTTTTATTGCTTGAAAAGTTCGAGTGTTAGAAGAACCACCACTGAAATAAATCTGAGGATCTCACACTCTGGAATCTGACACTCTTCCACCACACTAAACCATGTAGGACTTATTTAGATAGTTATAATGTCATACCATAATGTGCATGTAGTAGTGTTTCCAGGTTTGAATACAAAAAACATATTTTATAACAATCTCCACACCATTAAAATTTGTTTTCAAATCAATTTGCTTTGCCATAAGTAAATTGGAAGGATTTAAGAAAATGTTCTCAATTTCTTTGTAGGTTCATGTTTAAAAGAGAATGGGAGGAATGGACAGAATTTAGATATAACCCATTACTACAGTTTATTTGATAAATATCAAACTTATTGCTCTCATAAATTTGACATAAACCACTTGATTGAAGTATATTAATAATTTTTATTAATCATTAATTAGACTAGAGATTATCTACTTAATGAATAATATTTTTGTATAGTAATTTTCACTTCCCTACTAAAATTACCCTACAGAAATATTATTCATTAAGTGGAAAATTTCTAGTCTAATGAATGATGAATAAATATTGTTAATATACTTCAATCAAACAGGCAAAACTCTCCATACAGTATTACCACTCAGTGCAAGCTAAAGTAATCAATGGATGCCAAAGGCTTGTGCATAAAATCCTTGTGGCCTTCATCAGTGAGGAGACTTGAATCTGAGAGCACTGCACCTAAACCTTAGGATCTAAGGCAATCCTCCAGCAAGCATCTTTTATCGCTACTTAATTACAAAACTATGAGTCTTAAATTGAAAACACAATAATATTTTCAATCCAAGCTCATTAGCTTATATAGTCATATAGGTCTGAACACAGTTGAGTGCCATAAGTAGACAATAGATGGGAATTTTATGCACAAGCCTTCTGGCATCCATTGATTACTTGGGTTTACACTGAGTGGCAATACTGTATAGAGAGTTTTGCCTGTTTAATAACAGTTATAAGTAAGCATAAGAAATGGTGACCATGTGATGTTTATGGGCTTTATACTTCAATCAAGTTATTCAGAGATTTTAAATATCTGCATTAGAATGAAATATTAAACTAGCATATATTGACAAATAAATAATGTTATCATTTTAAAAAGAAAAAGATGAAGCACCATTATAATCTATAATAATATCTGTTCAATTGTTACATTTTATTTACAGACTTGTTTGTGAAATGAGAAAACTAGTACAACTCCAAAAGTAATCAAGTTTTATAAATATATTGTTTTATTTAAAATAATAAATAGTATATTATATATTTTTATTTTATGATTAAAAAAAATTCAAAGTTAAATTATGAATTACAACTACGGGTGCATTATGACCAAGGCTAACTGCAAGGAAGAGTTGTAATAGATTAATGACACATGTGACCCAAGCTATAGTTGAGTGCCCAGAAATAAAAATAAAAAATCACACATTTGCCTTAAATTGTTTACATTATTCACTAAATTGTCAGTACATTAGCAAACTTGTCTTCATCATACATTCTGGCTCTTATTCGAATAGTATTAATTCACATGCAATCATAACTTTTTGAGATGCCAAAAACATTACTCGCACCTGACATTGTTTTTGAAGAAGGCTGGTTCTGACTGCCATTAATCAGACAAGAATAATTCAACAATAGACTTCTTATTCTATTGTGCGCTCATCATTAAAACATCCTTATGCTTCCGAGAACTTACAAAAAATATGAAAAGCAAATAATAGCAAATTAATTTTAATAAATATGTTCATACATATTATTCATTACATTTGTTTTTATATAATTAAAATAAATAAAAAATTATTGGTTAATTCCAAAAGTTATTGATAGTTGACTGAAATCTTTTTTTTTTTTAATCTATTTTTATTTTGTTACATATAATAAAAAGTGAAAGCTTTTTTTTTCTAGGGAAAAAAATGTTTCTGATTAAAAGGCAAAATAGAAACATGTCTTCATGTCAGTTAGTTATAAATCTTTAATTTTCTTTTAAAATGTATGTATAATTATTTTCGGAAATATATATCTATTATTTTTTTAATATATGCATACTCAAGACTACATAAAAATATTACATGAACAAATTAAAATTTATGCTAGAACAATAGTATGATAGCTGTTAAAATTTAAAGCTACCCCACTTTTTAAAATTGTATCCAGAAATGAAGAATGCAGACAAACAGTACAATATACATAATTTAAAAATGCTTAAATATATTTTCTTAACTAAGTCTTTATGTATTTAATAAACTTGGTCCCAAATTCTATAACAGTTATGCATTTTAAAACTTTAAAAATACATTATTTCTTTTTACAGACAGCATTAAAAACCAAATTATCATTATTTTACCTTTGTACATTTTTAAAATTTTGTTTCAATTTTTAATAGCTATTTTAAGAACTGCTTCTATGAGAATAGTAATGATTTTTAATTAATATTATAATGAAAATATATCTAATATGTATACATTATAAATATAAAATTGGGAAAGAAAAAAGATGAGAGAAAAAAAAAGACAGCTTAGTGGAAATGTTTTGTGGATGTGTTTTAATTAAATAAATAAATCTATAATGTACATATAATTTGTCAAAAATGAATGATATATAATTACTAAACGTAAATGATTTATTATTTATGCAATTATTATTATTTTTGTTGTTAGATCATGCCCAGTTGACTTTTTTTCTGGAATGATCTATCATTCATTTATTTTTAGACTCCTCAGCAATACATTCAGTATTACGATAATAAAATCCAACTTCTCTCTGCTTGTTATCTTCTTTTGCTTCCACAATGAATTCTCTAAAGACTATAGATATTTTAAAAATAAACTATAACCACACTGTATGATCATTGTTATCTAAAAGATATGAGGTGGGATCCAGTCGGAATGTCAATATAATGCTGACATATAAATAAATGAATCCAGAATATTAGATATTCACATATTTTATCCATGAAAATTTTCACTGTAGTATTGTGTTAAAATGTGTTTCTCACATTAATCTGGTATGTCTGTCCATGTATTGAATTGTATAATAAGGGAAAAGAAGGAATATCACATAGTTATTTATAAAATTTAATCATAAAAGCTGAAAAAAAAAACAATTAAAAATTTAGAATTATTTCAGTAAACAGCTTAAAATAACTAATTTTAATTAAAATGCCTGTTTTAAATGATAGAGTGTTTAATATGGCTGGAAAAGATAAAAAAAAATAATCAAAGTTTAAATTATTTAGTTATTTAACAAGGAAATATATAATTTATAGAAGTTTTCATTAATGTAATAAAAGTTTATTGCTATTATTTGCTTTATATATATATAAACAGAATTAAAATGAATTTTAATTAGAAAATTAATTTGGTTTATCCTAAAATGTGAATTCTCTGTTTTGTGAAAGCAAAAAAGAGAAGCAAGATTGTCTTTAAATTAGATTATTTTTATTTTTATTAATTAAAGAAAATTCACTATTTTTGAATTTGTTTTTCTATTATATATTTGACTGGATATATCTCTTATTGGTAGATACCAATACTGATATTTTTTAAACACAAAAGCTTGGCTGAATCAAGAAAAAAACATTGAAAAGTGGTCTGTGTGCCAATTGAAAGGTGGAGCCACAAAAATGTATGCTACTTTATCTATTTTCAGAGACACTATGCATTGCTAAACATCCCTATCCATTAATGAAATCACTCATCACTGAAGTTATTCAGAATACACACATATACATATTACAGGAAATGCAAGATTAAAAAGGCATGGTTCATTACACAAAATGTATATGTAATGAACCAAAAATCGAACAGTATTCAAATTAGCAAAAATGGGTCTTCCCGACAGAATAACCATGATTATGATGCACAAGCATCAAAAATAGACTCAGTTCAATTAATTCTCTGTTTCAGCACTTTATATATCATTAAAAACCAGTCAACACTTAGACAATCCAATTATCAATAACAATCAACAATTTCAACCTGTTGTCAAGACAACCTTCTTTAACAATAAAGATTGCAATTTGACCACAGAGATTGAAATTGTTGATACAAAAAGTTTAAATACATCTCTTTAAATAGATAAATATAACCTATTGTGAATGTAGACTAAAAATAGTCAATTATAACATCATTGTAGCCAATGCTTAAATAATCAATAAAATATCGACAATCTTTTCTAAATGCAACACAATTTTTTTAGATAATAATTGGAAATATTTATTATTTTAGTTTAAGAACTTGTATAGATAATGAGTGAAAGTAATGAATGAAATACATTAAGAATAAATATGCCTAGAAGTTTTAAATAAATGTCAATTAAGAGTCAAAGATAAATTACTTGAAGGTAAATTACTAAATAAACAATTTTATAACCTTTCAAACTTCTGCTTTTCATATTTTAAATATAATAAACTATAAGGTGGTAACCCATTCATGGAACAAACAAGACTGAATATTTTTTAAGGACAATTTACAAGCAAGATTCCTAAAAAATCACTTAAATAAACTTACAAAGACTAACACCCACCTTTTGTTACATTAATAACCAATCTACTTTGTCAAAGAAAAGATAATTATTCTTATCTGATATTCAGTTTGTTATGTAGTAAGAATTAATAAATTTAAAACCTGAAAAAATGTTTCTTCTTTTCTTTAAAAAATATAGTCCATAAAAACCAAATAATATCCAATATAGATTCACAAACCAATTTCTTTAAAAAACTTGTTCTTTATTTAACTATATAAAAATTTACATTCAATAAGCAACGTTTGGACTATTTCTATCCTTATAGTCTTTTTCAAGCCACTAAGAAAAAATACAAACAATATTATCAATAAATAATAAATGAATAAATAAATACACAAATAAAACGAAAATAAAAAATTAAAATTGCAAATATAAACAAAATAGATTAAAAAATAAAACAGAATAAAAAATAAAATAAAAAATAAAAATAAAATATATATAAAAATATAAAATATTACCTTCCCCAAAAAAATCCAACAAAAAAAAAAATCTCTCAAAAAAATATACCCCCCCCCCTTTTTTTTTTTTTTATAACTAACAATTAAATTATTTAAATGGATAAAATTCCTCAAACTAGTCATTAATTGTTATCTTAATCTATCCGTTTTCTATTCATATATGGTTTAAATTCCTTAATGTAGAAATTTTCCTTTAAAAACCTTTCTTTATAATTATTTACAGTTTCCAAAAGTTCAATTTTGTAGTCAGTATGACCAAATTTACACCTATGAAAATAAATTGCAGATTTTTTATCAGATAAATGTTGTTTTGACCTTGTTTCTAATTTATTTTTAGTATTTCCAATATAAGAAATACTTTTACCCTCCTTCCAACAATCTAAACATTTAATAATATATACTCCTTTCATTGCCTCAAGCATGTTAAACTTATCATAATAATTAATCATCTTTTTTAAATCTTTCTTTTTCTTATATACAGGAAACAATTTAATATTAAATTTTTTATTTATTTTTTTACAAATATTTTTAATTCTAATAAAAATATTTTTTGATACTTTAAAACCTATGTATACCTTATCTAATTTTTTATTCTTATTTTTAATTTTATTTTCTCCTTCAATTTTCCTTTTAATTAAATTTAAATTATATCTCGAAAAAAAATTTTCAATAATTTTACTAGGATATTCATTCAAATAACATTCCTTTTTTATTAAAACTAGTTCCTTGTTCAATAATAACTCATTAGAACATATTAACATAGCTCTCCTAATTCTATTTTTTATAGTATTAATTTTACAATGCTTATCAATATCTGAAAACCAATTTACAATTAGACCATGAAATGTTTTTTTTCTAAAAACCGAAGTATTAATATTAATTCTATTATTCCTTATAATCTTTTCAATTTTTACATCCATGTATTCAATTTTATTATCCAATTCTTCTTCCATAGTAAATTTTATATTTTCCTCAATATTATTAATGTATTTTAAAAAACTTTTAGCTTTTCTTTAGTTTCCTTTAAAAACCATGAAATAGTCATCTACATATCTAACAAAAAAACACGGACTAAAATTTAAATCTAAAAAATTTTTTTCAAAATTATTCATGTATACATCCGCCAAAAAAACACTTAAACTACTTCCCATACTTAATCCATTTATTTGCTCATAAAACTTATCTTTAAATTTAAAAATCAAATTTTTACAACAAATCGATAAAATTTCATATACCAAACAAGTATCAATTTTTAATTTTTTATTTTTATCATTAATATATAATTCCAAAACATTATTTATAGCTATATCTGGATCAATATTATTATACATATTAATAATATCTAATTTAATAAAATAAATATTTTTAAACTTAACAAATTTTAAAAATTCATTTAATTTTTCTATAAAATCCTTTGAATTACATACCTTATTCTTTTTATTTTCTTTATTATATTCTTTATTATATTTTTTAAAAATATTATTAAATATCCATTTTGAAATATTTTCATAACAAGTATCCCTACAACTAATAATCGGTCTTAAAGGTATCCCGTCTTTATGTACCTTCGGTATTCCTGTAATTGTTGCACATCTAATATCCATCCTTTTAAGCATAAACATTTCTATTTTTTTAATATATCCTTTATTTTCCATTTCAGTAATAATCTTATTAATCTTTATATTTATCTGCATACTTTTATCTTTTTTTATTATCTTAAAATAACTTTCTTTTAATAAATAATTCATTTTATTATTATATTCAGTTTTCTCTATTACTACCATACTAGTAGATTTATCTCCTTTTAAAAAAACCAAATCTTTATATTTCAATCTAATATTATTAATTATTTTTAATTCCCTTTTATTAACAAATTTATATATATTATTATTTATCACGTCATATTCCAATTTTTTAAATTCATATTTAATTTCATTAAACAAAAGGTCTTTATTAATTCCTATATCTATTCCATCATTATTAAATTTATCAATAATTATATCTTTTTTCGCTTTAATATCAATAATTTGTTTACTAATATTAATTTGTCTATTTGGAACATATTTAAGTCCTTTATTTAGAATATTACTTTCATCTTTATTAAAAACAGTATTTGTTAAATTTATTATAAAATTCTCTTTTAAATTATTATTACTTGAACAACTTTTTATTTTATTTGAAATATTATCTATATTTTCCCTAAAATTTTTATCTAACAACAAATTAAGTTTTTTATTATGTCTTTCAATTACTTTTTTCCTAAAAATTTCCATTTTATTATAAAAAATCTGATATAGTAAAAATTCCTCCCTAAATGTAATTAATTTAGTCAAATCAATATATAATACCTTAATTCTCTTTAAATAACATTCTTTCTTAATGTATAATATTTTTATAAATTTACATAATATTTTCATTTCCCATTTAAAAATTATTTTATCATTAAAAAATCTTTTAATATTATACAATTTAATGAAACTAGGAATCACTCCATATTTTTTACATTTCTTTAAAAATCTAATATCTAAATTAATTTTTACAATTTTTAATTTCAAATTAATCCATTCATTAATACATTTAATACAAATTTTAAACATTCCATAAACCTTAATATTTTTCCTTAAATATCTAATAAAATGTCCCAAACTGCATTCTTTAAAACGATAGTAACCATAATGTTTCTTAATCTTGAAAATACCAAAATCCATTTCCAAATCATAGGGTGTACTATACTTTTACAGCATAAAAATATAAACGTTAATTATATGTTAAAATTTTATTTTTGAAATAAATATTTTTTTGTATATTATGTGTATTATTAACAATATCCAACTATAAATTTACATTGAAAAAATAAATGGTGCCCACCACCTGGCCGGTATTATAGAATGTGCTCTTAAATGCAAAAAGGTTGGGGACTCCTGCTATAGCTCATCAAATATATAACACTAAGAATATAAACCCATTTGTAGAACAAATAAGTTCAAATACATTGCTATGATAATTCACAAGTTTAGCTAAACTTTGTCATTTTTCATTGACAAAATAGATTGTCCTTGATATAACAAAAGGTAAGTATCATTAGTAAGTTTATTTAAATAATTCTTTAGGAGTCTTGCTAGTGAATTATCTTAGTAACCTATTTAAATTTATTTGTTCCATAAATGAGTTTACATTCTTAGCATTGTATGTTTTATTAGTTGTAAAAATTTACATGCTCTTTAAACTAATAATCAAGATATATTGAACATTTTGTTTCATTCATTGCTTTTCCTCATTATCTATATAAGATCTTAGATCTAAATAATAAGTAGTTCCACTTGTTAGCTTTATTTTTAGTGTTGCCTTGACAACAGATCATTGTTATTCTGTTGGTTTATTTAAACATTGGTATGTTGCCTTGACAACAGATCATTGTTATTCTGTTGATTTATTTAAACATTGGCTGCAGTGATGAGATATATATAATAGAAAGTGATAGAAGATAATTTGTAATATTATTGCATCATATTAAAAAAGTATCACTTAATTACATATTGGAAACTTCAACAAAATTGTAAATGATAAATTCTAAAAAAAAAATCATACTATTAAGAACATGCTTTTGGTTTACATTTATTTAACAGGTATCTTTAACTAAACATGATTTATTCTAGCATAATGGATAGAAAAGATCTGCTGAAATCTGTGTTCCACACTTTAAAAAGTGAAGTTAAATCATAAATTCAGCATTGATAAGTATATGAAACTTTCATCAATTATGATCAAGATTGTATTATGCTCCAGCCATATTTGTGTTTTAACCAGTTCATCAGCAATTAGTTGATTAGCCAAGAATATATTGGGACTTTGCTCTCCATTTCATAACAACTAATTACTAACATATTGATCAATAATAGATAGCAAGCAGAGCTGAGCTCTACTCAAAACATCAAGAATAGTTCTCCTTATCTATCTCCATGCCATTTAGTATAAGTTTGACATTAGATGATAGAACTATATCATATCTACAATCTCTAGACTAATTTTTAGGTAGTGCTACTGATAGTGAGGAGTTAGGATTCAAACTTAGAATTAAAGCAAACTTTGATTTAAAGATTTGGATATTATATAGCAGTATCATCTAATGACTCCTGATTACTTAATCTTACAATAGATAGCTCTGAAGTAGGTGAAGAAAACTAGTCTTGGAAGCATATATATTAAACCATCAAACATCACATGATCACCATGCTTTATGCTTACACAAGCTGGCAAAACTCTCCACACAGTAGCACCACTCAGTGCAAGCCAGAATAATCAATGGATGCAGAAAGGTTTTGCATAAAATCCCTACCTAGTGCCTATTTGTCCAATATCCCCAGACTAGTTTCTAGCTTGTGGCTTTTATCAGTGAGGAGCCTTGGATCTGAGAGCACTACACCTAGATCTTAGGATCTAATGCAACCCTCCAGCAACTTTTACTTTTTTAGCTAACTATAAAGCTTTGAGTCCAAAATAAAAACACAATAATGTTTTCAAGCTAAGCTCATTAGATTGTATAGTCATATAGATCTGAACTCAGTTCAGCATCCATACTGTGTCTTTGATTATTTAATAACCACAATCATCATAACCTTATTGAGCAGGATTGGTATTAAACCATCAAACATCACATGATCACCATTTATTTATGCTTATGCAAGCTGTTTTTATAGAGGCAAAACTCCATACAGTAGTACCACTCAGTGCAAAACATAGTAATCAATAGATGCAGGAAAATTTGCTAAAAAAAGTAAAAGGTGGCTGCTGGAGGGTTGTATTAGATCCTAAGATCTAGGTGCAGTGCTCTCAGATCCAAGGCTCCTCACTAATGTGGGATATCATTTGATGAGTAGGCACTAGATAGGGATTTTATGCACAGACTTTCCTGCATCCATTGATTACCCTGGCTTACACTGAATGGTACTACTCTGTATGGAGAGTTTTGCGTCTGTGAAGCATATGTATTCTTAGATCCTCGCACAAATTTAAATCCCTAAGTCGTGAGTATGGAAGGTAAGAATAAAAAATTTATGAAAAATTTTCTACATACATAATTTTTTTTAACATGTTCTCAAAACATGTTATGGTATTTAAATATTTATACACATAGACCTCAGAAAAACAGAAACAATTATGACAGAAATTTAACTGAGTACAACGAAAAAAAATGATCATAAAAAATAATTTATAATATAAATATTTGATTAAAATTCGGCATTATGAAAAAATATGGTCACCTGAAATTGCTTTCAACACCAAGAAAATATAATCTATTTATATTTTATTTATTTCTTTACAAAAATTCATTTACATTTATATATATATATAAAGGAAGTTTGAGTGGAATTTAATTTCACTCTGTTAATTTACTCATTGATGTGAAAATTATAATTTAAAATAAAATTAAATGGAAAAAAAAGAAGGTAATATAAAACTACGCATGAATAATCCAAAAAGAAACTTTTAATCAAACATTTCTTCTAGGGAAATAAGCACGTTAAAAAAAAAAATGAAAGGAAAAACACATCTACACCTTTTTAATAATAGAGATTAACAAATACATTTGGTTTTAGCATTAAAAAAAATCCTGCAGGCAACTTCCAAGAGCTTATTATAAATTTACAATTAATTAATTAATTTATTAGGAGTACTCGTCTCTTCCCCTCCCAAATATTAATTATATAATTTTATCTTGAGCTATGCTGATATAATTTATAAAAGCAGTTTACGCCCAGTATATTTTAATGCTTCCTAAATTCAGATTGTAATTGAAATTAGGGATCAAAGACAGATCCACAAGACAATTGTGTGAAGAATATAATTTTTTTTTAAAAATTATAATTTAAAAAAAGACTTCTAAAAAAATTAAATAGCTATAAATGATTTTAAAATTTATTTGAATCTAAAATAATAAACACGCTAGAAGTAAGTCAGTTTTTGACTCGTTATATTCCTTTATAATATCGCATATCAAATAACATTGTTAATTTAGCTTTGCGTTCAAAAAAAGATGAAATATTGATATATGTGCAGAATTTAACAAAATAAAATAACAGAGGTGACTGTCATAATAGAATTATACATGAAATACAAACAAGAAAATAAATTTACACTCAATTAATTCTTCTTATATTTAACTTTTACTGATTAAATTCCAAAAAGATCATAAGAAGTAGAAGTATTTAACAGGATATCGGTGTTAGGTTTATAAGTTAGTGAAAAGATATGAAGCACCTGCCTGTAACTTAATTGCATAAAATTATTGGTACATTAATAATGATAAACGACTGTTCAAGAGTTTGTAAGATATGGATCACCAGAAGTGACAGAGCTGGAAAAATGATCTATGGATTTTGAGTTCTAGAATCTGCCATTCTACCTATACTAAAGCATATAGAATTTAGGTGCATTAAAATTCTTCGGATTTCGTTTTTTCATTGACAAACTTTCACATCCATGATATATAAAAAGCCACAACTTAAACAATTCTCTTTTATCTTGAAAATAATTTTTAGATCCTCATAAAATAAGCTTGCAATTGCAACAAATCATTTGACTTCCAATTTCTATATCAGATATTATTCTTGCTTTACATTTTTCCTAATATTTTGAACAATGATGAGAATGAAGAATTCAATAACTAAAGTTGAATTGATAACTATATTTAAAAAAATGTTAATAGCTTTATTACTTGAGAGTTCATAATAAGTTTGAGCAATAAAATTGCGAGTGCAAGAATCAATCCTGGACTGGTCTGATCCCAAGCTGGACACCTTACCAACTTCCCATGACTAAAATTTAAAAAATGAGTTTATCATTTAAATGAAACTGTTGGCTTCATTTGTTATCATCACTTAACTTCCCAATCAATTGATTATACAATTATTATTATCATTAGTGGCTTCATTATCATTTTTGGATTGACATATCATCAGCTTATCAAAATTATTGCTTTTTTCAAAAACTTTGAATCTACAGCTGCTTTTCCCATAGCCATTATGAAACAGTCTAATTCTCCATAAACTGTAAAAATTTATCTTAAACAATATTTGCTATATACTCAAGACTAATAGTTAATAAATAGGGATCTTAACTAGAGGATGAAACAAAGAAATTCTTTTTCACCTGACATTTGATTAGCCTGGTGATTACTGATTATTCATTCCATATTTCTTTGAAAGAGAATGCTAAAGAAACCTTTGTCCAGTGATAAGTTATTTAAAAACTGTTTTATCAGCAATAACTTAGCCATTAACTGAATAAAGTGTTGATATACTGGAATCCTTACAATCTTTTTTTTTTTTTTTGGCTTTGCAATTATTTAATATGCATGCAGAAATGATATTTCAACACATTGTCTTAATCGACTGTCTAATGTAGATTACCATTGTTTGAAGTTCCTTTAAGTGTTTTTATATATGTTTAATCTTTCCTATATCAGATGCAACTTATTTCAGGTACCTTTCAGAATAATCAGTCAAAATTATATTCCACTTTTTATCTTATAGATTCTAGTCTTGTTATTATTTCTTTTGTGTGTGTGAGAGAGATGTGAATGGGTTTTACAAATGTAATATTGCATCTTTTCTTCCAGATGTACTTCACAATTTCTTCTCTTAAAATATTTACATTTTTTAATTTTAGCTTCTTTTGTATGAGTGACCTTTACTTTCATTTCTTTGGTAATATCATTTTAGGTTAGCCTTTTCTCAGATTATTAACTTGTAACCATAATGTGTCTAATTGTCTGACAATCAAGACTAAAATCCTAATTTAAACTATAACCCTAAAAATAACGCAAATACCAACTGACTATAATTCAGCAAGTGGACAAATTTATATGGCAGTTGTTTAAATTTTCATCATCACCAGATATTATAATTTGCATTGAATTAAGATTTACATACATATATACATATTAAAACAGGAAAAACTCTCCATACAGTAGTGCCAGTCAGTGCAAGCCAGAATAATCAATGGATGCAAGAAGGTTTGTGCATAAAATCCCTATCTATTGCCTACTCATTGAAGATCTCCAGACTAGTTTCTAGTTTGTGGCTTTCATCAGTGAGGAGCTTTAGATCTGAGAGCAATGCACCTAGATCTTAGGATCTAATGGAACCTCTAGCAGCCACCAACATTACTGTAAGCAGAGTTTTTCCTGCTTTAACAGCTTGAGCAAGCATTAATCATGTGATGTTTCTTGATTTAATAACACTCCTGCCTAATAGGATAGTGATGACTATGGTTATTAAAGAACCAAAGACACCAAATGTATGGCACTGAATTGAGTTTGACCTATATGACTACATAAACTAATGAGCTTGAATTGAAAATATTATTATATTTTCAATTTTAGACTCATAGTTTTTTAGTTAAGTAGAGATAAAAGATGGCTGTTGGAGGGTTGTAGGTATAGTACTCTCAGATCCAAGGCTTCTCATTGTTGAAAGCCACAAGCTAGAAACTTGTCTGGGGATATTGGATGAGTAGGCACTAGATAGGAATTTTACGATAGGAATTTTATGCACAAACCTTCTTGCATCAATTAATTACCCTGGCTTGCACTGAGTAGCACTACTGTATGGAAAGTTTTGCCTATTTTAACAGCTTGAGCAAGCATGTGATTATGTGATCATATACATATTACAAAAATGAACATGAATGCAATTTTCTTACATACATTTTTAATTATCCACTATTAATATATATATATATTCTTAAAAAAGAAATTAATAAAAAAAAAATTTTTTTTAGATCATAGTGAAAATTCTAGCCCTTATCATCAAAAACATCATAAGCAAATAGCCACAATAGATCTTTTACTTATTCATCATAAGCCTTTTATTTTTAAAGAACTTAGTTGTTGAAAATTACATTAATTTTACTATCTTTAATTTATATGTTAATATATAAATATTTTTTGTATATATTAATTTTATTAATAACAATATAAATTTTAAAAATACTATAGGTATTTATTTTTATATAGACATAAAGTTTGCAAGTGGCAGTAATTAAAATAACAAATGAAAATGATATTTTATTTTTACTGCTGCGCCCCCCCCCCCCTGTTTGAAATGCAGGTCAGCTAATTCAATAATTTCTTCTTTCCATTTAGCAATTATTATTCTTTTTAATTAAAAACACTAAAAAACTATTACTTCAGTAATTTCTTTCACCTTTCCACTTAGCAGTAGGATTAATTATAGCACAGGATAAAAATTAAATTGAGCTATTGGACTAAGGCAAAAAATAAAAGAGCAGTGATCAGTCATCAGGTTTATTAATTTATAGATACAGAATTTGTTTTTTTATTGTTTTATTTGATATGTGTAGTATCATAGATGCATATACAGTCTATCTTGCTATTTTTTCCCAACGTGATCTCTATATTGTTTTTAGACTTCTTACTTTTATATATCTCTACGTTTTATTACCTGCTGTTTTTTGTACAACAAACATTTGGTTAATTAAAATTTGATTGAAATTAATTCATAATATATTTTATTAAAATGGTTTTATTTTTAACTTTCAAAAATTTGCAATTTATTTAATGTTTCTGAGTTGGCCCTAATTTACTTTTTAAAATGATGTAAGATTTGCATTCAATAACAAAATACAAGGATGGCTAATTTTGAATCAGGCTTTTTGATTTGATTAGCATGAATATAGAAGAGTATTCAGTCCTTGTAGCTTGGCCAATTTTCTGGATAAACGGGATCGAATTCTTTGATTGAGCCAATTTTAGCCATTTTATTTTTCCCTCTTCTTTTATTTACTAGTGAACAAGTAATCACCCATGATTGATATTTAAAATGTATATTTCTATAAATATGCTAATTATATTTGCTATCAATTTTTTAATAACATAGAACTAGACTGGGGGGGGGGTGTCTGCCTTTATTGTTAACAAGTAACTACTTGCTATGGAATTTGAAATTTTTTATTGACATGACAATAATGTTAGCAGTCAATTTTTTCTGATTAATGATAAAATCTAATAACCTGCAGGGGCAAGTGTTGTTTTAAACTTTTTTTCTAGTCATGGGGAAAAAAATTTCTATTTTGTCAACTGCACCAAAATCTGTTCTGTTTAGTTGGAATTATAATATTCATATATACTTCGTGGATAATTTAAAAAATTTGAAAGAATTTTTAAATTAAAAGTTTTTAACAATGTTAATGAGTGAAAATTATATATATGTGCATAGATAAATGTATATGGCATTATTAATTCTAAGTTTATTTTTTACATAATTTAAAACTAAATATTTCTTTTTATTAACATTTGTAAAGATATTTTATAGTTAGGTGGGTGGAAATGACATTATTTTAACAAATGCAATTACATTGTTATAAACAAATCAACTAATTAAAGAGATAATTATCTGATATAATTTAGTCAAAATATTGTCTGTTATTTTGGTAATCCCTTGCAAAGTTAAAATTTTATAAATGCTATATTTGGACAAAGAAACTTGAGTCTGTAGTGAAGTTTAAGAGTTATCTATCATCATTAGACTAAAGAATTGAAATGACTGATGTTGGAAACTGATTTTACTGGTAATACCACTCAAGAGACTATTATGCTGTGATCATGCTTTGTGTTTAAATATCATGGAAGAGTAGATAAGCCATCATCTGCTCCATTCTTGCCAAGCTTGCAGACTGCAAGATGAAAGTCAATCATGAAGTATGGAAAAGCAGCCATCAAGTAATATAAAACTATCCTAAGAAGCATTGTGTCTAGTTTATATGTGGACTATATGCTGTTTAAACTTCAAAAGTGTCTATTGCTTTAAGGGTAAACCAGCTATCAAGCAAAAAAGAAACCACCATCAGATGCTGACCATTAAAAAAAGAAAGGAAATACATGTTAGTAAAGATCACTGTAATAATCAAGACCAACATGATAGAAGCTTCACCAGAAATCGATATGTTTGTTCAGATAGAGTTCGCTAAAAGTCTATCAATACCTGAATTCAGAACTTTAACTTTTAGTGATGAAAGAGTAATATGTATGACCTTTGAATATATATTATCATAACTTTCTGTTACTAATGCTAGATATTTAATCTCCTACATTTAATTTATATTGAAAATATTTTTATAAATTATAAAAGTAGATCTGTTAAATAAATTAATATGGCAAGGGATTGCTACTGTCTATTAGTCAGATGGTATAAATCTAAAAATAAAAATATTTTTAATAAATTAATTAGCATATTATTTCAAATCCTTGTCATTCTCTTAAAAACTTATTTCATATGCTAAAAACAGATTTAATAATGATCATCATTTCCACTACCTTAATTATAGAAATTATCTTTGTATAGTATAAAATAGGCTGTATACAGAGTAATAAATTAACTAAGTTTGTTTGTTTTTGTCTTTTTAATAGTTCTAAAAGTTTACAGTTTTAAGTTAAGTACCCTCCAAGTTTAAGAATAAGCAAGCAATGGGAAAAGATAATTAAATGTCTTAAAGTTACTCGAGCTAATAATATACTTTTATTTCCGCTATTTTTTATTTAGATACAATGTTCATTTGTATGTGTTTTGTGTATTCGTAAAGGAATGTAATACCATTTGTGTTGGCCGGTCTCTTACTCATTAATGTACTTTGAGCAGTAGTATTTGGTAAATGAACATATCTATCATGCATCAGATGCTTTGTTTATATATACTTTTTTGTGAGATACTGTTGAGTCTGCTGACCACTCCACTTAGCATCTTAACTTTGAGCAGTAGTAGGCAATAGATGCACATTTCCCACCATATATCAGATTCTCCACTTATAAATATTATTTGTTCATAAATGAGTGTAACATAGATGCAATTTTCCTACCTCTTACATTTTTATTGTTTAGTTATTTACCAGCACTACAGCCTAAAAGTAATTGTATTAGTCCGGTTTTTTTAATATTATAGTTTATTGAATGATTTTAGTGTATCCTCAAACTGTCAGTTGAATAAGACTTAAAAAAATATCATGACCGACTGTATTAATAATTAAGTGACCATTGGTCTGTGCAGTGAATTTGTATCTATCCAGAAATAATTTAAAATGTATTATACAATATATTATCTGTGCATAATAATACTAATAGAACCAATAAATCTTTAAGCATATTCATTTGTTTTCAAAGCTGATAGGGCAATTAAATAAAATGTTATTATTCTCAATTTAATCTCAGACGAGAGAACTAATAGACCAATGTTATCTATGGATTGCTGTCAATTAGGTCATTGTTTGTGTTGTAATAATGTATTTATATAAATAAATTGTAATGTCTCATCATTTTAGTATTGTCATTATTTGCAATCGATAAGGTTAATTAAAGTATGATAGAGTCTCTTGCATTTAGCTGATCTAGTGAGCTATAAAAAGATAAAAGTTTTAATCGTGTGACATAAGAATGTGGAGATGCCATGCAAATTGCCCTTTAGTGATTTTCGTGTGAAGCATACATTTTGACTATTACAATATAAACACAAATGCATGTAAAAGTTTTATATTTATTAATACATGAAAACAAACATACATTGGCATATTTATATTTACAATTGTTATAATCCAGCTGCTACTCTTGGTGAGATATAGCTCCTAGTTCTAGAATGAATTGCAAAAGAAAAGACTGTATATGCCCTTATAGATTTCCTATCACTTTCAACTGTACTCTGACAAGCAGCCTCATGAGTAGGTGGTCTGTTTACACTTCTGGCTGTATTTGACAGCTTGCCTTGGGTGTGTTTGATTCTAGCAGTTTCCAACCCTGAGCACAGACTTGCCTTCTTGCATCCACGAATTTGCTAAACAACTATTATCTGGAGAATGTAGATTCTGTCTTTCAGATCTGTGATAATAATTCTCTGACCTCACTTTCAAGAAACTCGACTATTTATTGCCAGATCCCATCCCTAATGAAACATTTAGATTCCATGAGCATCACTATTAGACCATTCTTGCCATTACTATGCATTATATATATATATATATATTGTTTCAAGCTGATGAATGCTCAATCTGATCTAGATAAAATGGGATCTAAACTAATTTTATATTTAAAGGCAAGCTGAGATATGACAAAATGTCTTACACTTTCAAACCAGGATGACTAATTTATCCTTTTTAAATTCGTTTTCAAAACTGTAACTGCTTGGTCAAACAATTTATCTTTCACTTGTTCATTTTCATATGCTGTTTCTAATTCTACCATCATTTTTAATTGAAGGTTCAACCATCCTCCTTCCATGTATCTTGATCCAGAAATAATAAATGAAGTATGCTTAAATGGAACTCTAAAATTTGAAAGATTAATGATAATTTGGATATTTTTGTTTGCAAACTAAAAATTCAAATTTATTGTAAAATTTTGTTTATAATTCTCTTTCTAGCTTATTGCACTTAGTTATGTACTTTTCAGAAAAAATAACATTTTTTCTCTAGACTTGTTATGTGTTCAAACGCTATATTTAATTTTCTTTCAATGTTGTTCATAATCCATTTCATTGTTTTCTTAATTATTCTATAATATTATTATAATTGCATAAAGATCTATTAATTCTTATGTCACAATAATTTGGATAAACGCCATAGGCATCTTTTAAAAAAATCCAGCTTCATTCATAGTGTTATAATATCTCTCTTTACTTCATATACCGTCTTATAATGCCAGCTATTGCTGTCATAATCATAATACATAAAAGTAACTTGATTCTCTGTCATCAGAGTTTAAATATATTAAATGAAATTAATTAAACTAAGCATACTTTTGATGTATGTGTCATAATCATGATTATTCTGCTGAGAAGACTCATTTTTTGCTAATTTGAATACTGTTAGATCTTTGGGTCATTATATATTCATTGTGTGCAATGAATCACATCTCTTTAATCGTATATTTTCTATGATCTTGTTTTTCTTCATAGATTATTTTAATGATACTAGAATCAAAACTGTGTCTATGTTCTTTTTCATGATGTTTTAGTTGAATTTGTCTTTGCTTTTTTATACATCAAGATAAGTCTTTTCATTCTTGTTTTCAGATTCACTTTTATTTCACCATAGTGTATGGATAGTTCTTTGACTGCATCTTACAGTATATAGCACATTAGACCAATCCACTTTGTGTATTTTGTCTTATTAATTATCTTATTTAAATTGATGGACATTCTAAATCCCATTTAAATTTATGGGTGCAGATCTTTACAATTTTATTTCCAATGTGTGGTAAATATGATATAATCTTTATTTCTTATATTCTCAATTCTAAAATATTTCTTTTAAATTGTTCTATGTATTTGTGTATATCATTTACTCTGTATTCTGATTTTATCAAATTAGCAACATAAGTCTCTATGTACATGATTTTGTTAGACTCTAATTTACATAAGTAGTTATTGTGATGTAAGAAGGTTTTTAAACCCATGAATTTATGTGATAAGGCACTTAAGATTTTCCATGTTAATGCATCCTCTAATGTTGGGAAGTTTAATGGTTATTTTATAATGTAATGTGTTGTGGTACCACTTTATTATCAAATTGAGGCAATAGATTTCATTGTCTTGTTCGATGGTACAACTTAAATCTGATTTGGTGCTCAATTCACATGTTGAGAATATCTTGTGGCACGCATATAAAAAACATTTTCTACATAGCAAATATATATCTGAAGTTCCTATGTGTGTTTCATATAGGGGGGGATTATGTTGGCTACTTTGAAGGTCAAAGTCACATTACACATGACGCATTGACCGATAAGTCGATTAGCTATGAGTTTGTCATTTTATATGTTTCTTCTGTGTTTGCTATGATATCATTGTCTATCCAGAATAAAAAATCAATAACTCCTCTCATGTTTATTATTTTGTTGTTACCAAAATCACATTTTTTCTTATTTTTGCCGTAATATCCCATAAATACAATTTATCCAACCTGCTTCAAACACTTTTTAGCAAACTCTTTATTTGTACATATATATATATTATAACGTTTTCCATTTTGCTAGGCCTCTATACGCTGATATAAACTGTGCGCGAGCTGATCAAGCTATGTCAAAAAAGAAGAAAGTTGTATTTCTGTTCTAAAAACATAGCTATATTTCATGATCAACTCGGCCTATTAATAGTTGAGAATTATGCTATTGATGAAATCAGCTTTTAATTTATTTAATATGGGCGCCAGGACCTTTTATTCTAAAGAGTCCGCTAAAATAGTCAAATAATGTCTCACGAATAAAAAAGGAAAAATACTTTTAACTTAATCGGTATTGCATCATACCTTAACGAGAATTATTTTTTTAAGATTATTATTCCTGGGCTTATTCAAACATATTGGCAAAGGTAAATTAGGTTTTAAATCTTATTAAACTAATAATAAATTAATAAAAATAAATAATAACTATTATTAATAACGCACAAATGAAAATTGGTATTAGAAATATTTTTTATTCTAATAGATTAAAAAAATAAATAAAATTTGAAAGGCAATTATTTATCAAATAAATTGGAGAGAACACATTTAATTCAGATGTGAAATATTAATAAAAAATAATAACAGTTAAACAATTAAAAAGTTCTTGATTAAATAAGAGTCTCTTGATCAATTAAATTAAAGTCACTATCGGGATCCTTTTATACGTATATTTTTAAGAATTGTTTGCGAACGCTTAAATTTTGGTCACAATCAGGAATAAGTAGTCTTAACTTACCGGTAAGTTTTGTGAATTCACGAAGGTTGTAGATAACTATGCATAGTTTTTCGGGGTTAAAATGAGCTCATGGCCTTTGATTATTAGTTGATCTTGCGGTCCATTCTCCTAGTCAGTCACGAAAGCTTTTCTGGTATACATCTTCAGGCACGATGTCTTCAGAATCTCCGGTTCACTCCGACATGCCGAATTACTTCAGCGTAGAGCGATCTTGGATATATTATTGTTATCCAAGACCAACTAGAGAAAACCAACAAACAAGACGTTCTTCAAACTGACCTCTGCCTTTTATACTAGAGGCCCAGTTTTCAGACTTCTGTGCATATCTTTTTGTTTGTCAAAATATACGTTGATAATCTTATATATTCTTTATAAAATTTATGTTACAAAGTCTTTATTTTTTTCAGCATAATTCTGCCATCTTTAATTAGTTGAAATATTTTTACTTTCTCTTATCTAGATTGGTAATTTGTGTCTTTTGTTCTCTCCAATTCTAACTTTTATTTCTAATTACATAAAAAAAAAAAACGAAAGAATAATTTAACTTTCATTGTACGTTATTTTTTTTTTTTTAAAAAAAATTAGTCGAAAAACAATCTAAATTTACTTTTATTTTTTTAGCTTTTACCAAATGCCAATATATTTGCAACGTATATAAATAAACGTTACAATACCACCAGGGCTAGGAGATGAGAATAAAATAGGGCTTTATACTAATTTTATTCTTAAGTTTTTAAATTCATATTCGTGTGTTTTTTTTTTGTAGTAGCATGCTGATATATTCCATAGATTCATTCATAAGCGACGTTCAGCTTTATCGCCCACTTTTAGGCCTAACATGGCAGGAATGGAAAATATTTCACATTCATCTGTGTCCTTTCCACTTTAATGTAATATTAACGATAAGAAGCCAAAGTTATAAGCACAAACGAGCATTGCTCATCGTTTTGAGTCTTACAGGCTCGCGGCAACTTGATCCGCCTTTTCCTTTATTGGGATCCCTGCTAGAAATAGTCTGATGGGCATATAAAGGTGGTCTTATGTTAATATACTGCGTATTAGGACTCGGGGCTATGTTTTCCCCCTCTTCAGTAACTGCCTACCCAGTCAAATACTTGTGACTTACATCTACATCAGCCACGATCGTGTTTTTTTTAGACATATCAAAAAAATATACATATATTTTTTTTCTTTCTGGAAGTCATATTAAAAAAATATTTTTTTATATTTTAATAATCAGGGTTTAATTAGTTCTGGCTAGGAGTTTCTTTGGGTCATCGTTGTAACGTTCTTTATCATTACAACTTATCTCAGTTGTGGTTGTTAAATCGAAGCCGAGTTGGGTAAGCCATTATAACGTTTTTCGTTTTGCTAGGCCTCTACATGCTAATATAAACTGTGCGCGAGTTGATCAAGCTATATCAAAAAAGAAGAAAGTTGTATTTCTATTCTAAAAACATGGCTATATTTCCTGATCAACTCGGCCTATTAATAGTTGAGAATTATGCTATTGACAAAATCAGCTTTTAATGTATTTAATATGGGCGCCAGGATCTTTTATTCTAAAGAGTCTGCTGAAATAGTCAAATAATGTCTCACGAATAAAAAAAGAAAAATACTTTTAACTTAATCGGTATTGCATCATACCGTAACGAGAATTATTTTTTTAAGATTATTATTCCTGGGCTTATTCAAACATATTGGCAAAGGTAAATTACATTTTAAATCTTATTAAACTAATAATAAATTAATAAAAAAATAATAATAACTATTATTAATAACGCACAAATGAAAATTGGTATTAGAAATATTTTTTATTCTAATAGATTAAAAAAATAAAATTTGAAAGGTAATTATTTATCAAATAAATTGGAGAGAACACATTTAATTCAGATGTGAAATATTAATAAAAAATAATAACAGTTAAACAATTAAAAAGTTCTTGATTAAATAAGAGTCTCTTGATCAATTAAATTAAAGTCACTATCGGGATCCTTTTATACGTATATTTTTAAGAATTGTTTGCGAACGCTTAAATTTTGGTCACAATCAGGAATAAGTAGTCTTAACTTTCCAGTATGTTTTGTGAATTCACGAAGGTTGTAGATAACTATGCATAGTTTTTCAGGGCTAAAACGAGCTCAAGGCCTTTGATTATTAGTTGATGTTGCGGTCCATTCTCCTAGTCGATCACGAAAGCTTTTCTGGTATACATCTTCAGGCACGATGTCTTCAGAAGCTCCGGTTCACTCCAACATGCCGAATTACTTCAGCGTAGAGCGATCTTGGATATATTATTGTTATCCAAGACCAACTAGAGAAAACCAATGAACAAGACATTCTTCAAACTGACCTCTGCCTTTTATACTAGAGGCCCAGTTTTCAGACTTCTGCGCATATCTTTTTGTTTGTCAAAATATACGTTGATAATCTTATATATTCTTTATAAAATTTATGTTACAAAGTCTTTATTTTTTTCAGCATAATTCTGCCATCTTTAATTAGTTGAAATATTTTTACTTTCTCTTATCTAGATTGGTAATTTGTGTCTTTTGTTCTCTACAATTCTAACTTTTATTTCTAATTACATAAAAAAAAAAAAATGAAAGAATAATTTAACTTTCATTGTATGTTATTTGTTTTTTTAAAAAAAAATTAGTCGAAAAAAAATCTAAATTTACTTTTATTTTTTTTAGCTTTTACCAAATGCCAATATATTTGCAACGTATATAAATAAACATTACAATATATATACACCTACGTATCGACTGCAGATCAGTCGAAATGTAGATGTATATTGAAGCTGTGCATATATATACAAATATATATATATATATGCTGGCTTCACCATTCACTGTGGACTAACTAAGACTTTAAGTCCAACCGCAGTGAATGTTTGTTTCTTTTTCAAAATAAATTTATCGTTTTCTCAAATAGTTGTCTAAATTAAAGAAGGAATTGTGTTAAAGAGAAAAGATTTAATAAAATAAAATATAGAAAGTTAAAATTATATTTGCAACTATTTTTAAAATATATTTGGTAGAATTCGATAAGATAAAAATTTTCTTAATTAAATAGAATCCATTAAGAAAAGGAATTAATTAATAAAACATTTTTCTGAGTTAGATAAAATAATAGATAACAGGAAAAATTTGAAACAACGGGCATGATTTGCTACTAATTAGCAGATTAAAGACATAATGCAAAAAAGGGTATAAATAAAGAACTCTTCTTTTGTTCTTGGTCTTATGCTTGCGGGTAACCAGTGCTGAAGGTCAGAGAGAAAATCTTAAGAATTTTGTTGGAAGAAATTTTGCTGAAAGATTGGACAATATAGCGAACTCTTGCTTGCTGTACTTACTTCAAGCTGCACTATAAATAAAAAAATCCAGAAATGTGTTGCTCTGCAAAAATGCAGGGGTAACCTCTTTGCCTTCGTTCTCCTGAGCCATTCCTGAGGCCGGAGTTCTAATCATGTAAACCAGCCAGAGAACTAAAGTGTCTGCCCTGTATCCATGAATATCTGCCCTCAAACATGGAAAAACAAAGTTGAAGAACCGAGAAGACTTGCGGTAAACCTCTAATGAACTCATCTTGACCCACCCCATCTAGTTACCGGTAACGTTACCATAAATTAACAAAAAAATCTCTTTGTAATTTACAAATTCACTCTAGCTAGAATGATAGTTTTTCTATATATATGTTTTTTTTTAAATCTATGTGTTCGTATCTTGTCAAATTATATTTCATTAATTGCTTTCTTTTTTTTTATATCGTAATGGGAGGGGTTATTATATATAATGGAGGCCATAGTTCTTATTAATTTAATTGAAAAATACTTCATTTAACTTTCCGCCATTATACTCCTGTAATTAAGTTATTTATTTTATATAAATATTTATTTAGAAAGAAAAGGAAGCAAATCATAGAAAATGCAAAACTCTATTTTAAAATCAAGATTTAAATTGCTAAATATTCTATTATAAAACTTTCCAAACTTTAACTTTTTTTTTTTTTTTTGTATATATATAAAAGAAAGATCCTTATCAAATGCCTGTATATTTTAGTCAATGAAGGGTTACAAATTTAATGTTATATTTTGAAGAGCGTGAAATAAAACGTTCGCATTTATATTTTAGTAATAAGAGAGAATACATTTTGACAATATGTATTAAAAATTATTAAATAGCATTGACTCTGGAGTGTGTTGATTAAACTTCAACTAAATCAATAAAATATCCGCCCTCTTTTTTTAGTGATCTGAATTTTATAAAAGGGAAGTTACTATTTTTCTGCAGATTTTCAGTGATAGTTGAGCTTTCTTAATATATATATTTTGCAGAGAGTTTCTTTTTTAAATTTAAAGGTCATTGACCGTATTTACATGGCATCGTGCCTCGGGTGATCTACTGGGCCGCTCAGCATATATGACAGTGCTTCTTTTGCCAAGTTTGCTTAGGTTAACATACCTACATTCGGACCTTCTGAAAAATAAATAAATTGTTCTGGATCTCATGTCGATATCAGTCCCTTCAATGTACGTAACTGGACATAAGCAACAAAAACTCCGATCCTGAATCCGGGTCACGTGTTTAGCGAACGGGTTCCATTTTTCTCTCTAACCTAGTTTAGAGACAGAGAGCTATCCGGGTCTTGTGTTAACCTCTTGGTAACTTTTATGTCTCAAGCCTCACAGCCCACTATATGCTCTCGCCTTTGTGCATGGTCTTGTATATTTATATTTCAAAATACAGCAAAACTCTCCATATAGTAGTGCCATATAGTATATTTATATTTATTAGGAAATCTTTCTCAAAATCTCATAGAAATGTTTCAATTACGGCTGGAAATTCCTGCTGGGGTCACTTTATCATTCTTCTTACATCATAAGTAGGGTTGTGATTTAAACCTTTCCAAAGTGTTTAATTGAGTTTGACCACCTATTTATTTCTATGTTCTCCAACCACAGAGTTAATGAATCATGTCTCTCTCTCTTGATTTCCTTTATGTAACACTTCCATTGGCTGGAATATTTTAATGATGATATTATAATGTAAAATTTTGTCTGTTCTTATCATTACGATCAATGGATCTTTTGTATATGTCTATCCGATTGCAGTGAAAATAGCCTGCGTTCTATTAATAAAGCATTGTATGAATTCTTTTAATGTAAATAATATAAGTTTCTGTTACCTTTCATTCACTATAAATAAAACCACTTAGTATTGTTTTCTTTTGTGACATACGTATATACATCTGATCATTATATATATAAAAATTCCTTTTCGGGGTCTCTTCTCTCCCTGACCACCAGGCATACATTAAGATTAAATTCTAGTGAGGTTTGGGGAGTAAGGCGCTTAGTAGCAATCTAGAGGAGTAGGTGAGGTTCAAACCCCTCTATCTGCATCTCTAGGTTAGGTTAAAGCAGCTCTACTTTTCTTCCCGTTACAATATATATGTACAAAGAATGAGTTTGCTAAAAAGTGTTTGAAGCAGGTTGGATAAATTGTATATTTTGTTGTTAGTTATTACTCATTAATAATTATAATTGATTTCTTTCTATTTATTGATCCGTACTAGTTCTGTAATATTGACAGAAGCCATTCTATATTTATTGATAATAACAGCATTTTTGATACTATCAACAAATTCAAATAATGATTTGATTGTGAGTTGGCTAAAACCTAATCCTTCTTTTAACATCTGTGCTACATATGTAGATGTTTTGTAATAATAAGTATCTTCAAAGATGATCATTAATTTTGGAGGTTAGTACTCTGTGCATTTTAATGTTAGAAAATAATCTAGGCAGAATAGTGCTCAATGGATATATTTGTAAATATTGCTGTTATATAATTTATATATATATTTTCTAAGTATCCAGGTTAGAATTTTTTTGAGGTTTGACATTGTAATTAGATATTTTATGCAATTTTAAAGCAGCAATTTGTGTACTCATTTTATTTTCCTAGCTGTCGTTATTTAATAAAAGAAAGTAATATCCTTTATTTTTTTTTACATTATTTTTTTGTCCAGAACTTTTAAAAATGCCTTTACACTTTTAAACCAGGAGGAGTAATTTATTCTCTTTAAATTCGTTTTCAAAACAGTAGGTGCTTGTCAAATAATTTACCTTTCTCTTGCTTATTTTTATACACTGTTTCTAATCCAGCCACTAGTTTTAATTGAGGGTTTAACCATCCTCCTCCCATGTATCATAGTCCGGAATTAAGAATTGAAGCATGCTTAAATGGAACTCTCAAGTTTGAAAGATTAACAAAACCGTCATCTAATGAAAAAATCGGAATTTTTTGTTTGTGAGCCAAAAATTCAAATTTATTGTAAAATTTTGTTTCTAATTCTCTTTCTTTTTTGCATCTAATTAAGTACTTTTCAGGAAGGATGACATTTTTTTCTTGGTACTTGTTATGTGCTACAAATTCTATGTTTAATTTTCTTTAGTTTTTCATAAACCATTAGCAAAAAACGAGACTTCTTAGCAAAATAATCATGATTATGATGCACACATCAAAGGATACTCGAAAGTATATTCGGTTTAATTAATTTCATTCAATACATTTAAAATCTGTTTTGGTATTTTATATTATTATTAATAAGAACAGAGTATCGAGTATTTTTACATATTAGATTATAATTAAATTTGTTAATGCATTCCTAGATATAACAATCTATTCCAGTTTGTTTTAAACTATTGAAATGCTTGATACCAAAAATTTAGCCTTTACAATATTTGTGCTTTGTCAGTTGATCATATGTAAAGTGTTTTTGGTAGTTTGAACTAATTTTGTCTATAAAAAGATTATACACTTCACATAAATTATTTATGTTTTTCTATTTCAACAATGAAATTCAAATATTTAAACACTGAAGCTTTTGGTTTAACCAATTTCATTCTGAATCTGATCTTATAGTCTCTTAACTTCTTTATCTGAATGAGTTGCTAGACATAAACCTGCATTGTAGCATTATTTAATGGATATCTATAAAACTGAATTGCTTAATATCAATCTATTCTCTACAATATCCTTTCTGACAATGATACTATTTTTCTCCATGACTTGAATAATATATAGCACACTCCATAATTAAAATTAACCCAATTTGGTCAACTTTAATTTCAGAATATCTAGAATGCTAATACTTAAAAGACCCATTTCCATTTTGACTACAACCACCATTCTTCAATGCAATTTGGCATGATTAAGATTTTTTCGTAATTAAATGTACTTTCATTTTATTTCTTATAGTAAATTAATTATAATTTTCATTTTTGTGACAAGAAAATCAAATTGCTATTGAGAAATTCTAAATGTATTGATATAGTATTGTATATAAAATGTGACTGAATTAATTCTACATGGAGATTCAATTACTATTGATATTATATGGTCGACTTTCTGAATATACTTTTCTAATTTCATCAATAAACTTTTTATTCCCTAAATATAAACCATCTGTTTTTTAAAAGCTACCAATTGTAGCTTAAAATTCAGTGTTTTAAATATGTATAAACTTTTTGGATACTCTATAAATTTGCTTTATTATTAACAATATAAAACTTTTTACTATGAGTTTTTTAAAAAAATCATGTAA
Organism: Epiperipatus broadwayi; assembly: GCA_028023455.1. Lineage (NCBI taxonomy): Eukaryota > Metazoa > Onychophora > Udeonychophora > Euonychophora > Peripatidae > Epiperipatus > Epiperipatus broadwayi. Next base: position 547,800 of record JAQFVV010012532.1, read on the forward strand.
CATTAAAGTACTAGCCAAAAAAAAAAAAAAAGATTCAAATTCTTCCACAACCATAGTTTCATCTATTTACAAATAGTAAAATTCAACAAAACAATATATGTATACACAAGATAAACTAGCCTTCCCGTCATTCACTTCAAAAACTAATTTCTTTTAACATTAAAGAATTTGAATGAAATCAATAGGAAGACTGATACATTTTCAAAACCGCAAAAAAAGATAGCTAGTAGAAAAAGCAGCAATTGATCAGTAAAATATCTACAGAGACAAGGCAATTTGTGAAGGAAAAAAAGGAATATGAAAATATATAAAAAAAATACATTAAGAAGAATTGAATATCTCAAATTTTTTAAAATAATTTGAAAAAGAGTTGATAATGATATAAAAAGCTATAATTGTGAACTAGCATGGAAAGCAATAGAAGAGAATAAAAGTCCCAAAAGTGTAAATTAACATCTAGATATTGGTAAGGAACTTACTTCTGCAGTAAGAAAAAAGACAGAACTATTACTAAAAAGAGAGATGACATCATGAAATGTGCAGAAGAGCTCTATCAAGGATTTTATAGCAATAAAGAAGGTAAAGTATCTCTTCCAATTACTATTTCTTCTGAACTGAACAGGATTTTAAATGAAGAAATGAGGCATGCAATTAAATGTATGAAAATTGAAAAGCTCCAGGAAGTGATGGAGTTATAAATATCTTAAAAAAGTAGAAGAAATAGAAAATTTTTTGGTAAAGTTATACACCAGAAGTCTAAATGATAAAGATATACCAAATGATTGGAAGAATATAGTATTAATATTTAAAAAAAGTGATGAAGAAGATATTAGAAAATAAAGACCTAACTTATCAGTTCTATACAAATTTTTTACCAAAAGAATTACAACTCATCTGCAATGAATTTTGGATTTTAAGCAAATGAAAAAAAAAAACAAGCTGAACTTCCAAGTGGTTTTAGTACAGTGGATGATATTCAAGTAATGAGAGAAGTTACAGAAATGATCAATGAATATGAGTTACTATTATGTTTATGATTTGTAGATTACAAAAATGCATTTGATTTTATAAGCATTTCCCCAGCGATTAAAGCATTGGATCATCCAGGAAATTGTCATATTCTGAAGATTATTTATAAAAATGCAATAGCAACAATTAGATTACATAAAAGATTAACATTGACAAAGGTGTACAATAGGCTGACTCCATATTTTCAAAACGTTTTATGGCAGTTTTGCAAGAAGTATTTTATAGATTAAAATGGAAGCTAAATGAATAAAAGTGGAAATTATTTAAGTCATCTAGATTTTGCAGATGATGTAGTTGTTTTTGAAAATAATGCTTTAGAGCTTCAAAAAATATTACAAGAGTTATCAGATAAAAATAAGAAAATAGGATTAAAGTTAAATGTTAATACAACTAAAGTAATAGTCAATAGATTTTTTCAAAAGAAGATCAAGATTAATGAGTCAGAAGAAGGCAACACTACAAATATCTTGGTCAGATTATCACTAATGATGGAAACATAATGGATAAAATTAATCATAGAATTAAACTTTATTGTGATGTTTTTGGTAGAAATAATTTAATATTAAAAGGAAATGTGCCTATGTGTTTGAAAAGGATCAGACAACTCAATGAAGTATGGAAAAATATGTTAGGAGTAACAAGAAGAGATCAAAAAGGAAATACATGGGTGACAGAACAAAAAGGTATTACTGACATCATTGAAAGAATTGAGACTGAAAAGGAATTGGGCTTGACATATTTTTAGAAGAATGATAATACATAAACAGTTGATATCTTAAACTGGATTCCAATAAATTGTAAAAGAACTAGAATGAGACCACATATGACAGATAGATGAAATAAGAAAATGTACTGGGTTAATATGGAGAAAGACTAGAGATTGAAGATGAATTAAACTTGGAGGGACCTTCATCTTGCAGTGGATAAATAATAGTTAAAATAATGATGATGAATAAATTGAGACAAATTTACATATATTTTACTATATTCACTTATGTATGTCTGAAACAATAAGAATAAAAAAAATAACTAGCATATTTTTATTTTTAAAATAGTGAAATTTTCATCTATCAAATACACTCTGGATAATATTCTTTTTTTCAATAACTTTTTTCTCTTATAGAAATATAATAATAGCTTTCTAGGTGAGCGTTTTCTTCTAGTACCTCTAAATGTTCAGATTAAACAATCAAAAGTCCTTCCACTAACTTTTTCTTCTGAAGCTTCAAGTTTCCATTGTAATAATTTTCAAATTAGTATAGGATATATTTATCCACTTTCCAATATAATAATTTTCAGGTCAGACTAATACAGACTGAGACAGTTATGCTTTTGAATGGAATACAAAGCTTGTTGCAGATTACTTCCTGGGAATTCTTTCTTTTACATTTTCTTCTAGTAAACAGGCTGCATGATGAGATTCAGTTGTGCTCAGCTTCTACTAAAATTTAGTACATGTTTTTAATCCATTTTAATACATTTTTCAACTAATAATGAGATTAGTCTTACTTCAAACTAAATAACTTAATTTCTCATTAATCTTTTCACAGCAGTGCTGTGACTACTTCTTTTCTCAAAGACTAAATAAAAAATGACTTTTTGACTAGATTAGATACTGAAGTGTAATGCTTTAACTGCCACTTATTTTATTTTTTGGAACACTCTTGCATCCATCCTATCCTATCTCAGATATGATAGCATTAAATCTGGACCAATTATGACTACTTTTACGAGGTTACAGAAAAATAGTATTAAGAAACAATACAAATTTTTAATACTAATTGACTGTGATTTATGTCCTCAATTATTTGAAAGCATAGTCCATTTCACTTTGTTTCATTTAGACAAACAAATATCTGAAGAAAAGAAAATTTCCCTCCTTTTTAATTAAAAAAAATTCTAAGCATAATTATTGAAATTCATCTGTAGTTATTTTTTTTCTTAACTACCAAAAAGCAATATAATCCTTCAATTATACCCTCATTTGAACATTGCATTTTAAGAAAAAACTTTAATTAATTAAAACTGTATTTCTTAACAAAATGTTAAAAAAACTTATTTTTTTTCTTTTCTTTCTTTTAAAAATCTGATAACCAGTACATAAAATTTTATTTATCACTTTTATTATTATTATTTTAAGGTTAAAACAAATCAATAAATTACTGAAGAGAAAGAACAAAAAATATTTTATTTTACTATTTTTTATACATTTTTTTTTTCTCTTTTGCAACTAAATTTCACAAACTATATTCACATTCTTATTATGTACAATAATGTCTGGTATTTTCATATTATTTCTTAAGAATATAAAGTCTTTGAATAAGTTATTAATTGTAATTATAAAAAAATCATGGAAAAAAAATCATTTCTCCAATCTAACTTTACTGGTTTTAATAAGCTTGTAACATCTGATATGACTGAAGTTGGCATCTGTCTACATTATTACAGTATATATAAATCAAAATTATAATATAAACAAAATTTTAAAATAGTAATTAATAATAAATGGAGGGGATATTTATTTTATTTTATAGAATGTGTCACTCATATACCTATGGAAGCAATAAAAAAGAAAATAAACTCCTACTGTATTTTATCTTTAGCATAAAGTAAATAACAAAATGCACTCTGAGCAATATCAATAATTTTTTTATCTTATAGAACAATAAATGTACCCTTTTTCAATAAATTACTAACTCCCCAATTATGTTCATGCTTAATGAATGTTCTGAAATTTTGTTGAACTTTTACTTTTAGAAAATTTTATTCCTCAAAATATTGTACATCAACTTCAAAAAGGATGGTAAAGAAAGATTAAAAGATGTGCTTCCAACATAAACTGAAGCTATTTTATTAATATATGTAATTTGTATGGGCTCTCCTTAGAGAAGAAAAAATGGTTACAGAATATTTGGAAAGCATATACTTGAAATTGCATAATTAGATATAGCATAGTTCACAGCTCCACTGTACATTTTTAATATTAATTTGTTAAATAAATTGCTTATATATTTGTGAATATTAATTTAAGTATGTGCTTGTGTATTTATTTTGTTACAAAAGAGAGTTTACCATTTTGACTTGAATGAAATAATAAAATGTTCTGACTTTTTTTTATTAATTATGTTTAATAAATGCTCTTATGTGCCAATTTTTTCAAAACTTTATACGGAATAATTTAAAGTAATAATTCACATGTCAAAATTTACAATTCATGAACAAATTTAAAATTAATAACTTTTAAAAATGTTTACATTCTTTATTAATTTATTTTTTTGACATTTTAGTTTTATGAAGCAAATATTGTGAAATTCAAATTTTAAATGAAATGCATAAAAAGTTCACACGATCACCATCTATTGATTACTCTGGATTGTATTGAGTGGAGCTACTATATAAAAAGTTTAACCTCTGTGCATAAAAAGTTATTGTGTTGTAACAGTAAGTAGTCAGCAGGTTATATGAAAATTTTCAAATCTCTGTATATCTATAGAATATCAAGTCTGACTTCTATATAATAACTGCTTGATATACAGCTAATTTAATTATTAAAACAGGCAAAACTTTCTATGCGTATTGCCCCTCACTGCAAGCCGGGGTAATCAATGGATGCCAGAAGGCTTGTGCATAAAATCCCCATCTAGGGCCTACTCATCCAACATTCCCAGACTAATTTCTGGCTTGTGGCCTTCATCAGTGAGGAGCCTTGGATCTGAGAGCACTGCACCTAGATCTTAGGATCTAATGCAATCCTCCAGCAGCCATCTTTTATCTTTACTTAACCACAAAATTTTGCATCTTAAATTGAAAATACTATATTTTCAATCCAAGCGCATTAGCTTATACAGTCATATAGATCTGAACTCAGTTCAGTACCTATACATTTTGGTGACTTTGTTCTTTAATAACCATAGCCACCACTATCATATTAAGCAGGATTGGTTTTAAGCCAATAAACATCACATGATCACCATTTCTTATGCTTGCTTATAACTGTTATTAAAACAGGCAAAACTTTCTATACGTATTGCTACTCACTGCAAGCCAGAGTAATCAATGGATGCCAGAAGGCTTGTGCATAAAATCCCCCTCTAGTGCCTACTCATCCAATATCCCTGGACTAGTTTCTGGCTTGTGGCCTTCGTCATTAAATTTAATCCATCTTTATTCACACTTGTGGATGTCTTCAGCATAACTTCCATATCTTCCCTACTTTCTGTGCACAAGAAGTTATCAGCAAATAAAAGACTTGACAATGTATACACTCCCTTGCCATCTATTAATGGTATCGCTACCTCTCTTCCTATTGCTCTCTATATTTCTCTCAAATATAGGGCATACTTGTCTTAGTCTCACCCCATTTTTAACTCTAATTGATTCTATATTTCCTAATTGATACATAATTATTTTCATACAATCTCTTAATAAGATTCATTAAAACTCCATTCATTATCAAATCTACTAAACTTACCCATAATCTTTTTTTATTTATTCTATCATATGGTTTCTCTATATCTATAAAAACTATAAGTAATTGCTTACTTGTACTCCTACTCATACCTATAAGTTGTGTGACTACAATAAACTATTTCTTATATGCCTATTCCATCTAAAACCTCCATGCATTTTTCACACTATATTATTTTCTTCCATCCATTTTGCCATGCTTCCAGGCACCATATATGCAAAAATTTTATATAAGAGTGATGTTGTTTAACTTTCTATGGTCCCTACCATTCATTTAAATAGCCTTATTCTTGTATTATTCCAGCTATCTGGAACTTCTGTCTTGGGTGCCTTCTTATTAAAACATCATAATAGATTTAATTTTGTTCTATTTCCCAAATTCATCACCATCTCTGCTGCCCATCTATCTAAACCTCTTGCTTTTCCACTTCTCAGCTTTTCTGCCTCATTCAATTCATTTTCTGTAAAATTAATATTTCCATTACTAAGCACTTTTGTTTGTTATCACTCTGTCCTTCACATCTAACATTCTTTCTATATACATTACATATTTAAGATTTTCTCTAATTCTTCTCTAGAGCTACACTCTTTTTCCTCATCATTTAGTAATACTATTTCTCTCTCCCCATATACCTTCTTTTAATATATTTCTAAAAAAAATTTCTCCCATCTTTTCCACTTTTATTGATAACCTCCAATAATTTACTATTTAATTTCATTCTCTCTAATTTAGCCAAATTTTTTTTTTAAGTTTTCCCATTTAATATTAACATCTTTTTCACTTTGTTTTTAATAGCACATTTATATTCTCTGTATGCTTCCCCCCTCTTTTTTTTTTTTACTAATTCTCAGTTTTATTCTTCTGAATATTCTCACCTAAAACCCTATTTGCCTCTTTTTCTACTTTACCACATCAGTCCTTATATTCACCCCCAACAAACTTTTCCATGATTTCCTTTACTTTTATTTTATCTTCTTCTAACTTCTTATCATTCATTCTCCATCCACATCCTTCACTATCCTTTCTTTTATTACAATTTTCCATCACATTACTAACCATTTCTATCATAAAGAAATTATGATCACTGTTACATACTCTCTCTCCATTATCAAAAACTTTAAATTTCCATACTTTATTCATTCCCTCTTTCTCTACTAATACATAAACTAGTATGTGGAATATATTATTTCTAGACCATGTGTATTTCCCTCAAAAATATTTGATGAATTTCCAATACTCAAATTCACTGATAAATTTTTTTCAAAAACTGTCCGTTCTTGTTATCCATCCATCAATTTCTTCAGTATGCCTATTCATATGCTCTATAACCATTATTTTCTTCCCTTTTTTTGAAACTCTGTATATCCTTAACTAAGCATTCATACATGCTACTGTTCCACTCCATTATAGCTTGAGTATCTCCAGTGGCTATATACACTATAGCCACCATCCATTTTTGTCTCCTTTTAGCTTTACAATATATAGTAGCATTCACTTTTTATATATTCTTGTAACTTATTTTCTTTTCTTACAATTTTATCATTTGAATTTACTACAATTACAATTATATTAACACAATTTTTAAAACTAAATCCTTATTTAATATGGATTTAATATTATTTATAAGGGTAGCTTCTTTAATTTTTCTTTTACTATTAGGGTATTGAATTATTTTAATATCCTTTTCAAAAACATCCTGCTTCTATTGAATGCAAGTAAACAGATAATTTTTTTTATCATATTTGTTGGCCAAAGGATGTTGGTGACTATGGTTATTAAAAAAGCAGACCCCAAATGTACTGAACTAGGTTTAGATCTGTACGACTATACAAGTGTATTGTGATTTCATTTTGAGTTCATAGCTTTATAGTTAAAATAAAAATATAAAATGTGGCTGCTGGAAGCTGCATTAGACTCAATGATGAAGATGCAGTGCTCTGATCCAAGGCTACCCACTGATAATAACCACAAGCTAGAATTAGTCTGAGGATATTGATAGAGTAGGCACTAGATAGAGAGTTTGATGCTCAAACCTAGCATCCATCAATTATGGTTTGCACTGTGTGACACTACAGTATAGAAAGAGTTGCTACTGTTTGTGTATTAAGTATAAATATAATAAGTATATAAAAAACATTCAATATATAATTGATTATAATGTTCGTATCATTTAGATAATCTATGTTTATGTATTCTTGTACACATATATTTTAGTTCTGGAAGATTGATGGTCAATCACATCTGATTGATAAAGTAAATAAAATATAATATTGTAAAAATGATTAAAGGAAAAAAAATATGGATTTGTTTCCAAATCTTTCTTCATATACAATTTTAATACTCTTTAAATTTCCCCAGACTATGACTCAAAAGCACTCTAAATGTAAGGAATCAAGAATAGAATGAATCCACCTATTCTTAGTTACTGGTGTATATAGGCATACCTTTGCCAATATTGTTGGTAATTCAAAAAGAAATTACTTTATCAACTAGATGGAATATGGGACTTAAGAGTTATTAAATTCATAATTAGAAATACAAGGCTGGAGACAGCATCACATGTTTAACACCTTGATTGTAATAATGAAACAAGATTTAATATGTAAACTTTAAATTAAACATAGCTCACTATATGTGTCAACAAAAAAAGTAAATCACTTTCCCTGAGTCTATGACTTAAAAGTACTCTAAATGTTGATTGAAAAAAGAAATCAAGAATAGAATGAATCCACCTATTCTTAGTTATACTGGAGCAACTAAGAATAGGTAGATTCATTCTATTCTTGATTCCTTTGGTCAACATTTAGAGTGCTTTTAAGTCATAGCCTGGGAGGAAATGATTTATTTCCTTTGTTTGTATATGCATATTTATCTAAAACTTTTTTATCTATCTGCCAATATATTTTCCCAAAACTTATTTGGTTTTTCTTCAAGGTGTAATATCCAATTATTTTTGATCATAAATTATTCAGTTTAATGGACAGATCTCTTATATCAATGATTATTGCATATAAGCAACAGAAAAAAAAATACAAAAAAAGAAAAAAAAAACATTTGCATTCAATTAAGATAGGATTACATAACATTTGAACAATGGGTGCAAATTTAGTATGCGATCTCTGCCATTTTGAATTTCAAAAATAGCCAAAAACATCGTCTGACACATCTAAGTGATAAAAAACTACGCGAAAACAGAAAAAATTTAGAACTTGGGTCACGTGACTTGGAAAAACCCGCCAAAACGCACAGTTAAAAAAAAAAGCCAAAACACGAAAAATTAACATTTTCTCATTTTAAATTATAAATCAAATAATTTATATAGAGAGAGAGCAAGATTATTATATTTAAATCTTAATCAATAAATGCTAGTTAGCATTGCCTAAAAAAGTACTTGGTAGCATTTTGATGTGGCTGATATGTGATATCTAAAGCACCCCTCCCCCCTTATACAAATTAAAGTAATATATATGCGATATATATATTTCACACAAATAAAATTATGAGTGCGTAAAATAAACAAATAAATGAAATACGATAAATAAATAAATGGCTAGTATTTTTGAAGGAATAGGTGCGTGTATATATAATATTATGCCATTATTTTTATTACAGCACTCTTTGCTGTTTACTTCCTCACACCTACTAGTCGATCATTTGGTTTCCTGCTCTTTGTTTTATTTTACATTTGACACCTTTGAACATCCAAAGGTGTTTGTCTGTAGCTATTTTGAAGATTGCCTTTGTGGATAAAGATGCACCGCACTTATATTTCTTCCCCTCTCCCATTGTCTACTTTTACATTCTTATTTAATGGTTTTCAATTTTTATATATGTTTCTTTTAACTGTAAAATGCTTAACTTAAATAATTTAGATTTTAGCTTTAGAAAGATGCCATATTATATATACACACACGCACCTATTACAAATGTGTGCGAATTTTAATATTACATTTTATACACCATTCGAGATAGTTTGGTTTTAAGTAAAATGAAGCAAGTATATCTGTGTACAGATGATATTCACCGCTTCAATATATAAATCATACCTCAACAAATAATTTAAAAAATGTTTAGAAAAATACACAAACCACTCTATAATTATTTTGTATACAAATTCTGAGAATTAAAAAGTAACTTTCTTGATATGATGGGGAGAACCGAATAAGGCGTATTAAGCCTCTTACTATGTGCGGATGTACATATAAATATTACCCTGGTCACTATTAAAGTTAGTTATATACAGCTTACTTGCACACAAACATATATACGCGTTAAAATATAAGAAGATAAAACTCATTAAAGTCTTCATTTGCATTTCATCTATATCAGACCTATTCTTGATTATGTCACTATAATCTGTATATCTATTAACATTGAAATGAGTTTTACTACCAACAAAGGAAAACAAAAACATATTTTAAATAAATGTAAATATTTTTTTTTTTTAAAAAAATATTTATTTTAATTAATAATTGCTTTTTGGTGTCTGTGTTTGTAATGAGTAATATATATTAGATATATATTTCACACAAATAAAATTATGAGTGCGTAAAGAAAACAAATAAATGAAATATGATAAATAAATAAATGGCTATTGGGTTTATTTACCTTCATTATCAAAGCTGTGTGCTAAATGAATTGCTGTGTGCTAAATTTGCATACACTTTGCATTTCTTATAGCAACAGTTTTACTTCGCAATTCATTTAGCCACAGCTTTGATAATGAAGGTATTCCTTCAAAAATACTAGCCATTTATTTATTTATCGTATTTCATTTATTTGTTTATTTTACACACTCATAATTTTATTTGTGTGAAATATATATATCGCATATATATTACTTTAATTTGTATAAGGGGGGAGGGGGTGCCTTAGATATCACATATCAGCCACATCAAAATGCTACCAAGTACTTTTTTAGGCAATGATAACTAGCATTTATTGATTAAGATTTAAATATAGTAATCTTACTCTCTCTATATATAAATTATTTGATTTATAATTTAAAATGAGAAAATGTTAATTTTTCGTGTTTTGGCTTTTTTTTTTTAACTGTGCATTTTGGCGGGTTTTTCCAAGTCACGTGACCCAAGTTCTAAATTTTTTCTGTTTTCGCGTAGTTTTTTATCACTTAGATGTGTCAGACGATGTTTTAGGCTATTTTTGAAATACAAAATGGCAGAGATCGCGTACTAAATTTGCACAGAACAAGGTGTCTAGATAAATATTAAAGACATAACCCATGAAAAATTTTATGATAGAACTTCTCACTTGTTAATCAAAAATAATTCACATAGGCTCAATATTTAAAATCAGATATTTGAGAGACCATGGAAAGATATGTAAAATTATCCTTATATTCCTCAAACCAATATGCATCTCTGAGAGCTGTATCAATAGAAGCACTATTTTAGAAATATGACTGCTATTTATACCAGATGAAAAATGTGATTCTCCAAAATGTAATGTGTTCAAATTCATTATTTATGGGATCAAAAAAATTGGAATATAACAGCCCAAATGATAGGCTTCTTTCAGGATTACTAGGCATCAATTCTTCCATTACTTGAGGAAAAGTTCAATTATGTAACATTTCAAAGTCATTCTTTGCCTAGTTGTTATGCTTGTATCAGTGTTATTTCAAGATCATAGCATTCATATTAATAAATAGTAATTTTAGAATTACAGCGTGGTAATAAATATTCTGTTTATGAAGATTACAATAGATTATTTTGTTAATAATCAGTGTTCATCCCTATGCAAATTGTCCCATCCTAATTTTAATTTTTTAAAAATCTTTCACAACATCATCATCACTCTCAAGAAGCATTGATCGGTTCAACTAACTTTCATCTAGTAAATGCAATCATCAGTTTTAAAAATGTCAATCAAAATAGTTTAGCAGTTTTAGAAATCATTGGTCACCAGCTTTATATTCAATTAAACTAAAAAAAAAAAAGAGAGATCTAATATTTATTCTTACAAAAAAAAAAATTGAATTTGATATTAATTTCCTGCCAAACATCCTTTATTTCTCACCTCCATACAAAACTCACACACAAAAAATTATTATCTTTTCTGTACAGATATTCATATATATATACACTTTATTGTAAATTTGGTTGTGAATATAAAACTATATTATTACTTAAAGGTTTTAATCTTTGTCACTGCACTCTGAATATATATATATTTAACGCGAAGGATCTCGCCAAATCTTGACACAATTGTGCTTAAATATATATATATAATTAAAACTAATGTTTTTTACATATACATATATGGGTGTATATACATGTTAAAAATGTGTATAACATTTTACCAGTTCAGACATCTTTTAAAAATAAAGCTGATCCGACCACGTAAGTTATTGTTTTTTTAAACCACAAACTAAGTAGTCACAAGCCGCTGACCCGGGTTCGCTTCCCGGTCAATGCTTCGACGTGTAAAAAAAAAAAAAACCCAATAATAATAAATAAAAGTTCATGGATTTATATAATCTTAACATTCATAAAAAAAAGGTGGGAAAAAAATGCAGTGTTGTTTGTGTGTGTGTGTAAAAAAAAGCTTTTAACAAGAAAGTTTTATTGTTTTCACAGATCCATAATATACTCATTCAAGGACCACTAGATTATTTTCAATTCTAAATAATTCTGTTTAACAGTCTTATAAAACTAAGCTGATTTGAACAACAAAGATAATTTGTGAAGTTTAAAAAAAAACCAGAAAACTCCACATTAGTTGAAATATCGTTATTATGGAATAAAAACATTTATTAGTAGATTGATCAAAACTTAAATAATGTAATCTCCTTTAAATTTCAATTTTAGAAGTGTCTCCTGTATTAACTATGGAAGATAAAGAATTATTATGTCATCTTTCACATAATTTCTTCTTGCCTATTCATGAACACATAATCCGGAGAACAATTCAACAAAATATATCAAGCAACTGTCTTATGGATCTTTTTTTTTTTAAAAAAAAAATTATTCAAACCTAGAATTAATAAAGTGTTAAATTAAAATCTAACACAATGACAAGATAAATTTTATTTAAACTAAAAGGCCTTTAATAAAATAAATAATAAAATTGATTACAAATATTAAAGTTAATATTAATATATAGTTAATAAATTTTAACATGCTAACTTTTTAAAATATGTATTTTTAAAATCTTTTCTTAATATATTTTTTTTTCCTTTGCGAATCTAAAAGCAAATATTATGTAAAATTGATTTCTTCTGCAATCAATAATTGATATTTTTATAACTTTAATATCCATTGATATTTTTTAATCTACATTGATACTTATAATTACATAATAATAATCATATGGTATTTAAACATGTCACTCATAACTTAAATGCAAACTAATTAAATGAATTCTCTGATATGGTTACATACTTGAGTAAATGTATATATATACTGTAACCAGTTGGATTACATAGCACACACTAATATAGTGTGTGTGCATAAATATGCATATAAAATAAAGGAAAAGTAGAAATAAACACAGGATAAATTTTTGTAGATATTTTCTATATTTCCTAAACAATGAGGATTGCCAATTCCTCTACAAGCTTTATGATAAATGCTTAGCCAGAGCCAGCACTTAAAATATCTTTGTCAGGAACCTCTCCCCAAACCACTGACCATGGTTTCGTGCTTTGGCACTCCTCAGAGGTGTCAGGGTAGGTTCAGACACTAGACCTAAAAATACCAACCTAAGCATTTATTATAAAGCTTGTAGAGGAATTGGCAATCCTCATTGTTTATAACTTACAAGCTTAAGAGATAGGGTCATGTGATAAATGACTCTTATTTTGACTATTTATATTTCCTAAAATAAAATAATAAGTAAAGGGTTAAATAAGTCTGGATTTAAAATAATATTTTATTGTAAAACTAAATATTTTTAAAAGGTCTTATATTATTTGTAATTCTAATTTTGAAATGTAAAAACACCATACTTATTTTTGAAATTTTTTAATTAATTAAATAAAATTTTTATCTATTAAAAATCCCCTAAGTAAAAACATGTATATGTTTTCAAAGGGATTAGAGAGATAAAAATAAAAACTCTGTTTTCAATCAAGGTGTCGTTATCACCTTAGTTGATTCTATAAAAAGGCTGATAACAAAATTAGCTCCAGTCTAGATAATAATTTTTGTAAGAACGGTCAGCTGAAAAGTTGCTTACAATATTTTGTTGCAACTTGATGAAGTGCAGCAGTTGGTTTTAGCTGACCATAGAATTTGCAGAATAGCTACCATAAACTGATGTAGCTGAAGGTAAGATAGTAGACTGTTTTCCTTAGCAGGAGTTTGATTCACATGGAGAAAATGAGCACTTCTTTGTGCTGAAATTCATAGCCTTAAATGTGGAGAAGACAGTTGCTTGTCTGAAATCTATCAAACCAAGATAGCTTCTTGCCTGGAATAATCCTAGACAGAAATGGACCAACTACAGACCAAGATTTTACATGAATTATGTACTTTTACCTGATGAAGACAACAAGCCCGAAATTATATTTTTCTGATGGACCGAAAACCAAGCTTACCAAAAGAAGGCTTGAAGAAATTGGTGTACGTATGCTGCTGTTTATTTATAAATGCAGGAACTACAGATAAATACATCACATGTATATACAGTGAGTTATTTTATTTTAACATGTTTAAAAATGACTTAAAATTATAATTAATAACTTAAAGTTACAACAAACAAGTAACTTTTGTTTGAGTTGAAATCTAACAGCAGTTATATATAATAATGAAGTTTTAAATGATTTCTTTGATCTGAAGTGACAGATATATAAAACAATTTTATTTTTCGTTTATTAAGAAAAAAAAGAGATTTTATATTTAGAGACCTTGATAATTAATCAACAAGTACCTATCTAACAAAAGTTGACTTTATTTAGTTTGATAAAAAAAAAAAGAACTTATAAACTGAAACTAAATTTTAAATTATATATTTTGTTTATACACACGTATATGTGAGAAATTTATGAATGTTTTCCAAACTGAATCAATTAAAAAATAAAACTATTATTGTAACAAATTAAAATATGTAACTTTTTATCAGTGTGTGAATACATGCACACACACATGTAAATTTTTAAAGTTATAGTATTTTTTTTTATGTATTCAATTGTAATATAAGTCAATTTTACTGCATATTTATGTGTGCACATATATGTCAACGCTTGTCAAATAAGACATGCAAATTTTACTCATTTTTTGTTATTGAATATTAATGGTATATTTCTCGTGTCTGTGTGCATATATATGTAAATCAATGTAACAATTTGAATTTTGAATAATAATTATATAAATTGCAATGTAATCATTTGAAATTTTGTATTGTAATCAAAATCAGAAATGGATCTTAATTTCAATTTTTTTATTGTTGTTAATAATGGTATATTTCGCGTGTCTGTGCACATATATATGTAAATCAATGTAACAATTTGAATAATAATTATGTAAATTGCAATGTAATCATTTGAAATTTTGTATTGTAATCAAAATCAGAAATGGATCTTAATTTCAATTTTTTTATTGTTATTAATAAACTTGTATCCAATTGTTAAAAATTGTAATGCATCATCTCTTGGTCACATACAGTAATAGAGCTTATGTTCTCTGAGCTAGATTCAAGCATGGGATGAATATATAAATGGGCATGTGTATTAGTGCTTTTAGAGCATCTAGCGATGATCAATCATCATCCTGGTTGGTGCATAAGATATTCTTTAAAGCCCATGCACTATATTTTATTTTAATCTTATTAAAATTTAAGTTTATAGTTGGCCAGTACAAGTGGCCTGAGCATTGATGATGATCAGCAAGTTTTAATGTCCCAGCATTATTGTGTAGCTTAATGGATGGGCACTAAGCTGATGCATCCAAGTTATGTTTAAATAATTGCCCAAGGTGGCAAAGGCTCAGTAGTTAGCCTGGTCTACAGAAGACCCACTTCCAATCCAGTCACAAGGTTGACTGATGATTTATATTTTGTGTTCAAATCCAGCCACAAGATGGACTGGATCATTCATGACAATGAACGGTAATTTTGAGTAGTACTCATACTTACTTACTGATATTTACTTTTTGATAAGGCTGGTTGATATATGATTGATGTATTATTTTAGTTTCTCTTCTGAGTTAGTTGGCTGATCTCTCAATGATCTCAGAGATCTCTTGATCTCCTGCACCTCTTAAATATTTTATACTTATATGTACTTTTGTAATTATTGATTTTGTATTGACTGGGAGTGATGATTTGCCATCACCCAGTTCATTCCTTTTTTTATATCCCCCATCCTGTTACAACATATTAGGTATAAATACTGTAAATAAATTTATTATTTTATTTATATTATTATAAGTGTTCATTTTTCTCTCTCAGTCTAAATCTAGGTACCCATAGATAACATTTACACCCTATGACACATTCCCATGTTTTTTTTTTGAGCTAGTAGTAAGTAAACAGAGAGGTAACACGTAAAAAGTTTGGAAGGGATTTGAACCAGGTTATAAAGTTTTTCTTTTTAGAAATAGTGCCTTAATCTGCAGTATGGCAGATATTTTTTTAAATAATAAATATAATCTATAGAAGCAAGGGATCTACTCTCTGTATACCTGATGGGAATGATGATCATGAAATATGGCTGAATAATCAGTCTGACTATCATTAGTTAGGATATTAAGTTTTTAAAAAAATAATTTGTTATTCCTGACATCCATTCATCCTAGAGTTTAACTACTCTTACATTTCGATAAAGAATTATATGTTTGAAAAAGAGGAACAAAACTATAGGCCCATTTCATACATGTAAGTGGATACGGGGTCAAAAATGTATGTCCATCCAACAAGATTTAGAATCTGAGCAAAAGTACTCCGAATCCAATCATGCCCAAGATACACAGGTCAGGAGCAATCATGAATTCTAACCTGTTTGTCCATTCCCCAAATCTATAACACTACGGACAACACCTACGGTGATACTATATAAATTAATTATTTCCGGGCCTGGTGCTGCACTGTTTTGCATGAAAACTCAGCTGATTATGATGATGAGAGATTCAGTGAACCCAAGATATAAGTTAAAAACATACATAAATAAATACATTAATGAGATTCGAACAACTGGATTAAAGTTTAAAATATAAATATTTATTTTGACAAAAATTCAAGATGATTTTTATATATATAATCAACTTCATGCATTTAAAACTTTATTCCCATTGCCAACATTTAACAAACTTAATACAATTATTTTATTTAGACAAATATCAATTTAGTGCGGCAGTTACAATACTGAACGTATATTTAAAAATAGAATTTTAATTCATGTTACAAAACGGATCTATCTGGGTATTTTGGTGGACGTTTATACATTAAGAATAATACATATTAAGATACGATAGTTTCGCTGATTATATGATTTTAGTAGGATGCCCTTAGCATTTAATACATAAGTTTATTTTCCATTTATAGACTTTATTTACAACAATTAAAATAAAGATATACTTTGATCAGTAGGTAGACTAAAACATAATTTATTTTACATTTTCGACATTTAACGATAGAATATTGCGAAACTCTATAAATATGGGAATGGCTTATTTCAATAAAAGGGGAGGGCAGCTTCATGAGAGGTTGGATTTAAAACTCCAACGAAAAATACTACAAAGAGAAAAATGTTTCATTATCACATATCATTACGATTTATTTTGCTAAACAGGCTAGAAAACGAAACATAGGAAATTGCGGTGCTAGGATTATGTCAGTGAGAGAAAGGGTGGCAACTTAGGCTGAGAAAATGTCATTCTATTTGAAAAGAGGTACGTCAGCTTCATGCTGAGAGTACCGAAAGAAAGGTCGGTAGGAAGTTACTATGGGTCCGGATCACAACAAAGCCATACAGAGCTTCAACTACACTAACCCATTATGAACAAGAACACTAACAAAACAGAAGGCTTTGAATCCCTGGGGTGAGGTACAGGTGAATCAAAGCAGTATATAAATATATACTTTACGGAGATGAATGACAAGCGAATATGATCGTGAATCCCTGGAATGAGCTACAGGTGACTTAGATCAGAGCCATATGCAGCTTATTAATCATTTCTGACATTCACCAGCAATATTATAATAAGAATATAAAATCACTTAATTTAAATATTAAAGTAAAGCTTTAAATGATTTAACAAATACGTAATGATATGCTAAAATAATGACCCATGTAAGATAGTCATTTATCATAAGTTAAACTATAATTAATGAAGTGTGCATTGCTCCCCCTTCTTGAATCAATATTTTGTTTAACATATTAAAAAAAAACTAAAATTCATGCACTTAAAAGTGTGAATAACAAAATAGATTTGTCGCCAGCCTTTTTGGCGATGATGATCAATAAAGAAATTAATAATGGACATCAATATCCACCCCAGATTGCAAAATATTTATGCATTTTGTATAAATTTATGATCAAATATTTTTTTTAAAAAAGCATATATTTATTTAAAATACAAACTCAATCTTAACAAGAACTCATTAATCCCCCCCGTCCTTTCTATTCCACAGCGGGATATAGAAGTTCATAAGACTAAGTTTGATTGACATTTACAAATATAAATCAAGTGAAAATACAAAAATATCATTAAAATTAAATTATAACAGCACTAAATTATAAGAAAAATAAGAAGATTGAGTTGGATGAAATATTTTATAATAAGATTAGTTTAGGTTATAGAGAACCGATACTAAGGAAATAATTATTAGTTTAACATGATTGCCGATTAGCGAGTTAAAAAGTGGTTTAACATATAGAAAACAATTTTAAAGAGTTAGGATTCATGTAAGACAATTGTAATGGCTTTAGATTTATTACCTCAACATTCTATGGAATGAAGTACTGACGAATCTTCTGTGGCAGGTGGCATTCTTTGATGGCATGGGCACTCTTGATCGGCAGGAGCTACATCTCGGCATGGTGAAGAGTCGGGCTGAAGACGGAGAAGGTGGCCTAGGCCCCTCAAAATTAAATAGACGTGGAGTCGGCTAGTGACTATTGACCGAACTCTGACACAATAGATTTTTAGCCCTATTTATATAAACTTTGAGTTATTCAAAGAATGTTTTTAATCAAACCTCTTAACTCATAATTAATCTTTAATTTACAGAAATATTTTCTGTATTGTTATTGGAGATACAATTGCTAGATAACTGTCCAAAAATAAATTCAAAACAATTTCCAGATTGGAAATAGATTTGATAAAAAAGTTATTAGCTAACTAAAATCAATTAGCTTTGTTTTAAATTTTACTTTAATTTAAAAATTCCTTTTTAATCATGAAACAAAGTAATGTTTCCACCCCTTTAATTATTTTTGGACAGTCGGTGATTGCATCTTCCATCTTGAATTTTTATGAAGCTTTATAACGAAAAATAATTACAAAATAAATAAGATATAATCAAAAAAAAAATACAAAATTATTTACAAAAAAAGCTCCGTTAATATAAGTATATATCTGAGTCGCATCTAGTGACATTAATATCAAAATAATTAAAGAATTTTTATTAAAATTTATATTTGTAACTTTTATAGACGCTTCTTGGAAATATATGTATAGTTTATATACATATGATAAAAAAAAACAGGATCAAATGTGGGTTGTGGTAGAACATTAAAACTCGATCTTGAACAAAGATCGTCTGTTTCAGTATATACTGTATATGCATTGCTAAAAATTAAAATATAGAACATTTAAATTAATTTTTTATTAATTTATATTTTTCAAATCAATGTTTAATTCAAAATGCTAATATAAAGATCACTAATAAGACCATTTTTATGTTTTACAATATTAAAATTGTAAAGCTAATATAACAGTTGCTCTGTCCAATTCTCGAAAACAAGCACCTAATCTTTGAAGTTTTTTTAATCAGTATTAATAATCAGTACAAATTATTTTTTTATAATTTTAAAAAATAAATTTTTGCTAATTTTTTTTCTCAAAATAAAAGTAAACAGATTATACCTCGCATAATCAGCTATTATTGAAAATAATTTAATATACTTGCTCTTTTATTTCTAATATTCTATAATAATAAACAATCACAGGGAATGCTATATAATAAATAGATGTTTAAGGAGTATTTTGTGAGGAATGTAATAAAATTTTTTACATTTATTCTTTATTTCCCTTATTATTTAAACTTTTTAATAATATCCAATATTCTAATATTAATTTTGCAAACTAAAATTATGGTAAAATTGTAATTTAAATCAATAATATATAAAATAATAATAATAGTAAAGGTACACTATTCTGGAAAGATTATAAATTTAATAAAATATTTCTAAGCGTTGCTTTCAACCAGGTTGGTCATACTCATAAAACTACTGTAAGTTTATATAAATAGAATTAATAAGTTAATAATTTATATATATCATTTATGAGATAATGCAATGCATGCGTTTTTCTTGTTTATTGCATTGATGTTATTTGTAATAAACCGTACCTCTTTATATATTCTTTTCAATCATTGCGCTCAGTGCAAATAACTTCAATATTAAGAGAATTGAAATCGTGACCAATTTCCTTTCATGTTCTAAAAATATAGATTTAATATTAGTCTGTTTGAACATGTTTGTGTGTGTGTGTATATATATATATTTGTGTTGTACTAACCTTGTAGTGCAGTTGGCATGAGACTCACCATAATAAATTATATTGGTTTTCATTATGTTTAATTTTATAAACTATTTGGAGAGCTTGGTTTGGAGATAATTTACCTTTAGTATTGTTCAAAATTTGATTAAGATTAGGAGGGGTTCTAAAACTAATATTGAAATCATTTGAGCAGATTGTTTTCATCTTTTTAGATAAGGCTGATCCATACATTAATATTCTTATTAATGTTCCTAATATTTGAAGATGAATAGAATTTTTTAATATATTAATATTATATTCTAAATTGACTAAGTCTTTTATATAGTTTTCAATGTTGTCTTATGTGTCTGCTTCAAACTTACATAATTTATAGTTTATACACAAAAAAACATTTGAAGCCAGCAAATTTATGTGAAACTAGAGTATAAGAATGTAAGTAAATTACATCACGAATGTTGATGGGTTTTATAATCATTTTAAATTAATTTGTGAGTTTGAATATTGAATATACATATTAAAAACTTTATGCCATTTGATGTATTTTCATTTTCTATAGTCCAAACTAAAGAAGATAAATGAGAAAACTCATCCTTTATTTCAATAATTGTTTTTTTCTTCAGCATAGATAAGAAGAACATTGTCTACATAGTGCATATATAGAGGTAATGTTGTTGATTCAAATTGCTTAAGAACTATACTACAAATTATTCCACTTAATGGTAGACCTATAAGCCATCTGGGTTCCATTGTATAAAATTCACCATTGAAAAGGGCTGTAATGTCACCATCCATCCATTTAAGAGCATCAACAATCAAATTTATTTTATGCTTATTAAAATTTAAATTAATTGTCATGAATTATACTAATAAATGTCATGATACTGAACTGTAAACTTCCATTAGTCTCCAAATAATTTATAAAATTAAATGTAATGAACCAACATGTTTTTTTTTTCCTTATGTCAAGGCATTGATCGAAAAGTGAACCCGAACCAGCTGTTTGGAAGGCAGTTATGCTAACCACTAGGCCACCAATACTTGACGATGAACCAACATGTAATGCAATTTATTATGGTGAGTCTCATGCCAACTTCATTACAAGATTAGCACAATACAAACATATATATATAAATGCACTAAACCAGACCTTAATATTAAATCTATATTTTTAGAACATGAAAGGAAGTCTGGCCACAATTTTGATCCTCTTAATTTTAAAGTCATTTGCAATGGAGTGCAATGATCGAAAAAAAAATATAAAGAAGCATGGTTTATTGCAAATAACATCAATACAATAAACAAGAAAGATTCATGTACTGCATTATTATGTAAATGATATATATAAATTGTTAACTTTATAAATATGACCGATTTGGTCAAAAGCAATCCTTAGAAATAATATTTTATTAAAAGTATAATCTTTCCAGAATAGTGTCCTTTTAATATTATATTTTTTATACTTCTTTCCTTAATGGAAATAAGTATTTTATTGAGTTATATTCAATAATATATAAATTAAATAAGAAGACACAGTCATCAATTAATTCATCATTTCCATACTCATATAGAGTTAAAGCATTCAATTCAGTCTCATAGTATCTTATTAGCAATTTAAAATAAGCTTTGTCACTTCATAAACTGAAAAATAATTGTTTATCATTATTCTTATTAATATACTTAATTTAATTTTTATTCCTACTAAATAATATATAATTCTGAAACGAATGCCATGAGTTAAAGAAAAAAAATAAAAATTTAAATATATATGATATGAAAATGCTGAAAGATCTCTCAAATAAATATTAAAAATCTAAAAAGAAAAATGATGATTTTTTAAATAAAAGATGTCTATATATTCCTGCAGTTACAATAGACTATCTCAATTGTATTGTCAATAAGCTTCTTGGATCATAATAAATAAAATGAAATATTATGTAAATATATTGAGAGTAAAAATCTCTCTGATTTCTGCACAAATGCTAAAAGTCTTGCAGAAGTTCATATATATAACTGCCACACAAACAAATCCCTCTTTGCCTAACAGTTAAAGACACAAGTATCTACAAGATTTTTAATGTTGTTTGTGTAGCAGTGAAAGAGATCTTCGTTCTTAATGCAAACACACATGAAACATACATGAATATATATATATCAGGGACGAAGGCTTCATATATTGAATGAAATGAGTGCTTCCATAGAAGAATTCATTAAAAAATTCAAAAGCTTTAACTTAAAAATTCAATAAAATATGTACATATTTAACCTCACAAAATCAATCCATAAGTTGCACATACAATAGTGTAGTAAAAATAATAAGTACATCAGTGTATATAAAGTGCATAAAAAAAGAAGAATGAACAATTCAAACTCATTTTTTTATGGGATTTCGGTTAACTTTCAATTTTTTTTACCAACAGTTGAACTGTTTTTATATAAGGCTAATAATGAGTTTGACCATCGCATTATTCGTTGATTATAAGAAGTTCAAACAATGTTAACATGTAATTTAAAGTTAAAACTTAATGTTAAAAGCATTTGGAAGATAAAAATATCTTGATAATGTATTATCTATATTTAAAGTATTCACAGTCTAATTAACAGATAAGAGAGTTTTATATTTTTCTCTAAACTATTTTTCCAAACATAAAAAAGAAGAATGAACAATTCAAACTCATTATTTTTTGTATGGAATTTCTGTTAACTTTTAATTTTTTTACCAACAGTTGAACTGTTTTCATATAAAGCTAATAATGGGTTTGACCATCAGATTATTCATTGATTATAAGAATTCAAACAATGCTAAAATGTAATTAATAGTTAAAACTTAAGAATGTTAAAAGTATTTAGAAAATAAAAATGTCTTGATAATGAATTCTTTATACTTAACTAGTCACAGTCTGATTTACAGATAAGAGTGTTAATCTGGAAGTATGTGATATGTATATATTAGCTATTACGTAAAAATTGTTGCGGCAAGTAAAATAAAAACATTATTAAAAAAAATTATGTAGTGTGCTTCCATTCCTAAAAAAGTCATGCTTCATCACTGATATATATATTAAGACAATTCAATTCACAAATGCTACTCTTCTTGCCTGCACTGTGACAATTTATCACCTTTAGAAAAATATATTAATAATTATTTATTAGGCTAGAATTAATTACATAGTTTTTGGTCTAGGTATGTTTTAAATATATTTATCTATAGATGATATTAAATGAGTGTAGGCAAGATAACAATTGTAAATTCAATTGTTGTAAATTGTTATCCATAAATACTGAACATCATGAACACATGAAACTAACTGAAGAATATTGTTTCAATTAAAATGCATTGTGGAGATTCATTTGCCTTTTATTTATTCATGTGTTTGTATAAAAATAGAAGTTTATATATATTGTAACAGGATAAAAAGTTGCCCTACAGGTTTGAACAGCATTTTATAACTGACATGAAAAGATGATGATGAAATAATCTTTATTATTGCTCTTAAATTTAAGATGTCATTTATAACAGATTAAAATGAGGGTCTATTCTTCTTTTAATACACCACAGATTTGGAAATCATTTTAACAGATCGGATATGACAAGATCTTGATAAAGTGATCCTGTTTAATTATGCTCTGGAAATTGTGGTGCGATTTATAACAGAATAAATATGTGCATATGTTAATCTCTGTTATAGCCTAATTAAAGCTTAGTCTTTGGTTACCATGTATAACAGAATAAAAATGAGATTTCACGTGGGCATCATTTGTAACTGAATAAAATATAAATCAAAGAAAAATGATAATTTTATAATGCCCTATGAACAATGGTATCATTCATAATAGAATGAGTATAATAAATTACACTAAATGAATACCAATTAATAAATAATTATTTAGTACTTAAAATAATCCTTTATCTAATCACATATCTGATTGTTAACTTTATCAAAACAAAACAGTGGTGATAGCATTTAGAATAAATAGAAAACAAATAAAATTAACATTTCAGATACCCTAAATCTAAAGGACAATTTAAAATAGATTAAAATAAAGCAATTAAATCAAATATTACTTGTCCCAAAACAACAATATATGCTTAAGATATATTTTATTTATAATCAAATGAAAATAATGACAAATCATTCAACAACTAAATTCTAATACATCCAACGAATCAAATATTGCTTATAATAATATAAACATATATAAAATTTAATGATGTTCATATTTAAATATAATAATACATGATGTTTGAGAAAAGCTTTAGTATGTCCTATAAATTTACAATATTCATAATATCTAAATAGATATGTGATTCAATAATAAATTTTAAATCCTAGTTTAATAAAAAGATAATATTAACTCAGCCATTCTATACTCATATAAAAAATAATTATAACATACACCAAATCTTTTAAAAACTTGTTTTTTATTTTTTTGCCACCAAAATGAAATATATATTAAAATAGATTTCCAACGTTTCGACTATTTCTTTATTTTTTTCTATAGTCTTTTTCAAGGAACTAAAAATATATAAAAAGGAGAGAAAAAAAAAATTCATATCAATTTTCAAAACAAACAAAAATAAAAATCCTGTCACATACACATACTATTTTGGAAAATATATTCTTTACTTACTATGATTTCTTTTCCCAACAGCTTCCAACTTTACATTTTGCCTAAATGAACATTTTATTGTTACAAAATATAATTTTTTATTATTATCTTATCTTCAATTAACACATTTCTACATTCCTTTCTTGTTAAAAACAAAAACATTCTATTAAATTTCATAAAAAAAAAAAAAAAAAAGAATTTCCCTCTCTTCTCTTTTCCTTTACATTATAATATTCTATTCAGAACAGGATTTAACATCTTTATGTATAAACTTTCATTTTCAAATCTTTCTTTTTGTTTAATTATACATTCTAAAGGGGTAATCTTAAAATTGACATGACCAAATTTTTCTTTATGTAAATATAAAGTTGGAAGCTGTTGGGAAAAGAAATCATAGTAAGTAAATAATATATTTTCCAAAATAGTATGTGTATGTGACAGAATTTTTATTTTTGTTTGTTTTGAAAATTGTTATGAATTTTTTTTTTCTCCTTTTTATATATTTTTAGTTCCTTGAAAAAGACTATAGAAAAAAATAAAGAAATAGTCGAAACGTTGGAAATCTATTTTAATATATATTTCATTTTGGTGGCAAAAAAATAAAAAACAAGTTTTTAAAAGATTTGATGTATGTTATAATTATTTTTTAAAAGTATTTTGACCACTTTTAATAAAGAATCTAAGGTGAAAGAGTTTATTTTTATTTATTTTGTCTATACTCATATATTAACTTACTATTACTAATCCTGCTATTTGTAACAAGATAAAATAATAATGTAATATCAATACACCTATAAGATAATCTTGAATCTATAATATCTAATCATATTAGTGTATAAAAGAAACTGTAGATTTCTATTGGATATTTACTTAAGTACAATTAACTAATCATATAAATTTATTTTAAATTTCTTGTAACCAAATTATTAAAACTGAGTATTATAACAATCAAAACAAATAAAAAAAATTGTTAGCATTTATTACAATCAAGTATGAATATGAAAAATTAATAATTAATTGGATTTATGATCCAATCAACTAAATTTAAATATAATTAAAGCAAATCATTCTGACTTATAACAGAACAAAATATACTATATCAGCTTTATAATTGAATACGATTAAGATCTTATTGACCAACCACAAACTCAATACAGTACTTATCCAAACAATAATTTAGATAAAACATACAAATATTTGATTATGATCACTACATAAAGTTTAAATCTAATCAGATAATAACTATTGAATTCAATACAAAAAATATCAATATAACCATACTCACTAATTCTGGGATTAGAATTTTGAATTATGTGATAGTTATTTCTAATAAATTTTATGATATAGTCAGTTTAATTTGTCTCACTCAAATATTATTAATCAATGAATTTGTATTGCACACTTCGAAAATATTCAGACAAGTTTGTTTGATTTAAATTAAATTAAAATTTATTAATAAATGAATATCAATTATATAATATATATACATATGATCTAATTGTATGTAAAATAAATCATCAATTAATATTAATTTCATATTTAAATATGTGATTGCCTAGCAATCTCCAATTATTTAATACCAAATACAAAACAGTCTACGTAACACAAAATATGTTGCAAGATGTTTGTACTTTCCAAGTTACAAGAGTTTAATATATACATCTTATATACTTTATATAAAAAATATACATATATATTCTTAAGAATATATATATATATATACAAAGATGAATCTAGTTATTTGTAAGTAAAAATTTATAATAACAAAATAAAGTAAATTTTTTTAAATGTCTAATATGAGTAATATACGTAAAGTTACTTTAAAATCAATAATTTAAAAAAATGAATATTTTAAATATTAATATTAATAACTACTATGTCAAAATATATGTGTAAACTTAGGAAAACATAACTCTCTTATATTTTGGTATGTAAATAGATTACTAATTAATTAAATAAAAATTAT
Source organism: Epiperipatus broadwayi (assembly GCA_028023455.1). Taxonomy (NCBI): domain Eukaryota; kingdom Metazoa; phylum Onychophora; class Udeonychophora; order Euonychophora; family Peripatidae; genus Epiperipatus; species Epiperipatus broadwayi. Next base: position 574,555 of record JAQFVV010012532.1, read on the forward strand.
ATATTATTCATCAATACTTTACATTTTTAAATGAAGAGAAACAAATATATATATATCAATAACAATCACAAAGATAAATAAATGACTTGAATGAGACTTTAAATACTGTATTTCCAGAATAGTATCACAGTTCAAATGTCTAGTTCAAGCTACAAACCAATAGTATATCTGCTCCAGAGAAAATATAATATATTCACAAAAAATTTAAATTCAAAGTACATTTTGTCAATTCTAATGTTTTATGTATATATTTAAATTATTCTTTCAAATAATAATTACTTGGTTTATATGATGTTACACACGTAAGTACTAGTTTATATTCATGATGATATGAAGAGATACACTTCCATAAACAAATATTATTTCAAAATATTATGAATGAATAGATATTAGCTTTTATCCAGAACAAAATGATGGGAAATTAAACTGATTCATATCTTAGAAAAATTTGGTCAATCGATCTAATAAAATTATACAAACAAGTAAATATGATTCTTGAACACCTTCTAATGTTTGTATTCCATCTTTAAGATATAGGTAAAATCCACTTTAAAGGATAAAAACTATTCTGATGGTTCATGATGTAATGAAGCAATTTTGGTGATTTTTTTTCTTTTATAATAAATTGTCATTTTCCCCATAAAATTTTCTCAATAATGCTGCCCAGTCCATGAGCAGATAGTATTGCTTATTACCCTTCCATTTTGTTTAATTAATTACATACTTTTAAGGTAAATAAATAAAATCATACAAAGACATTTATACATGCTTTTGTTTAAAGCAAAAACAAGAAAGAGTTCAAAATTCAAAATATTCAGTCCTATTTATAAAATTTTTTCATTGATATTAGTATAAGCCTAGTAATTCTCTATATTCACTCATCAAACAATTTCTGGTAGCATTTCTCTAATAAAAATTTATTATTATTCAACGAATAAAAGTAAATATTTTAGAATTATTACATACAACAAAAATTCATGTTTTACAATGCCGATACTATTTTTCATTCTAACAAAAATTAAACAATCTACATCGTATTTTCAATATATTACTCTGGAAATACATTATTATACATATCTCTTTCCAGTATAATATTACACAAATAAAAAGGACAAATTTTAATATTTGAAATATTAAACATTTGTACTCTTTATAATTTATTACTGCAAATGCAGTAACTAAAATGAAGCACATAACAAAAGAATAATTTTATTCCACATATATGCTTTATTATTTACATATCCATTTTCCTTTTAAAAATGAATAAAATCAAATATCTCACAATACAATTAATAATAAACAATTTTATATTAATATTATTGTCATCATAGCAACACAATTTAATGTTTCATAAGTTAATTGTTTCATAAGTTATACTTACCATTCAAAAATCAAGCAAAAAAAACAAAATTATGACTAACATCTTACCACATATTGCAATACATCTCAAATTTCAGTAGGTACAATATATATATTATAAAACAATTTATAAATAATACAAAAAAGTAATAAGCATTTCACTATTTTATTAAAGCTAATTTTACAGCAAATTAATAATTTAACAATAATGTAATTGAAATCAATACTTAAAAAAAAGTTCACAAAAATGCATATGATAAATATAAATTCACTAATTTTCAAATATACATACAAAAAATAATCCCACGAAGAAATGTTTCTTCTTAATTTTCTAATAGCTTTGTCGAAATTCTGAAAATAGAACATTAATAAGTAACTAAATATACATATTAAAACAAATAACTAAAATTAAGTAAAAAAAAAAAGGTTATATTTTATGAGTGAATATGCACGTAAATATATACAGTAAATGTGTATAAATATGTATATAAACATTAAAGTTAATATCAAAAAGTTGATATAATCCTAGAAATAAGACAATTACTAAAATTAACTATGGTTCACATTTATTTCTGTTCGTATAGCTGAAAAAATACATTTATATTCATTATCTTCTTTCTGTCTTAGTACGGACTCTCAAAGTATTGCATTATATTATTTTAAATGACAATTTCATATATTTTTTTAAATGTTATTTTGAAATTTTTTTATTCTTCATATTAACATTGGTTAGTAGTTTTCTTCAAGATTATAAATATAAACCCAATACATATAATCAAAGATGTAAATTAAAAATATGGATATATATACGTTCTTGTGCTCAGATATATATATAATACATCTGTATTTAAATAATGAACAAGAAAACTAAACTCTTCTGTATATATAGAAAAAAATATGTGTATATGTATTCATATATACATGGTTGTAAATGCATATATTTAGATATAGAATATAACATAATACACTTGTATTCAACAGTGAGTACTACTAGGTAATTAATAGAATAAGAAGTAAAAAAGAAAATAATATTATAAGAGAAAGACAATTGCAAAATTCATTAAAAATGATTTTTTATCACCATCCAAGAAATTACAAGATGAAATATCTGATATTATTTCTATTGGAATTGTGATTTTAACATTTTAATTCAACAGTTTTTATTTACTTTTCTTAATCTCAAAGTCAGTAATCAAATCTTCAAAAACAATCTAGTATAACAAATTTGTTTCTACATTTAGTAGAAATAAGGTAGCCAATCTATTTTGGTACCTGGTCATTCTCTCAGAAAGAGGCGAGAAAGTAAATGATCAGTTGAACAATTTTTTTGCCATTAATGCTAAAAATATACATACAGACCTCAACATTTAAAATTTGTTTTTGAAATTTTTTAATTGGAATTTGTATGACTGAATTTTGTTTTAATAATTTCAATTGCATAGAATTTATATAACACTGAAGAAGTTGAGAATATATTAATGCTATAAGTCCTCAGAATAAGCATCAAATAGCTATTAAGAACATTAAGAATACCTTTTAATTTCAGTAGACAGTTATATTTAGAACATTGCTTAGAAAAGAAAATGTCTTCATATCTTCGTATATTTTTTTCTTTTACTCTAGATTTTTAGTTTGTCAATAACTGAAATATGAAATTTATTTTTGGGATTCCAGTGTACTTCTAATGTATCTCCATCAATAAATATTTATTTTCTAAGATTGACTGGGGCAGTATTAAAATTTAAGAAGATAATACTCAGAGAAAAATAAGTATGTTTTTCTATCGAGCTCTATATATAACATTTGTAAATATAAGCTTATTAAATTAGGTCATGTGACATCTGACTTGATTTTTTTTTTTTTTTGTTTAATATTTTGTAATTCTTTTTTTAAAAATATTTTAACATTTTTAATCAAACCTGCCCTTTACACACAGGTCTATAGTCTTCATCTCTCTCTCTCTCTCTATATATATACACACAATAATATATATTATGTTAATTTAGATTCTGTTTGTCTCATAGAAAGTGCTGATGGAATGATTTAGCATTGTAAAGTAATTTGTGTATTTTTTTTTACATATTTCATCTTCCAATTATTATCTATACAATAAAACATTTAAACATATACTAATTATTAATATATATATATGTTTGATATGATTTTTTTTTTATTAGACAACAAAATATCATAAAAGAACATAAATTCCAATTAGAAAAAAACTTACTAATGGCTTGATTTAATTCTTTCGATTACGACACTACAATCTTATATTCAACAAATATTAACTTTATAGTTCATGGTTAGTGTTTACTCACATTTCCATAGTTCAGTGGTTGTTAAATTTAATTTATGAAACAGGTGAGTGTAATGATCATTGATTGTCCTAAATCTCCAGTAATATCTAAAAAAATCCAATCTAGATAACTTTACCATTGGACTTTGAAAAAGAAATTTATCTGGAACTTCATAACAAATACATTTTTTATGCCACAATTTTTGAATTGTAGATTCTTGAAAGAACATTCATAAAAAGAAGTTTGATTTAAAGGCAAGTTCTAATAACTAGTGAAGGAATATGTGAAAAATACAAAGCTACTGCAAAGAAATGAACTTGAGTGAGTCAATAATTTTTAATTAAAATATCCAGAAGTTTAATATGATAACTTTTATGCTAGTGCTAAGGAAACTGTCCGTAAAATGGTTATAATGTGCCTCAAATAATACTAGCCAGCTTTCCATGATTATTTTTAGATCTAACTTTTAAAAAATGACAAAAATAAATTAGGCTATGATTTAATATTACTTTTAAATTTCCATGGTGCAAGATTGTTTTGTTTCATTGTTGCAAAAGGTTATATTCAAATTACATTTCTCTTTTATTTAGATAAAATTTTGAGAATACTGTCTTCATTGGATTAAGAATAAAACCCCAATCTTTAAAAAATATATACAAACTTTTCATATTCTTATTTTTTATTTCTGGTAAAGAAATCTTTTGTGAAGTCAAAGCAATGTCATCAGCATAGACAAATTTTCTGAATTCTGGTATCTGGAAGAGCATTGATGAATATATTAAATAAAAAACTGAATCCTGTAATAGACCATTGTATAAAATATAGTATCCATTATGACAGGGTTGGGGAACCTTTTTTCTACCAAGACTATTTGAATAATTATAATCTCATTTAGAGGCCACACAAAATTATAGACTTAAAAATTAACGGTTGTCATCTGATCGTTCGTGTCAGCCGCCAGAGGCGCGATTTCTAGCTAAATTTCTAGAAATATGCCGTTTCCGTGGCCGCACACCAAGCCTTTAAGCATTCTTTCTAAAAGAAATCCTAGAAAGATTGTTAACTCGGAGTTAAGTCTACTTTCTACGCTAAAGGGTAGAGTATTAACTCGGAAGTTAAGTCTCCTTTCTACGATAAAATCTAGAAAGAGTGTTAACTCGGCTTAGCGGCTAACGGTGTGGCTTTTTCCGATGCTAAAAGCAGAGGAAAATGCCGTAGTTGTTTGTGTCACACACTATATCATAATGCTGCGTTATGTATTTGATGTAACAATATCGTACTAGGGTGTTTATTTTGATTGTGTCAAAATTATTTAAATTTTCATCGGTGCCTTGTTTTTTTTAAGACCAATCGATGTACTGTTACATTTTATCAATTTTAACAGTATCGTGATTGTTCCTCATAAATTTGTATTTCTCCTAAATTTTCGATTAGGGTGGAATAGCGTAAAAATTTAAAAATCACGCTTTGAGTCACGTTTTAGCGAGAAATTTTCCGAGACAAAAAGTATGGCTAATTCCCACAACAGAAAACTTTAAAAGATGGGAATTGCCAGACACGGGCCAGCGCTGGAATATTTCTACAGCAGAAAAGAACATCCTGCTGCTGAAAGAAAAGATTGGATTGTGCGGCAAATATATGCAGATTTGAGGTCCAAAAACATCTGCCGACGGAAAGGTTCACTTCGTAAAGGCAAGCTTGTTTGAGGGATTCTAAATGACCGTCAAATGTCAAAAATAAAAGAAGTAACTTCAATTTTTATTTAAACGTACATCCCTTCTCCCGATAATTGTTGACGTCGGCAATCAAATGTAAAATAAAAGAAGTAACTAAAATTTTTATTTAAACATAGCCCCAAAAACCCCTCTTCTCCCAATAATTGTTGTCGTCGGCAATCAAATGGTCAAATAAAAGGAACGTCAATTATTCTTTAATCGTATAGAAAAAAACAAAAAAAACCCTCCCACTAATTGTCCTGGCCAATCAAATGTAAACCAATCGAAGTAAGACAGTAAATTATTAGTTAAACATAACCCAAATTACTATTCGAACGTACACCGAAAAAGACTCGCTCTTGTCAATCAAAATTAAAGAAACCTAGACTATTATTGTCCCATTGTCAAATCGAATATTATTTGGGAAAACCCAAATAATTTATAAACGAAAAAAAAAAAAAAAGAAAGTCAAATCGGTTTTCAATCAAATGGTAACCGATAAAAGTAACTTAAATTTTGATTTAAACATACACACGAACAAAAACAAAACTCTTTCTCCCAATAATTGTTGTCGCCAATCACCAAAAAACACCCACCCCTCTCACTAATTATTGTCAGCAATCAAATGTACACCACTACTAAAAGTAACGTAAACTACTATTCTTTAAACGGTTACACCCCTTCTCCCAATAATTGTTGTCTACAATCGTACACACAAAAAAACACCCTTCCCAGTAATTAGTGTCGGGAATCAAATGTAAAACGATCAAAGTAAGACCGCAACTTATTATTTAAACGTAACCCAATTTACTATTTGAATCTACACCAAAAAAACACCCGCTCTTGTCAATAAAAATTAAACAAACAACTATTATCGTCCCATTGTCAAAAATATTTATTTGTAGAACCAAAACCATAATTTATAAATGAAAGGAAGTCCAATCGGTTGTCCATCAAATGTAAACTGGTAAAAGTAAAGGTTTTAAATTTTATTTAAACATAAACACACGCACGCGAAAAAAAAAAAAACACTTCTCCCAATAATTGTTTTCGGCAATCAAATGTAAACCTATCAAAGTAACATAAATTATTATTTAAAGATCCATCATAAAACCCCGTTCTCTCTTGAATTTTGTCAATCCAATTTTACAAAAACAGTAATATTATTTTTTTTTAAAAAAAAACACAAATTACTATTTGAACACACACCAAAAAAGACCCTTTGGTAAAAAAAAAAAAACTATTATTATCCCATCGTCAAAAATATTATTTGGGAAAAATAATTCAGAAATGAAAAAAAGTAAACTTTGTAAACAAACCAAAAAAAAAAGTCAATATTAATAGAGAATCGCTATCCCGGGAACTATATATTAATGTGTTTTTCAGTTAGAAATCGCGCCTCTGGCGGCTGACACGAAGGATCAGATGACAACCAAATTAACTTACTATATTTGATTAAACATTTAATTAATTTAATGCTGGCAATGTTTCAATCGGCAGACCAATTTCAACTTTCTTCTTTTAAATAAAGATCTATTTTTTTGTGAATTAAAAATAAAGTAACATCATTATTATTAATGATTGCTCCACATTTAATTACAAATTTTCCCAATTTGTTTTGAACTATTTTCATGGCATATATTCTTAAGTTTCTTTTTGTTCTAGACAAATTAATTTTACAGCAGCTAGGATGCAGTCTTATATAAACACCCCTTCAGAAATTGGTTTCAAATTTTCTTTTTTTTAAATAATTTGCTCTGACAGAATTTTTTCACTTGTTTGTACTTTTTATAAAAACATGTCAGCTACTTGATGAAGCTACTTTTCAAGTTTTCTTTTTTAATATTTATTTTTCCCCCAATAATTTTGTTGAAGAAAAGAATGTTTGATAAACAGTATCTCTTAATAATGTGGGTTTTTTTTTCAAATGTATAATTTATGTCAATTTTTCATAGCTTACTCCTAGTCATCCTAATAATAAAAAAATTATTTGCAATAATAATAAAATAAAATTTGAGTTTTATATCTGCTAGTTATACATTCGTCTGCGAAATCCACTACAAAAACAAAATGCTCTCAGCATTGCAGATTAAATTCGTAGAAAGACTACGCAATAAAGATAATTTGTTAGACTATTGCAATGCTGAGAGAAAGAAGTAGAATTATTATAGATTGGAAAAAAAGATGTAGATGAGAATAAATAATATTTTATTTTACTTAACTCTTAATTCAATATTTGCATGCATATTTGCATAGCACTGTTTGTGTTTAAATATAAGTTTTATAAAGGTACATTTCATATAAGATTGTGAAAATGTCTGGAGGCCGGATTGAAAGCTTTCAGGGGTCGGACTTGTCCTATGGGTTGAAGATTTCCCACTCCTACATTATGACTTCCATTTAAAATCATTTCAATTTTTCTATAGAAGAAACATTTAAAAGATCAAAAGGTAGACCTAGTTTTTAATTTATTTTGACAACTTTTTCAATATGAGTTAGTAAAGATAAACTTTGTTCATGGCAGTTTCTTTCTAGACTAAACTAATTTTGTTTTATGTGTAGATGGCTCTCAACTACTGGTAAAATTCTTGTTAATATGCTTCTTTCAAAAAACTTCTATAGAATACACAATATTATATATATATAGAGTTCGCAAAACAAACTCTTAACAAGCTTTGAGAATACCCTCAACCCCAGACCGGTTTCTGCATCTAGCATAGTCAGTGAGGTGTTAGGATATTCATTAGATTAAAAATACTAGGACTAGCCCAGCATTTTATCTAATGTATACACAATAATGATATTGGGTGATAATTGTTTTGATCATTGTCAGATTTATTTGATTTTAAGATTGTCATAGTTTTGCTTTTAAGCTAAATTATTGGAATAATTTTTATATGAATAATGCTATTGAATAATTATGCAAATCATGTTTTAAGCTTTAGGTCATGCTTTAAGATTTAGGTCTTAAATTTTTTTTTTAGAAATTCTAAAAATATGCTATCTGCGCCTGGGGTCTTTCTTGATTTAAGGCAATCAAGAGCAAGTACATCAAATATTTATTGTTTTTATTATATTGACATTAGAGGAACATAGTCATAGGAAGGCTTGCTATTCTACTCTATCAATCTTAAATTTAAAAGTATGATATATAAGATTGACAATCTCATTAACAGTAACAAAAATAATTCTTTTACAATAATTTTTACACAAACAAGACTTTTTATCAGATCTTGTAGTTTCCATAATTTATCCATTTTTCTTTTCTATCATCATCTAACTAATAAGTTCACCAACAATTTCCAGATATATGGTAGACAAATATTGACCATATGAAGCACTGCTAATTAATGCTTCAATGTGGAAAAAAATGTTTTCATTATCATTGAAGGATGTATCTTTTGCTTTGTCAAAACTATCACAAGAAAACGAAATTGAAGAGATTCTTTCAATATTTCATTCACGATTTCACTATATCAACTCCAGTCAGCTTTCTTTAAATTCTATTTCAGAACAGGATAACTTTTAATTATAGAAGTGTGAATTTCCAAGAATGATTAAAACTTGATTTATATTGGCTATGGAAAAAATGATTCAATATTAATAAATTAGCAGGTAATGGAGAACTCTTTCTTTCTGTCAAAACAAATGTAAATTAAGATTGGTCTCTTGTTTCCCAAACCTTCTAAGTAAAATTTTCCTTCTTGTTTGGGATAATAAAATAAATATGCATTATTTATATTCATCTATTAATTTCATCTGCATATTCCAAAAGGCCACTATGAGAATTTGATTTTCCTATCTATTTACAAAGTATAGGAAAATATGGAAGAGGAGGTAAGGCCAATTTGTATTGGGAGATTTGTAAATATTACATGAGTATCTTTTTGAACAGTGATTGCAATGCTTTTCAAGATGGTTTAAAGTAAAGATGGCAATACCATATTAAGAATACAATCTATCAAGATTCACTGTAAATCCAGGAATATTAACAAGATTCAGATTCTTAGAATGCCTGAAGTACGATAACAACAATGGTGTGCCAAACAATTATTTTTTAGAAGATCTCCATTTTCTAATTTTGAAATAATCAGCGTTAATTTTATTGTTTTCCAGATGAAAAAAATATTGTTTAGTATAAATATACTTAACACTTAAGATGTTTTATGGTTGTCAACACCATTTAATTGTTTTTCATTTCAAGAACCTAGAATTCTGATCTCTGTAGTCCTGACATAGCTATGCTATAATATCACCAGAATTCAAATTGTTTTATGGTGTTTTCATAATTTGCTGCCTTTAACCAGGAACTCAAGATAATGTCTGGAATTCATATAGATCAGTTTGTTTCACAGAATAATTTTTTTACATATATAATTTTTTACACTTACCTAATTACAATAACAAATTTGCTTATCTTCATACATTATTAATAATTGCAATATTAAATTTATACAACTTAAAATATTTTATAACCCTTTTCAGCATAACATAAATTCATTTCCAGATCATTATATATAGTGACATCTACATTTTGATTCCGAAATGTAACTTTTTTTCTTCACATAACTATTATATACATTGATGATAAAAATAATGTTATACATGTATAAACAAATCAACAAGCTAAAAATAACGATTTTTTGTTTTTCTAATTACCATTATTTATTCTTAATTATTACATTGATATAAATTTATATAAAATATATTTTCTTTATAATTATACATACTTAAGTGAAATTTATATATACAAAAACATCCATATATGACATTAGTTACAGTGCACAATTATGTATTCATACATTTCCACTCATATAAAATATATAATTCTATACACTTAAATGGTATATAATTTTCCGTTTCATATTTAAGTGACCAATTATTATTTAATTTTGTTGACATTTTATATAATTTATGCTTTTTTTCTTAATTATAATAAATCTCAAAATTTATTCTCTATTAGAAATGTAGGATACCAATTTAATATTTTTGTGACAATCTACTTGTATTTATATAAAATAGTGAATGCATAGTGTTGGATTATCATCTTCTCTGTTAATTATTCTATTGTTTTTCTCTCTCTTCTAGTTGTTTATCTATGTCCATGGTAAATCATATCAGAAGTTCTATGATTAATTTAATTAACTATATATCTTCAATTCTTTATTTCATATTTTATTTTAATACTAGATACTGTTTCTAGTCCTTTTCATTCTTTGATTATCAAATATTTTTTATTTACGTTTTATAAATCATAGAGTATAAAATTTATTCTTAAAATTTTTATTTGAAAGAATAATGCTGAATTAGTTCTATTAAATACTATAGCCTTTTATCATTATTAAAAAGTATTTTTATAAACTTTTGGAGTTATATCTATAGTTCTTTTAATGAACTGTTTTACTAAAAATAAAACAAAACAAAAAATACTGAAAAACTCTTTTAGTATACAGAAAACATAAATCCAAAAATAAATAATTCTGGAATGAAGTTACTAATAGTTAATTATATATATATGAATGTAATATAGATGAGTATAGATAGGTGAATAAAAAGAAGACATATATTGTAAAAACAATAGTTATAATTGTTAAATTTGGGGACAAAATAAATGTTAGAAATGACAAGGAAGTATAAAATATAAACCCCCCCCCCCCAAATTTGTATACAATAATTATAAAAATAAACTTAATATTCAAAGATGTTTAAAAAGACATAGAAAGAATAATAGAAGTTTAAAATAGAAAATTAAAAAGGCTGTTGTCATAATTGTACTTTTTAAAAAAATTTAGAATACTGATAATATAAAAGTTAAAAACAATTTAAACTGAAATATATTTTAAAGTGATAAATAAACTGGTAATAAAATGATAGTAAATTATAGTGATATTATCAATTAGTAGCAACAACAAAAACTAAATGTTATCTCTGTTTATATGGATATAATCTTATTTCTATTTTTTATTATAACAACAATCCATGAAAATATTTAATTCAACATATACATTCAATGTATATATATATACATACATATTAAATATCTAATTTTTTGAAAAATATGTCTATATATAGTGTATATTAAAATGTATAAATGATTAAAGATTATTGTAAGTTGTGTAAAAAATAATGCAATACAAGTGAAGTTTATAATTCTGAATAAAATCAATAAGCAATTAAATTGTAAATAATTGAATAAAGCATTGTGAAATGTATTTAAAAAAAATTTTTTTAATAGAGAATTATTATAATAAACTTATTTAATTTCATTATGAATATATATGTATATGTAGACTTTCCAATATTTTGACAATAGTTTCTTTGGTTGTTTTCTCATCCCTGGTGTTCGCCATGGGATGGCGTTGATGCTAATCAAAAACATATACATATAACGATTCCGGGGTCGGACCTAAATGATCGATTTGATCTAAAAAGATCTGATTTCTTAGATTTGTAATAAAATATTCTACTAATATTATTATATGATGTTAGTTTTTTCATTTTTGTAAATGTTTATTAATGTTATCTTGTTTTTGAGTTTGTGTGTGTGTATCTTTAAAGTTACGGTGTTTTTTCTAACTTTTTTTTTGGACTTTATGTGTGTCTTTTTAAAGTTACGGGGGTTTTTTGCAAGAGTAAATCAATACTTTTATTCAAAAGCAAGATGTAATAAGTAAATGTTTATCAATCTTATCTTGTTTTTGAGTTTGTGTGGGTGTCTTTAAAGTTACGGGGCTTTTTCTAATTTTTTGGGGGGACTTTATGTGTGTCCTTTTAAAGTTACAGTGTTTTTTTTTTTGCAAGAGTAAATCAATCATTTGATTCAAAAGCAAGACGTAATAAGTCAATTTTTATTAATCTTAGATTGCTTTTGAGTTTGTGTGTGTTTTTAAAGTTACGGGCTTTTTCTCATTTTTTGGACTTTATGTGTGTCTTTTTTTAAAGTTACGGTATTTTTGGTCAAGAGTAAATCAATCATTTTATTAAAAAAGCAAGACGTAATTCTAAATCTATCAAAAGTAATGCCATTTATATACTACAATTTAGAATTGATACCCAACTACTATTAGTAAGGACCGTCATTGAAAAACTCAATTGAAAAAGGATACCCGACTAATTTCCATTTTCTTTTTTTTGGGGGGGACAGTAATGAATCAGAAAGTGGGTTGTTTTTGTTAACTCTGTCTATATAAAAAGGGTAGCGTTATTGAAATATTAAATTTAAAAATGATAGCCGACTAATTTGCGTTTCTTTTGACAGTAATTAATCAGAAAGTGGGTTTCTTTTTTTCTTGGTAAATCTTGTATATATATAAAAATACCGTAATTCAAATACTCCATTGAAAAAAACCAAACCCCGTTGAATTTGCTTTCTTTTTTTTTTTTTTTTTTTATAAAGACAGTAATTAATCAGGAACTGGGTTGTTTTTGTTAATGTGTAGATATAAAAACTAATCTTATTTTGAAATAATAAATGTAACAAAAAAAAAAATAATAATAGCTGACTAATTTTCTTTTTTGGAAAAGTAATTATTAATAATTAAAGACTGGGTTGTTTTTGTTTGTGTGTGTATATATATAGTAAAAGTAACTGAACATGGACGAATTCTCGCGAAAAGGGTACTTTTCACGTGATCCTTGAATTTTTTTCTGTTATGCACCCTTAAAAGCAATTTTTGAGGGTTACCCCTTCGTAATGGAATCTTCAGGACATTATTACTAAGCTTACAACAGTAAAGTAAGTTACAACACATTAAAAAAATAGACATCTTATCAAATTTTAAAAACCTACGACTGCTTCCAATACACACACTCTCACATGGAACTACAGAGAAAATAGATATTCTACTATTACGAGAAAATGATGAACAAAATCAACTACTATGGCAGCCAATCAAGGCATTGCTTTCTCTTTGCTTTTAGCATAAAAAAAAAAGCCATAACCGGCAGCCGTCGAGAACACTTTCTGTGTTTTAACATAAAAAGAAGTCTCATTTGTGTTGGCTTCTGTCACCGCCACCACCCAACATAATGTAAGGACTCTTTTCTGCGTTTATAACGTAGAAAATTTCCTCTTTTTTTGGGTGAAGGCCGGTGAAACTGTATATTTCTAGGAATTGACCTAGAAATAGTGACATCTCAAGGCGAACACCAGGGATGAGAAAACAACCGTTTTTTTTTTATGATGGCTTTTGATAACTAATTTATAAGTAAAACAAATTTTATTTCACAAATTCTAATGTTATAATTCACATATACAAATAAAATAATTAAATAAACAGAGTAAAAACAATTTATTTTCACTTTGATATTACTAGCTTTACTCTCTCCACATGGGATTTCTCTATATATTTTCTACACACATTATATATTAACATTTTATTAATTATTAAGTTATTTTATTGTTATTTATATTACATTTATTTGTCAATTTTTGGTCATTCTTTTATTTTTTTTTCTAAATAAGTTATTTTAATATTTTCATAAAATTCATGAGTTGTGATTTTTCATATATATTATTTCTATCATATAATCAAGTGTTTAATGAACTACTGTTTATTCAGTAATCTTACATTTTTTGCATTTTCATCTTTAATTTAATTTATACAATTTTTGCTAGTTTCATTTTTTGCATATATTTATTAATGTTTATTATAATTTTCTTTTTCTTTAGTTACCAACAATATACTTTCAAGAGCAAGTATTTTCATACTGTTTTAGAGTCATTTACTGAAAATTTGAGTTATCAATGGAGATAGTATAATGCTATATTTATACCCACACCCGTAAATGATTTCTGACATTTGTGTTCTTTGATGAAGACTTAATTCAATGCAGAAACTAATTAATGTATTTAACAGCTATATTTTATATATATATTATTCAGGATAATAGCTAAAATTAAAAAAAAAAAAATACATTTTGAATATAATTATATAGATTTGAAATCAGGTTAGAGACTTGTTTCTATATTTTCATAGAGTGAAAAGAATACTCTTGAAAGCAATGAGAAAATTATATAGAAACAATCTTTCTAGCCAAAAGATTAGGCCTATAGTTGCTATAAAACTAACCTAGATTTGGCTTGGGTTTGAATTCTTAGTTTTTTAATCTTAGGCTATAATATAAAGAATCAGAAGGTGGCTTGTAGATGCATAAAATAATTAGCTCCAGTTTTAAATCCTGAGTCCTCACTGAAAGCAAAGGCAAAAATAGATCTTGAAATATGGATATAGCACAATATCATCTGATACTCATTAATTATCAGCCACACAGTAAATGATTCTAAAGTTGGATGAAGATAATAGCTTTTAATTATTTAGTGTTTATTTTGAAAGTATTTTAATAATTATTTATTTGCTATTTTTTTTACTAGTTGTTTTTATTACAATATATTCTACATTATTATTATTATTTTTATTTATATTCAAACTTTCTAGTTTTTTAACAATATTATCTAATAATTTTATTAAATAATTATTGCTTATAAATTTTTCTTAATTTTTCTTGATATAAGATAGTATAAAATTTAATGATCTGCTTATTTCTATATTTAAATTGTTTATCTTATATTTTTTGTCCATATTTGAATATTAATCTATTTGGTCATTGCCATTCTAGTTTTGGTCAATGAATGTTATCAAAATCTTATTATCCATTTCTAATTTTTATTTTTTCAATTTTTTGTTGAAAATTGGTATATAAACATTGCTACATTCTTACATTTTTTAATGTTTTCTTCAAAATTATTTTTATATTTATTATTACTTAAAAGTATTTCTTATTGATTTTCCATTAATGCTTTTGGTTTAATGTATTGTTTTTGGTTAAACTTAAATGTAACTTGTTAGCAACATAATTACTGTAAATCTTCAAGAATATTTTGATATAAATGTGTAAAAAAATAGATTAAGTTAATAAATTTACGTGGTTTCAGTAATATAAAAAAATTTGTTTATGTAATTTATTATAATAGAGTATTTATATGTGTAGATACATTACATATATTGCAGCTTTCAAATTATGTAAGTGTGATACCCAAAGCTTTACAATGTATAAGTGCATAAAAGAAGTGCTATCATTATTTATTCATATTAATGTTTATGGTATTTTAATATTGTTAACTTTGCTCTTTATGAATTTTTGTCTACATAAATATAACATTTTTATAAAATTTAATTTGTACTTGCCTTTTTTTTTTTTTTTTAATTGAAGCATTTAAAATCTTAAAAAATTCTTCAATATTTATAACTGGATCTTTATTTTCAATTCATATATTAAAAAAAAAACATATGGCTAATCATTTTGATGATGCACCATTCTTAATATATATTTTTGGTGCTCCATACATTTGTGCTCTTTTAAACATTTGTCTTATTCTTTTTAATTATAGTTCTTTAAATAACTTTTTTTCTTCACACATTCCATTAATGTCTTTTTTTTTTTTACTTTTACAAAAATATTACCTATTAACCTACTTTCTATTTTTTAAGAATATATTCTTTTCCCTTCATTTGTCTGCTTTTAGAAATATAGTGTTATATCCCTATTTTGTCATAATTTTCTTGATCTCAATAATTTATTACTTATATTATTTTTATAGCTATATTTTAATTTATATATTAAACTATAATTTTTTCTGAAAGAATAAAAATCGAGGTAATATATATATACATAAATTATTTAAGGAATTGTGTTGAAAAATAAATGCTAAAAGATAAATAAGAATTAACAGAATTATAATGCAAACAAATACTGTGAATTATTAATAGCAAAATTTTTTAAGTGATACTTTAAGCAACTTAAACACAACTAATTTCGAAGAAAACATTAAAAACATAAAATCAAAACATTTTATTTTAAAAAAACATAGTTCATCCACTTACTAATTTTCAATAAAAAAGACATTAAAATGTTTATTATTAAAAATTAAATGGGGGGAGGGGAGTAGATACAATTTTCTTAAAAAAATAATAATATATAATAAAATTAACTTCTTATACTTTTCAATACAAAAAATAATTAAAAGTAATAAAACACCAATAACAGATGTTTATTGGAAGAAAAAAACATTAACAATGGAGGTGGAACAAATTGATATTCAAATATTAGCACAAAATACAAGATATTTTAAATACAAAAATAAATAGAGCATGACTCAAATACCATCTTATATATATAAAAATACTATTTGAGTTCACAAATAATAATCTAAAAAAATTAACAAAAAAAAATAAAATAAATAAAAGTAAAAACTAGTAAATATGAATATAATAAAAAAAGGAACAATAGTAAAAAAAATGCATATAAAAAAATAAATATAAAACAATACAGAAATATATATATATAATAGTCATTTTAACATCTAAATACACAAATAAAAAATTGTATAAATTTAATTTAAAAAATAAGATGCAAAGAATATCAAAGCAAGAATTTTATCAGCACTTCTATAGATAAAATTAAAAATTTAATGTAAAATTAATGCATATATGATGATAAAAAAATTATATACATACATACATACATACAAAAACACAGAACACAAATTTATTGAAAATAATAAATCATATAAAAAAATAAATTTGAAAGAAAAATGAAAGCAACATTGTCAAGCAAATAAAAACAATTACTATTAATTAACATCAAATAAAAAAATAGCTAATATATGTTACAATTGTTTACACATATATATAAACATTATGAGCATAAAACTAAACTAGTCAATAAATAATTAAAATTACCCTAAATCCAAAACACAACCGATGGTTTCACCTCTACAAGCAGACTTCTCAAGTGTAAAGAACTACAAAACAACACCATATTTATATTAAACATTACCCACAAATCCATTTACTTCCCATCCACCCTTAACATTAAAAGAACTTTTAAATATGTTAATTGCTTCAGAATAATAAATTTTCAATAATAAAAATTCTATAATTCTTCTTTTTATTTCATTTCTCTCAAAGAAGACAACCTTAGCTTCATCAAAATATTTTAATAGTGTGACCTATATCTTTTTCATGGACATACAAAGCAGAACTAAGATATTTATTTCTAACCCTACTTTACTAAGATATTTATTTATAACTCTACTTTAAGTAGGGTTAGAAATAAATATATTAGTTCTGATTGTGTGTCCATGAAAAAGATACAGGCCACACTATTAATTTTGATGAAGCTAAGGTTGTCTTCTTTGAGAGAAATGAAATAAAAAGAATTAAAGAATCTTTATTATTGAAAATTATTCTGAAGCAATTAATTTATTTAAAAGTTCATTTAATATTAAGGGTGGATGGGAAATAAATGAATTTGTGGGCAATGTTTAATATAAATATGGTGTTGTTTTGTAGTTCTTTACACTTGAGAAGTCTGCTTGTAGAAGTGAAACCCTTGGTTGTGTTTTTGATTTTATTTTTTCTTGGCTAGTCTAGTTGAGTTTTGGATTTGGGGTAATTTTAATTAAATATATATAAATATTGTATCAAATAGAAAAATAAAAAAGTCACAACTTATCATTATGTTGATTTGCCATTATGTACCATATGAAAAAAAGACCAATTATGGTGCTGATATCTCCACTTTAAGGGTAATAATGGGGGGGGGGTATTTCTTCCAGTACAACATTAGTACCTGGATAATTAATGAGACCACCCATAATCATTGATTTACAGTATGATTACTTAAATTATTTCAATAAAGAAAATAATAAATTCTTTTTCTCTCACCATGGCTATACCAACTAGTGATCAAGATGCTAGTGCTGTCCTATTCAATATCCCGAGATTAGTTTCTAGCTTCTGATCTTCTTCATTAAGGAGCTTTGGATCTGGGAGCAATGCATCTGGATCTTTTGGATCTAATGCATCTTTCTTCTAGCAGCCAATTTTTACTTTCTTCTATCCAGCTATAGCTTAGATTGACAAACATATGTCTGCTATCCTGATAGTAAAACAAAAGAGTAAAAGATAGCTGCTAGAGAAAAAGTGCATTTAATACCAAAAGGTCCAGCTGCATTGCACCAAGATCACTGAAGAAAACCATAAACTAGAAACTTATTTGGGGATACTGGATAGGATAGCACTGGAAAGAGATTTATTAAGCACAACTACCATCTGGCATCTACTGAATTATTAAAACTTATACTAGATACCACAACTGTAATAATAAAAAATAATTTGCTATTGAACATTATGTAAAAAGGAATCACATATCTTACTGAAATGATTATATATCCCTAGCAATAATCATTCTTATTTATTCCACTGGACTAACTATAAGAAAATATTGGCTAAAACAAATCAGTTTTATTTGTTTTAAAAGTAAGAATGCTTCTATAAACTCTATCACCATCTTTTAATTTGAAAGAAAATCCTCCTAACCGTATTATTCCTTAAATATTTATTTTCATCTACTAAATTATGTGCAGTCTAGATCAATTTGACATAATTTGAAACACTGTGTTTTACATCAATATATATATAAGTATAATATATATACTATGAAACCAGGCAAGATGGGATAGTCAGATGTAATTATTAAATATCACTTTAATAAATTATGAAAAGAACAAAAATAAATAAATAAAGGAAGTGCAAAAACAATGTTATATTAATTTACAAATATCTAAATCACCTTATATAATATGGTTATTTGACAAGTATTTGGCGGGGTTAATTCTCCATAATAGCTTCAAAGATATACACACTGCACAAAAAACACTTGTTAATTATATACAAGTTAATTAAATATATTATTCCTTAAAAATTTTCATTGTTTACTATCTCATATTATGTATATAAAATATTATAAAGTCTTAAAAAGAAAAAATAATAATAATGATAGTTAATAAATTACTTCTATTATCAAATTAGCTTATTGAAAATAATTTAATTAACTATAATTATTGAAAATTTTATAAGTATAGTTTAAACAGAACTCTTACCAAAATTTCACACTTTACTATTGTCCTTTGATAATACTTTGTGTCACCTAAATCACTATGCACAGACTGAGAAATATACATTGGACAACATTCAAGCAATCTTCTTTGTTAGATTAATCTTTTTAGTTTGGAAGTTATTCTTCCAAGTATCTTTTTCCCCACAACTATTCCATATTAGTAATTTTGCTGAATTTAATTTTTACTAAATTTCTTCATGGCATCAATTATATATATATATATTTTACAAATGTCAGTTTATTCAACAGCTATTTGGTTAGTAAGCAGGTTAACTACTCAGGGATATATTTCATTATGTAGGACAGTAGCAGGCTATGACATACTTGGGTTATAGCCAATAATCAACCAATTAGTACATTTCCAAATAGTAAATGGCAACTCAACAAAGGTTTACAATTAACTTTATGATGTATGCAGTAAATAATTTTATTATAATGGCAATTGAAAATGATAACTTATGTTTTTTGATGCTGGTTTAGCTTTTGTTTCATTATTAAACTTATGTTAGCTTCCTTTCTTATGAGAACTTCTGCTGTTTTTCTGGTAAATTATAGATATGATGCTTAAAACACAGGGCTCTCCAACTGACAATAGAACTGATTAACAACTTCAACTAACTATTGTTGTTTTCAGCTCTTTATATACTTACAGTCCTTTAAATCAAAATTAATGCGACATTTATAAAAAAAATTACTTACTTACCAGTGATGTGCCTCGTTTTTCCTTATTTGCTTTATACCTCAATAAATTAATCATTATCACAATATTATAAGTGAATCATTCCCATCCAGTTTAATTATAGCAGTGTATTTGATTTAAATCCTCTGACATCACAAAGCTTTGAATTGTCTGGTTTGGTGATATGACAATTCTTTATACCTTTATAGATACACATACGTTTAAATATCATGCACATGTAAATATTAGTTATCATTTTACAATATCATCATTATTTTAAAGGCAGTTACAAATTCAGAATCAGACTCACACCACCATACATTATATTTATTTTACTTAATTCTAAATTGACAAGTTATGTGGCTCTTAAAATTTGTTATTAACATTTTGGCAGTACTGTATACCAATATCTTTGTTATGTACACACATTCAATTTTTTTACTACATTTACTTTTCATTCCATGATTTTATTACTCCAATTTCCACAATCTTTTCTCACTTGACTAAATAGTATAATTTGGCCTTTCTACATTTTTTCTTAAGTACTATTCTACATTTTGTGTAAGTGCTGTTTACATCATGTTATCATTATAATATATGTATGAATTGTTATTATAATAATGAATAGAAATGAGGATATAATATCCATGAAATTGAAATAAACATTAACTTTGATATTACTAAGAAATTATCAATTACTACTAATTGACAATTTCTGAGGCTAAGCAAGTTTTCCTCATAAACCATATATACAATAATGATATCCTAAATTTCCAAGAACTGGTTCTCTAAAGGCAGGTGGTATTTAAGAACCTATTCTGTTTATTTTTCTTCTTTCTATGCATGGAAGCAAATCACTTTTTGGTTTTGCACCTAAAAATTGTTGGAGACTTTTCAGAAATTTTGCATGATCCCCCCCCCCCCATACACAAAAAAGTGCAGCAGTGTACATGCACACTATGATGTACTGTACAATCTCACTTATGGGATCAAAAAGAATTAAACCATTTTTATAATTGAAAAAAAAAAAACCAACAACATTTATTTGACAAAATATTTCCATATTGACATTCTATTCGCATCATACGACTTCAGGTTTTTGACTCTAGTATCATTAGCTGTGTTGCAATTTTTTAGCTATACTTGAACTGAGTCACTACAGTCCCAACTGGAAAATTTGCCACTTTTTATATTTCGAGGCAATTTCTTTTATTGGAATAAATTGTGTTCATCACAGAAAACCCTTGTTCAGCCTCTGCGGAACTCACAGCAATGGTATTAATTATATTTTTAGCTCTTGGCTAGTTTCCAGTACAACATGTTTCTGGTGATTTCTCATAACATTTTCAACATAATCACAGAAATCATTATCTGAAATTTCATGATAAAATACTTTGTAAAAATCTGGTAATTTCTCTTCAAATTCTTTTAAGGGAACTACAGCTTCTTCCAGATTACAAGCATCTGGGTTCACAATTTGAACTAATTGATGAATTTTATGATTTCTATCTTGAATATTATTACTTATGCTATCACAATCCATTAATCTTAATGTCATATTTGTTGTCACTGCATTCAATAATTTTTGATGGGGAAGACTCACATATTTGTTGTCTTCAACAAAATTAATATACTGGAATTCCTTAGGAGAGATAGTTTCATTTATTATTTTTTGTAAATACCACTCTTCTCTCTGAGATATTCAAATGCTTTAATTGTTCTCTTAATCAATTGTTTAGCATGCAATATATTTACACATCTTCCTTGAAGAGCATCTGAAAGCAAAGAAATTTCTTCTAGTATATCGAATGAAAAAGCCAGATCTCTCATAAAATATTTGTTGGCAAGATGTTTACCCATTCCAGAAAATTTCTTATTAGTAGAAAAAAAATCATACAATGCTGGATAGGCTTGCCATGTTGCAACTGCTGTTCTATGACTGCATGCTGCCATTTTGGGTAAAAAGTCTACCAATGTTTAGAATTTCAATTCCCAAATGGTTTGAAATTTTATTCAGTGCCATTTTGTTTTTATTAAACTGATGAAAGATTTTGTATATTTCATCAATAAATGCTTTCAAGTGATTCACTTGCTTTATGTCCTTGATAGAAGCATCCGACACAAGCTGAAGGCAATGACTTAAACAGTGCCAAATAATAATCTCCGGATAGTGGTTTTTAATTTTAACATTCACTCCTGACTGCCTTCCCAGCATCACACTTTCTCCAACTGAATAAAATCCAATCAAATTATTATTCAAATATGGATTATCAAATTCTACTAAATGCAGACTTTGTAGTAGAGCAGTGTAAACGGTTTCAGCATCTTCGTTTTGTAATTCCACTAAATCAAAAAAATTGTTGGCGAAAAATCTGTATCTTCAGCCTTAATAAAAAATAACAAGGACTGGTTTGCATGATATTGTTGATCCCTCATCAATTATAACACATATCTTTAAATTCTGATCTATTATTTTTCTAAACACTTCCTTTTTAATGTATTTTGCAATGCGCTCAACAATTTTGATAGCCATGAATCGAGAATGAAGTCCCACTCCCATATCTAATCCATTCTTTTTTCATAATTCTATCAAAAAATGGTCAGTTTAGTTTGGCTAAAGTGTAAACCATATTGAAAATTTTACAAGTGGAGCTCATAAACTTTTCATGAGTTTTGTCTATGGATTTGGAAATTGCATTTTTTGTACTTTTTTTTAATTGCATCACACATATCTGGTGTGTTTTTGATGAAAAGTGTTTTTTTTTTGAAGAGAGGTTTGTTGTACCATTTTATTTTTTCCACTTGGGACAATATTACATCTCCATTCTTTTGACACATGAGCTGCCTTCACTTTTGTTGACTCAATTTTGGTACAGATATAACCACTCAAGTTTTTTTCCAATAATAAGTAAACTGCAATATTTTTCTTTGAATTCATTGGCTTGTTTCATATTTCAGAAATCAGGATGGTCACTACCTACATTTATTTTATATGCATTTTTTGTACTTTTGGAAGTGGACAGCTTATTTGTGTTATCAACTTTATTTTTTATTGTATCAGAAGAACAAAACAAAACTTGATTCGAAATATCCTTTACTATCGTTTTCGATTCTGTATCAGTTTTTGGGTCTTTTATGAAGAAATTCGATATTGTTTGGCATTTATGTTTCATTTCTTGTGAAGGGTTAACTTTTATTATATTCTCATGTTAAATTCACCCTAGAAAAAAACATCTAATTAATTCATTTTTAATACAAATAAGTGGTAACAAATCATAAAACTGAACTAAAATAATAAAATTAAAAAAAGGAAAAGTAAAAAATTATTTGAAAACGAATCATGCAATGAGCCAAAGTTATTGTTATATTTATCATCTTGTCAAGTTATTTTAGAAAAAATATGTTGAACTCATTGTTAAAAAAAGACACACTGTTACATCAGGTATAGCAAACTAAATGAAAATAATGTACTATAAACTTACTACAGCTGGTAATCCATTAAACTTACTAATCAAATAAAAACAAATCTTGCATAATAAATATGTAAGTGAAGAAATAAAATATTTAAATAAAAATAAATACTGTATTTAAAACAACGTCGGCATAACAAAATCATCGGTAACAGTGATTTTATGTTGCTGTTTATTTTCGCAATGATAGGTCCTTTTGAATGAAGTTATTTTATCTTTAAAGGAAAATAATTTCAGCAAGAGTAAATTTCTTTAAAAAAATTATGGTAATACATAAATATAGTTATGCCAAATTTATTTCTAATTTTAATAATGCCTCTGTTAAATGTAAGTAAACTAATAGTTAATTAATTTCTTACTTAAAACTTGTGTAAAAATTAAATATGGATTCCTTTATCACTAATAAAATAACACTTTTTATTTGTATACTTTTAAATAAACTAATTTGAAATGCGATAAATAATGGATTTAATTACTTAAAACACAACTTGTGAATTATTTCTTGCAGAATAATTCTTAATCACTCAAATATCATCAAGCATATCACACGTTCGAAGCGCAATACGCATGCGATCAAATGATATGTTTTCTATCGTATTGTCGAATTATTCTGGGAAAAGCATTTTGAACCCAATCTGTTCAAAAAGAATCATTGTTATGTTAGATATAACAAAAAAAAAAAAATACAAATAATAAATAAATAATCAATCAAACAAATAATGTTCTAGATTATTGTTGAAAACAATTAAATAATTTGTTAAGTCAACTCTTTTTTAGGAGAATAAATAAAATTTATTTTCAGATAATTTAACTACCGGTTCGCTAATTTTTTTTAATTTTAAGAACCGGTTTGCACGAACCGGTTAAATATCATCACTGCATATATATATATTGTATTATATAGATATGAAAATATGTTATTTTATGTTTTTAATTGTTTCATACTTTCTATATGAAAGTATTACATTTTGAGGAACAGGATTAGTTTATTTACAAAAATAGTTTTCAACTGGAAAAAGATAAGACTTTTTTTTTTTAATGAGGGAAATTAAAATATAAAATGTTTGGAAGACTATAGTTAAAAACAGTTTTAAATGTATTAGGGGTGAAGCTAATAACATGGTGCAAAAGTTTTTAGAATAAACAAATTTAATAAAGAATATTGCAATAACATCATTGGATACCAATAAAGATGTAAATAAGATAATAATTTGGACTATGAAGGTGGAAAATACTGAACAATTTATTTTTGGAATATAGGATGTTGTAGGAAAATCAGAATAAACTTCATGGAATGAAAATAATATAAATATGAAAAGAGCAAAAAAAGATAGATTTCTTGGTTTTGTTTAATCTTTGATAAGAATAGAAAATATGAAGATAGCACAATATAACTTATAAAAACAATTTTTATTAAAATCAGATAAGATACAAAAAAAAAGCACTAGTATTGGAGAATAATCTGATGATTTTAAATTGAAAGAATAAGAGGAAAGTAAATAAATTTATAATAGTATAAAAAGTTTGGTAGTTTTATATTAGCGTGTTGAAATAGCCTGAGAGCGTTATTTCTATGCTATCGCACAGAAATATGCCATTTAGGTGGTTTCCTCTATAGAACATTCTATTTCGATGAGTAAGCCTAGAAATAGTCCATTTTATGTGGTGGCTGTGTCTATTTCTATGCTAATGCACAGAAACATGACGTTTAATCTGCCGCATAAACTGTCGTTTCAGCTTATGTTTAGATTTGTTACGCATTTTGGACTTGCGATAACTCTCTATTTTCAATTCAATACATTCCTACTACATAAGTGATTGACAATACCATAACTAAATATATTGACCTCATTTTCATAAGCTGAGAGGGTCTGTGGTCCCACTGACTGGATTCTGGAGCCCTGTTGTAATGGATTTAGAAATATAATTTTAAGTTTACAGATAAGTTTCTGAATCTAGAAATTAAATGACATCCTCAAAATAAATATTTTTTTCTCTCTGAATTAAAATATTTTAATCTTTGCTAGACATATATTGCATGTGTGTACTTAACGTCAGTTGGTTTCTAACAGTATTATTATTGGTATATAAAAGAAATTGACCATATCTAATTATCATCATCATCTTTATTTACAACCAAGACAAACATTTAATCTTATTTTACAATGACATTTTATCAAGACAATTTGAAACTGTATTGTCGTTATATATTTTGAAAGCTAACGTAAAGCTACATAAATTTAGGTAATATATCCATATAAAAAAATGATTATAATGTTAATATATAGATAAAATACAAATTTAAAAATATAAAATTAAGAAATAATACAAATGTAAGTTAGTACATTTATATTTTTAACTCAAAACCAATGCTCACTAGTACATTTCAAAAAGATAATTATAGATATTGGAAAAATTATGGCTAATAGCTCGTAAGATCCATGTCAATCCAATCAAGTCTTCTTTTTTATTGTTCAAATCTCATATAACTATCCAAATGTCATAAATTATAGTTTATTGTTTATTATACAAATTTACTTTATAAGTAGGATACATGTTAGTGTGTGATACATATTTTTTCCCAATGATTACAACTATATATTTGAAATGTAGAAATGAGTTAGTTGTAAATTCCAAAAATATAAGATCAGAAAAGAATGAAAGAATTTTAAAAAGGAGCAGCTATGCATTTTATTAGCTATACTCCTAAAAGAATATGTTAATGTAAGTGAAGAAAATTACTACAGATACATTTGAACTTTATTAAATTTAAAGTCTATATCTAAGTTTAAAAAAATATCATAATTTTTAATCAAAAAATATTAATAATCATTAAGTAAATTAAGTTTTGAAATTAGATGCTTGAAAAGTTACAGCACTTGTAAAATAAATTTATATAATATATAGGAACCTATATGTACAGTAAATATCATAAATATGTAGTAAAAAACATTTTTATTATTTGGAACACAAAAATGTATATTATACATATATAACATCAATAAAAAATAAAATCCTAACTAATAATATATGAAATTGTCATATTAAAACAACATAATATAAATTAAACAATAAAGTAAATTTTTCTACAAAGATTATTATATCTTTTTTTTTTTTTTAAAATTACAAAGCAAAAAAAAATATTAATCAAAGATGAAAAAGCAGAGACTTAAAACATAATCAAATTTCTTCATTTATTACAAATTCACAATGGTATATCTGAATATGAAAAAACCTCATGCTGAACTGTATCTCTTGGTAAACAAACAAAAAAAATCTTTTATTATCAATTTATTACACAAGGATCAAAGCTATATATTATAGTTTAATATACATAGTCATATATATAGTCATTTTATTAGAAGACGATTATACAAACTTTTTGATATCCACTCACATTACACACACAATTATATTATAAGAATATCAAAGGAATTTTTCAAAATGAAATGTTATAATTTTTATGTTTGTTTAATATTTATAATGAATATTAAGTTACTTTAATATTTATTATTAATTAAGATAGTGTTAAAATAAATATATATAAAAGAAAATATTTATACCTTTTTATCAGTTAGAGATTAGCACAAACACAGCATCTAAAGGTGCCTTTATCAGCATTGAGGAGTGAAGAATTATATAAAGTTTTGCAATTTTTATAAAATTTCATTTAAATATTAATAAAATTTTACTTTATCAAACTCTGAAATATTATCATTTAGCAAAATAAATAAACATATTAATGATCTGCATATATTTTTTTTTCCATATGTCACAACGCATACATTTAGAAGCAGCAATTACAGATTAAAGTTAACTAAAATATTAGATTTATAGGTACCACATACAAATTAACTTACTAACAATCCTTAATTAATCAATCAAAAAATTGCTAGTATACTTCAATATAGTATATAATAGCTAATTAGTTAAAACTTGTTAGTAAATTGTATTTATATATTTAAGTGAGTTTAGTGGTATGATATTTGAATTACGTGTGAATCCATGAGACAATTTTTGAATTTTTGTACACATTTATATGTGTGTAAATGTTAATAAGTTTAGCACTAAAACATATTTACATTATTTTGTATTCATGATTTAAACAAGATCATATACTTTACCAGTTCACAAGCAGAAAATAAATTTCCAATATGGTGTATGTAGCAAGATGAGAAATGAAATCTAAATAAATGTTATTGCTTTTTTTTTTCTTTCCAGAAATTACTTTTGTGTTACAAAATAAACAAAGATTATTTCAATTTACTCTATATTTTTTTAAATCAAAACTATATTCATTCTTTTTCCTTAATTCCAAAATCTATTTGCATAAGATCTTCTATCAACAACATTATGGCAATTTAAGACCTTTCTCACAAAAAATAGTTAATATTATATTATTCTTTTAAGTTTTGGATTAGTATAAGCATAAAGACAAATAGTAAGATTAGTAGACATTTTTTTTTTACTATTATTTACTATTTAATTAACTTTTTTTTTTTATAATAATTATAATTTTTAAAAAAATATTTTATTTTATATACACATAAATGTTTATAAGCTAATAAATACATATATGTACATAAAGATCCATGTATTTGAAAAAAAAAATTTTTTTTTACAAAAGAATAGCATTCTATAAATTGTTTAAATAATCTTTTATCATTTAGATAAAGTATCATTTTCTGATATTTAGCAGTCTATCTATCTATGTATTATATATACTTATTCTGTATATATAATATTATAATAAAGATTTTCAGTTATGTGATAAAATATTAGCTACTTTGGAAAAAAATGATTTAAGAACTATGAGAGTTATTGAAATTTTCAAAAGGCTGAACACTCTAAATAAATGTGAAGAAATTATGAAAGTCAATTATTTTATCTCTTTCTTTTGTAAACAATTTTAATAAATAAACTGATTGTAAAATGGAAGTAAAAAACATGTGTGACAATCACAATCTCATTATTATTAGAGACAAAACAATTCTTCATTACAATCTTAGCCTTGACAAGGATGAATGTAATTTGATTGAAATTTTGGCAATTTAAACCAAAAACTAATACACGGTATGACCCAAAAAAGATTTTAGCTATGTGTATATATATGTAAGTATACACACACACATATATATACATAGATATGTTTATATATAACACACATGCATATATTAACCACAGTTAAATAATATAATTTTAAAAAGCAGCTATGTTTAAATATAAAGTTACTTATTTGTTTTTTATTTGTAAACCTTATAGTTTGCAATTTGTTTTGTATGTCGGAAAATATATACATATTAAAAAAAAAAAACGAAAAAATGTATTATGGTTGATATTGGCATATTATAAAATGTAAAATATTTACAGACTTCTCGTCAGTTCAAATAATTAGAAAATTAAAATAAAATAAAAATTGCTTTTAGTGCAAAAAGGAGTAATGCATTAAAAAAATATTACCTCATCTCAATAGATAAAATTACATTTTGTCTTTTACAATAAATAATTGAATTGTTCAAAGATCATAAGACATTTAAATATCTGAAGTGACAGATTAAACTATAATTGAAGAATCATTAACTCTCAAATTCACTTTACTACAGCACTATAACACTCTGGAGATTGTACATATATATGTTATTATAGTTTTTTTTAAAAAAAAACAAAACATAAATATTATTAGAATCACAATTGAAATTTTTTTGCAAACTTTTCCAGAAATATTCTAAATCTTTTGTTTTTAAAATTTCTTCTATCCTTAACGTAAATTCCACACCATATTCTGTATATGTGTGTATTTATACACTCAGCAGTCCAACTGTAGTTACGATTCAAAAAAATAAATTAAAATGAAAAAAAAAAAGAAAAATATTAAATAAAAATAATAATTAGAATATAAAATATATATATATATATATTTTTGAGTTTGTTTCTTCAATAATTAATCTATAATCTCCTGCAGAATTGCTCTATGCAGGCTAGCACATTGATAGAATGACATTCCCAAGAGCAAAAGACTTCTGGATCAAAACTCAACTTGTCACTTTTGATACTTAATCATATATATATACACACACACATATTTCCCCTAGCAACATCAGTGCTAAATAAAACCCATTTGATGCTAATTTACATGGAAATGAGCACACATTTTTATTTATTTAGCAGAAATCCATGAAACATTCAAATCTAACACATAAGCATACACACACTTATATATACAAATTTATTTTCTTAATTATAATCTAACATTCATCTTTACTTCTGTAAGCAATCAGTAAAAGCTACTAAAAAAATGCAAATTAAGTCTACATCATATGTTTCAATTAAATTACTTTTATTCAAGTAGACTTGACTCTCCACATCAGCCAATGTTCTATCATCATTGTTCTATCAGTTTCATTTTCAAAGTACTAATTTGTTTACATATTATACTGTAATTATAATTATTATTTGTAAACATCAAACCATTATTCTTTAAATAAGTATGAAATTACCAAAATTCTTAGCTTATAATAAACCTTTTAAAGATTAAAATACATCATATAATCACATTTTTTTTATGTACGCATTATATTTTCACTTTCTTATATTCATGCACACTCTTAACAAATGCATTTTTTATGCATAAATAAAATTGTGATTATATGGTATGTTTAATTTTTAAAACTACATTAAAATATATGTCATAAACTGGTGAAGTTTAAAATTTTCATATTTAAAGAGTAATTGTTTGATGTTTATGAATAATAAGTACAATTATATTAATATATAAACATGTAAGTGCTTTGAAAAAGAATTGGTAATTTAAAATGTAATGAATTTATTTAGATATGTAAAACTCTGATGACTTAAAAAGCAAAGATTTACTTGGAACAACATTGATTTATTCAAAACCTATGACATAGCGATGATTTACATTGTTTATGGATGCAGAAATAAATTTGTTAAATCATTAGTTTACAAGTATACATGAATAAAAGTGAAAATATAATGCGTATATAAAAAATTATTATTATATATATTTTTATTTTTAAAATTAAATTAATGTATGCAAAAGTTAAAAAAATTAATAATATATTTAAAAAACAATTGTTTGATGTTTATCAATAATAAACATTTGAATGCTTTGAAAAAATGAAAACAATAATTTAAATTAGTACTTATATGTTTTCAGCATTTATATATAGTATTTGGACAAGATATGTGTGTGTGTACTTATAAACAACAAATTATACATTGTTCACTATCTGCAAATTTCAGTATTTATAACAGGCTAATAAACAAATGTCACAAAGATATAAAAAGATTATTTATATAATGTTTGTTTACCTTTCAACATAATATTCATCAGTCTTAATAATTATTGGTTTTTAACTACATCTATAATAAAGACAGTTTTAATCTTTGTAGCCATAGACTATAAAAAACATCAAACAGTTTGACAGTTATGAAAATCACTGCTTCAGTTAAATAGCATCTCTTTTAAATTCGAGTGAGTCAACATTTCTAATTATAAACTTATACTATTTTCATGTCAAATGCTCCTTATCACCTACTTAGAATACTATATGTAAAAGGAAAAAAAAAAAATTACATTGCTATGTATTTTCATTTTTTAGCCACATGACATCAAATATATAGTATTAATATACGTAATTAAGATTCCCATTACTATGCATAATTTATATACTAATTATAGTAAGTTGGGAAGCAATAGACAACTATTACAAAGTAATACCGCTTTATTTTACCATTCAAACAATATTATCTCTACTTGATTACAATTAATTATTGCAAAATAAATTTTATAAAATGAGAGAAAAAACTGCCTTCATACAGTGAAAATATATTTGCAATGTGTGTATATATATACACACACATGCAAACAAACCAATATAAATACACAACATATAATACTATACAAGATTGTATGTCATAAAATAAGTATTATTAAATGCTGCCATGTATTTTAGTAGGTTAATTTGAAGTCATTTATGTGTTTCATTAAAAAAAAAAAAAATAGGAGAAAAAAAAAATATTTAATTGCAATACTTCAGAAATAACAAGGAAAGACTTTCATCAGAGAAAATTATTGTTACAGTATGTAATTCTAATACATTATTCATTATATTTACAAAGCAAAAAAAAAGGAAATTGAAGAACAAATATTTTAATTTACATACAAACAGTAGATAATCATTTTAAATTAACATTTCTGAAAATACAAATATACAAAAATTAATTCCTATCTGTGAATAAACAGAACTACATATTTTAAATATATGCATACATATAATTAATGCTTGTAATGTTTATATAATTAAAAGATATAATTTTTATCCAGAATGAATTAACATACCATTAATTATTTGAGTCATCTACATCTTCAAGAGATAAAATGTTTGTACTAAAACTAGTGCTCGAATCTGCACAATTTTTCATTAATGTTTCTTCAAAATGTTCTATTAAATACGACTCTGGGGAATTTGTAGTTTTTCCTTCAAATTTTGTTGCTGAAATAATCAAATTTTGACCATCACTCAATGATTCTTGACAAGTTTCCAGTTTCAATGAAGATTCTAAAAAGATAAGAAAGAAATATTTAAAAAAATAGAACTGAAAAACAAATTTTAAATTTAAATTATAAATTGCAAAACAGCTAATACCTTACCTATAGGTAAATCAGTTTTTGTATCATTTTTTTTGATTTTAATAGATGCTTTTCCAAAAAAATTTGATGTAGATACTTTTATGTCTTCATTTCTTTCTCTCCTTTCGTCATTTGCAATAATTCTACCTTTGTTTTCTTTTATATCTATTATTGCTGGATAGGAAGATTGAAATAAAGGTATTGGCAATGACCTTATTTCATTATCACTAAAAGAAAAATCCTCTTCGACCAGTTTTTGATTATTATCAACAACTGTTAAAAAATCTAATTTACTTACATTAGCAGTATGACGAAGATTATGTTTTTTAATACTTATATCTTTGTTTACTATTTCATCTTCAATTAGATAATGAAGTATTTCTTTTTCATTCATTATTTCAGTTGTACCTTCATGCACACCAGTTACAATTTTACATTCTTCAGATATAAGAACTTTATTTTCAATTTGGTCTGATGATGAATTATTATCAACAAATTGCTCTATATCTTCGCTTGAATCTCTAACTAATTCATCATTACGTTTTTCAAGTGTTAATGTGTGATTACCTATTTTATATCCGGAAATATTTTCTTCTAGATTTTTGAATATATATTCATCTTCATCAATAAATGGCTGAATTTCTGTAGTTCCAGTTAAATTGTTAAGGTTGATAGAAAATGTTGATTCATTTTCAGGCAAACTGGAAGCTTCAATTATATCATTATCAAAATTATCATCACTCCTGCATCCAGATTTTACATTCGTCATTTCTAATTTATGAAGATTATCAGACTTTTTACCTTGCAATGAACAAGGCAAAGTTTCTGAATATTCAATTGAAGCATTCATTTTATGCTCTGAATCTTTCTGTAGAGTGTTCTGTTTTTCATGAACAGATTGCTTAACTTTACTATCTACAATATTAAATGATTTATTTAAACTATCAATAACATAGCTTTCTGAATGGTATGCGTTTGAAGCTTTTTGCCTTTCAGAAAGAATAGAATGTGAAGTACTTTTTACTATATCAGATGATTTTATATTTAAATTTATTTCAGGTTCATTATAAAACTGAATCTGACAATCTAAATTACTCACTTTTTCATTTGTTTCCTTTTCATTTTGGTTTATTTTAGATTCGGAATTATAGGTAGTTTTATTCAATTCCTCTTGGGATTCGAGATCTCTCCCAATCTCTGAATTATTTTTATTCACTTTGGCAATTTCTAATACTAAAACATTGCTACTGGAGGTAACACAAGTTCCTTCAGAATATTTCTGATTTTTCTCTACAATAACTTCTGAATTAGAATTATTAGTTATATTGCTCGAGGAACATGGATTAAGTTTAGTCAGATTTATATTAGTTATATTGTTCGAGGAACATGGATTAAGTTTAGTCAGATTTACACAATCATTCTTATCAGCATTAACTTGTAAATTATCAGTGATCTTTTTTTTAGTAATTGTTAATTTTGTTTTTGGTAAGACTTTTGTAGCATATTTAGATTCTTTATTCTTAACTTTTTGGGCAATTTTTATTTCTTTCAACTTTTCAGTTCTCTCAGAAATATTATCTTCATTATTTTTACTACTCTTACTATCTAAATTATCAATTTCAATTTGATTTATCAATGAAACAGAACAATTTCCTAATGTTTCAGAAACCATTCTTTCATTGTCATTATATTTAGAATTTTTACTTTTTGTGTCCAATATTAAATTAGACTTTATATTAATTGGTGAAGAGATCATATTAACTTCTTCAGTATTTAAAGATATACTTATGGGATAAACTTCATTAGAAATAATATGTGAAATATTTAAATGTGAAAGTTGAGATGGTTGTGCTATAATTTCTTGCTTATCACTGGTTGTATATTTTTCTTCTATATGCATTTTTACATCTATTTTATCTTCTACTACTTCAGATAAGATCTGAACGGCTGGTGAACCAATTGTTGAAACATAACTTATTTCCTCAACTAATTCTTCACTTTTACTATCACTGACTGTATCTTTTTCTTCTGTAAGCACTTTTGCATCTAATTCTATTCTATGTTTCACTATTTCAGATGTGATGCCAACAACTGCAAAGTTATCTTTCTCAAACAATTCTTTAATTTTACTATTTTTATTTATTGAAATGTTTGAGGTATTTTCCATTTTGTTTGATTCTTCTGTTTTATTAGAAGAAAACTTTTTTACGATTCCTGGCAGTGAGTGAATTTCTTTTTTTTCGAATGCTGGAAGTGTAATAGCTTTTGTGCCTGGAACCTCACTTGCATAATCATCACTTGATGTATTAGACATATTAATAATCTGGTTGTCTGGGGGTAAATATTGAGGTTGAATTATAGGCTGATTGAAATAATAATTAACCATTCCTAAACTATTTGGATGATAATAATTGTAAAATGGTTGATGATATGCTAAAGACTGTGGAGTTGGTAAAAGAGGATTCCGTCCAACTTTATCAGTACCATATTTATTGACCATAGATGAGATTAACTGTTGCTGTAAGCTTAAACTATGATTATTTGAATCACTATTTGCCTGGTTATAGATTACTGAAGAATTGGGAAGTTTTACAACTTCTGAAAACTGATGTATTCTTGCAGGTGAACTTATAACTTGAGCAACTTGTTTTATGTTATCATCGGTGATGTTATTATGTGATGATAGTAAAATACTTGAATTACTAGTATCTGCATTATTAGATTGTGGAAGAGAAATATCATAAATATTAACATGTGACTGGTCTTTGACAATTAAGTTGTTAGGTGATAGATGTGAAATTTCACTTTTTCTCTGAGAAGAATTCAATATTTGAATATTAGTTTTTTTACCATTAAAAGCAGCATCAATTTCAGCTTGGGAAATCTCTGGTGACAATATTTCGTTTTTGGATGTTGGTTTATCTAAAAAGACAGGTTTTTCTACTTTGAGTTTTCGCAATGGAAAAGTTGTTTTTTTCAAAATAGGTTTATTCACTAACAATTTTTTAATTACAGGTTGCCATGGAGCAAAATTTGGATTAAAAGTTTTTCCAGTTAATTTTATAGAAATTTTAGAACTACTTTTTACTTCATCTTTATTTTCAACAAGTTCTTCACATGGACTTGGAATATCTTTTTTCCAAGAAAATTTACCAAAACCTAAAGTGTCATCTTCTTTGCTATTAGCTTCAGTTAACTGTATGTTTTTTTCATCTTTCTTATCTATCTTTTCATTTTTATCTGTTTTTTTATTTTTATCATCTGTATCATAAATATTTGATTTTTCATTTTCACATTTATTTACTTTTGTAACAGCAGATTTGGGAGATGCTCTTTCTATACTTAATGATTCAGTTTCACATTCAATTTTCTTTTGCTTTTTTGATTTTTTATCTACATTTTCTTCATTATCACGATGTTTACGCTTTCCCTTTTCTTTTCTCATAATTAATCCTATAGCCTTTTCTAAATTAGTTCGACGCTCATAAAAATGATTTTCTTCAATAAATTTCTAAAAAAAAAAAAAACAATAAACATTAATATTTTAATAGATTATTCTATAATACAAGAAATATTATCACAATGAAAGAAATTTGTTTTTTAAAATAAATATGTATATATAACAGATAGAATAAAAATTTTGATAAAAATAATCACTATAGCTAATTCTTTATAGTAACAATCATTTGCATAAAACAGACTGGAAAAAAGTCTATTCACTACTGTAAATACCCCCCCCCCCAACAAATTACTCTCTCTCTATATATACAAACAAAGACACGCTAATTCATAGAACACATATATCTAAAAAGTATATGCAAAAAATAAATAAGATCAATTTACTGATATTTATTTATGGTCATACCTACATATATATAAGCATATTATGTTAACTGTAAATATCTGTACATATATGTACGCACACAATCTGATTACAACTGCCATTATTTCATTAGGAAGATAATTTAGAATGGGTTAAATTTACTTGACACATTTGCTAAGTTATTCTATAAAACTTAAATGCATGTTTAGATTTTGCAGTTTTTTTTTTTCTGTTAGATTAAAAATCTTACAAACTTATTACACAAAGGGTTGGTTATTCCATTCAAAAAAACTAAATGTATGGATTGTTTCCCGCCAACAAAGAAATGTCTACATAATATATAAAAAAAAACTCGCGAAGATATAATAG
Source organism: Epiperipatus broadwayi (assembly GCA_028023455.1). Taxonomy (NCBI): domain Eukaryota; kingdom Metazoa; phylum Onychophora; class Udeonychophora; order Euonychophora; family Peripatidae; genus Epiperipatus; species Epiperipatus broadwayi. The sequence continues at coordinate 610,882 of JAQFVV010012532.1, forward strand.
CATTTTAAAACTGATTTAGCAGTTGTAATTGTATTTATAAAAGAATTCGTTTTGAAATATATTGATTGAAAAATGTATGATATTCAACAAAAAAGTACTCTCTGTTTTTATGATCCCACATGACATTAAGAGTCAGTCACTAGATCCTACATTATTACTGATTTCTGAAAAAATAACTAATGAAATAAAAGGGACAGTAGTAAAGTTTTTAGTTTAGAAACACTAACTCTTCTTCTGACACATCTTCTCAAAGTTAACATTTCTACTATTCAGAAACTAACAGAATTCTATTTGTAAAGATAATATCAATTTATGAAGTATATTCTTTCTTTCACCTTGCATCCTTCTACCTGCTTTGATAAAATTATAAATAATTAAACAAATCCACTTTTCTTTATCACTATAGCAATGCTTGTTTTATTTAATTAATGTCCGACAGTTTCAACTGACCAGCAGGGTTTTTCCAAACTAAAATATATATAAATACATAAAATAGTTTATCACATAAACAATGCAACCAAACTTTATATCCCATTATAAATTGACTCATTTTTATATCCTATTCATATACATATTGAGCCGATAATTTCAATCGGCTCATGTTATATTCTCTGTGTGTATGTAAATATATGTATATACACATATATATAGGTATAAAATAAGAAATAAATGCTGTGTGTATAGAAAGTTTTTTTTTTATTAGGATTTTAAAAACAAAACAAAAAACCAAAATGGTAGATTAGTTATTTTTTTAATTGGATTGAGAGATTACATCGAAAGTGATATTAAAATTTTTTTAAAAGTTTTTGGAAACAATTTCGTAATTAATTATTTTAATTTTCTATTCTGAAGGGAGGGGAGAGAAAAAAAGAATTATAATTAATTCTATTGTCGTGACTTCTAGTTAGCAAGGTGTTAAAAACAAAAAAATTAAAGGAATGCAATCATTAGCAAAGGACTATAAATAGAGAGGAAAACCTATTGTGTAATTAATTATTAGTTTTCTTTTAATAAAAAAATAATTATTATATAGGAAAATGGAAATAAAAATGATAGAAGGCTAAACGAAATAGAATCCGTCTCCAGCTGAGATACTGACCTATTCCTAGATCTTCGGCGGAGATATTAAAAAATTTTTTAAAGTTTTTGGAAACAATTTCGTAATTAATTATTTTAATTTTCTATTCTGAAGGGAGGGGAGAGAAAAAAAGAATTATAATTAATTCTATTGTCGTGACTTCTAGTTAGCAAGGTGTTAAAAACAAAAAGTTAAAGGAATGCAATCACTGGCCAGAAACGTGATCAAAAAAAAAAAGGACAATGAAAAAAGGACTATAAATAGAGAGGAAAACCTATTGTATAATTAATTATTAGTTTTCTTTTAATAAAAAAATAATTATTATATAGGAAAATGGAAATAAAAATGATAGATGGCTAAACGAAATAGAATCCGTCCCCAGCTGGGATACTGACCTATTCCTAGATCTTTGTCGAACCGTGAAACCACCTCAAGGAACATCAAACTACATTGGAGAAAGCGGAGCTAGCCGTGGAACAAAATTAGTCCTGAGAATCAACTCCCAAGAGATACGAAGGACACTTAGGGATGTACACTGATCGATCAGGATAACGGAAACTTTGTTTATTGATTGAACTATAGACAATAGTGAATTTTAAGCATACTTTTTTAGGATTGCATTTAACCATTAATGAGCTATGAGTTACGACAATAGAAGGGGATTTTTTATATATATTAATAATGTTTATATCTACATTAATTAATTTGTTTATTTAAAATACATAAATTATTTGTGATGTTTTAATTTTTCTTTATGAGTGGTTTAATTAAATTTTGACGAAATTTTCAGGACTATTGGGCGAGGTTAAAAAAATAATAATAATCCCATAAATGAATCCAAGAGAATGTTATCAGAATAGAATTTAAAATGATTTAAAAAACAAAATTAAAAGTATTAAGGGTTGAGAAAATATTGAAATGGAGGGTAGGAGTTTTGTGTTATAACTTACTCCTAATAGTAAGTTGCTTAGTCCCAATACCAGTCAAGATTTGGATCGGGTTGGACACTTATTTAAGTAAAAGCACATGTTCCTTCGAGAACGAAATATACATTGCTCTTCGCCTTTGTTTGTTTTTTTATAAATAAAAAAAAAGAGAGAGAACGATTACGTTAGTTCTGTCAAGAGTAGAGAAAAGAGGAAAGTAGAGGGGGTGGGGTTATTAGTGATTTGTTTTATTAATGGTCTTGAATAAAAGTAAAATAAACTATAATAAAGCGTATTCTTAATTAAAGGTTATGAAAGTGTACTTGTTTTTTTTTTTGCGTTTGTTCTTTACACAATAAAAACCTATTATTGTATTGAATCTGTCCATATTAAAATGGGATTGTGAAGGGGAGTTTAGCTGGATCTGTCATACATATACAAATTATCAACCATGAATATAAGATTTTTCTAATTTCGCGGTTCTAGGTTCTTTTCCTAGTGGCGCCCTCGTATGATATCGATTCCAGATTTAATTAAAATTAATTCTCAGTATACGATCATTCAGATATAAAAAGTAGTGGCACAATATATTAAATATTTTCATGGATTATTATAATAATTATATTAAATATATATATATATAGACATTAAATTATATCATATATATATATTAACCACAATACTGTAATCTCTGTGACATAGTTTACATATATAATTTTTAAAAAAAATGAATACAAAAATTATTATGCACTTTAAAAAGTTGTATAAGTTATTTATTTATTTTAAATCATTAATGTATTATCAAGTTGAAAACAAAATAATTGTAAGAAATAAAAAGGATTATTTCATTATTTATTATAAAATAATAACTGAAAATAAAATTGACTATTTTCAAAATATTAACTTGCCATAGAAACTTGGACATTTGCCAGTCAATGAATAAAATTAAAAAAAACCCCAGAATATTATCTGCTATCAAACTTGGAGAGATTTCAGTTAAGCTCTTCTTTGTGCTGCTTATAAAAATTCAATCCAGGAAAATGATTTTGATTCTCATATATATGTATATAATGGCAATAATGGGGTAGAATTAGTGTGCTCAGCCTCATTCTTTCATAAATATAGTTTCTTAGTCATGGAGTGGTAATAATGCCTTGATACTGAATAATGCTCTCCTCTCTACCAACACTGGAATTTATTGTGGATGCTATAATACAACTCTACCCTTTAATACCACAAGGAAATTTACCAGTTAACTAAGTGTTATAAAAAGAAATTACCCAAGAAGAGAAGGATTTATACATTTGGCATGTCTGATTTCCTCAATTATAAGGCATAACGATCAAAAAGGAATTTATTTGACATTACAGTAAATGTCAAATAAATAATTTATAAATTTCAATATTAAATTATAATCATTATAGTCAGAGATCTCAAATTTTAATTAGTTTACTTCAAGAAAAGTTGAGCTCAACAGAAAATAAAAAAATAAAGTAAACTTGGTAAGATTTTTATAATAACTTTTCTTTTTTTAAACCTTTAAATCATGAGGTAAAGAATAAAAATTTAGAAAAAAAAAAAAGCTAATAGGAATCAAAATTACGGTGAGTGTAAATAAAAAATGGAAGCATGATTGTACACATAATCTCAATGCCATGGTTAGTACAGAGATAACTGTTAGCAAAAGTTCGTAGTGATAAAAACCTGTGTTAATTTGTTATGCAATGGAGCTGAGGACCTATAGTATCTAATCCCAAACCCTGCTCCTCCTCCCCCATAACCAAGAATGAACAGATTCACAGGCAGTATCTTTCCCTATATTTCAAGTAATATATATATATTAAAGATATTTTTACATAAACATACATATGAAAAGATTACAATATGTACATATATACACCTGGGTCTCGTTTTACGCGATAGATAGGTTCCTCAGAAAACACGCGCAAACGAAATCGCGCAAAAATAGACATAACTTACATTGAAAAAGGGGGATGCGGTCTGTGATTTTTCAAAATTCGCGTAAAAGCAAAGCACCAATGTAAAATTACTTTAAAATGCGCGCAAAAAAAAAAATAAGGAAATAAAATATGACTAATAAAAAATTTCAAATTTGAAAAAAATTGATACAAGACAAACTTTTTTTAACTATAATATTTAATTTTATTCAAAATAATATATTTTTATGCATAATTTACAGTACAGTAATTTACATTTTTTTATAGACGTTTTAATTATTATAGCTATTTGCCAAAAAACACGTTCGTTTGCAAACAACTAGCGCCAACTTCACACTCATGTTGTGTCAATGGTTTTCTGGTGACAACGTAATTAGTAATTAATCTTTGAGACGACGATTTTATTAATTGTTTATGAAACTAACAACTAAAAATTACATTCTTATTTTTGTCTTTAATTTTCAATTCCGTTTAAAAATCAAATTTCACATCACATTATTTTAAGTCGCCGTAAGTAATTTTTAAATTGTTAATTACAATTAAAAATCAGATTTTAATTTTTAATTGTCAAATTTAATTGTGCCCACTACTATTACTGACCTTTTAAAAATAAACTTGTGGACACTAAATGATTAATAATTGATTACGTTCTTTTTAAAAAGCAAAAACAGAATGTGATTTAAAATGCAAAATTAACACGCACAATGTTTGAACAAATTTACATTAAATCTTGTAAAATTTAATGTGTGTATACATAAAATGTGGAAATCATGATTTTAATTTCATTATTGCATAAAATCTTACTATTATTATAAAGCACTGAAAATATTGAAATTACTAAGTTGAAAGTCGAATTCCAATAATGTGCTATTACTTTCAATATAACGTAAGTGCGCGAAATTTATTATTTAAAGTAATAGCGCAATATCGGAGTTCGACTTCCGGTGAAACACGAATCGCGTAACTTCAAAATCGTGTTAAATAAGTCCGCATAAAAAGAGACCCAGGTGTACAAATATAATAATAATAAAAAGAATTCCTTTCTTAATCTCTTTTGACATTTTAAAAACATATGAGCATAATGAGATGTGCTATTGATAGAGGTAAACATTTTTTACAATACACATTTTCTTTTAAAAGAAGCCAATGGAATTTTTTACTAAAAAAAAAAAAAAAAAATTGCATACCTACGCACATCTAATGAATGCTTAATGAAATTCTTCTAATGTAATTAAAGCAGGGGAGGGAAGCATTTGGCTCTCGGCCTTATATAGCCTGCAAAGTCATTTTGTCCAGCCCGCCAAGACAACCACAGGCAGAACTTGAAATTCAATAAATCTATTATTTTACAGTAACAAAAATTAATATTATGTGATAGGGGAACACAGAAAAAATATTAAGAGTCAGTGACACAAAATGGAATAAGCTCCAAATTCAAAATACAGGATTAGAACAGCGATCAAAGTAAAACAATCTTGTTGCCGTCTATACACACTGGATAGCTATTAAAACTTAACGTTATTTAACATCCTGCAAAGCAAATAATCTCACCTCTGGTGATACTTAAATCTTAGGCAGTGTGACATTCTACAAATGGTGACTACAAAGCAAAAAATCTCTTCATTGACAATTACAGAGACAAAACAAAATAATCTCAACACTAGTTACATGCACTGGATAGCTATTGAAACTTAAATTATCTAACATCCTACAAAGAAAGACTACAAAACAAAATAATCTCCTGACTAGTGATACATAGTGGATATTTTTATTAAATCTTAAGTGATGCAACATTTTATAGAGACTGTAAAATAAAATAACCTCATAATTGATAAACACAATGACAAAGTAAAATAATATCACTGAAGACACTGTTTGAATTCTGTAAATATCACATAAGCAAGATGAATTTCAACATTAAGAAAACATGCATTGAAATATGCATCTGTGTTTGGAAAAAGTTATTGCTGTGAGCATTTTTTTTTTAAAGCTTAGCATCACAAAGAGTCAATTGCACTCCAGATTGTCCAACACAAACCTGGAAAAGCAGTTATGAGTAAACAACATCATCAATATCAGCTATCATCACATGGCTCACCAAAGAGAAGCAGTTTCAGCCATTGCATTGGGGGTAACCAATATAGGAGTCTAATTTTTAACATAATTTTGTATGGCCCGTGAATGCTCTTATAAATATTCAAATGGCCCTTGGCAGGAAAAAGATTCCCTACCCCTGAAATAAAGGAATTTTAGAAATAAAAAACTTTTAAATAGAAAAAATAAATGCTGTAGTTTTAAATACATATACTGTTATAATGTTATTAGTATAGGAGATATGATCATGTGATGCTCAATGGTTATTAAAATTACATATATATATATGCACGCTTTTACAAAGATACAATGAAAATTGATTGCAAAATGCAAAAATTATAATACCTACATGATAGTTGAATAAAAATTTTGTTTATTAATTTCTAATTTTTCTTTATTATATATATTTCTTCAATTGTGGCTGATTCTTTGGATGTGATAATTCTATGCAAAAAATATAATGTCTAAATGATAGTTGAATAAAAATTTTGTTGATTAATTTCTAATTTTTCTTTATTATATATATTTTTCATTTGTGGCTGATTCTTTGGATATGATGACCCTATTGTATTATTCAACTTTACATTATCATGAAAAATAAAAAACAAAAACGAAAAAAAGTATTTACTCTCTGAATGGTAATTAGCAATTCAACATATGTTGCAATCTGAAATATCATGTGTGTATAATGAGGCAGAAATGACCGTATAAAATGAATGGATGGCAAAATTATCAAGAATACAATGAAACAAATAATGACAAAAAAAAAAAAAAAAGACCAATGAAAAAATGGCTGGAAAAAAAAAACAAAAATGCAAAAAATCTATTAGAAAAGCAATAAAATAGCAGAAAAGAATGAAATTTAAGCTTCAGAATATATTTATATGTTTAAGTTATTCTGAACTAGGAATTATGGCACTTAGCTCACTTGAATTAATTATATCCATTCACATCATTCCCTATTATGTTCTCTATGTGAATGTAAAGTCAGAGACTTATGAGACAGAACTTGTGGCTAATAGTCTCCTTCATACAAAAACTAGATTCAACATCTGTTTGGTGTTATAATTGCATGTCCATAGATCATTGATGCTTTCACACATGACTCGAGTAGAGAAATATAGAGAGCTTTACTGATTTCAAATTCAGATTAAACATTAAATAAATTAAGTATTACTTTATGGCAGTAAAAATATTCACTTATGCTATTTCAACAAATTAATAATTTTTGCACATTAATTTTACAAGACAAAAAAAAAATTGTCTCTAAATATTAATTATCAAACAAACAAACAAACATGAACCAAAATGAGGTACTTAGCTGCTATGACCTTTAGAGTCAAATAGACACAGTTTAGTTTTGATTAGTTTAAAGCACAATTATTATACTTTTTTTCTATCTACTTTAAATGGATATCAAAATTAAGCCTAAATTAAGCAATTTTAGGTCATCTTTGAGGAAAAAAAAATAGATTGCTATACTTTTGAGAAGTTGAAAACCATGTTGTGATTTATAATCAAGAATTACAAGTTAGATTCCGCATTAATATTATGGGCTGAACAAAAAGTTTTTGCAAACCTAGTTTATAATGCACTATTTGAGATAATAAGAATAAATAATCTATATACAAATATAAAAATGTTTCTTAAATGGAGAAAATATAACAAATATTACATATATAACCATAATGCATTTTCAGATCACAGCATTCTTTTTAAAAGATAAACATTATTCTGTTAAATGCTTGAAAATGCATTACAATTATAAATTTAATATTTAGTAATAGTTTCAACATTTTGAACATTGGATAAACAAAGGTTTAATCAGTTTAGTTTGTTAACTGTAGCTGAGCACGTTTTTCAAAAGCGTGCTCAGCTATAGTTAACAAACTCAACTGAATAAACCTTTCCTATTCAATTTTTGAAACGTTGAAACATTACAAATTACAGTAGAGTAAGAAATATAATTCTGAATATTAAATTTAATATTTGTTTATATTTTCTTCATTTAAAAGCATTTTATAATTTTAGGAGATCAAATAATGTTCTGCAACAATTAAAAGCTGACTTAACATTTATATGACTAAACATAATTTTTTTTTTTCAGCTGGTAACTGATCCCGAAATCTTTAGCTTTTGACTTGGTCATTCTAATCATTGTATTAAATCATAAATTATACAAAGCATTAAAACAGTTCAGAACTAGTTTAGTCAAATTTTCAACTAGCGGCTGGTCAGACAACACAGAGCCGATTAGAACTACTATTTTGCATTCTGGAAGGCACAAATGCCATATAAAAAATAGGTTATTCCTTTTATTTTGTTTTAAATACACCCTCAAGTATAATTTTATTTATATATACATTTTGATGCATATTTATTCACTTTACGTAAATTTTAAATAAAAATAATAATTACCAAATATTTTTTATGATGATCTGCAGTCTTAAGATGTTCCCATGCACTGTTAGAATCACCTGAGAATTCATGGCAAAGCTGACAATAAAAGGCAGCTACTGGAATCATGAACTCCACACCTGTAAATTATTGATATGATAATTTATAAAATTACAATAAGAATTTGTCAAAAAAAAAATTCTAAAAATAAACTAATACAAATTTTCATCAACAACTTAAAAAAAATAGCATTCCAATATACTGTTCCTTTTGAAGAACTCTTATTTAAGATACACTTTCTGATTAAAAAAGTTACAATACCAACTGTAATTTAAAATTATTAAAAGTTGTAAGCAAAAAGTATATATTTTTTAATATTTTAATCTTTATTCTATTCAAGTTACAGTAACATCATTACTGCATGTACAATTCCAAAATGAAATTGTTGGGCCAAAAAAAAAAATGGATATACCAACAAAATTACCACACAACTTTCTCTGTTCATTCTATTGAAGAATCATCTACTGTAAGCATGATGAATCATTGAGTATTAAATAGTGGTGCTATTTTATCCACATTTCCAGACTAGTATGATCTTAAAACACAGGTGCATTAATTCCAGATATACATCCTGTGTCCTCACTGCAAAAGCCAGTAAGTCAGAAACTAATCTAGGAATGTAAATATTATAACACTACCACTTAGGATTTATTGATCGCTCAAACTTATAATAGATGGCTCTGGAGTAAAGAGAACTTCTGATAGCAAATTCAGTACAGTTATTTCTGAATGCTAGCTAATTAGTTAAAATCTTATGGAAATGTTTTGTAACTAAAAGCAAAAACTAGATGGAAACTATTGATGAGTAGGGCATTATATATAACATAAAGTTGTAAATACATATATAGGACAAACCTTTAATAGGAGCAACATAAATATTTGTCTTTCCTTGACAATTCGGCCTAACTTTAATCAGATCTTTCTTCCATGGACGAAAATATGGATCTAAAGTCTAAAAATATATAATAAAATAATAGTTTATCTAATTTTATTTTTTTTTAAAATGTTAGCTTATATCAGTAATATTTTTTTATAAGTTGAGAATACTTGTGATATGCAAATTTATAAAAAAATGTTTTAACATATATTACATTATATAATTGTATTATGTAGGCAAGGGAGACAGTTATAAGCTTTGATTATAAAAAATAAGGAGAAAAGCTAATTACAGAAGATTATTTCCTTTGGGTAATATATATAAAATACGATAATAAATAATTTACTACTAATAGAAATTATATTTAAAAAAAAAAAGGAAATCCTTACAACATACCTGTTTATGTTGAGAACTTTGTAAATGATCTAACATTTCAATCAAAGATGAAGCTTTTTCATTACAGTTATGACACCAATAATTTCCTGAATCAAAATATTCATAAACTGTGTCATCACTCTTCTCTTGCTTTTCCTTTGCCTGCTTAGATGAAATCTATTTTCACAGATGATATATATAATACATACGTATACACATTTGTGACTAGTTCATAGATTGTCTATATTGCATAATTAAGTTTAAATGCACTGAACAAACACAAAATAAAATACGCATTAAAAAAATACTCAAAATAAAATTTAAAAAAAGTTATTGTAGATAATAAAAAATATTTTATCTTAAAAACAACTTTTACTTATAGTAAATGTATTATTCGCAACATACAGTAAAAAACCTATTTTTCTTTTAAATCTTGTACTCACTGGTCAAAAGTGATCTGTGATAGAAATGATTTAAGTATAATAATAGCAACACATTTACCTACAACAGACACACACAAACTTCTATACTGGCATTTATTCATTGGAATAATTTAATATTAGAGCTTTCTATGTCCATGCTACAATTCTAGTTACATAATGGTCAAAAATTAGCATGATAATAATTGAAAATGTCAACGATAAGTTAGAAGGATCTGAAATATTATTATTGGATGTTCTATCTTTTTCAATTATTTCAATTGTACTAGAGAACAATTATAAAGTAAATGATTACTTATCTCTATCATCATTATGAGTTATCTGTTAAAAAACAAATTTTGCAGTTCAATTTAACAACCATCTCTAAGTATAAATTTTTAATATTTGTTCTGTTTTTTGAAAATACATTGGTAGCACTTTCTCTTATAATGATTTTTCCCTCTTCATTCTTTTACTTCTCTTTCTTTTACCCTCAATATCCTTCCTAATATATCTATCTGAAATTCCTTTACCATTCAATTCTCAGATTACTTCATGATGACCAATGTTAACTATAGTTTTCTGATTTATCTTTTCCATTCTCCTTCAAATTCACAAGCCTCAATTTCTTCTCCATTTTTACTAATGAATCTAATTATTACTCCTTATAAAGCTGTACTCAAAATAAAATATTTATTGAGCCTTTTCAACATTAAAATTTCTAATCTAATAAATGTTTTCCAACAATATTGATAAAACTTTAATGGCAGGTAACGATTAAACTAACCTTCTTCATGAAGTATATTATCAACTTATCTTCCTTAATGCATTGATAAAATTATTAAAAAAACAAACAAATCTCCCCTTTCTTTTTACTTTTTCAATGCTTATTTTATTAAATTAAAATTAATCCATCTGACAGTTTTGATTGCCCAGCAATCTTCCTAAGAGCTATAAAACATATATAAATACATAAGTATATAATTGTATAAACATACATTATATCTATTTTTCATATGACTCATTTTTTACATAAATCTTATTACCTATAACTGATTTGACTTATGTAATAATAATAATTAATGATATAGGTATAATATAAGTTGGGAATAGTTTAGGGTAATATATATGGAAAATGTTTTTATTTATGTATTATATATATATATATATATATGATATGCGTGCATATATATGTGTGTGTAGAAGGTGTTTGTAAAAAAATTAATCATATGAAAAATAAAAATAATGTTGTATGCTTATACACTTATGTATTTGTATATTTATGCATTTATATGTTTTGTAGCTTTGAGGAAGACTGCTGGGCAATCGAAACTATTGGATTAATTTTATTTTAATAAAATAAGCATTGAAAAAGTAAAAAGAAAGAGGGATATGTTTGGTTTTTTTTAAGATTAAACTTAGTGTTTTCTTTTAAATCCTACTTTTACTATATTAAAAAACATGATTTAAAAAAACTTGCCTACTATTCTTTCAACTTCCTCTCTCATAACTTTCAATAATTGAACTAGGATTTCATCAATTTCCAATCATCATATCAGCTATACCTTATTACAACCTAATTCATCATTACTACACAATTTACATAATACTACCTACCTCACTTTATTTTTCTATTAATATATGTTTTATTACTATTATAAAACAAATCATTTATAATCCCTTTTATCCTTTTAATATATCTACCTTACCAGTCTTTGCTTAGTAGTTACTCCATTAAAACAGGTAAAACTCACTATATATATTGCCACACACAACAAGCTAGTGTAATCAATGGATGCCAGAAGGCTTGTGCATAAAATCCTCATCTAGTGCCTACTCATCCAATATCCCCAGACTAGTTTCTGGCTTATGGCCTTCATCAGTTATACACAAGCATAAGAGGTGATGGTCATGTGATGTTTATTGGCTAGTTACTCCATTACTGCAATTTGGTTTCTCCTGCCCAAAAATTTTCTTTGAAAAAAATATTTTATCTTATTACACTTCTTTTTAACTTGTTTTATAATTTTTCTATACACATTCTACCTATTTCAGTATTTATATCTTTCCAATTAATATCACATTTTAATAATTATTTCACTGTTAACCCATCCAAGATCTTTTGCTCTTTATTCTCCTCATTACCTATTGTTTGTGATGCAAATTTTTTAAAACTTTTCTTGAATAGTTTTTACCTTCATTTGAATTTATTTATCTTGCTAAGTTATTTACACATATTTCCTAACCAACAAATACAATAAATTTTCCTTAATTTATTAATAGACCACTTTTGCACTAATTTCTATCAGCATTCCAATCTCTCATTATCGCTATTTTCATATTCTTTTTTTTTTCTTTTTCTTCATCCAGTTTCATTTTCTTTACCATCATCTTTTCAGTTGCCATATGCATTTATGTAATCACTAGGTCCCTCAGAACTGCTTTTAACTACACCACTGACAACCTACTATTTTTAAGACTGCTATTTACTCTTGATCCTAAAATAATACCTATTTCATTACATTTGCTATCTCTCTTCATATTTTAATTTACAATCCACCCATTCTGTTTCATATTGAAATACAACTGACTTTTACATATTCATCTTTAATTACAGATTCTGAATTTTTTCTGATTTATTGAAGTTCCACATATCAATTCTAATATTGATTTTTAATAAAATGTTATTCTTAAATCTAGAAATCAAAATTTCTCCTAGAGTAAGTATTCTATTTGCTTTGCCAGTCAAGTTCAAACTGCACTTTTTCTGAAAGCAATTATTACATTTTATATTATTATTATACATCATTAAGATAGAAATAGTAATAACAAATATATAACTATACTTACAGGTTATAGATTTACTTAGAAATCAGCTAACTGCATGTAATTATTATGATTAATTATATAAACATATATACAGTAATTAAAATTTTCATACAAGTGTACCTCCTATTTAGCTGCTTAAAAAAATCAATATGTTAATGATAAAAAACAGCTTTTTAAAAAAAGAATACCACTATATATAGTTATATGAAATGTTTATAAATTAAATTAATATATATGTAATAGGTGCATAAATGTAGTAAAATAATAATCATAAATATAAATTGTAATTAATTGCCTAATCAAATGTTCAAAACTTAATGGTGTTTATAAATAATCAATTCAACAACAGGTTTTTGATGTTGCACATATTTGTTAAAATCAAACATTTTTACACAAAATTTTATTAAATAAAAACACTATTATCATATATATGTCAAACATATGAATGCTTTTTTCATGTAACCAAGATTCTGGTAAGATGGTGACATCTTCAGATATGAATTTTTCTGATTTTTATTACCATCTCATTTAGTTCTTCAGTTGACGTTTTTACTTTATTTCGCATTTTTTTTGTCTCATTATGGTTTTGACAAACACCACAACATCAAAAGCTTGTTTATCCTATAATTTTTGAATTGATTATTTCATAACTGCTATAAAGTCTGAAAATTCAATCGAACAATTAATTAAAATATTAGCTTTTTTTTGGTTTTTATAAATTAAAATTTTTTTTTACTTTATTCATTAAAAAAAAAAGATCTACATATAAAGCTTGTTTCAACTCAAATGACAACCAAAAATTATAAAATTTGACATAATGGGCCAAGATTTATATTAATAAAAATAATAAATACAAATAGTTTTGTGAATATGCCTAAAAAAAAAAAAAAAAAAAGTATATTAACAAGATCAATAAATAAATTAAATAGTCTGTACTATTCACAATGTATGTTTTTTTCCCTTTTTAAAAAAATCACGATACAATTTTTCACAACTAGCACTTAAAAAACTTTAATGAAAATCTTTAAAAAATTCAAACAAAAATGTATTAATCTGTATATTAAAAAAAGCATTTTTAAAAATTTATTTTAATTAATTAATTAGAAAAAGACCAATTAAATAATAAAAACTTAGATTTATTTCAATACAAATATAATTTAAGTAATCAACTTACCTCAACTAAAAGTCGTTTAACAGTTAGAGCACTTCGAAAATTGGAATGACCATTACTTAAATCTTTGATGGCTGACTTTACATCATCAATGCTTTCTTGGGAATCTTTTAACTTTCTTGTTATTTCATCTTGCAAAAGAGTAATTTCTAAAATTAAAGGGTCTTTGTGACCATCTTTTTGTTTGCGTTTCTTTCTCATAAGTTCCCCTTGTTGTTTACGTAGATAGTTTAATTCTTTTTCAAGGTTTGAGACAAGAACACTACATTCAGTCTTCTTATTTTCTAATAATAGTAGATAATTTTCTGGGCTAACATTTTTTGCCTGGATTTTGTCAGACTCTGAACTAAGAACTTTTTCTGGTAATGAATTTTGAGCTTTTTTACCAAATTCTGTTTTTTGAGGAAAGAAAGACTCATGTTTTGATCCATCTTCTTTTTCAGCAACACATATAGGTAGTTTTCTCTCTTCTTTTGATTCAGAAAAAGACTGAAGAGGCATAACTTTCAAATTATTTCTTTGAAAGGAGGACTGTACATTCTCAGACTTACTACAGATATTTGATGCAACAACTGAAGATAATGGATCACAAGATGACTGAGAGGAATATGAATATTTTGAATACTCTAAAGGATTGTGAGGCCAATAGTAACTAGGAGCAGTATCTTGAGAATATTTTCCAACCTGATCTAAAGCTGAATTCTTTGAATACCAATTCGGTGTTAAAACTGATGGCTGTGACCAGTTTGGATCTAGTGATTTGGAGTTACCATGATAAGAACTAATTGGATTATTTACCTCATATGATAATGTTGATTCCCATCTATTACCAGAAGTCTTACTATCTTTTGATTTAAAATCTGTACTTTTAATTTCTTTAATCTTACTTTCTTTTATTCTATTTGCTTCATCTAACAATTCTGTTTTTTGCTTGAGCCTTTCAATTGCTTCTTGAGGAACCCCAAATCCAATAACTTGAAGAATATTTTCTAATTCTTTTTTAGCTGCTTGACTTTTAGATGCAGTGACATTTTCTATTATAGAGCTTGGTTGTGAAGACACACTGTGAATTTCATAACTAGAAAAGGGGTTGTCACTTTTGATAAATTTGTTTCCACAATCAGTTTCATTCTTAGTTTTAGAAGTTTCTTCAAGATCATTTCCATATAAAAATGCTTCTTCATCATCAACATCATTAACAGAATCTAAACCAGGGATAACTGTTGGATCAGATTTTGAAGAAAATGGTACATGTTTTATAAATGTGCCCTTTTGACTGGACAAATTTATTTTAGGATTGTCATTTTTTATTTTTGGTTCAACATCTGCTAAATACAATGATATTTTATTACTAGATTGATTTATATATTGAGAACTGATAGAACTAGGGCCCTCTGTGGATTGTCTAGATGGAGAGTTTTTGCAATCAACATGATTTTTCCCTTTTTTCTTGGTTTCTTTTCTACTTTTATGAGATTTGTTTTTCGCCCGCTTATGTTTACTTGATTCTTTTTTTGACTGAGAACTAGAAATTTTTTTTGATATTTTCTTTTCTCTACTCCAAGATCTTGAACTATCCCAACTTCCTTCCTGACTGTCAGAGGAATCATATTTTTTACACTTTTGTTTTACTTTCGAAAAGTTTGAAAGATTATCTTCTAAAACTGGCATCTGACCTGAAGTTTTCAAATCACTTCTTTCAGTGTAATGATCATTGCCAACAGTTATTCTTAAAGATTCAGTTGATAAAGGATATAGAGGCCTCTGAAAAAAGAGAGAGAAATACTGTAATAAATTTATATGAACAATTTATTAAACAATAAGAAGATAATTAACAGAAATTTTTCATGCAATTTGCCAATTTCATTTCACCAAACTATATTTAAAAACAAATGACTGACATATCTCAAAAAAAAACTTGCTTAATGAATAAATTAAATATCAATTCACAATTTTGCTAACAGTTTCAAGATAATTTTTAGTATATAAAGAGCGTGCTAATAGCTCTAAACAAGCTTATTTATTTTATTTTTTATGATAAATGCTACAAGAGAAAATACCTGAAGCCTTTATCTATGATGGTCCCCACCCCCAGACCGATTTCGAGCTATGGCTCTCATCAGTAAGGAGCTAGGACATTACATTCAAAATATTAACTCAAGCCAAGCATTTATCTAATTCTTAAATATTAAGAAAAAGATCCAAATCTTCAGACACCTACATGTCTTCAAACTCAGCTTGTTTAGAGCTATTAGCACGCTCTTTATATATTACATATTGGTAATACAAGCTATATAGGTCATGTGACATATGACTGATTTTTTACTAAGATAATTTTTAATAAATAATCAATAAAAAAATAATCAAATACTTTATTAATCTAATATATATAAATCACATACTACAACCTTTATGCTTAAATAAACCAAAAGAATGCCTTGCATGATTTGGTATAATGGTAGATTGACAAACCCTCTCTAAAGATCACATTCAGACCTATCACTTCTAGTAATTTTCTTATGAACTCCTGATCAACAAAGTCATTTGATAATTTTACGTTTTATTTAATACAAGTGATCTGTCATCAAGACAAACTACCTAACTGTGTTGTTGCCTTGACAACAGGCTATTTATATTCTATTGGTTTATTTAATCAGAGGCTGTGGGATGTGACTTTCATATGATAACCAATCAGTTGGCTGTTAGTACTTATACTTTATTATATTTAAAATATTGTATAATAATTTGTTTGAAAGATTGTAAAAATGATTATTTATTAAACTACCTTCAGTTTATCACTGTCTACTGTATTTAAAGCTTACTTAAAACTTCTAGACAGATTTAATTTTAATCTGTTTCAGTCATTGCTTTCTTTATAATCTACTTAAGATTTTAGATAAGGATAAGTGGGTTTCCAGGTTTCATTTGCTATCTAATTGTAGTGTTGCCTTTGCAATAGATTACTTCTATTGGTTTATTTAAGCATGAAAACTGTGATGTGTGGTTTATATATGACAATCAGTTAGGTGTTGGCATTTATGGTTTAATATATATAGAATTTACATAATAAATCTATATAATTAAAAATGTATTATTAAAAATTCATCAGAATGTTTTTCCAATGTCTAAGTCTGAATAAAAATCAAATCTAAATTTATTAATTTCTTGAAATATATCTCACATTAAAAATGGACACTATAACAAAGCAAAAATTTTATTTAGAATACAAAATATTGAGGATTAAAAAGTTTTATTGATAAATTTTACTTGATCCTTTGCTCTGAAAATTTTGGTAATCACCAAAAGCTTTATTGATGATCAAAAAAATTTTATACACACATATTTTTAATTATATTTTTCACTGTCAGACTTATTCCCTAACCCTAATATCCACTTTGTCTAAGAGTATAAGGTTGCTATTTGCTTTTACTCAGATATTTAAATAGGGCAAATACGGAAATATGTTCATTATTTTCAAAGTTATTACCTTTCAAAATAAAAGCCCATACTTTTTCAAGTTTAAAATATATTTCTAAGTCAAGGGTTCCTAACTTTGTCAAATTCGCATCACGTAAATTGCTTTTCAAGTTTGCAGACATTTTTTAATTACTAATATTTTGATAGCTTATCAGCAAATTCAACAGATTACATTTATAAAAATTCTTTAGTTGTAAGATGCCTCAATGACATATTAATACAGCTTGATTTATCACCTAAAAAGATGCCATATTATCAGTATTAATGTCAAAATTAAGATACATATTTTTAAAAAAAAGTGAAATTACAAATTACACTTCTTAAAAGAAAAAAATACAGTTTGATATTATAAAAGACAATGATTAAAATATTTTCAGACAAAAGATTTTGCATATGATTCTTGAATAGCAATTGCATGTATAAATGAAAATTACTTGGACAACAACATCACCTACACTTAAAATTCTTTTGAAAGACGATATTTCTTTATTGTACATTTTAATGCCAATTACAATCTTTTCTGTACAAAAACATAACACTCACCCTATGAAATGGAATAACAGCTGATATTTCAGTATAATTGACAAAACTCAAACTGTAAACATGGAGTTTACCATACAAAAAGCAGATGCAAATATATGTCACAGTAGTTGAGAACCTTAACATTATTAATATATATAAATATGAAGACAAAAAATGTTATATTATCTTGAAATTTTATTGGATTATAATTTCAGATATCAAAAATATGATCAATATTTTGATTAGCCTGTAGCATAATACATTGTTTTAGAACAGCCAAAATGATAGCTGCAGTTTCTTTTAGAGTACTTTTCATGATTCAAGATGCATTCATACAATCTATAGAAATACAGTAGCAGCAGTATAATGTTTTTATATAGTTTCAATTGAAAATTTTATTGACCAATTCTTTCTGATCAGAATCATTAAGTCAGTTAGGAATCAACACCCTACTAGATGAAATTCAATTTGTCCAGTTTTTATCAATTCTGAGAATTCCCAGATAACAAGTTAACAAACTACTGCAATGCAATGAATAATTATATATTTTTTTCAGAAATAAATGACCTTTAAAAAAATTTCAAACTCCAGTATCTTGAAAGTAATAATAAAAAAATTAAATTTTTGCAGCAAAAAGATTTATACCAAATATTAATCATAACCCATATATTAAAATTGCACAAAACTATCACAAAAAATACAGTTCATTTAAATCTTTTAACAGTTACATCAAGCAGAGGAAAATTTTTCATCAGAAAGCCAGAAATTCTATGATACTGTCATCTGCAAGTATAGTGAATTTTCAATTTGCATATAGAGTGATCACATTGCTTAATATTTATTTTTCACTCATGAGATAACAAAGTGAAAGAAGTATACAGGAAACACTAAATTGCAGATTTAAAAAGTAATGAAGAAGTGATAGAGGAAAAAAATATCAGAAAGAATAAACTGGTTAGAGCTAATAATAACTTGATGGCTTTTACTACTGTTGAATGTTAAATTTCTGACATACAGTTCATCACAAAAGCTTGAAAAGAAAACAACTTGCTTTTCAAAAATTTGTTTTAAAAAAAAGTAACATATCCCAATAATTTCATAAAATCCAGAGTGCAATCAAGCAAAAGTATGTTTATGCTTAACACAAAAGCATTTTTGAGTAATAAATTATTAACTGCAAAATCAGCTATATTTCCAAGCATATTTAAGGCTTCATTCAAGATAAACAAAGCATTGAAACATGCTTGTTGGCAGATTTGTGATGATGGCATTTTATTTTATTAGAGTTGCAATTATATTTTATTGAGTGCATAGGGAGTATATGTAAATACTTATACGACAGGCTTTAACCTGTATCGCATGCGTTTTAAAATTTCTAATAGTTAAGCAATATCATTTTGCCTGCCGATAGTGGAACCTCACAAAACACGACTCTAGATAGCGACTTTTATAAAGATAAAAGTGGCTGTCTTATCTTTAACCTAAATTTCTACTTATATAAGCCAATCTGAAGCATCCTGATTTGGGAGCTTGAAGTTGTTGCTCTCTTCACTGTTTAAGTCCACTATTTGCTTTACAAATTAACCTTCGCGAAATCTTGCGATTTATAGCAAATTAATGTTGCAATCTTAATACTGGAAAATCTATAAAACTATTGTAGAGTTGTAATTATATTTTATTGAGCACACAGTGAATAAATATAAATACATATAAGACAGGTTTTAACCTATATCGCATGCGGCTTCAAATTTCTAATAGTCAAGCAATATAATTTTGCCGATAGAGGAATTCACAAACCACGACACGAGATAGCGACTTTTATAAAGATAAGAGTGGCCGTCTTATTTTTAACCTAAATTTCTACTTATATAAACCAATCTGAAGCATCCTGATTTGGGAGCATGAAGTTGCGTTATGTTGCAAAATTTCTTTAAAAAACTATAAAAATGTATTTATACATTTCTAATTATATTCAGCTGCTATTAAATTAGTAATAGTAGTATTCTCCGTTCTTCTTCATATTACTGAATTTAAAATGATGTTCTAACCAACAAAGCTATTGGGTCACAAATGTTAAATATTCTTATTCTCCCATTTTCTTTTACCTTACTATCTTCAGTCAATTATATTAATATAGACTGGTCATCATGAGTTTGTGTAACATTTCCATCCTTTAATTACATGCATAACACACAGTTTAAATAATAAAACAAAAATAGTTATTTGCTTTACAGTCATCTAGGGTAATATCCTATTCTTATTTTAAGACCCCAACCTTTGTCTTATTAATGCGGCTTGGGATTCAAAGTTGAAAAAAATACACAAAAGCAGACTGATAGGTTTTTATTTGAATTTTAAGTTTGACAGGTGGAGTTAAATGTGGTTGTTGAATTCATATATTCCTTCCAACTTTGAATCCCAGGTCTCACTGACAAAGGCAAAAGCCAGAAACTGGTCTGAATAGATTCAAATACTAAGGATAGAAATTATATATGCATCTGGTAATCGTTTAATACTCTATCTTGACCTTGAAGCAAATTATTTATTAAAAACTATCCATAATTAACTGAAAAAATAAAATAATATTTACTCAATTATGCACAACCATATATTCGCTTAACATTTTGTATATATCTAGATCTTATTCTCAGCACAAAATGCAATTTCACAAATCACTGACAAAAATTTATCAGATTATTATTTTTTATTTGCAATGTCAAGTTTATAATCTACCATAATCTTTCTCTACCTTAACAATCTAAAAATTAAAATACAGAGATTCAAGCTTTACTTTTGATTTGAACATTCTCACTCTTTTAAATCCTTTTTTCTTTTTTTTTTTTTATCTCATCTCTATTTACAATGTTTTTTTTCTTCTTATAACAGATGCTGAATTGTTGCTTACCCAAGAGTAGTTTTGTTTATTACTAATCCTTAGAAGAATGTTTATTAATTATTCTAAACAAAAATTAAAAATATATAATCAACACCCCCCCCTCTACACACACTTAAATAACAATAAGGGATTAAAAATATGATTCAAACTTTTAAAAGAAAATGATTTTTTAATTTATTTGGTCATATTCTATTTCTAAATACATAGATTAATTTTCTGAGATACTTCTTAAATTTACTCATGTTAACAATTAGCAAAGATATATATATACCCACATACAATTTTTTCATTGAAAAAGATACACTGATAAAAAAATCTATTAGATGTTAAATTTTAATTTTGCAATTATTGGTGCAATATATATCTAAGAACACTATTCAGTTTTTAAAAATATCTTTCTTTTCTTAGGTTGAAATTAATGAGATTTTTCATTTAAATATATATTTATCCACTCTACTTTGAACACTTAACAAAAACTTTTTACTGTACATATATGGATACAGAATCTTACAATTCGACTGTCCTGGAGTCTTTTTCAGAGCCACTTTTTACTTTTAAAAAATTAAAGTAAAAGAGAACCTGAAGAAGACTGCAGGACAGTCGAAACATAAGATTGTGTATGCATATAATGCTAAAAGTCTTCAAAGTAGAATGGATAAATTGCTTTTATATAAGATATTACAGAAAAAAAAAGGAAGTGATGAATTTAGTAATAAATAGATATTGTTGCTTATCCAAGTGTAGTTCTAAATATTATATATTTTCAAAAGAATGTTTATTAATCAGCCAAAAACAAAGCTAAACCCTATCTCTCAATGGCAAAATTATAGAATAAAAAAAAAATTTTCAATTTTTTATTTGATCATACTCTATTTCTAAATTTATATTGATTTTGAGAAATAACTTAAATTTAGCTAACCACTATTTTATTTTACTTATAACAACAATAAGCCATCATATATTTCAGCATATACCTATGCACAACTTCTAAATGCAAAAAGATATACCAATAAAAATGTATGTAATATATTACTTCACAATTGTTGGTCAACACAAGTGTTTCTAAATGGTATTTATTTTGCTTTTCTTTACTTTATTATAACAAGTGTTTGTAAATAACTTCTTTATGGAATCATATTTAATCAATTTAATTTTATTATATAATGCATCTTAATGTTTTAAATTCTTTATTCTTCTGATATAACACTATAGATAACATTCAAATTATCCAACATTTAGCTAAGCAACAAATATTAAATTTATGAAGTAGGTCTAAATATAAGATTAAATAATAAATAATGCTAAGGAAAATGAAAACTATAGCTGACAATATCAATGAATCATTAATATTAAGAGATTTGACTAGATAGCTAATTAAAGCTAGTTTTAAATCGATTAAGCCAATTATTCTCACATGAGCCCCATACTAAAACAATCTATTCTAATCATAATAAATACAAAATAATAATCCCCAAACATACATCCTATGATTTTAAATTATTCTGAATTCTTAAACAGCAATGCTTGTTTATACTACTTACTTTGAAATTTTTTTTTCTGTATAATTATAAAACTGTGTAAAAATTTATTTTTCTGCAAAAATTAAAAGGGGAAACTTATAAAAATATACATGTAATAAGTTTTAAGTATACTTATATAATTTTTATATCACATTAAATTATTATATTAAATATATGTCCATATATATATATTGAATTAAATGTTTTTATAGATTATAATAATTAATAGAAATTAGGAGATAATATCCATTAAACAGAGAAACTTTAACCTTTGTTGTTACAAAGAAATTCTCAATTACTACTAATTGACAATTGCTGAGACTAAGCAAGTTTTACTCATAAACCTTGAAACAGACACGTTGTTTCACATATATAATTTGAAGTCCCCCCTCCCAATTTAAAGCTGTCGAGATAAAATTAAAAAAAGCTGACATAGTTTTCAAAATAAAAGTTAAAACAAAGTAATAAAAAGATGACAGCAATTTAAAAATTAAAATATTAAAAGTACTGTTAAAATGTAATATCTTGCGAAAGGTTAATGTTTACAGATTATCAAAAAGAAGGCTGTAAGTAACAGTTAATAAAAAAAAAAGATTGTCATGGGCATAAAAATCAATAGATGTTTTTCAAAAACATCAGATAAGTCATTAGAATCTATTCCCACCAAAAGTAGATGGCCAATGAGGAATGGAAATAAATACACAAACCTCTGAGAAGGTTGGTGCTAGATCGATCCAACTATTGATAGATAAGAAAAACATAAAGAGATAAATAAGGAGTATAAAAGATTTTTGTGACATGGTTAGAAAGCATCAAGACTGTTATTAGTGAAATCCATATTATGACTACTAGCCCAACAAAACTCGGAGCACTGTAAATAATAAAAAGGAACTTGTAACTAATAAAAATATTAAATGAAGAAACAAGTGGTTAAAATATATCTTCAAATGTCTGGGTAATTGAAAATAGCTTTCTCTCTTCTTTGCCCTCTGTTCAGTTATCAAGTAAAATAAAATCAAGGCCTGTGAACTGACCATCGACTTGTTGAGCTCTCAGAATGCCCCTTATTGATTGGAAAATTTATAGTGAATCGCCAGCAGATATGCAGGTTCAGGTAGGGAAATTGTACACCTTTTATAATAGCTTTTTATAATATGTAAAAATATTTTGTAAAATGTATATAATAATGAAATGTCACTTTTCTTTTTTAAAATTGATTGATTGTAAGGAAATATATTTAAAAATGGAACGCATTGAAGTAATAGATGAATTAAAAATATTTTGTAAGATGCATTTATTGAACTAAATACATAAAAATGATTTTGCTAATCTGAAAATAATTCTATAATGAAATTCATGCTAATTTGTATCTACATAAAATAAATTACTGATAATGAAAATGACATTTATTATTTTATAAAATGCTTGGATAGAATTAATTAAATTTGGATCCACACACATATAAATCAAGGAAATGTTTATGTAAGTGAGTGAGAAATTATAAATTAAAAATTGTTATAGATACGAACAATGATGAATAAGTGGTTCAAACCCACAGCTATATAATATATAAGAAATATTCATAAAATGCGTCCACATAATGACTTCAAACCGCACTGATATGATGAATAAGTGGTTCAAACCCACAGCTATATAATATATAAGAAATATTAATAAAATGCGTCCAAATAATGACTTCAAACTGCACTGATATGATGAATAAGTGGTTCAAACCCACAGCTATATAATATATAAGAAATATTCATAAAATGCGTCCAAATAATGACTTCAAACCGCACTGATATGATGAATAAGTGGTTCAAACCCACATCTATATAATATATAAGAAATATTAATAAAATACATACAAATAATGACTTCAAACCACACAGATATGATGAATAAGTGGTTCAAACCCACAGCTACATAATATATAAGAAATAATAAAATGCGTCCAAATAATGACTTCAAACCGCACTGATATGATGAATAAGTGGTTCAAACTCACACGGAATATATTAATTAAGTAATAATAAATCTCTTCCAAATAATGATTTAAAACTGCATTGAAATGATGAATAAGTGGTTCAAACCCACACATAATATATTAAGTAATAATAAATCTCTTCTAAATAATGACTTCAAACTGCATTGCAATGATGAATAAGTGGTTCAAATCCACACCGAATATATTAAGTAATAATAAATCTCTTCCAAATACTGACTTCAAACTGTACGAATATGATGAATAAGTGGTTCAAGCCCACACTTGTATGATATGTAAAATAAAAACAAATACTTCGGGATTCCTGGATTAAAACAAATATTTCTAGATATCTGGATTAAAATAGTACTTCAAGATACTTGGATTAGAATAAATACTTCAAGATACCTAAATAAATTAATTACTTCTATACACATGGATACGTATCTATGCAGATGAGGGAGCTTCAAACCTAGAAGGACAATTCCCATTCAGGAACAATCAGAAAAACATCTGTAATGTGCACACGGATATGAAGACAGCCAGTATAGAGACTATCACCAAACTTTTCCTTCTTCTTCTTTAAGAACTTTACAAGTCATATTGTTATTAAATAAAATTGTTTCAAAATAAATAATACCTTTTGTCAATTTCATTTGCATCATTCATCGATTTATGCACTGGTTCGCAAGAATCTCATGCCTCCTGAGCTATGTCCGGCATAACCAGACGATGGTAAGTAAGGTTGTAGTGAGATGGAACTCTAGTGACGCCGTTTGGGAAACCAAACACATAAATATCTAGATGCTTCCAGTCTCTATGGCACTACATCCTCTGATGAGCAGGAAATATTGTTGTAGGTGGGGTGACATCTGCATTGGGGAATGCCAATCGATAGTTCCTTCCTGCAATACGCTCATCAGGAAATAAAACTAAGAAAGAGTGGGTTTGGTGGTGTATCCGATTACAACCTATAATAGCTCTTTTGTTGGGAATCTTTTGTTGAAGCAAAAGGGTTCCTCTTTTACTTCAATCCCAAGTTCTTATTTGAATTTAAGCCCAGAAAACGGTTTTTTATAGGTGTGAGAAGGTGAACAAATGGCATCTTTCTTGACATTCTACAAATAATATTTTTAACATTTCCAGGAAGTTGTATATGTTGAATTAAATGTTTCTATGGATTGTTGTTGTAATAATTAATAGAAATGGGGAGATAATAAGTATATCTCATTTCTATTAATTATATATATATTGCAAAATATATTTGTCTTATCCCCTGATGAGAGTATCATCACTTAAGTCATTTTATATTTTTTATGTAGACCGATATAAAATTTTTTATTTTAAATACTTTAATCAAAATACCCCATCCCAACTGATGATTTAATTTATATATAAATCTAGATAATTAGGACAGGCATATTAGTCTCAACAGTGATGATTATAATACTGAAAAAAATCAGTTTGAAAAAGTTATGCAAGACAATTCAAGTGTGAATTTATTTTCCAAAAGTAATAGCAGCCATTTTGAGACAGCTGAATTTGACAGAGAAAATCACTTGTTGATATAAATGCTTGTATCTCTGAGGCAAAGAAGTGAAATTTAAAACCTACTATTTCTGTAGATGATTCCACATCATAGCCAGAAATAATAAAATCAAAGTATCAGAGATAATTTAATGAAAAAAGAACCAACTATCATAATCATTGGAGAAAACTTTGCCCAGAATGAGAGTGGATCATATTTTCCAAGTCTTCACTACAAACACACACAAAAAAAGGAAAATGATAAAATTGTAAAGCATCCATGACTAATTTATTCTATATTGTACCAATCGGAATGAAAGTGAAGATCGAATCTAACCGCAAAAACAATATCTGCACTACAAGGGCGCCATCTAGGCATTTGAGCCTAGAAAAATTTATAAAGTAGGCAGATACGCGCTGTTAAGATTCCACTTTATTTAAATATTCCGATCGTTAGCCCAAGTCACTAGCTCAGCGGAGACGCAGAGATAAAAATCTATAAATTTTATATCTTAAATATAAAAGAATAAAAGCCACTGCCAGAAATTAACACATAAAAATATTTATTTACGCACATATAAAATAATATTTAAATTTTGAGGAATAAATTTAACGTTTATAATTTTATATTGATCTTTAATTCTAAATTTAAGTAGATTGCAAATAATGAGTTTACTATTTATTTAGCTAGTCAAGTATGAATAGACTACATAGATCTGCATTTGAAAAGAAAATATTCTTCCCTGATTTAACCTTAGGCCACAAATTTCGCAACCAAACTGGCGCCAATCCATCTGATACATTCATGTATTCAATGTAGCATGATACGACAACACAAAATACTATACTGTCAGGAAAGTACATCTGAACAATAAGTAGAAATAGAGAAGACATTGACTCTCCACCAACAGGAATGTGACATCTGTTGGCAAGTAGAACAATAAACAAAAAACTCCATAGGAATGGACTGCGGTCTTCTGCCGACTTACAAACCCATCCATAGGCAAACAGAGGGTGTGTGGCGTATATCTATAATCCTGCCCGTAGCGGACCTCATACTACATCTACTAATTACACAAATATATCCAATCCATTGAACCAATTCAACTACGAAATGAATAACCTAAGATTACCCTCCCTTAATATAACTTTACAAAACTATATAGCCATTCACGCCCGACTTAAATTTAACATTTAAATACGTTCGCACAAATGCATTTTATAAAATTTGTTTTAAAATGTTGAGTACAGATCAGCTGCACAGATTCCACGGTCAAAAACATTCCAAATTAAACACAACCGATCAAAATACAAAGTCATCGATAAACGTCACCTGCATAGGGAATATACAAATCCCATTAGCATTCATCGTAAGATGCTTGCAGTGATATCGTTGACATATATTCTAATCGAATGTGAAAACCACAACATTATCAACCGCTAACGAATCTATGCAACGTCTATACCCAACCTAAATTTCATCATTTAAAATTTAAACAATAAACAATTTATACAATAAGAAAGAAAAAAAAATGGAAATGATTTTTATCAATCGGAAAACATATAAAATTAAACATTATTAATTGATTTTAAACTTAAAAGTCAGATAGAAGTTCATAAGCTTGAACGAAAGTTCTTAGTTATTTTTAAATTTAGAGTTCATGTCAATATAGCTTACAGTAGAAGAGTCCAGGTCCTGTTTTAATTCCCGCGACGTCTCCATTGGAAGATAATGTTCTGGAGGTAGCATTAGCTGGTTCCATTCTGGTATCACAGTCTTTTCATTTTATATATTTTTTTTTTTTAAAACAAACAAAAAAATGAGAGAGAACGGCAAGTGCGTCTTACCGTTTTCATCAAATCAAGTTGGAAAAACTGACTGGAACTCAATATTTTTTCTTTTTATAGTCCTCCTATGGATTCCATGAACAAAAACGTCACTGTTCTGTTTTTTCGTTATGGTCCGGGCCTTTATTTGCTTCCATTGGTCAAGCTAAAATCTCTTTCTTCTCTTATCTAACCTTTCATCTGACTTTTTAATTAAACAGCTTTTAGATAATTAATAAACAATCATTTCCATTTGTAGATTACAGGAATTAATTAATACCTGTTTTTATTTTAACTTACGTTATTTTTTTATTAAAATATTTTTATATTTCAATCTTGTATTTTTTTATTAAAAAAAATACGTTCAAATACTTTTTTTTTTTGTTTATGAAAAAAATATTTTTAAAGTTTAGCATCTGTGCGAATGTATATACGTTTAACAAAACTTTTTAATTTTAGCGTTTAGTTTTTTACTTTTATTTGCGAACTTTTAAGTTTTTATTTTAAATTAATGTAACGACATATTTATATATCGTTACATATCAGTAAACTTCCTCAAAAAAATAAAAACACTAAAAAAAAAAAAAAAGACTTTACTTAGTGTTAGTAATTACATTAAACAAATTGAATATATATGAAAATTTCAAAAGGACAAACTTTTTTTTTCAAAGACAAAACAGTAATTACAAATATAATGATAAAAAAAAAGTTGACTGATGATTCCTTACTACCAGCTAAATTTCTGCCCCCTCCCTTCCAAGTTTCATTTCTCCTACCTTTAACTATTACTTAGGCAAGTTTGAACGATTAGATTTTAATTTAACAAGACTTTTTTTTTTTTTTTAAAAAAAATATGATTTAGATTTATTATTACATTTTATTTATTAGTTTTTATTCCTCGTATTTCTCTTTACATATGCGCAATTTTTCTTACTGGCAGTACCTTTAAGACAAAATTTCAAACTGTAACTCCACGTCAATACAACAAATAAATATATTTATACAATTTCAGAAAAAAAATTTACGGGCATGATTCACTTTTAAAATTCTCAGGGCACTCGTGTTTATTCAAGATCGGCCCAAGTTGGGTAGCCAGTTTGTACCAATCGGAATGAAAGTGAAGATCGAATCTAACCGCAAAAACAATATCTGCACTACAAGGGCGCCATCTAGGCATTTGAGCCTAGAAAAATTTATAAAGTAGGCAGATACACGCTGTTAAGATTCCACTTTATTTAAATATTCCGATCGTTAGCCCAAGTCACTAGCTCAGCGGAGACGCAGAGATAAAAATCTATAAATTTTATATCTTAAATATAAAAGAATAAAAGCCACTGCCAGAAATTAACACATAAAAATATTTATTTACGCACATATAAAATAATATTTAAATTTTGAGGAATAAATTTAACGTTTATAATTTTATATTGATCTTTAATTCTAAATTTAAGTAGATTGCAAATAATGAGTTTACTATTTATTTAGCTAGTCAAGTATGAATAGACTACATAGATCTGCATTTGAAAAGAAAATATTCTTCCCTGATTTAACCTTAGGCCACAAATTTCGCAACCAAACTGGCGCCAATCCATCTGATACATTCATGTATTCAATGTAGCATGATACGACAACACAAAATACTATACTGTCAGGAAAGTACATCTGAACAATAAGTAGAAATAGAGAAGACATTGACTCTCCACCAACAGGAATGTGACATCTGTTGGCAAGTAGAACAATAAACAAAAAACTCCATAGGAATGGACTGCGGTCTTCTGCCGACTTACAAACCCATCCATAGGCAAACAGAGGGTGTGTGGCGTATATCTATAATCCTGCCCGTAGCGGACCTCATACTACATCTACTAATTACACAAATATATCCAATCCATTGAACCAATTCAACTACGAAATGAATAACCTAAGATTACCCTCCCTTAATATAACTTTACAAAACTATATAGCCATTCACGCCCGACTTAAATTTAACATTTAAATATGTTCGCACAAATGCATTTTATAAAATTTGTTTTAAAATGTTGAGTACAGATCAGCTGCACAGATTCCACGGTCAAAAACATTCCAAATTAAACACAACCGATCAAAATACAAAGTCATCGATAAACGTCACCTGCATAGGGAATATACAAATCCCATTAGCATTCATCGTAAGATGCTTGCAGTGATATCGTTGACATATATTCTAATCGAATGTGAAAACCACAACATTATCAACCGCTAACGAATCTATGCAACGTCTATACCCAACCTAAATTTCATCATTTAAAATTTAAACAATAAACAATTTATACAATAAGAAAGAAAAAAAATGGAAATGATTTTTATCAATCGGAAAACATATAAAATTAAACATTATTAATTGATTTTAAACTTAAAAGTCAGATAGAAGTTCATAAGCTTGAACGAAAGTTCTTAGTTATTTTTAAATTTAGAGTTCATGTCAATATAGCTTACAGTAGAAGAGTCCAGGTCCTGTTTTAATTCCCGCGACGTCTCCATTGGAAGATAATGTTCTGGAGGTAGCATTAGCTGGTTCCATTCTGGTATCACAGTCTTTTCATTTTATATATATATATTTTTTAAAACAAACAAAAAAATGAGAGAGAACGGCAAGTGCGTCTTACCGTTTTCATCAAATCAAGTTGGAAAAACTGACTGGACCTCAATATTTTTTCTTTTTATAGTCCTCCTATGGATTCCATGAACAAAAATGTCACTGTTCTGTTTTTTCGTTATGGTCCGGGCCTTTATTTGCTTCCATTGGTCAAGCTAAAATCTCTTTCTTCTCTTATCTAACCTTTCATCTGACTTTTTAATTAAACAGCTTTTAGATAATTAATAAACAATCATTTCCATTTATAGATTACAGGAATTAATTAATACCTGTTTTTATTTTAACTTACGTTATTTTTTTATTAAAATATTTTTATATTTCAATCTTGTATTTTTTTATTAAAAAAAATACGTTCAAATACTTTTTTTTTTTGTTTATGAAAAAAATATTTTTAAAGTTTAGCGTCTGTGCGAATGTATATACGTTTAACAAAACTTTTTAATTTTAGCGTTTAGTTTTTTACTTTTATTTACGAACTTTTAAGTTTTTATTTTAAATTAATGTAACGACATATTTATATATCGTTACAATATGAAATGTAAAGTCTTTTTATCCCAAGTGTATTTTCACAATATGGTTTTAATAACTTCTCAAACATTCACATAAAAGACTAGTGAGCAAAGATTTATGTTATGGAGTGAAAAAAAGTATTGATAAAGTATAAGAAATTAATAAAAGGTAATCAGCATACAATTCCCATCAGAAAAAAAAAAATTGCCATTCCATGAACTGAGGATGCAAATTTTTTTAATTAATCAGCCACTAGAAAAGAATGATTTAATGCTGCAAGTTAGATTTGAAAAATATACAGAATAAAGAAATATTTAAGAAAAAATATCCAGTATAAGCTTATTAAAATAAAAGACAAAGCTGTTCCAAATTAAATTATTTTGTGAATCAAGTATACTAATATTTTACAGTAATTCTTGACTGCATACTGGAAAGTCATTGGGAGCAAATCTCAACGGTATTGTCACAATCAAATACAGCAGAAGAAATGTACAAATGTTTAATTAAATTTTTTAAAGGTAAAAATTTCTGTACCACTTTAACTTGAAACATTGCGATAATGTTCAAAATATCTATGGATAAAGTTTATAATGGTGCTGATATAAAGAAATACACTTCATGTGCAGACAAGCTCTATTAAATTCAAGAGCTTGCTTTATACCATGTACAAGTCACAATTACAGTCTAGTTTATAATTAATAACTCCTTTCTTCAATGCAAACATGTTTCTACAAATATTTTTTTTTCTTTTCTTAACAGTTTTGAATTGCCCA
The DNA here is from genome assembly GCA_028023455.1 of Epiperipatus broadwayi. Lineage (NCBI taxonomy): Eukaryota > Metazoa > Onychophora > Udeonychophora > Euonychophora > Peripatidae > Epiperipatus > Epiperipatus broadwayi. The sequence goes on from JAQFVV010012532.1 coordinate 642,737, forward strand.
GCAATCTTTATCAGAGCTGCAAAACTTTAAAATACATATGACTATATAGAAATGACAATTATATCAAAACATACATACTTCATATTTGAATTGCAATTGTAAAAAATATTATACATAACTTTATAATTGTATTCATCTTAAATTTATATTTTATTATTTTTCTTAATATCTATATTGTTTTGTCTTAAATCCTTATATACAACTTTTATATATAACATATTTTATGAGCAATTTTATATATATATATTTTTTAATTTATATTGTTTTATATCTTTTAATTATTAATTTTTATTTTTATTGGTATTTTAACATAAACAAAAATATAAAATTAATAGTATATTTTCTAGAGTGTATAGAAGACCCAAAAATTATTGTTCAAACTCAAAAGAGTACAGAAAAAATAAATGAATTAAATAATAAATGAATTAAAAATAATAATAATTACTCTATAAAGATTATGAAAATATAGAAAATTAATAGAAAACAAATTAAATTATAATAAACAATAAAAATTTAATCGGCAACAAAATTAAATCTGTTGAAATAAAAACTTATAGTAATAACATAACAATAATCATAAATAAGATTATTAAATTAAGTAAAAAATTTAATAAAACAATTTTAAATTAATAAATTAAAAAAGGAAAAATATACTTGACATATTAGACAATAAAAATTATAATAAAAATTGCATAAATGAAATTAATTACAAAATATATCAAATACAACAAAATTCCATTAATACAAGATTGAAACAACTTAAATGACATAAAAGATGTCCTGTATACATTCATTCAATAGAAATAAAACAAATTTGAAATATATGATTTGTTATCTAATAATAAAAGGGTAATAGTATGAATACTGAGTCCTACCATCTGATGCGTGCTATTTTCACAAAACGCATATCAATATACCGTTTTAGTGGCTTTAACTTACGGCTGACAGTACAAGAGGTGTTTTTTGAGCCGTAACAGGCTGCCTGAGAATGATGTATTCTACGATTACGTAATGAAATACTACACCCATTGCATTGCGACAGTATTCGTCAAGTGAGCGCTCTTGAACTCTCGCTACGATCTTATTTGATGGTGGCCATATTTGAAAGAAACGAAACTCTGCAAAAATTCATTGTCAGAAATTTTTTAGAAAGTGTAATGGAATTAGTATTCCATATTAAGAATTGCCATGTCATCACACACGCTTCCCTACGCTTTTGAACTGCACACAACTTGAAACGGTTCTTTTCAGCAGAGATTTTTCTGATTTCACGCACAAATGCCCGTTTACACGCGAATCTGTGTGAGAACTGTCAAATGTCATCTGCAAGATGTCTGAATTGGTCAAAGCTGAGTGAATTGCCGGCCGGTCACACAAGTGGACGCACAATATTGTGTTTTCCCAGAAAGAGAAACTCTTGCAAGCATACCTCTGTAGGTCTGCGTAAGGAAAGTTGGTTCGAAGGTTCCAAAATCCCATTACTGTACAGCTTTGATGAGGCTTCCCTGTTATTTTATTTGCATGTTACTTTCGACTGCTGTTTTTTATGCCCCCGAAAATGGTTTTTTTTTTTTACTTGTTTTGGTTCCCAACTTGTCCAAAGTTTCGTTTCTTTTTGATTCAATAAATTATTTTATGGGAAACTTGTTGTTGTTTTTGTTGTTCACATGATTATAAAGTAGGCAAGTAATATTTGATAAGTTTCATTAACAGTTAAAATAGATAGTATTTAAAAACAAGTCGATAATTAAAAATCAAAACAAACCTTCCCCCGCCACCCCACCTTAATGGCTTAAAAAAAAAAAGTGTTCTTTAAAAACGAACTGTTTATGTCCTTTTTCTTTTTTTAAAATTAAAGGCCCAAAAAATTAAGGAAGTACTTTTCGCTATCATATAAAGCTTTCTGTAGCGTAAAGATTTGAAAAAAAAAAAAAAAAAAGACGACAATTCAAATTAAAACAATCCTTCTCCCCTTCACCTTCTAAAAAACCAAGTGTTGGTTTATTCAAAATTACCAAATTGTTGAAGTCTTTCATAAAATCAAAACAACAAAAAAAAAAGATAAGTTAAAAGCAAACAACCAACCCCCCCCCATCTAAAAACAACGAAGTGTTTGTTACCGTATTTTTGTGTAAACAAACCAACACAGCATTAATCAATAATTTAAAAGCAAACCAACACCCCTACACCATCTAAAAACAAAGTGTTTGTTTCTTAAAAAAACGAACCAAAAAAAAAAAAAATTGTGTAAAAAAAAAAAATTTGGTTTACCGTAAATAATATTATGTAAAGAAACCTACGGACAGTTAGTCGTTAATTTACAAACAAACCAACACCCCTAGACCATCTAAAAACAAAGTATTTGTTTATTAAAAACAAAAAAACCCCGGGTGAAATAAAAACTTTGGTGGTTTACTGTCGCCGACAAAAAAAAAAATTAAAAACCGGTTGAGAAAAAAATCTTTTACCGTAATATTATGTAATAAAAAAAAAACTTTGGTGGTTTACCGTTGGCGACAAAAAAATCATAAAAACCGGTTGAAAAAAAAAAAAAATCTGTAACATTATGTAAACAAACAGATGGCCCATGAATCGGTATATCGATGTGAATTGGGCAAAAAAGAGCGCCATCAGTCGGTAGGGTTCAGTATTCATACTATTACCAATAAAAGATAGAAAAATTAAAAAGTTATCTTATTTAATAAAATTAATCTAAGTATAAATAAAGATTTAGATATAAATAACTTTATTAATAAAATTAAAAAAAATAATATAAATTAAAAATTAAATAAATAAAAGAAAGTATTAGTGACAAAAAATAAACATAGAGAAAGTTGTAACATAGAGAAGAAATAATTTAAATTTAAAAGTTTTAACAATCATTAGGGATCACCCACAACACATGCGCTGAAAACACTTTTAAAGAATACTCTCCTTTCCAAACACAAGATAAAGCCTTTTGAAAAGATAGAATGAATCCATTCTATCTTTTTAATCTAAACGTTTATGTATAGACAAATCTTAAGCATTTGGAAATGAGAGTGTGAAGATATTAATCACTTTTAATTCCATTTGCTATGTTTTTAATTATTGATGTTTCCGAAATATTTACAATTTACAGCACGTCCTATTAGATTGTAATATTAAACATATATGTAATAAGTTTTAAGTGAAGTGAAACTAATATAACACAGATCTGATAATATGTTGAACTATTTCCATAATCTATCATTAAATGTTGAAGGTCTAAAAATATTTTAAGGTTGATTTAAACTTCCCCCCAAATACAAACAACTGTTAGTAATAGCACACAAGTTAGTTGATAACACAGTTTACAATATAGGTTAGTAGATTACATAATTTTTTTTGGTGATATTCTCAGTTCTTTTTAAAGTGTTGCTGTTTGACCAGTGATAATGCTAGTATAGGAGTTAAACTTACACCTTTAGATGCATGAATATAGTCAGAACAGCTCAGTTGGTTAGAGAGCTACCTTAAAATTTGATATTCATGAATCTAAAGGTATAAATTTAACTCCTATGCTATCACTGTTGCTGGTCAAGCCAACAACATTTGAAAAAGAGCGGAGAATAATACCATTTGAAACATTAAGCAATCTACTAACCTGGGTCGTCTATTAATCTGTATAATCTACTAACTTGTGTGTTATTACTAATAGTTGTTTCTATTTGGAAAAATTTAAATGAAGTTTTAAGATTTTCTAGATATTTAAAATTTAATGATAGAAATAATCAACGTATTATCATATCTAGTTTAATAAAAATTAAAAAAAAAATAATAGAGTAATAGTAATTTAAAACATAAAAAAATAAAAATGAAGAAATATATGATCTAAATACATAAATTTATATTAAATTAGAATAAATAAATGATATAAAAAAATACTAATTTAAAAAAAAAAATATAAAATTAGTTATTAAAATAAATTACGTAATTCTTAAGCACTAGTTGACTTACAGAGTTCTGATGAAAAAGTATAACATAAACTAATTAAATGCACTGACCCAGCTTTTGGCAAAACACTGCCAGAATCATAGTGTTGAGTAAAGTTATGCAGTACAGATGTGCTTAAATAATGGATGTGATAATAAGAAAACGAGGTACAGTATGTAAAGGCGTGGGCAATTGCAAAGGATCCAAATTCCACTAACAAAAAGAATTCATGTGGTCCATTATCCGAAAAATGAAATATTTAATTGCCTTATTTACATATTGTATCTCATTTACATATTACATCACATCACATCACATTAATTAATTATATAAGCAAACCTGTAGTGCATTATTTTACTCAGCACTAAGATTCTAGCAGTTTTGCCGAAAGCTAGCTCAGTACATTTAATTAGTTTATTATATCTTTTCATCAGAATTCAAAGTCAATGAGTGCTTAAGATTTGCATAGTTATATGACGAATTAATACTTTGAGAATTACATAAATTATATATAAAAATGTATTATAAAGATTTAAGACAAAATATATTATAGACATTAAGTAAGACAATAAAATATAAATTTTAAATTAATATAATTATAAAGGTATACAAAATATTTTTTTACAAATGTAATCAAAATATTTAGATATAATATAGTATTTCATTTCTATATGGTCATATGTATTTAAATATTTTGTAGTTCTGATGAATAGGGCCTGAGAGAACAGGAATTAGACCCATGCCAGCTAAGAAAGTAGGCCCCTATGTAATATTCTGATGTGATATTTAATAAGAGAAATAGTTTTCTAAATTTCCCAAACAATTTTTATTTATTTAAGAAAGCTATACAAGCTTTTTTGTTAGCAAATTCTTCAATTATTATTTAAAAGACAAGAAACTTTGCTATATCACTATTCCAAGTCAATCCACTTAGTCATTCTTGTCCCATTGTCAATCACAAATAATTATGATTTAATTAAATTTTAGGACACTAAAGGTTCTTAAAGATTTCTTAATGTATCATTGTTAGCACTTTAATCGATTAATCATTATAACACATTAAAACTGTCTAAATACTTTTCAATACATTCCGCTGTTAAGTTTGTAAGCTTGCTCACCTCTTTTATAGCATTTCTAATACTTCCCAAATGTCAACAACACGTCAAACACAATCTATTCTGGCTGACTACCTTGTTTTGGACATTTGATGGAAAGATACAGGAACTTTTTTTGTAGTATTTCCCATCTTTGTGAACTATTTTTTGAATCGTTCCAAAAAATGTAATTGCTTCTTTACGTCTCAGCACTATTCGCTCCTACTAAATTTAATGTAGATGTGCACAGCTTGAAAACAAGCAATTTTTATTTCTTTCTTTCAATTTAGCTTGAACACCATTGTATGTGCCAGCCATATTGGCACCATTGTCATGCAATTGACCTACACAGTCATCAAAGTTAAGATCAAAACTATCGAGGACTTCAAAATTTTTCAGCAATTTCTTCACTAGCCTTTCTAGGGAAATCACAAAGTGTAATAAAGTGTTCTTCAATAGAAAAGCTCGTATCTGTAACTTTAACCTATCTCAAGATAAATGACAGTTGCTCTTGATGAGCAAAGTTATGTTCCATTCACAGAAATAGCAAAATATTTTGCTGCTTTAACTTCTCTAATTTTTTTCTGAGCAAAAGAGCCACAGATTTCAAAAATTCATATTGAATATGATGAGAGAGATAAAGCACCTAAAGATAGGAATGATTTATTTGTGAATTATGAACTTGTGCACTCAGTACCTGGTAATATTTGCTCAAAAGCTCAACTAGGCCCAAAAAGTTACCATTAGGACTCTCTCCTAGTCATTCAGAAGATCAAAGTAATGCAAATCCTCTTTCAGACAAAAAAAATGTCTAAAAATTTCTGCCTTAACTAATTAACAACAAAATTTCCGAACATAGAATTACATGTAACTGCTTTCATTGCTTCCTTCCAAATGATATAATTTCTTTTATATATATTGGTATTTTCATGATTTGGTATGTCTTTCAATCTTCACCATCCTTTTGCAATTACCCAACCTGGATGTTCAATTAATGTGCTTACATTGCACAATACAAAGAAATATTTTCTTTACTCCAATACAACTAATCTCTTTTATATTTTCTCCCAAGGGTCACTGTAAAAAGTTTAACTGGAAAAGAATGATTGTCCTTATCATTAAGAATACTGCTATATCACAAGTTGGAACTTTCAGAAAATTTTCATCTTATCAATCAATCCAATGTCGCATTGTAATAATAAGCGACTCCCATTTCATTACCCCCCCCCCCCATGTAGAAAGCTATTTCAATTTGATTGATTTATTTTTTTATCGAATGCTTGTGAGGAACAGTCACTGTCTCGTGCAGAAAGTAATACAACCACTTGATTGTCTCTACTAATCTTATTGTTCCCAGCCTCATGTGTTTTTGATCAGAAATCCTGTATCAATTTCGACTTTTTAACTGCTTCTTCCTGTAATTTGGCTCATTTTCTTCAGTCATGCAAAACTAAACGGAAAAAGAATTGGTACAAAATTATGTAAGATACAATATTTTAACTTCTAAATTGAAAATTAGTATTACCCGATTCTTTTAATAATAATAATAATAAAAAAAAAAAATGAGTCTATTAATTTATTATTGTTAAAAATAAGATCACTTCTAAATATCATTGTGATAACTTTGTCAACAATTGTAATAATTGTTCAAAACATATGACAAACATTACTGTTACATGCAGAGTTGTTACAATGTGGAAGTGTTCATCAACAAATTGCTCAGGTAATTTAAATATGGTTTTATTTGATGGACGTTCTATAAAATAAAACCATCATATCTTGCATAAATAAGTTTAGAACAATAAATTTAATAATTTTTTTTATTTATACATGTTAGATATAGATATATTGCTTTTTTAAAAAAATTTGCCCAAATAAAGTGGGTCCTTCGAACATTGTAGGCCCTACAAATGACCATGTTGACACCCCTCTCTCCTGGCCTGCTAAGCAATCGAAACAATAAGTAAAAAATGCAGTGCTCTCAGATCCAAACCTCCTCACTGATGAAGGCCACAAGCCAGAAACTAGTCTGGGGATATTGGATGAGTAGGCATTAGATAGGGATTTTATGCACAAGCCTTCTGGCATCCATTGATTACTCTGTTTAGCACAGGTGGCAATACTGTATGGAGAGTTTTGCTCTGTTTATCAACAATTAATGTGCTAGTATAGGAAATGTGATCATGTGATGCTTAATGGTTTAACACCAATCCTGCCTAAAAGGATAGTGGTGGCTATGGTTGTAAAAGAGCCAAAGACACCAAAATGTATGGGTGCTCAACTGAGTTCAGACCCATATGACTATATAAGCTATTGAGCTTAGATTGAAAATATTTTTTGTGTTTTCAATTTCATTCTCATAGTTTTGTAGTTAAGTAGAGATAAAAGGTGGTTGCTAGAGGGTTGCATTAGATCCTAAGATCTAGATGCAGTGCTCTCAGATCCAAACCTCCTCACTGACGAAGGCCACAAGCCAGAAACTAGTCTGAGGATATTGGATGAGTAGGCATTAGATAGGGATTTTATGCACAAGCCTTTCTGGCATCCATTGATTACTCTGTTTAGCACAGGTGGCAATACTGTATGGAAAGTTTTGCTCTGTTTATCAACAATTAATGTGCTAGTATAGGAAATGTGATCATGTGATGCTTAATGGTTTAACACCAATCCTGCCTAATAGGATAGTGGTGGCTATGGTTGTAAAAGAGCCAAAGACACCAAAATGTATGGGTGCTGAACTGAGTTCAGATCCATATGACTATATAAGCTATTGAGCTTAGATTGAAAATATTTTGTGTTTTCAATTTCATTCTCATAGTTTTGTAGTTAAGTAGAGATAAAAGGTGGTTGCTAGAGGGTTGCATTAGATCCTAAGATCTAGATGCAATGCTCTCAGATCCAAACCTCCTCACTGACGAAGGCTACAAGCCAGAAACTAGTCTGGGGATATTGGATGAGTAGGCATTAGATAGGGATTTTATGCACAAGCCTTCTGGCATCCATTGATTACTCTGTTTAGCACAGGTGGCAATACTGTATGGAGAGTTTTGCTCTGTTTAAAAAAATAATTTGAAGAACCAATGGTTGCATTTAAAAAGAGTTATTAATTACAATCTAGTTTATGAGATAGAGAAAAATATATCTTGATGATGACTTTTTTTTTTGAAATTTTGCATATTTATATTCTTTGTGCATCATCAACTAAAAGAGATAGATTTAGTTTTTTAATTAAATATTAAATTTTTTTTAGAGAAAAATATATCTTGATGACTTTTTTTTTTGAAATTTTGCATATTTATATTCTTTGTGCATCATCAACTAAAAGAGATAGATTTAGTTTTTTAATTAAATATTAAATCTAAAAAAAATTTCTCTTTAGTCTCCAAAATAAATGACTTGTAAGAACAGTATTTCTTTTAAAAGGTATTGTAGATATTTTATTTACATTCTTGTTCTATAATAAAATATGATTTACATTCAACCATAAAGGAAATGTTTCCAATTGTGTTGTGTAGTTCTTAAGGTCGGTCTTGTTGCTGACGTCACTTTTGATTAGAAAACAATCGTCACTTTTGATTAGAAAACAATGTTTTCTATTTCAAGACTTAAATTTATAAAATGAACTTAAACAATTAATTGTTATAAAAAGATACTTTTACATAAAGAATAATTAAAAACATTCACATATCACTACAATATATATTTCAAAAAAATATTACCCTTTTAAAGTCACAAGAAATGCCACTAGTTATTACGTCTGCGACAGAAGATACTCGATTCTTTTCATTATCGTGTTGACGGTCACGAGATGGACTTCTTGAGGACGGAAGCAAACGTCCGCGGTCATTTTCAGACGAAGAATTATCACTATACTTTTCATATTTCCGACTAATTTTTGATCGAGATCGATGTCTGGATTTACTTCGAGATCTACGTCTTGATATAGAACGAGATCGATCTCTAAACATCGATAGCGATCTAGTAGTTGATTTAGAACGAGTTCTATGCGATGACTTAGAACGAGTTCTATGCGTTGATTTAGAACGAGTTCTACGAGTTGACTTAGAACGACTTCTACATCTTGATCTAGAACGACTCCTCCGTCTTGATCTAGAACGAGTTCTGCGTCTTGACCTAGAACATGTTCTATGTCTTGATCTAGATCGTGATCTTGAATCCCTAGAAGATGAACGATCAGAATAATGTTTTAAATCAGAAGTATAGAGCCGATTTTTAAGAGAATCATTACCTTTTGAATACGAGATTTCGTATGGAGATTGTTCACTTACTTTGGGTTTAGAAATTTTTTTTTTTTCCTTTTCAGGAATTAAAATTGATGTATTATTAAGAAAAGCAGTAACATTATTCCATGACAATCCAGCATTTGCAGAGCCAAACGTTTGTTTATTTAGAGAAAAACGGTTAGTTCCTCTATTCCCTCCTAATACTCCTCTCGGTCTACGGCTAGTTATTCGTCCTCGGAATGCCATCGCAAATTTAAAATATATAGAAAGAAAACGTAAACTTTCACATTAATAACTTCACATTAATACTAACATAGAAATGGCTTCTCAGTTTATTTTTAAATAGTGTCATTGTTATAAATTAGTTTCGTATTCAAATAATTTTATATTCACCAATTCATTTTGTTTATATTAATTTCAACGGAAGCATAAAATAACTGCAATTTATTCGTAATTATAATATATATATAATCTAATATTTAGTGATGTTAGAATGTAATCATATGAATACGAAATTCAAGAAAAAGGTTCTATTATTAGCATGGATTCTGAATGGTTATCTAAATTGTGTATTAGTTAATTATGAAAGGTATATCTATAAATATGCTTTTGCAATTGTGATGGCTATATTTTTAATTAAAATTAATCTAGAAATGTCAGAAAAAAAAAAAAAGTCATCCAAAAATATATATTTCGAAGAAATTCATTAAAAAACGAAAATTCCTATTTAAAAAAATATTTTAAAACGATCAAAAAAAAAATGTTACAATAATAAATAGTTAATAGCAATTCATATTTTTGTTGTTGTTATTAAAACTGAAAGGACGTGGTCAATAATGAGAATACCAAGTTGTCAATTTCTGTATAAAGAACTGCAAAAAAAGATCTGGGAAATTACTTTGATGTGGTTTAATTCATGAAAGATTTATTTTTATACACAAATATAAATGTAGAAATTGTACGTGATAAGAATTTCTAAAACTAGAGGAATCTAGATTTCCATTGTCCTTATCAAAAAATAAAAGTCGCAGTTTTTATCATAATAGTATGTCAATGATTAAATGGCTCTTCTAGACCAATAATAAATCGATTAATTTTGAGCAATCTTGACTTATCTATCAAATATTTAATTAAGATAAATTATTTTCAAAGTATTTGCTCTGAAGATCAGTCAAACAATTGATAACAAAATGATATAATATTCATAACATTTCCATTCAAACAATAGCAGTTCCCTCCATACAATAGTGCCAATCAGTGCAATCCTTAGTAATCAATGGATGCTAGAAGGTATGAGCATCAAAATCCCCATATACCAACTAGACACCAATATTTCCAGACAAGTTTTTAGTTTGTGACTTTCATCAATGTGAGGCTTTGGATTGTACCTAGATTTTTGGATCTAATGCATCTCTCCAACAGCCACTATTTACCTTTTTATGCACAAACCTTAACACATCTCTTGATTACTATGACTTGCATTGAGTGGCATTACTACATAGAGAGAGTTGCTACTGTTTTAACTGAATGTGTAAACAAATGCTGGTCATTTGATGTTTTGGTCACTTCTATTCGAGTTTGTAGTTGAAATTGGTCAAAAACCATTTAAGGCTTTATCTGTTATTAAAACGGGCAAAACTCTTCAAACAGTATGCCATTTACTGCAAGCCAGAGTAATCAATGGATGCCAGAAGGCTTGTGCATAAAATCCCTATCTAGTGCCTACTCATCCAATATCCCCAGACTAATTTCTAGCTTGCAGTTTTCATCAGTGAGGATCCTTGGATCTGAGAACACCACCTAGATCTTAGGATCTAATGCAACTCTCCAGCAGCAACCTTTTATCACAACAGTCTAAAATTGTAAACAATATTTTCAATCTAAGCTCATTAGCTTATATAGTCATATAGGTCTGAACTCAGTTTCAGTACCCATACATTTTGGTGTCTTTGGTTTTTTAATAACCATAGCCACTACTATCCTATTAGGCAGGATTGGTGTTAGACCAGTAAATGTCACATTTCTTATGCTTTCTCATAACTTATTAAAAACAGGCAAAACTCTCTATACAGTAGGGCCATGCAAGTCAGAGTAATCAATGGATGCCAGAAGGCTTGTGCATAAAATCTCTATAGAGCCTTCTCATCCACTATCACGTCTAATTTGTGCCTAATGGGACAGTGGTGGGTATGGTTATTAAAGAACCAAAGACACTAAAATGTATGGGTACTGAACTGAGTTCAGAACTATATGACTATATAAGCTAATGAGCTTGGATTGAAAATATCATTGTGTTTTTTTAGAGTCATAGTTTTGTAGTTGAGATAGAAGGTGGTTAGTGGAGGATTGTATTAGGTTTTAAGATCTAGGTTCAGTGCTCTCAGATCCAAGGCTCCTCACTGACGAAAGCCACAAGCTAGAAATTAGTCTGGGGATATCGTATGAGTAGGAACTAGATAGGGATTTTATGCACAAGCCTTCTAGCATCCATTAATTACTCTAGCTTGCATTGAGTGGCACTGCTGTTTGGAGAGTTTTGCCTGTTTTAATAACAGTTATATGAGCAAGCATAAGAAATGGTGATCATGTGATGTTTAATGGTTTAAGCTCTATCTGTCACTTTTAAACTAAATACTGTACATGTTGTGTTTATTGCATGATTATGGTAAACGTAGATTTATCAAATACAATTAAATAATTATTTTTTAAAACAAATACACATTTCTATTTACAATATATACAACAGTAATACCTTCACCTGATACCATTGTTTGTTAAAGTGTTTAGTTCTGTATAACTATTAACATAAGGGACTTCAGGTACCCTTTTAAGTTTACCCATCACTTCCAGCCATACCATTATGCCCCGTAAGTAGGTACAGTGACACTTCCAGCTGTTTTTGACAGCTTGTCTCATGTAATTATGATGACACATACAGCTGTATCATGATAGCTTGTATTGTGTCTGACCAAGATTCTAGCAGCTTCCAGTTCTAATGTGAATTTGCCTTCTGCTTTAACCATATAGTGGACAACATACATACTGCCATTCAGATTTGCCAGTAAATTGATGTCCTATTATCTCCAACTGGATTGACTATTTATAACCAGATCCCCTTCCATAATGAAATCAATTGGATTTACGGAGCAGCTTGTTTTTCCTATTAGATTATATCCATTGGTTTATAGCAATGAATGCTCAATCCTATCAAGATAAGATGGAATCTGGACTATTCCATCTGTTGAAGGTAAGTTAAGATATAACAACCCTTCCCCCGGATAAAATCAGCCCTGGACAATGTAGTTATTCAAATGTTTCCTGTCTTCATCAAATTTGGTGACTTCATCAGCAGGTCTGGTTTCTTCATTTGTACATCTGGAAACTTTGTACACTCATTATTGTTGGCTGGTGATTCTTCACTGCTTGTTGATGACTTTTCACTGTTAGCTGATGATATATATTTCAACTGCAGCTGATTCCTGTGCCAGTGATATTGCTGTTCATCTGCTATTAGAACAACTGCTGTTTGTAATTCTTTTAATTTGATCATGACCCACTGGTATCCCTTTGGTGATTACATTGAACATACAACATAGGATTTGAGCACCTGTCTGCATTTTAACCCTTTTTATGAATTATTCTAGAATTCAAATTCAGTTTATCATCAATAACTTACGAATAGATTCTTTTTAATTTTATTTGATTTAGTGAGCTGTAGTCACTGTAAAGCCCAAATAATTGAACCAGCCACAGCCTAATAAATTGCTATGCTTACCATCAGACCACAACAAGTCGTAAATAAATTGTTTTACTAGGAACTCTTGTTTGGCTCAAGAATGCTATTTGCTTGTCTTGATAATCAATAATTATTCTGCTGCTAGAATGCAGATAATTATTTTTTCTATTACCAATAGCCATGTCCAGTTTCATTGTTATTGACTTATCATTATTAACAATTTTGCATTTGAAAGCCAAATCAACGCCTTTTGCATTAATAATACAGGCATTGATATTTTTTTTTACATTGCCCTTCCATTTTGTTAGAATGGGCTCTTCCATTTTGTTCTCAGTAGCTTATTATTATTATAATGAGCAGCTTTTATGTGACTGACATGCTTGCAATATTTACAACCATTATTTGGTATGAGCATCATGCTTTTTCACATCTATAATAAACTTTGACAATATTAATTGTCAATAGCAGTGCCCATAAGCTTGTTCTGATTGATAAATCTTCAAACAATCTGAATTTCTGATTTACAGCTTTAGTGCTAAAATTATTTCTATTTAATAGAGAGAATCTGACTCACTATCGACTCACCTAGAGTTGCTTGAGAAATAGCTGAATCAAACATGATGTCAGGGGCCTTCAACAACTTTCTATTAAATTATGATCTTTCTTTCCACAAATAAAATGATCTCTTAATGCTTCTTTAGGAAACGTTACAAATTTAGACCTAAGAATTAGCTTTCTGAATTTGACAGCAAAATCTCTCACTTTCTCCCTCACTCCTTGTATACAGAGATTGAAGTGATATCTGTACATTATTGTAAAGGGTTTTGACAGAAGGTTTGACAGTATAAATAATGCTTTATCAAAATCAAACTCAGCTGGCAGCTTGAAAAAAGCTACATGTTTAAGTAATATCTTATAAGTTTGAGAGTGAAATAATGATACAAATGTGGCTAATTTTAATTCAGGCTTTTTAATTTGATTATCCTGTATATAGAAAAGCATTTGTTTTTTATACAGTGGCTAATTTTCAGCCAAGGTCAAATTCTTCTAATGAAGCAATTTTGGCCATTTTGATTTTTTTCCCATTTTTTTTTTTTTTTGTATATTAGAAGGTAGCCATTCATGTTTGATTTTTAAGTTTTTATTGACATGCTAATAATATTAGCTGTCAATTTTTTAATAACAAATCTAAACAGCCTACAGTGGAAGATCGTGCCTTTATAATTAAAAGAAAAAGCCACTTGTATTTGACATTCTTTAATTTTTGGTTAATGGCATGCTAATATTGTTAGCTGTCAATTTTTTTGTAATTATGACAGATCTAAAAAAACAATGGAAGTAAAATCATGTTATGACTGTGCCTACTGTTGTGCTTATTGCTAATTGCAATAAACATAAATTGTGATTAAATATTTATTACTTAAAACAAATATACAAATGCATATTTACAATATATATAACTTATAACTTCATCTGATACTGTTGGCTTGTTATGGCATTTAGTTGCAATGCAACTATTAATGTATGGGTCTCTAGGTACCTTTATAAGTTTACCTATCATTTTGAGTTCTACTATGACAGCTTACCTCATGAATAGATATGGTAACCTTGCCTCCTTCACTTGACTTGCAATTATTCTGCATACAAACTTTAACTATTTCCACATAAGCTAAAAACTATTCTATATTTTGATAATAGATTCGCATTTAATAAAATAAATAAATTTTTCAGGGTTTTATGATAATATATGTATTCTTAATCTTATTTTAATTTTTAATAATAAAAATCTTTGCAAATATATTGTTTCTTACTATAAGCACTAATTAAGAGTAATTCAATCTGTGTTTTAAAACCAAGGCTAGCAATTTTAAATACAAAGTTGATCAATGATTTATCTCAGGGTTATATAAAATTAATGCATGGATATCAAATATGTTTATGCATTCTATGATACGACATGGAAATGGAGACAGCAGCATTACCCTTACTGGCCCAAGACAGAAGATGAGGATATCGGAAAGGCTTGGTACGAGAGATCTATAGGCATGGATGCAGCACCTTTAATGGCCATATCACTGCCCATGAGGGGTTGGTGGCAGAAAGGGCATGTGGCTGTAAAACTAGAACCTTGCCACTTAAACTGTGATGCAGAACAATTCAGATTGAGATCATGCTAGGGTGTACCCTGTAAGTGACATGCTGGGGCCTCGGCTGACCCCACTGAGAAGTGGACAAGGGCTACCATATTGTGAGCAGATATGGTTAAAGAAGATATCTCAGAGGAGTAGGAGTATGATAAGTGGAAGGATAAAAGGCCACTCAGGCTGGCTGTCGGTACTCTCAGTGTTGGCACCATGACTGGTAAAAGTAGTGAGATTGTGGGCATAATGATAAGAAGGAAAGTGGACATTGTGGCAGTTCAAGAAATAAGGTGGAAAGGCCAGAAGGCAAGGGAATTGGGAAGTGGATTTAAACTATTCTACTGTGGTAATGATTCTAGGAGAAATGGGGTTGGAATTATACTGAGCCCAAACTTAAAACAAAAGGTACTGGAAGTTACCCAGTATAATAACAGGATTATCTCAATGAGAATCAACTTGGAGAGTTGTGTGATTACTGTGCTTAATGAATATGCTCCACAGTCAGGTTGCGATGAGGAAGAAAGGACACGTTTTGGGATGAGATGGATGATATTTAGGGCTCTATCCAACAAAGATGTACAGTCTTCCTCTGTGGAGATTTAAATGGACATGTGGGCAGAGAGAACAGTTGGTTAGAGAGAATCCTGGGAAGTCAGGGAATTGGGAAAAGAAGGGGATAGAATAATTGATTTTGCTGTTTCAATGGATATGGCACCATTGAACACCTTCTTCAAGAAACCCCCAAATCAAAAGATCACTTACATGAGTGGCAGAAGGGAATCCCAAATTGACTACATCATATATAAATGAACAGGCCTAAAAGAAATACAGGATTGGAAGGTTATCCCAGAAGTTAAAGGTCATCAGCATAAACTTTTACTATGCCATGCAAATCTTACAGGAATTAAACTGAATCCTAGAAGAGCCATCATCAAGACCTAATGGTAGAAACTTGGGGACAAAGCCTGCAGAAAGTAATTTATTGACAAATTGATGAAGGCTGAAGACAAAAAAGAACAGGAAGATCTCTGGACAAGAGCAGCAAACAACATTCATGCAATTGTGAATCAAGGTCTTAGCCAGATATTGGGAGTGATAAAAGAGAATGAGGAGACATGGTAGTGGGATACAGAGATTCAGGAAAAAATTAAGAATAAGAAAATGCCAAAAAAATAATGAGCCAAAGACAGAGAGGTGAGCAGTAGGGTCAAATATAAAACAGCAAAGAAAGCTGTTGCCAAATCTAAGTCTGATGCATACTCAGACTTAAATGAAATGTTAGAGAAAGAAGGAGTTAAGAAGATTTTGCAATGAGACAAGAATGGTAAAGATACTTATCAAGAAAATTGAATAAAAAACTCTTAATAAGGTGTTGTGCAGCAAGATTGAAATCACAACTAGATGGCAGCAATATCATGAGCACCTACTAAATGAAGAAAACTCCCAGATTGACAAGGGAATTGCAACTCCAAATTTGGGCCCAGTCCTAGAGATCAGTAAGGAAGAAGTCAGACAAGCAGTTAAAAGAATCAAATATGGAAAATCAGTGGGACCAGATGACATCCCTGAAGAAGTGTGGAAGGCAATGGGAGAAGACGGAATCACCTTTCTGACCAAACTTTTTTAACAACATCATTGTCACAGAGAATATGCCAAATGAATGGAGGACAAGCATTTTGGTTCCAATCTACCAGAACAAAGGAGATATTCTAGATTGTGGTAATTACTGAGGAATAAAGCTGATGAACCACACAATGAAAATATGGGAGAGAATAATAGAAAATCGGCTATGGCAGGAAATAGACATCAGCAAGAAACAGTTTGGCTTTATGCCAGGTAGAGGAACCACAGAATCTTTGCACTATGGCAACTTTTTGAAAAACAGAAGTCAACCAAAGAATTGTTCTAATATTCATTGACTTGGAAAAAACATTTTATAGAATGCCTAGAGATAAACTTTGGAGATGCCACAGTGAAAGGTTGGTCATGGAAAAATACATCCAAAAATACATCCACCTAATCCAAGATATGTATTGAAGATGTCAAACCAGTGTGAGATGCAGTTCAGGAGAAACAGACTCATTTCAGGTGAAAGTGGGTGTGCATCAGGGATCAGCTCTGAGTCCTCTACTATTTAATATTGTCATTGATGTTCTAACAGAAGATATTTGCACAGATGCAACCTGGAACATGATGTATGCCAATGATGTTGTGATTGCAGCCAAAGACATCAAAGAAGCTCAGGATAGAATAGAAGAATGGAGGGAAGCACTGGAGGAATGAGAATTAGTAGAAATAAAACAAGTGCTCTTCTGTGGAAGTGGTGGAGGAAGCATTAGAAGGAAAGAAGTTACCTGAGGCTGAAAAATTTAGATATCTTGGCACCTGGATAAATAAAGATGGATCACTAGATGGAGAGGTTTTAGGGAGAACTTAAGCTTGATGGAATAATTGGAGAAGAGTCTCTGTTATACTCTGCAATAGGAGAATTGGAACAAAACTGAAAGGGAAAGTTTATAAAACTGTGGTGCATCCAGCACTGATGTATGGGATAGAAACAAGGCTGACCACTAAGAAAATAGAAGACAAACAATGTGTAACATAAATGAGAATGCTTAGGTTTGCCTTGGGTTTGATTAGAAAGGACAAGGTGAGAAATGACATAATGCAAGAAATTATGAAAGTGAGGAAAATCAGTGAAAAAATGATAGAATTAAGGTTGAGATGATTTGAACATGTTAAGAGAAGAGAATAAAATTATGTCGGAAGGAAGATTATGGAGATGAAACCACTGGGGGAAAGGCCTAGGGACAGATCCAAGACCAGATGGATTGATTAAGAGGGACCTGCAGAAGATGTCACTCAAGGAGGAAATGGTTTTAGCCTGAGCAACCTGGAGATGAATGATCTGCACCAATGACCCCATCTGAAGTGGGATTATTCAAGCTGTGGAAGAAGATTCCAGGATATGACAATGTAAAAAGGATTTTATGTACATTATCTTGTCCAATATTTGTATGTTTCAGGTAACATTAATACAATAATGATATATTTAATCCCAAATAGATTTTATGTTTAAGCTAATATCTTACATAATATAAAATAAATGATAAACATATATAGTAACAATGAAAAAATAAATAAATATTAGACAATGTTGTGAAGACATTAACATTAAAATAGGTTGTTTATTATTTCAAAATATTCCTCAATTTAAATACTGGAGGATAATAATTATCATCATAAAAGATGCTTTATAGTCATTCTTAATGAGTTTGTTTCACTAACTAATCAATAATCAGTTAACCTCAGTAATGTTGGAGAAGTTTTCACTCTTTTAAGAAAAGCAAGTACAAATCATTGTTTAGCATACCTAGATAATATTTACCATATTGGACTTATTTATTTTACCTTTACTGGATTCATTTGCTGGTTAAATGTTAATGAGTGCTACTCCACTAACAAAATTGAATTAGATCAGTAGAATGCCTTGTTACATGCTATATAACAGTGAAAAATTAATACTAACATGTAAGAGTGATGCATAAAATATTCCTTTCAGATTTACTCATCTACATAAGGATGCTTAACTCCATTTAACTTCGAGGTTAAAACTTGGGAACTCATAAAACATATAATACTTGCAATATAGCAGTTTTATATGCAATATAGCAGTTTTATATAAGTCTAATAGTTACTTATGTTTGTACAACCTAAACCTAAAGTAAATCACATTAATCCCATTCAATATCAACAATAATATTATTAAATAAAATAATATTTGTACATGGCATACTAATATCTAAGAAAACTTTGTTGCATTAATAATAATAATAATATTAACTAAATAAGAAAGAAGCAAGTGTATTAAATAATCCATCTGGTTTATTGCACAATTAATCTCATTTTTGTATTATCCTTTCTTGGGTTAGCGTAAAGAGTAATCAATTCCATTTAGGGTACTTGTTAATCCAATATAATTATATTTAACACAATGTTTTTAAGATTGCTTATAACTTGGACATTTATAATATTTTATATTTGCTTTGAGAATTCACAATTCAGAAGTGGCATTTAAATATTTAGCTTCACAATCCATTAATCCTTGAGTGTTATTTAAATATTTAGCATTGATAATTCTTAATGCAATATCCTTAAACATTGGATACAGATCTGGAGTTTTAATCTAATTTATTTCATGCCATGATTTAATTCATTTGAACAAATGCTGCTAATTTATCCAAAGGATTAGTGTTCATTACTTTTTTAATATGAGATATAAAATTAATCTATTCATTTATAGGGCTTTAATCCACAATACCAATAATTTTGATCATATCTCTGACAAAACCAATAGTTTATTATTCTTTACAAAGCAATTTCCAATACTTTTTGTGACAAGTTTATACGGAGGCATTTTTGAGTTAGAAAAAATTATTATTTAACAAATGTTTCCTTATGTAAGTAAAAACGAAATAATTCACAACATTGAGACGAATATACATCCTTTCTTGTAGTGAAAAAATTAATTTCTTTTATAATTTGGAAAATAAACATTAGCGGCTTCTTTGAAAATAAAATATATAATTTTTAAAAATATATATGATCTATTTATCACTTAATACTTTCAATTGAAAAAATCCAGTGATTTATTGTTGCAATAGTGAGAGCATTCCAAAAGTCCACTTGTCCATTTTTCACTAACAATTGACTATAATAAGTAAGCTTTTTTAAATAAAGAATTAATGAATTAATCACTAATGGTTTTTGGGTTTATCTGCTGTTATTCATCTTTCTCCTAGAATGATAACTCTTTTAAATAGCAAAGGCAAAAACATAGCTGTAAGTTTAATCCATCTTCATGTAGATGAAAACAAATGTCTTAAAAATTTGAACCTGATTAGATCCTGACTACAATAAAAACTTTGTAGAGATTATCTGGAATTTCCAAACTTTAGTTTTTATACCTATTATCACATGATGTCTGAATTACAGAATATTCTCCATCATGCATTGGGGTTTCTTCATTTCTCCAGGAAGGGCAACAGGGTTAGAGTTAAAGATTTTTTTAAATAAGGTGGTAAAATTTTAGAGATACCATTCAAAAATGAAGAAGAAAAAATAATCATAATAATTTCAATCTTTTTTAATCACTTCACTTTTATTTCCAAAGATTGATGTTGTCTTGTGTACTCATCACATATTGTCAATTAAACCACTTGCCCTGAAAAGTAAAATAAAAAGGCTGAGCTAGTGTAGGAATGTACAGTATCTGGAAAAAAAGCATTTTTCTATTGTTGTCAATCTTTATCTGGAGCATAAGTTGTCAGGAAATCATCGCTTAAGACTGATATCAATCAGACCTTATAAATATGCTTTAGAGAAAGAAAAGAAAAAAAAGGGCTTAGCCGAGGTCTTGCAATAATAATTACAGATTAGGCAACTAGGAAATATAATTAATTATTATTAGTTTGATCTACTATGTTATTAGATTAGAAATTTTATAACTAATGTAAATGAACTTGAAATAAAACTCTATGCATCTAGTAGGAACAGTAATTCACAGTGCTATAGTTCATGATAAGAATTCACCAAATAGTGCAGTGCTGTAGATTAAAATATAGCCATCCAGTACAATATATATAAAATAGGAATTCATATAAGCCAAAAAACAAAATTTTACTAAAATTTTGTTTTTTGGCTAATATTATAAAGTTCTATGAATTTCTGTTTTATTTATAATTACTAGTATAGTGTTAGGCAGTATTTAATATATATCCTATCTCTCCCAAAATAAGATCTAACCAAAAAATAAACCCTAGCATGATTTTTGGGGAAGCTTGCAGTATAAGTCCTACTCCAATATAAGCCCTAGTTAATGTCAGCAGTCTGATAGACAGCTTTTGTTTGCCCAATAAAACATATTGTGGATATATTAAATCATAAAGTAAAGAATATACAAATAAACAATATAATTGACAGTAATGCTTTAAATGAATGGTAATATAAATTATATGGTTTTTTTTATATTTTCCCATTGACTATTTTTGACAAAAGTAATCTAACCTATATAAATAATTTGTCTATCACAAGTCAGTATATCGGACAAGTTATAATTTCATTTATATATTTTATTTATATTTAGTACTTAGATTTAATTTTAGGGTTTCAGTTTGGTAACTTTTAAATCTTCAAGATAAAAAAAAAATAGTTTGATTTCTTAAACATTTTTTTTACTCCTGAAAAACTGTTTTGAAATAACAGAAATGATTTTAAAAATCAAAGTTTAGCTTAAGTTAAATAAGATTCTTTTTTTCTTAATAAAAGAGTTTTTGAAAAGAATAGTATTATGTAGGGGTGTGTATGTAAAATACATACACAGTAATTTAAAAATTTAGCTTCTTAAGAACAGAAACTTAAATAAATTAAAATGGTATTACATGATCAGAAAAGATTAATTTTTAAGTAGATGAAAAGAACAATTAGTTTAAAATCTCTAGAGATACGGAATAAAATTCTTTCAGTAAAAATATACACTAATTGTGAGTTCCTGTTTCATTCATTGATTATAACTCTAGAACAATGGTCTTCAACCTTTTCACACCTGTGGACTGGCAAAAATAAGAATAAGATTTCGCGGACCAGCAGAAGTTTACAGATAAATTTTCTTAAAGATGTAACTTGCTTAGCCTTAGATAAGCATAATTGTTATAACTGATCAAAACAGCACACTAGTTATTGTG
Source organism: Epiperipatus broadwayi (assembly GCA_028023455.1). Taxonomy (NCBI): domain Eukaryota; kingdom Metazoa; phylum Onychophora; class Udeonychophora; order Euonychophora; family Peripatidae; genus Epiperipatus; species Epiperipatus broadwayi. The sequence goes on from JAQFVV010012532.1 coordinate 664,649, forward strand.
TATTGTATTGTAATGGTATTGCTTACCTTCACACATGCTGAACACTCTTTCTCGAGTTGCGCAGTAATACTGCTAGAGAAAACAGCACAATAACAATCATTCTCATTAATGTGCTTGCATTTCTACATTTATTATTTCATTGTTAAAACATGCAAGAATAAAATATTATTCACCTGAATGTTGGGAAATATCACAGCTAGTGTAATTACATGACAATGATTATTCAAATGTAATATCTGTATTTAATGTTAAATATACAAGATGCATTTATATATATATGGAGGTTGTCTTTTGATAGGAATAAGGGCAAAATAGAAATCGCGTAATTAAAATCACCGTACAGCCAAAAAAAGTTGCCGTATTTAAATCTGAAAAAATAAAATGAAACATGTAAAAGTCTCACGTTTTCATGTCATTGTAATTTTTTTGTGTGCTGGTGTGTTGAAAGGATCAAAAAATGTAATTAATAGGAAAAGTTTTTTTAAAAAATGGCAAAATAGACATCACGTAATAGAAATAAAGCCAAAAAAAAAAAATCGTCGTATAGTCGCCATCTTTTAAAAAAAAGACAATGAAAGTTGAAAAAGACAAAAGTTTTGATCTTATTTTTTTTTTGGGGGGGGGAGAGTGGGTTGAGAAATACTTTGTCATCACTGAGACAAAAGATAAAGACCAAAGTCATTTTTTGTTTGTTTTTATTTTTAAAAAAAGGTAACATAAATTGGTTTTAAAAATAAAAGTTTTAGTTTTGTAGCAGTATACAAATAAAGCCAAAAAAAGTATCGCCTTATAGACCAAAAAAAAAGTGGGCATATTTTTAAACAAAAAAAAAGAAAGAAACTTTAAAAAGTCAAAAGTTTTGATCTTATTTTAATTGGGGGGGGGGGGGGGAGATTGAGAAATACTTTGTAAAAGTTAGAGACGGAAATTTTTTGGTTGTTTTTCCTTCTAAAATAAGGTGATAAAAATTGATTTCAAAAATAAAAGTTAAAGCCAAAAAAGGTCTTATTTTAATTTTTTTTTGTGGGGGAGTAGGTTGAGAAATACTTTGTCTTCACTGAGACAAAAAATAGACAAAAGTTATTTTTGGTTTATTTTTATTTTTTAAAAAAGGTAATAAAAATTGGTTTTAAAAATAAAAGTTTTAGTATATCAGCGATATACAAATAAAGGCAAAAAAGATATCACCTTATAGGCTAAAAAAAAGTGGCTGTATTTTTAAACAAAAAAAACTGAAAATTGAAAAAGTCAAAAGTTTTGATCTTACTTTATTTTGGGGTGATTGGAGGTGTATTGAGAAATACTTTGTAAAAGTTAGAGACAGAACTTATTTTTTTGGTTTTTATTTTTAAAAAAAAGTAATAAAAAATGATTTCAAAAATAAAAGTTAAAGCCAAAAAAAATTGCCATATAGCCAAAAAAACCCCATTAATAATGAAATATTAAAAGAGAGAGTAGAAAAAATTTAAGAGATAAAAAAAAAGTCACGTTACATTTTATTGTTTTAACAATGCCGACAAGTGACCATGATTGGCTATCAAAAGACAATCGGAGTTTTATAATAAAAAAACTTTTTTCTACCCCCCCCCCATAAACATCTGTGATAAATAGAAAACCAAATTAATTTATGTATGATTGATTAGATTTTATTTTTGTTCTGTTTCTTTTTTTTTAATCAGGTAAAAATGCGATGAAAAAATAAATAAAAATTGTTTATATTAATTAAAAGTTTAAAATCTTATTATTTTGTTATTACAAACTTTCTTGCCAGTCTAGCATGGACTGGCAGAAAACTTCTGTGGCCCAGTGCCGGGTCATGGACCGGTGGTTGAAGATCACTGCTCTAGAAATCCAAAAATAACTTTTTAATAGAAGTAAAATTCTCGGTCCAGGGTGTATCTCAAATAAATGAAATTAATTACCTTATCCATGGGATTTGAAAGAAGAGTCAATCAAAGAAGTAATTGGACAATCAATTGATAAAAGCCAAATGAGAAAAAAAATGTACACTTGCTGTTGGTAGCTTCTGGTGTGCAGATAGACATTTAACCTCACCATATGTACCTTAAGCTTCCAGTGCTACTGAATGTGCCAAAGCAAGTCTAGGGACTTAACAGGCTATGTAGATCTTCATTATTATTTCTGTATACCTTCAGGTATGTACATTTTATATATGTTAATTAATAATGTAAACTTTTATATATAGGTATTAAATACTAAATTTTAACCATATTAATTGTGGTTTTAACCAGGAAAGAAATTTAGATTGCATGATCCAGACATAGTAATTGGCACAGTCCTGATTTTAACCTTCAATCAATTAGTGTTTTAATTTTCTCAATGGTAGGCCCAAGTTTTCTCATATTTTTCAATAATTCACTCCCTAATGAGAATTTTCACAAGCTTTATATTGAAAAATGCATATTTTTCTACATACATTATAATATAAAATTTTAATTTGAAATTTTTTATTTATACATGACAAGAAAATCAAAAATTCAGCAAAGTTAATGGATTTAGTTTCATTTTCTAACTGCCTTGACAATTGGATCTTTTGTAGTCTGACATTTTTCTGACATCACCATTTTTACAACATTGTTTAGAGAAAATAATATGAATAATCAAAAAAGTATTTATTTGTGATTTTATTACAATTCTAGTTAGTTTTAATCCAATAATTTATATAATAATTATAGAAAATCAATATATAATTTATTAGTAATTTATTTTGCATGGAAATACTTCATTTTTAAAAACAAAATGTTATGTCATTAGAACAATGCAAATATACTCTGAAGCTATTTACAAGTTCAGCTTCTACATAATCAGTATAATTGTAATAATGAATATCAAAATATAATTTTGTAATAAATATTGAAAAAATTTAAACTTTTAAAGCCTAATTCATTAGATATAAGAGAAATAAATTCATTCAGATTTCTTTTTTTTAAAAAAAAAAAAACAAAAACAAAAAACAAATAATGAAGATTTTGTTGATTTAAAAAACAAAACAAAATAATCTTTCTAGAAATGATGACATAATAAGCTTTTTGTTTTGATTATAATCTCATTTCTTTAATATTTTTAAAAATAAAATATGAATATTCAGAATTTATATCAGTAGTAAACAAAAATATCTATTAAATGAAGTTAAATTTATTATTTTCTGATAAGTGATAATGCTTTAATCTTAAATTTAATGTTTATAGTAATTGAGATCAAAGTATACCATTAGCTTGCGAGAGGGTTAATGGTTAGATTTATGTGTATTCAATGGTTGGCTAAAATTCAATCATCAATTAGAGAGTTTAACATCAGTGAGGCAAATAATTAGTCCCTATATATCCAGCATTTTAAAAAATATCTCTTCATTAACAGAGTTGAAGAGGATAAGATCAAAACAGCAACATTATTATGCTTTGCTGGTATAGGAGTTATAAAGATAGCAAACGGTGTCTTAGAACCTCAGACTCCTGAAGATTTTTCCTATGATCAAATTAAAAATTGATTATTAAATTATTTTAATCTCCATCTCTCTAGCCAGACTTCATTTCCATGACTGTTATCAGGATAGGGATGAAGGAATAAAATATTACAATATTGCTCTTCATAACCTGGTAAAAATTATGTCTATGGATCTTTCCCCAATGAGGCCCCCCTATATTCATTTATGAGAGGTATTATTAGTGACAGTTTAAGACAACAATCATTGGATGATAGTGGTTTAAATTATAATGAAGTTGTAAAAAGTGGGATAGCTTATGAATTAGTTCTCAAGCAATCTCATAAGTTTGCTGAGCATTAAGAGAAATGATCATGTGCTAACTGACATCTACAAAATCCATAAACCAATTTAAAAAAATATACTAACATCATAATCAATAATTCTAACAGTAAAAATATATTTATTTGTTTTTGTTATGAGAATAATTGCCACAAAGCCAACAACTTTTCTATAAGTATAAATATTGCAAAATTTGTAAAAAAAAAAAAAAAAAAAAGTCACATCAAAATGATGTGTAAAAATAAAAATAATGAACTTGCCAAAGAAAGAAATAGCCATAAGGGTATATTCAATAGACGATGAAATCAATTAGCCAATATAAAAAATACGTCGACCACTGAAGGTGATAAAATAATGTTAAAATTAAAATTGTGTGACCATCCCATTTTTCAGAGGTTGATAGGGGTAGTGGGATATCTCTAATATCAATCCAGGAATGGTTTTCTGTGACTTCAAATTGTACTAAACCCTGTAAATAGAAATAAAAGACCTGAAAGCCTTGTATGTAAATGGAAATGCTATCAAAATTAAAGGTATGGTTAAAACCCTTGTGAACAGAATAAGGAAATGTAATTGAGTTACCTCTATACTTCATTTATGCTCCTATTAACCCATTGATAGGCTAGAACTGGTTCAAAAAATTGGGAATAAAACTCACATTTGTTAAAAAGATTGAAATTGAAAAGAAAACGAGAGACAAATTTCCTAGTTTGTTTTAGGGAAATCTGGTGCAATTAAAATGACTTGTTTCCATAGAGGTACACCCTGAGATGATATCCATAATTTGCAAACCATGTAATGTTCCTTTCACTGAGAAGAGTTGAGAATGAAATTAATGAATTAGTTAAGAGAGGCATATTAGACCCCACAGAAAAATTTAATTGGGTTATGTTGTTACTAAACCCAACAGTCAAATTTGTTTGTGCAGCAACTATCAGGTATCAGTAAACAAAGCTATTAGAAAATGCATGTACCTTGTTCCCAATGCTAGTGACTCTTCAGAAATAAAATTTTTTCCCAAAATTAGATTTAAATGTGGCTTTTCATTGGATACCAGTCACTGATAAAGTCGCTGAATATTAACATTAACCATGCTCATAGTTATTTAAATGCAGCAGGCTTCTATTTGAGATAACTTCTGGCTTCAGCATCTTTCAGTCAAATATTAAAACCCTCCTTAATGTGTTTGAGGGTGTCATTCCATTTTTTGACATTCTTGTTACTGCTATTACAGAAAACAAAGTTAGAATTAATCTACATAAAGGATGCAAAAAAACTCAGTAAATTTGGTGCAAAGCTTAATACTCAAAAATGTATCTGGAAGGCTAAGGAAATCAAGTTTTTAGGCCATATCCTTTCCAAAAATAGCACATCTCCTGCCTAGAAAAGGCTAAAGTTGTAGCATCTGCCCTGAGAACTAATAACATTACACAATTACAAGTTTTTGTGGGACTCATAAACTATTTTGAAATTTTGGAAGGGAAAGCTCATGTTGCCAGAACCTTTTATGATCTTAAAAAGAACCAAGTAGAAAACTGATCAAGAGAAAGCATTTTTGAATACAAAATTAATGTTAACTTCAAATTAATTAGTAGTGCAACACAATAACAATTTGTAAATTACTCTTACTAATAATGCATCTGAATTCAGAGTCAGAGCAATGCTATGTTACCCAGAACAGTCATATAAACAACCCATTGCCTATGCTTTGTGCATCTTGCCAAAAACAGAGAAAAATTATAGTCAGCTGGACAAGAAAGCTCTTGTGATACTATTTGGAATCAAAAAATGTCACCAATACTTGTATGGATTGTAATGGTCAGGATGACCTGATAACTGCATAAATCACCATCAGGATGACTTCACCACCACAACTCATTCCAACATACATACAATTTCATTTTTTTAGGCTCAGTGATTAGAGAGAGGTAGAGACTTTTAAAATTAGACTACAACTATATGACTTACCTGTGGCAAAACAAGACACCCAATGCAATGTATATATAAAATACAAACATTATTAGTATTAAAATTACAAACCAATAAACAAAAGAAATGACTACCACTTAATTAGGTTGCTAGACTCATAAGATAATGGAAACTAAATGAAATAGTGAGTACATATGTCAAAGTTTTAAGGTAAAACCCATATATAAATAAGGAACCTTGGATGATAAACAAACATTTGACCTTTGGGACAGATATCCCCCAAGCAGGTACATAATAATAAATAAAGCACAATAAGTTTAATTATCTCTAGAAAATATGGTTAAATAGATAAATGCATAACTCTCATGATCACGACCAACCAATGCCTAGATACCAGGCTTTAACATACACAAAGAAAAAAGGCAGTACTGGGTTGCTACAGTAATAAATAAATCCAGTGACAAGTAAGACTGGAATATGCTAGCCTCCATGAGGTCATATCCAAATCTCGAAGAATAACCACTACACATCACATGATCACTATTTTTTATGCTAGCACATTACTGTTATTAAAACAGGCAAAACTCTCCATACAGTAGTTCCACTCAGTGCCAACCAGAGTTTATGCAAATCTATTGATTACTCTGGTTGGCACTGAGTGGCACTACTGTATGGAGAATTTTGCCTGTTTTAATTTCTAAGAAATAAATGGATAACTGGTAGGAAGGAATAAGCATCTTACTATAATAATTAATAAATTTTACCAACAGGCAGGAATGATCCATTGCTCAATTCATAATACAAAAATGAAGGACCACTAGGTCTGAATAGAAAGGAATATCCCCACATTTGTGTGGATCATATTCAAAAGGGACCCAATTATTCTATACTCCAAAGCAGGGATATATGCCTGCTGAAGAAAGGCAATCACATAAACATGAAGTTAGCCCCAGCAATGCTAAGTATAAGAAATATTATTTGATCTTAAATTTAAATCTATATATAAAATAAAACATGAACCCTCATGTCATAAGCTTACAATATATAGTTATTATATCGTAAAATATTATAGAGATTACTCCCTGCTTAATTAGAGATCTGCCCCATAGGTCTTATATATAGATGGAAATATCAATATGATAGGTGGCCATAACATTAAATTTGAATTAAAAGTTTTAAATAATAAACTATCGTATCATACAGTATACTGAGATATTTATCAAAATAAAGAATAAAGTTTTAGCTTTCAACTTCAAACATTAAATTTTATTTTAAAAAACTGCAGGTTGTTTTTAAATCACCTGTACACAATGGCTAAATGTCATTTTTTAAAAGAACCGATTTTAAATAGGTAAATTTAAAATTGCAAATAATAAAAAAACTAATTAGAATCAGGAGGTATTTTAAATATCTTGCTTTTATTTAATTTTATTAATTTATTAATTTTAGTAATAAAATTCTAGCATTTAATAAAAAAATATAAACCTTGATAAAAAATCATACAAATATATATATATATATGTTGACAATTGTATTGTTTATAAACAAGACAAAACTCTCCATACAGTAGTGCCAACCAGAGTAATCAATGAATGCCAGAAACTAGTCTGGGGATATTAGATGAGTAGGCATTAGATAGGGATTTTATGCACAAGCCTTCTGGCATTTCATTGATTACTTTGGTTGGCCCAGGGTGGCATTATTGTATGGAGAGTTTTGCCTTCTTTATAAACAATTATGTGCTGCTATAAGAGATGGTAATCATGTGATGCTTAATGTTTTAACAATTTGTATTGTGTTGATTATATTAAATATAGACAATGACTTAAATGATGACAAGAAAATAGTCATAGCAATAAAAAATAAATCAAGTATTGTAATAAATAACTGAATATAAGCAGGAGATTGTAATGATAATAATATTAATATTGCAAATTTATTTTATTATTTATTTTATTTTTTAAAATAAATTGATAAAAAAAATATTTTTAAAAATGCAACAATAGGCACACGCTAGGTTTAAACAATGAAAATAATGCCGGTATAAAAAGGAAAACAATTAAAAATCAGTCTTCTTTATTATTTTGCATTTGACATGAAAAGTCAAGTTTTATTGAAACAATTATTTTAGTAATATTTTTCTGCAAAATGGACATTTTTTAAAGCAGCATCTCAACAAATGTTAATATTTTTCTATTTATTTGCCATTCAAAAAAAGAGTTAAGAAAGCAAATAGGAGATTCTTATTCTAGCTGAATAATTAGATAAGTTAAATTAACTTATAGAAATCTAAAAAAAAGTATTATGATTTTTTTAAGAAACTAAAAAAGAAATTAGAATGATTTATTCAGTTTAAAGTTTATATAGGCAATATTACAAACAGTAAATAACTGTATTCTGTATATAAATACATTTTTATTAAATGCAAACTGCATATATATTTATATAAACCTGTGCATATAGTTAAAATATGATATACTTTGGCAAGAACCATTGATTGTCTTCACGTGGGGCATTTATCCATTATGGCCATGTAAAAATTAATATTTAACTGTCTACAATTTAAGTGCCTGATAAGTTGGATCCACACAAGATGAAAATGTACGTGAGGAGCAACACAAAAACACCCACTGCCAATTTAAATAAGTACAGAATGTGTTATTTAGAATCAATCAGGAGTTCTCAGTATCTATAATAAAAAAAATGCATAAATTTTAAAAACTGTTTATGTAAGAAGGACTCTGAAGGAAGAAATGGTGCCTGATCATATCGATTCATGAAATATTGTAAAATTGTTTTATTTTCTTTTGTATAGATCTGTATTTTTTTATTATCTTAGTCTTATATTTGGGAAGTACTAATGTTAATTCAATATGGAACAGTTCAACATAAGAAAGTGTTTTTGAGAGTAGGGGGGGAGGTTGAAAAGTCGTTTTGTTTTTAATAAAATTTAGGTAATTTTTTCTTGCCAAAATACTTGATTTTCATCTATGAATATGTAATTGAGTGCTCAAACAGAATACTTAAATGTCAAGAGTTTTTCTCTTTTAAAGTCACTAAAATAACCAATGCCACAACATGACATGACCATTTATAGCATATATGTTTTACTAATAGTATTCTTAAGATCTTTATAATGAATAAATGATAAATGCTTTTAAATTAATATTCTTTATTATTTTCTTTTCTATCATATCATGTGTTGTCTTATTATATATATATATTTTTATATGATATATAGATACGCAAGATAATTATTTTAGATTAATCAATTGCCACACTTAAAACTGCATACTGCATCTGGAATTACATTTAAATTTTTAATTTAGTTAGCAATCTCACTTTTAATTAATATTTTTTTCATTATTTTGGATATATAGATGTCTATATTATGGGTGTTTATCATGGGGAATAAGGGTAAATAGTTTTAAATTGTTTAATTAACAAAATGATAGATATTCATCATAGACATAAGAGCTGTAAGTACAGAGGGATATATCCAAATAATTTATTTGCACTTGTAAATGTTTTTTTTTAAATGTTCTTTTCTACAGTGATTGATAATTTGTTATATGTTTTGAATATATATATATATATATTGTGCCCTTGTCTGTAGGTCATAATAAGGTAGAATGGTCAATTACTAAAAAATTTTAAATTTTAAGTTATGTTTGTATGATATATAAATAATAATAGGATAATTAGATTTTATAGTACAATTTAAAGCTGAAAATACCTGGTATATAAAAATGTAAAGGATTATTTAAAGGAAAACAGTTAAATAAAGCTTAATGATATCCTTGCTTATGGTTGTAAAAGCTGGCCATATAAAATAATACAGCTATAAATAGTTAAAAATATATTAATAATTTGAGTATAATATTTTAAAACTAATAAATTAAATAAATACTATATGTAGTGTTATAATTATGTTTAATATTCAAATTTAATCTAATATTTTAAGATAAACTTTGGGATGGTGAGAATTATATCTAGTTCTACAAGTTTAAATTATTTTCCAAATTTTTTATAAAATATATCAGTTTTGGTAATTTAGACCGAGACGTAAATAAAAAATCATTAGATAAAGTTAGTAAACATGTGACTGTATATTATATACCTTCACACACACACTTGTTAGAATAATAAAAAAGTTTGTGAATTATGAAACTAAATATAATTGCTATCGATCCTTAAGGTAAAAGTTTAAATGTTAAATATTATTTTAATAATTGTTTTAAAGTTTAAATAATTTTGATAAAATTATAATTGAATTTAAAAATACCAGTCTAAATAATATTTAAGACATGACGTCATCAATTCTTTATTTTAAACGTCTAGTCTGTTATAAAACTAAAATGTGTAAATTTGTTCGCGCTAAAATAAAGTCATTAACCAATCAACGGAGGTAATTTAGCAGACAAAATATAAGAATTAGACGAAGCGGGAGGAGAAGTAATGTGTAAGTGAAAGAGAAAGTAACATATTTTTTTAGCTGATAACACCGTAGCTAGAAAAGTGATATAAATTTAAAATTTTGTATTTATTTTAAAAGTTCTTTTGTAACATATAATATTTTGACTGCCTCTATATGGATTGCTAATTTTAAAAGTTATCTTACCAGGATATTTTATTCGAGTTTAACCAAAACCCTACAGTAAAATGGAAGTACAAGAAAAAATACCTAAAAATATTGCTAAAGGAAAAATATTTGGAAAGTGCCTTAATACAGCTTTATTTATGCTCAACCAGAAACTTGTTATTATAACTCAGAGAAATATAATTGGGACGCTATGCGAAAACTTAAAAGAGAAGTTATTTGCCGTCAAGAAAAAATTATGACGCACAAATTTATAAGGCTACTTTAAAGTTATTTTATTCTTCTCTATGGAAAAATTTAATATGCGGTTTTTATTATAAAGAAAAATTATGTAAAAGTATAATGAAGAAAGAGTGTTTATCTTTTAAAGGAAACATTATTAAAAATGTAGTAGCAGAATTTTAAATAAAGAAAAAAAGTAATAGAATGATATGAAAGTGCTATTATGCGTCTTATGGAAAAGAACGAAAAAATTTATCTAAGAAGAATTAAAATATTGCAAAGTATTCAATGGAGGAAATGCTTGATTGGTAAAAATTATAAAATTAAATTACTTAGTGAAAATGGATCCATGGAAAACAGAAAATTTACTGAATATATGAATAAAAGTACCTAGAAGATGCATCGGAAAAGTCGCGCGGGAAATATTAGCAGACAATACTAGAAGAGAATATGGAGACGTTTTTCTTTACAGGATTAATTGATATCAAGAATTAATAATAGTATTAAATATTTTAAAACCAAGGATTGTCGTCTATGAAGATTTATTAAACAGAGTAGTAATTGTTTTACCTTAAAATAGAACATTAAGTGACTGAAGAAATAAAATAATATTTTTTTTTTTAGCTTTAATATGAACGGTTCAAGAAAGTTTGATGAAGAAGTACCGTAAATATAGTTTAAATATTTTTTACTAATTTATTTTAAAATATAAAATGCTATGTGAGATTAGGGAAACATATAAACATAATTTTAGTAATATTAAAAAATTAAATATAATAACTTAATAGAATGATAGAAATATTGTTTTAAAAATAAAGTGTATGTATGGAAGTCTTATATCTACAAGAATCAATGGGATGGTGAAGCCTACAGAACGCGATCGAGAAGATAAAGATCGATTGGTAATTTTGATATTTATTTATAATGCATAGTGTATTTTTTTTTTTAGATCATCTATTGATTAAGAATGATGTGTGAAAGTTTAAATTATATGTACACATTTTATACAACATTTTAAAACATATTATGAGATAGGAGTAATTCTGAATATGCATGCAATAAGTTATTTAAAGTATATTAATGATATAATTCGACAGAACAATTGTGTGATTCTTTTGAACTTTCATGTTGTAAAGTATTCAGATATTTTAAAATAGTTTGTATATGATAAAATATACGAGGAAAGTAGTAAAAAGATTTTCTTAAAGAACAGCGGAATAGTTTTGAAATAAATGAATTTTATTATTGTTAGAAATGCAGATAGGTATTTGTCGATGTACTGTATAGAAAAATCTTGAGAAATAAGATCGGATAGTGACTTGGTAGTACTAGTGGAGAGGAAACCAAGATGATGCTTTTTGTTAAGAAATAAGAAAAATAAAGTATTTGGATCATAGTTAGTTTGTGTGATTTCAGTATAGTTAACTAAACCCTATGACTGAACACATATAGTTTGGGCAGTGTTTTTGCATATCTTTAAACTTGATGTTATAATAAAGCTGAAGAAATAGCTTTAGCATCGCTCCTATAATAGAGGTTGGTAGACAGGTAAAGGTCACTCCTCTATAGTGTCTTTTAATTCACTGTGCCATTATTGTCAAGGTTTATGACGAGTAATATTCTAGTTATATTTTGATCCTATGCATCTATCTTCGCTATCCTTATTTCGTGAATCTGCATCGTCAGAAAGATATTTTCAAAGAAATAAGGAATAAAATAGAATTGAAGATATGTTATCGTTTATGTAAGAATAGTTTATTTACTGGAATGTATAGAATTGTGTAATTTTAAAAGTGAAAGTCCAAAATATCATAAAGAGAGAAAGAATCATATAATACAGTTTAAAATTAATTTGGAAATGAATATAAGATTTTTAAAAAAGAGAAATCTAAACAAAGTTTTTTTTTAAAGTGATAATAAAATTTGACTGTTTTAAATAATATTTTAGAGAATAAGTATTGCATATTTATTAAGAAAATAATTCAATAATGTGTAATAAACATATATTTGTGCATGGTATGCTAATAGTTGTAATTATATCATCCGAAGTAAGGCTTGAATGAATATATTGGGATTGACAAACATCGGATAATGAACAATAAAACTTAATACCGAATGTAGAAGAATGTTTTGAATTTGTAGGATTCCATACCACCAATATAAAACTAGAATTTTATTGTTTTGTATAATGTTTACTAAGAATGTAATTTTGTAAAAATATAATTTTAATAATAGTAGGGATACAAAGTGTTAATGATAATTATATAAGAAATACATTTTGTAACAAGCTAACCATAATAAGAAATCCAATAATAATAATACTGTATTTTCTTAAGCATTTAAAAGATAAGAGTTAACTAGGAAAAATAAATAGAAGTTTGATTTTCATTTTTATAAACTAGTAAAATAAATTGGAGATAGGAGAGTAAGGATATCCAATGTACATAATGTAAAATATTGTTATTTATTGATGTTATTGATAAACTTTGTTGTAAATTTATTTTAAAGTTTTGTGTCTTCGTTGTTATTTCTCCACATGGATGCATGATATCACGATACATTTATAATTAAAACAGACATATAGTTTTTGCACAAAAAGGTAAACATAAAAGTGTTATAATAATTTTGAGAATTTATTGGTATGTTAAAATTAAAAGATCATAATTTTATATTATTTCTTGGTCATAAGTCGGTTGCCACAATATTACATTAAATTATATGCTAATGTTGCCACACGTATTCTGTTGTCAGATTATTAAAATACTACCACGTACGTATTTATTTATTTCATTTAGGAAGAAATAAGATTATATTATACTATTTTTGTTATTATTATTATTTATTATTGTTAGTTGCTGCGTAGTGAATTATGACATAAAATTCCCTTTTCATAGTTTACTACCGTAATTTTAAATCAGTTAGAATACAATTTATGAACCTGAGATTTTATTTTATTTTATTTAATTGAGCTAGATTCTTATTACAAAGAATATTAAGACATGATTATTATTTTAATCGTAGTGAATAGAGCTTAGAAAGTCGTAAGAATACTATAAGTTAGTTATTTGGTATAGTAAAAGGGAGTATAGTGTTCTTATGCCATTGAGATAGTATCGTGTGGATAATATCTCAATGTAGTCTATCTCGTTCCCCGTATCGTCACTCCATGTCTCATGAAAATAGTAAATATTTGTTAATTCATTTTAAAAATATAACCGTATTTGTATTTTAAAAATTAGAGCTAGTAATCATTTTTTAATTAATGCTAGATATTTCATTTATTTAGTTGTTAACTGAGCTAGAACCCGGAATTTAAGCAATATATAAATTTTGGAGGACGAGCGGTGGGGGAGGTTAGAATATATATATATTATGAAGTTTTGCTAATTGACAAGGTCTCTGTAGTTTTGTTGATACAGCATTTACATTCAATCCGGCATTTACATTCAATCCTATAACCAATATTTTACACATCACATATACATGATTATTGTTAAACAATTTATTAATATTGATCTCATATAGTAGACATGAAATGAGTAATATTTGTATTTAATATAGGTAAAACTTTCCCTACAGTAGTACCACTCAGTGCAAGCCAGAGTAATCAATGAGTGCCAGAAGGCTTGTGCATAAAATCCCTATCTAGAACCTACTAGAAAATATTATTGTGTTTTTAATTTTATTCTCATAGTTTTATAGTTAAGTAGAGATAAAAGGTGGCTGATGGAGGGCTGCATTAAATCCTAAGATCTGGATGCAGTGCTCTCAGATCCAAGGCTCCTCACTGACACAAGCTAGAAACTAATCTGGGAATATTGGCTGAAAAACACTAGATAGGTATTTTATGCACAAGCCTTCTGGTATTCATTGATTACTCTGGCTTGCAGTGAGTGGCACTACTGTATGGAGAGTTTTGCCTGTTTTAATAATAGTTATAAGCAAGCACAAGAAATGGTGATCACATAATGTTTAGTCGTTTAATACCAATCCTGGTTAATAGGATAGTGATGGCTATGGTTACTAAAGAACCCAAAACCCCAAAATGTATGGGTACTAAACTGAGTTCAGACCTATATGACTATATAAGCTAATGGGCTTGGATTAAAAATATTATTGTGTTTTCAATTTTATTCTCATAGATTTGTTGTTAAGTAAAGATAAAAGGTGACTGCTGGAGGATTGCATTAGACCCTAAGATCTAGGTGCCATTCAGATCCAAGGCTTCTCACTGACAAGAGCCACATGCTAGAAACTAGTCTGGAGATATTGGATGAGTAGGCACTAGGTAGGGAATTTTATGCACAAACCTTCTGGGATCCATTGATTACTTTGGCTTACATTGAGTGGCACTACTGTAAGAAGAGTTTTTCCAGTTTAATAAGAGTTATGAGCAAGCATAAGAAGTGGTGATCTTTTGATGTTTAGTGTTTTAATATTTGTATTATTAGAATTTTATATAGAAGAAAAAATCTGATTAGACTGAGGTACAAGTCTGTTATTTATATCTACCAAACATAATAGTTGGTAGGTGGCTCATCCAATCATGTTAAGATATATTGAACTGGGTGTGAGAATATCGAATAAAAAATATATATATAAATTTTTGTTTATTATTTAATAAAATAACTAGAATAAAACTTACTCTTTATTAAGAAATACGATTGTGATAAAAAAAATTGTAAAACAAATTGTTGACTTCTCTTTATAGAAAAATGACAAATATTATAAAATTATTTATTATAAATTCGATCTATTCCAGATGCAATTTAAGTATTGCATTACCCCTGTCCCTTAGACCAAAAAGAATAATACCCAGAGGGTACCCATGACAAGACTGAAGCTATATAAAATATATAGCCACAACCACCTTTCCAGGCCACAGATCTTCTCAACTGTTGAATTCAACCCCTGTCATTCAAAGCACTTATTTGTTTTGAAGTAAACTTCAGTCGCCCATTAACTACAAGTAGTAATTAACATGCTCTGCATGATGGCAAACTAATTCAGTGCCTAAGAAATTACAACTAGCTCAATGGAAACAAATGAAATAAACTATGTCTAAATTCTTTGCTCAATTGTTCCTAGTGGTATAATTAAAGTGGTGCCTGACAAATGCCAAATTTCCAAGAATAATTTTATTTTATAATACATTAAACCAATTTTTAGATTCATTTATCATTCCTTGATACCTAACATATTAGGCACACATATTGCAAATAAACATAAAGCATTAAAATAAGTACAAAACATTGAAACACGCACATATATTTTACCTTAATCTATTTGTATGTTTAAAAAAGTTCTATCAATATCTGTTCATTACACTAAACCTGAACATAAATAGTTCATTTTATGTTGGTTATAGAGTTCATTTTTAGTTGACTCTGGAGATAGTTAAAGATTGCAATGGCTGCTTATAGATTAATATAGAAAATCAGGAATGCTATTACCTATAGGATTTTAAACGTTATGGATTCTTGCTCTTTGCTGCTACAATTGTGGTTTACCAACTGGTTGGATTTTAGGCTTCTGATGTGGTCCTGATGATTGCAGTTCTGGGATACTTCTATTTTAGTTTAGTTAGACATTCTTGGTGCTTCAAATTATTAGATGGGCATGGCTTCTATTGGAAAGACTGCTGATGTTCTTGCAGATGAAAGCTGGAGCATGGTTGTATGCTCTGACTTCTGCATAGCATGGCATGGTATTCATTGAAAAATAAGTCTAATCGGTGATCGAATCTAGATACGTGAATGACTGAATGATGAAATTTGCAGTCCTATGTAGGGGATGCTATCTTGTTATTTTTTAATTAATTTTAAATCCGCTAATTATTTTCATTGTTCAAAATCTGCCCCCTGCTTATGCTGATCAAATTTTGGATAAGATGCATTTTAATTAGTCCTGTTGTTTATGGATTATAATTTATTAATTAGTAGCCATTGCTAATCCCATTCCTATGCTGCTAATCTATTATGCAATCTTTGAGGGAATTTTTTTAAAATTCAATTATGAGCATTATATTTAACTTTCATATTTTATTTACACCCATACATTTATTTTTTTTATATTTAAAATCAATTTCTATTCATGCATTCCTTATTCTTAAAACAAATGAAAAGAGAGATTTTTTAGTTCTTAGATTTCTTTTTTTTTAATAGTTTTAATTTTTCTCAGTTAAATTACCCCTGGGCTAACTGCATTTTCTTTCACTGCAATTCTTTAACTTTCCAAATACTACTTTCCTTAACTTATTTGAAAGTTTAATTTTTGCTAAGTTAAGTTTTTTCCCCCCTCTAATTACTCTTTAAACTTTCTGAATTATATTTCTTTCTTAAACTTTTATAATTAATTCTTTCGAACAAGTTTTTTTATTTTAATCATTTCTTGATAAAATCTGCAGTTATTTTATTATTCATTAATTAATTTTAAAACTTTTGCATTATCTACGAGGATTTTATTTTAATAATTTTAGATGAAATTATCACAACATGTAGTGCTTGACTAGCGATACATTACACTGCTCCCCCAACAAGAGTAAAGTGTGTTATTTTAACCCTTTTATCTCTGATAACTTCCTCAACAATTTTGAACTATTTACATTAATTTTTTTTAAGTTTCTTTCTTTACATCTGGAACTATATATGCTGAGAGCAATCTTCTTTGATTATACTTTTCTTCTTTCCAGGATGACAACATTTCTTAAAATGATCTTGTACTGAATAATGAGCACAAGGACAACACTCCTTTCTGGTGAGACAGGGATTTTGAGATGATGCAGAATTTGCTGCCTTATATCAACTTACATGCATGTGAACCTAAGCTTCATATGCCGGCTTTTACTACTAGACATTCGGAAAAGAAAAGATCACTGTGAATGGCAGGATTCCTTGCGTGACCAATTCGGCTTATGCTTTGGAAATAATATATGAAATATGGGGACTCTCCCCCAAAGAAGTGATCTGTGGCTTACTCTGATTGTTCCCAGTGTGCATATATTTAAAGAGAATGGGGACTCTCCACTAAGAACTGACCTGTGGCTTACCCTAGTTGTTCCCAGTGCACATATTTAAAGAATATTGGATGGGCTTAGAACTTTCTGAGTAAATCCTCACCCTAAGAACATTTTGTCCCTGATAGTCTGTTATGGGTACTACTTTTACCCAGCCTACAGTCTTACACCCTTTACTCTCCTCTAAACCTTACTTCTTTGCTTCCTACCCTCATTTCTTTTAATTACAATCCCTTCAACCTTCCTGATTTACATTTAGATTTATAAATATTATTTTAAACAATTTATTTAACTTTCTTTTATTAACCTGCATGTATTAAAAAAGCAATTTTATTTTATTATGCTACTTCCTTTATTATTTTTCTACAGATATTTTTATTTATTTATTTAACTTTTTTTATTATATGTATTTCCATTATTTTATTCACTCACTTATTCCTACTAACATTACTTTAAACCATTAATTTGACCCATTTATTTACAAACATTTTCTTTATTAATATGTGTGTTCCAGCAAAAAAAATTTTTATCCAGTGATGCCTCCATTAGTATTATTTTTTGAAAACGTTTCATTATTTTTTTTAAATTTATTATTTTAGTTTTAAATACAGAATTTTCTGATATTCAGGTTTTTTACCCACATTAAAATAATTATATTCAATTCATTATCCATTTCCATTCCTTTGTTTCTGTTCTTTACTTTAACATTCTATCCATTTACTAACCCCTAAAATCAGTCAGGCGGTTCTTTCTTTCTACCTACTAACTCTCTAATATAAATTAATTTTCCCCTTTTGTCTATTCCTCACTTATAATTTGTTTCCTTGTCTCTTTCCCATTCTGTTTTATTTTCTGCCTCATAAATCAAAAAACCTTTATGCTTAACAAAACTCCACCCTTCTTCAAACTGCCCTACTTTATTTTTGATCATATCAACCCTAGAAAACAAAAAGTATTTCTTTTCTACTGACCTTTTGAGTGTGTCGAATAAGATTATACTGTATATGGCTTCTATTTCTGCTTTAAAATCATATTGCCTAATCAATTTATCTTTCATTTCTTAATCTGCATTTTGTAACTTTTCTGCTCCACTATCTATCTGCATCCACTCTCTACCCATCTCTATTTCTACCTTTGCTTGTTCTAATGCTATCTTATTCTATCTCATGTCTCAGTTCTTTCATATCTTCTGCTATCATCCTTTACTGGTTTTCTTCATTCAGCTCTTTCTCTATGGCTTCTATGGTTCCTCTTTACATTCCCCGTTATTTCACCCTTCATTGTCTTCATTTCCCTAATCATTTCTACTTTGATCTCACTAATTTCTTCCTTCATTACAGCTTTGAACTCTGCCAGCATTTCTTTCATCTTGGCTTTTATCATACTCAGTCTCTGATATCACTTCCTTTCCTTTTTCCACTATTTGCAGATTAAAAAAAATATTGGGCTTTCTTCTGGCTCCATTTCTTTATCCATTATTACACTGTACCTTTTTTTATAACCACAAATAAAATTTAGCACAATGTCTATTTATATCTCTGCATTCAACAAATCATGAAATATTATTAGTTTATTTATTCTCTTAAAATGGAACATACAACTGACTCCAAGCCCCTGTTCTTTTTTTCTCTACCTGTCCTCAATGCCCTAAATCTGCCCAAAATATCTGTCTTTCTCTCTTTTCATTTAAAAGAAAAAAATTGTTTCAGTCAATTCTTTGATTTAAATCATACCACTTTCTTAATTACAATCATGCAATTTAGCGTTTCTTAAAATTTTTATTCTATAATTCTATTTGACGTATGATTAATTTCTGTCATATGTGACAGTTGTGCCCCACATTGGATGCCAAATGTACTGGGTTTGAGAAGATCGGATAAAAAATATATAGAAAAATTTTGTTTACTCTTTAATAAAATAACTAGAATAAAACTTACTCTTTAATAAGAAATATCATTGTGATAAACAAAATTGTAAAACAAATTGTTGACTTCTCTTTATAGAAAAATGACAATATTATAAAATTATTTATTATAAATTCGATCTACTCCAGCTGCAATTTAAAAATTGCATCACACTGGTCCCTTAGCCAGAGAAGCATAATACCTAGAAAGTACCTATGGCCAGGCTGAAGCTATATAAAATATATAACCACAACCACCTTTCCAGGCCACAGATCTTCTTGACTGCTGAATTCAACCTGTCATTCAAAGCACTTAATTGTTTTAAAGTAAACTTCAGTTACCAGTTAACTACAAGGGCGCAAACTAATTCAGTGCCTAAGAAATCCCAACTAGCTCAATGGAAATAAACGGAATAAACTATGTCTAACTTCTTTGCTCATTTGATCTTAGTGGTATAATTAAAGAATTGCCTGACAAATGCTAAATTTCCAAGAATAATTTATTTTATAATACTTTAAACCAATTTATAAATGCATTCATCATTCCTTCTCTAAATAAAATAATAATACATAACATATCAGGCACACATATTGCAAATAAATATAAAGCATTAAAATAAGTACAAAGCATTGAAACACACACAAATATCTTACCTTAAGCTATTTCTTTGTTTAATAAAGTTCTATCAATATCTGTTCATTACACTAAATAGTTCATTTTATGCTGGTTATAGAGTTCCTTTTTAGTTGACTCTGGAGATATTTAAAGATTGCAATGGCTACTTATAGATTAATATAGAAAATCAGGAATGGGAAAAAGAAAATGCTATTACCTATGGGATTTTAAACATTGTGGCTTTTTGATCTTTGCTATTGCATGTGTGGTTTACCAACCAGTTGGATTTTAGGCTTCTAGTGTGGTCCTGATGATTGCAGTTCCAAGATACTTCCATTTCAGGCACTTAGACATTCTTGGCAGCTTCAAATTATTAGATGGGCATGGCTTTTATCAGACAGATTGCTGATGTTCTTGTGAAGGCTGGAGTGTTGTCACATGCTCCGACTTATGCTTAGCATGGCATGGTATTCATTAAAAATAAGACTAATAGGTGATTGAATCTAGATACATAAATGACTGAATTTGCAGTCATATTTAGGCGATGCCATCTTATCTTTTAATTAATTTTAAATCCACTAATTATCTGTCCACTGCTTATATTGATCAAATTTTGGATAAGATGCATTTTAATTAGTCCTATTGTTTATGGATTATAATTTATTAATTAGCAGCCATTGTTAATCCCATGCCTATGCTGCTAATCTATTATGCAATCTTTGAGGGAATTTTTTTAAAATCAAGTATGCTTTCATTTATATTAATATTTAACTTTCATATTTTATTTACACCCATACATTTTCTTTATATTTAAAATCAATCTCTATTCATGCATCCCTTATTTTTAAAACAAATGAAAGAGAGATTTTTAGATATCTTTTTTTTTTAAAGGTTTAATTTTTCTCAGTTAAAATATCCCTGGGCTAACTGCATTTTCTTTCACCGCAACTCTTTAACTTTGCAAATACCATTTTCTTATTTTATTCGAAAGTTTAATTTTTGCTAAGTTAAGTTATCTCCCCCTCTAATTACTCTTTAAACTTTTTGAATTATATTTCTTCTTAAACTTTTATAATTAATTCTTTTGAACAAAATTTTTTTACTTTAATCATTTCTTGATAAAATCTGCAGTGATTTTATTATTCATTAATTAATTTTAAAACTTTTGCGTTATGTATGAGGATTTTTTATTTTAATAATTTTAGACAAAATTATCACATCATGTAGTGCTTGACTAGCAGTACAATATATATATAAAGTCAGATAAAATATTCTGGAATAAATTCTACAATATGTATTGGCATATTGAATATTGTAGAATTTATTCGAGAATATATTGATTATATATATATATTGAAGCTGTGCATATATATATATAAATATGTATATGCTGGCTTCACCATTCACTGTGGACTAACTAAGATCCTAAGTCCAACCACAGTGAATGTATGTTTCTTTTTCAAACTAAATTTATCGTTTTCGCAAATAGTTGCCTAAATTAAAGAAGGAATTGTGTTAAAGAGAAAAGATTTAATAAAATAAAATATAGAAAGTTAAAATTATATTTGCAACTATTTTTAAAATATATTTGGTAGAATTCAATAAGATAAAAATTTTCTTAATTAAATAGAATCCATTAAGAAAGGGAATTAATTAATAAAACATTTTCTGAATTAGATAAAAAAATAGATAACAGGAAAAATTTGAAACATCGGGCATGATTCGCTACTAATTAGCAGATTAAAAACATAATGGAAAAAAGGGTATAAATAAAGAACTTTTCTTTTGTTCTTGGTCTTATGCTTGCGGGTAACCAGTGTTGAAGGTCAGAGAGAAAATCTTAAGAATTTTGTTGGAAGAAATTTTGTTGAAAAATTAGACAATATAGCGAACTCTTGCTTGCTGTACTTACTTCAAGCTGCACTCTATTTTTTCGGCATATAAATAAAATCCAGAAATGTGTTGCTCTGCAAAAATGCGGGAGTAACCTCTTTGCCTTCGCTCTCCTGAGGCCAGAGTTCAAATCATGTAGGCCAGCCAGAGAACTAAAGTGTCTGCCCTGTATCCGTAAAAATCTGCCCTCAAAAACATGGAAAAAATTTGAAAAACTGGGAAGACCTGCAGGAAACATCTAATGAACTTATTTTTGACCCACCCATCTAGTTACCAGTAATGTTCCCATAAATTATTAAAATATCTTTGTAATTTGCAAATTCAATCTATATTTATGCTTTTCTATATATATATTTTTTTAATCTATGTATTCGAGTCTTGTGAAATTATATTTCATTAATTGCTTTCTTTTTTTTAAAATACTTTAATGGGTGGTAGGGTTATTACATACAATGGAGGCAATAATTCTTATTAATTTAATTGAAAAATGCTTCGTTTAACTTTCCACCATTATACTCCCGTAATTAAGTTATTTATTTTATATAAATATTTACTTAGAAAGAAAAGGAAGCAAATCATAGAAAGTGCAAAACTCTATTTTAAAATCAAAATTTAAATTGCTAGACATTCTATTATAAAACTTTCCAAACTTTAACTTAGTTTTTTTTATATATATATAAAAGAAAGTGCCTGTATATTTTAGTCAATGAAGGGTTACAAATTTAAAGTTATATTTTAAAGAGCGTGAAATAAAACATTCGCATTTATATTTTAGTACTAAGAGAGAATACATTTTGACAATATGTATTAAAAATTATTAAATAGCATTGACTCTGTGGTGTGTCGGTTAAACTTCAACTAAATCAATAAAATATCTGCTCTCTTGTTTTAGTGATCTGAATTTTATAAAAGGGAAGTTACTATTTTTCTGTGGATTTTCAGTGATAGTTGAGCTTTCTTAATATATATATTTTGCAGAGGGTTTCTTTTTAAATTTAAAGGTCGTTGACCATATTTATATGGCATCGTGCCTCGGGTGATCTACTGGGCCGCTCAGCATATATATTACAGTGCTTCTTTGGCCAAGTTTGCTTAGGTTAACATACCTACATTCGGATCTTCTGAAAATAAATAAATTGTTCTGGATCTCATGTCGATTTCAGTCCCTTCAATGTATGTAACTGGACATAAGCAACAAAAACTCCGATGCTGAATCCGGGTCACGCGTTTAGCGAACGGATTCCATTTTTCTCTCTAACCTAGTTTAGAGACGGAGAGCTATCCGGTCTTGTGTTAACCTCTTGGTAACTGTTATGTCTCGAGCCTCACAGCCCACTATATGCTATCGCCTTTGTGCATGGTCTTGTATATTTATATTTATTGGGAAATCTTTCTCAAAATCTCATAGAAATGTTTCAATTATGGCTGGAAATTCCTGCTGGGGTCACTTTATTATTCTTCTTAAATCATAAGTAGGGCTGTGATTTAAACCTGTCCAAAATGTTTAGTTGAGTTTGACCACCTATTTATTTCTGTTCTCTAACCACAGAGTTAATGAATCATGTCTCTCTCTCTTGATTTCTTTATGTAACACTTCCATTGGCTGGAATATTTTAAAGATGATATTATAATGTAAAATTTTGTCTGTTCTTATCATTACGATCAATGGATCTTTCGTATATGTCTATCTGATTGCAGTGAAAATAGCCTGCATTCTATTAATAAAGCATTGTATGAATTCTTTTAATGTAAATAATAAAAGTTTCAGTTATCTTTCATTCACTATAAATAAAACCATTTAGTATTGTTTCCTTTTATGACATACATACATACATACATCTGATCATTATATGTGTAAAAATTCCTTTTCGTGGTCTCTTCTCTCCCTGATCACCGGGCATACACTAAGATTAAATTCTAGTGAGGTTTGGGGAGTAAGTCACTTAGTAGCAATCTAGAGGAGTAGGTGAGGTTCGAACCCCCTCTATCTGCATCTCTAGGTTAGGTTAAAGCAGCTCTACTTTTCTTACCATTACAATATATAATGAACTATTTTTCCCAATTGTATATCAAGTTGTAATTACTTTTAATTAATATCAATACTGGTTTACCAGTTATTTAAGGTTAACATTTTTTAATATTAGTAATACAAATGTTCAGGCATTTATTCTGAATAGGTAATCATATATTTTTTGTCTAAACATTTTTAATTCATGCTTAGCATGCTTTTGATATATTATATATCATATTCATAGATCGTTTCACAACATAATTAAATTATGACCTTCAAATGAACAAGTGGAAAAAGTATGTAAAAAAACCATTTACATTTTCTCTTTATGTTTTAAACCCTTGTTTAACTACAATTCATTAGAATGATGTTCGCACAATTATTCCCATCAAAAACAACTTATATTATGAATACCAGTATCAACATAAGATCATTAACATGCTGCTTTAATTAAATAAATAATATAACATTTGTAATTAATATTTCCATTAGTCGCTTATTTAAAGGCACTTATAAAATTATTAACTAGTGTAGAGTTATGAAAAGAAGCTGTTAAGATTTTTTTTTTTTTTTAAAAAAGTAGATTTATTAACACCATATCAAAAAAAAAGTATTTATTGTTGAACTCATTTTTGTTCCCCTCCACAATGTGTATATAAATAGTTAACTAACAATAACAAAAAAATGTTTTCGTTAAAGATAAAATAAAGAGAATGTTATATGAGTGCATTAAAAATATATTAACTAAGTACTTTATGACAGAAAAATATATTTTGACATTTTAGTGAAATGTTCAAGATTAAGTTCAGCAGTACTATAAAACTCCTTTTTCTAGTAATTATTTATTATTAGGACAAATATAAATCTGGTACAGATTGGATACCTTATTTTCCTTGCCAATTTGTTTTATGATGTTTAATCTTATGCAGTATTTCTCTTTGTTTTTCATTTTCTTGTTAATCCACTACAGTTGGATTGGCTGAGTATGATTTTGTAAATAAATTTTCTGTCTGTGGTACAACAACAGTAGCAAACTAGTGGGAAGCTTATCAGAGATCCATTTTCAACAACAGAGGTAGGTTTAGTGATGACAGACATATTATGCCTTTAGCCTGCCATTAGCAATATTTTATTGCTATTTTTGAAAAGCTTCCATAGTATTAGATCACTCAGATATAAGCCTTCTCGGGGTTTGATATCAACCATTCAGGTTATTTCAGCTTAAACACTAATAGTGACTCTAGGCCTTAAACATCTCAAGGCTGGCTAACTTCTTTATGGTCAACAAATGAATCAATTAACAAATGAATTTAATGCAACTGACCCAGCTATATATATATATACCACTCTAATCAGACTCCAGTTTTTCAATAAGCACTATTTCTTTTTTATTTTTAGATTTATCTTCTGCATGGGATAATTGTTCACAACTATCCACATTACATGTTTCAAATTTTACCATTGTTGCCTAGCCACAACATCCATTCTTAAATTTTTATTACAATATCAAAATATTAATTTTGACAAGTAAAAAATAAAAAATAATTTTTATAATTTAAGTTTAGTGTGCATTTTAGAAGCTTTATAAACATATCTGCTACCAAATTGCATCCTTTACATTTAGAATTCCTTTATGTTTATATTATTTTAATAATTACCTTTTTATCTTTTGATTAAACTTTTAATCAACTTTGGGGCAAAAAAAAAAAACAAAAGTTAACAAATAGTTAAGAAGACTAATTTCCATTTATTAGTACAACTTTGTTGTAACATACTCTATTCATATAAATAGACTATATATCACTGAATGGTATAATGCTCCCTCCTGAGGAATAAAATACTTGACATACTATTCAATGACACTTTCATCATTTAATGACTGATTTTATTTCTTCTTGTCACACTTAGACACTTTTCTTGACCTTACAAGCTGGGTTTTATTACAATTATTTTTTAATGAGAAAGAGAAATGCAGGTGATATCTTCAACTTTAACAACATCCAGTTCCTTAATGTGATTCATGTTAACATATCTAGCACACTCCATCTAAATAAATTTCCGGACTATGATTAAGTGGCATGTTGCTGATCATGCTCTCCTATGAATACTAACTAGGGTCTCTGTGGGTTAGTAAAGCATGAATTTTTCCAGAAAATATTCAATTGGCATGACTAGGAATTATTTTTCCGTTAACAAACTTAGTGAGCCCAGAAATTTTCTACTGATGCTGCCCATAAAACATAGAAGTAAGCCATTTCCTTTGCTTTTAAAATTATTTACTTTATGGATTTTGGGGTGATAAGGATAACACAACAGTGACCTAGTGCTATACAACAATTCATAATAAAGAGACAAGCTAGACATGCATGCCAACCACACACATCTAAGCGACTAAAGTTATCATGATCATTCCTACCTTACATTCTCCCTACCATTTTGTCAATATCAATTTTAAATTTACCAGAGTTATCATGGGACAGATCCATGATCATTAACCTATTAGATCACCTTTATCAACTAAACTAATATCTTCTTTGGTAGTTCATTGATAGCTCAGGTGACGGGGATCAACTGGTTCCTTTGTTTGCCGCATCATTCTCTACCTCTAATATCCAGTCCTTTTTCTGGAGATCTGCCTTTATTTTGAGGGCTTTTACAAAGTGATGGAGAACATTGATTATTACTATTATATAGGTTATCACTGATACTGCAGTCATTTTCAGTCCAAAACATAATCCTAGTTTTTTCAGGATTACCTGTTGACCTTCTCTTTTTCTTACGAGACCATGATGGAGATAATAGTCTTCTTTTCTCCATATTTATTGGCATCACTTGTAAATCATTTTTCCTGTATGTAAACTTATTATAGGGTTGAGCTCAGTTACTTCATTAGAAGGCTTACTGCTGTCAAAAACACTGAATAGATTTCCCACTTGCTCAATGGTCTTATGATCAGTGCTAATCAACCTTTTTTCCACATGACCCAGGAAGCTATGCCTCACTATATTATTTTTGGACAACAGAAAAGCTGTTAAAGATTTAAGGTTAGCCATCAAATGGAGCATATGGCTCACCAGTTTGACATCTCTCTTGAGACACATAATACTTAATGCTCTCTTATTAATCTTTACTCCTATAACAGATCAACCTTGCTTGCTTATATTCATAAAAATTACCAGGCTTTTTAAAGTGAATCCCATCAAGCTTGGGATGCTCCTTGTAGACAACTAACTACTATAGTGAGCTTAGTCTCCTCTGCCTTGGAATTCATAATGAAGTATTCTCCAAACAGCTAAAGTACTCTATGGGAGATTCATCAGAGTAACCAGAAAAGATTCTTTTTAAGAACTACCTCACAATACTGGAAGTTTAATTTGTCCATTTGTATCTATTTTTGTTATATTCTTATTGTTAGATTGTATATCATGTTTCTTTTTACTTCCATGTTATCTGTACTCCAACTCTCATTACTTTCTCTCACGCTCCAATACCTGTATTTTGACTGCTAGATCCTCGTTTACTTATGACCTTTATTTGGAGTATCTTCACCTGTTATGCAAAATTTACCCACTTCCTGTGGCATTTTCATTAATGCCTCATTGTTCTCATGATACATCATATTCATAGTGTTTTGGATTGCTTTTCCACAAGCTCAAACCTCATTATTATTTATTTTATTTCTTCATTTATCCTATTAATTTTGTTAAGTTTGACCAAAACTTCATCCAGTTTTTTGGATAACTCTCTGGTCATACTGTCAATTTCATCTTTCAACTGTTCTTGATTATTTTTTATTTCTTTGGCTAATTCATACTAATTTTTTTTACCCTTCTACCATTATTTTCTTTGGCCCTTTCTTTCAATATTTAACTATTTCATCTTTATTATTGATCAACTCTGGTTTACTTGCTTCATTCTTTTTTTGGATTATTTCTTCATTAATTTCTTTGGTCCCTTCTTTAGCCTTTTCATCCAATTTTTGGATTATTTCTTCATTAATTTCTTTGATCCCTTCTTTAGCCTTTTCATCCATTTTTGGATTATTTCATCTTGGAATTCATGTCCATTATCATGGCACAATTGATCGATTTTGGTTTTTCTTCTATTTTTTCACTTTTCCATTTTATTTATGAATTCACCGTCTTTAATTATTATTTTTTGCTTCTTAATCGTATTATAACCTAATATTTATTTTTTACTATTTTACCATCAATATATATAAGTAGTACATCTGAAAATCACTCTCCCTATCCTAATGCTCTGTCTATTCTCTGTTGCTTATTTCTATTATTATACTAGCCTATCCTAAGTTTAGCTATCTATATCCGCGACTCCATTTTTTAATCATTTACAACTTATATTAGTAATTGGGCAAATTATTTTCAACTTGATTAAATTTCTTTAAAAAAAAAACAATTTTCACTTCTGTTTCAATTAACAAATGATTTTTTTTTATTAGTTCATCTCAGGTTATGGTCTTTATTCATGCCTCTCTTGGTCACCCATTGTACCATTTTTCCCAATCATATATTGGATTATAATGTCTTTTAATTAATATCTATACTGGGATACTGATTACTAGAGGTTATTTAACATTCTCTAATATATTATACATAAGGTTATCAAATTATGGCCTCCAAAGAACAAATTGAAAAAGTATGTAAAAATCACAATTATATTTCATGTTGATCTTTTAAACCCTTGTTTTGGCTACAATTCACTAAAACTGTGTTCAAACAACAATTACTCCTAACTAAAGCAAACATATTATGGATGCCAGTGTCAATGTAAGATTCATTAAATATGTGCTGCTTTAGTAAAATAAATGATTTAACATTTGTAATTAGTATTTCTATTTAACTATTCACCGCTTATTTAAAGACATTTATAAAATTATTAACTAGTATAGAGTTATGGAAAGAAGCTGTTGAGAGATTTTTTCTTTGTTTTTTTTTTTTTTTAAAAAATAGATTTAAATAACACAATAATAAAAAATATATATATAAAACTTGTTTTTGATTTCCTCCATAACATATATATAAATAAATATTAACTAATAACAAGAACAAAAAAATATTTTCTTATTTTTAAAAGATAAAATATAGGAAATGTTACATGAATGCAATAAAAATATTTCAACTAATGAAATATTTTATAAGATGGAAAAATATATTTAGACATTTTAGTGAAATGTTCAAGATTAAGCCCTTAACAAAATATTGGCCTGAATGATGGTATATTTGATGTGATAATATGTTGGACTATTTCCATCAACTATCATAAATATTGAATGCATCAAAAATTTTTCAAATGTAAACTTGTTAGTAATAACACACAAATTAGTAATTACACGATGTTTTGAGAAGTATTATTCTTCATTCTTCTTCAGGTATTGCTGGCCTGATCAGTGACAATATTAGCATAAGAATCGAGGTTACACCTTTAAATTCTTGAATATTGAATTTTAAGGTAGAGATTTCATAAATTTATATATGAGGTTGGTTCAAATCCTTCCAAATTGCGTAATTATTATCCTGTGTTGTCTATTTGTGTGTTATTAACAACAAATTGGTTGCCTTTAAAAAGTTTAAAATTTTCTATACATTCAACATTTACTGATGGAAATAGTCCAACATATTATCACACAATAAAATCTTTCTAGTTCAACAGTATTACAAAAGACCTTATTTAGTGATTACTTATATTAAAAAAAAATATAAATGTCTTAGTAATCAGATTTAAGTAATACTTTTTTTTTTATCAATTTATTTTAAGACACTTATAGTCTTTCATTTCTTAATAATTCACTACAGTTGGATTGGCTGGGCATGATTTTGTAAATAAATCTTCAGTCTATGGTTTAACAACAGCAACAAACTAGTAGTAAGCATACATCAGCTGGTCAGAACTCCATTTTTAGCAACAGATGATAGGTTTAGTGATGACATATATTATGCCTTTATTATATATAGAGCTTGCAAATAAACTCTTAACAAGCTTTGCAGAAAATCCCCAAACCCAAAATGGTTTCTGCTATTGGTGTCCTCAGTGAGGTGCTAGGATATTCAAGCATTAAATTAAAAATACCAGGACAAACCCAACACTTTATCAAATTTATAACTATTAAGTAGAAAATCTGAAATTTTCAGACATCCATATGTTTTCCAATCCAGCTATCTAACTTAAATGACCATATGGGACTGAATTAAGTTCAGATACACCATATATTAATAGCTTTAGCAATATAAAATTGCTGAAGCTTTAATAGCAAAAAATAAAATTACAAAAAAAAAAAAAATCAAGTCAGATGTCACATGACCTAATTTAATAAGCTTGTATTACAAATGTTATATATAAAGCTCACAAATAAGCTCTTACCAGCTTTGCAGAATATTCCCAACCCCAGACTTCACTGAGGACACCAGTAGGAGAAACCGATCTGGGGTTGGGGATATTCTGCAAAGCTGGTTAAGAGCTTATTTGTCAGCTCTCTCTATATATAACATTTGTAATACAAGCTTTTTAAATTAGGTCATGTGAGGTCTGACTTGATTTTTTTTGCTATTAAGGTTTTGTCTACTTAATAGTTATACATTAGATAAAGTGCTGGGCTTGTCCTGGTATTTTTAATCTAATGCTTGAATATCCTAGCACCTTGTAAAGTTTGGCACCATATATAATGGTCCGCATTCCCTTAAGGAATGAGGGTGAATGGCATCTAACTATAGTGAGACTTATAGTCTTGATATAGAATGCCATAAAGAATGCAATAAAAGTTTAATCCATTATTGAATCTATTTCAAATAAGATAATTTAATATTAAATATCTAAAATAGATACACTTTAGACCAGTTCATCCAAACTTCACCTCTCTTGATTATTCTGTTATACTCAGTATTCGAACTCAGGATGAATTTTACACTTGACTCTCTGAAGGGGGTCCATCAATATCCTATAGTAATAATAATACTTAATATAATCTCAATAGATTCTCAAAATTACTTTCAACCAAGTTATCATGATGTTAATTCAGTATATATATATATATGGATATATGTATTCAATCTTATTTTATTATGAAAATAAAATAATAATTTGAATAAATCAGACTTTCTTAAAATAATTTTTTTTTAACAATATTTATTAAATGACAACAATTTGAATTTATCTTTATATGAGTGCTTTACATACATCTTTACTATATTAGTATATAAAATTTAAAATGATACCTTCCCATATCCCCATATGTATCGTAACACAAACAATATTTAATAAGTTGTAACATAATAAATAACATTTTATAATTTCAAAGATTACAATAACTCTAGCTAAATAAATTTAAATTAAAACTATATAAGTATAAATGAAGATTTTTGTAATATTAAACCCTTTTGAGGGAATTCCATTTTATAAGACCCTCCGTCTATGTATAGTCCCTATCGTTAAAAGGAAAGACCTTTCCTCCAAAGATATTAGTCATTTATACACATATGTATTAAATGAATTATGTTCTGTACATGAGGGGTCAGACTGACTTTTAGGTCAACATAGGTGTGATGAGAATCTCGGCCTCAGGGTGGCTTTTGAGCATTCCATCATCAGATTTTCAATTGGATGGATGTTTGAAGAGTTGGAGTGGATTGAAGCCTGTCCATTAAAGCATGAAGATTGGCTATCTTAATATATATTTGAGCACTTATTGCATATATGTGTAGAGATGGTAATATGGGCCAACTGATGATTGCTGGTTTAGCATAAAATATGTATATTAGTGATTATTTATCTTTTTGACATATATGTGTTCAAGTGTATCAGTATTATGAGATAGAGCGGAAGGTCATGTGAAAGTCTGTGGTCATATACTCTATATATTAAATTAATTAAACTAGCAATAAACAAAAAATTCTGTCGTCATAAGTGAATGAATTTAATATGAAGAACAATAAAATCTTACTTTCATATTAAGTTTACTTATTACCCTGGTCAAGTCGCTTTGTAAGAAAGACCTACATTTTTTTTTTTTTAAAAAAATACACATTTAACTCAATGATCTTTCCACTTTCTTTTCATTCAATAATTTTCCAAAATGGATTATTCCAACGCATGTAATTTTAGGAGCAAAGGAAATAAAATTAAATATTTATGGATGCTGATATGCAAAGATGATATGACATATTGAAAGTTTATGGTATTGTCCTATCCATTTCCATAATTTGAGTAATAATGTTCTTTTATCTTCCGCCATCGATCATTGATGAGGCAATCAGTATACTCTGTTGTTCCTAAACGTTCCTCTTGCGTGATGCTGACATCCCCTTTTATAAATTATTTCGCTGTAAAATGAGTTGGATATTGAATTACATAGATGAAAGATGCATATATTAGGCATTTCAGTAGGAATGAATAATTACACTGCTTT
The DNA here is from genome assembly GCA_028023455.1 of Epiperipatus broadwayi. Lineage (NCBI taxonomy): Eukaryota > Metazoa > Onychophora > Udeonychophora > Euonychophora > Peripatidae > Epiperipatus > Epiperipatus broadwayi. Next base: position 697,041 of record JAQFVV010012532.1, read on the forward strand.
AGGTTAAAATAATAGCATTTGATCTTATGGCAAATTGTCTTTACTCACAATGCATTTTTTACAACTTGAAATCTTAATTTTGTTTAGATATATAAATGCTTTTGATATTTATCTTCTTTAAAATTCAAGTTTAGAATGATATCATTAAGAATTTCTCTAATTTTAAATTAAAGATAATTTCATTTTTGAAATTATTAATATTAAAGAGTAATTTATTTACTCTTTTCTTGAGTGATATTAGAGTTCTTTGTTACCGAAGAATTTACAAATAAGGAAAATTCATTCAAACAATTGATCCATTTTTTTAATTTCTTCGGTATTCAAACACAGCAAAATAACTATGCTGTGACTAGTTCATTTGTAAAAGATAGAATTAATTTGGAAATTGGTGGATTTAGCTTTTATAGCTTCTGGTAATTAGTATGTGTTTAATTACTATTTAATTTCACGATTTTGTTGTTGAATGCATCATAATTAATAATTACGTAATTGAGTTCTAATTTCATTTCCTTCAAGTTTAGTTGCTAAGATACAACTTGACCAGAGGTTATCTGTATGTTTTGCGTCTTGATTAGTGATATTAGTTAACTTCATGTTTTATACATATATATGAATAATTGAAATATAAGTATACTTTTGTTTTTCAAATTATTATAGTCCTACCTTCTCTCAGAAGTGGACTATTCCAGATTCCCTCTTATCTGATCAGATTAAGCATTGTTTGCCGCGAGCCAATAGGCTAATGTACAGCTAAACATATAGCCAATGATTAGTACAGGCCAATTAGCAGTGATGATCGCTGAATCCGAATGTTTTCAGTAAGGTCAGGGATCTGACTATTTATATAATGTGGTTATTTTAACGTATTTACTGTTTATAAATTTACAATTATATTTTTAAGTTTATGGTATGATATTGCACATAAACAAGTGAGCTTAATAAGATTGTAAGTTACCCTTACAAGCTTAACGTTTGATATTTATATAATCTTTACAGATAAAACGATACGTAGTGCTTTCGAAATTTGATGTGGAAACCTTTAAAGCTATGTATTTTATTGATATAATTTAGGCTTCATAATATTGTAAATGTGATTTTAAAATGTTATAATAAATGTTAAGGAAATGGCAAATAACATCCACAGACACCAAATACTATTACTTAGTCAAAATACTTGGACTTAGAGAAGAAAACTAAACATGCATACCCACAAAAGAGGGTATCCAAAAGTAATAAATATATATACATACAAAAATAAGGTACCCACAACTAATGCAACAGAAAAATTACTGCATAGTATTGAATTATGAAGCCACAAAATTCTGAAACTCCCAATGAAAAGCTCAAACTTGGTCAATAATGCCAACTTGTAGTGCTTCAGATGGCGAGGATTTTTGTTAAATTATATCTCACTATTGCTTTCTTTTTATTTCTACCGTATTTAAATGGCAGGTAATAACTATTGCCATTTTAATTTTTCTATGGAAAATCATGGCGATTTGTTTAAATAATATTAACCTTACAAAACTAAATACATAAATATTTGTACAGAAGAAAATAATTATTCACTTCAATTTGCTAAAATACTCAATACGTAGAGAAAAAAACGTTAGAATAGAAAAAAAAACAAACGATAATGGCGCTATCTTCATTATTATTATTTTTTATATAAAAATTAGTTTCGTATTTTGTGTCATTTTAGTATTTTTCTTTATTATAATTAGTTTTTTAAAGTTTTTGTACGTATATGATTATCATTTTAGATACTTTTAAATGTATGGCCAATTGTTCGCGACGTCAAATGGATACTCGTGCACTAAAGTGATAGACTAACCATGTCTGTTTAGTCAATTGACCATCCGATTTTTATTTATTTTCTTTAGCTGTTTTCCTGATTCAGAAACTTTTAGTAATTGAGCCAACCACTCTTACTACTATCCAAGCTACTTAGGGTATTCATTTTGTATTATACTGTAATGATGTTATAATTACAACACAACGTAAGTATATAGTTAGATTAGTTTAAATAAGCCAAATGTACTTAAAACTGATGAAATTACTATTTTCATTTAGTTTACTATCTTTAAATTCGATCTTTTAATATTCATTTTAAGTTACCGCTTCCAATCCCTCTTCCCCGCTCCTTTTTTTATTTGAAAGAAAGTAATTTTTCAAGTGACAATTTTGTATGAATGTATGTAATATTATTTAAATCCACCTCAAACTTTCTTGCAGTACGTAACTAATTCAAAAATTACACGTTTTTAAAGTGAAATTAAAATGTGGAGGGAGGGGGGGGGATATTGAAAGACGATTTTATCAAAACTATACTGGATGCTAAATGTTTTACTTTATTCAAATGTGTAATAAGATCTTAATCATTATGCTGAGTTTTAGTTTTTTTTAAGTTTTTACAATTAAAAGTTTTATTTTTTACAAATTGTGATGCAGTTCATTCAATTCGCCATGTTGCCATTGTTTTGCTATTATAATGTGCGAAGGTATATGTGCTCTGATTAAAGATTGATAAATATATAAGCGTAGTATGCTATGATCAAATTTGTCCAAGCTTGTAATCTTATTAGCTTAGTTAAGCTTCATTATAAATCCTTTCGTAAAATATGCTTTTAACAAGATGGAAGTATTTATCTAAAATGCATGTTTCTGAATGTAATATACTGTATAGATTCTGCTAAAGAAATAAACTTAAAGGTTTTGACATTTAACGAATTTATATAAACAGAACTTTTTTTTTTTGCAAAGGCCAAAATCTAAAACTTTTTTAAATGATATTTTATAATTCATAATTTCTTCTTAAGATGTATCAGTTTTCTATTGATACTTACGTTAATTTCATAAACAGTTTCTAATAATTATTTTAAAGTATTTATCATCATTTTCAACGGTTATGATCTTATTGTGGGATGAAGGTCTCCAAGATTAATCCAGTTTTTTGATCTCTTGCCTCTGTTTTCCTCATCACATCAGCAAATTTCCTTATTTCATCTATCCACATGTCTTTTTCTAGGTCTTTTACAATGTCTTGGAATCCAGTATAAAATTTAAATTTGCTATTGTTATCTCTTCTAACAATATGTCCAATTCAGGTCCATTTCAGTCTTAATTCTTTCAATGATATCAGTAACACCTGTTTGTTCTCTCAATTATGTATTTTGTTTCGATCCCATTTTTGTTATTTCTAAGAAACATCTCTCCATAGTTTGTTGAATGATCTCAGATTCATAAGTAAAAACATTAAATTTTTTTATAAAAAACCTTTCTTTTCAAACCACACACTGCTTATAGGAAGACCCTTAGCTTTTGGGTAGTCAGTGCAAGTGAGCTTTCACTGGAGTCATGATCATAGGGACATAGAGCCAGACAAACTGCAAGAGGATTATTTGCCTTTACAATGCACATCTGCATCCATGAATGATGGCCCTACAAGTGCAAGTAATTTTAGACCTTCCCAGAAGTCATTATGTTCCATGGCCTTATCCATGAAGCCTGCCCCTCTTAGACTAACCTGGTTCAAAGCAGCATGCGCAACATTTTTCATAGCCTTATCTGTAAAGCATATTTCTTTTTATTATTAAGTTGAAAAAAATATTTTTAGTTTTTAACTACTAATTCATTATTACCAATCTTCATTTTCTTCTGAGAAAATCCATTTAACATTATTTTTCTTTTTAGCATTTACTTACCTTTAGTCCTTTTTTTCATCTGATAGTAAAGCTGGAAATGTTAGTCACACCTAAAAGGCACCTGTACTTTCTTGCTTCAGTATTTGTGCAGCAATTAAATATATGTAAATATATATAAGTATTGTTAAATTATTTAACTATTGTGCAGGTCTATGATTATTCCTATTGCATATAAACACAGCAGATACGGTATGGTCAATGGATGGTTCTCAGGAGCTGAAGAGAATTGCCCCAGTTAATTGGATTTATGACAATGATTTTTTACCTCCCCGATGGAAAAATGTTTAATAAGACTAAAATTGATTTGTTGAAGTAATTTGATCCAGGCTATCCGGAAAATTGAACAGTCTACATGAAGTGCTGTTTTATCTTCAAGCGAATCAAATTAAAAAAAATTAAATTCAAGTTAGCGACATTCATATGATTTGTGATGTGCAAACTGTTGGTTCTGGTAGAACTTAATTTTGACTAAGTGCTTTCTCTATTGTCAGCATTTTTCTGTCCAAAGTTTCTAATGATAATGCAGAGATATCACTTCAATTTCTGTACTTGAGAGGAGAGTGAGAAAATGAGGGATTTTGTCGCAAAGGTCAGGAAGCTAGTGTTGGGCCGTGATTTCAGAGATTTCTTAAACAAAGCACTAAGAGATCATTTTATTTGCGGAATTTGTGATCATGATCTTAAGATCAATTTGCTAATGGATCCAAATACTACCTTTGAGTTCATCTTTGTAATTTAATATCAATAATCTTAAAGGCATGAACGACACAATTCATCTTTAAAACCTGAATTATTAATGATAACACCGACTTAATAGAATTGGATTCTGGATCTGCAGTTATTATACTGCTATTATTTAAAAAAATAATTTAGAAATGAAAATCAGCTGCAACCTAACAGTAAAACAATTATCGATTATCAAGGCAATAAAATCCCTCTCTAGGGAAATCAAGACAAGTCACTATGCTAAATGTTATATACCTTCCTCTGGCTGTATTGACAGATGAACATAATCTCTTAGACCATTCTTGATCAAACATTTAGGATATATAATGGTCAAAGTGAGCCGGCTCACAAACTTAGGCAAATTGAAAAGTGACTACCCAGAAGCATTTGAAGGTGCACTAGGTTTGTACTTAGGACACACGTTCCACTTGCTGTTAAATAAAAATGTAAAATCGATATGTTGCTGTTGACCTTGAGAACTAAAATGGAAGCTGAATTTAATGCATGTCAGTTGTACTGATTATCAAACAGAATGGTGATGTGCAAATCTCTAGCAGCTGACAACTATATATGAGAGTTGTCGATTCTTTATAGGGATCAAAACACTAAGAAATTTTTAGACAAGTTTAAAGCTGCATTTTTGCGGTTAAAGAACTGGAATTTCTGGGATATACAATAGATGCAGATGGTTAAGCAATTAAAGAAGGAGAGACTCCTATGAATAAAAAGGAAGTCTAGTTAACATTTATAATGACAGTTTTTTACATCATAAATCTGTGGCTGCTAAAACTGCTATACAGACAGTTAAAAATGCAGTCTGAAGGCGAACAGTAGAGCTGTTAAAAATTGAAAGATCTAATAGATTTAATAGTATTAGCACACCATGATCCATAAGAATAATAACATCGACAATTTCCCATATCAAAGTGCCTCAAAGGTTGAGAAAAATTATGCTCATATTGATAGAAAGGTTTTAGTCTTTATAGCTGGCATTAAGAAATTTTGCAACTATCTTTAGTCAATCATTCATAATATAGACCGATCTTAGACCATTGTTGGGAATTTTTGCATCCTGTAAAGGAATCCTTCAGCATGCCTCATTATGATTGTTGAGGTAGAAATTTTTTTTCAGGCTATGACCTTAAACTAGAATATATTGAGGGAAAGCAAATTCTCCAGGTAGATGCCTTAAATCGATTGTCTGCTGAGGCTGCAAACAAAGTAAGCTCAAAAAGTTGGCGACTTGAAATTAAGTGCACCTGCCAAAAGCAAATGACTTTAACCCTGGATTCTAAAGGTTTCCGAAATGGTTTTATCAGGGGTAGCCAAACAAAAAAATCCGATGAGTTGCATCTGGTCTGCTGAATTTGAAGACTAAATCTTAATTGAGAATAACTGCATTGTATGGGTATCAAGAGTTGTGATTTTTCCAGCTGACTAATTCCAAGCGTTTAAAATTTTACATAATGGGCACCCAAGGATTATCAGAATGAAAATGTTAGCTAGATCCTATGTGTGGTGGCTTACTTTGACTCTGACCTTGAGTTTAAGGGCCATCATTGCTTAAGATGAACCAAAATATGACAGCAAATAAAAAAAACTATTCAATGGTCCAAACCTGAGGATGTCTGGACCAGAATTCCAAGTTGATCACAGTGGCCCATGGAGGAGAAAGCTTCATGTGACTGGAGGTGGTAGAAGTATCATTACTTTATTCTACAGCAATTATTGAGATTTTATTCACAATCCATGGTTTACCTAAAATTATAGTGTCACATAATGGCACAATCTTTACATCGTGCCTATTCAGATAGTGTTGTGCCAATAACAACATTGAATTATTATTTAACTGCCCATTCCATCCTGAGAGCAATGGCCAGTCTGAGAGATTAATTCATGAGACTAAAAGAATGCTTAATAAAGCAATTGCATGTAGCTGTAATATCTGTGTTGCAAGAATACTAATGATGCAGCATTAAACCAAATACAGTTACAGGCAAAATGCCAACTGAACTTACCTAACATAGCTCTGACAACTAACCTGTCAATTTTTAGGTCAAATCAACATTAATGGAAAAAAAGAAAAATAGAAATACTGAAGTGCCTATAGGCACTGAAGTCTTATGTTGTATGTGTGGTGGAATAATCAAATGGGTTCTCGCATATATGATCAAGACAAAAGGATTGTAGACAATAGTTGTTCAAACCTTTGGTGATCAGCAACACCATAGGCACAGAATCTACAAGATTCAAATAAATTAAATCTAATGATGAAGACTATATCTGTTGTTGAAGACATTAGTTCTACAAATGATGACATTAGACTTGCTAATTAAGACATCAGGAAATGAAGACACCATCACTCATTGAACATGACATTAATAGAACCAAACCTGAAAGAGCCAGGAAGTTAAAAAAAAACACCCATATATCTCGGTGACTACATTCTCCAGGGCTGATTTTAGCCAGGGCAAGGGAGTGTCATGGAGCAGCTTCAAATAATGATTGGATTCAGCATTTATTGTTGCTAATGAATGTATGTGTAGATAAAATATAGTCAATGACAGAAACAGGCCAATATTTGAATATGTTCAGTGAATTGAGTATGTCCATTAAGGAAGAGGACCTGTCTTTAAATTGGTAGTCCATTTGGGAGGTAAAGGAGATAACAATCAAAATTAGACTATTTGATAGCAGAAGCAGTGAGGCAGGTTTCAGTCTCTAACAAATTATTTTGCAAAAACAATCACATCATCTGTAAAATATTGCTAATTTAAATAATCTCGATTTTTTACTGCCATAGCTTTTCACTTTAATCTGCAAGATTGCAAAAAAAAGGATTTGATATCTGGACATGAGACGAGCTGCCATGGTACAGTTGGAAGTTTTAGACATACCTAGAAGGACACCTGATATCCCTTGCTTCAATAGTTATACAGCAATTAAATGTTAAATCTTGCCATATATTGTATATAAGTACTAATAAAATAAATTAACTGTATTGTGTGCATCTCTGCTTATTACATAGGGTGACCAGACATTTCAATTTTTCTGGATTTGTCCCTACTGTTGATTATATGTTTCAGTGTCCTCGAAATGTATTGTCGAGACCTTTGTATGTCCTGATTTTTAAATACTCATAGTTATTATTTGTCTTACATAAATAATTCATTGCAAAAATGATAGTTTCTTGGCCTCTCTGTCCATTTTAGTCTCTACAGTAATATTATAAAAACGTCAGACAAATTTCAACACTAAAACAGAGATCACTATTGCATTATATGGCTGGTTTCTCAAGCTAGATGTGTTCTCATAGCCAACCTCGCCTGGGAGCATGTGCAGTTGGATGTTTGTAAGCTAAAATTTGAACTGCGCTTGCACCTGCTTTGATTGACAGTGTAGGTTTACTAGTTTTTTGTTGATATTTTCTATAATGATAAAATTAATATTGCCAAAGAGGAAGTGTACTTACAATGATGAATATACACATGAATGGAGTTTTATAAAAAAGGGGTGCAATGCTGTAAAAATGTTTGGTTGTTATGTCCCAATTTTTGATTGAATCAGTCTGGTCACCCTAGTATTACAATCACATATAAACACAAATCCATTGAATATTATTTTTCTGTTTAGCATTTATCTTTAGTCCTATTTTCTTTTGTCTGTTATCTCTTGCAACATTTCCTCAAAGTGTAAAGCATTATTTGCAAAAACATCATCTGCAAAATCTAGATAATTAAATAATCTTTTACTTTTACTTTCTTAGCGTTTCATTTTAATCCACAAAATAGATATTTCTAAAACTACTATAAAAAGTTTTGGGGATATGGAATTGCCCTGCCACACACCTTTTCAATGTTAAACTTTTTAAAATAGGCAAAACTCTTCATACAGTAGTGCCATTCAAAACAAGACAGAGTAATCAATGGATGCCAGAAGGCTTGTGCATAAAATCCCTATCTAGTGTCTACTCATCCAATATGCCCAAACTAGTTTCTGGCTTATGGCCTTCGTCAGTGAGGAGCCTTGGATCTGAGGGCACTGCACCTAGACCTTAGAATCTAATGCAACTCTCCAGCAGCCACCTTTTATCTATACATAGCTACAAAACTATGAGACTAAAATTGGAAAACACACAAATATTTTCAATCTAAGCTAACCATAGCCACTATCTTCCTATTAGGCAGGATTGGTATTAAACCTTTAAACATCACATGATCACAAAACGTTATTGCTTTTATTTGTCATGATTTGTAAATGACATAAATTAGTTGAAAACAAATAGAAGTTGTGGATTTGTATAATTTTGCCATAACAATAACATGTATTTCGAATATGGAAAAATTGTAAAAATTATATGTCCAAATCTTCATTTCTATTAATTCTCATATTTCATTCCAAAGTGAACATAGTTAGTCAGGATTTCTGATAAACACTTAAATATATTGACCTAAAAAAAACAACAAAAAATTGAAATGATAAACAATGTTTAAAAAAAAAAAGAGTAAATGCAAGAAGAAAGTTAAAGAGAAAAGCCATGATTAAAATGCATAAATATCTACTCCCACCTTCCCCATAAAGATATGAAATAAAAAGAAATCTAAGTAATTTGATAAATATATATTTATAGGGGGAAAAAATGTATGTAGAAATTGGAAATATTGAGGAAAATGCTAGATAAGGAAGAGAATCAATTGTATGTAGAGTGAAAAATTAAAACATAATCATTATGATTAAAAGAGTGCTATGTTTTTGGGGATCAAGTTTGTCCTATTGAGAGCAATTTTTATTTGTCTTATCTTGTAGAAAATGGCAGATCAAACAAGACCTAAAAACACAATTAAGAAAATTATTGGAATTTAAAAAAGCTTCAGAAAGTTAATATTTTAATAAAGAGCACATGATCACCATCTCATACTAGCACATAGTTTTGTAGTAAAGTAGAGTTAAAAGGTGGCTGCTGAAGGGTTGCATTAGATCCTAAGATCTAGGTGCAGTGCCCTCAGATCCAAGGCTCCTCACTGATGATGGCCACAAGCTAGAAACTAGTCTGGGGATATTGGATGAGTAGGCACTAGATAGGGATTTTATGCACAAGCCTTCTGGCATCTATTGATTACTCTGGTTAACACAGGGTGGCACTACTGTACGGAGAGTTTTGCTTTTGTTTTTAATAAAGAGATTAAGCAGAAAGAAGTTTAAGTAAGAAAAGATATAAATAATTTGAAAAATGAGAAATTGCAGTGAAAATAGAAAGTTTCAGAAGAGGTGTGAGAAAGATTGCAACTACACTTAGTAAAAACTTACTCTTTGATTACAAAGGATGAACTAAGAAAGTAATGAGAAATAATGCTGAATATTCATCAAAAATATTAGTTTCATTTTTTTTAAAACAAATAATACTTTTAAGATAATGTGAAAAAAATAGTTGTGGGAATAAATGTCAATATGCTTGATACATTTGGCACGAAAGAGAGAATTAAAATTATAGAATTGGAGTTGTAAAAATAAGAATTTGATGTATGTTGTTTTTTGACGACTGATTTACTTGAAGAAAATGTCAAGACATTTGGAATTTTTTAAAATCTTTTAATGAATTTTAATTGTTATCTGAGAAATAGGAAGTGATAACGAGAGGCGAATAGATATAACAAAAAAATCAAATAATAAAACAAAAGATCAAATAAAATCACAGTTGAATCTTTAAAAAGAAATTACTAATCTTAGGAAAATAAATATTTATGATAAATTATGTTGAAGATCATCCTAGTAGTTCTTAAAAGATAATTAGGAGTTAAGATGTTTAAGAACTCTCAGAATATAGTTCAATGATTGAACCCAGAATGAAAATTTAGTGTATTGTCTTCTGAAAAATAATAATAATAAAAGAAATTTAACAGAATCTCACTGTGACAAAGTAAATGGAGTTCAGTGCTTCGTTTACTGCTTTGGTTCTTAAATATTGCTTGATATCTTGGGCAATATATCATATGATAAAAACATTGTCGTCAAAGTATTGAATAAATAAACAAAGAGGAATATAGCTGCTGTCTGAACTATATGTATATATGTGAGAGTGTATATATATATATACGTGACAATACAAGAGTTTGAGTACTCAGTGATTACCAGATGCATATAAAATCTCTCTATCCTTAATATTTAAGTACTAAGGACAGATTTTTTTGTATATTTGATAAACATTAATTAGTCAAGCTCATGCTAGATGACACTAGAATGGAGAGCTCTTGTATTATATTGTTTTGATCTTGTAATTTGGTAATTTGTTATGCTGTATATGCAAAGGATAAGTATGGGACAAGGTTAGTAAAGATGAATTACAGAAGTCAAAATTTCTTTTCACTTCTTATTTCTTAATACATTGATTTATTTATATTTGTATAATACCCTTTTTACACTTCCTTTAATTACTTTTTATAATGCAATCAAATAAAATTTATTTCTTGCAGTTTTGACTAACCAACGATCTTCATCAAAGCTACTTTTTGATTCCTCTTTGGGACTTTAAAAGAACAGATCGGGGAAAATTCCTAATGTCCACTCCACATGTTCTTGTTATTGCAGCTGTTATTACTATATGATTATTCATATGGTATGCAAATAAGGATGGGCTTCTCACCAACACACAGTAACCAACATGACGAGTTTATTGATTTTTTAGCTCTGAACGTTAGGTCAAGAAACACCATGATTTTTCTTCTGTTATTTGATAGTTCTTAACTGAAATATCAGTTGAGTTTTCTTGAAAGCAGAAAATGCATGTGTGTGTGAATGAAATTTTTTTTAAATAGATATTTACAATCATGACAGTCATAACTAAATTTATGACCCTTATTCCCAGGAGGATGTAAAACTGAGCCAAGGCAGCATTGGCAATCAAAGTCACAGGATGCTAAAAGTTCCCTGTTTGCAGACCTAGAATGACATTTGATAATGCCTTTTTACTTAGACATATATAACTGTAATCACTTTCAAGTGAAGGAAGATTTGGAAGAATTGTCTAATATTAAATGGGTCATTGTTGGAATTTATGAAGTTCGAAAAAAAATGTAAGGAGACAATTGGTTTAAAAAGTGGACATTTATTCAATATAAAGGCACAAATATTGGAAGTACAAGTAAATGATATTTATTATAATTAAAAAATGGAAGAACAATATTTTAGAGATTGATGACATATTAGAATGGCAAGATTAGCTATTCAACTTAATAGAAAATATTAACATTAGTTTAAATATATGCTTCAACAAGTTCTCATTGTGATGAAGAAATAGAGGGTTTTTATATGGATTTATAAAATGGATGAAATTAATTACAGAATTACTTGAGTGGAGTTCTTTAGGTAAAAATAACTTATTATTAAAAGGAAATATGTCTTATGTATTTGAAAAGGATGGTTTTAAAGAATGTGTTTTACCAAGTTCGTATTTATGGTTCTGGGATTTGGATTATCATTCAATAAAGTGTGGAGAAATGTAAGTTAGGAGCAACAAGAAAGGATTGAAAATGAAATACATGGGTGAAAGAACAAACAAGTATTATTGTCATCATTGAAAGAATTAAGAGACTGAAGTGGAGTTGGCTGAATGCATTGTAGATGATGATAATAGATGGACAATTGAAATCTTATTCTAGATTCCAAGAAATTGTGAATAACCTAGAAAGAGATCATATGTGAGAATGAAATAAGGAAGTTTGTTCATGTGATATGGGGAAGAGAGACCAGAAATTGGATTAAACTTGGAGAGATCTTTATCCTGCAGTAGATTGATAATGGTTAAAAATGATGATGATAAAAGGCTTTTGATTAGACTAAATAACATCTAAAATTATCATAGGAAACTTTAATATCAAACTTGGTAAATGATTGAAAGATGAAAGTGCTGCGGGTAAATTAGCTATAGTGATAGAAAGAATAGAGGACACAAATTTGTGGAATTTACAGAATAAATTATGGATTTTTTCTTTAAAAAAAATGTTAAATGGACTGGAAGCATCCAAATGAAGTTGAATTGGATTATATTTTAATTAACAGAAATGTGCTTCAAAATTGTTATGTTCATAATAAATTCAACATAGTAGATGATCATCAATTAATGAGATTTAAGATATATGTTAATGCAAAACTAGAAAGACAAAATTATCAAGGCAAAACAATATTTAAGTTCGATATTCCTAATCTTTAGAAACATTCCAAAGAATTATAATTACAACTTGCAAATCATTTTAAAGTATTAACAGATTTTGAAAATATTTCACACTTAAATGAAATTAATAGGATGATAACTCATACACTATTAAGATTGCAACAAAGATAGCTGGTACAAAGAAATAGAAATTTACCAGTTAACTTTCTACCGAGACAAGACAATGTATTAAGAAAAGAAGGAATATAAAAATTTATAAAGTGATATATTTAGAAGAATTAAATATTTAAAGTTTTGTAAAATGGCACAAAAAAGAGTTAATAATTGTAAACTAGCAAGGAAAGCTATAGAAGAGAATAAAAATCTCAAAAGCACAAATACCATCTTGGTATTGGTAAGAAATTTATTTCTTCAATAAAAAGGAAAAGATGGAACTATTATTAAAAAGAAAAAAATGTATGGAAGAGTTTTTAAAATAATTACACCTGGGTCTCGTTTTACGTGATAGATAGGTTCCTCAGAAAACACGCGCAAACGAAATCATGCAAAAATAGACGGGGGATACGAACATTGATTTTTCAAAAATCGCGTAAAAGCAAAGCACCAACGTAAAATTACTTTAAAATTCATGCAAAAAAAAAAAATAAGGAAATAAAATATGACTAATAAAAAATTTCAAATTTGAAAAAAAATGATACAAGACAAACTTTTTTTAACTATAATATTTAATTTTATTCAAAACAATATATTTTTATGCATAATTTACAGTAATTTATATTTTTTTATACACGTTTTAATTATTATCGCTATTTGCCGGTAAACAGGTTCGTTTACAAACTGATAAAAAAATCAGATTCTTCACAAGATGAAATACAACTAGCGCCAACATCACTCTCATGTTGTGTTAATTAATGGTTTTCTGGTGACAGCGTAATTAGTAATTAATCTAACAACTAAAAATTAAATTCTTATTTTTGTCTTTAATTTTCAATTTTAATTGTGCCCACTGCTGTTACTCACCTTTTAAAAATAAACTTGATGATTAATAATTGATTACGTTCTTTTTTTAAAAAGCAAAAACAGAATGTAATTTAAAATGCAAAATTAACACGCACAATGTTTGAACAAATTTACATTATAATCTTGTAAAATTTAATGTGTGTATACATAAAATGTGGAAATCATGATTTTAATTTCATTATTGCATAAAATCTTACTATTATAAAGCACTGAAAATATTGAAATTACTAACATGAAAGTCGAATTCCAATAGTAATGCGCTATTACAGTACTTTCAATATAACGTTAAGTGCGCGAAATTTATTATTTAAAGTAATAGCGTATTATCGACTTCCGGTGAAACCTGAATCGCGTAACTTCAAAATCGTGTTAAATAAGTCTGCATAAAAAGAGACCCATATATAATAATAAAGAATAAGAAAACAGAGTAATCCCTAGAATTGTTATATTTTTTGAATTGCCCAACTTTCTAAATGAAGAACTAATTCCTGCAATTAAATCTGTGAAGAAAAGCTCCAGGTAATGATGGAATTACAATCAATATCTTAAAAAAGAAATGTGAAGAAATAGAAAGATTATTAGCAAAGTTATATATCAAATATCTAAATGATAAAGTTGTACCAGATGATTGAAAGAATGCAGTAGTAAGATTAATATTTAAAAAAGATTATAAAGAAGATATTAGAAATTGTAGACCTATTAATTTTTTGTCAGTTCTATATAAAAATTTTATCAAGGTCATTAAAACTCGTCTACAACAAACTTTGGATTTTAACCAACCAAAAGAAACAAGCAGAATTTAGAAGTTTTAGCACAATTGATCATATACAAGTATTTGGAGAAGTTATAGAAGGATCAATGAATATGATTTGTCATTATGTTTTGGGTTGTAAATTATGAAAAAGCATTTGATTCTATAAGCATTTCTACAGTGATTAAAACAGTGTATCATCAAGTTAAAGAGTAATATTCTGAAGAATATTTATCAGAATGTAACAGAAGTGATTAGATTACATAATGCTATTAAGAAGTTTAACATTAAGACAGTGATTCCATATCTCCAAAACTTTCTACGACAGTTTTGCAAGTAGTATTTTGTGGATTGAAATCGGAAACCAAGAGAATGAATTTAAATCATTTAGATTTTGTAAATGATGTAGTTGCTTTTGCTAATAATGCTTCAGAACATCAGGAAATGTTGCAAAAATTATAAAATTAGGGCTAAAGATAAATGCTAAAAAGAGTAATGTTCAATGAATTTTGAGAATAAAAATAGATAATGATGAACTAGAAGTTTATGACTAGAAATTAATTTTAGAATCAAACGTGGGTGGTGTGCTTTTGATAGAAATAGTATTAAAAGAAAGTATGTTTTTGTGTTCGAAAAGAAAGATTTTTAATAAATATGTTTTACAAATTCTTACAGATCTAAGACTTGGACACTTAACAGAAAAACACTACAGAGACTTCAAATTACTCAACTAAGTATAATGAAGAGTAATAAGAAGAGATCAAATTGAAATAAATGATAGAACAAACAGGTATTATTGAGATCATATGAAATGGAGGTGGGCTGGACATATTGCTAGAAGAGATGATACTAAACTGAAAGTTGAAGTCTTGGATTGGATTTCACATTTGCTGGTGTGTTGTGGAGAAGAGAAGGTAAATATTGAAGAAAATAGATTCAACTTGGAAAGACCATCCTGAAGTGGATCAATAATTGTTGAAAATGATGATGATGAAAATTAGTACCTATTTATATAAATATTTAAATAAGTTAATTTTATAGACTGACTAGGTAGTCTTCATCAGAGCTACAATATTCGAATATTTATGATTATAAAAATTAATACATAATTATATATATTATATGAAAGAAATTAACCTTCACACTTGTGCTATAAATAGACATGCCCTCCCTGTCAATGAATGTTTTAAAAGCATGGACAATTCATCCGTACATAAAGCTTATTCTTAAAAAAAACCAACTTTCATTGACCGTGCTAAAATAGAGCTTAATGTTATTAAGAGCCAGATTTCTAAATCAACATATATGTACTGGTTCAAATTATATATCACAGGGAAGAAAAAATTTCTCATTTTTAACTCCTTGTGATAATGAATCATATTAAATGTATATAAATGTAATAATTAATAATATAGTGATTTTTAAACATATATGAAATTATACTGAAGGAAAGTAACCACACATTTGCTGTAAATAGACACACACTCCCCTGTCAATAAATATTTTAAAAACGAGCAGTCCATCCATACCCTAAAGCTTATTCTTAAATAAATCAATGTGAAATGAAGTTTGATCTTATTAAAAGTCAGATTTTTTTATTTAAGAATAAAACTTTAGATATAAGTGGACTACCTGTCGTTTTAAAACATTTATTGATGGCAGAGGGCATTCCTTTTATAATGCATGTGTTATAGTTAGTTTCCTTTCATATAATCTCATTTGTGTTTAAAATCATTATTATTAATTATTACCATCTATATAAGTTAATGTTGTTCATTATTAAAGTAGTTAGAAATGAGAAACTTTCCCTTCTCTGTGATATATAATTTGAACCAGTATAGATAATATGCTGATTTAAAAATCTGGTGCTTAATAAGTTTCAAGTTCTATTTCTAGCATGATCAGTGAATGTTGATTTATTTATGAATAAGCTTTAGGTATGGGTGGACCACCCATGCTTTTAAAACATTCATTAATGTGGGAGTACATGCCAATTTATAGTTTCCTTTCATATATATAATTTCATATGTGTTTAAAAATCACTATATTATTATTATATTTATATGAATGTATAAATATGTACTAATTTTATAGTAAATATATATTAATTTCATTGTCTTATGTATTTGAATATTGTAGCTGTGATGTAAAATGCTGCTCTGTCGAAACTGTAAGAAAATATCAAGAAATAAATTTTATTTGATTCCTATGTAAAAAGCGATTAAAGAATGCTTATAAATGATATTATGTAGAAATCAAAGTTGCATATTAAAATTATGCGGTTAGCAAAACAAATCTTCTAGATAAAGAAGAAAATGGGGTAGTTATTAAGTATGTCATTGAGAAGTAATAGGATCATTGCATTTAAAAAAAGGTAGATGCATATAATGCTTAGTTTTATTATAGTATGTTTGCATTAAAAAAAGCATTACATGTTGAAAGAAGTATTTTTGTTCGGTAAAGTAATATGTTATTGTGTGATTATCATTTAGATATAAAATATTAGAACATTATAAGATGAGTTTCATATTACTTTTATGTTCTGTAGAACCAAATAATTCGATTGCTTGAAGAAAAGTAATGGTGTTTTTAAATTTAATTAAAAGATTGCTAAAAAATATTTTCGAGCTTTTATTTAATATACTTGTTGCCATAAATTACAATAAAAATTCATAAATTCTGTTTCCTATCAGTTAGTTGTTTTTTTTTGGTCATTGGGGATGTATTATGTGCTTTCATCTGATGATGGCTAGATTGTATGCTATGACAGCACTGAAAATAATTATACAAATGTAATTTCAATATATATTAAAATTGTAATATATATATTATTTTTAATATACAGTATATATATACTGAAATTCTATACATACAATATATATATATAGTTTAATTTCCAGACTGGGAAGATTTGTAATGAAGAGAGAATAAGAAGTATTTTGGATTATTCTCAGTCTAGGAAAAATCATTAATTTAACAAAGATGCTCTATTAAGTTATTATTGCTGTATTGTAGATAAAATTAGTAAGTGATTACATCATAAAGATTGCAATAATAAAATGAAAATTGATTCAATGTAAATGTATACTATAGATTGTTTGAAATGATTTTTTTGTAAATAAAATAAAAATTAATGTTAACTAATTTGAGCAAATATGGAAATAGAAGCTATTTCAGAGTACTCATAAAGATGGTAATTGTGAATTTTGGGTGAACATCTTTTCATTATAAACTGAGGTTTAATTAATGAAGTAAAAATTAAAAAATAAATAAATCAATAAACATAAATAAATGAAGCAATAAATAAATATTCAGCAGAAAATGTTTTAGTAAAAACAAATTACATTGGGAAAAAAAGCAAGAAAATGTCTTTATTTGTTGTTTACTATTTTCTGTTTTTTTTTTTTAAATATATAATTTAATATTTTATATTAAATTTATTACATAAGTTTTGAAAAAAAGGCAAAATAAAAGAAAATTTCTATAAGATTATATAAACAAAGAATTATTGCTAGATAGGGTAGTATATTATTTTGACGGACTTAATTTGATTTTGCTTTATTTAGGCTTCTGTATTATAACTAGCAGATTATGGGCAGGCTACTTATGATGAAGTTTTTATTATAAAGTGACATATTAAAATTATCTAAATTTTAATTTTACCTCTCCCCTCCTCCAATTCATGAAACTAAAAAAGAAACTTTGTAAAATAGAAATGAGTTTGAGGAAATAAATTATTTTTAGATAATGGAGGTATAATTTGAAACTTTTTTAAAAAATCACAGAATTTATAAAGTAAGAAAAATAAAAACTGTGTTCATAATATATGAATGATATAAGTATACAAAGGTAAAAGAATTTTTAAATAGGCCACTACAGATCTCTTCTCCCAAAGAACCAGTTAAGTAAAAAGCATTTTTTTTTACCAAGCTTGCTAGCTGCTGGCAGTGGGTCAATTATCTGAAAAGAAAATGGCAAATCTAAAAGAAACCTGAAAAGTTTTAAGTGACCTAGATTCAAACTTCAGTGCATGATCTGGCAGATACTATGTCGCCAAATCTTTCGATATTTAAAAATTCATTTTACACAAAAATTATTAATTTTACATTAAATATTCAGGTTGTTACACAAATTTCAGCAAATTTTATTCATTTTGAAAAAAAACCAGCACTAAAGAAGGGGGGCGGGGATGATATTAGTTTAAATTGTAAAAAATTTTTGTAGCACATTAATCCATCTTTTGTTCAACTTCTATAAATGGTTCTTATAGCTTTAGTATTAAATCTCATATCAAAAAATTGTTTTTTTATATTTGCATAGATATTTTATTGTTAAAATACTTATATTTGTTGTTTTAGGTTGACAGACTGTGATGCTTTCTATGTGGAAACAGTTTTGTGGAAAGAATGATAGTTTTACAATATGGAATGGAAATGATTTTGGATATTGCTTTCGTGCACTTATTTTTCATTGCCCTACCCATATACTATTGGCTATTTTCAGTTCCTATTACTTAGCTGTCTTTTCTAATCAGTATGCCAGAGACAGAATTTCACAGTGGTTACTTGGAATTCGAATGTCAACAGCTGCTCTATTTTTGCTTGGATCTCTAATTGCAATATTCCTTCAATACTATATAGATGAGGAAAGTATAGCTCCTGTGGACATTTTATCATGTGGAGTGACTTCTTTAACTTGGATTGTAAATATTTTGGTTATTAAAAAAATGTGGACTAGTTTAACCTCCCATAGTCGAGGACCATGGCTCATAATTTTGGCTTATTTTTTAGTTTTTTCATCTTCTGTTGTTGATTTTCGTTCTGTTGTATTAAAAAGCCAAATATCAAATACCCTTACAGAAGCTCGGGATTTTATTACTGCAATAATTTTCATGTTACATATCACTTATTTATTAACTCTTATATCAAAAGGACGATCAGTCATTAAAGAGGTATATTATTTACCAGAACAACATAGGCTAATTGGTGCTAAGGAACATATTAATTATTTTTCTCAGTTAACTTTTTGGTGGGTTCAAGATTTGATGGTTAAAGGGTATAATCGGGAACTAACAAATATCTCAGATTTATTTGAATTGCCTGCAGCTTTAAATGTTGAAACATTAAGTAAGAAAATTCAGTCCCATATTCAATTATTTTATATTAAAAAGGTAAAAGTATCAGTAAAACAAGAAATCAATGAAAGCCTGTTAGATGAGCAAACAAGGAAAAGAGAAGTGCCTATCAAAATAAAAAGTAAAATTTCTTTATTGAAATCATTAAATAGTTGTTATGGTTGTGAATATTTTTCTTTGGGAATCTTAAAATTATTAGCAGATTCATTAACTTTTATTGGCCCATTTTTATTGAAACTTCTGGTTTCTTTTATGGAATCTGGAGAAAGTGACATTAGTATAGGATACTATTATGCTGCTGCATTGATGTCATCAACATTTCTTAGTTCTTTGTTGCAAACTCAATTTGATTATTGGGTTTCTCGAGTTAAACTCAAAGTGAGGGCATCATTAATTAGTATTATTTATCACAAAACTCTCATTATTAATTCTGTATCTCTGTCTAGGTATTCAACAGGTGAAATCATTAATTTTATGAGTACTGATACAGATCGTATATTGAATTTTTTCCCCAGTTTTCATTTGTTATGGAGTCTGCCTATACAAATAGCAGTATCTCTTTTTCTTCTTTATCAGGAAGTGCAATTAGCTTTTTTAGCTGGAGTAATGTTTGCTATCCTTTTAATTCCTATTAATAAATGGGTTGCTACAAAAATTGGTAATTACAGTTCTAATTTAATGGAAAGAAAAGACAGCAGAATCAAAGTAAGTTTACTATTCTTTATCATTGTTATATTATAGTAATTTTGCTTTATACTCCAAAGTAAAAATAGTAATTATATATTTACCTAAGCTTATAATTGAATCAAAATTAGAATGCTACTTTTATCACAGACAGTTTTCTGATATATCTAGATGACAAGGTATGAAATATTAAACATTGGTTAATTGGTAATTTACTATTTTCTTTTTACTTCATATTCCAAGCTTAAAATATGTATTGTTGACAAAAGTAGTACAGTTAATGAAACAGATGTGAGATTGATTTGTTTTTTATTCAAAGTCACAGAATGGAAATGCTTTAAAATATTTATTAGTGGAATGTAAAATAATATAAAGTGAAACATTTAGACAAGGAAAATATTACAGCATCACATGCGCTAATAAAATCCAAGAGATATCAGTACATATATAACGATGAAATACAATGTAAAAAACAAAGAAATAAACAAAATAAATCAAGGTTATTACATGTATATAATCATGAGATAAAGTGTTAACAATAATAGAAAATAATTATATTATCCAAAGTAATAAAGTGGTTGGTTGAATGTTAAGAGAATCTACATAGAGAGAAAAAGAACATCAGCTAAAGTTTGTCAAAAACATTTCTTTGAAAATATATCATCTGAATTTTTAAAGTATCACGGAATTTAAACCTTAAAACAAAATTATACCTGACCAACTACATTGATTTCAGTAATTGTAAAGCAAACACATGATACCTATTATTTGCTGAAGTAAAAGAAATTATAGTAAAGTTATATTCATTGAACTAAATACTAATATCAGAAATAGAAGTTTCAGAATTGATAAGCTAACCAATACTTAGCTAGGCTATAATGTTAGGGCTTCACGTAGGTAGCTACAAATGGCTGAAAGTGATTTAATATGAGAGATAACATTAATTTTAATATACATTTTATTCTTAGATAATATAAATAAATCGTGAGGATGAAAGTGAATGGAATGTATTAAAGTTGTTAATCCCTCTAATATTGACAATCAGAGTTCTAAGACAACAAGTGATGATTATTTTTTATTTTATTAGTATTCAATTTCTTATTGTAGAACATCTGTGTCATAAAAAGGCAGTGTTAAAACAGGCAGAAATCTTCATGCAGTAGTGCCACTCAGTGTAAGCCAGAGTAATCAATGGATGCCAGAAGGCTTGTGCGTAAAATCCCTATCTAGTGCCTACTCATTCAATATCCTCAGACTAGTTTCTGGCTTGTGGCCTTCATCAGTGAGGAGCCTTGAATCTGAGAGCACTGCACCTAGATCTTAGGATTTAATGCAACCCTCCAGCAGCCACCTTTTATTTCTACATAACTACAAAACTATGAGAATAAAATTGAAAACACAATATTCTCAATCCAAGCTCATTAGCCATTGTATGGAGAGTTTTGCCTGTTTTAATAACAGTTATGAGCAAGCATAAGAAATGGTGATCATGTGATGTGAAAAAGGCAATTTGTGTGAAAGTTATATTCAAGAAAGTAGGCTAAGTATTATTGGTTACATAATAAACATTATATTGACTGATAGATTTGCTAATTGCTTTCAAAAAGTATTTATTTAAAACTAAAACCTCAAGCATTGAAAGAGCAGAAAATTCACAAAAGTATTACCTCTGTTCTTATTATGTTCTGCTCTAGCAAGTTTCATAACATATGATATAAACTGAAATATTATATTCTTCCTTTCACTTTATATCCTTCTATATTTATTGGTAATATCCTTCTATATACATTGATAAAATTAAAAATAAACAAATCCACTTTTCTTTATCACTATAACGATGTTTATTTTATTTAACTTAATCAGTCTGACAGTTTGGACTGACTAGCAGTCTTCTTCAGAACTAAAATATATAAATGTATATATAAATAGATGAATATAAAAAATAGTTATCATATAAACTATACGATGAAACATTATATCTCATTATAAATTGGCTCCTTTTTATATCCTATTACTTATATATATATATATTGTAGCAATACATGGCCAGCTACAAGCATCAAATACGAGCATCAAATATAATGATAATAAATAACGGCATTTTTTCAATTCTAAACCCTCAGTAGATAAAAAAATAAGTTTTATTCAAGTACTGAGTGTGTGAATTTCCAGGCATTTCCGCTCAAATATTTCTGTATATAAACTTAAAAAAAAAATTTTGTTAACTAATTATATAATTAATTTTTGAAAAGAAAAAATGAAGTAAAACAGTTAATAAAAGTTATCAATTCCTCAGTAGAATTTTAAACCAAATTTCAGTTATGTAAATGTGATGTTTCGAAATGAATTTGAATTACTAAAAAGAACAATATTTTTTTTATTTTCTGTTTCCCTTTTTTGTTTACAATCATGATTCATCATTATCTGTTTCTTTTCTATGTTTTTGAAAAACAGGCATTGATAATGTTTGTAAGGGGGCGATAGGTAATTAAGCTGTTATTTGATAAACACAACACTGAGATGGAATTAGATAGAGTTTGGATGGAAGCAATTAAGTTGTCAAAAACACTTGATAAGATTTAAGAAATGTGGTTGTAAATTTAAGATCAGAATATGTTTTGTGGGGACTATAGAATATTTATTGTGAAGACCATTTAGTTAGTGTATTTACATGCTAAAAGTTGGAATATTACAAAGAGTGTGTTACTATTTACATATACGATGGCTTTATACAAATACATTTTAAATGTTATTAGTATGAATTGTTAGAAGCTCTTGTGGTCTATCTTTTGGCCATATGATTGTTCCAGAAGGGAAGAAACAATGTTATACAGTCTTTAAGTGAAAGTGACCTAGCATGAAGAAGAAAACTTGATTGCTCCATCGCCGCTCTATTATATATGTTACATAAATGTGTCTTACCTAAGAAGAAGAAGAGATTTATTGATGCCCTATAATGATCTAATCAAACTATGACCAATTCATGAATCAATCATGGGACCGGCCATTAAAAAAAAACCACAAACTATTTGTATGAAATAGAGCAAGTGGACTTTATTTTGTTAACTTATGAGCTCAACAGATGTTAAAAAATCATGTGGATGAAATTGTTCAGCAGCAATCCAGTCAATAAAGTGTATAGGATTAATAACAACTGACACCTATATAATTGAGTTGACAAATTGGAAGTAAAAATAATCTCAAGGATTGCTACATTTAGAAGATTAAAGTGTTAGTTTTATTTTTATAGAAATACTTTTTATCAGCAAAAGATGGACAAAACTAAAATAAGAATTATTATTTTCATTACTGTATTATGTATGCACATATTTTTCTCTCTTAGTTGGTTAACCATTAATCTATATCAAGTTTAATTTATACTAACCGATCTACTCTAAATATTGTCTGTTTGTATTATAACTTTATCTTTCTTATTACATTGCCAAATCTATACAATATTAATATTATTTATTTCTTTATTAGTTATGCAATGCTTCATATAATTGTGTGGGTTGTAATTATATGAAGCATTGTAAAAATAAATGATATTTATATTATATGAATTTTGCAATGCAATAAGAAAGATAAAGTTATAATACTTCATAAAGAAGATAAAGAATATTGAAAATAGACTTGGATAAGAATAAAGAAGAACCATTGATATACATGTATGAATGGATACATGGAGCATGTAAGGAACATCATGAATTTAATAATCTATATTAAAGAGAAGGAAAGTAAAGAAACAGCAGGCTATTTAAAAAATGAAGGATGGAAATTAGTTACTAAATTAAATAATAATAGTATAAAATTTTTAAAAGAATGTAGCAGATTGGATATAATACCAAAATTTATAAGGATTAAAAGTTATAGGAAAATTATAAGTAACAAAATCAAGTTTATAGAAGAATTAGAAAAGAGAATATTAAAAGTATACTAATAATAGTATAGTATAAAACAAAGATTATATAGAGATATTTTAAATACTGAATCAATACTAACAAGGAAAATAACTAAGGAAGAAGACATTTTTTTTAGAGAATTATGTAGGTTAAAAAAGGTAATAAATAAGAATACTGAGAAGAGACAATAAGAAAATGAGGTTAAAGGAAGAAAAATTAGAGAAGAAAAATCAGAAGAAAAGGAATAATTATAAGGATCCAATTTATATAACATATAGAATTAACAGAAAAAGAAAAGGAAATTATAAGTAAAGGGATTAAATATGTACTATATGGATATAATGGTATATAATGATATAATAGAATTTAAAATGTTAAAGAGAAAATAGCACAGAAGTATGTAGGAAAAAATTACAAAATCTATTATTATCAGAATATAGATAGTAATAAAATTATTAGTAATAAAGTATGGATGGAAGAATTTAATAATGAAGTTGCAATATGATTTATAGAATAAAGAAGAAAAATTAAAAATAAAAGGAATAAATAAGGATGATGATATTGTTAAAATAAGGGATATTAAAGAAATAAAGAATAAATATAAGAATAAAATAGTTTTTACAAATTCAGATAAAGGGAATAAATTGGTTATGATAAAGAGGATTATATAGAAAAAATGAATAATGTGTGGAAAGATAATATATTTGGAAGAATTAAAAAAAATGATACTAAATTATTGAATGTAAGAATATATACAGTAGTAAGAGACTTTTATAAAAAGGATATAATTGATTATTTAGAAGTTAAAGATTGTATAGCAGCTAAAACATACAGAGTATCTAACATATTTAAAGAAGATATATCATTAAGACCAGTTATTAATGGTAATAATTCATATGATAAACTATTTAAATGGTTGGCAAATAAGGTCTTAAAGAAATATATTAATACTACCTGTAAATCATATATAAAAAAATAATAAGATTTTAATAAGTGAAATTAAAAATGTAATAAATAAATATAGTAATTATAATTTAACAATGATTAAAATGGATATTGTATCAATGCGTACAAATGTTATTGTGGAGAAAGCAATAGATATAGTAATTAATAGATATAAAAGGAAAATAATAAAGAAATAAATATAACTAAAACAAAGGAGTTTAGAGAAATATTTTGTAAAGAAATAATGCTTCAATTTAATGATAAGTTTTATAAACAAAAAGGTTTACTAATAGTAGGAGCATTAAGTGGAGTATTGAGTAATATTTATATGGAAGAATTGGAGAAGTTAATGTTGGTGAATAATAAGCTCCAATCTATTAAAAGATATGTAGATGATTATTTATTGATATTTAATAAAACACACAGATATAGATTTATGTATAGAGGATATTAATAGAATGGACAAAATATTAAATTTACTGTAGAAAAAAAGGAGAATAATATATTGACATATTTAGATATAAAGTTGATTAAGTCAAATGAGGAAGGGAAACATCAATTCATATGAAAAGTAATGTGGATAATAATATAACTAATCGAAATACAAATATAAAATAAATACAATACATTCTAGAATTCACAGAGCAGTAAATTATTGTTCAAGTAAAAAGGATTATGTTAAATAAATTTAATAAAGGAAGAATTTATAAATGATTATCCAAATTAATGTATAAATGATAATATTAGATTAATAGAAAATAAGATAGCTTATATAAATAAAAAAGAAAAAAGTAATAATAATAATATAGATAAAATTAAGTATATAGGTATAAAAACAGGAAATAACTAGTTAAAAATTTAAATAAAATTATAAGTAAAATTAATAAAAAAATAATATAATAAATGTTAGAATAGTTAATAAAAAAAAGAAAAATATGATTAATATTTTAGAAAATAAGTATAATAATAATTCAGATGATGAAATAACTGGAATATATGAAATTTATTGTAAAAAATGTCAAATTAATAATATAAAAGTAAATTATGTAGGAGAAACAAAAAATTCAATATATTGAAGACTATACAACATAAATATGATAGCAATTTGCTAATTTATAAATTAATTGTAAAAAGTGTCAAATTAATAAATATAAAATTACGATAGAATGACAGCCTGTTAAGCTAATTGCGCAGACGCTGTGAGAATGTTATTAATAAATGAATACCTTCGAACAACCACATGATATAGTATTTGTATAAGAGTAAAAAGGAATCCTCTTACTCTTACGACTACAATTAGCTTAACAGGCTGTCATTCTATCGTAATTATAATCGCACGCAAGACGTTATAAAATAAATGCTTATTCATGTATATGATTTAGTTTCGTTTAGAGTGGCGTTTAGTAAATTCTAGAAAATTTCATTGGCGTCATTCATACAGACATTATATGTAGTAATTTAAAGTGACTATTATGTAGTCACGCCTTCAGTACAACTACTTTAGATTTGCTCATATATAAACATTTGAGTCGTAAGAGTAAGAGGATTCCTTTTTACTCTTATACAAATACTATATCGTGGTTGTTCGAAGGTATTCATTTATTAATAACATTCTCACAGCGTCTGCGCAATTAGCTTAACAGGCTGTCATTCCATCGTAATTATAATCGCACGCAAGACGTTATAAAATAAATGCTTATTCGTAAATATAAAAGTAAATTATGTAGGAGAATCAAAAAATTCAATATATAGAAGACTATTACAACAAATATAATAGAATTTTTCCAATTTATTTACATACATTAAAAACAGGGCATAAGTTTAGAAAGGATTGTATAAAAATGATATAATTTATAAATGATAAAAAGAATAGAAAAATAAGTTATTTATATTAATAATATTAAGCCAGTATTAAATAGAGATTTGGCTGAAAAAATTTTGACATAAAAAAAATATTAGTAGAGATTAAAAGTAAGAGTAGATTTAATTATATAAAAAATAGAAAGAGGATGCCACTAGGCATAAAATAAAAATGATAATATTAATAAGTATTCAAATAAGAATAGATTTAATTATATAAAAGATAAAAAGAGGGAGCTATTAAGTATAACTAAAATTTAAAAGTTTGAATAGTTAGCAGTTAAGATTTGAAAATATAAGTAGAAGGTAGGCATAAAATATGTTAAAAAATGATAAAAAGTAGGTTAAAATAATTAGTAATAAAAGAAAAAGAAATAATATTATAAGTTAAAGAAAATTATACATATTGAATGTTAATATAATAATAATAAAATGAAATATAAAAATATGAATATATAATGTTAGAGATAAATATTTAAAAAAAATAAAAATAAAATAAAAAATAGATGTGAAATAAAAACAATATATATATATGATTATACGAAGTATTGATTGATAAATATAAAATATAAAAAAAGAAAATTTATTATATATAAAAAAGTAATTATATAGAGAGATATATAATGGTATACCTGGATATATAAATAATGATTATAAGATAGAATATATTTATATATATAAAATATAAAGTTATATGTTCATGTATATTTGTATTCATGTATTTGTATTGTGTTTGTTATAATCCAGAAGAGGATTACTGGGGCAATCGAAACTGTCAATAGTGGGTTATAATTATATGAAGCATTGTAAAAAAAAAAAAAAAAGATATTTATATTATATTGTCTGTTTGCCTAAAGTAAGGTGTATACGTATGTTATATTTATATTATGTTTATTATCTAGTTCCTAATTAAGGAATTGGATATATGTGTTATTAATATTATTATTCACGTATATTATTCAAACTTGATGGAACATCTGGGTAATATAATTTTTTTTGTTTGTTTTGTGTTTATCTGGTTCATAGCACAAGTAATGTAATTGGGCATTACCTAGTAATGCAAATAAATGCCTTGTCAAAGGTTGTACCAATCATTATTTGAGAGAATGCAGAGATAAATTACTTGTTATTATTTCTGGAAATAAAACTGTTGTAGTTATGTATATTTTTGTTTTATTCACTTTTTATTTATGCATTTCACCAAGTTAACTGAATAGTGCAACATTGTTAGTGAGTTTCCTGAATATCAAAGCTATGATTCAGTGCTAACAGGATTTCTATTAAAGGATATAAATTCAAATGTAGTTTTTTAATGGTGCCATTATGAGTCTGCAGTAGTATTACCAGCCCAAACTAATAAATATTCTAGCCATATTAGATATCATGGGTTATGTCTATATGATGAGTAGGAAATATTATTGTTGAGGAGTTAAAATAATCAGCAATAGGCTTTAAACTGATAATGTCCTTCAGTATATTCATCGTAGTTGGGCAATAGGCTTTAAACTGATAATGTCCCTCAGTATGCTCATCTTAGTTTATGATTGGGTTATTAGGCCATTATCTTATATACTTGTAGCCAGTTACCTTTGACTGCCCAAGTGTGGCTTGATCAAAGCATCCTATGTGTTGTCTGGTTGAAATATATATATATATACCACATATACATCTATTATAAACAACATATATATATATATCAAATATATATCCTCAAAATCTATATTATATTTGGCAGTAAGTCTATTAGTTTATAAAATATTTTATGTATATATTAATATCAAATTATAAAAATTATAAAAGATTATAAGTTTTTAAATTAGCTATATTTTTTATGTTTATAATTTGATAATATTAATTAATATATTGTAACTTCTCAATCTAAATTTGTTTGGAAGAGATTTGGTAAGTAAGAGGTTAACTGCTAAAACGAAAATCGGAGCGAGAGAAATTCCCAAAGCATTTCTGGTTGCATTTGTGTGTATTGAAAATGCATTTGCATATAGTTAAGCCTTTATAAAATTCTAATCCACACAAATGCACTCACTCCAGAATTCCCAAACCAAATAAATAATCAATGTAAAATATATATTTAAATATTGACTACTAAACCTTTAAAATATAATATATAATTTTTTACAATATTTCAATAATCATTGATTTATTACTAAATGATTTCATACTTATATAAATTTGTTTTATTTATTCATTAACTACATATTCTCAGGGTTTCTATTGGTAAATATTCATTAAGACTTATCATAATAATTATCTCAGAGCTTTTCTTTAATAAACTATAACGGTCCAATATGTTGGAGTCTTACTGTATCTGCCATACAGAGCGCCACTAGCTATTGAACCTAGAAATTTATAGAGTAGGCAGATACGCACTGTTAAAGATCCAACTTTTATTTATTAAGACCGTCAGCCCATGCCACTAGCTCAGTGAGGCGGAGAGAGTTATAAAATATGAATTCTTATCTAAAAATATTTTCAATATTAAAAAAAATAAAAGCCACTGCCAGTAATTAACACATAAACATTTATTTACGCACATTTTGAATCATTTTAGAATCATTTTTACTTTAAAATTTAACTTACATTTTAACTTTGCTTTTTAGAATTTAATTTATGTTTAAACCTTTATTTTCTAACTTCGCACAGATGAGTTTAATATTTATTAGAGTGTCGAGTATGAATAGACTACATAGATTTGCATTTGAAAAGAAAATATTCTATCCCTTATTTAACCTTAGGCCAAAAGTCTGCAGTTAAACCAACGTGAATCCATCCGATACATCGATGTATTCAATGTAGCATGAATACAACAGCACAAATACCATACTGTCAGGAATGTACATCTGAACAGCATGATTAGGTTATAGAAGACATTGACTCGTTCAGACAGGAATACTACATCTGTCTGACGAGAAGAGCAATAAAAAAAAAAAACCTCCATAGGAAGGGACTGCGTTTTCTGTCTTACCATCCCATTCTGTAGGTAAAAAGGGTATGCGGCGTAATATGCAATCCTGCACGTAGCCGACCTCATACTACATCTACTAATTACACCAATATATCCAATCCATTGACCCAATTTAACTATGAAACTAATAACCTAAGATTACCCTCCCTTAAACTAACATATATAACTTTACAAATCTAAGCAGCTATTCATGCCCGACTTAAGTTTAGCGTTTATTAAGTTTATTTTAAAAGAAAGAAAAAAAAATCATAATAAAAACTTAAAAGAACAGAAAAAATAAATTAATGGAAATGATTTACGAAAAATAATAATACATTCAATAAAATAATTATTAATAATTTAGTTTGGTCAGATAGGATTCTATTTCTATTAAAGATGGAACAAGTTTTAGAATTAAAGTTCTTATTCTTTTCAAATACTGGAGTTTTAGAATTATAGTTAAAGCTTATTAGA
The DNA here is from genome assembly GCA_028023455.1 of Epiperipatus broadwayi. Lineage (NCBI taxonomy): Eukaryota > Metazoa > Onychophora > Udeonychophora > Euonychophora > Peripatidae > Epiperipatus > Epiperipatus broadwayi. Next base: position 727,370 of record JAQFVV010012532.1, read on the forward strand.
GTTCATAAAGTTCTTACAGTTTAAACGAAAAGTTTCTTTTTTAGAATTAAAGTTCATTAGTTTAAGTTCTTACTGTTTTAAAAATGCACACTTAACAGTTGCTTGCCATTTGGAGCCAGCGTTAATTCCCCCGATGTCCCTGTGGTCCTCAATATAGGAAAAACGATGTCATTTCTTTTCTTTTTAGCAAAACTGAAGGGATTGAAGAGTGCATCTTTCCAATCCCTTCTCCTTCAACTCTAGCACACCTCTGCTTTCACATCTCTATCTTCTCTTAATTCTCCTTCACTAAAATTTATTTCCAAACTTTTTCTTTTTATATTAATTTTGCGGATTCAGTGGACATTACATCATGGTGATAGCCCTTTCGTTGAGGTCCGTTTCCCCGAGGGATTTCTTTTATTGGCTATTAGTTTCTATTGTTTTTTCTCCTATCTGATCTTTGCTTATACATTTTGAAATGCCCAAGGGCTAGCTTACTTTTAACTAATTAAAATAATCATTTCCATTTTACAATAGCATTAATTAAATTATTGTACATATTTTTTTATCTTTAAATCTTTCAAGTCTTTTTCTTAATATTTAGTTTTAAAACTTTTTCTTTTTTCTTAATAAAGTTTTCTTTTAATAATTTTTCATCTGTGCGATTTTATATATTAGAGTTTAGATGATTTTTAATTTTTAATTCTTAAAAAAGTTTTTATTTGCGAACTTTTATTTTCATTGTTTAATTAAAAAAAAAAAAATGTAACGGCGTATGTGCCCGTTACAAAACATTTACCACTATCAAGATGAATATGTGTATCAGGGATTTTTATGTACGCATTTTACTTTTAACTTATTGGATTCAAATATCAAATATTATAAAATATTTCAAGTAACCTTAAATGAATCAGCAGTGTGATATCTTGACCTGAGCTTAAATAGTATCAAAATGATGATCAAAGAATAATCTCATATACTTTAACAAAATTGTTTATTTCATGTAAATACCAAAGCTAAATAATAATAAAAATTACAAATCAGCACTATATTATAGCAAATATTAAAGATAAACATTTATAATGTGAACTATCTCCATATGACAATAAATATTAAAGACAAATGTTTTCGGCTCTTTTTAAAAGTGTATGTGGTATATTGATTATATCAACATTTGAATTATAAACTCATGGTATGTGTGACAATACAATATACATATTATAGGACATGGATTGCAATATTTCATCCCATTTTTACTTTGAACATATAATCGAAGTAAGTATCTCAAAATTTAATACTTATACATTTGTCACTTTCTTTATCCACTTGGATTTGAATTCAAATTTTTATTACTGTAAAGTTTATTTTACAAACAACTATGCAATAGAGTATTTTAATACTTCTTTAATGCTAGTGGAACTAGTCTATAAATTACATCACAGCAGAAAATCTCAACTCGTAATTTTAAATTAATTATAGCATATATTTTACAACATAGTATTTGGTGAACCAAATATAAATAACTTTTATCCTGAAAATGTAGTACTGCTAGATAGTTTTACCCAAACATGGATTGAGAAAGGAATTTCAAAAGAAAAATCACAAACGATGAAATATAACTTAATATTTATATTTTAAATAAATTTAAAATGATGGTTAAAAAATGCAATCTCTCTCTACTAACAAAGATTTAATCTGTATTCATTGTCACTTATCTTATTACACTATATCCTTAAATATTGAATATAAAATATATTACCTGGATTTCCAATGAAGCTTTATGATTAGATTTGGTATATTTACTACCCTAATAATTTATTAAACTATTCATAAAAACATAACTAACTAATAATCATTCATATAAAATTTATACGGCAATCTAATATCAAACATTCGGACTCTCAAACAACAATACATTTAATGATTTGTAGCACTGTTATTCAAATTTATTGAAGATTAAAATTATCACAATCAAATTAATCCATTTTGGAAAATATCTCAAATATTAAATGTACATTTTGAATTTCCTTAAAGTCCTTGATTCTTCTGATAGTTGCACGCATAAACATATAAAATCTCTAAGTAACTCTTTATCAACACAAATACTCTTGTCACTATACTGCTTTCATGCTTATGATGATTTAAAGAAAATTATTTCAATCATTTCTATTCAATAACTATATTATTTTTTTTTTTATGTATGATGCACAATATCCTTTGCCAAAATCTTCCTTTACTTGATAAAATTCTGTGATAATCATTCAAAATTTTATTGGAACAGATATAAAAACATATTCTTTTGAAGTTGGAGAAATGCAATTTAAATTCTTTAAACAAATTTTTAGTTGGATATTCTAGAATTTCAATATTGCAAATTTCAAATTTTCCTAACTGAACATTTAAAAAAAAGATGTTGCTTTTCCTTTTATATCCATCGCTGCTATTGAAATGGGATAGACCTGACCCGTCTAGGACAGACTCCTAGCTAATGTTCTTTTTACCCCATCATCCTTGGGTATGTAGGTACAAAATGATGATTTTGGATAAAAACATGATCTTGCACTACACTGAAAGTTTTATAGATTGCCCTCTCATTTTAATTTACTGGTATTTATAGTTTTTCTCCTATGATGTCAAAATTATCCACAATGTATCTCCTGATAGTTGATTTCCGGGGTGTCTCCATAGTACTGAAAATAATCAAATGAAATCCTATAGCTTTTCTCTCTATTGGTGCAAAGGTGTATTCATTTTAGAAATATAAAATAATTAAAAAAAATGTTTACATCAATTTCTTATAAACAAATAAATGAAAATGCATTTATTCATTTATTAACAAATGTTATTAGAACAATAAATATCTGTCAATAAACATTATTAGATCGATAAAATTTTATTAATATTTTAACATCAATAATTTCATTAGGTTCTATATTTTATTTTAGAAATATTTACTAAATCTAAACATTTAATTATTTAAGATTTCAGTAATTGTTTTGTTAATCTTTCTAGCACATTTTTCTAATTTTGTGAATATTATTTACATGCGCCTGCACATTTATACGTAAATAGAACAAAATTTTATATATTTTTAAATACTAGCACTTATTCATTTTGAATTTGTTGTAAATATTCCAATTTAGTAAAGTTTGATTATTTATGATCTCACTATTTATTCACAAACACTATTCTACATGTATCTGGATTTATAGCCATTGCTAAAACAATTCACTAATTGTTTCTTAAATTGTTATAAAAAAATGCAATATTTAATATTTGAAAATATTCAAAAACTAATATTTGAAGTCTAAAAAAAATAAATAAAAATGATTATCCCCTTGCACATTGCCTTTATGGAAGTTTACCCTTGGTTTTACATCTATCACTTGATCTTCCTATCTATTGTGAAATATATAATCAAGAAATTTTGTTTTTTACAATTCATATTTTTTTAGACCATGATAACATTGGTACCAAAATATAATGCTACAATATATATTATAATGTTTTCCGTTTTGTTAGAGCTCTATATGCATTATAAAATGCACGAGTTGATCAAGTTATGTCAAAAAGAAGAAAGTTGTATTTCTATTTCTAAAAACATAACATTTCCTGATCAACTCGACCTAGCAATTGTTGAGAATTATGCTATCGACGAAATCAGCTTTTAATTTATTTAATATGGGCGCCAGGATCCTTTTATTCTAAAGAATCCGCTGAAATAAACATATTGGCAAAGGTAAATTACATTCTTAAATCTTATTAAACTAATAATAAATTTAATAATAAAAAATAATAACTATCACTAATAATGTACAAATGAAAAGTTGATATTAGAAATATTTTTATTCTTACAAACTAAAATATTTCATGTTAAGTTGCTAATTAAATAAATTGGAGAGAACACACGTTAATTCAGATATGAATCAATTAATAAAAAACAATTTCACAATTACAGTTCACTTCCAAATTTCTTCTAGAAAATTCCTTAAAATGAATGTCTCTTGTACAAGAAAATTAGTGTCTCTATTGGGATTGGTTAAACATACTTTAAAAAAATTGTTTGAAAACGTTTAATTTGGTCACAATCGGGAATAAAGTCATAGCTTACTGGTAAGTTTAGTGAATTCAAGATGGTTGTAGATAACTATGCATAGTTTTTCGGGGTTAAAATGAGCTCACGGCCATTGATTATTAGTTGATCTTGTGGTCCAATCTCCTAGTCGGTCACGAAGGCTTTTCTGGTGTACATCTTCATGCACGATGTCTGCAGAAGCTCCGGTTCATTCCGACATGCCAAATTATTTCAGCGTAGAGCGATCCTAGATATATTATTGTTATCTAAGACTAATTAGAGAAACAAACGAAATAAGACTTTCTTCAAACTGGCCTCTGCCTTTTATACTAGAGGCCCAGTTTTCAGACTTCTGCGCATGCTATTATCATGGCGTTTTTGGTTCATAATCTTGTACAGTCTTTACTCATTTTTCAATTACAAAGTTCTCATTTTTTAGCGAATCTTTCGGCCATCTTTAGTTCTTTAATTAACTAAAATATTTTTCTTTTAGCTTATCTTTTTATTTTACTTTTGGAATTCTTTTGTTCTCTCCAATTCTACTTTTATTTTTAATTACATAAAAAAAAATACAAAAGAATAATTTAACTTTCATTGTACGTTTTTTTTTTTTTTAAAAAATAAATTATAATCAAAAAAAAATCTAAATTTACTTTTATTTTTTAGCTTTTACCAAATGCCAATATATTTGCACCGTATCTAAATAAACAGTACAATATATATATAATTTTTATAAAATAGTAAAGACTGCATTTGACTTTTTATGATACAAATGTAATATAGATTATGAAAATATATATTTGATGTATATATTTTAATATATTTATATTAAGTATAATGTTTGTATATATAATATATACATACGTGGTATGTTTGACATATGTGTGTGTGAATAATAGGATATAAAGATGTCAATTTATAATGGGATATAATATTTGGGTTGTATGATTTATATAATAAATTATTTTACATATTCATGTATTTATATGTATTTTAGCTCTGAAGAAGTCTGCTGATCAGTCAAAACTGTCAGACTGATTAAATTAAATAAAACAAATGTTACAGTAATAAAGAAAATTGGATTTGTTTAATGATATAAAATGGTAGATCAGCCCAGAGTAAACAAATGAATTATTAACTTGTCTAATACTGCCATATCTGAATCTGTTGTCGCAAGAATGTTATACAGAATTAGTTAAGTTTCGATGTGTTGCATGATTATTAAACTAAAGAGAAGAATGTACACATAAAACTTTTTTGAGATTGACGAATGAACTATTTGTTCGAAAAAAGTTTGTCGCAATATGTAAATTATTACTAATAGCTTAAGTTTATTGTAATCAATATTTTTTTATATACTTATTTGCTATTTTCTGTTTATAATTTTCATGTCTGAATTTTAATTGACATTCATATTTTTGCCTTTTTTGAAGCTTTTTTATCAGAAGATATTTTGCTTCTTGAAAAAATAGACTTAGATTTGATAATTATTGCTGCCATTCTAAGGATAAGATCAATCTTTAAGATTTAATGTCAGAAGTGTTCTGTTAGTTATTTAATATTTTACTAGTCTTTAATTCTGAATTAGAAGTGATAGTAATGTTTTTTTAAATTAATACCATTATTTTATGAATTACTGTTTTATCAAGTAATGAATAACAATTTTTCAATTATAACAATGTTTCATCTGTACTTATATATTTATATAATGGTTTGTGCAAACATATACACTCACATACATAAGGTGAAAGATACACTGATAAGAACAAAACTTGAAAATATATATATGGTTCATTTAAGCAAATAATAGAGTTTAATATATTTATATATATATTTAAAAGCAAATGTGGATGTGAATATATATGAAATATTATAATTTTATCTTTCTTACTGCATTGCCAAATCCATATAATATTAATATTATTTATGTTCTTTATTACTTTACAACCCACTATTGATGGTTTCGATTGCCCCAGCAATCTTCTTCAGAACTTTTACTTATATTTTCAAATTTTTACATCAGAAAGTCACAAAATGGTATAATTAAGATTTGAAAATATAAGTAGAAGTTTTGAAAAAGATTGCAGGGACAATAGAAACCATCAATAGTGGATTGTAAAAAGTATTGTAAAAAGTAATAAGGTAAATAATATTAATATTATATATATATGTAATATTTGCAAATATCACAAACAAGCATAAAGTGTATATGTAAAAGGTATATATATATGTTTCAGAAAAGCTTTATGCAAACAAGGTAAAATTGCAATAAATAAATAATGAAATTGCAATTATGTAAGAAATTAATTTAAAATATTAAGTATACCCAAGCAGGATTGAGATTGAATAACAAGAAAAGAAATTTTTTGGAATGATCATATAATTCTGTGAATTAAACTGGCTCATATAATCCTTTTTCCAAAAAAAAAAACAATAGGGCTTGAAGGATTGGAAATCCTAAATAATCAAATTTGTTTTTCCTTTTACTAGAGAATTGATTCTAACTTTCTCAGAGACTTCTGCCTCTACATGTGTGAAAAGGCAAGTCTTGGTAACTAATGCAGGCACTCTGACTTTAGTTTATTATATATAAACTCTAGGGCTATTTTATTATGTGGTCTATAGTATATAAGTAATCAATATGTTAAAGTTGGGGTTGAATTCATTTCATATAATTATTATTAATATTTATGCTTAATTGCAATGAAATGTGTTATGATACATGTGTATCATTAAGTCCGTTTAATTGATTCTTTGTCTATACATCTCTTTTTGTGTGTGTTGCTAATAGTTATTTTCAAATTTGATTTTTGTTCAGCTTGTCATCTTCCAGCTGATTATTTATTTAAGTTGGAAAGCGAATTGCAAACACTGATGAACTCACATCAGAAAGACACAGATTGGTGTAGTTAGACAATCTGAGTGTGCGAGGGGAAAAATAAAGGTACAAACAGGAGATTAGCACAATTTAATAGTTGAAAATTCCATGGGAGAGTGGAAAATTACCAGCTGGAAAATTCCTATGAAAGAAGAAAAAAATAACTGGCATAATCAATAAATTATTGCATATTAGAACACATTTATAAATTAAACTTGGGAGAGGTATCATGGACAGTTTCAATAAAGTAATCAAATTAATTAATTAGAATAATGGTATATATGGCACAAATGAACATAAGTGAAATTGATAGAAAAATTTTGTAGATTGGTTACTGAATGCCAAGTGGGTAGAAAAATTATCAGTGGTACTACTTATGGGTTTTAATTCACAGAATAGAAAGTAATAGACATTAAAAACCAATTATGTGAACCAGAAAGATTTTTAGAAATTGAATAAATAAGTCAAGTCTCCATTTTTGCAATGCCAAACAAAGGAGAAGAAACGCTAAGAATTTGATTCAGCATTAAATGACTTGGGAAATCTTATATCTATGTAGTTTTTGGAGGAAGTTTTATTGGAGCAATTAATATTGGAAATACTGGACAACCACCTAACTATCTGATCTGCATAAAATTATGAAACTCTGTGGCAAAAATTGTAATATCAAAGCAAAAAGTATTATCTAGCAGGAGAATGGAAACAATAGAACTAGGAAGCAAATAAGGCATTATTGTTATGAGGGCTTTGACTATCTAGCTCAAAATTGTAAATGAAGAAAAGAATGATACAGAAAATGCTGAGCATCAGGGCACTTACCAAAGAAGTGCATATTGATTAATAGAAGGAATGAGAGTTATCAATCTTTTTGCCAATAAAAATCAAACAGCTACATTATATAAAAAATAGCTAGCTAGTTCTATCCAAATAATATTGACTGCCAAAATTTGTAACAAACTTGTTGCCAAGGAAATTTGTGTTGTTAATTACATATAAAGGGTAGGAATCATTAATTATATGAATTCTTTGCTTCTTACCAAAACTAATCCCAGAAAACATTATTGAAGTGGAAAACTAAATTAGAATAATGTAAACCATTTGGGTATCAGGCAAATCAAATATTGCAGAACACTATCATTGTACATAGCTCAAGGCAATATAAACCCAATAATAGCATAAAAGTGATTTACGTGTCTTAGCAAAGAGATCTGTATGCAAAAAAGTTCAATAATGATAAAAAACAAATAAGATCCTCTCCCTGTTCAGAAAATAAATACAGAAGAAATAAACATTATTGATGGATTAAAATGGCAGCTGTTAGAGTAAAATAGTATTAAAGAATAAAGTAATATCAGAATGGACAATAGCATATGTAGACTATCAGCTGCTCACTGAAGTAATTTGGCAAAGACTGGCCAAGAACCTTCATAAAAGGCTCTGGATATGAACCAGTATTGTAAAGTAATGTTCATAAAATAAATACAAGGGAAAAACAATGTTGATGTATTAAAGTTGAAGCTGTTAGAGTAAAATAGTATTAAATAATAAAATAGTATCAAAATGGGCAATAGCTGATGTAGCCGCTGCTCTCTGAAATGATTTGGCAAGGCTTGGCTAATCTGATGATCTCAGAACCTTTATAAAAGATTCTGGACATGAACCAATACTGTCTAGTAATGAAGTACAGGGTATTGATTACAAGTCAGTGTTATTGTAGAATTTTGATGTTGCTGGATTGCCATTCTGGTGTGCTCAAAACAAGTGCTACAATTTGTGATTACACATGGTGATCAGAAATCAGTAATGATAGAAAATTGTATTAAAAGATATCAAGTCTGAATGTGCTTTAGCTTCTAGCTATGTTTGTTGACCAAGCATCAGTGATGATGTTGAGAATTGCTGTAAAATATGTAGAGTCTGACAATTTATTCCAATATATATATATAGTATGACTCAGCAGAAACTTGTCCATTTGCAGTTCATAACTTTTTAATCTTAGTAAATATGCTCATGATGGGGCCTAATACAAAGTTTGAAGCACAGATATCAAGAAGACAATCTCAAATCTACAAAGCATCTTCAACTACCATGGGTTCCAGATATGCTTTTAAGAGTAATGGAGCACATTTTGCATCAATTAAGTTCGAAAACTGTATGAGAGACATATTAATCATACCTAGAGTTTTATGGACTATTAGAAAGACCATTCAGCAATTGAAACAGGTTCCCAATAAAGCAAGCACATAATACTAGAGAAGCATTATAATTAGTATTATTCCATCAGCTTAATATACTTTTAGCAGCCATTGGAATGGCCTCAGTAAATTGCTGTTAGTAAAAAATTAAAAGGTAAGTTGTTACTATTACTGAATAAAAGTTTGCTTGAATGGGAAAAAGCTAATTCTAAGTTGGAAACATTTGGATATGAGATAGTCTTCTAAAAAAAAAAAGGTGGATAAAAGGCTCTATTAAAAAAATTCATAATGATGCAGAATAGAAGTTGAAATAGAAACTTTTTATATTCCGAAGATCTAGCACCAAAGAATTTAACATAATAGAGCAGCAGATGTCTAGGGAACATTATTCCAGAAGTGGAAATAATTGAAGCTGACAAAGAAACCATTCAGCAAGAGAACCAGTCCTGAATAAAGCCAGCTACAACTGAGTAGCTGATACTAACACTTATTATCCATTAGCCAAAAAGAATCTAGATATACATTCTTCATGCTCTTCAAAAAAAAAGATTCACATCCATCATTATCTCTTATCAAATATTCTATATAAATAGAAGTAAAATACTCAACACAGGATGAAGCCCAAACCTTTTTTAAACATGGTGTTGACAGTAAGCTAGGTATATAGGCAGTGTGTTGGTTCAATGTTTCATTCCTGCAATAAATAATTAAGATGATTTCGACAGACAAACATAGTTTGCTAGCTCCTCATATATAATATTTTACAATTTGCACACTCAAAATGTAGAAATTGTGTTGGGAAATGGATTAGAGAAAAACTTAGAGAAGTTGATTATCAAACAATTTGGCTATTGACATTAAAGATCAAGTTGTGCAGAAGATCAAATTCACAGTATTTGGCTTTGATGAATTAACTGATATGGCATCATGTTCCCAGTTGTTAGTTTTTGCAAGATGTTTGATTTTAATTTATATAATAAAAAATTTGTTCTCTTAAATAAGTATCAAGATCTTAGACAATTTAGAAAAGTTTCCTTTAAATCAAAAAAAAATATTTCCAGGGACAGTCCCTATGTTTGCTATGCAGATAGAGTAGCAGCTATATTGAAGAAAAAATTTGGATTTTACATTAGTGTGAAAAATATGAATTTCAAATTTTACTAGTTCTTTTAGAATGCAATGAAAAGCATTTATGATATGGTTCATTTTTAAGCACAGGTAGCTTCGGAGGGAAATGTTTTGAATCAAACAATTCACTTGTGAATTTTGACAAAGAGCTCTTTTCAAGCAGTTACATATTGTCACAAATTGAGGACATCATTTACTTCTTTTCTATGCAGATGTTCGATGACCATTAAGTAGAAATATAATTAAATTTATGGCAAAGAAATCAAGCTATAATTTAAGACCAAAACATTATTGAAAAAGCTTTTTATTATGTTACATTTTATAGTTATATAATATTTTTTTTATTTTCGATTTTTTTTTTTCAGGTAATGAGTGAAATTCTTCAGGGTATTAGAGTTATCAAATTTTACTCATGGGAAAATCATTTTTGCAATGCTATAACCAAATTAAGAAATTTTGAATTAAAAAGTTTAAAAGGCATTAAGTATATGGATGCAATATGTGTCTATTTTTGGGCGACAACACCTATCTTAATGTCTGTGCTTACTTTTACAACATACACATATATGGGCTACCAAGTTACAGCTTCAAAGGTCAGTTTAAATTTTAAATATATAAATTCTTAGCTTTTAGAATAAAGTTATATTTAAAAATAGTTTATTGAATAACATTCTAGTTAAAAAAAAAAAACAGTTTGTACTATTTTATTAAAAAAAACATCACTCTCAGCAATTTGGATTTGTGATGGTCTTTGGATCAATTGAATGAGGTATAAGAAAAATTGCTGGGCTCTGCTTATTATGTTAATATTTGAAAAGCATATGATCTCCCAAATAGTAATTCATATAATTTCTTTATTAAAAAGATACTTTGAATTTGAACACATACATTCATATATTTTTAACATTCTTATAGCGGAAAGCCTATCTTTGAACAAAATATTACTTTTTTTTTTTTTAATCAGTTGGATGTTATAAATACAGTATGTTTCGTATCACAAGTCATATGATTAGTCAAAATTAAATATGTGTTTTATATTAATTTAAATAAAATGTTTTTATGCATTCTGTTAGTAAATTAAAATTTAGTTTCTATATTTACTAATAAATGATATTTTTTTGAATTATTGGATTTCTAATTTTAATCCCAAGAAAGTCAGCCATCTTTAAAATTCAATTAAAAAAACCTGTTGCAATTATAAGAAATCTTTAAACCAGTATAATAATTTTCTCAATAAAAAATTATATTTAATTATCAAAGTAACTATCATTCTGCAGTTTTTAATTCAGTATATATATATTTATCAGCATTATTCTACACATAGAACACTAATTGTCTAATAGTTACTGCTTGGGAGGTCATGACATTAAGCACCAAAGTAGTAAATAAAGATTTTAGTTAGGAATCCTTAGCTTTTGAGTTTATTACTCTATTACTATGTTAAATCATTTAAAGCATAAAAATTTATAAATTACCAATAGACTGAGCATGTTCCGTTTGGTTATTATTATTATGAAGTACCATGATGTTAACTCCTAACTTATATAATTGGTTTTTTTTTCCGAATGACCTATCATCTGTTTGTTTTTTAGACAAGTCAATAGCAAATTCATTATTGTGATGGCATAACCTATCCAATTTATTTTATAGTTGGGCGTTCTTTTTCTTTTCCAATCAATCTTATAAGCAAAGGTTCTCAAAATTTGACCAAAATAAGACAAATTCAATCCGATTATATGTGCTTCAAGTAAAAGTTTGAATCTAATTTGATCATGGTTTCCATTTATTAGTTTTCCTTGCTATCCTGGTATTTTCAAAAATCTTCACTTGCACAATAAAAATAACTGGCATTTTTTTTCAACATTCTTCTTCAATAAACAATTTTCATGATTATACAAAGTTATAGGAAATGTCATAACTTAATAATTATGAGATGGTTGATAATTTATTCACATATATCATTGATATGGATAAAAGTTGTAATATTCTGATTGCAAGAATGAAGTTACTGTTATTAAAAAAGTTAATGAAAAACTAGAATCAATATTACAAAATTCATTTTTAATAACAATTAAATAAATTATCTTTTTTTTTTTCACACTTAATTTTTTGCAATGTTTAAATTTTATTAAATGTTTTTAATATTTCAAATGTTGAACAATCTTTTTATTTTTCCCTATGGGTTCTTTTACGTTAAGTCCTTAAAGAAGATTGTTAAATAATCGAAATGTTGACATTTAATAAAATTTAAACATTGCAAAAATTGAGTGTAAAAAGATTTCAACAATAGTTTAACAGATATAAATCACCGATCAGACTTCAAATTAATTTAATGTTGTATTAGCCCCCCCCCCCCCCAAACCCCAATTTATAAAAATGAATTTATTCATTTGAAATTATGAGTTTTGACAGGTTTAAATGTTATAAAGCACTTAAATGAGAGGGAAAATATTATTATTACCAATTATAAAGGAAAAATTGGTTAACTTATCAACTGATAATAAAAAAACATTAATAGACAAAGTTAAATAGCCATCAAAATGACTGCCTGATCTTGCAAGCGTGAAACTCCACTTATATCAAGATACCTTCTACTTACTTTTAGGAAATCAATGAATGATAACTACAGCATTGAAATATTAATGTCTCGATAATAAAATGATGGAGGCAAAACTGAAACCTTAATAAAGATTAATAATTGTTTTGCCTATCAGGATCATTTTTAAAAACAATACATTTTCTCCAGTAAAAAAAAAATAATATAATGATTTATTGCTCAGGAATTTATAAAAAGTTCATGCATTGGAAAAGCCAGTTGAGCCATGATCCATAGACTTTGATCTCCAGAGACTGTTACTCTATCACTGCTCTAAATCATGCAGAGCATTTTCTCCCGTGACTCTAGTTATGATCTAAAGTATGTTAATAGATTTAAAAAGAAATCAACAATAAGAATGCTTTGAAACTGGTATAACACTTTGTACCTGTGATCAAACTGTAAATTTCATTCTTTGCAATAATAGCAAATGAAGACAAAACCAAATTATCATCTTATCTAATCTATCTGATGTCACTGTTTTGAAACTTTACTATCACATTTTTTTTGTAAAAGAACTTTTTACAACTGAATACACTATTGTTTGCAAAATGTTTTTTGAAGAATAAATCAAAGTTTGACTATAAAAAAATGATATTAAGCAGCAAACACTTTCAATTAATAATGAATGTTAAGATTAGATTAGTCATATACTACCAATGTGACTGACATAGTAGATATGGATATAATGTGAGGCATTCTAGATATTTTACAAAAGTATATTGTTTTTATAACAATATATCAATGCATAGTGAAAGAATGTATGCAAATTTCAAAGTATTTAATATTGAGTTTCAAACAGTAGAATCAATGTCTTTGCCATTTATTTGAAATTATAGAACTAAAGAGAACATGACATTTTTATTTGACAATAGTTACAACCAGGTATTATTTTAAGCAATATAAACTTCATGTATTTTTTTTTCAACTTGAAATAATCTTATAAAAGAATTTTATTTTCACCTTTGTATTTCTGTCTTTTGATTTATATATATATATATTTGCTCATCTACATTTGATGATCACCATTCATAAATAAATAAGTATTCATGATTGTCAAATATGTTTTCGCAATCTGGTTCTAAGTTATATACCTGGTGGCACCCTCATTCAGCCATCTTATTTTGTAATTTTTGTAAAAAAAATACGGACAGTGCAAAATGTCGTGGCACAATACTAAATACTCAAGCATCCAATTGTAGGGAGCATTCTATGATGATGATGATAGCACAAATATTATACAACTATTGTAGAACATTAAGATTAGTAAAATTCTTGTAAATGTCTTTTTGCTTATTAAAGATCAAAATAAAATACTGATCTACATATGCAATAAATATTTAACATAACCAGAGATGAGAGCACTTGTAAACCATAGCATGACTACAACAATGCTATCATGGATATTATTTATCTAGATCTATATTAAAAAATACCATTTAGACAAAAGATTAATCTCAAACTATCATGTTTCTTCTAGAGAAATTATAAGGTAGTCTCATCATAGAAAGTCTACTCTATTAGAGAATATTATCAATTTCATCTAAGATAAACTGAAATCTCATAGATGTGAAGAAAGATTTATAAATGACTTTTTCCCCATAAAACAGATTGTCACTTCTTGGCTGCATATTTTTTACAACAATATCACGTACTACCTAGGAATCTAAAGTTGAAAAATAATTATATCTTTTTAATTGACTTTTAGCCCTATAGTAAACTTCACTATGAATAATGTAAGGCTAGTTTGAAAAGTTCATGGCTGATTTTCTAAATAGTAGTCAAACAATTATTTGAGCATTCACAAAAATTTGCTAAACTATGCAGGGAACTGGTTTGCTGATATTATGGGTCAATTTAAATAACTTCCTATATCACTAACAACATATCTTAAAGATTTCATATTATAGATTAAAAGTATTAACTTGTTTTTTTTTTTACTATTATTTGACACACAATATCTCATAAGCATAATGCAAAATCTTTACAAAAAAAAAAAATTCATTTTTCTATAATGCTTAAGGTAAAGTTGATGTCATGAATCATGACCAAGGATTAATAACAAAAATATATCATTAATTTCAGTTTCCAAATCATTAAAGATTCTTTTCCTTTTTTTTTCATGTGTCATAGCATCGACTGGGAAGCTAACTTGCTAACCCGGGACAACTGCAGTGTATTTTTGGTCATTGGTGTGAAATGGCATCTGCCAATAGCTTGATGTTAAATCAAATAACGAAAAATATTTCCTGTAAATTCCAACAGCAAATCTGTAATTCATGGTGGTATATCCCAGTCAGGTATAGTAGTAGTATTTAACTGACAAGTGTCTAAGCATTCTCTCTCAGAGCCATCTTTTTTTTTACAATTATCAGAGGGTTTATATATGGTGACTATTGGTTTTTTGTGATACCCCATTGCTCCATCTGTTATATTTGTTTATCTATTTCATCTTTGTATCTGAATGGAACCAGGTACTACCCTGAAAATGTGCTTCTTATTTCACCTTTATTTGGTGAACATATTCTTTTATAATTCCAGGTTTGGTGACAAATACTTTTCCATGTTGCAAAAATACCTCTTTAAGTTGACTTTCCCAGCCACTATTATTACTCCCTAACTTGGTTATTTTATGCTCTATATCTTTGTATATATCATTGGTTACCATATATGCTACCTTATTGTTACTCTGTCTGTTATGATTACTAAATGGTACTTTTTCATTTTCTATTACTATATTATTTTCGCTATAATTAATTTTTGTCCCAATTTGATGCATAAAATCCGACCCCAGTATAAGATCCTCTACCAAACCTGACATTGACAATAATGTATGCTGTATCTTTCCCCGTATATTTGTATAGGATCCAACTTAACTCTTTTACCATTAGCCATAGTTATTTTAGATTTTCTTAATGGTAACAACTGTATTTTTCCCTTCTGACTTCTGATTTGATCTAATATTTTGTTCGAGATTATGATCTGACTTCCTGTGTCTAGCAAAGCTTCTATCTCTATCCCCTGACTTTTATCAATATCACAGGGCAGGTTTGTTCAGCCATTATCTGAATATTTTCTTTTCCAATGACTACATTTAACATTTTATGTAGTTCTTGTTCCTCTTCTTTCTGTATGCTTTCTTCATCTTTAAGGACTTCTAATATGTCTTCCAATCCATCGCACCTACAGATTGCTAATCTCATACATTTTTTGGCATATTTTTTTTTATGGTACTTGTAATCTGATATTCTGGTATAGGATATTCTATCACTTTTCAATTTCACCATTTGTTTTAAAAAAACTATACCCTATCCTCTCTTCTTTTTTATATCTTTCTAATTTTACTCTTCATATCTTTTTTTGTCTTTATGTTCCAAAATGTATGCATTATTTTTTTTGTACTGTTTAAAATTGTCCGGTCTTTTCTGTATCTTTCTTTACCAATCTCTTGCTGTGCCCACCAAATGATTACTTGTTATGATTATTTTCTCTTCTTCCTTTTCATTGTACATACAAAAACACTCCTTCAAGCTTTCTAAGTATTCAAATGGGGTTTCTTCTCTTTCTCCCTGAACATTTTTATTTTAATTCTATCTTGCATTTTTATCTAAAATATTTTAAAAAATACTTCCAAAACTCAAACCCCTCTCCTACTGGAATACTATTACCCCTATTTCACCACCTGAACCTGTCTCAACTACCTTTTTTATCCTACACTCAGGCCATTTATTAAGTTAATGGGCCCCATGTTGGGTGCCATTTTTTATCCTTTTACTATGTGCCTCAACATTTTGCACTGTTTGTATTTTTTTTACAAAAATTAGAAAATCAGATAGCTGAATGAGGGTGCCACCAGGTATATAACCTAGAACCAGATTGCAGAAACACATTCGACAATCATGGTTATTTATAAACGGCAATCATCAAATAAAATTTTAAAGTACAATCTGGGTTGGATTTAAATTTGTAAAAGGAATTCTTAACTATTTAAATAATGATTAAATTTAAATGAACACTTAATTAAGGTTGAATTATTTATTATACTTCTTTTCTTTTTCCTTTTTATTTAATCAAACTATCTTGATCTATTCAATACTAATAAATTTATTTAATATATTTTTTCTCGAAGGAACACGCGCATTTACTTAACCTATGTAGATTAAAAGTATCAAATAATTATGGAAAAATATAAACTAGAAGTGAAACTCCAGGGTGACTTATTAATAAGAGTGTGCTGGATAGCGACACTCAAACTTTCTCTTGCAAATATTAAACACTACTCAAAACCTACTGGCTCTTTTAGATCGAGTACACAGTCTTTATTTTGATATATATACATTGTTAGTATAAAAAAAGAATTATTAGGAAAATATCAAAAGATGTAATATTGATTAATGAGTTAGTAAAATACACAATTAATAAACTTATAAATCCCTCTATATTATTGAAACTTATTTCTCTTTATAGTTAAGTGAATGTCTTTCATTATTATATTACACTGTTATACACTAAAAATATATTTCTTGGAGAAAAAGTCATAATTACCCTAATTGATCAGTGTTGTTTCTTGATTCTGTGGGAAAAAGTTCTTATATGAATCTTAATCCAATGGTTGGCATGGATTTTCCATTATTTCCATTTTGTCCAATTTCCTCGGCTAGCTCTACATAATTAAATTTCACTATGTCAGCATTTACGTTGACAGTTCCAGGTGGTGGTGGAAGAAGTTCCCCGAGGGGAAATGTCCTCTGCACTCAAATTTCTTTTGTTCAACTTATCTTTTCCATATTTTAAACTATATGAGTCCGAGCCAAATCAAGACCAAATGGTCTAGCACTATCTCAAGCAAAATACCAAGTAGTCTAAACAAAAGGTTACTCCATAGTTTATAGTTTTAGAGTCCTTTCAAAGTCTGGATTCACACTTTTATTTTATGCCCTTGTTTTGGTCATATTTTGTCTTTAATCCCATAGAAACATTCCAAATCGATAAGCATAATAGATAACAAAAATACCATCACTATCAGATGTTTCAACAATAGAGTTAATTAAAAAAAAACAAAAAAACATACTTTTTCTTTATTTTCTTTCCCCCCTGTCCCTTTTTCTAAGAATTCTTTTAATTTAGAAATAAAACAAAACTTTTATTCAAAATTAAATTTCAAGATTTAATTTTAACTGAATTTGTAAACTGAAGAAAGATTGATTCCTTCAAGATAATTAAACAAAAAAAAAATTTAAAATCCCATTTCAGTAAAAAATGATTTTTATTTCAAAATAATATATATGCCCAAAATATATATATGAGATGGCAGAAAATACCAGTTCAGTATTTATGGAGAAATTAGACATTTGAATTATACTATAGAATGATATCAACATTAATTTTTATCTTCACTTTTAGTCTTTTTTTTTCTTCAAAACTTTTCCTGTTTTTTTTTAATTATTGAGAAAAAATATTTGATTATATTAGATAGTTATTATTACTTCATGATGAAATAATAATAATAAATGAAATGTTTTTTAGTCTTAATTATATAATTTTTAACAATGTAAAATATATGTCAAAAATTAAGGGAACTATGAGATAATATCTTTCATACTAATAATTAAGATTACAGTTTAATATTTTTCTGTTAAGTTCAATGCATTACACTCATCTGATCAATCCAAATTAATGTGTGACTTGTACCATCAAAATAGGTAGATACTTAATTTCTTACCAATGATTGGATTGTCTTATAGCTAACCAATCAGAAAAAAATCTCATTTGTATCCTAGGGATCAGCATAGTAATCTGATATGCCAATCTTTGTGTTATGAAGCCATTTCTGTAAATGTAATTATCTGCAACTCAGTATTATATACTTACATTATTATATATTTTAGAAATTAATTTATATTTTAGCTATGTCACTTACCGTAAGCTTTAGTAATTGATAGATGCAGATGATAGTGCTTAATAAATCCCTATCAATGCTGTTCTATTCAATATCATCAAACTAATGTCAAGTTTCTGACTTTCCTCATTAAGGAACTTTGGATTTTGGACCAATATCTGGACTTTTAGGATCTAATGCACTTTTCCTCTGCCAATTATCATTTATCTTTCTATTTCACTATCAAGCTATTAGACCAATTAAAAAACAAAATATTTTCAATCTAACCCAGCTTCCTGTATAATCATAGTTTCAATTCTAATTATTATATTGTTATTGTAATATTAAATACAGAAGCTGAAGTTTTTTAAATGAACAAAAAAGTATTTAATGCATACACTTATGATTAGTTATTTCTTAATTTTGATTAATATTAGATGTTCCATTATATAATTAATTATGTCATCAGAATTTTTTTTTTTGGCCTTTTTTTTACCATTACTACTTAAAATATGTAAAAAATTATATAAAAATGGTGGTATATATATATTGTTGTAATTTATTTTAGATTTTTACTAGCGTTGCTCTTTTCAATATGTTAATAAATCCACTAAATTCATTTCCATGGGTTATGAATGCAATGATAGATGCTTGGATATCAGTAAAACGAATTTCTTCTTATTTACAGCTGGAAGAACTGTCTTTAAAAGAACATTATACTTCTTACGGTAATAAATTTTTATTGTTTAAATCATAAGTTCTAACTTAAAAGCTAATTTTTTGACATGTTATTTTTATTATTACTATTTTGTAATATGAAAATTAACATATATTGTAAATAACATATATTGTAAATATAACTAAACTTTTATATTCTATAATAGAAATAAATTACATCTAATTTTGACCCTTCTTTTATTATATAATCATGTTTTACACTGTTATAGTAGAATATATTTAGCAGAAGAATATAATTAACTTTTCATCACATGATCACATTTCCTATACTAGCACATTAATTGTTGATAAACAGAGCAAAACTCTCCATACAGTATTGCCGCCTGTGCCAAACAGAGTAATCAATGGATGCCAGAAGGCTTGTGCATAAAATCCCTATCTAATGCCTACTCATCCAATATCCCCAGACTAGTTTCTGGCTTGTGGCCTTCGTCAGTGAGGAGCTTTGGATTACTCTGTTTGGCACAGGTGGCAATACTGTATGGAGAGTTTTGCTCTGTTTATCAATAATTAACTTTTGTGATTTTCTTTTACAATAAGGTGATTTTTTTTGTGTGTCTGTATATATATTAATAATTTATTATGTAATTGTTTATGTAAAATATGGTATCAGATTTTAATGCAAAATTAATAAGATTTCAATTGTAATTAGAAATATTTAGATAATAAGAAAAATAAAATTATAGTTAATAAAAATCCTATTAAGAAAATGCTTTAAAGATTTACGTTGAATTTTAAAATCAATTTGTTAATACTTTATTATCATTTCATTTTTTTTTTAGAATGATTTTTTTTATTTTAAGTGTACAAGTGTCAGTATATGAATTATATCAATCAAATATTTCAATAATAAAAAGTAGACTAACTTTTACACATTTATATGTTCTCTAAATTGGCATTAACCATTAAAAAAAGAAGAAGAAAACAACTTTAGATTGATAACAGTTTAATATACATGAATGAAAATTTCATCAAGAAAGGTTTTTCCTTGAAACTATTCTGCATTAACACCAAATGCTTGAAATTTTGCCCATTCAATTCATTTCTAATTCTAATAGAATTTCTTTTATTAATGTCTAGTAGTTATCATTATTTTAATTTTTAAATGTGTAATCTTAGATGGAATAAAGATTTTTTAAATGCATATGTTACACAATCTGAAATTTCCTCTTTCATTTTTATTAATATATTTCTATTATTCCATATTAATTAAAATGGATTGTAATAAATGAATGAATAGCTTTACATTAAAAACAGTTTGTCAATATTTCAGGATATATTTCATTAAGAAAAAAAATTTTTTTTTGCAATCAACATCTGGATTCTTGCAATGACTAATCATATATTTACGGAAGTTTGTCCTGTACTGATTAATGTAATTCAGAGGGTTTTCTTTAAGGAGATTCCCAGGTTATTGTCTTTAATCGGAGTTTCTTATAATTAAATACTTTGAAAATAGTGTCATTGTGGATCAATTAGTTATGCAGAAGTAATTTTATACTGTGAAATGGGATCTTTTCATTCTAACTAATATTTATGATAATTTTGGCAGTGTATTCTCAATAATGATATGAGACTTTTTTACATGGCAAATGAATGTATCTGTTGGTGAAGCTCAGCTAGAAACAGGAATTACTATCAAAAAATGATAGTTATTAGTTTAATATGGGAAGGGTTAAAATATAAATAAAACTGTCTTTATTTAAAAATCCTTTGTGATCAAGATAGAATTGGATCACACATGGCTGATGAATTTTAGAAATATATCCATTTCTATAAAATGAATTAGTTGCAGTATACTTGCAAATTAAATGGTACCTGATTTAATCATTACTATTAATTTGTGGTTGGGCTGATTCTATTACATATAGTATCAATATTAGCCAACCCCATTTTTTTCCATTACATATTCAATAGTGCTATTTATTTACATATATTCTAATTACAATTATTATTTGTTATATGTAAATAATATATATTTAAAAGAGCTATGATTATGGTGAACTTTACTGTAAGTACACTCGACTTTAGATTATAAAGAAGAAAGAAACCACTTGGTTATGCAGACAAACGTACGTAAGCAAAGTTGAATTATATATATTTATTGTGTTGCTGGAAATTAATGAACAGTGATTATTGATCTATGAGTATAGTGAAGAAGAAGGATTCATTACAACTTCAATATAAAAGACAAAGGCAAATAATATTTCCAAGAAAAGCAGCATAGATAACAGTAATAATGCAATAAAGATTAATATTGAAACTGTCCCAATTACAAATAAAAAAACAGGCTTTCTTTCAATAAAATTGTCTTAATAAAAAAATGCTCTCAATAAAAATTACTAAAGAAAGAAAATAAACAATAATATACTGTTTATATGTGTATGTTTGGGAGATTTATATTGTTAAATTAGAATCAATACTTATATCATTAGCATGTCATTTTATAAAAATACAAAGCTCCTTTTTGGAACTTTTTTAACCCATTATTTTAGATTTCTTGAACAGTTATATTAATGAGAAGATCTATCTACAGAATGCAATTTGCATTTTAAGAATTAAATAGCTTATTAATGGTGTAAGTATTGATATAATTTTAAGAATGCAGATAATAGTATTGTTTGTTTTATGATATATATTTATGTATGTCATTATCATCATTTGAAAGTATTATCAATTAATTGCAGCATGAAAGGTTCTTTACATTATCATCATTTGAAAGTATTATCAATTAATTGCAGCATGAAAGGTTCTTTACATTTAATCAAGTTTTTTTAATCTATAGACTTTCTCCTCCACATCATTCCAGGAAATAATATTATTTTATATATTCATTTCACATATGGTCTTATTCTAGATTTTTAGCAATTTATTGGTATTCAATTTAAAACTAATATTGTTCATTTATTATCATCTTTTCTGTAATACGTGTATTCCAGCTCTACTTTAGTCTCTTAATTTTTCCAATGATGTCAGTTGTTCTCTCACTCAATTCCTTCTTGTTACTCCCAACATAATCTCATATTTCATTGAGTGGGTTGAACTCTTTCTATTGTTCTTCTGTTAGGTGTTTAAGTCTCACGTCTTATAAGTAAAAATTGGTGAAATATATCTATTGAAAATCTTCCCTTTCAAACATGTACATCTTTTAATATTAAGTTTTTTTTTACTAAAAGCACTCTTAATTCTACAAATATTTTCATGCATATCTGACCAAGATATTTGTAGTTGTAATTTTTTGTAATTCATGGTTATCATCCTTATTTTCATTTGATCATTTCTTTAGTCTTTTTAATATTTACCTTTAGTCCTACTTTCTTACTTACATCAGATGACTCTTAGTGCAACATTTCCTGAAGCTCTGAAGCTACAAAAACAATAACATTATTTGAAATATACTTAGATAATTTTTATTTATTTTTACGCCTTTAATTTTCAATATATTACTTTTAAGATTACTATAAAACGTTTTGAGATATGGAATCACTCTTGTCATACTGTCGTATTAATATTAATTTTCTTAGTATCACCATGCAATCTATTCACTGATGTTGCCTTTTGATAAATATTCTTAAGAATATTACAATATCCTGGAACTTTATCTTTATTGTCCAAACTTTAAATGCTGACACTCGAATCCAGCATCTTTTCCTAATCTACCAATACAAAGCATAACGGCAATTAATATTTGTTTGTCCTTTCTATAACTTCTCAATACTTTGATATGATCCATTATGCTAAAACCATTTTTGAATCCAACTTTTTATTTTGGCTGTTTAGAATCTGAAGTTTGCTGTAGACAAATTGCAATTATCTTGGTAAAGATTTTTGTATACTACTGATAGAAGACTAATAGGTCTTTAATTTTTAATATTTTTATCACCTTTCTTAAATATCAATATTTCTATGTATTCTTTCAATCATCTGATCATTTTTTATCATTTAGACATTTTCTGTATAATATATAGTTTTGCCAACATTTTTTTTATTTCTTTATTTGATTTTTTAAAAATATCAGTAATAATTCCAATATTTCCTGGAGATTTTTCTTATTCATAGATTTAATTGCATGCCATCTTTTCATTTAAAGTACTTGCAGTGGTATTTTGTTTTCTTATTTTTTATTGTTATATAATTTTTTATAAAACTTTTCTACAGATTTCTGGATCTCTCTCTTTTTATTAATAGTTTCATCTTTTTTTCTTATTGCTAAAATAACTTTCCTTTCAAATACTAAGATGTTGTTTTACATTTATGGGACTTTTACTCTCTTCTAACCTTCCTTGTCAAAACTCAAAATATTTAATATTCTTTATATATTTTAGTTGAAAATTTATTGATAAATTGATGTCTTTTGGATTAGCTATCTTTCTTTAAAATTCTTAATAGATTATTGATTTCAATCAAATCAGAAACATCTTCTAAGTCTGTTAAAATTGTAAAATGATTTGCAAGTTCTAATTTAAAGTCACTGAAATGTTTCTAAAGTTTAGAAATATCAATTGTTAATACTGTCTTTCTTAATAATTTTCATCTCACTAATTTTGCATTAACATGTATATGTTACATTTCACTAATCAATGAACACTTCCTTTGTTGAATTTATTAAGAACATTACAATCTTGAAATGCATATTTTCTGTTAATCAACATATAATCTAATTCTGCTGTATTTTTGTTTGAATTCTTCCATTCCATTTAGCATTTTTCTCAAAAAATAAATTCATTTTATACAGTGTATCTGCAACTCCAAATGTCATTCTTTTTTATTTTGGTCATCATAATCAAATTTATCCACAGCATTTTCATCTTTCAATCGTCATCAATTCTAAAAGTCCCCCATGACAATTTAAAAATTTTGTTTAAAAGCATTTTGTACATTCATATAAAAATCTTTGGTTTCATTATATTGAGAATTTATTGAGGCCAAACCTGAGATATCTGCCTTTGGTATCTTTTATTAATTTGAATATCTAATTTTGCCATTTTATATTATATGCTATCTATCTCCACAATAGTGTTCTACTTTTTTTTTTTTAATAATGAATCTCACTCTACTTGTGCTTCTAATATTTGGGTTTTTGTAATTACATTAATTGTCTCTTCACTTTTTCTTTTAACTTCAGAATACCCAGTAGAATCTTATTTAACAATAGCCATTCATCTTTCAAATTATATAATGTTTCTTCACTTAAAACTGATCTCAGTTGTAAATACCTAAATATAAGTTCGTTATTAAATAGACCTGCAATCAGAAGAATCTTAGTACCATCTATCTTTGGCTATCAGCCACTACCTTGGCTGATGACTTTATACCTTCCTATATCTTGTGTGCCATGATTGTAAATATCTACAGTTAAAACAAAATAAGATAATTCTTATATTCATTCTGTTTGTAAGAAAGCTCAACTGATATTTCAGTTAAGAATTTATTAGACAACTGAAAAAAAAGTTGTTGGTATTTTTTAATCTTAGATAAAAAAAATCAGTAAATTCACACTGGCTGATGCATATTGGTAAGCAATCCATCCAAGTTCATTTACCATATGAATCCACATAGTAGTAACAATTGCAATAATAAGGAGGTTTAGAATGAATATTAAGAATTTGCTGTATTTGGTTTTTTAAAGTCTTCAAAGAGGAATCAAAGGGTCTCTTTTTCTATTAACAGCTAACTTCATTCTATAGGTACATGTATGATTAATAATGTATGATCTTTAATTATTTAACAGTAATATCCATAACAATAATTATGATCGTAGTGATGTCTTTTTTTAATTTGTAGGCTTTAATTCTGATTCAGTTCTTGAAATCTCTGAAGGGAATTTTACTTGGCAACATAGTAAAGAAAGCAGTTCTTCTAATCAAACACATACACAAGCTAATACTCTTAAACTTCAAAATATTGATTTTTCAGTAAAACGAGTAAGTACTAGTTTTTGACATAATTTTATTTTGGTTTAAATAGAGAATGACTCATTTATTCAATAAGCTTATCAAAGACAACTTTATATTCAAAATAAAAATAAAGTACAAAATTATATAGTTGTGCTGTAAGCTAAAGTTGAAATGAATGTTTATTATAAAGTAAAAATTAAAAAGATATAAATATTTAAGGTAAAATATGTTGATAAGCGTTTTCATATTAGAAAATATTTAACTAAAAGAATGGACCAGCATGCCGATTATCTAAAATGATAATAAACAATGAGAGTAATTAGTGTTCTAGAGCATTCCATGACCATAGAGTTGCTACTTGGAATTGAACTGAGAAAGGCATAAAGCTCACTAATGTTCCAAAACACAATCAGTTGAATAGTGAATGTTCTGTTCATTATGTAGTCTATATTATGAGTGAATCATGACTTGTTAATTTTACATTTTCTGTCATTACGTCCAATGTAAACTATATGTATAATTTCATACTTCTATTTTTACTTTGAATATAACAATTCTCTTTAATATCATAGTGAAAGTACATTAAGATTATATTTATTGTGTTTGATATTTTTTTCATTTATGAAGCAGTATTAATATTACATTTAATTTATTATATTTGAGTGATGAAGAAATCATGTTTTGTTTTATTTTATTTAAAAAAAAAAACATTTTGTAAATAATTATGTACTATGACATTTTTTTTTACTTTTTCATTTTTTTTATTTATATGATTTAATAAAAAATTTATTGCACCAAGTCTGATTTTTTTTCCAAAGTTAAGCTTTTTTTTCTTTCTATATTTTGCTAAGTTCAGGTCATTAACTAAGTTATTAAACAGTTCTCTTGGTATTGCTTCAGTTTCTATTTTAAGAACCCTTATCAAATTTTCTAATTTTGTAATGTTATTGTTATAGTAAAATCAGCTGAAGTTTAAAATACTATTTCATAAATAATAGAGTAAAAATTTTCCAGATGGGATACAATTGCTGCTTAAAGTTGTCTTTGATTTTCATACTGTTTTTTTATATTCAGTAGCAGCTAAAATTCTCAGGCTAAAGTTAACATTTTTTCAGCTCAAGTTTAAAGAAAATAGATTATTAATTCATTAAGTCAGCATTTTCAGGGATGCAGCAATAGCAATAATTCAGTAGTACCTCATTAATGATAGAATAGCATCAAAAAAGGAAATAAGCGTAATTTATTATGCTGTTTTTCATAATTTATAATCTGTTAAGTAGATAATACAAAATATCAGTATAGCTAACCATGTATTTGGTAATATCAATACAAAAAAGCTTTTTTCAGCAAATGTTTTTTGCCCTCCTCAATGTAAATGTAATTTACATTACATGCCTAGTGATATCTATTGGTTTATATATATATATAATTAATTGGAATCAATAATAAAATTATGATAAAGTAATTGAAATATGTTACAAATGTAACAAAAATAAAATGCATTAATTATACAGTATATAATTATTATAATATGTGGAAAATGTACACTATATGAAAATATATATACAGCACCGATATAATTAGCTTTTTTTATTTTATTTTACTTTTAGCTTATGTCTTTAAACACTGCATGGAGCTAATGAAACCATAGTGGAATATGTAATTAATCAATTTAAGATTCAGTATGCTTTATGTATTTTAATATATATCTAAATTTTGAATAAAATAGAACTGAAAATAAAATATAAAAGTGAAACATTTTGCATGTTTCATTAAACACTTTTTCAGTTTTTGTAAATTAATTTAAAAATAATCATTTAGTTTATTGCCAGTAATGAAAACAAAAAATTTTCATGTTCACTATATTTGTATTTGTTGTTACAAAGCCAATTCAGTTTATTTTGATTGTTTTATTAGTTTTATTGAAATTGTATTAAATAAGAAACCTAATTTATTTTATGAAAAATAAAAATTTGTAGCTGACTATTATTTTGTTCTTTTATAATGTTTTCATAAAACTTGACATTTATAATTAATTGTATTTTTTTTTTTCACTTTTCAAAATCAAATAAGAAATTTAAAAATTTAGAAGACATAATAATAAAATTTGAAACAAAATATATCAATTACAAATAATAAGAGGTTTGTAATTATACATTTAATTTATAAATCAGTTTGTAAGTCAGTATTATGTACTATTACAATAAATAATTTTTGGAAAAAAAAAAATCAGTTTATCAGTGAGTTATCCCAGTATGATTTAATTAGCTCCATGCAATGTAAAATCAATTGTAGAACCCTGGATATAATTTTCCATTCATTTAAAATTTATTGATGTTTTATATATATAATTACTTATGTTGTAATTAATATAATTAGTTTCATATATTTTTCTTAACTATCTTCTTTAATGTAATTTAAAGGTTTGATATTTTTTTATACAATCATCAAAAATGGAAACTAATGAAATCCATTATGCTGTTCTTTCATATAAATTATAATAAATAAATAAAATAATGTACAACAATTCTATAAATATATCTATATTAATAATAATTATACATAAAAAGCCTTTTTCAGCACATGGTTTTGTGCCCTTTTCAAATGTTAAGCATCTAAAATAAATTATTTCCAGACTGCTTAGTGTTCTAGGATTTTTTTAAATGATCCCAATAAAACTATTTACTTATAGCAGGATAAATCTAGGAATTATTTAAAATGATTTATAATCTGCTTTATTTATTTATTTATCTCTAGCTCCCAGTAATAGTTTATAGAGTTCTTACTTTCTGAGCTAGATTTGTGGATAGTAATTAGTTATATGGATTGGAGTTGTGTTTAGTGTTGTGGATATCTTGATGATCCTGGTTGATGCAAAGGAATATCCTTTGAAGTCCAGGCATTATATTTCATTTTATGGTACTTTGGAATTAGAGCTGCAACATACAGGAGATAGGAGACCTTTTCTCACCCACAATAAATGTATAATGTTGCGATAATGTCAAATTGAAAGGAAATAAACCCTGCGAGTATACGTGTGGAAATGTGTTTTTATCTTTATCAACGCAATCTTTTTTTTTTTTGTAATACTTCAACATTTTTAGTTATTGTCCAGATTTCTTTCTGCCATACTTAATGATATAAAAGAAATGGTTCCGCCAGGATAAAAACCTAATAAGTCTCATAATTAATATATATATATTTGTGGTTTTTGTTCTTTTTTTTGGTTTAAGTTGTTTATAAAAAAAAAAAATACGTTTATTAGCATTTCTGATGAAAATCCCAGCATACTCTGCAATCACATGCTACATTTTCAGAGGGAACGTTTTTAGTAGAGATCTCCAATTTCTCTGGTAATATTAAATGTTTTGTTTCAAGGTGACACAATTCCTATTTTATATTACACGGTCAATATCGTATGAATATACAATGTGTTTTTATAAATATTATTTAAAAACCAAAATCATTTACTGTTTGTTTAGTACGTATTTAAACTAACAATTTTTTTGGGTAATGCCACCATTTCATTAAGATTGTGCTATTAATAGTTGTTAGTGTCCAAGTCGTATATATTTGAATGTCTTGTTCAAAATTATACATTTCTTATTGAAAATGATAAATATGTTTTTACTTTTATTTATTTTTAGTCCTGCAACATAGAGCATGTGTTAGACCTATTGCGCCTGTTCACATTTGTATCAGCCTCCCGATAACTTTGTAAATCTTGCCAAAATACCATGTACATGTTTTTTTTTTTTTTTGCCAAAAAACGTCATTTACAAGATCCATGTACATGTTATTTTGGTCAGATCCCAAGCTTACAAAGTTATTAGCAGATTGATATGAATGTGAACAGATGTAGTAGGTCTAATACATGCTCCATGTTGCAACTCTAATACCAAAGTATCCATTTTATTAATTATTTCTTTAGAAATTTAGTTTATAGTTGGCCAGTACATTAATGGTACTAAGTGGCCAGAAAATTGATGATGGTCAGGATATTTTTAGTATCTCAGCATCATTTGACTTATTGTTATATTTTGATAGAATAGCATCTAAATATGTGCATCCAGATAATTTTTGTCTGTATTCCTGCCCTAGATTTGGCACTGGCGAAATAATTAGCCTGGTTTATAGTGGACCATTTTCAAATCCAATCACAAGTTTGACTTGATTTATTTTTGTAGTTGATCCATGATGATGAATGATGATTATTACTTTTGTGTAATACTGGTGAACTTATAATTAGTTCTCTCATGTTCATTATATCCGTTATCATTCCTTTTATATTTAATCTTACATTTTGTTTATTTGGGATTGATGAAGGTTTCCCATCTCTTCATAATTCAACCCTAATGGGGTGCACTGTTACAAATGGTGACCCAGTTATAGGACCATGTATTCCCAGATTCTTCCTTATTAACCCTAAAATTTTCTAAACTGTTTCAATTGGCTACCCAATTGTAGGACCTTGTAATCTCAGATTCTCCCTTATTACCTCCCTATTTTCTATATTGTTACATTAATAAGTTATTGTAGATGGAATATCATGTAGTGTTCTATAATCTAAGCAAAATAACAACAATAACAAAATAAAACATCAATAAAATAGAATAAAAAATTTTCATACAGAGATTCAATATATCTTCAAAGAATTTATTATATAACATAACAATATGCAAAATAAATAACACAGACTTTATACAACTTTATATACACTACCTTATATAATTTTCCATTCATGTTTATTTGTTTTATAAATATTTATAAAATTATTTAAGTTATGTTTAATGTAATATGTTTCACATATTTGTCTTCTTTCTGAATTTTTAATGTAATTTAAAGGTTTAATATTTTTTGTAGCATCTATTTTAAGGCATATGTTAAGTAGTGTATGTACAAAGCAGATTTATCATCTTGCCTATTAATTGTATTGGTATGCTCTTTAGCTCTTACCTCTGTTTCCCTGGGTGACCATAGTAAATCATATTGCTATGTTCACATATATAATTCCTTTTTATTGTCTCTTAATTTATAATTATCTATTAATTTATCCAATCTTTTATTATTTGACCATCCAATATTAATTTGCTTGTCAATATAATTTTTGTTTTTTATTAATGTATTATAAATTTTGGGATAATATGAAAGTTTGATCAATTTCTTATTTGAATTATTGTTACTCTTATCATTGTAATCATTTTGCATAAAAATTTTATTATTTAATATAGATTTTTTAGAATTAAAAAGCATATTTTCAATAGCTTTAGGGTTATATCCATAATCTTTATATAATTTAATAAATTGATTCTATTGTAAATTGATTACATTTTTATATGTATTACATTTATCATTTCTATATTTAAAATTTATAAAGTAGAATTTGAGGATAAAATTAAATATTTAGATATAGAAATTCATATAGATAATGAAAAAAATGTAATCAATTTACAGTAGAATCAATTTATTAAATTATATAAAGATTATGGATATAACCCCAAAAGGGTATGAAAATATTTTATTAAAGAAGATAAATTAAGATAAATTATTCCTATAGATTCAGAACAAGCATGGATACAAAAGATAGCAATCATTAAAAATTTTAAATAAATATAATACAGATAAAAACTACAATAAAGGTAAAAACATCAGTAAATTTAATTAATAATTGGTAAACTAAAAATGAAAGTGAATTTATATAACATATATATATCTTGTATAATCAAACTGAAATATTGGTATATTCATTATCAAAATCATACACAGATGAACATTACACGATCCGCCATTTTGGATTTCAAAAATAGCCAAAAACATTGTCTGACACATCTAAGTGATAAAAAAGTATGCGAAAACAGAAAAAATTTAGAACTTGGGTCACATGACTTACATAATAAAAAAGAAAGCCAAATAGATTGCATAATCAAAAAAAAAAACAAATAGGTCACATAATAAAAAAGAAAGGGTGCTCTTTTAGTACGTGATTCGCCATTTTGAATTTTAAAAATAACCAAAAACATCATCTGACACATCTAAGTGATAAAAAAGTACCGAAAACATAAAAATGTAGAACTTAGGTCATGTGACTTGGAAAAACCCGCGAATTTTTTTTGATTATGCAATCTATTTGGCTTTCTTTTTTATTATGTAATCTATTTGGCTTTTTTTTAATTATGCGATCTCATATCTGTTTTGTCAAATTTTCAGATTTATATATGTTGGTTTTTATTGATATTATAGTCACGTGACCAGAGTTCTAAATTTTTCGTGTTTTGGCTTTTTTTTAACTGCGTTTTGGTGGGTTTTCCCACATCACGTGACCCAAGTTCTAAATTTTTTCTGTTTTCGCATACTTTTTTATCACTTAGATGTGTCAGACGATGTTTTTGGCTATTTTTGAAATTCAAAATGGCAGAGATCACGTACTAAAAGAGCACCAAGTTTTATTAATGAATGCTATATCATTTTCTTATTGTTTTACATGTTGGATCAAAATATCAGTTCATAATTAATATTTTATGTACTGTTAGTAGTATCTTTGTAAACTGATCATTTAATTTAGTAATATCAGACTGCTGTTTTAATTTTAAGACAATTTATCTAGTTAAAAGTTTTATCTTTTGACACAAATTGATGTTTCTAAAAGCAACTCTTTTTTGCTCCCCCAAGGTATGACTTAAAAACACTCTAAATGTTGAACAAAGAATCAAGAATAGAATGAATCCATCTATTCTTGGTAGCTCTGATGTTTATAAACATATTTTTGTCACCATTATTGATAATTCAGAATGAAATTAATTTGTCTATCAGATGAAATATGGCTCTTAAGAGTTATTAAATTTATAATTAATTATACAAGGCCGGAGACGTCATCTCACTTTTAATACTATGATTATAATAATTAAACATGATTTAATATGTGAACTTTAAATTAAACATAGCTCTATGTATATTTAAAGTTTACATATTAAATCTTGTTTAATTATTATAATTATGGTGTTAAAAGTGAGATGACGTCTCCAGCCTTGTATAATTAATAACTCTTATGTGCCATATGGTTGATAAATTAATTTCACTCTGAATTACCAATAATGTTTTCAAAGATAGCTTATAAACATCAGAGCTACTAAGAATAGGTGGATTCATTCTTTTGTTGATTCTTTGTTCAACATTTAGAGTGCTTTTTAGTCATGACCTAGGGAAGAATGATTTACTCCCTTTGTTTACTTAAAATGTTTTAGTAAATGTTTTGCCGTGTTAAAATTTAATTCCATATATTGTTTGTACTTTTGTAATTTTCATCACAATTTTGTTAAATTATATATGATTTATATGCAGTTTTTATGTTATATGTTAATTAAGTGAATATTATTGTTCTAATTATTACCTCAAATTCTTTATAACTGTTAAATTTAAATGAGTAAATTTTTTTTTATTAAATGTTGATTTTTTTTATATTTATTTATGTAGGGACAATTTATTGGAATTATTGGCAAAGTGGGTAGTGGCAAAAGCTCTCTTTTGAATGCTATTTTAGCTGAAATGCATAAAGAATATGGTTTAGTTAGTGTTGCTGATTTGTCAACAGGATTTGGTTTTGCTGCTCAAGAACCATGGATTCAACATGCTACTGTCAGAGATAATGTTCTTTTTGGGATGCCATTTAATTCAGATAAATACAAGTTGACAATAGATGCGTGTGCTTTATCAGATGATCTAAAGGTATAAATGATTAAAAGTCATAAAATTATAAATAATTTAAGTCATTCATTCATATTTTGTAGATCTTTAGAATTTAACTTTCACTATATATATATTATAACGTTTTCCGTTTGGCTAGGCCTCTACACACTAATATAAACTGCATGCGAGTTGATCAAGCTATGTCAAAAAAGAAGAAAGTTGTATTTCTATCCTAAAAACACAGCTATATTTCCTGATCAACTCGGCCTAGTAATTGTTGAGAATTATGCTATCGACGAGATCAGCTTTTAATTTATTTGATAGGCGCCAGAGTTCTGCAAGAACCCACTGAACCGTCACATAGCATCTGGCAAACAAAAAAGAAAAATATGTTTTTAAACTAATCGGTATTGCATCATACTGTAACGAGAATTATTTTCTCCTTTTTGATTATTATTCCTGGGCTTGTTTAAACATATTGGCAAGGTAAATTCCGTTTTAAATCTTATTAAACTAATAATAAATTTAATACTAAAAAAAATAATAACTATTATTAATAACGCACAATGAAAAGGTTGATAAAAGTAAAATCTCTTTTATTCTAACAAACTAAAAATATTTATAAGTTAAATTACGAATTAACTAAAGAGGAAAGTACACACACACTAATCCAGATAATGAATCGATTAACAAAAACAGTTAGATTAAGCAATTAAAGCAATTTAATAATGTTCCAAGATCTTGTATAAAATTCTTTATTAGAAAGTCTCTTGAATACGAAAAGAAAAATGTATATCAGGATGGTAGTCTAAGCTTAGATAAATAATTGTTTGCAAACTTTTAAGTCACTATCAGGAAAATTTATTCTTAATTTACCGGTAAGTTCATGTAGGTTTATGGGATCCCAGATCATGAGAATTTCCATTGGTCTCTCCTGCCAGCATCTTCCATTATTGTTCCATTCTATAGCTGGAGAAAAGACACGGTTGTAGTGACCCTTTTATTGCAAAAAGCGGTCTTCACAAGTCCCGTTTCCATGCTTGCGTGACAGCTTGGTACAGCAAGGGGCATACCTGTGTAGAAGTATATTTCTTGTCACAGATTATGCTCACGGAAACCTCCAACTTTCAGAGGCGTAACTAGAAGTTAAAGAGAAGACCTAGATTGAAGTTGTCCTCTCCTTTTTATATCGCGATCCAGTTTATGAAACTTCTGCGCACTCTTTTGTCTTTTTATCAGCATATAAGATAATAATCTTGTACACTCTCTCTTAAATTTAAATTACAAAGTCTTAATTTTTTTTAGCATTATTCTTCCATCTTTAATTAGCTAAAATATTTTTCTTTTAGCTTATACTTTTGGAATTCTTTTAATTTATCTGGATTAGTAATCTGCATATCATTTATTTTTTCCAATTAGATAATAAAAAAAAAAAATAAGAATGACAATTTTAACTTTCATTGCATGTTTTAACAAAAATTATACTAATCAAAAAAAAATCTAAATTTACTTTTTTAGCTTCTATCAAATGCCAATATATTTGCAACGTATATAAATAAACGTTACAATATATATATATGCTGATAATACTACAACTTAATGTATAGAGCTATTTTTAAAATATAATAACTTGTTTTATTTGAGCATTTATTTTTGTTTTTTTATTCCAGATTCTTCCTGCTGGGGATAAAACTGAAATTGGTGAAGGTGGAGTTACTCTCAGTGGAGGTCAGAAAGCTAGATTAGCCCTTGCAAGGGCTATTTATCAGGTTAGTTTGTTGAATTTTCTTGATATTATCACATTTTGTGAATACTTATTTATTTTTTAAACAAGTTTTTTTAAAAAAAACATTTAAATATTCTAATAATAATAGCAAAAAAAAAAATTATGGCAAGAAAGGAAAGATTAATGATTTGAAATATATGTATGTTTCTACAAAATACTTGCACTATTGCTATAAAAATATTTATTGAAAGCTAATACAAACATACACATTTATTTTTGTGCATATACAGAAGCAGAAAATTAATGTATATAAAAATAATATAAATATATACTTTATAATTAGTTATGTATTTAAAGTATGCGGTTGATTAATGTTTAATAGGAATTTTTTATGATAAAAGATTATTTTTATATGCATTATTTTTTATATATAAAGTTTAATTAATAATACTATTTATGGAGAAAGTAACTTTGAATCCATCAATCATAATAATAGTTCACAAGTCAGACTCTATATAATCATTTTAATAAGCTTGTAAATAGCACCTATTTTCTTACATCAATATTAATTAGACAAATAAATGGTTCACTTTTATCTAATAATATGATTTTTTTGTCTAACTAATGAATTAGCATTGAAAGTGAGGGCTAATTACAAGTTTATATAAGATTTGACTTGAGAAATATCATTATAGTTGATACATTTGAAGCTAAAAAATATTATGTATTATCAATGCTACATATTTTTAAAGCTATTGTTTCGTTACAAGCTCATTAAAATTATTAGAATTTGAATCTTAATTATTATTTAAAACTGTAAACTGGCTTGATTAATACTATATAAAGATCATTGCTACTATAAAGTTTCACTCTTTCGAGTATCTGTGATTGATTTATTAACCATATAATGTGGTAATTGTTAGATAAAACTGGATTATTTTTTGATTAACTAATCAATTAATACTGATTTTAAAGTGCAAATTATTTATGGGTTTGTTAAAATCACTCTACAGAGTCTAACTTGTAAATTATTATAGAGCTTTGTGCCTTCAGAGTTATCTTCTTCCGAAATGACACTTTTTTTTTTTAATGTGAATTTTAAAATATTTAAAATAATTTCCATATGAATGTTAAATCATTTTCAGAAATCTATAAAAGTATTACTAATTCTTGAAAAATATTGTTTTAGTTTTTTAATATTCTATTTATGAAAATGGCACTGGAAAAGCGGGGTGAGGGCGCGGACTAAATGAGTTTGGAAACTGAGTACATAATTAAACAGAAAGGGCAAAAAATGAAATCAGTTTTAGAATGAATTTTGGTTTGGTCACTGTAGTTTTGAAATGAGGCAAGTTTCCTTGTCTTCTTGCTCAAAACATAATTTGAAAAAATGGTGTGGAAAAAAAAAATTATTAACAAAAAAAAAAACAATATTTGGACTGTCCAATATTACTATAGAATTCTTCATTGAGAGAATTAATATTTATATATGAGACTATTTTCCATTGATATAAAAACTATTGGATATTACATTTTAATTATGGATGGGAAAATTTAAGAAGTACCCCAAATATTGGGAGCAAATATGGATTATATGGATTGAATTAACAGTTTTATTAGGAAAAAGTTACAAAGGATATTTATCTATTATTTTTTGTCTAAAATGTACATATGTAAAAATGCTGAAATAATTTATGAAATCAATAATTAATAATGTGGAAATTTTTTTTTTTTAAAAAAATACAATATTATTGAAGAGCTTATGAGATTTTTTTTCACTTTAATATTACTGTATAAATTTATTATGAATCAGTATAAGATCGTTTCCTTATATGAGGAGTAGAAAATGAAACTCAATATATACTAGAATATTTGAGGATAGTTTTATGCATTTTAATGATAAGTAGGAAATAATATAAGAATGAGTTTTCTAAATAACGAGAGGATGTAATAAAACAATTTCAAATATCTACAGCAGCAATAAAACAAAACCCAAATGTTTAACAATAATGATATTGATAATTACGAATAATTTACAGCTGGTTATAGCCAATGAGATATAATTTGATCTACAAGCAGTAATAAATTTTTTGCCAAAGATCCAGTCTTTCCAAAAAAGTGAATTATGAAATAATATTGGCTATTATGGATGGATAATGATGTGAAAAAAATCCACTGTTGGGATGATAGTTTGTCTAGATGTCTGTTTGCTCAAAAGTAGTGATTTCACAGATGGGCCAAGTAATCAAAGATGAAATTAGACTTATCATTGATGAGGTGTCATTAATCAATAAATAAGATAGTATACGAAGCACATGTTAAGATTAATGTCAGGTATATAGGTGTGATTTTGAGTGTCAATTTATATTTAGCTATTGGATTGTTCTGAAGCTCATATAATACTATTCTCTCTGTTTTTAGAATAGAAATGAGTTTATGTAGGTTAAAAACTGTTTTAAAAAATTTCAGACATTATTTACACATTTCCAAATATATTAATTGTTACTAATGATACACAGTTTAGTTTGAACACAGTGTTTTGAGTGGTATTTTTTTTTTTTTCAGGTAATATTTACCTGACCAGTGCCATTGAAGTACAGGAATGGAACTGGTATTTGTTAATTTAGTTGAATTTAAATTTCATCAGTTCAATTTCTTTGTTAGACCATCTTTTTTCAGGTCAACAGTAACTGAAGAAAAGAGGAAAATAATATTATTTCAAAACATTGTAATCTATATTAATCTAAGTGTTATTAGTAACAGTTGAAAAGTACTAAAAATTTAACATCTCAATTAAATGATGAAATAATTGTATTATATAACCACAAGTAAAATTATATATTATCCAATTTTTACTTTGAGAAAAATGCTAAACATAAATAGATAGGAAAACATCCAAATGAAGATACAGCATGATTGGATTATATTTTGACTAACAAAAAATATTTCAAGTTTGTAATGTTTATAATAGATTCAGTGCAGAAAATAATCATCAATTAGTGAAAAGAGAGAATATAAACTATTAAAAAAGGCATTATTAATAGTTGAAATTCCTAACCTTTTGTAACTAATATTTATTAAGAACTACAGTTGGTACAAAAAAAGTAACAATTACGAGTAAATTTTCAATCGAGATGAGACAATATATTGAATATTTGGAGTTTTTGCCAATTCGTAAATATATATTCTTATATTATTATTAAATATAAAACAACATATTGATATCGGAAGAAAAATTATCTCGGCTATAAAAAGAAAAGATGGAATTACCAAAAGAGAAATGACATCATGAAATGTGTTGAAAAGTTCTACAAAGAATTATGAAGTAGTAAAGAACAAGAAAACAAAATAACTACTATAATTACTACATTTTTCTGAATTGACAAACATTTTAAATGGAGAGTTAAGTCTATGAAAAAAGGAAAATCTCCAGGAAATGATATAATTATTATTGATATCTTAAAAGAAGCAGTTAAAGAAATAGAAAAATTATTGGCAAAGTAAAATACCAAATATCTAAATGATAAAGATATACCAGATGAATGGAATAATGCAATGGTAATATTATTTAAGAAAGTTAATAAATAAAGTTATTAGAAATTGTAGAACTATCGGTTATCAGTTCTATACAAAATCTTTACCAAGATAATTACAACTCGTTGACAGCAAACTTTGGACTCAAATTAATCAAAAGAACAAGCTGGATCCATAAGTGATTTTAGCACAGTGGTTCACATCCATGAGTGAAGTTATAAAAAAGACCAATGAATATAAATTGCTGTTATGCTTCAGATTGTAGACTATAAAAAGGCATTTGATTCTATAAGCATTTCCACAGTGATTAAACTTTTGAACCAGTAAATATAAACCCAGGATATTATCATATTAATGAATATTTATCAACATGTAACAGCAATGATTAGATTACATGATGGCATTGAAACGAGTTTGCAACAGTATGATTTTATATCTTTACAACTTTTCACAAAAGTTTTATAAAAAGAATAGAATTAAAATGGGAAACTAAGGGAATAAAATTACATGGAAATTATTTAAATCATATAGATTTTATAGATGATGTGATTATTTTCACAAATAATTCTTCAATTTCAGGAAATGTTGTAATAATCATGAAATGAAAGTAGGATTAAAGATAAATACTAAAGAAAAAGTCTATAAAAAAGTTATGTTCGCTGGATTTTTTCAGACAAAGAAAATAAAGATTGATAATATTAAAAGAAGTTTACCACTGCAAATATCTTGATCAGATTATTAATATAGATGGAAACCTAATGGATGAAATTCATCATAGAATTAAACATAATTGAAGGTTTTTAATAGATGTGTCAGAAGTATAGAGACTTTAGACTACTCGAAGAAGTATGATGAGTTGTATGTTGGATGTAATAAGAAAATATCTAGAGCAAAATATTTGGATGAGAGAATCTTGTGTCTGTTGATATTTCTCAATGTATTTGATGGCACTTTGAATTGAGAGAAATATGCTCGCTTTCTTGATAGATTTTTTTTAGAACCGCAACTCTAAAATGGAATTTTGATTGCTGACAACACTGATCATATAAATTAATAGGAATATTACAGACAGTTATAGAGAACAAACAGACATTATTAACATCATTAAAAAAATTAAGACATTTAAATGTAGTTGGTTTGCATGTATTGTTAAAAGAGATGATAATAGATGGACACTTGAAATCTTAAACTGGATCCTACGAAATTATAAGATATTTAGAATGAAATCACATATGAGTTGTTTGGATGAAGTATAAGGAAATTTGTTGTGATACAGATAAGAGAATCTATGGAACAGAGAAACTGGATTAAAATTTTAGTGACCTTCATTCTGAAGTCTTTTGATAATGGTTGAAAATGATGATGATGAAAATACCATCACTACAAACCTTCAAACATTGTATATAGATGCTGTACTGAAGTTTTTTCTTAATATAAAACATACATGAAATACAAGTTTTAAAATATTGGTTATTTATATTGTTGGTTTTAGTCAATCTTTTTAGTATCTATTATCTTTTTTAAATAAATTATAAACAGAGTTTATATGTAACTTGTGACTGTGATTTTATTTTTACTCTTGGTATGAAAATTGTGTTAATTCCATGTGTGTGTGTATTCCATGGGAGATGATCAACGTAATGATTGTGATGAATTTTTAATAAGTAAAATATTTGATTTTAATTGAAATGCCACATATAGTATTAATGTAACTTGAAGTGATAGTTCTTTTATGTCATTATCACATGGAATAATTATAATAGCCTTTATTTTGATCATTTGCGATATAGAATTAAAACATTCTATAATATGGTGATTAATTAATAGCTTATCTATCTAGTAAGTTGGATACTATATAGCAAATGATGTGTATGGACTAGGAAAAGTGAACTATATATTACATATATATATCACCATTAGAAACCAACCAGTAATCACCTAAACATTCATAATAAAGATAGTAATCAATATTTCTCACTGCTGTCAAGGCAACCTTCTTACCTTTTAATAGCAAGAATAGAAATGGTCCATTGTATATGGACACTTAAAGATTGCAACTTGACTACAGGGAATGAAATATTGATACAATGAAGTTTAAATAAACCTCTTTAAACATGAAATAAACATGTCCATGTAATGCTGACTAATAAATAGTCAATTATAACATTACAAACTGCAATACTTTTAAATTGCTCATGAATTATTTAAATAATAAGTGAAATAATAGTTGGTTTCTAATGGTTACATAATTATCCCATTTAGCTTTAAGCATTATTTCACTTATTATTTAAGTAATACATAAGCAATTTAAAAGTATTGCAGTTTGTAATGTTATAATTGACTATTTATTAGTCTGCATTACATGGACATGTTTATTTCATGTTTAAAGAGGTTTATTTAAACTTCATTGTATCAGTATTTTATTCTCTGTGGTCAAGTTGCAATCTTTAAATGTCCATATATATTCAATGGACCATTAGTAAGAGTGGATTTCCATTCTTGCTATTAAAAGGTGAGAAGGTTGCCTTGACAGCAGTGAGAAATATTGATTACTATCTTTATTGTGAATGTTTAGGTGGTTACTGGTTGGTTTCTACTGGTTACATAATTATCCCATTTAGCTTTAAGCATTATTTCACTTATTATATATATATATATATTGTAACGGGCACACGGCGATCGAAGGCTAAACTTCCCTTTTATGTGTACATAATGGGGAATTCTATAATTCAAAATCGTCCACTTTCCGTTACCGCAAGCAAAGAGAAATATGGAAATAGACGAATCTATCTCCGTATTTGACCGAACTTATATGCTATACGGATATAGCCCCAGGTTATATTTCCCGATCAACTTTCTCCTGACTGCTGTAAGATCTGACAGAGTTACAGCGCTTGGATGATTTATAAATTTAACGGAATCAAACACTGCACCACCAATTTTCACATGTTAATTCAATAATCAAAAAAATTGAATAATAGTTTCCCACCCTAAGACTAGACTATCCCTTTTTGGACGTGGCGAAGAACGAGACAAGACAGATTTAAATAAAAAAAATATATATTTAATAGAATAAATCAATCATAAAAAAGATCTATAAAACACATTAACATTAAATAAAACAGATTATGATCTATAGTGCTACAAGGAAAATAACACATAAAAAAAACTCTTATAAATGATGGTACATTTATAAATTGTCATTCTGGATATTTATCAAAAAAAAATTCAAGAATGTCTTTATCATTCACAAAAAGCAGGTGGCCATTGTCTAAGTAAACGATGTGCACATTGAAATGTATAAAAAAAAAGTATGTATCTTTACCTAGGTTTTAGTCTCTGAATTTATCCGACGTCCTGCTGACCGCCACGTGGATTTCTCCACTTCTTTAGGAGGGACGGTCACTCGTAGGTTAGATTTGGTTGTGTATAGCTTCTCAGTGTTAAGGCATCGAGGACAAGGCAACTAAATGAATCCACCGGCAGGCGCTACGACGGCGGTTATTACATCTTGACAAGAACCATTAGTACAGTAAGTCCGGATCGACCAGTGATCACGATGGCCTTAGCCAGCCATTCTAGATGAAGCACCGATGTTAAAAGTCATATTTGTTAACTATATCGGTTGATTATCGGAGCTGTGTTTTACCACCCTCTCAACACGAAGTCTCTAGCTCTAATCTCTCTTGAAAACTTTTTTTTTCTTTAATTAAAAAATTCCACCAGCCTTTGTCCTTCCGATCCTTTGTTTCACTTTTATTCACACCTTCTTTCTTACTATGCCTTCGGCCATATCTAAATTGGTTTTACCCACTCTCGTAGCACTATGTACCTTTATTTATTTCAATATTCTTGATTTTAATTAAACAGATTTTAATACATGTTTTTCTTTTTTTTTTTTTTTTTTAAATTTGGATAAGCATTTATTATTTCTGTCTATATCTTGCTTCAAATACACTCCATACACGCATTTCGTTTATCGTCAAATGTGTATTTTAAAACCCAGATCCTTATCTATTGATCATGACTAACTTTCTCTGTTTTGCGCGTTATTTAAGGTTTTTTATTTTTTTTAAACTTTACTTTCTTTCAAAATCGGATTTTAACTTGCATTTTATTTATATTTCTTTATCGCTTTATTTTTTAACATACATTTCCAATATCTCTAATTTTATATTTTAA
Organism: Epiperipatus broadwayi; assembly: GCA_028023455.1. Taxonomy (NCBI): domain Eukaryota; kingdom Metazoa; phylum Onychophora; class Udeonychophora; order Euonychophora; family Peripatidae; genus Epiperipatus; species Epiperipatus broadwayi. Next base: position 769,862 of record JAQFVV010012532.1, read on the forward strand.
TTTCACCAAAACCCGAACTTTGGAGGGTAAAAGATAAGAATCTTTTGATTCTAATTCCCTCTTTTTTTTTAATTAGTTGAAACATTTCTTTGTTCTGTAAATTTTTCCAAGCTCGCTTTTTTCTTTTTTTTCTTCCAAACATAATATTTAATATTCTTTGAATGTTTAATATTTATATGTGTGACCGCAGTATGTGCGATCATCACAATATATATATATTACTTTGTAATTATAACATTGAAATGTTAAATCAACTTTAATCTACAAAAAGAATATGTAGGTTACATTTTGGGCTATTTTCATTGTCTAGTTGAATTATTAAATATTTTTAGAAAAATTCATATTTGATTTAATAAATCATTTAGAGTAGTGTTATTTTTCTTTTTCAGGTTTGCTAGTCTGACTAATGATACATAACTAGCACAATAATTGGAATTTTTTTAAAAATTCTTATACATTATAGTTTATTTAGTTTCAGAAAAAGGTATTGAAAAATTCATATAAATGTGACAGAAATAAATTCTATAAATAAAGAAACAGCAAATCACAAATAGTTTTCTTACTTAAAATTATTGAATAAAATACATCAATTTAAAAATATCAATACTTATAATTATTAAGCTTTAAAAAATCTATAAAAAGAATGATCAATTCTCTAAGTTGAAATAAAGTTTCATAAAATGTTTGTTCCAAAATAATTAAATCAAGCTATTAGAAATATTTCTGAGTTTGGCAGTTTTTTAAAGAACTATGAATGTCATTCTAGTAAAAATAATAAAATTTGTTAATAAGAAGTAATAATGTTAATTTTGTAACATTTATGTCTTAGTCTTATATAGGGACTATTCATTATAAATTTCCTGAATTTTTTATTTATACAGTTGAATTTGTTTAACCTAACTAATGTCAATATTATTATGAAAAGAAATGAAAATAACTTGCATTTAAAAAAAAAACCCTAATTAAGATATAAATTTATCAATAATAAAAAAAATTATAATGAAAGATTCAAATCAAGAACAGGAAGTGATATTATTGAATAATAAATCAATATATTCCAAAAATATAAGTGAACTAGCATTAGAAATTAAACAAATGATGCAACCTATGAAAATTTTAATGTCTTCTATTCTTGAGTCTTTTTCTAAAACTATGACTTCAATTGCCAATTTTCCAAATATGTAGAACCAATGAACTATTATTTTCCTGACTTTAATGATTATTGCATTGTAAACAACTTTAATTAAATAATTTATTAGATATGGTAGATTTTTATTTCACTTCTTTGCAAATGCTTCTATTTTTATACAAACTGAATTATATATTAAAGAAATTGTTGGAAAGATCTGAATGTGTTTGTAAAAAATCATCTGAACCTTCTTGTTCTGTCAGCATAGGTGCCAATCTTTAACAAAATGGACTGATATATTCAACATGGAAAGTTAGTTTTTACCAATTTAAATGCCATCTATCTTGTGGGAGGTTGAATCTAGATATCTAAACATAAGATTTATCGTATTACTCATAATGTTACTAAAGCACTATACCTATTATCTCAAATATAATTGCAAAGATCTTATGGCACTAGACTATTTCTTGCATAAGTTTAGCATTTGTAATATGTTTAACAGTTGGCACATACATATCTTTATCTTTCATCTTATAGTAATATCTACTAGCTGATAATCTTTAGATGTAATTGGAAAGATAAAAAAAAATGTTTATGAAAGGAATGTGTAATGCTTCACACAATTAACACTCATTATAATTAAATGTTATCTTTTGTTTTTAGTACTTTCTTGCCAATTACTTTACTTGCCTTCAGATAGAGAACTTCAGACATACATCAGAAATCAAATCAACAAATTCAAAAAGAAGTTACTTTAGCCTAGGGGCATCAAAGAAGAATGCTTAAACATAGTATCAAATTATAATTAAGATAATATCTCAATGTTTATTCTCAATAATTGCATATATTAATTAAATCCAACAAATAATTAAATATCATTATTAACAACTTAAAATATGCATCTGTGTATATTGGATATTAAATGAAGCTTAAAAGATAAGTATAATGCACATATTTTAATTATATTACTGTTTGTCATATAGCTATTATTTTTGAACTTATATTAACAAAATAATTGATTAAATTTATTTTCCAAGAACATCTCATGCATATCATTAATTAATTAATCAATTAATTAAGTTTAAGAATTTCTTTTTTGATTTGTAGATATTTGTTAGAAATAATAAAGCTTTTTTTAAATATATTAATACATGTCAATGATTTCTATCAAAGGGCAGGTTCAGTAATTTTTTTTTTTTCTACTTCCTTTCTTTTAATTCTTTCTAATAGAATTCTTTTTTTTTTAACCTTTTATCTAAGTATTTGCCAATTCAATTTCTCTTTCACATTCTATTTTATAAATAATTTTTTTTTACATATAATCTTTTCAGTACATCTATATTATTAACTTAATGCTTCCAGCTTTTTCCCTTCTATACTCACATCTTAAAAATTTTAAATCTTAATCTTTTTTTTCTTCACTAAATCTCTGATGTTATAAAGCAAATTATTTAACATATATGCATGTTATTAATGTTTTACCAACCTTAAGAAATTGAATGTTTATATTAAATTAATAAATATGTCAATTAAAATATGTATTATGTTTATAAATTTGATATGTATCTCTTATCCCCCATAAGCAGTACAGTTTGGTTTTTGTTAGAGTATAAACTTTTTTTAATTCAAAATTTCTCTTTATATATATATATACACACACTTCCTGCCACAGAAATAGCATTTATTTGTAAAAATTGTTGTTTGATTAGTATTATATTTTTGTTAAAATGTTTCTTTTTAGGATAAAGATGTCTATTTATTAGATGATCCTCTGGCAGCTGTTGATGCCCATGTTGCCCAGGATTTATTTAATAATTGTATAATGGGAATTTTAAAAAATAAGACCAGAATTCTCTGTACACATCATATTAAATTTCTGTATTCCGCTGATTTAATTATAGTTTTAGAACATGGAAAAATTCTTAAAATAGGTAAGGATCTAAAGCTTAAACTTTTAATATAATTCACAAGTTAGCATTTTACTCTTAAGTTCACAATAAAGTTAGTCAAACTTTTTTTTTTTTTTAATATTTTATTAATTATTTTAGCTGTGTTATATTTTCTGTCTAAATATAATGTATAGGATTTACGACTAATCAATCAACTCATCGTTATTATAATTTTCTACTCTGTTAACACAGTTTTATTTTATTACATCATTTTTTTTTTTAAAAAAAGAAATGGCATGTTTTAGTTATGCTTGTAATGAGCTTGAGATTTTTCTTATACGTTAACTTTAAAATGAGAAATTTGTAAAATATGATATTAAATGATGTATAATTTAGTAAAAAAAAAAATTAATGGAGAAAGTAATATAAAAAATTAATTTATTATTAGATATTCATTAATTCTTAAATGCACCATATATGTTTGTCTATTCTGAATTTTTAGTTTATTGATGGGAATTTTGTATACATTAAGAATAAATACAAAATATAATGTTTATTACTATGAATATCAATGCGTAAAAAAAAAAAAAAAAACTAGAAAGAGACAAATGTGCATTTCATATTTAGAATTTTATAAACTAATGATATTTAATTCAAATTATGAAGATATGTGTGCATGTATTTTCATAGAGCTTATATTATTTATTAGGTAACAAATCAAATGAAGTCCCAAACACTGATAAATTCAAAATTAATCAAATATTAAGTAAAAGAAACCAATTTAGTCCTTTAAATATATCTACATTTCTACTTAATGTCATCTAATATTAAGAACTGAATGTTTTTACGAAAATTTTAAATTTTACTTAAACTTTCTAAAGACATTCAATTGTAAATAATAGCACACAGATTGGTATTTGACACAACATTTCAAAGTGATATTATTCTCTTCTCCAGGTGTTGTTGTCTAGCCAGTAGTAGTCCTATCATGGCAATCAAATCTGGAGCTTTAGATTGGTAAATATTGAATTTTATTAAGATAACACTCTGACCAATTGAACTGTTCTGCCAGTTGATTAGACTGTAACCCATAAGAAATTCAAAAAATCTAAAGATCCAGGTTTGATTCCCATGCTAGTACATGGCTCAGGTCAGCAACATCTGAAGAAAAGAGAAAAATAATACCATTCAAAACGTTGTGTTAAATACTAACCTATGGCTATTATTAACAGTTGAATGTATTTAGAAAGTTTAAATAAAGTTTAAAATTTTTCTAAAGACATTCAGTTCTTAATATTAGATGATGGAAACAGTCCAACATAATTAATACTAAAATACCATCAACACAAACCTTCAGACAAATAACATTTCTACTTAGTGCTTTCAGCATTTTAATTTTTTTCTTCAGTCATTATAATAATGAAAACTTCAAGAAAATGTTTTGATTAAGTGCACTGTTATATATAAAATAGGAATTGAATCTTTGAGAAGTAAATTAATTAATAAATTTGCTAATAGTTTCTCTCTAATGGTTCGTGTTAATCAAATGGTTTTTATTTCTCAAAAGGTGAATTTCTGAGGCTATATAGTGCAATAATTTTGATCATTTAAAGATTTTATATAATGATCAGATATTTTACGGTAATATCTCCACACTAAACCATAATATATTTATTTCTATACTTAGCGCTTTTGAAGGAACGATGCCTTCATTTTCAAAGCTTTGAAAATGAAGGCATTGTTCCTTCGAAAGCGCTAAGTATAGAAATAAATATATTAGAGTTTAGTGTGGAGATATTACCGTAAAATATCTGATCATTACATATATAAACCACACATTTAATTATTTATAGTTAAAGATCTTTGTAAACTTATTTCATGGTCTGGGCCTTATTATGATCACAAATTTGATAGTCTCAGATTATCATGGTTCTGTACTTTGCATTTAATGGTCCAATTTTTCATTTTATGCTTAATCAGTCATGGTTCTGAGTTCTGTGAGCACAGCAGGTCCAATTAGCTGAGATTATAGTGGGGGAATTTTTTTGACATTCAAGAATTGAATCTATAACTTTTGTTGATCATCAAACTGTTTTGATTATTGGACCATCTGCTCATTAAAGTAAAAGGTATTGAGAAAAAAAAAAGTTATAATGCATCCAGAGATTGTATTCTTTTAACTAAAATCTTACTCGTGGTCATAAAAATCATCTACCTTAATCAGTTTCTATTTTTTTTTTTAAATAGCTTTTAAAATCTTCTAATATTTTTTGGTTCCAAACTTCTCTTTTTATAGTCCTTTTTGACATATTTTTCACACTCTGTTTCTAGACATAAATATTACATTCTAAATCAAAATTTTTAATTGGTCTTTTTTTTTTTTTAAAAAAAATATTTATTGCACTGATCTAAATTTAATTAAAGGAGATTTGAACATAAGCTTTTAAGCTCCCTTCAGTCATCCACTCTATCTTATATAACTGATACACATGTCTACGTGCTTGTGAAAAGATCAATAAGAGCTTTGAGCATTCCATTATCAGATTTTTCAACAATATGGATGGCTGAAGAGTTGGAGAGTGGAGAGGATTGAATCCTGTCTATTAAAATTTGTAGATTTGCTATCTTTATATAAATCTAGCACTGATTGTATATATGTGTGGGAGATGATGATCCAGACCAACTGGTGAGTGCTGGTTTAGCATGAAATATGTATATTGGAGATCATTTATCTATTTCACATGTATGTGGTCATGTGTATCAGTTATATTGGATAGAGTGGATGATTGAAGGGATCTTGAAAGTCTGTATTCAAATCCCTTTTAATCATATCTAACTTAAGTATATACACTATACTTATATTTAAATGATCTAACATAACTTTTTTAGTCTAAAAGTTTGATTAGTAATTGCTTTTTTAACTTTAATTTGTATTGTTTATATTATATTTGAAACTAAATCATTATTTTAATACAAGTTCACATTATTTTCTTAATTGTTATCTAATTTTTTCAATGAAAGTTGATTTCATGTAATAAATAAGCAGTTTTGAATCATGAGATCCTGATGATTTGTTGGATTAGGCATTGGATAATCAGAAATTTAATATATCGTTACTTAAAGAAAGCACTACATTGATGATAATCTATTAAAATGAAGCAGCTCATTAGTAATAGCATTTAATTTTACAATAATAAAATGCTTGGACAATTTAGTATTACATGGTAATTTTACCTAAGTTGTACAGCTTTTGATTTACTAAGAAAGATAGATATCTGTTGTTTTTTAATCTTTTAAGTGATCATAAAAATGATTATCATATAATTGATTGGCATATCAAATTTTATTTTATAAATTTAGGTGAAAGTTAAAATGTTTTTAATTTTATAATAGTCATAAGGAAATCACTGACACATGCACTGTATGAATTTATGAAGCTGAGAAGTAGTCTCAATATCCAAACACAAGGTAGAGTCTCTGAAAAGATAAGAATGAATCTACGTTATCTCTTTTAACTAAATGCATATATATATAGGCCAATCTAAAGCATTTAGAAATGAGAGCATGATGGTCCTAATCACTTTTAATTCCATTCACTATATATTAATAAACGGTATACGATAATAATTTCACAAACGTCATTTATTAATATATAGTGAATGGAATTAAAAGTGATTAATTAAGACCATCACACTCTCATTTCTAAATGCTTTAGATTATCTTATATATATGCATTTAGGTAAAAAAAGATAAGTTAGATTCATTCTTATCTTTTCAAAGACTCTATCTTGTGTTTAGAATGTGAGAGTATTCCACAGCTTTATAAATTCATACAGCACATGTGTCGAGGGATTCCCTTATATTACAAATAAAACATTGTGCTAGATAAATAAATAGTTATATATTTTTGCTATAATATAGAGAATGATCATGTACATACTGTTAACAAATAGAATGCAAGATTTACTTCCCAGAACTTAAAGGCTTTTGGAATTTTTTTCAAATAAAAAAAAAATAAAATCACATGATCTCAATTTACACAATGTTCTTTAGGAATAAACTCTGTTTATCCTACTTCAATGCTTTTATCTGTTATAAGCTTAAATAATGTATAGATACTAGATGGTACAATTAATTAGATCCATTTCCAGAACTATTCATATCCATATTCCCAGACTAATTTCTGGCTTATGGTTTTCATTAGTAAGAAATTTGTTTCTAGTATAGTACATTAGATCTATTGATGTTTCATCAATTCTTATTAACATTGTAATTTAGACTGATGTTAAATCTTTTTTTTTTTTGTATGTTCTAGTGTTCATCTTGGAAGACTTTGTCACAGATCTGATCTATCATCAGAGTTATTGTTAAAATATTCCACAAGTCTCATTAATAAAAATGACTGCATAGTTTTATAGCACTGTTATATATATCTTTCACACTCATATCTTAACTTTCTTATAAAGAGTTTACTGGTTTTGAATCTCAAACTTTATAATTTAGGCTTTTAAATCTAAATGAAATTGTTATTATGATTATTTATTTATTTTATTTAGCATTAATATTTTATATCCTCATATATTTCCATTGGTGGAAGTACTGCTTTAGTTTTTTTCTATTTGTTTTCCTTTTTTTTTTTTTTTTAGTAATTTTGATATGTATTTTTTTATTAATAATTTTTTACTTAACATATGATAAATGTAAATCTAGTATTATTAAGCACTGAAAATCTGTAATTATGCAGAAGGAAATTAACCTCCTATCATTGGCTGTTTCATAATTATTATAAATTTCCGTGCACTCATCTATCTTTCTATACAATTATAAATTTTCAATGCTTAATAATGGTACATTAACATTTATTCACAATTAATATACACGTCTGATCGCAGGTGGTTAAAAATGAGATTGTCTTTTTTCTGTGATAGTTTAATTAAATTTATACAATTCAATTGGTCAGTAAGGGTTGGTGTATATATGAATACACTCTAAGCTTAAGTGATTCACTTAAGCTTTTAAAACTTTTACTGATGAGTCAGTGTGTAGAGATTTATAATAGTTACAAAACAGCACATGATCAAGGTTAATTTCCTTCTGCACAGTTAACATGTGTTAATAACTTTTAATTCTTACTTTATACATGATTTTTTTTTATCATCTTTGCAGCCATTTTAATTTCATTTGTTACATAAATCTTATGGGATATAGTCATTGTAATTTTTTTGTTATTTGATCAGATTATGTAAATATCTAAGAATTTTCCTTAATAGTGGTCAAACATAAATTTGTCCAGAATGTTGTTTTCAAATAATTAATAATGATTTCAACACATTGAACCAGCTTTTTGCCCTATATTAGGGCCTTTTCAAAATACACTTTTCTAATACAATCACATGATATGTGATGTGGCTACTCCTTTATCGAAGTCAGGAATCTCTCAGGCACAATGCCCGAAAAACCTGTTAGCCACCCTTACTTTCCCTCTCCATTCCCTACCCTGTTTTTTCCTTATTCTCTATCCTGCTCCATCTCATTTCCACAATATCATCTTTGTCCACTCCATAATCTTTATATCTAGATCCCCCTTATTTTTCTCCAAACCCTGCATAAAGACCAAGAAAACCCTTTTTTTTAATCAATCACTTAGTTTATATTTATTCTCCTACAACTTCATTATTTGCATCCTTTCAGCTTATAAGCATTTACATTCAATTAGCAGATGCCTAATATTTTCCTTGCCTTCCTTACATAACTTACAGACTAAATCATCTATATTTTTCCATTTATGTGTATATTCCCTTGTTGCTAACAATCCTGTTTGAGCTAAACAATAGACTAATTTCTTTGCTATTATCGTAAATTAACTCACATCCAATATTCTGTTTACTTCTATATATATTTAGATTCTTTTTACTTTCCATACTAGCTCTCCAGCTCCCTATTTTTTATTAATGCATCTATTCTTGATGTGATGTGATGCATTGTGACTTTTTTTTATATGGAGTCAGGAATCTCTCAGCAACTATGCCCAGAGAAACCTGTTAGCCACTTTGACTTCCCTTTCCATTCCCCACCGTAAGTTTTAGTATATTCTTCTCTATCCTGCTCCATCCCATTTCCATAACATAATCTTTGTCAACTTCATGGCCTTTATATCTAAATCCCCCTTATTTTTCCCCAAACCCAGCATAAAAACCAATAAGTCAATATCTGTATAATCACTTTGTTTATATTTATTCTTCTACAACTTCATTATGTGTACCCTTTCTGCTTTCAGGCATTTGCATTCAATTAACAGACACCTAATATTTTCTATGCCTTCCTTACATAACTTGCAGACTAAATCACCCATATTTTTCCATTTATGTATATATTCCCATGTTGCTAAAGATCCTGTTTGAGCCTTAAATAGTAAACTACTTTCCTTGCTATTATCAATTAACTCGCATCCAATATTCTGTTTATTTCTATAAATATTTAGACTCTTTTTACTCTCCATACTAGTTCTCCATCTCTCCAACTCTCTATTCTTTATTAACACTATAACACTCAACAATTCTCCTAACACAATTATCCCACCTTTTGTATAAGTATATTGATGTAAAGTCTTTATTCGAATCTGCATATCGCATTACGTTTCTGACCCATCTTGTTGCCTCCCTTTATTCATAATCCAATTAAATACTATTTTGGCTATTCTTTTGTTATCCATAAACTATAATCTACTGAACATTTCCATTTTGTTTTTTTTGCACTTCTCATATAAAAACTTTACCATCCCATTTCTCCTAGAATTGCCTTCTTTGCCATCCACTCTTCTGCATCTAATGCATGTCTTCCTACTTCTCTTTGTATTTTTTTTAAAGTAATCTAATACCCCTTTACTAACACATAATGCTTCGTTATCGTATGTTAACCCTGCTACTGCCACTCCCTTCCCTACAATTCTAGCTACATTATATTTATTATATGAGAACACTGTTAATTTCTTTATCAATCCCTTTTTCTTTGCTTCATTTATCAATTTTTTCTCCCATTCATCCAAGCAATTTTCTGATTACTTAAGACGATTCCCAAAGAGTTATATCTATTCACCACACTTAACTTTATATCCTCCAATAAAAATTCTTTGTATTCACTCTCCCCAGTATTTATCATCATTACTTTTGATTTTTCTTCACTAAATTTAATCCCCATCTCTTTACCCACCGTTGCGCATGTCCTCAGCATAACTTCTATATCTTCCATTCTTTCTGCACACAAAAAACATCAGCAGCAAATAAAAGACCCGACAATGTATATACTCTCTACCCCTCTTCCTAATCTTTCTATTGCTCTCTCCATTCTCTCAAATACAACAAAAACGAAATAGGTGACATAGGGCATTCTTCCCTTAGTCCCATCCCATTTTTAACTTTAACTGATTCTATATTTCATAATTGATACATTTAGTAATTATTTTCATATGATTTCTTAATAATATCCACTGAAGCTCCCCCCATTTCCAAATTTACTAAACTTACCCATAATCTATTTCTATTTACTCTATCATACTCCTTCTCTATATTTATAAAACCATATATAATTGTCTACCTATATTCCTACTCAAATCCATAAGTTGTGTAACTATAAATAAAATATCTCCTGTATGCCTATCTGATCAAAAACCTCTTTGCATTTCTCCCACTATATTATTTTCTTCCATCCATTTTGCTATCCTTCCAGCCACCATATGTGAGAAAACTTTATATAGCACTGACATTACCGCTATCGATCTATAATTGTTTAACTTTCTGTGATTCTTATCCTTCTCTTTAAATAGTAGCCTTACTCTTGTATTACTCCAACTGCCCGGAAAATCTCTCTTCTGTACCATCTTATTAAAACATGATAACAGTTTTAGTTTCGCCCTATGCCTTAAATTCATTACCATCACTGCTACCCACCATCCAAACCTCTTGCCTTTCCATCTTTCAATTTTTTACCTGACTCATTCAGTTCATTTTCTGTAAATTGTATATTCCCATTGCTAGATGCTCTCATGTTTGCTATCACTCTGTCCTTCACATCTAGCATCTTTTTTATATACATTATATAATTGTTTAAGATTATCTCAAATTCTTCTATAGAGCTACTCTTTATTCCCTCGTCATCTTGTAATACTATTTCTCTCTCCCCTACATTCCTTCTTTTAATGTATTTCCAAAATTTTTTACTCCCATCTCTTCCACTTTTATTAATATCTTCCAACAGTTTAATATTCAGTTTTGTTCTCTCTCTATAATAATCTATTTTAGCCAACTTCTTTTCCCATTTAGCATTAACATATTTTTCACTTTCTTTGTTCTTAATAGCACCCTTATATTCTCTGCATGCATTTCTCCTCTTTTTTACACTTTTATTAACTCTCACTTTCCTATTACTTTTATTCTTCTGAATATTCTCACTAAAACCCTATTTGCCACTTTTTCTATTTCATCACACGAGTCCTTGTACTCATCCCCAACCAACTCTTCCACAATTCCTTCAACTTTTATTTTATACTCTCGTAACTTATTCTTATCATTCACTCTCCATCAACATCTTTCACTATCCTTTCTACTTTTATTACTATTTTTCATCTTATTACTAACCATTTCTGTTATAAAAAAGTTATGATCACTATTGCATACTCTCTCTTCATTATCAAACACCTTAATTTTCCATACTTTATTCATTCTCTCTTGCTCTACTAATACATAATCTATTGTGTGGAATATATTATTTCTAGACCATGTGTATTGTCCCTCATAAATATTCAATAAATTTCCAATACTCAAATTCACTCTCTGACAAAAACTCTTCAAAAGCTGTCCATTCTTATTTCTTACATCATCAATTTCTTCAGTATTCCCAAAAATATTGCCTATAACCATTATTCTCTTCCCCTTTTCTTTGAAACTCTATATATCCTTAACTATGCATTCATATATGCTACTGTTCCACACCATACAGTTTGACTATCTCCAGTGGCTATATACATTATAGCCACCACCCATTTTTGTCTTCCTAACTTTATCTCAAACCATAAATGTTATTGACACTTAACATTATTTAAATATTTTTTTGACATAATTCCTATGCCAGCACTCCTTTTTTCTTTTTTATTTATACCCTGCCATACCAAGTCTTCCAAAATAGGGTCTTCTTCTCTTAGAATGTGTTTCCACTAGTGCTAACAACTCAAGTTCTTCATTTTTAATTGCTTTGTTTAATTCCATCCACTTTTCTGGTCTCCTACTACCTTGCATATTTAAAGACCCAATTTTAATAATTTCTTCTTTCGTAATTACTCTTTTATAAATTCAGATTCTTTTCTCTCCATTACATTTATAAATAACTTGCTTAACATTAATTTTACAGACCCATTTTCTCTCCACATCTATATTTATATCTAAATCAACAATTTTTTGATTATTGCTTACATCCCTGTCCATTCTTCTTTCTGGTAACACTGCCACATAAAACCCCACTCCCCTTTGACCCTTATATCTATCAATACTCCGTCAAACATTCATTTTACATAATCATTTTATATAATCATATAACCTATAATCATATAACCTCCCCTCTTTTGTGTGTATATACATATTATTTTTATACAATAAATAAAACCATATTAACTATATTAAATAATTATATACATATATTGTGCACCATAAATTATATACTATATCATTTTCATTATATTTTTGATACCTACAAATAAAACCTTATTTATCCATAATTAACAAAATATTTACATATATCATATATATTAACTTACAACAAACATATGGTAAAAAAACCTAAATTAAACATATATTAAATTTTTCAATTATCCTTAATGCCCATTTACTACTCAACATTGCAGGTCCTTTAATTAAATTAACTCATTTACTCATATTCTTCTGAATATATACTGTTTCATAATTTATTATCTAAGAATTTATATGCAATTCAAATAGCATAATTATTTTTATAAATTTATCCATTTTTGTATCTTTAATGATGATTGATTGAATGTGTATGTTGGTTATCTAATTTTTTTTTTTGTTTGTTTGTTTGTTTCTTTTATATTATTGCAGAGTTAATATTTATGTAGCAATAACTCAAAAATTTGCATTTGGTTTTTATATAATGAAATTTATTTTGAGTAGAAAATTAGCAATTTTAGTGATATTTTGGAAGTACTATTGTGTGGATTACTTAAAATGATAAGATATGGTATATATCTTGATAATGGATTTTCTGAGAATGAATTTTGATTTGAAAGAAATATGAGTTATGGATATATAAATTTTTATTTAGACATTTCTATCATTTAATACTTTCAGATTCAGTTGTTACGCATTGATCATGAAGTCCTCTAATGTGCTTCAAAGTCAATTTACTTAAAATTATGACCTTAAGAATTCTTTGTGTATTGTTACCTTCTCCGAGATCTTACTCATATTTCTTTAGCTAATATTGTTTATTAACTGCAACCATTCTTTTTAATTTTTGTTATATCTAAGCTGACTTGTATATTAAGTTTTAAAGTTTTTCAGAGTTATCACCAAAACTGATTTGTAGTCTGATTAATTTCCTTCTTTTAATAATGCCACTTTTATCATTTACCATATTGTTATAATTTATATATTGTTATTAATATTTGAAGCTATTTATTTATTTACTTTTTTGACTGTTTATAATCTAATATTGTTTTATGTAAAGTGTTTTTTTGTAAATAAACTTACTTTAACAAGAAAATATTTATTTTTTAAAATAACACATAAAAATAGTTATAATGTTTTCTGTCCAAAAGCCTATAAAAGTTCATTTTAGGTAATACATTTAATACCAAACTTTTAATTTTAGTTGTTTCTAAACAAAAGAAAAAAATAGTAATTTTTTTCAAATTATGTGTAAAAAGTTTAGTACACTTAAATAATTTTAAAAACTTTAAATTTTATAATGTAACTCAATGTATTGGATTCGTAAAATGATTGTTCTAAGGAATAGCAAAATAACAACAAAATATCAATAATAATGATCAAATATCAATTGGTCATTATTGCCCTAGATGCCTCAAATAGTTTTGGAATGGAAAATATAAAATGTATTACTTTTTTTTTTTTAAACATTAGGACCTCCAGATGAAGTTCTTCATATGTCAGAATTGGAATCTCATATTCAAGAAATCGAAAAAGAAATAGAACACAAAGAAATGACTCATGAAATTGAGAATGAGGAAGAAGAAAATAAAGAACAGGGAATACTAGTTCAAGAAGAAGAAAGAAATATTGGAGAAGTTCAATTTACAGTTTATAAAACTTACTGGTTAGCTGTAGGCACCTGGTTATCTATAGCAGTCTTAATATCTTTAGGATTAATGCAGGGTAAGTTTATTTATTTATTTTTATAATTGTTAATGAGGCTAGTTTTGAAAGACATTTAAAAGTTTTTAGCCTCAGAAGTAAATGTTTGAACTGAAAATTACATACTGAATTTACAGAATCAAAAAATAAATTTAACAATACTTTATTTTATATTGTGATGTTAAATTTATTTTTTAATTCCTAGTTTTCACTTTAAATCTTTACTAATTTAAAATATTTATATTGTGAAAAGTTATTTATTTGATATATTTAATGGAGTAACTAAACAAAAAAAATGTATTTTAATATTGAACATTATTTTAAATAATTGTTATATTTATGTATATATGATATAGATTTGATGCTTCTCTGTAGAGTTAAATATTAAATAATTATGTTTAGATGTTTTTGTAATAGCTAATTATATAAAAATAGAGCAGTTTCACAATAATTTCATCAGTTGGCATGGTTTCAGTAATAGTCATAAATCAAAATTAGCCAAAGTCTTATATATATAAAACAGATGATGAATATTTTATTTGAAAGTTGCAAAAATATCAACATACACAATTATTAATATAATCTTTTTTATTATAATCAATATGCATTCACAAATATATACAAATCATATATGCATTCACAAATATATACAAATCAGGTAGAAACTTAATGGATTCTATTTTATTTTATAAACCTTATCAAGAGTAATAAATATGTGCATAATATACTTAAATATAAATTATTATAATGAAAGGCTCAAAACTAAATTATGACCTTTATTTCCAGAAGGCTACAAACCTGTCAATCAAGGCAGTAGTTGATGGCTAAAGACAGGTGGTGCTAAAATCTCCTAAATGCAGACTAGGCTGCCATTTGATGATAATCTTTTATTTCTCTATCTAGAACTGCAGATCACTTTAAAATGAAGAAAAATTACATGAACTGAGAGAAGATCTATCTAATATTCAATGAAATATATTGGACTTTGTGAAGTTAGAAGAAAATATGAAGAGACAATTGATTTAAAAATGGAGAATATACTTAATGTTAAAAATACAAATATTGGAAGTACAAATGGAATGGCATTCATTATAAATAAGAAGTGGAAAAACACCATTATGGAGATTGATGATAGGTCAGATAGAGTGGCACAATTAGTTATTCAATTTAATGAAAGATAATAAATGCAGATGATTAAAGTTTATGCTCAACAAATTCTAATTATGATGAAAAATTAAAGCATTTTTATATAGATATATAAAATGCTTTTAATCACATCATTATATTTATTCTAATATGTAGAGTATACAAATCAATGTATTTTCATAAATCCGTCAAAGCTTCATTTACTAACTCATCACTAATAGCATGATAAAACACACTGTATGAGAAAGATTTGAATGATCTGATATTAAATGAAGTATAGCTGGAGTGGTGGATTTTCCAATAAGGATAGATATATATGGTAAACAACAAGACTTTAAATCAGAATTATGGGAGATAATTGATATTGGGGACTTATTCTCAGCTGGAGATTTGATTTGACTGAGAGATTTTAAAGAACGAATGTATAAAGAGAATGAAAATTAGATGGAATTCCAGAACAGTTAATAATTAAGCTATCTTTTGTACTACTAACTTCATTTTAATGAGAAATTATGCTAAAAATTAGTGTAAAAATATGCTTATGTACAAGGCAGACAGAGTATATTTTATCTGAAAGTTTGAAAGACATAAATATATACAATTATTAATGTTGTTGCTTTTTCTTTTAAAATCAATTTGAAAACTGCAAATTTGATATGTTTAGTAATTATGTATTTATACCTTTCAATTTTATATAAAATATACATCAGCTTCTTTCTATATATATATATATACACTATCAAGATTAAGTTTATATAAAAAACTGTTGATTAAATTCCTACCTAAATGGAATATATTTGTTTATGTGAGTATGTTTTCTGATTGGAAAAAGCAATACATTTATAAAATGTTTTAAGATTATTCACATTTTTTAATAAAACATCAATTTATACATTTAAAATTCTTGATTCTGATCTGTCTTATCACAATGCAGTGTTTTAGATGACTTTACTTTTCAGAGTTAGCTATTAGATAAAAAATCTTATTTCACATTTAAAATTCTTTACAGTGCATTTTGGAGCTCTGTATTATATATTATAGGTTTTCTAGCTTTTCATTTATTACCACCATCATCTTAATTTTCAATCATTATCAATCCATTGCAGAATGAAGGTCTTTCCAAGTTTATTCCACTTTCATAACTTCTCTACGTCACACCTATAAACTTCTTTTCTTCATCCAAATATTTTACGCATGGTTTTTTTTTAGATCTTCTATAATTTCTTGGGATCTGGTTTAAGATTTCAACTGTCCTACTTTCACATAATAATAATTTAATCAGTTATGATGAACTTCTTTCTATTTTTAGATGTTCTACTTTCTTTTTACAAGTCTGGTAACTTGATAGTAACTTTATCATGCTTTATCTTGTGTTTTGTTAATATAAGGATATTTTACAAACTTATTTATTCATTTGCACTCATAAATATTCAATGAAATATTTGTTAATAGTGTCAGCAACATCTGCATATGTATCATGATTATTACCTATTTTAGATAAATATTATTAATTTATTTCATTTTTATATAATGAATATACCTATTTATATAACACTCATACACAAATATTTTAAATTAAATATGTAATTGATGTTATTTAAATTCATATTTTGATTGTAGCATGTGCTTTATTTGTGCACTTAATTCACACTTAAAATTTTCTAGCATCCATTTGGACCTTATAGGATGTTTAATGAATAATTGTATTTTATGATGTATCTAATTACTTATCATTGCTTTCAAACTTTTATTTTTTCCTTATTTAATCTTCTTTTGGAGTTAAATATTATCTAATATAAATTTTATAATGAAGATAAAGAAATTTAATTATGTATGCATTTAACCAGGGTACTAATTTATACCTAATCACACACCACTTGTAAAAAAGGTAAAAATAAATATAACACTTTTTAATATTTTTAAACTAAAATTATTTAAATTGACTTCTCTTTAGAGGTCAATCTTAAGATCTAAAATGATGTATATTTTTTAAAATTAATAATTTTGATAAATAAAATAAAAAAAATACAAAGTAGATTATACTGAAATAACATGACACTATTCAATGAACTGTCATTCATTTTTACCAATTACCATAACTTGTTGGAATAAACTTTATTGTTGAAATAAAAAAGAAAACTTTTATCTGGGATCAGCATTCTATTTCATCTTTAAAGATATATTTTTACTAATAATTTCTACAATATTTTTTTGATAGTGCATTTTTAAAATGTATTGATAAAGTCACTTAACCATAGCTGATATATAAGTATACTTATCAAAAAAGCTTTATATATAATAAATCGATTATTGATTTATGGAATTGATTTTGGTTATATAAATTTTATTCAGAAATTTTATTAATAAACATTAGCATTCACTGATGTTTAATTAAATATAGTTAAGAGATATTTTTAGTAAGATGTTATTATCCTCCCTTTGAAGATAGGTATCAATTTTCCTTTATTTAAAAATAAATTTGAGTTACTAAAAGTTGACAGTAAACTAAAATTCATCTTTGTATTTTGGAAAGTTACATTTATGTTTTTAAAGGTTTTTATCCATATTTGATTTAACAATTCCTCAGGCTAATGTCATATGTTCATTTTAGCAAGTTCAGAATTATTTATATAGAAAGAAACTTTATAATGAAAAAACAATTGAGAAGCTGTAGTAGTTTTAGAGCCAGTATTTTTATTTACCCATCATTATAGTTTAAGTGAATTTATTTTTAGCATGAGATAAAGACATATTTTGTCTTTTTACTCTAGATTGTCATTCATAAAATCAGAATAAGTTTAAAACTCATTGAAATAAGCTGAAAAACAACGTTAATACTTTTATACAACTGTTCATTATAAGTATCAATATAAAATTTAAAGTATTATATTTCAAATAATAAAAGAAAATACCTCATTATTTTGAAATATAGAATTACAGGCTTCACTTGAAAAAGTTAGGAGAAAACCTTTTGGAAAATTAGGCTAAACATATAGTTTAGTCCATAAAATACTTTTTTTTTTCTATTTTGTAGATATTTTTCAGAAATAAAGATGCAAATATTTATTTATATTTCTGCAATTGTTTTTTTAAAAAACAAATCCTTACATTTATTTTCATCTATCTTTTCATTTTTATTTTGTCTGATTTTTTTTTTTTGATCAATCTTTATGCACTTTTATATTTTTTGTAAGCAGATTATATTTTTGTTATAAGCTATAGCTCTATATTTGTATAACACTATAACAATACCAACACATTTTAATTAGATACATTTTTAAAATTTGTTTTTAGCAATAAAAAAAAAAAGTTTGTAGAATAGATGCAGGCACTTCCACTCACATATAGACATGTAATGTAAATATATATTGTTACAGTGGAAATTGTTAGAACTGTTAATATAATTATTTAAAATATTTATTTATATCTTTTGAATTAATTTGACAATATTATAAATATTTATTCTTTTAACCATGTTTGTTTAAATTTAACTAAATAATATATATTATTTAACCTTTGTACAACTATAGTAAAAAAAAAATAATTATGTCTTAGTTTAGAATTCTCTCAAAAATCTACATTTATGTACTTTTTTAAAATTATAATTATACCTTCCAAAGCATGAAATATTTGAATCTATAACCAGACCAGATTTGGCTGTATTAGCCAATTATAGGCACACACACATATATATATATTACTTGAAAGTTGTAATTCACTTTCATTTTTTCTATGTTGCTTGTAGTGTCAAGAAATCTAACTGACTGGTGGCTGTCTTATTGGGTGACACACTCTCATTCTCATTCTAACAAGACAATATCTCTTCTTACATTTGATCCAGCTTTCAGGTAAGACCCAAAACATATTTTAATTTGGTAAAAAAAATAAACCCTAATAATGCAAATGGATTGTGATTTTGTATAAAAGTAATAAGTTGATATAAGAATCAAAAAAAGGCTTGGCACTTATTAATTTGTTTTACAGTCGAGAAATTACATTAGGCGCAAATATTTCTATTAAAAAAAGATTTTGTTAAACATTTTACAGAACATTGGAGAATGTTAAATTTAATGGGTGAAATTAAAATCAAATCAAATCTTATGGTTTTGAATACAAACTGGAAAATTAAGGAAATCATTTAAGTTAGGGGTGGAAATCTTTTTTCTGCCAAGCACCATTTGGTTATTTTATAATATTATTTGTGCCTCATACAAATTATCACTTGAAAATTAGTCTGCCATATTTGATCAAAAATTTAATTAATTTATCTTTAATCATTAGAGATGGGCAAGCTATTCGATAATAGGCAGGCTAATTTAATTTTTACCTTTTTAAATGAGGGCCAGAATTTTTTTAGAAATTAAAAATAAAGTAACATCATTATTATTAATAATTGTTCCACATTTAATGACAATTTTTTCAATTCACCTCGCAACTATTCTTCGTGACATATTTATATTTTTAAATTTCTTTTTATGTCCTGGATAGAATAAATCTATAGCAGTTAGGACACAGTCTTTTATAAACTCTCTTCAGAAAATGGTTTCAAATTTTCTACTTTTTTTTTAAAATAATGTAAGTTGCTTTTACAGAATTTTCCAACTTGTTTGTACTTTTTATAAACATGTCAATCACTTAATGAAATTCCTTTTTATGTTTTCTATTTTGATATTGCTTTCTTCTTCAACAATTTGTTGTCATCAGAATGATTTGATAAATAGTGTACTTTACAAATATATCAGATCCATTGATTTATTATATGTTGGTCCATTTCTTTTGAAATGTGTGATTTTCTACATCATTTTTTTTTATTTTATTCGATATGGCCACCCTAATAAAATAAAAAAAATTAAATGCAGAATAATAATAATAAAATGAAGAAAAATTGGAATTTTATTTTTGCTAAAATCACTACAAAAACAAACAAAATTTCCTCACCGTCATCGTAGATTAAATCCGTAATCAGATAGACCATGTAATATGGATAATTTGTTCGAATATTGATTGCATCTCTAATAGAATGAATTAGAATTATTATAAAAGTTGGAGAGAGAAAAAGATGTAGTTGAGAAAATAAATATTTTATTTTATTTAATTCTTAATTCAATATTTGCTCTAAGCACATATTTAAATAGAAGTTTTTGTACAGGACCATTTTATATATATTTTTGAAATTGTCCGAGGGGTTCGCCTCCCTTGGTTTAAGTGTTTGAAAAATTCTTATTGATAGCTAACTAAAAAAGGAGTAAAATATACAATTATTTGATTGCTTTTATAGATGAATTAATTTTGATTTAGATAATTTTCAAGTTTAATTTATTTGTTTTAAATGGTATCATTTTTCTGAACTTTGAATTATCATATTCCAATGAGATTTTATTACGTGAATCATTTGATTTTTTTAAAAAAATATATAATTAAAGTGCTGCAATGTTGTTTTTAATTTTTGTTTGTTTCTCCTATTTTAGATTTGCATTAGGCACATCTATTTTAATGCCACCCACTTCTCTGATACAGAACATTACTGAAGGCTATGACAATATAAAATTTTATCTTAGTATCTATGGAGGAATAGCAGCAGCAAACTCTCTCTCCACCTTAGTCAGAGCACTTCTTTTTGCTTATGGTGGAATTGTAGCAGCACAAACTGTTCACACTCATTTGTTAGCCTGTATATTAAAAGTAATTTTTTTTATATTATATATATAATGTATGTTAAATTTTTTATCATTTAAAAAGTTTTTTTTAATTACTATTTTGAAGTTTTATTATGATCTACTGTTTGTTATTGGCATAATACATTTTTATTTAAAATTTCTGAACTCTGCAACTATTGTGTTTGATTAGCAAGAAAATTTTATTGCATTATTTATTATGGGATATATTTCTAAGAATTAAACTTGGTTGGAGTGCTTTTGGTAGTAATAAGTTGATACTAAAAGGAAATATGCCTATGTGTTTGAAAAGGAAGGTTTTTAATAAATGTGTTTTACCAGTTCTTACTTATGGATCTGAGACTTGGACACTTAATAGAAGAGCAATACAGAGACTTCAGACCACTCAAAGAAGTATAGAGAGATGTATGTTGGGAGTAACAAGAAGAGATCGAAAACGCAATGTTTGGGTAAGAGAACAAACAGGTGTTACTGACCTCATTGAAAAAATTAAAAGATTGAAATGGATTTGGGCTGGACATATTTCTAGAAGAGATGATAATAAATGGACAATTGAAGTCTTAAACGGGATTCCAAGAGATTGTAATAGACCCAGAAAGAGACCACATGTAAGATGGATGGATGAAATAAGAAAGTGTGCAGGGGTGATGTGGAGAAGAGAAGCTAAAGATCGGAGAAGATGGATTAAACTTGGAGAGACCTTCATCCTGCAGTGGATTGATAATAGTTGATGATGATATTTCTAAGTAGCTTTTTTTAAAATATCGTTATCATATAACATTACACAAATAAAAAAGTCTCATATCAATTTTGAATCTTATGAAGAATTTTACAAAAACTTGTTTTTACTAAGCAGTAATGATTTTGCAATCAATCTGACTCATTAAGGAATCCAACTTTCACATAGAGTACAAGAATATGCATTTTAATCAGGTGATATCTATAATAAAGAAGAACTATGGAGTGAAAGCTCAAATGTGAATCCAAATTATGGATAAAACTAACTAGCAATAAATCCAAGATGACTAACAAATCATTTAGGTTACAAACTTTCTTTATATCAGGATACCACACCAGATATATTCATCATCAAAATCTACCTATAAATAAAATGCAAAGAAAAATATCAAATCTGAATCATTTGTGATAATAGTAATCAAATGGTTTATTGCTCAGAAATTCATAAGCACTAAAAGTGGCAGAACTGAGCTGTGATCAATGGACTTTGATCTAGAATCGACCACTGCTACCCCTGTATTAAAGCTTGCAAGGAAATGATTTATGATGAAATAATAAAATTAAATAAAAATAAATAACAAGATATTAAGGATACAATATTAAACACTTGATAAGGTTAAGATCAGTTGATGATTACTATTTATAGTTATAATTCTTTATGTTTCTGTCCGAATGCTGATTTAGTGTTAAGAAAAAATTTTGTATCTAAAATTTTTGCAAAAAAAAAAAAAAGTATTTTTCATTGTGATGATTACCAGAGTTCAGTTTTATTTTAAAAAATGATATTAAAAAGAATACTTATTTCTTTAAAATTACTATACATTACTTTTTAAAATTTCTAAATAAATTGTAATTAATTGACTTTCACTTGGTAAGAAAAAATTCTTATTCAGTGATTGTTGTTAGTAGGATGAATTAATTCCATTATAGGAACTGTAATCCTAATAAGCAATAATTTATCATCCTCATTAATTCTCTTTTGTAATAGTGTACCCATTCAGAAAAGCCAAAGGAACTATTATTTAATCTTCATACTTGATTCTTTTCCCCCAAATAATCATGGTAGGCTTTTATAATATCAAGTTCTTTTAATAGTTTTATTCAGTGCTTTTTTATTTTTTGAAAATAAGTTTTTTTATTTCAATTATATATCATTTCCAATAACAACCATCATTTTTTAATTAGTATTTTTAAATTTAGAAATTATTTGAAATAACAAAGGTAATAAATTCTTGTACTGTGGTTGTAAGATTATGTAGCTCATTCACTACTCACTTTTTTACACTTACCTATTTTAATAGATATCTTTTAATTATAGATTAGTTGAGAGTCATTTCTAATGGTATGGTCCTCTCTTTGATTCACTGATGATATACATTACTGAATTTTCTGGTGTATAGGACACACTTTTCCCTCCTCAAAATAAGTCTAAAATATGGGATGCGTCAGTAATCAAAATTATGAGTTGAAATTTTAGTCATTTAAAACTTCTGGTTTATATTAATGTAAATATATAAATGTTCTATAACATTTTGTCTTTTGCAAAACAAAAAAATATTTACAAATACACGTATATAAGAATGCATGTAAGCTTTATAGAGCTACATAACATAGTCGTACTAATATATATATACTTTCATAATCATATTAATATCAGAGCAAAACATTCAAAATAATTTAATATTCTCATAATTTTTTAAAAAAATTTTTTTTAATTAAATGGTTAAAATATAAAAAAATCAAAAATATATGTATGTATCTACCAGGTAGATGAAATACAGTTAAGAAAATAGGCAATCTTCAAAATGTTTAGCTCTGGAGATGAATTTCTGGGTTTTGAGGATGAAGATTAAAAGGTACCTAACTACAGTGTTCACTAGTTACATTTTTTGTAGACATAAATAACTATAAAATTAGTACAGTAAATCATTATGGAAATTCATGAAAAAATATAGAAAATTATTATTTTTCTTTAAAATGTGTTTAAAAAAAGAGGTGTGTCTTATATGCTTCTGTTTCCTATACACCAGTAAATATGTTAATTTGTAACATTACATGATCAATACATATAGAGAGTTTTGCCTGTTTTAATTTGTAACATTCATAGTTTTATTGAAAAAATAAAAGTAATAAAGAAGAAAATTTATGTTTTGTTTTATAATTGTAATGTAGTAGTTTGTATTCTCAATATTTAAAATTTTATTGCAGCTAAAACACTTTATTAGAAGAAACTGGTAATAGTATTATAAATTATTATTATAATCATCACTGACACTAATTTTTTTTATCCTAGGCACCTGTAAATTTTTTTGAAGTTACTCCCTTAGGACGCATTATTAACCGTTTCTCTACAGATGTTTCAACAATAGATAGTAATCTCCCATTTGATTTAAACATTGTTTTAGCACAGTCATATGGGTTGATTGGTTCTGTTATAATTACCTGCTATGGTCTTCCTTTTTTTGCAATTTTGCTCATTCCTCTTGTACTCATATATTATTTCATACAGGTACGTTAAAATATTTTAAAATTTTTGTAGATTAACTTATAAAATAATTATATTTTTTCCTTTAATTTACTCTAAATTTTACCATTCTTATTACCTAATGTAATTCACATAATCTATTTAAAATAGTGTATCAAATATATTCTTAATTTTATTATATATTTTTTGTCCTAATGTATGGAGTAAATTGATCACTTAAGATTTATTTCCAACATATAGCTTCTTAGTTAATTGTCTTTATTTTTAAATTTTTATTTCTTTTTTCAAAAATTTCTAGTTTATCATTTATTAAGATGATATGATTTTGATATCACTCATATTAATAGTAGTCTTGCCAGAATTTTAGCATAAAAGAAAAATAGATTTTTTTTTTTTTTTGAAGATCAAAAGTAAAATCTGATAACATAATCTTACACATAGAATTGAAATGTCAATATATATTAATATATTTAAAAAAATTAAATACTGCCTACCTCTATGCTAGTTATTATATATAAAATAGAAAATCATATAACATTACATATGTCTGAAGGTTTGTAATGATTGTATATTATAAGATGTGGTATGTTGGACTATTTCCATCATTTATGAGTGAATGTTGAATGTATCGAAAATTTTAAACTTTATTTAAACTTTCCAAATATATCAACTTGTTAGTAATAACACACAAATAGACGATACAGGTTAGTAATTACACAACGTTTCAAGTAGTATTATTCTCCACTCTTCTTCAGCTGTTGCTGGCCTATATGCACAGTGACAATATTCGCTTAGAAGTTGAACTCACACCTTTAGATTCTTGAATATTGAATTTAAGGCAAACGCTCTACCAACTGAGCTATTATGTCAAAGGCAACATATAGTAGAAATTTGGATATATTTATATATGAGGGTTGGTTCAAATCCTCCTGAGTCCTCCAATATTTTTTTTCCTATTATTATTATTATTTTTATTTTTTCTTAAGAGCAAGATTAATTAGAGGCTTTCATACATTGTGTATTGCCACACTGGGTTGACTTATAGGATTATTTACCATTGTCATATGAGCAGCTTCCTTGAATTTTCTTCTATGCATTTTTTCCTCTTTATCCAATATCTTTGTACTTTCCCACTTAAGCATATGGTCATTAGTACATACATGAGCTGCTATGGTAGACACATCTGTTTTTTCTGTTTTAACCATTAGTTTGTGCTCCTTCAATCGCTGTTCAACAGGGCGACAGGTCTCACCAATGTATTTCCTTCCACATCTATGAGATACCATGTGAATGTGGAAGGAAATACATTGGTGAGACCTGTCACCCTGTTGAACAGCGATTGAAGGAGCACAAACTAAGGGTTAAAAAGAGAAAAAACTGATGTGTCTACCATAGCAGCTCATGTTTGTACTAAATGACCATATGCTTAAGTGGGAAAGTACAAAGATATTGGATAAAGCGGAAAAAATGCATAGAAGAAAATTCAAGGAAGCTGCTCATATGACAATGGTAAATAATCCTATAAGTCTACCCAGTGTGGCAATACACAATGTATGGAAGCCTCTAATTAATCTTGCTCTTAAGAAAAAATAATAATAATAATAGGAAAAAAAAAATTGGAGGACTCAGGAGGATTTGAACCAACCCTCATATATAAATATATCAAATTTCTACTATATGTTGCCTTTGACAGAATAGCTCAGTTGGTAGAGCGTTTGCCTTAAATTCAATATTCAAGAATCTAAAAGTGCGAGTTCAACTTCTAAGCGAATATTGTCACTGTGCATATAGGCCAGCAACACCTGAAGAAGAGTGGAGAATAATACTACTCGAAACGTTGTGTAATTATTAACCTGTATTGTCTATTTGTGTGTTATTACTAACAAGTTGATGTATTTGGAAAGTTTAAATAAAGTTTAAAATTTTTGATACATTCAACATTCACTCATAAATGATGGAAATAGTCCAACATATCACATCTTATATAACATTACAATACTAGACAAAAAAAATTTTTTTTACTAAAATTCTTCCACAACCATGGCTTCATATATTAACCAATAGAGCTTTTCAAGTGAAATTCAACAAGATACATATATCATACATAGCCTTCCCATCATTCATATCAAAAACCAACTTTTTTTAACATTAAAGGATGTCTTCATGAGATTGATGGCCTCAGAAGAAAATTTATCATCAGTTTCTTTTACTCTTCACTTTATTTCACTTCTTTCATAAAGAATAACTCTACATTATCAAATATTTTATGACCTGTATTCAATTCATGAATATACAAAGCTAAGTTATGATATCCATTATTAACTCTACTCTTATAAACTTTAACTCTCATTAAATCTTAATTTACTTTAACCTATATAAATTTTGCAACAACTGCAAGAAATCTTAGTTTTGCTATCATTTAACTGTTTTGAATTATAAGTAATGAATTTAAATCAAGGCCTTGCTTCCAAGCCACTTTCATATCATCAATAAAAACTATTCTTATAAATCAATTTATAAGTCAATTCAAGTCATCAGTTTATAAATTGATTTAAAAGAATAATTTTTTATTTAGGTGGTATGAATGTGGCTTGGAAGAAAGGCTTTGATTTAAATTCATTACTTAATAGTTCAAAGCAGTCAATTGACAGTAAATTTATTCCTGGTGTACTTTATAATATTCCTTGCACTTGACCTAAACTTTATATAGGTCAAAGTAAATTAAGTTTTAAGGAGAGAGTTAAAGTTTATAAGAGTAGAGTTAAAAATAGATATCATTTCTCAGCTTTGTACATTCATGAATGAAATACAGATCATAAAATATTATTTGACAATGCAGAAGTTATCTTTTATGAAAGAAGAGGCGTAAAAGAAACTGATAATAAATTTTCTTAAATCTGAGGCCATTAATCATATGAAGACATTCTTTAATGTTAAAGGAAGTTGGTTTTTTGAAATGAATGATGGGAAGGCTATTTTGTTTTGTATATATATGTTGTATATATCTTGTTGAATTTCAGTTGAAAACATGTACTTGTTATGGGTGAAACTATGTTTGGAGGAGAATTTTAATAAAAAAAAATAATTTTTTTGGGCTAGTATTGTGTTTGTCTATTTTAATATATATATTTTGCTATTGCATTTATATTTATTTTTTAGCTTTTAGTTATGTTTGTAAATATAAAAGCAGACAAAGTATCTCTGATATGAATAAAAACATAATTTATCAGATTTTTATCTATCATTGCTGTATAGAAATTATGTTAGATTTTATTTTAAACCTTATAGTATTAAATATATTCATCAAAATTTATTTTCTTTATAAATTTGCATGTTGTTTTGGAAATTTTTAAAAATTGCAATATTTTTCTAATTAAATTTTAGTTAATTCTCATTAATAATTACGAGATTTTTATATTTATCTTTTAATTAATTATGATATTTTATGTAAAGAAAATATTTTATTTTAATCCTCATGTAAAATATTGATTAAAAATCTTGTTTGGAAAATTAAAGAAATAAAAAAAGTTTTAGTTTACCATAACCACTTTCTGATTTGATTGACTTATTTACTGAGCACTTCAGCATGATTTAACTGATTTTTAATGAATAATTAATTTGATCTTCATTGTTGTGAAGATGGGAAAGAATAGAGTAAAAAGCACGATATTTACTATCAAGCTTTATTTTTATTAAATTATATTGATTTTTATTGTTGAATCGCAAACAAAAAAAAGTATATCTAATTTGGATTGTAACTCAAAAAATTAAAAAAATCATGTCGTAAAAAACACAAATTTGATTAAAAATATTAAATGTAGTATTTTTATTTCGCTAAGTATTTAATTAATGGTGCATGAAGATTTATTTTACTATTGATTTGATATATTTTAACATGATTTAATTTTTTTTTTCATCTAACACATTTGATTTTTTGATGAGAGTGAAAATGGGAGTAGTTTAAAGCAATGTTAGTTATTAATTTGATTTTTAAACAGGCAAAACTGTCTGTCGTTAACTCATAAAGTAAAAGGGTTAATAAACAGTATTGTAGAAAGTAAAAGTTTGACTAGAATATTTATACTTCATCAATAAGTAATTAAGCAATAAATTACTATGGCTAAGCGATAGTGGCAGTAGTTTATAATTGCTTGCCAATTCATTAATATAATTTATTCAAGGACCTTAAGTTTAGAGCTATGTCATCAAATAATGAAGCTTTTATATCATTAATCTATAGTTTTAATTAATACTAAACCTAAAATAATTAAACACAAATATTCAAGTGAATTATTATTTATTTTATTATGAAATTTAAATATTTAAGGCTATAAAATCTGTCCTTCATATATAAAAACTAAAAAGGAAAAACAAAAATTTGTCACTATAAAAATGAATCTGCACTAAATTTTAATTATTATTTATTTCTCTTGAAATTGCTATACTCATTTATGATTGACTTTACTTGTATTTTATTAATTTGTCTAAATGATATGAAGATTCCAATTTGTATCACTATTTCTGTTTTTGATAGAATTTTTAATTTCAATTTAAAGTTTTTTTCGAGACTCAGTTTTTTAACTATCAGTGAAAATTAATTCAAAACTTATCATTACTTTATATACAAGTGTTTATTAATTATAACTTTATCTCAAATTTACTTCTTATATCTTTAAAAAATATATTTATTAATGATTTCATTTGACATCATTTATGTTAAACTGGCTTTCAACTATGCTCATCAAATTATTCTATAAGCTAACATATTGACATGTTGAGATTATTCTTTTATTAATGCATTTTATTTTCTCCCTTTTAAAAAGATATAAATAACTAAAAATTTTACATGCTTATATTTAGCGGTATTATCGTTGGACATCAAGAGAATTGAAACGTTTATCAAGTGTCTCTCAGTCACCTATCTACAGTCATTTTAATGAAACATTAACTGGATTGTCAACTATTCGGGCTTTTAGGGCCTCTAATCGGTAATACAACTGATATTAAAGTATATATATATTGTGTATTTATTTACGTATTTAGTTTAACTTCAACATTTTTGTTTAGTTTCGAAGATGAGAATAAGCAGCGTCTTGAAAATAATCAAAGAGCATTTTTTGCCATGATGGTTGCTAATCAGTGGTTGAATTTTCGCCTTCAAATGCTTGGTGTTTTAATGGTTGGTGGGGTGGCTTTTATAGCTGTGGCAGAATATCAGCATCATATAGTTAGTCCAGGTAAAAAAATATTTTTAAAACATATGCTTAGATTTTTAATACACTTTTGATTTTTAAATGGTTTTATTTAAATTAATACAGTCTCTGTTCACTAATCACATATTTCAAAAAACTGCAGTTAATTTTCCTCAGTTGTCTTTCGTTCAAAAAACCAGTTAATTTTCATTAGTTGTCTCTCTATGCAGTTCTATTTGATTGAAATCAAATTCAGAATTCTCTTTTATTTTTGAATAAATTAAATCAGAGAAAAGCTAATAGCAATCATTTTTATTCTGAAGAATAATGATGGATTATATTCTTGATTCAAAGTAGAATCATAACATTTTAGCATTTGGTTTATGAATTTAAGTAACTACATGAAATTAAAAAAAAAAAAAAGCACATTGGCTTTTGTATAAGCATTTCTTCATTTTTCGTGCATCAGAGAGTAAATTAGAGAACTCATTTTAGTTTAATAAGCCAATACAAAAATGGTTCAACCATTATTCTTTCCTTCAAAAAAAAAAAAAGTGGTGCAAGAATATCTTAAAAGAATTTTTTACAAACAAAATAAGTTTTTAACTCACCCTCCAAGATAGAATCTTCAATTATTAAGCATTTAACTTTTTCCTAGCAAATAAACTTTTAACTTTGGATGGTATTAAATAATATTTATTGTTATTGATATATATATATTGTAAAAGAATCACCAGTGATGAGAACTGTTCAGTCACTATTATTAAGAATATTACTCTAGGGCAAGAGTTCACAAACTTTTTTCGGTTGTAGACCCCTTTACCAAAAACTTTTAAAATCATCAACCCCCTAGTCATTTACTTTACTTATTCAAATAAATAAATCTGTACAGTATTTGATATTAAATATTTCACTAGATATCAAATTTTTCATTTTAATCACTTGTAATTAATGATTGAAAAAGATAAAAGGACTACAGAATATGGCATTTTCTCGTTCAACATTGTAACTGTCAGAGATGTGCACTTCGCTAACACGCTGCAGAATTCAAACATGAGACACGAAGAGCAACATTACAGGTAGAGTAAGCCATCAACAATACCGGGTTCGAATCTGATTATTTGGTTCCACAACACTAACTATACGACAATGCACCTGATGCCACACTAGCAAACTCTTCTTTTAGGCATGGGGGTCAAGGAGAGACAAAAGACTATTATTAATTTTCTCAGGGTTAGCCAACTATCAAGGATAATGTATGATTATAGTATTTCATTTATCGAGGTGAGATAACAGTATTACTGTGTGTTGAACAAATAGATATTATAACAGCAGACGTATGATTAAAAGGTGAAGTTTAATGAATTATACACATTGAACATAGTAATTGATTCTTGGTATCGGTATCAATTATACATTTCCGATAACATTAATAGTTACAGCAACACAATGGGTAATTATCATGATATATAATGATATAACTACCTGAACATTTGGGTACAAACGAGTACAAATACTATAATCGTATGACTATAACGAGTATTATATTTCCAAGCTTTTGATGCGAGCTTTTAAGTAATAAATGGTAATCGTGGTCGCGGACATACCAAGATTGATTTAAAAATAAAGTAATAAAAAATACATCTAATTTAACGAAATGATTTAACTGATATAAGAGCGTTAGGTTTAAGAACGTACAAGTATGGTTAATAAATGTTAGACGGTGGAAAGATGGAGTCATATTAACGTAATGTATAATAATCCAAAGAAAATAAATGAATAGGTGGTACTATTAGAGATGCAATGCGATTAATTATATTGCAGTACTTTAAAATTGCAGAGCCATGTTTGAGAGAAATCAGAACGATGGGTTGGCGTCTGCCAGCGGCCCATCCAAAGGTTGTCACATTAGCATCATCAGGTGTATGAGACAGCGCCACGAATACTCCCTGACTGCGTGATGAAAGTCAAATGCCCATGGGAACATTTTATTTAGTTCACTTTATGGAAAATGAGAAGGAATACTGTACTAACCATATTTATCCATGGAGACATCACAAAACTCTAAAAGAAATCATTGCATCCCTAAACCGTAACACATATATTACATAAGTATAGAATCATAAAATTTACTTCTAAATTATGCTTTAAATTGTAATGACTCTATCTCCCAATGCCCACATTTAAATAGTTTGAACCTTTTGATTTCATGTTCCCAAAATAAATAATAGTACTTGGTTTAACCTGAACAGGTAAACCTAATTAAAAGTAATCAAGGAGATGATTGTAAAATGGGTATAAACAGTTTATATGTTATCAAGCCTTCTAACCAATATATCCACCATTCTTTTACTCGCATTTATGATTAAAACGAAGCAAATAACAAATGTGTATTTTCTTCAAGTACATAAATAATTATGGTAAGTAATTGAAAATAAATATATTTAAACATTAGATATTAGTATGATACACATTAGGTATTTTGTATACTTCAACGGCATATTACAAAATCTGATAATTTCCGAGCTGGCAAGCTAAAATAATTATAAAGAAAAGGGGGTACAATAATTCCCTTGTTTTTATTAATCTGCAAAATATGGTGGCAGCTTTTGGTTATGTTATACTCAGGAGGATATGATTAGCCTAATTGGAAATTATCTAGGCCTACTATTATAGTAATAAAAATTTAATATATATATAAAAATATATGTACCCAAGATGCTAAAACAATAAGAATCAGGTGATTTAACTAATAAAGAAATATTTACAAAAGTTAGGATATACATCAAAATTACTTTAATAAAAAAAAAGAATTACTGGTGAATAGCTATAGCTTTTAAAAGATTAAGAATATTCTAGAGTTCTTGGATACAGGTTGCCTGCTTTTAAACTTTAGCTGATTGTGCATATGGAGGTAGGATCAGTCACGCATTGTTCGTTATTTATTTACAGCTGCAATCTTTTTTTTACTTTAATTATTCAGATTTAAGTCATTTAAAATTTTAAAGATCTAACGCAGTTTTCAGCACATAGTATAGTTCTTTTCAGATTTGTGGTCTTTCACCCAATATTCTCATTCTCTGCAGGGCACGTATGGAGACTCGGGTAGTTGATTGACCATTCTCTAGAGGAGAATAGCACTTTACCGCCTTCTACTCTGCCATTTCAAAGTTTATATCTCTATATAAAAATCAAATCAAAATTCAATTCAATATCTCTATATCTATAATCCATCCAATTTTGTCCTTTTATATTAGCTATATTTCTTATCTGGCCGTAATCATGCCCTCGGATGAATTAATCCATTAGCAAATGAATTTCTTTACTATTTAATTAAACCTGAATACCACAAATTTCTCTTTTGTTGAATTCCTTCTTACACATTATTTTTAGTATATTTGACCTAATTATAAGATTAGACATAAAATATAATTTATTTTGATTTATTATTTTAAGCCAATTACATTTTCTAGGAATTTGCTAATGTATTCTATTGTCTTTCATCAACCCTCGGTTATCTTTAATAGAAAGAATTTCAACATGACTTTAGCGGTTAGCATAGCTGCCTTCCAAGCAGCTGGCCCAGGTTTGCTTTCTAGTCAATGCATTTGACATATAAAAAAAACCAATAAGATTATATATATATATTTTCAAAATTATAAATTTGAACAAGATTTCAACATTACTTTAAAATAATGATTCAGAAAAATTGACTAAATTAATAAAAATACGAGCTTTATATAATGCTATCTGACTTTAAAAGAGATTTTAAAAATTTATTTCTAAATCAAACTATTTGGACTTAATATTTACATATGATATTAAAATATGTATGCATTCATGGCGCATTTAACCGAAGCTTACATATATACCCTAATACCGCGATACACACACAATCCAATATATAGAGTTTAAATTTGGATAGGAGGGATGGGGGTAGGTGAAAGACCATAGAAAAGGTGAAACTAAGATTCGAATCTTACTGTTTCAACATTTAATATCGAAACCTGCACTAATGAAAATTAAAGCAAAAAAGTATGAGCAGAGTTTTTTTTTAATTTTTGACATTTATGAAATAAATATGTACATTCAAAATAAATACAAATATTGAAATCACTTTATTAAACATAGAAATCAAGTGAAATAATCAACTTATTCAGACAGAATTAAACATCAACCAAATTATAACAATGAAAGATTTTAATCATAATTATAAAAATAAGAATACCAAATAAATTAGCCTGGAAAAGTGAATTTAATGAGATGGTTGCACCTGGTGATCTGTCAACAATTTATTTATATTCTGTTTTAAATTAGTGAGGTGCATTCTCAAATCTCCACATTCAGTGATATGCAATTGATGTCTGTTTGGAAACAATTTTAAAACTACACTGAAGTCTCTCTGTCAGATATGACATTGGAAATGCCAGTAAATATTTTTGTACAACCGTCCATAGAGCCAGGTACAGAAGTGGAATATCTTGTTGCAGCCAAAACTTTTGTTAACCCTGCTTGAATTGTAGCTTGAGAGCCTCATTCATGCTGATAGTTATCAACTCATCTTGCAAAATTGTACTTGGTTCTACTCTAGTAGTGTATGAGTTTATTATCCAGTCCGGTATTTTTAATGATAGAATATCTTCGAACCTAGTTTTGAAATCTAAGTGAAGAGCCTCCAAGTGGTTGACATACAGCAAGATGTTTTCTTCATGGATTGTGCCTATCTCAAATAAGTTGGGAAACTGGGAAAGCTCAGATCTTGTAATATTTTGCTTAAAAAAAGCATTAATTTGGCAACAAAAGCTGATATGATCAATTTTGCTTTGATAAGATTTAAATTGTCTCTTTGTAAGTTGTAAATTAGCATCATTAATTTTGCCAAATAAGTCAGTTAAATAAGCAATAACTCTTTTATTCTTAAGTAAACTTTCTTTCAAACTGGAATCACTGTGATGGCCGGTAGACTCAGTTTCTACCCTATGGTGTGCAGCTTGGCAGACTTCACTATGAGTAGGGATATGTTGTACATATCCTTACCTCATTATCATTTTACTTTGATGATGAAACAAACATATTATCTAGCATAGTTCTTTTCAGAATTTTATCTTTAAGTGATTGAAAGTTTGACAAATCTTTTTTTTTTTAATCAGGATGAATTTTTTTCAAATGATCTGCTAGTTTTGATGGTTTCATAGCATCGTTGCTAAAGCCTTTTTTTGCATATGAGGCACATTGGTAAATGTTTGTTTGATAATGATGGGCCAAATCCTCGCTTCAAATAGTACAAGCTGTATTGTCTGCATTTCTTTTTTGGTTCAGTCATATTATTATTATAAGAAATAAAAACTTTTATTAACAAACAATTCTGACAGCCTCTGTGATAAAAAAAAAAACAATAAAGCATGTACTTATTTGAAACAGAAAATTTTTGTTCAAATTTGAATAAATAAATTGTGTCCTCTGATTTTTGTTTTCTTAGTACTGCTCCTCAATAAATAATTATATTCAAAGTTCAAATCACAAATAAGAACATATTATATTAAATGAACCAATTTATAATGTTTTATGGAAGCATGACCGTACAACACTGATAGTTCTGCTAATATTGTTTCATCCTACCGTGAGAAAATGTGGGCATGCAGCAGTTTTTCACATCTACACTTCCTTTGATACATTCAATAAGACAATGCACTCACATGTTTGTGCTATATGTATTTTCATGCATTCTTATGTGTGACTCTTTTAATGACATATTTTACCTTTTCGTTTGCAAATTTGGTATGTAATGTGTTTTTAGTAAAAAAGTGTTAATTAGATACCTATTGGAATCGTGAATATTTTGAAGTAACAAACAAATAGCAGTAGTAAGGGGGTCTTTTTGCTATCGTCGAATGCCAAAATTTTTTATTGAAACTATCGACTTCTAGAAAGTTCAAATTGACCTCAAGGAGTCTATATCGACCACTTTGGGAACTCTTGCTCTAATGGAATTATTGTTCGATGATGATCAGCAGGTGACCATGTTCAAGGTGGAGTGATTCTAACCTAAAATTTTATCCTGTTTGATTATAACCACTGATAATGATCAGACTTAAGCTTATATCAAGACAAGTCTTCATGCAGATCCAGTCATATTTCCTGATCATCATTCACCTCATATATATATATATTATAGATATTTAAATGAACTACTTGGCTGTCAAATGAGGAAATTTATGAAAAATGATAGCTTTAAATAATAATTAATTTATTTACAATAATAACAACAAAATATATACAATTTAACATCTTTTATATTTACTTATTCATATAAAAATGAAATATGCAGACAAAAAAAATAATAATATGAATCTGAAAAATCGTTTACGCTTAAATTTTCAATTTTTCTCCAAATTTGACTGATTTCTGATCCGAAGGTTAATAATAATAAATTTTATAATATTTAAAATGAGTATTTTAAATTCTTTTTATCATGTCACTTTACCTTTATAATATATCTGCAAGAGAAAAGTGAGTCTTCTGTAAATATTTATTTATCATATTAAAATAATCTTAAGTTTTTTTTTTGGTTTTTTATCTCTTGAGTTCAACATATATGTGATGTTTTTCTTTTGCATTTAAAATATTTGTCAATTTATCATTAAGGTCTCTAGTATTTCATAATAAAAACTGGAAGATTCTTCTGACATAATTTCTTTTAATTGCGCTTAATAGGTGTACATGTTCTTCTTGCTCGATATATTCTTCTTGTAATTCATTATTTATTTCTTCTTTACTTTATATAAATAAATATTGTGTTTTAATATAGCATCAGCAAATACAACAATGGTAGAGATAACTAAGTGTTTATTTTCTGTACTCAGGCTCTATAAAGGTTACATGTTTCAAAAAGCTGGAATAAGCACTCCAACTGGATTTTTACATCATCATAGTAAATAAATTCAAATAAGAGTGACTATAAATCATTTTTACAACTGCTAATTTATGTGCAGTACAAAACTGGTAAATAAACAAACAGCTATGTCTAACAAGAATGCTATCTTATTTCTTGTTTTCTAATAATATTCAAAATTCCCATATCAACAATAGAATATTCTCCCATTGTCTGCAAATTAACTTGCATTCGAATTATTATATTATTATAATGCTTGAATATTCTAGCACCTCACTGAGGCAGCCAGAAGCAGAAACCGGTCTGGGGTTGGAAATATTCTGAAAAGTTTGTTAAGAGCTATTGGCAAGCTCATTAGATACAATTATTATATTTTTACAAATAATTAATTTTATTTTCAATCAGATTTTAAAAATAGACATAGAAACTTTAATTTGTTAACACATCAATCAATTGTATTGTGTTCCATGAACAGGTCCAGAGAGTAATCACATCAATAATTTATTCATTTTTCTACACCATTCTCTTCATTGTCCAGCTCTTCAATTCCACGTTAACTCAGCCAATAATGTCAATCTTTTTCATCCTTTCTTCTTGCTTCCACTCACCATTCCCTCCAAAATATCTTTCATTAAACTATACTTTCTTCTTAATATATGTTCAATCCATTTTCTCTTTCTATTTTTAATTTCCTCAATCAATTTTTTTCTTTTATTTACTCTTTCAAAACTTCTTCATTTGTTATTTTATTCATCCAACTGATATTTTCCATTTTTCTTCGTGACCACATGTTAAAGGTTTCCAATCTGTTCCTAATTTTATTATTCATTGTATGTTTCACAACCATACATAGTATACTCCACACAGCATTTAATTAACCCTTTTCTTGGTTTTCTCTTCAAAGATCCACAAAATATTTTCTTTCTCTTAATAGATGCCTTCTTTGCCAATGCTATTCTTTTTTTAACTTCATCCTCACTTTTTTCATCCTCATTCAAACAATTACCCAAATATCTAAATCCCTTTACTTGATGAACTATGTTATCATGGATTTTAATTTGCAGTCTTTGTGCATTCCTCTCTATTTATAAACACTTAGTCTTCTCAACATTAATTTTTATTAATAACACAATTTAAAAAAAAAAAAACCTTTAAAGAAAATTTAATACATATAATAACCCTTTTTATTTATTTTCAGAAGTTATATATGTGACTTACGGCAGAAAGGTTACAATATATATATATATGATAATCACATCACACATATATGATATCTAGTTGTTAAATTGATTTATGAATAATATGGTTTGTAGCACTAATTCACTTTTTATTTATCTCAAATCTTTTTTATTTATCATTTATATAAGTTATCTTTTCTTTTGAAACTGTTTAAAATAAACTCATGTTTCATTAACATTCACATATACTTTTTAATCATAAGATTATTTATTCTCCTTTTTTTTAATTTCGTTATTTATAATGTGATTTTTCCAAAAATATATTATTTAAAATAGCTTTACCATTAAAATTAATATGATTGAATTTGTATCATTTGCCTTTCAAAAGCTGGCCAATAAAATTGTTTGTAAGTGATAGAATAAAATATCAATTTGTTATCAGGTATGAAAAGTTGCTAATATATGAGCTAGGAAAACAAGTTTGGGGAAAAAAATCGTTTTTTATGCTGCAATGGTTTCAGAATATTTGTATCTGCTTAAATTTTATTTAATGAAAAGTAATTTTTCTTAAATGATGTTTGAAATTAGTTTTATTTTCAAAACTCAAGGACCTTATTTTTATAGTTATCTATACACCTTTACCTCCCTTAGCGATGGCAATTGGTTCTCCAAAACTCATCGTTAAGCAAGAATATCGATACAGAATATATATTTACAATGAGGATCTATGGGGAAAAAAATTGGTCGGTTCCTAAAGCTAAAAAATTACACTAACTTAGGAATAAAGTACATATTAAAAAAATATTCATTAACACTTATTTTAAATGCAATCTG
This sequence comes from Epiperipatus broadwayi, assembly GCA_028023455.1. NCBI lineage: Eukaryota > Metazoa > Onychophora > Udeonychophora > Euonychophora > Peripatidae > Epiperipatus > Epiperipatus broadwayi. The sequence continues at coordinate 808,398 of JAQFVV010012532.1, forward strand.
TTTTTTTTTTTTCTAATTCAACATTGGCGTTTTAAAATGTTGTTTTTCTTTTGATTTGAAACCACTTGGGTATAAACAACATTTTTGACAAAGTTACAAAATCAATAATTATTTTTACATAATACTGTACGTATTTATGTATTGGACTATTTCATAATCTAATATAAGTGTTGAATGTCTTTAGAAAAATTAAACTTTATTTAAATAATCCAAGTACTGTACATTATATTTAAATAAAGTTTTATTTTTCTAAAGACATTCAACACTTATATGTACAGTATATAGTATTATAGATTCATTAATTATATATATATATATTTTAAGACATTATATTTAAATAAAGTTTAATTTTTCTAAAGACATTCAACACATGTACAGTATATAGTATTATAGATTCATTAATTATATATATTTTAAGTTTGTACATTCTAAATTAAAAAAAAAAAAAATTCCCGATCGTTATAGTGAATAATCGATTGTAAATCAAAGTAATGGGTACAAATTGATAATGATCGTTATTGTGAAATATCGCTAAGTAGCCAATCGCTAAGTGAGGTTTAGGTGTATATGTATATTCCAATGATTTTAACAAGTCCATTTACCAAATATGTATTGCTGATAATATAAACCTATTTATGGAATAGACAAGTCAAATAAAAGTGATCAGTTGTTATCTGACATATAGTTTGATATTAATATAAGAAAAGATGAGTGGTATTTGCAAGTTAATGTAAGTGATTCTTTGAGATTTGACTTGTGAATTAAAGGTTGTCGGTCATGATTGTTTCATAAATAGATTTATGTATATATAATCATCATTAATTCTTTTCTACTATTTTATACAATTCCTTATTTTCACTTTTTTAGATGGGTCTTTTTTTTTTTATACATTAACTTATTACAGTAATCATAATCCTCTGCTAAATTGTAATTATAAAATGTTGAAATTTTCTGAAACTTGTATCAGTAACTATTGGGAAATGATGGTCACTTAATATATTCACAGTAACAATAAAAAACGATCATTAAAATAATATTGAAACATTTAATATGCAATTCTATAATTTTTGAAATTCAAATGGATTTATGTTTTGTGAAGAATAAAGAAAATATTTATATTTCTAAAGAACTGATATAACAACATGAGTCAATAACTTTTAATTGATGAGCAATTCAATACTTTTTATAGAGTATTTTTTTTTTGACCAGGAAATTTATTTTATGTCTTTATTTCTTAAATATAATATGACAAGCTTTTTCAAGGATCATTTATTTATCTTTTGTAGTTTTCATTTTTAAAAAAAATTTTTTGCTATGAAAATTGTGGCAAAAAAAATCTTTGTCAAAGCCTCGTAATGTCTTAGCAGTTGGGTGTTTATAATGTACCGGGTCGAACCGCTGAAACCACTTACTTATGCGTATATATAAGTTTTGGCCGGTTTCAAACTCCTTCATAATACATTTATAATCTTATAAAGGTTACGTGAACGAACCGGCACGTTCGAGCAAAATGGGAGATCTTACTGATAGCTTTAACTATCAACAATGGCCCATCTTGGCTGCTAGATTCAAACCCCTACTATCCAAATACTTTATTTGTTTCGGGGTAAACCCCGGGGCGCCAGCTAGTCTGAAGACTAATGTATCCGGGCAGTAGGCTCATAATCCAGCGCTCGAAACATTCCCTAAAGCTAGCTCAGTCTAATTTTAATTCAATAACAAAATTATACAAAATTAGTGGTGGAAAGAATTAATAAAAGATTGGTAAAAAGAATTGACCGACAAATGAAGTTTAAGTTTAAAGACAATTTATTTTAATCAAAAATTAATTAAGTTTTAAAGATAATTTATTAACCAACATTAATTTACTAAATTGAAACATCTTGATAATCTAATTTAATACACTCACATTTTTAAATTAACATTTCTAAACTAGTTTAAATATTCTTGTAGATTTTAATAGTAGAACATTGATATTTATCTAATTTAACTAATACACTGATATAATGATCACGCACATATTAACTCATATTGCATTCACAAATATAATAATAAAGCATTAATAGCATTTGAAACTTAAACACACATATCAATAGTTCATTTTATGTATGATAGAGTTCATATAATTTGAATCTTGAATATTTACGAATTACAGCGGTGGCTACTACGTATAAATGATAATAAATAAATGTTTACCTAGGATTTTTGGAATGTGGATATTGCTTGTTGTTGGCTGCTTCTGATGGATTATATCTAACCGGTTAGATTGGGATGTTTCTTGAAGAGATTTTATGCGAATCCATTGGTCTTATTCTTGAAGACAGTTGAACGTTTGACGAAGGATTTCTGAGTTGTTATGCAGACATTATTTCACAGGCAGGTTTGATGATCTTGTTGGACAAAAAGGCTGAAGCACGAGCGTATATTTCCAAAAGCTGTTCAACAATGCATTTTTGTTTCTGAATACATAATAGAAATTGTTATCTGAACAGAAACAAGACTGTCACTGGAAACTAGACTGAATAAAACTCCGATAAAAAATCTGGCTATTTATATCTGCAAAGTGTTTTTGTTTTAATATCTTCCGGAAAATGTGCAATAGGTGTTGTTGAAATTCCTTTAGTAATTAATCCTATGACAACGTGTTTTTGCAGATTGTTTAATTAGTAGTAGCTTTCATAAACATGTTGTTTTTATATTTTTAATTAGTAGCTCACCACTGTTTTTTAAATACATTTCATTCCAATATTTGTTTTCATGTGTTTTTCTCAATATGATTTTAACACGCACATATACACACATTTATTATATATTTTATTACCAAACTTACATTTACGCACATATATATTTTATTCTACAATCGCGAATGAAAAGAGATTTATATTTTAACTTTTAATTTATAATAGAAACCCTTTAACTTCCTTTAAGAACTCTTAGTTGTTGTTTTTTTTATAGGAAAACTCCCCCTCCCCTCTTTTACTTAATTAATTGTAACTTTTATTTCAAAAACTACTTAGACTTTTAACTTTACATTTACGAAAACAAACTACATTTCATTTAATAAAGAAACTTGAGATTTTTGTAATTTATTTATTGATTTGTTGATTCCTTACTTTAATAATTTTTTTAGATAAAATTATTTTATATATGTGCCAATTTGGCCTTGGCACAATAAGAATATAATAGTCATAATCTTTTAAAAAACTCTTGATCAATTAAAATATTCTACACATCACAGTGCAAAGCAATAATAATAATAATAAAACCTATAGATTTTTAATAGAATAATGAATTTAAAAATATTTGAAATACATTTAAAATTTAACATTTATATAAATTATTTCTATATAAATACTGACTACAGTCTTATAGAAAATGGAAATTCTGTTGGCATTCTATCTTGTAATTTTTATTTTTTTTAAAGTACAAAAAAAGACTTTATTAATTGAATGGAAAAATTGTAGAATATAAAATGAACTCTTGATCTTATCAATTATGCCTATATTGTTTTTTTTGCATCCATTGTTTGCTTTGTTTGATTCCGAATTCAGTACCTATAGAGATATGAACTCATTTTTTTGAACTGTCATTTTTTCACACCTGTTGTTGACAAATCATGATTCTGATACAATATTTTTGTACGTGGATAATTTTTTCCACTACTTTTTAATGTGAAAGGACATACAAATGTTATTTCACACACATTACTTTGCTTTTTATTAAATAATTTTCCAATAATTACATTTTCAAAATTCTAATTCTAAATAAGTTAAAGTATATGTAATATATAGGTTATATGAGTACAGACTTTCACATGACCCACCATTCTCCACTCTCTCTCATAACACAGATATACTTGAACACATATATGTCGAAAAAATAAATAATCACCAATATACATATTTCATGCTAAAACAGCAATCATCAGTTGGTCCAGATTACCATCTCTACACATATATGCTATAAGTGCTCAGATATATATTAAGATAGCCAATCTGCATACTTTAATGGACAGGCTTCAATCCACTCCACACTTTTTATGATTTCATTTTTAATAAAATTTCTTATAAGTTTTTTTTTTCCTAAGATTTAAAAGCTTATTGTTATCCCACAGGTGTTCTTTTTTTCCCGTCAAATAATACTTCTTTATATTATCTTAAAGCCCATCAGATCGAATCAATTATAGAGTAAACTTTTTACTTTGAATAGAAATAATAGCCATCTTGTCAGAAAAAAAAACTGTATTTTGTAAACATGCAGTGTGTAATTACTGTGATATTAAAAGTTATATATACACATTTTTTTTTGCATTTAAATAATCAGTGTGGAATATTTTGAATTACAAAATCTGAATTATATTTTTATATGTTTTAATTAATAAGCATTAAGTTGTCTTTATCAATTAATTTTAATAGAGTTACATTATATTGTTTTTCCCATTTATTATTTATTTTCATTTTATCCCTTGAGAGATCACTATAAATAAAATTTGTGGGTTTTTTTTTCTACTCTACTGAATTTCTATTTTATCATTATAGCAATATGCATAACCATTATTTTTTAGAGCAGAAGTTTATAATGAAATGTTAATCTAGCTAATTCAAGATTTGGCACAGCTGATGGAAGAGTTGAAACCGGTCCTATGAACTTTGCATTATTGTAGTTCATAATTTAGAAAATGTTCTTTATATTATATATATTGTTATTTTTTAATAATATATTTTTAGAGAAATAGATGTTGAGGATTAATCTTTTTTTTTATATATCTTTTTTATTTTTTAGGTCTTGTGGGTCTTGCCATCTCTTACGCTTTATCTGTGACAAATTTGTTAAATGGATTAGTTACATGGTTCACTGAAACAGAAAAAGATCTTGTCAGTGTGGAAAGAGCTAATCAGTATATTGAAGATATTATACCAGAAAGACAAGAAAGCATTCTAGAGGTAAATTTCTAATGATTATATATGAAAAGTTTAATAATAGTTATTGTTATTATTTTTATTTATTTATAAACTGATCCTATTCATTGCTAACTTATTTTCTCATTTAATAAAAAACCATTTGACTCTATGAATTGTTTCTTAATTAAATCATTTCAAATCTGATTTTTATTGGATTTACTATTAATAAATTTTTAATTATCTTCCAAAAAAGCACTATATAATTATCAAATATTTTTGAAATTATGTCAACTTGATTTAACGAAGATTTTGTGTGTGTGTTGAATGCATATATTTGTCTGTGAGTACATGATAGTTCTCCTATGCTTTCTAAATAATATTGCCTTACAAAAAAACTATAAACTAACAAGACATAGAGAATTAAAGGTATTAAGAGGAGGATAATCTTATAAATAACCATCATTATTTTCTACTACAGTCAATTCACTTTAAGTTGAAGATCTCTTGAATTTTAATCTAATTTTTCTTATCCATAGACTTTTTTTTCTTCTTCATGTCACTTAGCAATCTCTAACATTGATTGTAGCCATTTTAACATTGATTGTAGCCATTTTAATATTCCTTGGAATTCAATTTAAAAAAAACTTCAGTTTTGCATTTATTGTCATTTTTTAAACTGCCTCTTCAATCCAATTTATTTTAATAATCACTGCTGCATTTTCATATCAATGTTAATCTTTTTAATGTCACTGTGTAATCTAATCATTGCTATTGTATTTTGATTAATATTCTTCAGAATTTGATAATATTCTGAGTCTATGTTATAATGTTTCAAACGTTAATCATAGCAAAAATGTTATAGACTCAAATGCCTTTTTATAATTTATAAATCTACAGCAAAAAATAAATAAATTATAGCTTCTCTTAATACTTTAATAGCATGCCCTCAATTAGGCTGCCAGGTATCTTACTATGGCAAGACTCAGACTAACATCAATACAAGAATTTACCAACACAAGTATGCATACAACAGGGTTAAAAATAGAAATGAAGGAACATCAATCTTCTGGGACCACCAAGTAGCAACAGACCATGTGTTCGAATCCAGTTCTGCCCAAATAATTTGCACAGAGAAGAGTGATGCCAAAAGAAAAGTCAAAGAAGCTTTTTACATAGCAAATGATCTCAGTACCATTAATAGAGGAGAGGCATGCTTTGCTCTCTCCAAACAATGGTTTAACCAATTGAAAATTCAAGCTCATTTGCATATGTGTGCAATAAATCACAACAGTCTTCATTCATAAAGCTATGAGTATGAGATTTGAATATTAAATCTCGAAAGCGCTAAGCAGGCATATTAAACATTATAGTATAATTACAGCTTCACTAATGCATGCGAAAAAATCACATATTTATAATTACAATTTTTATTGGTGAAAAGAAAAACAATTTATTAATACTTTAATATAATCTATTTTGCTATAACCACTTTTAAATTGTTTGTTTTTTTGATGATTGTCTAGAATTCGAAGTTTTTTATAGACAATTTGTAATGATTTTAGCAAATATTATATATTTAATTAAAAAAAGATTGGTATGTTTGCTCGATTCTTCATATTTTTATTTTCACCTTTTTTAAATATTAGTATTATAGTTGCACTCTTTCAATCAACTGATATTTTTTTTATTTAGCCATTTGATGAATAATTTTGCTATCATTTTCGGTTTTTTTTTTTCTGTTTATAATATAATTCTGTCTCATTTCATCATTTAGAATATATTGCATTTCAATTGATTTTTCTGATCTTTATTAATATATAATTTTTTTGTAGAATTATTTTGTATAATTCATGATATATAGCTCCCTTTTTTCTAGTAAAATTGCAATCTTTTTTTTTTTACTGCTACATTATTATTTTTTCCCTGATTGCTAAGTTGTTATTTCATATCTCAATGATTTTTATTTTCTTCTTTAGCTTTCTCATCATTTTACAGCCAGATTTTTTTTTACAGCACCATTAATTCTTTTTTGTATCATTTTGTAGGCCTCCACATATTTGGTTCTTAAATAGATATGTAATTACTGTATTTTTGTATTACTCTTTTTGTGTTTTTATACATTGTTTCAAAAGACAAAACATTACTAATTTGTTGTCTTTTTTTAATCTGTTTTTAGTAAAGTATCTTTTATTTCAAAATAATTTGTTAGTTCTAGTTTGAATTCATTAGAATTTTGTAAAGATTAGAATTATTGAGTGTTGAAACTATATTTTTGATTAACTTTTTTTATTCTAGTTAGGCATTAACTCATACCTTATATTTCAATAATCACTTTCTTACTGTATTAAATTCTACTATCAAAATGTAATTCAATTCTGCTATGTTTTCACTTAGGTGCTCCCATATCAATTTCCTTTTTGAATTTTTTTTTTTTTAAAAAAAGAATTCCTAATGTACATTTCCTTTTTAGCTACAAATTTTATAAGGGTATGTTCTCTTCTATTTCAGTATCCGCATCAACTCTTTGGATTTTTATCTTTAAATGTTTTCTAATTCTAGCATTAAAATCGTTTAGCATTAATCTGAATTATTTATATTGTTTTTTTATTCTAATTTATTAATTATGATTGCTCGTCATTTTCAACCTTTATTGATCCATTGTAGGATAAAGATCTTTCCAAATTTAATCCAGTTACGCCGATCTCTAGTCTTTTTTCTCCACATCACCAATTAACTTCCTTACTTCATTCATCCATTTAACATATGATCTCTTTCTAGGTCTTTTACAATCCAGTTTAAAATTTTAATTGTCCATTTATTATCATCTCTTCTTTGATTATGTACAGACTAACTCCACATCAGTCGCCTAATTCTTTCAATAATGTCAATAATACCTGTATGTTCTCTCACCTGTGTATTTTTTAATATCTTGTCAGATATATTATTAATCTTCACAATATTTTGTGCTTCTATATTGAAGTATAAATATCTTAACTTTTTAAATCATTTTTCATCTTTCCATGTAAGTTTGTGAAGTCTAATAACACTCCATGTAATGTTAGGGAGTTCCATCAACTTCCCACTCCCTTCTACCAATAAAAACATTCAAATTTAATAAAAATCCTATTAGGAATTACTACTATGCATATGTTGAATGTAAACTGAGAGAATCATGTGATGCTTCATTTGATATATTAAGAAATAAAAGTTTTTAGTTTATTTGATCGGTATTCTTTGTTGTTTTTATAGAAATATATTTTAGCTAAATAGAATAAATCTTTAAGAAAATTTCAGCTATGTATATAATTTTAATATTCAAATTTATGTATATCCATATAGAAAAAAAGCTACTGCAATTTTATTGGGTTGCAATCTCAAATTAAATTTTATTAATATTCATATGGGAATCTCTCATGCCTCTATGTACTCAAAATTCAATGACCACGAACATTTTTAGAAGCAGTTAACTACAGGGACTTTCTGCATTTCAAAAAATCTGAGAAAAATTAATTGGTAGATATTTAACACATTTGTAGATGACTTAAATTTAACATAAGTAAAAGGTAACTTGAAGTTAATCAGATTAATGATGTAAAACAGATTTAAGATTTTCAATCAAGGCATCTTATTGAGACTAGTTTTATAATTTATCTTTGTTTAATCTTTTGAAGTCTTCTCTTTTTGCAAAAAGGGATATATTCAAAATGAAAAAATAAAGGAGAACTCATTTAATGTTATGAATTTTCTCTTATTCTTTTTATATAAGGAATTCATTGCTTGGATTTTGTCTGTATAATACAAAAATAATAAATGGGTTGTCTGAACATACATACATAATTATTAGAAGTATATACTCTTATTCTTCTCCTTTACTTTCTTTGCATTTCTTCATATATTCATATATATTGCTTATAATAAAAAATTTTTTTTGCATTAAAGTGTATATGAGAGAAGTTATTATAAGCAATACATTCATAATTGTTAGAAAATTATTTTTTCACTTACAAAGTATTTATTTATTTAAAGATAAAATATTATAATTCACTATTTTATTTTATATAAGTGTCTTTTTAAATAAATAACAACTTCCTACCTTGCTATCTTAGCTGCAATCAGTGTAGTCTAATTAAAAATTTGAATATTATAAGTAATTTAATAATAGCTATGTTTCGATTATTAATGTAGCACATTAAAAATGAAACACATGAACACGTTTAGTATTTCTTATATAATAACGTTAACATTAATTCATACATTTAGAATTGATAGCATTTATGCACTTATATACATATGGCCATTTGATATACATAGTAATAATATATCATATTATAAATGATAACAGTAAATATAATAAACATTATGTACAATTAAAGCCATAAGGCTTACAAAAATAATAATGTAGACCAAGGCGGCCTTTTTTAATACCTATATACCTTTCTTCACCTTCAGCGCGGATTCTACTGTTAATGACTGCACTGTTGAAGTCCACGAAGCTTCTGGATACATGTTGACAGCAAAAGAAGATGCAGGCTAGTTTGCTAACAGGTATTTATAATACATACACGTCCTTAGAGAAAACCTATTTTTCTATTATTGGTTACTTCATTAATTGTCTGCTCAATCCATTTTCTATTTATTTGTTTACTTGTCTTTTTTTTAATGCTTCCGGTTTCAACATACATACACACTGCACTATCCCCTCCTATTCCTGAAAAAGGGAGTAGCTAATATAGTCTTTTAGATAGGCTGGGGGTTGGTGATAATGTAAAGTCTTTTGGTTCTCGGACATTCTGTCACACTTGGTTGTGGTTCCGTCGTATTGGATTCTTCTGGCTCTGTATCAGTAATGGTTCAAATCTGTAAGCAGATTTGGGTGGCTGTGGACAGAGTGATGTGTTGATGCAGCATTGCCACATTGTGTTTCTTTGGTGCTTGAGTGACTTAGTCTATTTAGACTTAATTTCAATTGTTACACTGCCTTCTCTGCTGTTCCATTTGATTTTAGATGATATGGTGGTGCTAGTACATGTCATACTCCCCACTCTTCCAAAAAGGCTTTGAATTCTTTCTAAGTGAACCCTGTTCCATTATTGGAAATGAGTATCTCCGGAGAACCATGACACACAAAGATTTCTTTAAGAGTGTGTATAATTCCTTTTGGACTCGTATTTTTTACGAGTTTATATTCTGCCCACTTGGAGGCAGCATCTACTAATACAAATATAATGACTATGAAGGGTATAATAGGTTTATAATTATGTAGACAGTGTGTAAATGTGAAAAAAGTGGTTTCTATGTATAGATAGTTTAAAGAGAAAGTAAGGAGAAATGGAGCAAAATATAATTGAGGAAGAATAGGATAGAGTATGGGTTTTAGTGGAGTGACAGGAGATGTGAGTAGAAAAATTAGTAGTGCAATGGTGATGGTTAGCCAAAGAATAAGTAAGATAGAGGAAGAGGTAAAGGATGTAGAAGCAAAATTAAAATCATTAGAGACGAAGTGTGAGCAGATAAAGGAATTATTAAGTAGGAATGATAAGGAAGAAGTAGATAAGGAAGTCCAGAAAGTGATAGAGAATCTTATGGATGAAGCAGAGAATGTAGACTGAATATTGATAGGAGATTCATTAATTAGAGAATGTGGAAAATAGAAACAGGCTTGTAAGAGTATGTTTGCCTGGAGCTAGAATTAGTGATGTTACTGATAAAGTAAAGAAGCAAGGGAATAGAAATGTGTATATTATGATAGAGATTAATAATTTGGCAGAGCCATTAGAGAGAGTAATGGATGAGTACATAGAATTAATTAGGAATTTGAGTAAGATTAAATGCAGAGAGTAGGAATAGTTGGATTATTACCAAGATTTGACAAGAGATATATGTTAGATAGGGCATGTTTTATAAATGAGAGATTGAGGGATTTTTTTATTGGAAAGAGAAAGTTATATAGTAAAGATGGATTGTACTTAGAAAAACAAGGAAGTGAAGTTTTAGGGAGTTTGATTTATAAATAATATAGGTCGTGAAACTTATAAAGGGGGATGGGGTTTTAAGTGGCAGTATTATCAGAAAGAAGAAGAATGGGCAGGATGTAAGAAATAATCAAAGGGTAGCTGATTTAGATATAAATGTAGATGTGGAGAGGGAATGGGTCTGCAAAATTAATGTTAAGCAAGTTATTTATAAATATAATGGAAAAAAAAGATTCAAAAGAATTTATAAAAGAGTAGAGTTAGGAAAGAAGAAATTATTAAAATAGGGTATTTGAATATGAAAGGTGGTAGGAGACTAGAAAAATAGCTGGAATTAAACAAAGCAATTAAAAATAAAGAGCTTGAGACATTAGCAGTTGTGGAAACACATCTAAGAGAAAAAGTAGAACATATTCTGGAAGACTAGGTATGGCAGAGTGTAAATAGAAAAGAAAAAGAAAAAAGGAATAGTGGTATAGGAGTTATGTCAAAAAAATATTTAAATATTGTTAAATGTCAAGAACATTTGTGGTTAAAGGTAAGGTTAGGAAGACAAGAATGGATGATGGCTATAGTGTATATAGCCACTGGAGATAGTTAAACTATAATGGAGTGAAACAATAGCATATATGAATGCCTAGTTAAGGATATACAGAATTTCATAGAAAAGGGGAAGAGAATAATGGTTATAGGGGATATGAATGGGCATCTTGAAAGAAATTGATGATGTAGGTAATAAGAATGGACAGCATTTGAATAATTTTTGTCAGATAGTGAATTTGAGCATTGGAAATTTATCAAATATTTATGAGGGACAATACACATAGTCTAGAAATAATATATTCCACACAATAGATTATGTATTAGTAGAGAAAGAGGGAATGAATAAAGTACAGAAAATTAAGGTGTTTGGTAATGAAGAGAGAGTATGTAATAGTGATCATAACTTCTTTATAATAGAAATGGTTAGTAATGTGATGGAAAATAGTAATAAAAGTATAAAGGATAGTGAAAGAGGATGGAGAGTGAATGATAAGAATAAGTTAGAAGAGTATAAATAAAAGTTGAAGAAACCATCGAAGAGTTGGTTGATGATGAGTATAAGAACTGGTATGGTGAAATTGAAAAAGTGGCAAATAAGGTTTTAGGTGAGAATATTCAGAAGAATAAAAATAATAGGAAAGTTAGAGTTAGTAAAAGTGTAAAAGAAAGGAAAAAAGCAGGCAGAGAATATAAGTGTGCTATTAAGAACAAAGAAAGTGAAAAAGATGATAATGTTAAATGGGAAAAGTACTTAGAAAAAAAGAAGTTGGCTAAAATAGATAATTATAATGAGAGAATGAAATTGAATAGTAAATTGTTGGAGGATGTTAAAATTGGAAGAGATGGGAGTAAAAAAATTTGAAATACATTAAAAGAAGGAATGTAGGAGAGAGAGAAATAGTATTACTAGATGATGAGGGAATAGAGTGTATCTCTAGAGAAGAATTAGAGATAATCTTAAATAAGTATATAATGGATATAGAAAAGATGTTAAATGTGAAGGACAGAGTGGCAGCAAACATAAAAGCATATAGTAATGGGAATATTAGATTTACAGAAAATGATTTGAATGAGACGGAAGAAATTGAAAATGTGGAAAGGCAAGAGGTTTGGATGGATGGGCAGCAGAGATGGTAATGAATTTAGGGCATAGGGCAAAATTAAAACTATTATCATGTTTTAATAAGATGGCACAGAAGAGAGATTATCCAGATAATTGGAGTAATATAAGAGTAAGGCTACTATTTAAATGAAAGGGTAAAAATAGTAGAAAGTTAAACCAAGTATAGACCGATAGCAGTAACGTCAGTGTGATATAAAGTTTTCTCAAATATGGTGGCAGGAAAGATTGCTAAATGGACAGAATAAAATAATATAGTGATAGAAATGCAAGGAGGTTTTCGATTGAATAGGTGTATAGGAGATAGTTTATTTGTAGTTACACAACTTATGGATATGAATAGAAATAGAGGTAGACAGTTATATATGGTTTTTATAGATATAGAGAAGGTGTATTTAAAGTAAATAAAAATAGATTATGGATAAGTTTACTAAATTTGGGAATTAGTGGGTATTATTAAGAAATTATATGAAAATAATTCCTATATGTATCAATTAAGAAATATAGAATCAGTTAAAGTTAAAAATGGGGTGGGACTTAGGCAAGGATGCCCTATGTCACCTATTTTGTTTTTGTTGTATTTGAGAGAAGTGGAGAAAGCAATAGAAGACTAGGAAGAGGAGTAGCGATACCATTAATAGGTGGCAAGGGTGTATATACATTGTTGGGTCTTTTATTTGTGGATGACGTCTTTTTGTGCAGAGAATGAAGGGAAGATGTGGAAGTTATGCTGAGGACATCCACAGAGAGTGGGTAAAGAGATGGGAATTAAATTTAGTGAAGAAAAATCAAAAGTAATGATGATTAATACTGGGGAAAGGAAGACAAAGAATTTTTATTGGGGGATATAAAGTTAAGTGTAGTGAATAGATATAACTATTTGGGAATCATCTTAAACAATCAGAGAAATTGCTTTGTTGAATGGGAGAAAAAATTGATAAATGAAACAAAGAAAAGAAAGGGATTGATAAAGAAATTAACACTGTTTTCATATAATAAATATGAGGTAGCTAGAATTGTATGGAAGGGAGTGGCAGTAGCAGGATTAACATATGGTAATGATGCATTATGTGTTAGTAAAGGGGTATTAGAAAAGTACAAAGAGAAGTAGGAAGACATGCATTAGATGCAGATGTGTGGATGGCAAAGGAGGCAATTCAAGGAGAAATAGGATGGTCAAGTTTTTATATGAGAGATGCAAAAAGCAAAATGAAAATGTTCAGTAGATTGCAGTTTATGGATAATAAAAGAATAACTAAAATAGTATTCAATTGGGTTATGAATAAAGGGCAGGCAACAAAATGGGTGCGAAAGGTAATGCAGTATGCAGAAGATTTGGATAAAGAATGTATATCAGTATACTTATACAAAAGGTGAATTGATTATGTTAGGAGAATTGTTGAGTGTTGTAGTAGTGGCAAGGATAGGGACTTGGAGAGCTACTATGGAGAGTAAAATTGAGTTTAAATATATATATAGAGGTAAACAGAATATTGGGTGCGAGTTAATTAGCAAGGAAGGTAGTTTACTATTTAAAGCTCCAACAGGATCTTTAGCAACAAGGGAATATACACATAAATGGAGAAATGTGGATGATTTAGTCTATAAGTTGTGTAAGGAAGGTATAGAAAATATTAGGCATCTGTTAATTGAACGTAAATGGCTGCAATAAACAATGTGATTATATAGAAAGTGGATTATTGGTTTTTATGCTGGGTTTGGGAAAAGATATGGGGGATTTAGATATAAAAACCATGGAATTGACAAAGATTATATTGTGGAAATGGGATGGAGCAGAATATAAGAAAACTTAGAGTGGGGAATGGAAAGGGAAGGTAAAGTGGCTAACAGGTTTTTCTGGACATAGTTGCTGAGAGATTCCTGACTCCATACAAGAAGTCACAGTGCATCACATCATAATGTTGCCATCTACCACAATAGTCGATACACATTGACTATTTCATGGTCTATCTTCTTTAGGCCATGGTGAATATTTTTTTTGTGGTGAATTTGTGGTAGACTGATATCTGCACATTTTTATGTTTTTCTATGTTGTGACTCATGCTTGGCCAGTATACATAGCTGCAAGTGCTTTCACCCTCACTATACCAGGATGTCCTTAGTGAATTAGTTTTTATATTTTTTCATGACCTAAGACTGGAATCAAAACTCATTCGCCATTTATAATACATCAATTTTACACTGACAGTTGTTGATGAGCCATCGATAATGATTGGTTTAGATAGGGTGGGCGTTTATTTGGCCATCTATTTCTAATCCATGCAATCAGCGTTTTGTATTCCATAGTTTCCCAAGTTCAGTTGGCAACAGTTTTACTGGTGATTGACTCAGATTTCCAGTGATCTAAAAGATTTATTTCCACATCATTGTTTATTTTCTCTGTGATATCAGGAACTCAAGATAAGGTATCAGCATGTCCGATTTGAGTGCCCTTCTGATAGCATAATTCATAATCATAGGCTGACACAATACATGATTACATTTAATATTATATATAGTAAATCAATTTTTTATTGTTTACATTTTTGTGTGATTAGTTTGGTATGTCTGACTTCTCTCCTTTCAAATAAAATTAAAAAAATTATTTTTATTTTTTAATATCTGGGTGTGTATAAATATGAAAAAAAAAAAATGAATCTATTGATTATCTATTTATTTACATCAAACTTGTTATTCTTAATACCTTTAAGTAAATTAAAAATAACTATACAATAATTTAATAGCTAATAATTTAAATAATATACAAGATGTATTAATTAGTTGTTAGAAGTATCTTTTGAAAAGAGTCATGTTAACCCGCTTCAAAAAATTTTACTTGATCTTTCTTCTCACTTTTTATAAACATTATTTATTAAAGTAGCTTTAAAAATAAAAATTATTTATGTTTCTACAGACTGAGATATATTCATAATACATATTGTATTTATGTAATTTTATATTATTTTAGCCACAAAATGATTGGCCAGCATATGGAATAATTACTTTTAAAAATGTCAAACTTCAGTACAGAGAAGGACTTCCTTTTGCATTAGATGAAATATCTTTTCATGTAAGATCTGCTGAAAAGATTGGAATTGTGGGAAGAACAGGGTCAGGAAAGTCCAGTATTTTTCTTTCACTCTTCAGAATAGTTGAAATCAAAGGAGGAGAGATTATCATTGATGGAATCAATACTAATCATATAAGCTTGAAGAATCTCAGGTTTGTTTGTTTTTTTAATTATTTTAATTTTAATAATGAGTCTACTTTTTTTTTGTTTGATATAAATTTATGTGTTTATAGCTAATTAACAACTTATTTATAATAATAATATAAAAAGTTAGAATCTTTCAGAATAAGTACTAATAAAATATAATGGATTAATTTATATGCATATATGAGCACACATATAAAGTGAAAAATTATAGTACCCCTGGGTCTTGTTTTATGCGGTAGATAGGTTCCACAGAAAACCCGCATTAAAAAAAAATCGCACAAAAATACTTAACTTACCTTGAAAAATGGGGGATAGGGTCTGTAATTTTCAGAATTCACATAAAAGCAAAGCAACAAGGAAAAATTACTTTAAAATTCGCATTAAAAAAATAAGGAAATAAAATATGACTAATAAAAAATATTTGAAAAAAATTGGTATAAGACAAACTTTTTTATTGTTAACTACAGTATTTAATTTGACATTTTTTCATACCTATTTTTGACTTTATGCGGTTCGTTTGTAAACTGGTAAGAAATCAGATTCATCAATGTGATGTGATGTAGCTCTCCTTGAACGAAGTCAAGAATCTCTCAGCAATTATGCCGAGAGAAACTTGTTAGCTACTTTATTTTCCATTCCCCACTCTAAGTTTTCCCATATTCTGCTCCATCCCATTTACACAACTAGTGCCAATTTCAGTTTTGTGCTGTGTTTATGGTTTTCTGTTGATAACTGATTTTTACTACTGAAATAAATTTTAAATGTTCACATTTTGTTTCTATATTTAAAAAATGATATCTCAATCAAAACAAAAAGATTATACATTATCATTAGAAATATTATTTTCAGTTTATAAAATCAATAAAATCTTCGTTATTTATTTTAAAAATCTACATTATTTATTTCTGTTATACCTAACAAAATACATTTTAAAGTTTAAAATTTTTGAATATTTATTGCGATATTTTTATATGTAAGTATAAATCTATTAAACAGAGCAAAACTCTCCATATAGTATTGCCACCTGTGCTAAACAGAGTAATCATGGATGAATAGGCATTAGATAGGGATTTTATGCACAAGCCTTCTGGCATCCATTGATTACTCTGTTTATCACAGGTGGCAATACTGTATGGAGAGTTTTGCTCTGTTTATCAACAATTAATGTGCTAGTATAGGAAATGTGATCATGTGATGCTTAATGGTATAAATCTATTATTATTATTTACTCATTAGTGTAAGTAGGTTATTTATTCTAAATACAGCTTCAGGCCATATTCATGTTAGCTGCTAATATAACTTTATATTTTTGAAAAAAAAAAAAAGTATTTCAAGTCAAAATAAGTTATTAATAATTTAAATTTCTTGATATCTAATAAATATAGTGAAATATGAAAAATATTAAGAAGAAACATGAATTGCATAACTTCAAAATCGCATTAAAATAATCCGCATAAAACGAGACTCAGGTGTATTTTTGAATTTAAAAAAAAATTATGTTGCAGTATTCTAGTTACAAAAACTATACATTATTTATGCATTTACTGTTTTTGCATATTGATATCTAAATTTTAGTTTGATTTTTAAAAAGCAAAATAAATCTCTTTTTATTAATAGATAAGAGATTGTAGAATTTAAATAAAAATCAATCCATAAGTAATTAATATGTAAGTATGTTATCAAGATAAGATGTTGAATAACATACTAATAATTTATAGTTGAAATCAATTGATCTAGTAATTAAATTTCATATTGTTTACATTTCTATTTTACATAAATGTCCAATATCAATATTTGTAAATGTTACATAATTTATTAGGAAACAATTATACAGGACAAACTTATATAATTTAAATGCACCATAAATTTCAGAGACATTTTAAAAAATGACCAGAAATACAATGCAAATATCAAATTGAAATTTATTTTTTGATACATCTCAATACATTTTAGAACTTAAGTTTTTGTATAGATTAAAAAAATTAGGGAAGATTTATATATATATTTGAAATTTTTTTTAGCAATTTAATAGTTCCAATATAAGTGAATATTATTGAATCTAATAAATTCTGTTAACTTAAAAAAATGTTATTGGCACAATTAATAGAGCATTAATGTAAAAAATGAAATTAAGCAATTATTACATTTATGTATTTAGAATACCTTACTTTTCAGTTGTTTAATAACATATACAAGTAATAGACAGTGAAAAAACTCTATTTGCATTTTGGTTTTTAATCATCTTATTTTACGATAGAATGACAGCCTGTTAAGCTAAATTGCGCAGACGCTGTGAGAATGTTGTTAATGAATGAATACCTTCGAACAAGCACATGATATAGTATTTATATAAGAGTAATTTAGCTTAACAGACTGTCATTCTATCGTAATTATAATCGCACGCAAGACGTTATAAAATAAATGCTTATTCATCTTATTTTAGTAAATTTGATTTATTTGTTATTTATAAGTTTATTTGAATGCCCATCATTACTCCAAAATTACAAAATACCAATAGTTTGTAGGAAAAGATCATGTTTTTTTTTTTTTGCTAATAATCATTGTGGTATCACAGTTATTTGGATCACTGAAGCTATCTTTTAGTAAAGCATATGTTTTTTTTCACTCAACAAAAAAAGATAATATGTGGAGTCAAAAAAATCAATCAATAAATTTTATATGAAGCTGTCTGGACATTGAGAAAAAATAAAGAACTTATTTTTTTATTATTATTATTCAGTATATTTACTTATTAAAAACAATCACTATTTAATTGCATACATTCTTACAGCTAAATAGTACTTTTATTTTCATTTACTAAAGTAATATATTTTATCTTCTTAATTAAAACAGGCAAAACTCTCCATACAGTAGTGTCACTCAGTGCAAGCCAGAGTAATCAATGGATGCCAGAAGTCTTGTACATAAAATTCCTATCTAGTATGGAGAGTTTTGTCTATTTTAATAACAGTTATGAGCAAACATAAGAAATGGCGATCATGTGATGTTTAGTGGTTTATCTTCTTAATGTTAGAATGTAAAATAATATAAGAAAAGGCTATAAATGCTCACCATAAGCTGTTGGCAAATCTAATAAGCAATTGTTTTTTATCTATTATTCTTTAAGGTACTGATGCAGAACTCTTTACAATGGCCTTTAAATGCTATCTTATCTCTCTCTATGTATGTATATATATATAATCCAATGTATATACATAAAATTAAAACTAACTTTGGGAAACACTATATATAATCCTCCAATTCTAATCCACAGATATAGAATCATTCACTGCAGATGTGGGCAGATCATATTTCAATAGTCTCTATTCATCTCTGAACTAATCTGTACTTGAGAGCTTATATACATATTTCTTAAGACCTGTTTTAATTTCGTCTTTATCATGGAAATATTTATTGCAATATACATATATTAAAAAAAAAAAAAATTGAAATTACATCAAAAAAATTATTTTTAATGGAAATTTTTTTTTTTTACAAATATGCATAAAAAATTAGATTTTCTAAATACAATACTACAAAAAATTTGCGCATATAAAATACTTACTTTTAAAATAAATGCAATTGTTTTTAATCTTTATCTTTCTTAACCTAATTTCTAATAATACAATAGTATTATTACTTTTTTTTTTTTTTTTTGCAATTTTATTTTATTTCTTGTTTTCACTGAATTTGAGCCTTTTTCAGAGAATTATAAATATTTTTTGTCTTCACATTATATAGCTTCATACACATTTTACTTTTGTATTTCAAATGTTTACAATTGTATATAAACAAATTCTGTAGCTATTAAATAATTAAAATCTTTTATGTAAATCACTCATTAATGATTACTACATTCATTTTTACATACATATATATATATATAAGTTAAATCAAGTGTTTTAATAATATGTAACACTCGAAGATTATTTCTTATATGAATGGTTATTACACAGACAAAATAATCTCAAGCCCAAAGCATAAGACAATATTTTTTTTGTTTATGCAGAAAAGATCAAACTGTCTTTTCTCTTCATCACATTTTTTTATGTAGATGGTTGCCTGAAATATTTTAGCCATTAAAGCAATCAAAAATAGCTTTAAAATAATTAGTGCAAATAATTGAAATTTATGCTTTGTGACCAAAATATTTTCAGGATATCCTCTACATAAAAAAATGAGGTCAAGAGAGAAGACCATTGATCTTTGCTCTATAAACAAACAAAATACAAAAATATTGTCTCCTGTTTTGGCTTGAGAGGATTTCATTTGCTTAAAAATTAATTGTATGAGAAATTATCTCAAAATGTTACATGTTAGACACTGGACATATTATTTGCTTAATAACCAATTGTATGAGAAATAATCTCAAAGTATACATAGTATTAAACATTGGATTTAATTTACATTACATATTTCATTTTTTAAAATTTCAAACATGTCAATTATTACTATAAAGCAGTGGTCTTCAATCTTTTCACACCGGCGGACCAGTAAAAATAAAGATAAGGTTTCACGGACCGGCAAAAATAAGGATAAGGTTTCGCTGACCGGCAGAAGTCTATAGATAAATTTTCTTAAAGATGTAAACTGCTTAGCATTAGATGAGCATAATTGTTATAACTGATCAAAACAACGTTAAATATACAAGATGAAATTATATATATATATAGAGTTGATAGAATAAAAATTTTTTTTTTTTTAATTTTGAATTTTTTTAGAAAAGTAATAAAAAATTTAATTCGGTCGTGGTTTGCAGACCGTACTGTAGCCGTCAGAGGGCGCGGCGACATCATCAACAAACGGCCTGAAAATGGCAAGTGATAAATTTTTTTACAAAACGCCTCAAAATCGACAAATAAAAATGCCTAAGGCAATATATGTACAGCTAAAGCGAAAACTACAAATTAAAAAAAAATTAAAGAAAATGCTACAAAATTCAAATAATAAAAACAAAACATCATGAAAATTGCATTATGAGCTATGCCCCCCCCCCCAAATCAAAAAAACGCCTCAAAATCGACAAATAAAAATGCCTCAGACAATATATGTACAGAAAATAAATCGAAAACTATAAATTAAAAAAAAATGCAAGAAAATGCTACAAAATTCAAATAATAAAAACAAAACATCATGAAAATTGCATTATGAGGTAAACCCCCCCCCCCCCCCAAATCAAAAAAACGCCTCAAAATCGACAAATAAAAATGCCTCAGACAATATATGTACAGAAAATAAATCGAAAACTATAAATTATAAAAAAATGAAAAATGCTAAAAAATTCAAATACTAACACCAAAAAACCATGAAGATTCTATCAAGAGATATACCTCCCTCCACAATCTGACAATTCACAAAACATGGCGGCCAAAAAAAGTGGGAAAATACAAAAAAAATCAAATCATTTACCTTCAACATAAATATGCATCTAAGTTCATATTAAAAAGCAATTCCCCCAACTGGTCAAAACGTAACACAGATTAATACGTAGTAACTAATAAAAAAAATAAGCAGAAAATGCTATAAAATGCAAACTATAAAAAAATAGGATCAACAGTCCCCCCTACAATCTGGACATTCAGAAGGAAGCATGGCGGCCAAAAATAGCGGGGATCAAATTATTTACCTTAAACATAAATATGCATCTAAATTGATATAGAAAAGCAATTAATTGTTCTCTGGCTTTCAAATTAATGCATATGTAAATGGAGCGGTAATATTTAAATAATCAAAAAGCAATCATTACCGACCCCTCCCCACTAATCAAAACGTAATAAATGGTATCAATATTTTAAGATTGTTTAAGTAACAGACCTAATAAGAATTCATATCATAGATTAATACGTAGTAAGTAATTAAATAGAATTATAGTAAGTTTAAAAGAGAAGATGGAAATATTACTTTGTTGCATTTTTTTTTGTTTAAGAAATTGTTTTTCACCGTTATATAGATTAAATCACATATTGTAATTGTAGTTTCAAAATGACTATCCCCTTCCCCCATTTAGTGACTTTTCTAAAACTAAGAACTCATAACACAGATTAATACGTACTAAGTGATTAAATATGGCAACAACAGAGGACTAACTGTAATGGGAGGGAAAACAAATGTTATTAAAAAAGTTTTTATTGTTTTTATAAAATGTACTATAATCTTATGAATATTTAAATGGTGGAAATATTCAAACACTATCTGCACATTTGTGCTGTGCATTATTTAAGTAATAGATATAACTCCTCAACACAGATTAATACAGTACATAATAAGAAAGTTTAAAAAAGAAAGTGGTAAAAATTACCTTGTTCCAAATTCGGTTCAGAGCCATTTGCACAATGATGACTCGATCATGATGTTCTGCAAAATGTAGCTTTGCTGGTAAATTTCTTAACACTTTTAGCAATGATGATTCCAGCAGATTAAAAAAATTATTTAACAGAAGGTATCTACAAACACTAGCAGAGTTATTTAAATCAAGTTATGCACACATATATAATATCCCAATTCATTTTAAAAATAATAAACAATTGTCCACTATATTCATATTATTTTCAATTATGTTTTTATTTAAACAAAGTTGCAAGTTCATCTACATTTTTTTAATGAGAGAAGTGTAATTACAAACATGAAATATTCTCTCCCCCCCTCCCCTTTACTTGACAGCAAAAAATACTGTAAATACTTTTAGAAGAAAACTCTTTCAACATCAAATTATTTATCTTTAAAGCAATTAATTGTTATCTGGCTTTCAAATTATGACATATGTAAATTGATCAATAATATTTAAATAATAATCAATGTAAAAAAGGAATACAAAACATAATTACCAAAGTCTTTCGGAAAATATTTTAACACTAAGAGCAAATATGGCAGAAATTAGCGTGAAAAAAAAGTTTTGAGTTAAAATTTGCGCATATCTAATGTTGTATTCTTCTCCATCAAAAAATAATCCTAATTAAGTTTGTCAAAAAGTAAACATTATCCCAACAACTTGTATTTCTAGCACTACAAAATAATTAACACGTCAAAATAGAACAAAGCTGGTATTCCAAAAGTCTAGTTCACTTATGTTTTAGTTAAATTTGTTGGCTTTGGAAATTATATTTTTGATGTCAAATCTCTATAAAGTCATGATACCCAAAATGAATTTCCGGTCATCCTTCTTTTATAGTGTGCACTTTAATTTTAAAAGAACAAACTGTGAAATGAAATATGACGTAATAGAGAATATCATTTCCAAAGCTAACTAATTTACTTAAAATGTAGCTAAAGTAGTGTTTTGAAATACCTGCTTAGTTCTATTATGACGTTTAAATTATTTTGTAGTGCTAGAAATACAAGTTGTTGGGATAATATTTATTTTTTGACAAACTTAATTAGGATTATTTTTTGATGGAGAAGAATACAACATTAGATATGCGCAAATTTTAACTCAAAACTTTTTTTTCACGCTAATTTCTGCCATATTTGCTCTTAGTGTTAAAATCTTTTCCGAAAGACTTTGGTAATTATGTTTTGTATTCCTTTTTTACATTGATTATTATTTAAATATTATTGATCAATTTACATATGTCATAATTTGAAAGCCAGATAACAATTAATTGCTTTAAAGATAAATAATTTGATGTTGAAAGACTTTTCTTTTAAAAGTATTTACAGTATTTTTTGCTGTCAAGTAAAGGGGGGGGGGGAGAGAATATTTCATGTTTGTAATTACACTTCTCTCATTAAAAAAATGTAGATGAACTTGCAACTTTGTTTAAATAAAAACATAATTGAAAATAATATGAATATAGTGGACAATTGTTTATTATTTTTAAAATGAATTGGGATATTATATATGTGTGCATAACTTGATTTAAATAATTGCTAGTGTTTCTAGATACCTTCTGTTAAATAATTTTTTTAATCTGCTGAAATCATCATTGCTAAAAGTGTTAAGAAATTTACCAGCAAAGCTACATTTTGCAGAACATCATGATCGAGTCATCATTGTGCAAATGGCTCTGAACCGAATTTGGAACAAGGTAATTTTTACCACTTTCTTTTTTAAACTTTCTTATTATGTACTGTATTAATCTGTGTTGAGGAGTTATATCTATTACTTAAATAATGCACAGCACATGTGCAGATAGTGTTTGATTTTTTAAATATTCATAAGATTTAGTACATTTTATAAAAGTTAGTCCGTTGTTGCCATATTTAATCACTTAGTACGTATTAATCTGTGTTATGAGTTCTTAGTTTTAGAAAAGTCACTAAATGGGGGAAGGGGATAGTCATTTTGAAACTACAATTACAATATGTGATTTAATCTATATAACGGTGAAAAACAATTTCTTGAACAAAAAAAAATGCAACAAAGTAATATTTCCATCTTCTCTTTTAAACTTACTATAATTCTATTTAATTACTTACTACATATTAATCTATGATATGAATTCTTATTAGGTCTGTTACTTAAACAATCTTAAAATATTGATACCATTTATTACGTTTTGATTAGTGGGGAGGGGTCGGTAATGATTGCTTTTTGATTATTTAAATATTACTGCTCCATTTACATATGCATTAATTTGAAAGCCAGAGAACAATTAATTGCTTTTCTATAACAATTTAGATGCATATTTATGTTTAAGGTAAATAATTTGATCCCCGCTATTTTTGGCCGCCATGCTTCCTTCTGAATGTCCAGATTGTAGGGGGGGGGGGACTGTTGATCCTATTTTTTTATAGTTTGCATTTTATAGCATTTTCTGCTTATTTTTTTTATTAGTTACTACGTATTAATCTGTGTTACGTTTTGACCAGTTGGGGGAATTGCTTTTTAATATGAACTTAGATGCATATTTATGTTGAAGGTAAATGATTTGATTTTTTTTGTATTTTCCCGCTTTTTTTGGCCGCCATGTTTTGTGAATTGTCAGATTGTGGAGGGAGGTATATCTCTTGATAGAATCTTCATGGTTTTTTGGTGTTAGTATTTGAATTTTTTAGCATTTTCTTTCATTTTTTTATAATTTATAGTGTTCGATTTATTTTCTGTACATATATTGTCTGAGGCATTTTTATTTGTCGATTTTGAGGCGTTTTTTTGATTTTGGGGGGGGGGTATACCTCATAATGCAATTTTCATGATGTTTTGTTTTTATTATTTGAATTTTGTAGCATTTTCTTGCATTTTTTTTTAATTTATAGTTTTCGATTTATTTTCTGTACATATATTGTCTGAGGCATTTTTATTTGTCGATTTTGAGGCGTTTTTTTGATTTTGGGGGGGGGGGATACCTCATAATGCAATTTTCATGATGTTTTGTTTTTATTATTTGAATTTTGTAGCATTTTCTTGCATTTTTTTTTAATTTATAGTTTTCGATTTATTTTCTGTACATATATTGTCTGAGGCATTTTTATTTGTCGATTTTGAGGCGTTTTTTTGATTTTGGGGGGGGGGGGATAGCTCATAATGCAATTTTCATGATGTTTTGTTTTTATTATTTGAATTTTGTAGCATTTTCTTGCATTTTTTTTTAATTTATAGTTTTCGATTTATTTTCTGTACATATATTGTCTGAGGCATTTTTATTTGTCGATTTTGAGGCGTTTTTTTGATTTTGGGGGGGGGGGATAGCTCATAATGCAATTTTCATGATGTTTTGTTTTTATTATTTGAATTTTGTAGCATTTTCTTGCATTTTTTTTTAATTTATAGTTTTCGATTTATTTTCTGTACATATATTGTCTGAGGCATTTTTATTTGTCGATTTTGAGGCGTTTTTTTGATTTTGGGGGGGGGGGATAGCTCATAATGCAATTTTCATGATTTTTTGTTTTTATTATTTGAATTTTGTAGCATTTTCTTTAATTTTTTTTTAATTTGTAGTTTTCGCTTTATTTGCTGTACATATATTGCCTTAGGCATTTTTATTTGTCGATTTTGAGGCGTTTTGTAAAAAAATTTATCACTTGCCATTTTCAGGCCGTTTGTTGATGATGTCGCCGCGCCCTCTGACGGCTACAGTACGGTCTGCAAACCAGACCTTTAATTCTACCCCCCCTATAAACATCTGTGATAACTAGACAAACAAATTAATTTATGTATGATTGATTAGATTTTGTTTTCGTTCAGTTTCTTTTTTTTTTTAATTGGGTAAAAATGAGATGAAAAAATAAATAAAAATTGTTTATATTAATTAAAAGTTTAAACTCTTATTATTTTGATTTTGTTATCTTTCCTGCCAGTCTACTGCGGACCGGTAAAAAAACTTCTGCGACCCGGCACCGGTCCACGGACCAAGGACTGAAGACCCCTGCTATAAAGCAATTAAAAATTTTTTTTAAATAATTAAATAATTAGTGTGACTGGTTGAAATTCATGCTTCTATATAAGAAAATGAATTCAAGAAAATACTGTTCAATCTTTTCTCTATAAACAAAAAAAAATATTTTCTTGTGCTTTGGCTTGAGAGTATTTCATTTACTTAATAACCAGTCATATAAAAAATAATCTCAAAAGTGGTATGTATTAATAATTTATTTATTTTTTATTAAGAAGTTTTTAAAAAAAAATTAATTTTTTTTACGATTGTAATCATTTAGAATATAAAAGTAAAATGTATTTAAAATTGATATTTAACATGTTAAAAATAATAGAATGTAATAAGATAGAATATTAAACATAAATCTGATAAAGGCTGCTGGTTCAGCTGAAACAAAAAGTGGAAAAAAAAAAAGAGAGGTGGTGTTGTATTAAATTGAGCAATGGAGTGAGCTATTATTGAATTGTATACTTTCTAATAATATATTCTCAAATGCATATATTTATTTTAATTAATCCATAAACAGTGATTTTTATATTAAGTACATACTTTTAACTTTATATATACTTTTTTAGTGGTCAAATTGTATTTTAAAACTATTTAACTTCTGTCATTATAATCTTCAGCCTTTGTCAGCTCACTTCACAGCAGAGTTTCTCCAATACTTCCTGGAGATCTGTCATGAGTCCTCTATAATGATATAGAAAACTTTATTATTTCATCTTCCATTCTAGATTTTTTTTCTCTGAGGATCTTTCTATATCGTAATTCATCAATTTTTATACATGTTCAGTCTGTCTTCATTTATTTTTTTAATTTTGCAATTATTTCTTTTTCGTCCTAATGTTTTTTATGTATATTCTATATATGTTTATTTTTTGTTTCATTTAAAAATTCACTATCTATCTTTCAAAGCCATAAGTAATGTATTTCTTTTAAATATAATATTAAACTTATCAAATGTACCCCATGCTAATTTAATTTATTTAGTTTTTACTTGATATAGTTAATACCAACTGATTCAAACAAAATTGTAATCTAAAGTAATGAATAATTCTTTATATTGTTATAAAGTGTTAGTGTGAGATTGATAAATCAAATATATTTTAAAAACAAATTTCTGTATTAGAAAAGTGTGATATTATCTTTATTACTGAACAATAACAACATTTTTCATGACAGTAAACAGTAGTCTTCATTGCAGAAATGCATTGTATCAATACAAATAATTATTTTCTATCAAATCTGAAATTGATTTAAATAGTCAAAACATTTTTATAATAAATTGTAGAATATTCAAAGAATTTTTTAAGTTACTTTTGATATTAAATCTATAATTTCAGAAAAATGCTAGAATCCTATAAATAAAATGCTTGAATAGTTAAAAAGCCATCTTATTATTTTATTATTGGATATTGTTATATCTTTTATAAAGTTTTTTTTAGGTGCTAAGGATGGAAAATTAATCAGTTATAACATTCTCATTGTCAGTAATTATATATATTTTATTCTATGAGCAATAAAGATTATTATGATAATATTTAATAAAACTAATGTTCCATCAAGATGATGCTGACTTTGCATAAATAGGCTCTATATTTTATTTAAAATTTTTTTTTTTTACCCTACTAGTAGTCTTGTAAATGCAGACCAGTTACTAAAATAGTCTTTTGCATACTTCAAATTGATAATACATTCTAAATACTAGAATGGAATGGGGAGAGAATGTAGTCCTGTTGAACACACTTTTTAATTTTCATTATGAAATCAATTCTATATTAACAGGTTTTATTTTTAATATACCTACTTGAAAATTTACTTATTGAGAGAAATAAGGTACATTGAAATGCTAGTTTATGAGGAAGTTTTGTTTTTCAACTCAGAAGCTTTAGCATAATCAATAACGATATTCTTGTTAAGTCCATCTGTCATCTAATGTTAATGATTGATCGCAAATATCTGCTTTTTCTAAAGATATTTCATATACTGTTTCATGTTTTAGTTTCTTTTTCCTTATATTTGCTATTCTTACTGATACTGAAATTAGAATTGTCATTCTAAAATTGGAACACTCTTTAGGATTTTCTTATTAAAATAAGAATGAATCAATTTCTTCTAATCTTTAGGTCAACTCATTTTACTCACACTTATTGCCACAAAAAACTAAATTTATATGCACAAAAATTATTATTATTTTTTAATTGATTAAATAAAATAATAATTATGTAACTAATAATTTTGCTTTTAATCATTTGAAAATCCAAAACATTAAAATATAATGCAAGAATTTTAAAGGTCTAAACAATAGAATTTAATTTTAAACCTAAAACTGTTAAAATGAAATATAATTCAGATTAATGATTATACTGCAACATTTAATAAAAAAAGAAAGGTTGATAAATCTTCAACATTATTTGAAAAATAAATAAAGTTGAAAATTTATAATCAAACTGATAATGATGATAAAAAGGAGAATAAAGAATTATCAGGTATAAAGAATAAAGATAAGTTTAAAAAACACTCCATGCCAACAGTAAGTAAAATAAAATGCTAATAAAACACTAACTATAAACACTCATTAATTACTGGCCAATAATTATTATAATTTTTTAAAAGCAATAATTATTGAAAATAGTTTTTATGCTATAGACAGTAATTAAAGGTTGAGGTCAAGTTTTGACAGCTTGAAGTTTATAAAGTAATAAAATCAAAGCACTAAAAAATGCTAAATATGGGATATGTTGAGTGTTATAACTTGTTGATGAATTTACTATTTTAGTTGAATAGGCATTCATGCAATTGAAAATTTGAATAAAGTTATATATCATATTGTTTAGAGTATACATTTATAAATGAAAAAGAAAAAATAATCACTAATATTAAAAAATTGATAAAAACGTGTTTTTTTGCTATTGTTTTTTTTTTTTTTAAAGCAATGATTTCTTAAATTATATTTAGTTTTTTTATTATTTTAGATCCAAAATTGCCATCATTCCTCAAGACTCATTTTTATTCAGTGGTACTATTAGAGAAAATCTGGATCCAACTGAATCACATAGTGATCAAGATCTTTGGCTCTCCTTGGAACAGTGCTATTTAAAAGATGTTGTTGAAGCAATGGGTGGATTGTATGTGAATGCAGCAGAAAAGGGAAAAAACTTTTCAGTTGGTCAGCGACAACTTCTTTGTCTAGCAAGAGCTTTATTAAAAAATGCTAAGGTATTTAATTTGCTTTATTTAAATTTATTTTTGAATATTTTTTAATTAGTTTTTTTATGGGTGTACATTCATAGATTTGATTTTTTTTAAAATAAAGATATTTTTTAAGGGTATTTGTTTATAATCACATATTCATGAATATGTGATAATGTATACTAAATAACATTTTTGTCAGAAAAGTTGATTTTTGTAAAAAAAACCCAATAAATTTGTGAAAGCTAGCATTTTTAACAGTCAGAATGTACTAGTTAAAAGCAAAATTCTGTTTGTAATGAAGAGAATTTTGGTTTTAACTAGTGTTGATTAGAATTAATTACAATTCATCTTTTTGGAAATATGTTACATTTTGGATTGCATTTATCTTTGAAAGTGACTGCTAATACATAATATAATCTTCAATAACTTCTCTTTCTCTTTCCTTCTTTATTTTTGCTTTTCTAATATATAACATATAATAACCACATTCCACTCTTTTGAAACTTTGAAGCAAAATATATTTATTTATTAATATTACAGTTTCGACTGTATTAATATAATGTTTAAATTTTTGTAGATCTGACGAAGACTGCTAGGAAGAGTTGAAACTGTAATATTAATAAATAAATATACTTTGCTTCAAAGTGTCAAAAGAGTGGAATGTGGTTATTATATGCTAATACATAACTGGTCAAAACAATATTGGATTAGACTAATTAAAATTATAAAGGTATGATATGTAAAAACAATGAGAAAGATATAATGTGGAAAGCTCCAGACATGCATGAAAATATAAAATATATTCTAAAAAATAAAAAAATATTTTTATAAAATATAAAAAATATGAAAATATATTCTAAGATAGAAGTATTACATATATAGTAATTGCTTGTGAACCAAGAGATGACTAGCCTTATAATATTCTAATTTTATAAGAACTGATATGCATATCCACAGACTGATAATTTTCATTAATTTTGATAATCATTTTTTAGGAATCAATTTGCCTGAGAGATATGTGATGATATAGTATGCATACACCAAACTTCACTTTTATTTAAATTTCACATAGAATTATTACAAAAGTGTGTGTCTTTGTGTATTAGCATAGAAATATTAATTTTATCTTCAGCAGCAAAGTGATTTTTATTATATATTTTCTTTTAAGCTCTGTGAAGAAAAACAGAAGTGAGGGAATTTTAAATAACAACTATTAGCATTTTAAAAATCTGTTGAATAATAATAGCAATAAGATTTGTATCATCTTGTTTAAATTATTTATGAAGAAGATCGTATTTATTAAAAATGTAATTATATATATATATAACTCATTCAAACTAAAATGCTATGTTTATGATTACAATATCAAATTTAGTTATGATAAATTGAAGAATTTAATAGATAATTTAGAATTAAGATTGAATTAGATTTCAACTACTAGAAAGAAAAAAATTGATAATAATAGTGCATACATTTGAAACTCAAGTTCAATTCATAGAATTAAGATCTGTTTTAGAAAAATTAATTTCCTGGTTAAGATAATTTATATAAAAATGTTATAAATGCATATTCTATATATTTCGTAAGTTTTCAGATAATTTAAAACCCAGATCTTATGATAAACATTTCCCATTGTTAATTGCTAAAGGAATTGTACTAAAATTAAATTAGTGGTAAAAATCTATGTTATTATTTAAAGATATAATATCAATCAAATTAAAAATATAAAATAATTAATAATATAAAAGCCTTTCATTAGACAATTGTTAATTTTAAAAGTACTGCAATTGTTATGAATTGGATCATTCATATCTCATTTATTAAAATTAATAAATGTAAATTTGTCCATCTGTGATTGTTTTCAACTAGTGCTTGTGCAAAAATTATTTTTCTATAATCTGAGATGATATGCTTGTATGCATATTAGGATTTAAATTTAAGAAGATAATAGTAAAATCATTCCTTGACCATGAATGAACAGCATATACTTCATCAGTGATGAATACTGTATATTACAATTATATTTTTGTATTACTACATTGTCAAAATATTGACACTCATCTGACCAATCCAGCTTATTTTGGGATTTTTACCCTTTAAGTGAAAGTAATTAATTATTTGTTTATGCCTAATATAAGATGTGTAGCTAGACTGGCTACAGATTAGTTACTTGAGAAAAAATCTAAGCTTGTTTGGGAAATTCTCTACAATCTGAAATGCATTTGAACTTGGATCATGGCAGAAAATTCTTTAACCATTCGTTGTACTAAAAGGATTTTACAAAGTAATTACTTTATCTCTGACAATAAAGTAGATTATTTGAATTATTTCTAATTACTTCTTCTATAGTACCCCTCCTTTTATTAATTTAAAGGTACTATTAAATAATGAAAAATATTTATAAAATTTAAATACTATTCATATGAAATAAACAAATGTAGCAATAGGTGATCATAATATCTTCTGTTTAATATATATTATATTTAAATAAGTATTGTTTTGATAAGCACTGAATTGACATTTAAGTGTTCATAATATGGCAACAATTGAAGTTATTGTGGATGAAGTCACAAAATATATAGAATTGTCAGAGTTTGTATAAAGTTTGAAATGAAAATAAGTGATAAGAAGAAAAGATTGACTGGTTAATGCTTTAAAATATTTGGGAATTTGGTTAACTGATTATGGAAATAACAACAAAAAAAATTATAATAAGAATGCTTTGGCAAGAAGAGGAGTTTATTATATGCCCCATTGAAATTAGATTTTTGATATGGAAAAGGATGAAAAGGAAAAAGTTTGAAAAATTAAAATCAGCAATACAAAAATGTTTAAAAAAAGTTAAATGAAAATAAATATATATAAAAAGATTATTTATTAAGGAAATTATGAAGAGTAATTTGTATACTTACTTATGAAAAATAGACTGGAAAGGATTGTGGAGATTTTGAGGGTAAAAGAGATGCAAGTGTTTTATTTATTTTTCAGAACTTAGCAATTATGATAACATTTAAAAGAATCTTAGTTTAATTACAAAACTAAATAAGAATCATATTAATGCTTCAAATGACATACCATAGTTACAAGTTTTAAAGATAATTATTATATAAATACAATTTGATTATATGATACTCAAAAATAATATAGCTATTATGTAAATATTTATCATTTATAATAAGGCATTTATGATTTTATTATCACAAATATTGGATATAAAATGTCATTTAGTTAACATATTTATTATGCAGTAAACTCTATAAAGTCTCTCAATGTACCTTTTGATTTAGATGTTGAACACATACTGCCAACATCCATCAAAATGGTGTGGCATATTGTTTATGCTATTATAGCAAATCATAGTTAGGCAAACAATCATATTTGTGAAGGTTTCATTGTTTTTAAATTAAGTTTTTAGTTCATTATCGGTAGTTTAATGTAAAAATAAAAGTAGTTAAATGAATAAATGGATCGTTTTTTTTTTTTACATTTATTGCAGGACTATATGGATATATTTGTTTTCTTTTAGATTCTTTGCATTGATGAAGCAACAGCCAGTGTGGATCAGGAAACTGATATGCTTATTCAGAAAACAATTAAGGAGGCTTTTCTACACAACACAGTAATCACCATTGCTCATCGTATCAATACCATCATGGATTCAGATCGTGTAATGGTTGTTAATGCAGGAAAAGTAATCGAATTTGATCCACCTAGTATTTTAATGAAAGATCCCAACTCATACTTTTATTCTCTGGTAAAACAAGGACTTTGATTGGGATTTTAAATTTATTCAGTAACATATTTCTTAAGTACTAACCTCATATTATAGAACTGATTATAACATTGGCAAGAAACAAAGTTAGATTAGTATATAGTATAATCAAAAATTCATTTTTAATATTTAGGGACCATATATCTATGAGATTTGATACATACATTCGAAAATGAAGTTACGTTTGCATCTTTTTATTTACAAAATTGTAAAATTAATTACGACCATCTATAGAAGTAATTCTCTTTTGAGGTGACATATAGCTAAATTAATGATATTGTTTATAGCAATGTTGCACATAAATTGCAGTAAGATAGCTGAGAACCTCCATCATTTTTGATTCCCATCTCAGCTACAAAAATTTAGTTTCTTTGTTCAAAGACTTGATTTCTGGCAAGAGCTAGAAATTGCATAGAACTAGATATAGCAAATAGAATGGTTGTTTAAGCATATAGTCTTTTTTTTTAAATTTAAAAACGGCTTCTCAGACAAATCCAATCATAGAAAAGAACATATATATATTCCAGTACACATGCAATCACATTGAGTGAAGCAATCCAACTATTCTCTATTACTTGATGCACTAGATTTTGTTCAGTACTCAGTCCCTTCTCTCTCACATTTGGTTCTTGTTTTGCAGCCGTTTTTTTTTTTGTGAAAGACTAATCATAATATATATGAGTATATATAGATAAATAGTATCTGCATACACATATATATTTACATGCAAAGACACATTTATATAATTTTTATCTAAATTTTGTTTCTAGGTGGCTTCTTATATGTTTATTCTAAATTGTTATTTGTCTTTATTGTATAATGCAAAGCACATACATTTGCTGATATCAAATATTGTGTTATTATAAAGAATAAGTGTACCAAATTATTTTTTATTAAAAACATTCACAAGTAAAAATTTAATAAATATACTATATATATATATGAGTGTATATATATATGTATTCTGTTACAAATGTTAAAACAAATACACATGCATTCATTTATAGATATTGTAACCTGCCCACCCCCAACTCTCCGCATATCCACTATACAACTTGAACCTATCTTCAGCCTAACTCAAACTTAAACAATGAATTATATAAAAACATTAATTCATGAGACTCACTACTTGACTATAAACATCTATTACATAATATCTAAGATAGATTTAAGAGAGTTACAATAGTGGTTTTAACATTAATAAAATACACAGAATATATCTCCCAATGGTATATCAAATCAATTACTTAAAAAAAATATTAATAACATCCAATATATTCTAACATCCTTCACAATGAATAATACTACCTTATGTATATCTCAAGGTCATTAATTATTCCCATGCAATAAAATAATAATTCCTCCATTTAAGATAATTAAATAATAAAAGGGATTTTACTAAGATCCAACCATCTTAATAATAAACACAGCTAACATTACAATACAATTTTGATCATTTTCTCATAACTAATATATCTTTTAACAATTAGAAGAAATTCCCAATTATTGCTTATTCCTATATTTTCCAACAATTAATAGAATTATGAATTAAGAATACTAACTATAAAAATGAACTACTTTATGATTACCATAAACTATATTCCTTAATCAAAATAAGTTTTCCCTTTTAATAACTTCAGTAGGTTAATTAATCCACATTATACTGTTTTATATTTCCTTTTAAGGAAAATGTAAACTATCTGAGGTATTCCTATACCAATCTCTCTGCTAAACTAATTTATTATCCTGAATTTATTTTACTAATGAATTCCAATTAATTTTACAACAAATTCAATGTGACTTTAAAGATATAAGTATTTCAGATTAACACTGTGATGCTCTTGAGTATTATCATTTAAGTAATTATAATTTAATTTTAATAAACATTAATTTATCAATTTTTTTTTTTTTTTTTATAATATTCCCCCTAATTTATGTATTTAGATATGACGGTGTTGTGAAAATAATTCGGAGTAGAAACAAAACTATTAGTCTACATTTGTATACTAAAATATTTGTTTATTTAAACAAACAACAATAATCCATAACAAAATTTTAACTATTACATATTATAACAAAAAATATATATATAATATAACTTACATCTTTATGTAACTATTTACATTAATGAGAACTATTGACTCCCATATGCTTAGCAATTAAATTTTAATTTACATCAATGTATTATATTATTTAAATTTCCAATTAATTATTGCAAACATATATTTCTTTCTTGTTCAGGTTTTGTATTAATTTTATTAGTTTTAAAATGTGGGTTCAAATTTTCAATTATATTTTATTCATTACACACTATATTATTCTTTTACTTCATTTCATATAACACTATTCTTTCATAAATTCTGATTTTTTGTATGAATATAAATTATATTTATAACTATACTAAACTTTATAATTATGTTGTTAGTTTTTATCATATAAAAATTATAAGATTAACACCAGTAATAGAACCAAGGTTAAAACACCCTTTGATAATAATTCATTCCATTCATCCTTTCTTTATTTTATTTTCATCATAGATCTCATTTTTATTTCCATCTGGTATCAATTCAAAAAAAGGTACTTAAATATTACAACATTTGTTTTTGTATTTACTTCCATTTCACATGAAACAATTTTCCAAACCTTAAAATATTATAATCTTTCTTTAAATACAACTAACTATTTTTGATGCTTAACCTTACTTTTCCGTATGATTAAAAATTCCATAGATAAGAAATTGATTTTTAGTAGAGTAAAATACTACCAATATAAAATGGAGGCATTCTTTTCCTTTTAAATAAAATGTGCTCTCATGGCAAGTAGTTATTTTCTCTTCATAATGCTACCTACATTAAGCTCTTATGGATCTTAACACCTCTATTTATGGAAAGTCCTCACATTATGATATCTAAAACTACATAGATGGGTATCACTTAGACTAACCTCATTATGTTTTCCTATAACTTAACCACATTAATTATATCCTGGAATGATAACTTATCTAACTTTAAAAAGGTATTGCTAGCATCCATCACCACAATAAATCAGCATAACAATATTATCTTTCCATTAATTATCATCTTGCTACTCTCATGATGATGTGTTACAAAACAAAGTATATGTATAACTTGACAATTATCAATGTTTACTTGCTTATATTAAAACTGAGATCAAAACTTTTTATTATTATTATCTACTTTTATCCTTTCATATTGTTTTTCTTAAAACTTCATTATCATACATTTTGTTAGTATTATAATATCTCTCGGTTCTTTAGCATGACAGTATATTAATTATTAATTACTTCATACACTGCAGTGGTCTTCAACCCTTGGTTTGCGGACCGTCTCCGATCCGCAGAAGTTTTCTGCCAGTCCGCGCTAGACTGGCAGGAAAGTTTATAATAACAAAATAATAAGAGTTTAAGCTTTTAATTAATATAAACAATTTTTATTTATTTTTTCATCTCATTTTTACCCAATTAAAAAAAAACAGAATGAAAACAAAATCTAATCAATCATACATAAATTAATTTGTTTTTCTAGTTATCACAGATGTTTATTGGGGGGGGGGGTAGAATTAAGTTTTTTATTATTTTTCTAAAAAAATTTTAAAAAAAAGTTTTTTATTATACAAACTCCATATATATATAAGTTCATCTTGTATATTTAACATTAAATACAGATATTACATTTATCATTGTCATGTAATTGCACTAGCTGTGATATTTCCCAACATTCAGGTGAATAACATTTTATTCTTGCATGTTTTAACAATGACATGATAAATGCAGCAATGCAGGCACATTAATGAGAATTTTCTGTAGCAGTATAACTGCGCAACTCGATAAAGAGTTTTCAGCATGTGAAGGTAAGCAACACCATTACTATACACAGTAGCTAGTGTGCTGTTTTGGTCAGTTATAACAATTATGCTCATCTAAGGCTAAGCAATTTACATCTTTAAGAAAATTTATCTATAGACTTCTTCCGGTCCGCAAAACCTTATCCTTATTTTTGCCGGTCCGCAGGTGTGAAAAGGTTGAAGACCACTGGCACTAGAGCATACAATAAATTAATTTACTTTTTTTTTTTTGTTACCTTACAATAAAATTTAAAGTATTATTTACCCATTTCCAATCTCTTTTCTTCACACTCATTACGTTCTCATCTTAAATATAAATAAACAGTAAATATAATACATACAACCATTTAATTTAATAACTAGACTATTGTTGACACTTGTATAAATTAATATCCAACGGAAAAAAAAAAATATTGTTTTTTTTTCTTTCCTCTTTGTGATTCCTTCTTACATACTTTAATATGATAGATAGTCAATACTTCTTTGCACATTAGGATTTTAAACTGTTAGTGATTCCAGTGATCTTCTACTCAACATTTTAAAATGACGCAGTAATAATAATAAACTGAAATCTCTAATGGTACTGCTCTTTCAGATCTTTTCATTAGTTATATGTCAGAATTTTTTATACAGAACAATTGGACAAATTGATGGAATCGGCAAATCAAACAATCAAGTCAAAAATATATATTTAAATGTTAATCCTTTAAAGTACCGATTACAAATCATTTTTACTTAAATCCTTCATTTTGTTTCTATATTTTATACACGAATTTCTACACATAAGTTTCTTGAAATTAAGTCTCGTAATATAATTTGCAATCTATCTGACTGATTTAAGTTTCTTACCTTCTCTTCTAAAATTCACTGGTGTTTACGTTATTTACATTAATATTATTTGTTATGGATAAATAGAGGACTTATCTCACCTGTATACTTTTATTTATTACTCAAGAATAAACATCTATTACTCTATTCATTTGATTAAAATTACTGTTGCTGTAAAATATTATACATCCATCATTCAATATTAATATTATATTTTTAACTTAAACAATATAAGTTACTTTAACTAATAGCACATTATTTTCTTCAACTTCTCTATTATCCATTATATTAAAGTTCTATACCTTTTCTTGCTTAACTCATGAAAGTTAGCTATTCTGATCTTGGTTTGGGTTTTTTTTTTTTTAATGAAACTATCACTTAAGTTTTTTTTTTTAATAAGTAAATAAAGCAGAGATAAACCGAAAAATGTTTTGCTTACATGATGATTGTCCATTTTTTGAATTACTTGTACTGAATCACTTTTATCTTTATCCATTTTTTTGTTAGTAACAATAATATTTACTGGCAACTTTTTCTGTAATAGCATTTTTGAAATTGTAAATTGATTTCCCCAAATTATGACTTGTGATATCCATTATTTAGTTACTTCTATTAAGCACAATATTTTGATTCTATTAAGATAAATTAACTTATGGTTATATAAAACAAAATATTTTTATAATATTATGAATTTTACCAATATTTTATACCACTATTTAATTTACTTACGCCTTGTTTTTTTTTCTCCATTGTCTACCAAATCTATCAAAATTCTCTCCAACACTACGTGATAATCTTATTTCTGATTGGTCGATAACTTGAAAGTTGTTGCATAGTTTTTGATGTTTTTTTAAAAATATTTAACTTGTTATGTCAAAATTTAACTAAAAAAAAATTAACAACTATTTTAAAACTGATTAAATCTAAATAACGTTTCAATTGAAACTTAAAATTTATTTATTTATTCAGCTTTATAGAATTATTTTAACAAAATATTTAAAATCAGTGATTTTTTTTTTAGCATTATAATTATTTTAAAATGTATTATTAAAATTTATATACAGATATATAAAACAAAACGACCATGAATAAAAAAAAATGTGTATTTATAATCTCTTTTAAAGTTATTTATTAAACTATTACTGCCAGATATATCTTTAAAATTTTGGACTATTTAATGCAGTGGACCAAATAAAAGGTCACAATATATAGTGACATTTATTTGAATATAATGTGATGTTATAGATATTACTATATCACTTAATGTATATATATGAAACTACACTTTTTTGTCTATAAATCAACAGTACTATGTAAAAATGCTGAAAGTATCTAAGTGAAAGAGAAGACAAAATAACTTCTTTTAAACCAGAATAATTTTTTTGTTGAAATAGCTTTGATTGAATCTAAGTGATCAAATGAAGGAGCATGGGAATTAATATAGAAGAAAGAATTATTTTGCATATCTTCATTATCATAATCACAAAATAAATGTCATATGAGTAAATGATTATTAAAATATTAGAATATTTTTAAGTAAAAACTTTTCATTTTTTTAAAAATAAGAACAAGGTTCAAATAGAAAATAAACTACAAATGTTATTTTTCAGTAGCAGTAATAAAAATTAGTAATTCTTACCGGTCTTTATCACAATTTAAGAAAAAAAAAGATTTATTATTTAAAATTGGGAGAAAAATCTGAATCATGTTGAAAATTACATTTAAAAAAATTTTTTTTTCTCCCTAATTTAATTAAAAATATATGAAAAATAACTTACCAAATTAAAAAGATTTTAGAGAAAGAGCTATTTTTGACTTTTATTCAATTAGATAACTGATAAGGATATCTGCACAGAAAGAAAAAAGAGAGTTATATATGAGTGTATATAACTTCTCTTCTTGTTCCTGTAAATTTTATTCAAGACATTTTCTTTTGCAGTTCCACTATTTTAAGTAATTTTGCTTTGAATCTTCAGCATTCACAAATGCTTTTCATCCTTGTTTCTGGAAATTCTAGAGATCAGCTATGTTATTCAGATCAACATGGAAAGAAAATATCCATTATATCATATTTAGCTATTGATGGGAACATCATTTATCCTCAAGTTGGTTGATTATAAACTCAAGTCAACTAGCAAACCATGCACTAATGTTCTTAGCTCCTCATCCTAGAGAACTCTACTACATATATATATATTAAATAGTTCATAGCATTGGTAATATTTAAACTTTACTTTCCTCTATTAAGTTTTTCTATAGTTATAGCAGTCATCTAGGTTTCTATCTTTGATAGTGATCTTTGCTGATGGATTTTGTAAGCAACTAGCCTTTACGTTTGATCTTTTTTTTTCTGTGAGGATTACTTTAAAAAGCTTTCTTCAAAATCTGTTTTTCAAGCAACTTGATAAACTTCTATTATTTCCCTAAAAATAAAGTTTTTGTTTTTTTAAAGCTTATCTCTGACAATTTGTTTTTCATATATTTTTAATTAAGAAGAAAAAAAACAAATACATCCCTTTCATTTTCATAATATAATTTTTTTTTATCAATTTTAAATAGTAAGACATTTTTTTTATTAGATTGCAATAATAATTGAACATATTTATCTTTTTTTTTTTTTGTTATTTATACATTAATAAAATGTTTTTACTAAAAAAATATTGTAATATTTTGACAATTATTTTCTCACATCACAATCTTTCTGTAATCATGATAGTAGTAGTGTTGAAGACCTGCAAAATAATTATTCATTCCTTCCTCCATTTTTATTTTTTTATTTAACTACTACAGTTTTTTTATTTGAATGGTCACTTATATTTAATAAAAACTGTTTAAACAAAAAATGTCTTTTGGTTTAAAAGAAATTGTTCTGCCTTTTCTTTCACATACACACTTTCTTACATATACAAGATTGTTTAGAAAATTTAGATGTATTGTTTATTTTTAGATAAAAAGATCTCATCTATTTTCATTTATAAACATTACAGGATAAGAGAACATCCGTAACATCATAATAAAAAATGAATATTTTATCAATATAACATATACTAATAAAGTTCTTACAATAATGCATGACTCAGAAAATTATTTTTATTGAAAAGAAAAAAAGCTGAATACATATTTATGTAGGTATGTGTAGAATTCTAAAAATACTCTAATAGATTACAAAATCATATTTTTTTTTTGTGTTTGTCTGATTTGAAAGCATTCTTATCTTGAAATTATATACTTATATATATATTCTGCGAAATTAATATTAAATAGTTACAAACTTTTATTAGAACATTTTATTAATAGTAAATCTGCTAAATTGGTAGTCATTTTCCATTTACATTTGAGAAATGTAATATCAAGCAATTTCTATATCATTTTGAATTTGTTAATTTTTTCATAGATGAAAGTTTGATTAGTATCCTAATAATATCTGTAAACTAAAAGGAAAAGTGGAAAAAAGTGCATACATACACACAACTTCTATTGTTGCTGATATATGAGAATATTATGAAAAGACAAATTTAATAATTTATGTTTTTAGAATTATAGACTTTACATTTTTTTTTATTGAAGATAAAGATTAAAACGTGATGTTTATTGAAGATAAAGGTACTTAAAAAGCCATTACTGTAAATATTTTATTTATCACATCTACAATAAATAGAAATCACAATTGAATCTAAGTATGAAAAAAAAAATTACACAACTTTTTTCAATTTTATTTATTTATATGCAAAAAAAATTTATAATTATAAGGGATTATATTTATTTCTATTTTATAGTAATATTGACAAAAACTGCATGATGAATTTTAACATGGGAGGATGGGACAGGACTGGTATAATAATCTTTTATGTTTGCAAAAAAAAATTAGTATTGTGATATTTTACATTTACATAAAATCCAATTTTTACTTATTCAAATAAATTTAAGTGCAAACTTTTTTTATATATAATTTGTTGTTTATCTATCTGAAATGGGTTATTTTTACTTATATTATATATAAACAGGATAGTAAGTGATAACTATCTTGTTCTATATTTTAACAATAACCATTTGATCTTAAAATCAAAGGCAATTTTTATTTTACATCTTTATCTCTCTCGACCCCCACCATATATAATAAGTATGTATATGCTTAGTTAATTAATGATTATGTGATTCTAAAGTTATTTCTGAAAATGATAAGCAGTAAATGTATTTATGAAAGCCATCACTTTTCATACTAAAATATTAATATTATATCTGTGTTTATTAGAAAAGTATTAAATTAGTTAGCAATAAAGAAATAAAAAATCTATAGCATTGTCAGTCTAGTTGACTTTCGGAAA
This sequence comes from Epiperipatus broadwayi, assembly GCA_028023455.1. Lineage (NCBI taxonomy): Eukaryota > Metazoa > Onychophora > Udeonychophora > Euonychophora > Peripatidae > Epiperipatus > Epiperipatus broadwayi. The sequence goes on from JAQFVV010012532.1 coordinate 850,451, forward strand.
TAGAAAAATGACAAATATTTTTCCTCCCCTCTTGTTTTATATAAAACATATATGTCTTGACAAATGTTAATTCAAAAAATTAATTTATCTTAATAAATATATCATATTTATATATTTGTTTGAATATATAGGCATCTTAATTACATAAGGACTTATTGAAGTGATGATATAATTCCAAATAAATTGTGTTAAGATGACAAACTGCCTAGTTACTCTCTTTTATTCATAGATTTAACACAATACTATCTAGGTATATAAACTGAATACTAACAAAAATATGTAGTATATGTGTCTTTGTAATATAGAAAGAACATATATTTGTAAAGTTATTTATGTATATGGATGTATATTTTTAATTATTTTTTCAAATTCAATTATTAATAAAAAAATTTAAATGTGAAAGAAAAAAGCTCTTAACAGATTTATTTTTTGAATTAATATAAACATCTTATGATGCACAAATTATATTGATAGATTTATGCATCTCTGGATATTGAAAATAATATTTTTAGTAATTGTTTGTTAAAACCATCTAAATTGGCTTATGATTAATATATATTGTATTTTTTATTGGAGTATTTTACAAAAGAATGAATCTGTTTCTCAGAAATAATGTGTCAAAAAATAAATAAACTATCTCTAACTTATTTAGAAGATAAAAATGTTTGTTAATGTTTTTTTTTTTTTTTTTTAAAAAAAGTTATTATTAAAAACAAGAAAATACTTGAATAAAATTGTGCTTTGTAATATATGTGAAACATTATAGAAATGTTAAGAAAGAACAAGTTTAATTGATTAAACAAATTGCCCAATTTTAGATGGAATCTAATAAGTGAAGAAAAAATGGTAGTCTACCTAAATTTGAAAAGATTTTGTTTAAGGTAAGAAATTGTGTGGGAAAGAAATAATTTTTACCTTTAATTGAAAACAAATTTTTGAAAGCAAACTTTAGCAGCAATAGGAGAAATATAATTATGCAAAGAAAAATTATTGAAGAATTTCAAAATCAAATTATTAGATTTAGACAGAATAAGACAAGATTGAATTTTAGAAAACTTAAATTTAACCAAATTGATATCTCATTGAATAATTTTTTGTAGAATATCATTTAAGAATGAAAATTGAATAAAATTCTTTGAATAAAGAGCATAAGATGATTTGTCCTAAAAAAAATGAGTTAAAGTATGGAGTGTTTTCATATATAAACAGGAATTGGATTATATTTAAGAAAGAAAAGTTTTAATTTGTCTGAGAAGTAAAAGAGATGATAATAGAACAAAATCTTGAAATATTACAACATTAATAGCAAAAATTTAACTATCAAACTTGAATGATTTAAAAGGTAGTTAGATATCTTATTTCAAAATTCATATAGAAGAGCATTAAGATTACTCAATTAAAATCTCTGGAAATTTCCAAAGCAACTGACTTGAGTTTTCTCAAATTCCTCAATAGATGAATTTCATAAATGAATAATATTAGAAAAAAATACTATGGTAGAATTTTAAAAAAAATCTGTCCTCAGTAATAACTTTAATATAGATTCTAAAAATAATCAGCAAACATTAGGTAAGGAATTCAGTAATCATGCACATAAATATCACTAGCACTTCTGGTGCTTTCTTTCCCTCAATCCTAATGCTGAAATTTATTATATATCTATGTACTATCTTTTGTTCAATAATTATTTTCTATAATATTGATGTCAACAGATAGGAATAATGTAACATCCCATATTTAAAGATAAATCTATTAGAAATGTTTTCTTTCACAAGCAATATGTCATATTATCTCAATTATAAAAGTTTTAACTATTGGTTAAAATTGTAAAAATAATACATAGACCTCTTTCAAAGTATTTTAAAATTTTGTTTAATAGAAATATAGTGAAAGCAAAATTATCTGAGAAAAAAAAAATGTATATGTGTACATAAGAGTTATATAATAAACATTTTTAGAATTAACACTTTAGTTTTGGTTCTTTATTTTCACTAATATAGATATGTATTTGATAATTCTTATTTTAAAAGTAAAAAACAAAACTGTGGATGTAGATATTAATATATTTATCCATATATATATATAGTGAATTTTTTTTTTTTAATTACATAATATATATAGTGAATTTATTAAAAAAGTAAAGACTTCTGTAAGTCATTAGGTATTGTTGATAATATTTGTGATAAATTTTTAAATGAAAATGTAACTTTTTAAACTTTTCCCATATTTGAGATAAATGATTTGTTCAAAATGATGAATGATTAGGACATTTGTTTAAATTTTTTTGATTCATTGGTTAACTCTATTTTTTTTTTCTTTTAAAGATAATTTATAAAATGTAATTACAAGCCCATTTATTGATAAGTTTATTCTTATCAGATATATTTATTGTAAATATTGATAATGTATTTTAGTTATATTTTTAAAATTATTTATCTTTTTTTTTTTTTTAAAAAAGAACATTTTAAAAATCTATTGAAAATTTTTTTTATACAAACAATTTTCCTAAGATTTGTAATTCTGAAATTAACTTTGAAAAAAGTATGTTTACTCAAAATATTGTTTACCCTTATTCTTTTGCTTTCATTTAAGAATTTCACTCAAATATTATTTGTAATATATATAATTATCTTTATTTTTACAAAAAAATAAAAAAAATTCATGTGATGTACAGTATTGTAAAACCATTTTTAAAAAAGTTGTATATCATTTTTATACACATTAATATAAGGCATTGGTTTTATTATCTAATTCTTTTTTTAAAAATAAAATAGAAAATTAAAAAACTAAGTTGTTTGTCTGATATAAACACTTTTTTTTTTTTTGCATTTTAGGGATAATGAAGATATTTCAGTATCGAAATCAATAAGATATTACAATTATAGTTATTTATGCAGTTGTGAAATAAAAATATTAAGCATATGGATACATGTGCACAAATGCATATAATGTTTCTGTATTTAAGTGATAATTATTTTTTTAAACATATATAAAAAGATGTATATCTCCAAAACTTTTTACAGCAGTGCTGCAAGAAGTATTTTGTAGATACTGTAAAATATACTAATTAAAACAGGCAAAACACTATATATATTGCCACACACAGCAAGTTAGAGTAATCAATGGATGCCAGAAGGCTTGTGCATAAAATCCCCATCTAGTGCCTACTCATCCAATATCCCCAGACTAGTTTCTGGCTTATGGCCTTCGTCAGTGAGGAGCCTTGGATCTGAGACACTGCATCTATATCTTAGGATCCAATGCAACCCTCCAGCAACCACCTTTTATCTCTATTTAACTACAAAACTATGAGTCTTAAACTGAAAACACCTAAGGTTTTCAATCTAAGCCCATTAGCTTATATAGTCATATGGGTCTGAACCCAGTTCAGTACCCATATATTTTGGTGTCTTTGGTTTTTAAATAACCATAGCCACCACGATCCTATTAGGCAGGATTGGTTTTATGCCAATAAACATCACATGACCACCACCTCTTATGCTTGTGTATAACTGTTGTTAAAACAGGCAAAACTCACTATACGTATGCCACACGCATGGTGGTCATGTGATGTTTATTGGCTTAAAACCAATCCTGCCTAATAGGATATTGGTGGCTATGGTTATTAAAGAACCAAAGACACAAAAATGTATGGGAACTGAACTGGGTTCAGACCCATATAACTATATAAGCTGATGGGCTTGAATTGGAAACATTAAGGTGTTGTCAGTTTAAGACTCGTAGTTTTGTAGTTAAATGGAGGGAAAAGGTGGTTGCTGGAGGATTGCATTAGATCCTAAGATCTAGATGCAGTGCTCTCAGATCCAAGGCTCCTCACTGACGAAGGCCATAAGCCAGAAACTAGTCTGGGGATATTGGATGAATAGGCACTAGATGGGGATTTTATGCACAAGCCTTCTGGCATCCATTGATTACTCTAGCTTGCTGTGTGTGGCATACGTATAGTGAGTTTTGCCTGTTTTAACAACAGTTATACACAAGCATAAGAGATGGTGGTCATGTGATGTTTATTGGCTTAAAATGTAACTAACATAATAATTCTGAAATCAGCTTTGACATAACAAACTTACAAATACTGAAAAAAAAAAAGGTTAATCTTCATTTAAATAATGCTAACACATAATTTGGAAAAGTAATGCAATTATAATAAAAACTATATTTTTGGATTTGAATAATGAAATTTCAAACAATCATAATAAGAGAAAACCAAAAATTAAGTACTTTTATTATGTTAATAGATTGAAAATGATCAAAAATCTCTGTTCTTCAAATCTACTTAAAATTCTTTGTCAATTTTTTTCATCCATTCATTCCTATCAAGGATTTCTTAATAGATTAGACTTCAAATTCTGATTTGTTGCTATTTAAGCACATGCACAATAGCTTGAAAAGGCCGATCTTTAATGTATGGCAGGAATAAAGAAAATTTACCCATCTTCTCCAGATCTGCTATTCCTTCAAGCAAACTGAAAAATTTAATTGCAAATACACTAATTAGGAATGTAAAATATTGTCTATTAAATGCAATGAAAATTTTAAATGTCACAGTGCTGCATTCTTGTGGCATTTGCTCAAAATCCTCTGGGCATTGATTAAAAAAACAAAAACCTTTTTAATATAAACAATAAAAAGTGACATGAATTTCACAATATAAACTGTATTAAATATTTACCAACTAAGATCTTTAAACAAATTTGACAGTTCATAATATTCATCAGTTGTTAATTGTGATGAGCATATTCAATATTTTAAAATAGCAATTGTTAACTCAGCTGTTTTTATCAGACTAAAAAAACATATAGTAGTAATTCAAGAATATATCCATTATTCCTTCATTACAAATGTCCAATGTTTTTCCTCCATATATAACTGAAACATTAAATAATTATTAATTTTAATATTTACAGTATTGTATATATATATATTTGATTTATTTTTATATATTAGTAATTGATTAAGGGTTGAATACCTTCTGTTTAAATTATATATTAGTAGTAATTACAGCTTTTTCTTCTCATTTTATTAAATATAAAGAAAATATCTGGAATTGGAATATATTTTTAATACATTATGTACCTTAACACTTATTTTTAATTGCGTAAACAAAACTCACTCAATGTTGACCATTACAATTTTTTTTCTTCTTTCCTCCTTTGTTTATTTTCAAGAATGTTCTATAAGATTTAGCAAATAAATGATTAAAGTTTCAGTTACTACTTTCTAAGGAAAAAAATGAAAATCATGAATTAAGTAGAGTAGTTGTCAAACTAGAAAAAAAAAATAAAAATTTGGTGCTCACGTTAATTAAGCTTTTTAATTTTACAGTACCTACTTAAGTGCCTTTTTGTTTTAAAATCTCTGTATATTATTTATTTATCTAATTTTTTTTAATATGTGTGTAGTCAGGATTAAATAAAAAGTGTAAATCATAATTCATGCTAAAATAATGAAATTTTGCAGTTATATAAATTTGAAAGTGTTCTCATAATTTTGTCTAGATTTTAAAAGTTTCTGGATTTTAATTAATTGGATTAATAGTATTGTACTTTCATGAAAAGTGAACATAACTTTTGATATGTTATGTAATATTATAGAAAGTTCCTCATTTTGAAAGATTAGAAGAAATAACTGTAATAATTTAAAATTAAATATTTTTTGACAGTGATTAAAAATTATCTGGGGAAATAATTTATTTCATGAAATTGTTGCTAATATAAACACTAAAATAAAAATATACAAATTTATACTTAAGAGATTTTCAAATAAATCAAGTGATAGTATATCTGCATTGTTACTTCTATTTACTCTTACTTCATGAAAAGTAAACACAATTTTTGCTATGTAATTTTATAGAAAGGCTCCTCATTTTGAAAGATTAGAAGAAATAACACCAAGTTTAAAATTTAATGTCTAAAATATATTGATAGTGATTAAAAGTTATCTTTGGATATAATTTATTTCAAGAAATTGTCAATGTCTTTTGCTTTTTAAAAAAATGCAAATGACAATAAAATTAGTTTTCTGCTGTGCTTATGCAAATCCAAATATAGCTGGCTATTCAGCACAATCATTTGTCCATAATTATTTATTTCCACTTATAAAATCATTTAAAAATAATATAAAAAATAACAATTCGTGTCAATTGTTAATACAGAGTTTAATAAAAATAAATAAAAACAAATAATATTTCCAAGCGCTTTCAACTCTTACGAGTCCTTATCAAGGCAGTGTAAACAATTCTATTTTCTTGATAAGGACCCGTAAGAGTTGAAAGCGCTTGGAAATATTATTTGTTTTTATTTATTTTTATTAAACTCTGTATTAACAATTGACACGAATTGTTATTTTTTATATTATATACAGAAGTATTATTTATTTATAAAATCATTTGTTAAAAGTTTCTCTTTACTTATTGATTGAGATCAAATGCAGTGAAATCTGACAAATAAATTCTTCATAGCACACATTATTATTTAGTAAGAAAGTTCAAGTAACATTCTTAAACTAAATGTCAAAAACTTCTTATGTAGAGAGCACATTTGACTGTAATCTTCAACACAATTATTTCTATGTTAAAACTATCATAAATCAAAAACATTAGTAAAGTTGTTGCCATGAATATGACATCATTATTTTTACTTCCTCTTATATAAACATTGCCTACCATCAAATCACAAGATAACCAATATTTTTTTTACATGAAGTTATGTCTAACTTATATATAGCCTTTTGACAATAATTCAATTTCTATAGTAAACAATTGCTTATTATTTCATATCAAGAATTAAAATACTATATAATAATTTTATAAGAACAAAATCATTTAATGTCCTAAATTCCATTTCAATTTGATATTGAAGACATAAAAATTATTTTTGCAATTTGATAATAGTAATAGTTTATATTAATTAGCTTAACAAAGCCATTAGAAAAAATGTTTTTTAGTAAAATATGTGAATTTTTTCAGCCTGAGATATGGGGAAAATAAAATATAATTAGTTTAAAATTTTTATTCATTACTGGAAGAAAAAAAAACAATTGCAAAAAGAGAGAAGGTAATCAAAATTTATTAAACTAACTTATCTACTTTCACATGAAACATTGGTCAATATTTTGTGTCATTCATAATAAAAATATAATAATAAATAGAATTAAATAAATTTTATACAATATATAATGTGTTAATATTTTCATGTCTGAAAATATTTTGAGCTTCTTGTAAAATCCTTAAACGTGGTCCCATAGGTATACCCAATTTTTGAAGACGCTCTTCGTTTAAATATGGTAGTTCTAACACTCCTATTTTTTCAGCTTCAAAATTAGAAGCATATTTCTATATATAAATAAAGAAGATTAATGTTAACAATGAAAAATAAAAATTATATTAAAATAATAACTTGGCTAAAACATTTTTAATGTTAGCTAAAGAAAAGGATAACAAAGAATATTAAAATAATAATAAAAGGAAGTGACCATTTTTAAATAGTAAAAAAAATTAAAAGAATGTATCAAAGAATATTCTACAATATATAATATTTTTACATTATTTTTAGTGAATTTTGATAAAAGTTACAATCAGCGTTATAATTTTTTTTAAAGGGTATTCTGCAAATTCACATTTAATTCTCATTTCTTAAGTTTTTAATAATTCAGTACTTTGTTTTATAAGTAAACATATGTGTTTATATATAGTTTATAAGATTTTGAAATCATTTTTTCATAAAATACTTACTCAAAAAATCTCATTGATTTCTGGTTTAAAATTGACCACTATTTTTTGTCTTAAAAAAATTTGGTATAGAAACCCCAAAAACATTTGAATTTTTGGGGAATTAAAATTATGTTCTTTAGAATTATCATTAGAACTACAGTAATTTTATCATGTGACTAATTGTCAATTTGATTTGAATTCGGTTGTGGCTATTATCCATTTTATTTTTTAAAATTCTTTTCTAACATGTTCTATTTTAAATATTCATTCTTCTTAATCTTTTTGATTTAGAAATAGTTAATCATTAATAAAATACTGTGATGTTCTGGTTGTTTTATTATTATCTTTTAACACATTTATGCATTAGATCCATTCAATTACGTAGTTATTTTATTTTTTATCATTTAAAAAAATCAGTAGTCAAAATTTTGACCTCACCGTAAACAATAATGAGCCAAAATGGCAGTAAGATTTAAAGCCTTGATGGAGATGAGAATAGTTTCCATATTAATCAACATTAATCACCTGAACAAAAATAAATCAAAATTATCCATTCAGAAGAATATAATATGAGATATATAAGTAAGCAATTTTGTTGTAAAATAGATAAATCAATAAAATTGGCAGCTTATTACATTGAGCTAACAATATAAAGTTATAGTCCTGTTTTCATGTTAAAGGAAACCATATGGTTGAGAAATCAAATTATAGCCCATCCAAGAACTGAACATCTCTGTGAGAACTTTATTGCCAGATACATGTTTCAGAGATGCATATAGACAGTTTTAACTCATATGAACACTAATGAGAGATAGTTTAAGGATCACTGAAAGAGACAGACTCACGTCTTTATGTTAGGTAATGATGGAATCACGGAATAATTGATCAGCAGTAATAATAATAAATATTTTCCTGTTTGGAACTCGATGAATTGAAGATTGGCAGAGGCAAGTTTGAATTCTTGATTAAATAGCAACAACTTTCATTGGTCATATAAAACTTGTAAGATATTGTGTAGAAAGAATGCTATATAGCAACATTTTGATTTTAAATTAGCCAGAGAAGTATTTTGACTCTTTATAGACATAGTTAGTTGTTTGCATGTCTTATTCAATTTTTTAATGGATAATTTATTTTGCAAATAATATTACTTAAAAATCAATTTTATTAAATATATTTAATATGATATTTCAAATTTTGTTCTACAAATATATTTGATTAGAATAATTTCATTTAATTTTAAATCATTTCTTCTTAATGCCTTAGTTTCAAATGTAATTGATTTATTTATTTAATTTTTTTTTACGCATTATCTTCAGCATTTCAAAAAATTCAATATTTTAATATACCATTCCATTGTTTAAATTAGTTTATATTTTTGCATTGTTGTTTTTTTTTAAGTTTTACTTTGAAAATAATTTTTTTTTGATCACTTTATTTATTTGTACATATACATTTAATTTTTTATACTAATATATATATATATTACTTTTCCAACTATATATATTTAAAATTTATTTTAATATTTATTAAGATTGATTTCTAGATTTTTTATGCAATTAATTTGAAAATATTATAATTGTATAATTTAATTTTAATAAAAAAGTGCACTTAACGGTTTGCTAATTAAATCCATAAACCTATACTTATTATATTCACTAAATCAAAACAACTTCTTTGGTATTTCAGAAAAATTGCTATTGGATATGTTATGAAACATCCCCATTAGACTTGATATATGGAATGTGATACAACTATGAATAAACCAGGAAAAGATTAATATATTATTAGAAATAAATAGGAAAAGTTTATAGGTCTAAATATTGAGATCTAGAATAAATTCTGCTATGATAATGGTCACCAAAGGCAAGCCATTCCAGAGTATCTACTGTTGTAAACAAAGGCAAAACTTCCCATACAGTAGTGCCACCCTGTGCCAAACAGAGTAATCAATGGATGCTAGAAGGCTTGTGCATAAAATCCCTATCTAGTGCCTACTCATCCAATATCCCCAGACTAGTTTCTGGCTTGTGGCCATCATCAGTGAGGAGCCTTGGATCTGAGAGCACTGCACCTAGATCTTAGGATCTAATGTAACCCTCCAGCAGCCACCTTTTAACTCTACTTTACTACAAAACTATGAGAATGAAGTTGAAAACATTGTTAATATCTTCAATCTAAGCTCAATAGCTTATATAGTCATATGGGTCTGAACTCAATTCAGCACCCATACATTTTGGTGTCTTTGGCTCTTAAACAACCATAGCCACCACTATCCTATTAGGCAATATTGGTGTTAAACCATCAAACATCACATGATCACCATCTCTATATTAGCACATAATTTGTTGTAAATAAAGGCAAAACTCCCCATACAGTAGTGCTCTCAGATCCAAGGCTCCTCACTGATGATGGCCACAAGCCAGAAACTAGTCTGGGGATATTGGATGAGTAGGCACTAGATAGGGATTTTATGCACAAGCCTTCTGGCATCCATTGATTACTCTGTTTGGCACAGGGTGGCACTACTGTATGGGGAGTTTTGCCTTTGCTTACAACAAATTATGTGCTGGTATAGAGATGGTGATCACGTGATGTTTGGTGGTTTAGTGTCTACTGTTGTGTTTTCTTTGTAGTACTTGTATTCCATCTGTTGCTTTAAAGAGAAAATGATTATCAACAAGCTTTCCAATTGCAAGCTATTCCAGAGTATCTATTGTATTTTCTTTGTAGTACTTGTATTCTATCTGTTGCTTTAAAGAGAGAAAGATTATCTACAAGCTTTCTGATTGCTGATTGAAATTGTAGTCTCAGTAATAATATAAATGTCAGTAATATTAACATGAACAAAATGTTTTAAGAACATTATTGATATTTATTACATTGATTATAGCAACTTTATAAGTCTATTTGAATATAACTGTTAAGATTTTTTTGAACAATGTTTCTTAATAACTTGCTTTTTATTAAGATTAACCGTTGAATTCTGTGTATTCTTCAAGATATGATCTGGCAGTTTACGTTTTGAGAGAAATTATCAGGAGTGTCAAGTTTAAGAACATTAATTTATCTGGCAGGTGTGGCTAAAACTCGTTGAATGAACTCTTTATACAACATTATAAGACTTGATAGAGTGAATTAATTTTATTGATTACAGAAAATAAAAAGGAAGCTAATAACAAAAATAGTGATGAAGTTTGAGAATGCAATAACAAGCAGGGCAATACTGTTCATACCTGCATTTTTTGGAGAACAGAAAGATGATATCTGATGTGCATTTAAAAAACTAAAAGGAGATGCTGTAAAGCTTAATGGTCAAATTTGAGGAGATGGGGGAGGGATTAATATTAAGTTACAAAGACACATAAAAAGACAAATTGAATTTTCATTAGACTTTGATTTAACATGTAAACTATTTAATGAAAAAAATAAGAAATTGTAAATATTATTTTACCTCATATCCTAATTTTTTTAAAAATAGCCTGAGTAAAGGAGGTTCATCACCAAAAAACCTAAAAAAATAAAATATTAAAAGGCTTTATTTACTATAAATGCTTTGAATCAAAACAGTATGGCAATATTATAGCACAAAATCAGAATATTAATTAATACACTTATTTGGAAAAAAAAAAAACAATTTTCAAATTCATTTTTTTTTTCTGAGAATGACATAAAAGTAGTCACTGCAGAAATACACACTAGACAGAAGTTAATTTTGTTAAATAAAGATCTCTATATAATCAAATATTCTCATTTATTTTATTAATAGAAAATTATCAATAGTTCGAAAAAAATGCATATAATGAACTTTCGTCAGGATAATGAATTGAAATGAAACTTAGGGTTTAATTTGAATTTTATTAAAGTAAAATTTTAAAAAAAATTTAATTATTCAGCAAAGTTAAATCAAAATTTTGAGAATTATATCTTTTTTGTTGTAAAGAAATGTAAAGAATAAAAATAGCTAATTCGTTTGTAGTGTAAGTCACAAGAATTTTTAGATGACTGTATATAATCACAAATAGATTAATGTTAAATTATTTATAATTAAATGATTAAAAATATTTAACAAATTATACAAAATATAATGAATAATAAGTGTATAAGAAATGAGTAAAAATGACATTCAAATAAGAATTAAAATGACTATCACAATGTTTATAAAAGAGTTGCCTAAAAATTCCATTATATTTGATTACTGTTAATAACTACACAAAGATCATTCAAGAAAGTAAATAAAGTTCAAGTTAGCAATAAAAAATGTGGATTGAGAAACAAGAAATTAACCCTAGGAAAACAACTGCAGCCATTAGAAAAAAGGCAGAGTGATATTTTTAAAACTGCTGCTTCCAGTCAAGTGATACTATTGAAGCAATACACTTTCATGCTTGTTTTCTACTCATGAATATCTTATAAACTTATTATTTAGAGAGAGATATCCATTCACAAATTTTTTTTACAGAACATATGACAAATGTAGTACTAAATATAAGTCCCCATGTCTTTTTAATTCTTCATCTAATAGAAATATTAATTTGGACTTTTAACATATTAATGATGGTACTTAGCAGTTTCATAAATAATAAATTACAGTGTATGATATTCAAATTTTTAAATTCCAAGTAACCAAAAAATAGCCAGAATTATAGCCCACAGAATAGTTAGAGCACTAAATTAGCTAATTCAAATTATTAATAACACGAAACAAAAAAAAAAAAAACTAGTTCTTTGAAAGGTTTTATAACTATTCAAATATAGATTGACAAAAAAATGGCAGTCCAGTAGTTGATGAGGATAATAGTATATAGCAGTTTTAAGCTTAGTACAGCAGTCTTCATATATCTACATTTTAATTACAAGCCATAATGCAGATAATGACAATTGTTTTGAGTTTTTACTATAGGCATATATATATAGTTGCATCTACATACTATGAATGCACTGTGAGCAAAAAATCAAATATAATAATTAAAATTAAAAAAATCTGATTTTTCAAATTTATTTACTATTTTTTAAAATCACATGTATCTGAACAATGGATAGGAAATCATGGTTACAAAAATATTGATTTAATGCCAGATCTATATAAGCATTCAAGTGATTTAGCTTAGGTTCAAAATTTTAGTTTTTTTTTTTCTAATTTGACTTTTATAGTATAAAGGAATAAAAGTTCATTCCTAGATATATAGGTGCATTAGTCTTTAAAATCCAATTTCAATAGATGACTTTGAAGTAGATGAAGATAACTACTTAAACAGTTTGAATTTAAAATTTAAGTATTTTATATGAATCGTAAAGTGTAATAATTTAAATTCTATAAATGATTAATATTTTGAAATTATATTCAAATGGTATTAAATAATATGTCTATTATTTTTTGTCATCTTTCAAATTTTTTTAGGTTTTTAACTTAGCTACAACAAAAGTTTGCTTTATGAATTATATTATTTAATTAGTTATCAAATAATCTTTATCGTTTTCCGAATTTTATTTTTTAAGTATATTTAAAACTTTGATGCTTCTAAGTGCATTTTACAGATAGAATGAAAGAGAGAGAATGAAAATAAAAGGCAGTCTCTTCAATTTTTTTTCCTGTCATTTCTTACAAATCATATTGCATATTAATGTTCTCTCAGCATAATTAGTATCTATTTATTTATAATAAAAGAACATGCAAGCTTAATATATTTCTAACTATTTTTAGAGAAAATTTTTCAGTATTTTTTGTTTCAATTTAAAAGATTATCATTCATATTTTTCTTATAAAGTTCAATTATTTGTTCTACTTTTTATGTGTGGGCAATATTTATGAAGAATGTATTTATGAAAACAGTCTCTTACTTTGTGAGCTTGTTAATGCGACTTGGATTTGACATTATTTGCAAATTTGATTGATCACGTTCCCATAGTCTTTGATTTAATTTAGCCAAATCACTAGCCCCCATCAATGAAGCCTGCTTTCTGGATGCATTTTGTGATTCTTGAATACTGTGAATGTCTCTTCGAATAGTTTCCAACTCTTGAAACATAACATTCTGGTTTCTCATTTCTGAAGAAAGATGAGCTACACTTCTTGCTAATGTAACTACATGAGATTCAAGACGTGCAAACCTACGATTAACAACTCTAAAATAAAAGAAAATTTATCAGTTCATTACAAATGTAAAAATAAAATCTTTACAACAAATAATATATGATTTTTTTTCACAAAATAATATAACAAATGGGCTTTTAAATACTTAAATATATTTTTTTAAAAAAACAAACAAACATTTTATTTATTATATATATTCATTATAATAAATAATAAAAATCATATGCAACAGGTACATATATTTACATAGCTGTTGTGAGCGATTTTTATTATTTAATTTATAGGAAAGAACAGCATAAAGGATTTTATTAATTTCCATTTTTGATTATATATATTCATAAAACTTAACGATAAATCAAAAAGTCAAGATATTTGAACTCGTATTTTTCCAGTATCTCCACCTTTTGATTAAAATATTGCAGACTGGTACATACATTATGGCTATGATGTCCTTTTGGATGCAATTGTTGATATTCATTCTCAGCACATGGGACCCTCATAATAAGGGAATGCTGACTGCTTTTGGGTATTAGCAAGTGCTACCACAATTTAATACATAAATTGATTATCTCTGATACTATATGCTGGAGCAGAGACATTTGTGTCAAACATATGTTGAAACTGGCTAATAGCCTAATCAGCATTACATTTTTATATATTTCTTTCTTACTAGTATTCAAGTTTAAAAATATATATAAAAAATCTTTAATTTATTGTGCTGAGTTAGGAAAGAAATATGTTAATATTACAAATTAAGTTCTGTCTCTTTTACTAATTAGATCATCATGATTGATAATAAACATATAAAATGATAGATTTAATAAAATTTTGGTATCCATTATACTGTAATATATATCTACATTTTTTTTATTTTTTATAAACAATACATTTTATTTGTATATGAATATATTTTTTGTGTTGGTGGCCTAGCGGTTAGCATAGTTGCCTTTCAAACAGTTGGCCCGGGTTCACTTACCATCAACTGGGTGGGTTCACTTACCGATCAACGCTTTGACACATAAAAAAAGATAAATTTACAACAATTGGAAAGCATTTATTTATGGGACCACTTTGTTAATTAAAAAAAAATTGCATTGGATATCTATAACAATAAAAAGATTTAATTTACTACCAGTTAACTTTAAATATTTTGTCCCAGGGGGGAAAAAATGAAAAATGGGTTTATAAAGATCTAAAAAGAAAATCTGAATTCATATATAATCTTTAACTTGGAAACTCAAATAATGTACAAGCACCATAATGACAGGCAAAAAGTTCAATTTCATTTAGACAGTTTGCAGATATTTCGATTCCTTTTTATATTTTCATTGTCAAAACATGATAATTGATTCCTTGAACTAATTAATATTTATACCTTAATAAAAATTAAAAGAAAATTTTATTTAGAGATTTAAAAAAAAACTGTTTCTCACCATGATATTAAAACAAATGTAAAATTATTTATTTTCTTTTCAAAAGATATTTTATTTATTTACAGAGCAAGGTACATAATTGGGTATACAGGCAATAGTTAGAACTACTGTTAACAAGCAATGGGTCTTCAGGATTACAGTTCAGATAGGAGGTAGGTCAGCCCATTTCTTTCATCACAGGAATAGGGGGAGGAATCAGTCGTTATAAGGTCAGGGGCATCATACATAGAATGATACGGAACATCTTGAAACTTATGTTTTTAGTTGTTTCCAGGTCTGAATCGTCAACTGGTCTGGGCAAGTTCTCTCGTCAATCTCCCTAGCCTTCCGTATGAAATTTATTAGGAGATCTTCAATATGGTGGTCAATCCCACTTTCAAACAATACTTTACAACGTAGCTAGCCATATTTTGGCAAAAAGCTCCTTCTCGAAGGCCAGAGGAATCATTACACAAACCAGGTCAGGACAGACATTCTCCTCAGAACCATGCCTCAGAGACGAGACCACGAATCACAATGGAACAAAATGTGGTCCATGGTCTCTTCCTGCTTACCACACATTGGGCACAAGGTATTAATGTTATAGCCTCTATGATGGAATAAGAAGGATCCTGTGGGAAGGGCCTTGAGATTGGCTTTGAGCAGGAAGTCCACATACTTGGGCTCAAGTCTGAGGAATTTGTGTCCATTTGGCAAATCTGGAGATAGAAATTGAGCAAGATAGGAGTACATGTTTTCTCTTCAAACATTAGCTGGTATGTGTCCCAGTAGATAAGTTTTGACTGAAATAAGGAGCTGGAGGTCTTGATCCATGACAGGACATCTGTCACCTGTTGTTGGATCCAAAGTCTTCTCAGTCTGGGTGGGGGTCTAGGTAGGTTCGATCCTTTCTATGAGAACAGGGCACTCAATGTCAGAATGAGAATTCAATAGCCTAACTAGAACATTGTATGTCCTTTGAATTTGGAAAACCTTAATGGCATGTAAGGCCAGTCCATTCAGAGGGTTAGGCTTCTGTAAAATGTTTAAGCTGATGACAGCCCCCCCCTCCTCCAGCATAGCTTCCTACAAAGCTTCTTGACCCTTTTAATGAAGGTGCTGCTGGGTGAAAAGCCGGCCAGATAGTATGTGATTTTGGGGAAGTACTACAGAATTAAGTAGGGCAACCTGCCCAAAAGGGAGAGGTAAATTTTGGATAATAAGTTAACTATTTATTTTTGGTTGTTTAAAATCTTTTACAATAATAAATATTATTATGTCAGTAGTGTTACAAAATGACAATAAAGTTAAAACTATACATTTTCCAGTTTATGTGAGCAGTATTTTCACTCTCATGCACAGGTAAAAAAAAAAATTTAAAAATCAATTTGCACCTTATGAATTTAATTATTTTGTTGCTTTCATAACAAAGTAATTCCTCAATGATTAGTATTTGATTGAGAGGGTGAGGGAGGATTCACAGAGTTCACCAATTACATTTCTAAAAGAATAGAAAATAATAAATATGTCAACATTAGTAAATCCTATATTAAAAGGATCCATTCAATCATTATTCATGCTAAAATGGGACATTAAATTAAATGTAATCCTTAAACAATTTTAAAATTATATGTTTTCCTGTTTATTTTGTAAGGAGCTTAGTGATTAGTGCATCTACCTGCAATATTCTTGACATAGAATTCAATTCTAGGCTTAAATCTTAGAAATGTTTTTCAGTTCAGAAATAAACTTGAGATTTTTCTTTTATATAAATCATAATCAACCCAAGTAGCCATCTAATAATGATAAGTAAATAAATATCAAGCTATTGTTAGATAGAGAGCAAAAGTCTCAAAGTAATCAAGTTGATGAAATAAGAATTGATGCACTGACTATAAATATATATATATATATAATATGAAGCAATCTTCACCACTGAAAGGGAGTATGCATGTTATACTTTTATGGGTAATGAGATATGATTTATCTTTAAAAATTATGGAAGTTTCTAATATATCATCTTAACACTAATGTTTTTTTTAATTTTCTGTGGCAATATTTTATAATACTCAGCATTAATAAAAATCTTAAAAGTATTTATTATAATATGTATACTATTATTTGTGACTGTTGCAGTTGAATTACAATATTTATTTATTATGTTACTTGACAATTTTAGTAGATATAGCTATAGCCTATTTTGCTAAAAGTTATAACTAATTTATATATATAAATTTAATTAAGTTTATACCATTGTTTTATGTAATAGTTTTTTTTTTTTTTACAGGGTAATCTTTTTAACTTCAAGTTTGTTGGACGTTTAGTTTGCTTAGATATATGTTACTGCAATTTTTTTTTTTCTATAATTATGGGTGCTTTATTTAGATTTTATATTACTTGATTTTTTTTATTCATGTTTGCAATTTACATAGCTTGTCATTGTGATTTTGGATTTAAATATTAAGTTAACATTTTAAGCAAGACAATTCTTTTCTTAGAAAAATAAATATATTTTTTTACATTACCATGCAAATATTATATTCTTGCATTTTAAGTTTGTAGTTCAAAAACTAAAAATGTGATCTACTAATGATTCTATAAGCAAAATTCAGGAGTCAGGATTTATCATAATTTTCTATAGGAGAGTTTTATCTAGAGATTTTTTGGAGTATTCATATCCAGGTCTGTAACTTGTTTTTTCTGACGTCCCAATTTTATGAATGAACTATTTTTAAAATTCTCTTCATTTATTAAAATGTATTTGAATTATATACCTGAAGCGCATTTTCATTATATTTTTTATCACAAGTTTGTAAATAATGTGCAAACAGTTATAATGAAAACATTGTAAGTATATTGTATTATTTTGTGACATTCTGTTTTCCAAGATATTTCTCATGATGTTTGCCATCATCATTTTTTTAACTGAAAGTAAAATACATTTTTTTAAAATCAAAAGAAAAGCAAGTTTAATATTATTATCCAAAATTACTAATTTCTTATGACTTATTCTTTCTTTTCTTATTATTTATTTTTATGAATCTTATTGTAATTCTTTGTAATTTCTGATATTGATATAATCTTAGATACCTCTTCCTGCAGAAAGCAGAAATCACTAAACACATTATTGATGGGATTAAATATATTAAAAATGATCTTTAGTAGAAATGTAGCAATATTTCTATTTCACCAGTATAAATAATTTTTTTAATGAAAAATAAATATATTTGTCAATAAATACCATGATGGCCATGTAATATTATAAATATATATATATGTTAGTTCAGTGTTCAAAGCAGGTGCAATAATCAAGAGAATAATATGCTATGAGTTAACCAATGATTCTCTTAATTATAACTGGTAAACATTTGCCATTTCTGGCTATCACTTATCATAATTTAATGTGGGATAATATATTTAGAATTATATAAAGTAATGAGCTTTGATATTTAAAGCTTCATCATTAAATGGTAAATTATGTACAAATCATGACTGTGTTAAGAAAATATATCAATTATTTTCACATTTTATTCCATTTTTTTAGCCCCAGATCTATTTTCCAATGAATGTGAATAATATTTTGAAGAAAAGGAAACTCTTTTTTTTCTTCCTGTGATTTATTTTAATTTTAGTCAGGAGATATATGTATTCTTAAATATGATTTATTACATATATTATTTTGTCATATTAATTTCTACAATATTTTTACTTTAATCTTCTTCATTACAATTTATAGATAACAGCAATACATTTTTTAGTTTTTTTCTTAAATTATTGCATCTATAAAAGCTTAGTATAGGATAGTATCTTCATTTGTTTTATTGTAAACTCTTGTGATAGAAAAGATGGAAAGTTTCTGTACCATAGCTTTGCTAAATATCTTTTCCACAAAGTATTAAAAGTTGCAATAATATATATCTAGCACCAATTATGTAGATAGTGTATGAGTTGACTTTAATATATAAATCTTAAGATTATATCAGAGGTATTTATAGTCCTCCAAAAGCATGTAGTTTATTTGCATAGCTTATTGACTTCTTAAAAATTGTTATTAATTATTACTTTCTTATAGTTAATTGCTCTTTTGATGATTAGAAAAAAAATTGAAGTAATAAGAATTTCATATTAATATTGTTTTATAAATATGAAAAATTAATACTATAAAAATGTTCAGATGATCAATATTTCTATTCATTTATCAATTGTATTGGACAAATCAGTCTCCATTTAGCTCTTATCTGACAATATAAAATTCCATTTTTTTCTAAAAGAGGCAAGATAAGATTCGGTCAAGATTTGTATTAATAAAGACAAATCAGAAGATCTGATTGATTATTTTTTTAATTTCTTGTCTAGTTTTGATAGAAATTCTCATTAAGTGAATATAATGTGATGTAAAATCTGCATTTGCTAAAAATAATTAAAAGCTCATAACATATTGAAAAGATTTAATATAAGAGTGAAATAATTTTTTTTTGTATATCAGAGCAATCAGCTGAAATTTTCAAATTCAATACGATGCCAATATTGACTATTTGACTAATAACAATCTTTTGCAACTAGCACGAACGATATTACTTTTTGATGGAGGAAATGCTCATCTTACACAATATTAGTTTTCAACTCGATTCATTTCTCTTAATTTTGACAAATCAGTGAATCACAGGATGAATTATTGTTGAATAATATAAGTCATTGTAAGGATAATTTTGAACAACAACAAAAAAAAAAAATCTGAGATAAAACTAGACAATATTTTTTACACTTTTGTCTAAATTATCATATTTTCAACCTGAAGATTATTTTTAATTGTGCAAATTAACCATACAGCAAAAGTTATAATTGTCATGTTAAATTGTTTATACACATATATGTCAACATGTATATATATAAAAAATTAAAAAATATATATCATTGTTTAAATATCAAGTGTGAATAGTGTTTTCTCATTCATAAGATTAGCATGTTAACGATTCATTTTATATATTCAATGTGTACATAAATGCCACTGCAATTGCTTCATTTATGTTTTTTCAGAAGTTTTACTAAATATTCTTTGAGTTTTATTCTTTTTATAGCCTTTAATATATTTTATATACCAATAAGTAGATGAAAGTTATTGAGGAAATCTTATCTAATATGTAAATAAGAAAATAGTATTATATTAATATGTTAATCAATATATTACTTTAAAAATAGTATTTTTTTTTTTAAAAAAAAACTTACTTTATATCTTTCTTCCTTCTTTTTTCACTTGACTTTGTACGGTCTTGTGTGCGAGTGCGTGGATTAATATTTCGTAAGGCTTTTTCATCAATACCAAGTAATTTAAGTAATTCTTGATACATAGTTTCTAAATAATCTAACTGTCCTCTTATATTATCACTTTCCTGAGATTCTATAACACTTAAAGTACCAGTACTAGCATCATTATCACTGCTGTAGTCAGCTAATGTACTAGTTTTTTCAGTATCTATAAGGCTATCAATAACACTATCTAAGTCTGCTGAGTCCACAGTTTCGCTGGCAGCCTCCTTTACATCAGCAAGAGGAGAAGCAAACACAGCTAAAATACATATATATAATTTTTAAAATTTAAATTAAAATATTTATTTTAAGTAGATAAGAATTAGATTAACAATCAACTACAAATTAACTGCTGAAATTTAATATTTTTAAATTTGTAAATATGTTTAAAATAAATATATTTCTAACACATAATGACCATAATTATATGAACTCAAAATGGAATATTATTATTGATCTTCCATATCACTTCAAAAAATAACTGATGTAATTAGTTAATATTAAAATAAGCTAAAATTTCTTTTTTATGCAGATAATATCAGTTATGTTTTTCTGCAATCGAAGTTAAGTGGAGAGGCATGAATGATTATAGGGATAAAGTTTAGAGCAAGAATCTAATAATTTAAATGAATCTTAGATAATCACTTCTAACTTTTTTTTTATTATAAAAAAGTTATTAATAGCTTATTATAGTGTAATTGTTTTAAACTGTCTACCACATATCAAATGCTACAATACTTTATATTAGGGAAGAAAGAACATATGCAAATTATCATCAATGATGATTAAGGATTATTATTTTATTAGAATATCCTTTTGCCTAGAAATATGAAGTTTACTTTCAGGAATAGAACTTAATATACCTTCATTTCATACCAGCATCATTCTGCCCCTCCATTTTTTTTTCTTTGCTGGCATATATTAATACTAAAATGAATTTTGAACATATTTTCCTTCATCACCACTGTGAAGAAAAATATTATGAAGCTTTATTTCATTTCAAGATATGACTGAGCATCAGCATAATAATTAAATTCATCATAGATGGACACACATATAATAAATGTCAACATTAATTCTATCTCTTTGGGTATTTTTTAAAAAAATTGCAATTGATGCAGTCATGACTTCAATAAGTGTGTAAAAATGGCTCTATAATATTTATGTGAACTGATAAGTATTTAATTCCTTCATCCTAATGTAAAACACTAATAAGTTTTCGGAATTCCTTTTTTATATAATCAAATTCTTTTCTTTGAAGGGGCAATTCAAAATTGTATAATTTATTCCAAAAAAAAAAAAAGATAACATAAATAAAATATTAATATGGAATTAAAAAAGAAGTTAAAACAATAAAATCAAGCATTTGAAGAGATAACTGAAAATTAAAGACTTTTAAAAACACTTAGACATAAATGTGTCAGCCAAGAATGTAATTTGTGTAGTGCATGTATAAGTCAAAGTAAATGCATCATTTATATTAACATATTTACATTGCAACAGATGTTAACACATTACATAATTGTGTCATCATTACTATGCTTCAAAATATGAAAATATTTTAAATAAAAAAATAAGCACTACAATGTATCACAAGAGATGTTAACACAGCATGAGATACATAAGAATTGGAGGCTGTATTGTTTCATGCATCAGAGTTTTGAATGTTTTGCACTTTCTAAATTCTAGGGATTATTTACATAAGTGAATTTATGCAAATTGGGTTTGCATAAGTAAAGGATTCTCTGTACAAATTATTTTGGTTGCAAAAATTATTAAAATGATATCTTAAGGTTATTAGCAATCACTTATTAATGAATACAATCATTCAAAGTCCAGAAAAGAGAGAGACAAAAAGATAAAAAATAAAGAGCTAATGGTGAGTTTCATGATAAGTATACAAAGTAATCCATAAACTTAAATAAGTTCACATATCATATACTGTTTCTGCAGTAAACATTTCTGAAAAAATTCCAAAGAAAGCAGTCAATATAATATTTGAAATGACAACTACAAAGTAAACATGTTTTGTCTTTCTTTTAAAAAATATGTTTAAATTCACCATAGAATACTTTTTTAGGAAGTCTTTCATTATTCATTCATTTAACATTTTCCATTTTATTCCTTAATGATACATTCAATAAATTGATTTTATGATATTGTCATCATATTTTAGAATCATACAAAGCATGTTTAAATGAAAATTTTCTAGTGCCTTTGTTACATCAATGAGGTCATAGTAATAGACCCTTGTACAACTAATTTAGTCGTAGTAGTTATATCATTAAAAAGAAATACATCATTTTAAAAAAATTTAAATGCAGAGCAGCACAACGGAATGTGGTTACAGTTCAATATCTAAGTTTGCCTTTTTAATAAAAAGTTACAAAATGATTTACATTTTTTAGATGATAAATATCCAAACTAAAAATTTTCTGAAGATTTTTTTCTTTATCTCAAGCAGAGTAACCTTTTGAGAATCATGAATATTAATCATTAGTCTTTATAAGTTGCATTCAATATTTTATGAACATTCTATAGATTAAATTTTGAACTGGCAACAATAACACAATTATTAATAATGCTGTAAATATAGAAACTAAAAAGATAAAATTCTTGTTTTTTGTTTTTATAAATTCAAAATTGAAAGCTCCATATGATTTTCCTCATAAGATAGCCATTATAACTATTCCAAAAATAACTTATATAAAATTGGAAAACAAAGTTAGAAATGATAATTTAAAATCATTTTTCAATTCAAATGCCACAGATTTGACAATATTAATCTGCATCAAATTTTCATATAGAAGCTGCATAATATGATTAAATTTCACAGACAATTACCTACTTTCTAGATTATCAAATATCATTTTGACCAAGTCAATAAAAGAAGTATATAAATCACATTTTTGGTTGCAATACTTTTCTTATATTTTTCTGACAAAAACCATATCTATAATCTTTTTTATTCTCTAAAGCCACACTGAGTATCTGGTAATCATTCATCTATAATTGGAAGCAATCTACTTAATAAAATTCTTGAAAATACTTTTGAAATTGTGGAGGAATATACCACAATAATTAGTATAATATTTTCTAGCTTTTTTACTTTTATAAATTGAAATACTAGAAACATCCTTAAGATAGTGCAAATTTATGAATACATATCTTTCTAAAAATTTCAATAGTTTTGAAGTTTTCATATCAATCATCATATATTAATATGTCTTCAGGGATTTCACCAAGCTATGGAGCTTTTCCATTTTTAGATCAAATCTAAATGAGTTGGTAGATTGGATATACCATTAAAGGAAATTATTCAAATTTTTATATTATTCGAATGATCAAAATACTCCTTTCATCATCAAAATATCACTATTCCTAAAAGAGTGCCACCCAAATGATTTACTAAAATTATGATACTTCTCTAATTATTATGTTGTTGTCAAAGTATCTAAAATATGTAAAATGATCACAATCAACAAATGACTGAATCTTTTTTTTTGAAGTTTTCATTCACTAATCAGTCTAATCTTCTTGTTAGTCATTGAACTTTTGCTTAAAAATTTTTAAAGTGCTTAAGAAGTCCTATTTATTTTATTACGATATAATTATAAATTACATGTTTGTTCAATTTGGCAAAGATATTTGTCATCACTACAACTGTGCAGTTTATCACTATGGTGAATGATGGACATGAGAGATAAAAGTTTGGTTTGGAATTCAAAGTGTCACTTCCGATACTTGACTATCACATGACTTTTTGAATGAGTAACCATTTGATTATTATTGTTGTTGTTGCTATTATTGTCATCATCATTATTATTATTTGTGATTAGTAATATTAAAGTTTGTAACTTAGTTGATGAGAAAAATCTATTTGCTAAAATCAACTTTTTGCCCTGCATAATGAAAGAATATGGACTTGAGAGCTAAAGATTTTTGGATAGACATTTAAGCAACTAATATTTTTTTTTTTTTAATATACAATAAAAAAAATAATTTTCTAATTCATGTACGAAGGAATTATAAATTTAATTTA
The DNA here is from genome assembly GCA_028023455.1 of Epiperipatus broadwayi. Lineage (NCBI taxonomy): Eukaryota > Metazoa > Onychophora > Udeonychophora > Euonychophora > Peripatidae > Epiperipatus > Epiperipatus broadwayi. The sequence continues at coordinate 875,038 of JAQFVV010012532.1, forward strand.
CTATTTTGTTTCCCCACTTCAAAATAACAAAACCAAATTCTGAAATAAAAATATAAAATTTAACATATAATTTATTTTTTTGGATTTTTTTTTTTAATTTACAAAATCATGTATTAGTTATTAATCAACAAAAATTAAATATTAATATTTTAAACATTAACAAATGGAATAATATCACAGTTGTTAATATTTAATACAGAAACTTTAATTTTAATTTATTAAAATATATTTTTTATAAATAAAATCTATAAAAAATATTGCAACTGAACTGTGGCTTTTAGTATATTTGTATAGAAAATTAAATTTTTACTTACCCAATGTTTGTAATGATGGTTTCTTTGGTTTAATAAATGCTGTTCGGTTTGGAGTTAACTTCTGTGAACTTAACTTGGAGATAGTGAGTGGAGAGTTTTTGTTATACTTTGGTTCCCAAGACCTTATTCCTCCCTGAGAACTTGTTGTCCTTCGAACACCAGTTTTTTTGGCACTTAAACGTTTACTTACTGTTTTTCCACTAGAAGATGCTTCTAGAAGATCTGGTGTAGAATTTAAAGCTGAAGCACTAAGAGAACGTTTAAATTTTGGTAGTAAATGTGGAGAATCATGAGGAGTCCTAGGAGGTGTATTAGAAGGTGAAAGAGGAGGTAAAGGGGGAGTTACAGAAGAACTCTCACTAATGGTTCCATCTAAATCATGTTGAAATTCTGAAATATTAAAATCTGCTTCTTTTTCTTTTATTTTACTCAGAGCTCCTAATGATTTACTTTGGCTACAAAAAAGATTTTGAGAACTGTTTCTTTCTGACTTAGTCCTTTCTTTTTCTTTTCCTATAAATACATTTTTGTCACCTGTAGGATTTTTGGAAGAATCTTCTTTAATATCCTTAGAACCAGTTAATGACTGAATTTTTAATACATCTTGAGAAATTACACCTACTTTATCAGATGTAAGAATTGATGGTTTTGAAGAAATGTCAATCTTCTGTGTACTTGGAGATTTCTAAAAAATATATATGTAAACATACTATTAAACTTACAAGTGTGCCAGGCATTATCAAATGTCCATGCACAAAGTCTATTAAGCACAACAAATATATAAATGTGCTATATTAATAATGGAAGTTGGGTCTGAGGATTAGAATACACACACACACACTAATTTAAAGCAAACATTGAATTGACACAGAAATATTGTAAACAAACAAATACACATATAAACTCATGTATGTTTTTTGTTATTTATTTTATTTTTATTGTATATTTTCAGTATATGTCATTTTATATATTTTGCTTTTCCCTGAAAAATTCAAATAGAGAAAAGCAAACTTTATTGAACAAATGGATCACATGTTGGAACATATTAGTAAAATAAATAATTAAAGCAATTATTCCAACATACTTGTATATATTTTTTTAATTTTTTTTTTAATTACCTTTTCTAAAAACTGTAATTTTATTCAGTAAGCAAAGAATGTTAATTGCTTTGGCAAAAATCTGACCAAAAGCAAAATGTTTGATAATCAATGCTATAATTAAAATGTTATCTTTTTTTTATATATATAAAATAAAAATTCTTTTGAATTAATATCTGTAATCAAGTGGTCTGAGTATTCAAGATGGAAACCAAACATATCAAACCCTGCTATGTAGAACTTAATTGGAAAAATAGAAAAGAATGTTGATAATTTAACTGATAAGCTAAATTAAAAGGGTTGGCTGATTCATACTTTACAGGGGGGTACTTGAATTGGTTTTGTATGAGTGGGGTTGATAGGTTTTAGTCAGTGCTGTGGGATTCAATTCATACTTTCTTTGGCAATCATTCTGGGCAAGTCATTCACTACTTTGGCTCTGGAATTCTCCAACCATCCAGCCACTTAAAGATTCATATACGGACCAGACTATTACTGATATTCTTAAGAAGAAATCCATTATACAGTTTTTTTAAGAACTCTTGTCTTTTTGTGGATTCAAGTAACCATTCGAGGCAGCAGATGAAAATTTAATAATAATCATAATTATTATAATATACAAAAAAAAAAAGAAAATATGAAGCAATCTACTAGAGATTCCAGTAAAATGACCATGGGGTAGACACCCGCCCTTTCTCTGTCCAAATTGCCAAGATGTAATCATGCCAGTTCCAGCCGGCCACGATAATGACAAAAGCTGCCTTGCCTGAATAAGATGAAATCCTCACCACACAGCCATTTGATTTGAAGCCCACTCAAAAAGGCCAGTCAGGAGAAGATGAAGACGCCTATAAGTTTCTTTTAAAAATATTTTATTAATATTGAATGAATTTATTCTGATATTTCCGATAATTAGAAATATATATATATATTTTTCTTATTATTAATCATTTAAAAAAGAGAGAGAGAGAGTTGTCTCTCGCATATATATATATATATATTGAATTTACGGCTATTATAGGCATAATGATACAGCTTTTACTTAAATCTTTTAATTCATTTTTCTATCCCAAATTCTAGTATTTTCAGCAAAGGTTGCAATTAGTTTTTTTTGTTTGCTGCTTGTTTTACTTCTTGTTGAAAATTGTCAGACGTAAATATACATGTGTATATACACGCACATACATACACTGGTAATATTCAGTAAATTCGATATCTCATGTTGAGTGTCTAAAAAAAAATGTATTTATCTGTATATCCTTTTAAGTTATTTTTTGTCACTGCAGCACCTTATGATGAGTGTCAAAAGGGTTTATTTATTGTAAATTTCCCATAAGCAAGTCCACTAAAAAATTTCCCATAAGCAAGTCCACTAATAACTTTACATTTAGAATAGTAATGAGTATATAATTGTGCTGCACGTATATACATGTATAAGAATTTATCTATCGTAAAAGGCAAATAGATACAGCACCTCATGTTTAGTGCCATATGGTATCTGAGCTAATACAACCTTATTGATATGTTGTAAAATAGGAAATTAGTGAAATATTTTATAGTGCAAATATATGTGCACATAGTTTTTTTTATATTATATTTTCTATCAATAAAAAAGGTTTTTAAAGTCCTGAGTAGAAGTGTATGCCTGTATAACCGAGAATCTTTTTATTGGAGAAATATATATATCAAATCACACAAAGTATAACTTATTTCTACAGGGTAAAAAGCTCAGACCACTTCCATTCTTTATGAAACATTGTAAATAGCTTTAGGGATTTATTATTTTTCTTATTCATTTAAAATTGTATTTATGTTTTATCTATTTCAAAGCATCCAATATATATACGGGTTTGTGATAATAATTCATTTATTTATTTTTATTATATCATTTTAAACATGAAACGGTAGTGGGTATCTGAGATTAAATAAATACTTGATCATAATATTAAATTTGTTTCGTTTTCGTATTATTATTTATTTGATAAAATGTACTTTTTCCTTATCAATCACGTACTTATTATAATCATTTAACTTATCCATTGAAGACCCTGGATATAGAGTGTACTGAGCTAGCCCACACGGTTATCGGTCTACCAGGGTGTTAAATCTTATTCTCACGCTCCATAGTCTTCTAGGAGGGGGGGGGGCGACTCATTTTTATTCTTGTCTAGAAGTGGCGCGCAAAAGCTATTTGTAAATAGACTTTTCAAAGATATGTACTTACCATAGGTTCTAAACATTCGGGCATTTGAGAAGGATATTAGCTAAAGGGGTATTTAATTGGCAGAGTCCTGTCAATTCACTCTTTCTATAAGTTTAGCTGGAAGTACCAATATATATGAGTACAGACAATCGGCTAAATTGGTATCCATTTCTTTCCCTGTAAAAATCTTGATCACTTCATGCTCAGTATAGTGAGAATGAAACATTAAAAAAAAATATCTTAAATTATTTAAAATCTTTTTTAATTAAGTGTATCCTTGAAGTATTCTATTTTTAACAATATTTAAAATAATAGATGTCCCATAATTAATCTTACAATTAGTGATGTTTATATCTTTTTTTGTTGTTGTTGTACTTAAAAAGAAGTCCAGTTACTTTCCCATTAGTAAATAAAAAGTTATCTACCCTCCTTTCTTTTTACTTAAATATAGATAAGACACTCAATGAAATAAAATTACAGATAAAATTTAAATTTTATTAATAAAAGATATTTTTCTTCTAATAAAAGTAAATGATTTGTACAGTTTCTGTGCATACATAAACTATGTAATATCATAATTGTTATAAAAATTGTATATTTATGATGTCATTAAAAATGCTTTGTGTGATCCTTCCAATGAATTATCTGCACAAAACTAATACTCATAATCATCATCAACTATTATCAATCCACTGCAGGATGAAGGTCTCTCCAAGTTCAATCCATCTTCTCCTATGTTTAGCTTCTTTTCTCCACATCACCCCTGCATGCTTTCTTATTTTATCCATCCATCTCACATGTGGTCTCTTTCTGGGTCTTTAACAATCTCTTGGAATCCAGTTTAAGATTTCAATTGTATATCCAGCCCAACTCCACTTCAGTCTTTTAATTTTTTCAATGAGGTCAGTAACACCTGTTTGTTCTCATACCCATATATTGCGTTTTCAATTTCTTCTTGTAACTTCCAACATGCATCTCTCCATACTTCTTTGAGTGGTCTGAAATCTCTGTATTGCTCTTCTGTTAAGTGTCCAAATCTCAGATCCATAAGTAAGAACTGGTAAAACACATTTATTAAAAAGCTTTCTTTTCAAACCCATAGGCAGATTTTCTTTTAGTATCAAATTATTTCTATCAAAAGCACTCCAACCAAGTTTAATTCTATGATTAATTACATCCATATGTTTCCATCTATATTAATAATATGACCAAGGTATTTGTAGCTGTTAACTTGTTCTAACCTATCATAACCAATCTTTATTTTCATATTTGAAGAAAACCCATAAAACATTACTTTAATTTTTTTTAACATTTATCTTTAGTCCTACTTTCATCTGATAACTCCTGCAACCTTTCCCGCAATACTAAAAAATTATTTCCAAAAACAACTGCATCATCTGCAAAATCTAAATGACTTAAATAATCTCCATTTACTTTCACCCCTTTAGCTTCCCATTTTAATCCACAAAATACTTCTTGCAGCACTGCTGTAAAAAGTTTTGGAGATATGGAGTCACCCTGTCTTACACCCTTCTCAATGTTAACTTTCCCAGTATCATTATGTAATCTAATTGTTGCTGTTGCATTTTTATAAATATTCTTTAAAATATGACAATATCCTGGATCTCCACCTTGATGATTCAATGCTTTAATCATTGAAGAAATGTTTGTAGAATCAAATGCCTTTTTATGATCTACAAATTCAAAGCATAATGGTAACTCATATTCATTTGTCCTTTTTATAACTTCTCTCAATACCTGAATATGATCTGTACTAAAACCATTTTTAAATCCAGCTTGTTCTCTTGGTTGGTGGAAATCCAATGTTCTCTGTAGACGAGCTGTAATTATCTTGGTAAAAATTTTATATAAAACTGATAAAAAGCTGATAGGTCTGTAATTTTTAATATCTTCTTTATCACCTTTTTTAAATATTAATATTAATACTGCATTCTTCCAATTACCTGGTACATCTTTATTATTTATACATTTGCTTTATAACTTTGCTAAAAAAAATTTCTATTTCTTTGCCTGCTTCTTTTAATATATCAATTATAATTCCATCATTACCTGGAGCCTTTCCTTTCTTCATAAATTTAATTGCATGTCTCTCTTCTTCATTTAAAATTCTGGGCAATTCAGAAGATATAATAAATATAGGAGGTATTTGTTCTTTATTACTATATAATTCTTGATAGAAGTCTTCTACCCATTTCATGATGTCATCTCTCTTTTTAGTAATAATTCCATCTTTTTTATTGCAGATATAAATTTCCTACCAATACCAAAATGTTGTTTTACACTCTTGAGACTTTTATTCTCTTCTACAGTTTTCCTTGCTAGTTCACAGTTATATTTTCTTATATCATTTTCAACTCTTTTCCATACCATTTTACAAAATTTGAGATATTCAATCCTTTTTAATGCATCATTTTTGTATATCTTCATATTCCTTCTTTTCTTCACAAATTCTATAGTCTCAATAGAAATTTTATTGGTCAAATGCTGTTTTTTTCTACCAGCTATCATTGTTGCAGTTTTTAAAAGTGTATCAGTTATTTTCATATTAAATTTCATTCAAATCTGAATCATGTTCAAAATCTACTAATACTTGAAACCGATTTGTTAAGTTCTAATTTAAATTCATTAGAATGTTTCTGAAGATTAGGAATATCAACTGTAAATATTGTTTTTCTTAATAATTTTTGTCTTTCTAGTTTTCCATTAACATGTATCTTACATTTTACTAATCGATGATCACTTCCTGTATTAAATTTATTAAGAACATTACAATCTTGAAATATGTATTTTATGTTAGTCAAAATATAATCCATTCCTGCTGTACCATCATTTGGATGCTTCCATGTCCATTTCCTTTTAACGTTTTTCTAAAAAAAAAAAATCATAATATAAAGTTTTTCTTTTTCTGCAAACTGCACAATCTATATCCTTTCTCATTTCTATTACCATAACCAAAATTACCTACAAACACTTTCATTTGTTTACCAATTCTAACATTAAAGTCTCCCATAACAATTTTAAAATGTTTACTCTGATCAAAAGCCTTTTGTACATCCATATAAAAATCTTCTACTACTTCATCACTATGAGAACTATAAACCTGAATTATCTGCATTTGGTATCTGCTATTAAGTTGTATAACTAATCTTGCCACTCTGTCTGATACACTATCGATCTCCACAATGTTGTTCTTCCACTTTTTATTTATAATGAATCCTACTCTACTTGTATTTCCAATATTTGTGCCTTTATAGTAGAGTATATTTCCACTTTTTAAATCAATTGTTTCTTCACCTTTTCTTTTAAGTTCACAAAGTCCAATAATGTCCCATTTAATATAAGACAGTTCTTATAATTCTTGCAATCTTTCTTTACTTGAAAGTGATCTGCAGTTGTAAGTACCTAAATAAAAAGTTGTCATCAAATGGCAGCCTGGGCCCACAATCAGGGGATTCTTAGCACTTTCCCCCTTTGGCCACCAACTGCTGCCTCGGTTGGTGATTTTATAGCCTCCTGGGAATATTTAGATTCATTCATTTATTACATTTACCTGATGTTAGTATTAGTTTTTTTTGTTGTCTATCATGATTGTGTGATATATACAATCATGACAGACAAAAAAAAAAAACTAATACTAACATCAAGTAAATGTAATAAATGAATGAATATAAATATGAAAATTTTCATTTAAATATATGTGTGCAAAAATATATATATAATGCACCAGTAACTTTATGAAATTTGAAGATCGCCATAGGTATGAAGTGATATTTTAAACAATAATTATATGATCTTGATCATACTAATAAATACCCCTGATATAAATTTTATTCATGTAACAACTAAAAGTATATATATTATAGTCACACTTTCTTGTATATCCATTTGAAGTTATTACGATGTTTGGTATAAAAATAATTGGGTGAATTTTCACAAATTTTCTTAAAACTAGACATAATATTGAAATGATAAACAAAATATTTTTGCAGACCAATGTTTTTAATATGCAGCAAACATTGTAGCATTCAAATAAAGTATATGGAGTCATTTCACAATTTTTAATGAAATTATTAAAAACAAACAATTAATTTTAAAAAATCCACATATACAAAGTTAAAACATTTGTCTTTGCTCATAATTGATTTTTTTTTTAAAAAAAAAAAAAACACATCAAAAACAATCTTGCTTTTTTTGTATGTAATTTTTTTAATAAAATTTGCCAATATATATTTTGTATTTAAATTTGAATGCATAATTTATCATAATTAAAGATGTCTTTTAAAATAACAAGTAGCAAATATTTGGCAATACTTTTCAGTATTTCAAGATTTTTCTTTCTATAAACTAATAACAATTTCAATTATTTTATACACAGAAAGAAAATTATGGAAGGGAACAGAAAAACATCTTCATGCTCTTAAAGTGAGATGCTTTAGATTGGCATATATAATTAGAAAATAGGTTTAAAGATAAGATGGCTATTCTTTTCAAAAATCTCTATCTTGTGTCTTAGTTCAAGAGTTCCCTTAATACCCAGCAAGACATCGTTGAGATATTATAAAAAATCAGTACAGTGCATATGTTAGGATGAAAAATACTTACTGTTTAAATTACATACTATTCTGCTAGTGAATAAAATTAAATGTTACATAATTTCTAATATTTCCGAGTATTAATACATAGTAAATTTAAAGATTTCACAAGAGTTAATATGCAGAAAGAAAATAATGGAAGTAAAGTGAAGAGAGAAACATTTTTACACTCTCAAACTGAGAGACTTTAGATTGGCCTATATAATTATAAAGTAGGTTTAAAGGTAAGACTGCCACTTTTATCTTTTCAAAAGTCTTTATCTTGTGTCTTAGTTCGAGAGTTTCCTCAATACTCAGCAAGACATCAGTGACATATAAAAAAAAACAGTACATCGTACATCTATTTCTCTTTTGAAGAGTTAAAACTTTTTGAAAATTTTCAATTGAGCAAAGTTAAAAATTTATTTGGAATATAATTGATCTCAGGAATTGAGTTTATTTCATCTGGAAAAATTGCCACTAAATCTTTAGTATCACTAGTGATTTCTCTTTGAAAATTCAAATAATATATACATTTTATTTATCTTTCTTTAAAATTTAAAAGTTACTGATAACATACTGTAATTATTGAATATGTAATATCATATCAATATACATGTGTAATGTGATATTATGTTTATTAAAAATATTATCACTCATCTTGACAAAAAATGGTTATCGTATTTTAAAATCATTTAATATACAGTATTGTGAAAAAAATTTATTTTGAAAATTTTTTATTGTAAAGTTTTTATTTCATGAATATATAGAAAATTGTTATCATGTTTTATAACTACTTGGTTATAATAAATAAACATACTACAGACCCTTCTTTTTTATTTTATAACATGATAGATTAATATACATATCATTCAGTTTCTTTATACCACAGGATAATATCTCTAGGATTAAATAATAAGATTAATTTGGAATATGTATCTTGGCAAAGAATAAAAAACAGATTAGAGAATAATGAGAATGAAGAAGTGCATATAGAAAGAAGCATGCTGCTTGTCACCTATGTTTTTTAATATTTATTTAGAAGACATGTTAGATAACTATTTAGGCTTTAGAGAAGCTAATATTGGCAGTAGAATAATAAAATGTATAAAATTTTACAGAAAATAGCTCTTTCAGCTGAGAATGGAAAGAATCTAGATTATTTATGATAATATAGTTCAACAGATAAAGGATTAAGTATTTGGATAGTTGGTTTAGAATGGAAAAAATGAAAATGAAGTTAAAAGAATATCACTGGCAAAGGAGATATTTATTAAGAGAAAAATTATTTTATAGAACATTGAAAATAAATTTAAGGAAAAGATTAAATAAGTGCTATGATTGCCTGAAGATTTGTGATGATGGGATGTTGGACTATTTTCATCATCTATCATTAAATGTTGAATGTAACTTTATTTAAACTTTTCAAATACAAACAATTGGTAGTAATAACACACAGAAAGACAAACACAGATCATTAGATTACACAACATTTTGAGTGTATTATTTTCCACTCTTAAAGTATTGCTGACCTGACCACAATACTAGCATAGGAGGCAAACTTACACCTTTAGATTCTTGAATATTAAATTTTAAGGCAATGCTATAATCAATAGCTATTCTAATAAAATAAATAGTCAGTAGAAATTCCATATACTTAACTATGAGGGTTGGTTCAAATCCTTCTCAAAGCCTCTAATTAACCTTGTTCCTAGAAATAAGTATCAAAAAAAAATTAGAGAACCAGGAGGATTTGAACCAACCCTCATAGTTAAGTATATGAAATTTCTACAGACTTGCTTTTGACAGAATAGCGCAATTGGTTAGAGCATTATCTTAAAATTCGATGTTCAAGAATTTAAAGGTGTAAGTTAGACTCCTATGCTAGTATTGTCACTGGTCAGGCCATCTACTAACCTGTATGGTCTATTTGTGTGTTATTAGTAACAGCTGTTTATATTTGAAAAGTGTAAATAAAGTTTAAAAATTTCTAAGCATTCAACATTTAATGATAGATGATAGAAATAGTTCAACATATTATAACAAATAAGTGCTATGTATGGAGTATATTATTATATGTCTCTGAACATGGACAATAAGTAAAAGAATTAGAAATAGAATGGAAGTCTTTGAGATATGGTCATGGAGACAAATGGAGAAAATTAATTGAATGAGTAAAATGACAAATGAAGTTATGGAAAGAGTAAATGAAAAAAGAAAATTGATTGAGGAAATTAAGAGATAGAAAGAGAAACTGGATTGAACATTTTCTAAGAAGAAAGAATTTAATGAAGGATGTTTTGGAGAGAATGATGAATGGAAATAAGAAGAAAGGATGAAGAAGAATGATCTTTTTGGATGATATGAGATAAAAAGAAATATGTGGAATAAAAGATTTGGGCAAAGAACAGAACAGAATGAAGATATGGATAAATTAGTTGTGGGATTGCTTTCTGTATCTGTCCTATGATTGATTGACATAGGATACAGAAATGCATCTTTGCCATTACAATATTCTGAATGGATCAGTGGCCAATTATATTCACCACATAAATATATATTTATTTTTAACTCATCTTTCTCTATATAATAAGTTAGATTCATTGCACAAGTTTAATCCCATTATATATAACTGCCTATTTTGTACATTTCATAATTTTGTTATAATTAAATGGACTTTACAACACTAAGTCAAGCACCAATTGTGTTGTGGTTTCAACAATATAAATTGGAAGAAATCCTAAGTTCAGCTATAATATGGATATAATCAATCATGAAAAAGTAATCTGCATATCTTAACTTTTCATAAAAGAAAGATAATTGATCTTCTTTAATTATGATTATTTTTACATTATTTATCATTCTTAGAAATACATTTAAGTCTGATAATCAAATATTAAAATTATTGAAGTGATGAACTAATAATAGGAGAATTTGTACTGTTTATCAAGTAATATAAGATCTGAATTGGTATTCTATTTCTAGTTATTTTTCTAATAAAATCATTGATTCTCAGTTCCAGGAATTTACAATAGTCACCATGAAATTAATAAAAATTAAGATAAATTAAAATTTTTAATTTAGAGAAATACAGATTTACATATATAAATATGATAGTGCAAAGTTTATAAAAAATTGTATAAAAAATATTTAAAATACATCGCACTCTTCAAAACTGAATAATTTATCTTAATAGTACTAAAAAGAGAATGTATACATTTTTTTTTTAAAAATCATTAACAGCGAAATAAAATTTATTTATTAAAATAATCACTTGAAAAATAAAATATCTTTTCTCATTCAATAGCATCTAAATAAACTTTACTTTTTCATTAAAGCAATTAATATTGAAAAAGAGATAATTATATATTTTTCCTATTCATTAGTAGTAGAATAAACTTTATTAATTATAAAATTGTTAAAATCCTGGCATCATTTCCTTAAGATATTATTAAAAGTATAATGTTTCAAATAATATATATTTTCAATGAAGAAACATTTTGTAAATATGATCATGAAAAGAAGACATCAAAGTGATAAATGATTTTATAAACTTTTAATTTATACAAAAATCTAAATAAGCAAAAAGTCAAAAAATAGACTTCTTATGAAAATTGGGAATTATCTGAATACTAGAATTCAGGTGACCAATAATATTTAGTTACAAAATTTTAAAATATTTCCATAATTAACTTTTAATTAATAAAAAATAAATATTTAAAGACTTTTGGAAAAGTAAAATAAACTATTTGTAGTTTATTTGATAGATATTTTAAAATTCTTATAAATAATTATATTTTCTACAAACAATATTTTTAATTAATTTATAAAAAAATTCTAATCAAAATTAAAATGTTATACATTTATATAATTTCAAAAATAATTATAATATATACATATATGAATAAAAAAGATTTTCATTTTACAAATATAATAAATAAAACAAATGTATGAGTATATTTATCCAGGATGCAGGTCTATATATATAATAATAAGAAAAAACCTATTACACAAACACTGGCATAGATGATGTGTATACATCTAGAAATTTATTATACCTGGTTCTTAGAAATGTTCATATTTTGATCTTTGCCATATATTTTTTTCCATGCATCTCTGAGATCATTACTTGAAGGCCCATCTGTATGCCCATTTTTAATACTCCATTCTCTGAAATTAAATATCAAATGTATTTTTTTACACACACATACAACTTAAATGTAATTATCAAAATTATAAATAGTGGTAAATACAAAGTTTTATTCTGTTAACATTTGCAATTATAGACAGTTTTCAATCACTATGCAAATACTTTCAATAATTTGGTGTTAAAAAAAATTATAATCATACTGTATAACTATCAGTTGTCTGTTCTAAAATTAACCAAGGATAATATATTATGTAAATAATGATCCCCATAATATGATATATGCAATCTGTGAATTATCTTAATCTATAAAATTAGTGAAGACTAAAAGTTGATTATAGTTATAAAAATTGATAGTTAAAGTTTTGTCTCCATTATTTATTGTTTTGATGTTTATATTGTAATGGTACGGTCCTTTTCAGGTAATTGAGGTGGTCACATCTAACTATAGTCAGACTTAGGGTCTTCATATAGAATGCCATGGATGAAACAATGTAATTGTAATTTAAAATTGAATCCATACTAAATAAGATAATTTTAAATCAAATCATTCAATACTGATGCAGCCTAGATTAATTCATCCAATCTACACCTCTGTTGATGGTTCCGTTATGCTTGAAATTCGAACTCAGGGCAGATATTGTGTTTGACTCTCTTCAGGCATTACCATCAATATCCCATAGTAGTAATTATTTCAATAAATTATTCTGAAACTAACTTATTTAATATGCTAATATATTAATTTGATATGATATATGTGAGTAAGTATGTACATTCATCAATATTGGTAAAATAACTAAATAAATAAGAGATTTCCTTGAATTTAAAAATCAACTTTAACATGTTTATTAATGAGTAACAATATGAAAATATTGTTATGTAACAAAAAGAAAATATTAAAAATTTTATTATAACACGTGCTTGCATATATTTCTATTATTTATAGCATGAAATTAATTATTACCCCCATAGTCCCATAATAGAAATATACTTCGTAACACAAATACATTTTAATAATTTATAAAATACAACTAAAAATTTAAAATTTCAAAATTATAATACAACTAACTAACTAAGTATTAGTTCAAAATTATGTGTATCGAAAATGATTCACATTATAAGATCCTTGTAAAAGTAATATTAGTATTATAAATAAATCCTTCCATGTATAGTCATATTATAAAATAAAGAAATTTTATGCAAAGAGATTAATCTTTCACACAAAAATTATAACAAATATTACTATGTTAATTAAAATTAGTAACAAACAAAATTCTGCTCTGTCATGTATAAATTCAATATGGAGAATAACAAACTCTTACCTCCAGATTGAGTTAGTCTTAAATTCACATCAGTCAATGTCGCTTGTTTTCTTTAAAAAAATGACTTACATTTTATTAAATAAATAAATTTAAAAAAAAAAGTTTAATGTGATGATCTATTTCTCTTCATCTAGATAATTTTCTGGAATGAAATACTTCCAGCATGAACGATTTTTGAAAATAAAAATAAAATTCAGATATCAAAAATATATATATACAAATAAAATCTGAAATGTTTCGGAAAATATTGTCCTATACCCTTCCCTGATGAGGTGAAGAATGTTCTTTAATAATAAAGTTCCATGTTCTTTGTCCATCGATCATCGCAGAGGCAATCATGATATTCTGTTACTTAGTTTCCTTATATTGTGTAATTGGCATCTTTGCTACCAAATAATTTCTCATTGAAAATTATATTGATGAAATACAGATTATTTTAGGCATTGGGTAGGAAATATAATTACATTCTTTGGTTAAAACATCAGCATTCCATCCCATGACAAATGGTGTTTAGTTACAATACATTATCAATAATTTTATATCTTCTTAAAATATTTAATTTTGATTTAAATAAATATTTTGAAGAATTTTCTCTTCGTTAGAATTTCTCTTTAGAACAATCTTCTAAATTTCTATGATTTATACATGAAAATATGTAGATGATTATGTTTTTAAAATATAAGCAATGAAATTCAGGAATAATTTATCTACCCCTTTTATTAAATGAATCTAGAGTTCTTTTAAAATGAAATTTCTATTTCGAAGGAAATTCTTTAAAGTTATTAATCCATCTTCTTTTGATATATTTGTATTTCAAACATATCAAAACAAATGAGTATAGTAGTTAATTCCTTAGCAAAAGATTGGATTAAATTATTAAAAATTTGGTTTGGTTTTTATACTGGAATCAACTTCCTGGTAGCATATATAATATTTGCTTTTCATGATTTTATATTTTCCTATTGTTAAAATAATTATAATTTATAATTGGGTTTTAAATTCTATTTCTTTTGTTTTAGTTGCTTAGATACGACATTGACCTGAGTTTATCTCCTTGTCTACATCTTGATTAATAAAATTAAATTAGTATAAATAATTATTTATATATGTATGAATAATAAAATAATCATTTTAAAGTGATTAATTTCATTAATAACTATTTAAATAGCTGTTCCTCTAACTTGAGATTTTAAGGCTTGAATTAATTTAGATAAGTATCAAAAATAATAAGCTTATTAATTATAAACTTACATTTGTATTTTTTTTTATTTATGTTTTGATATTACATTTGGATAGGTTATGTTAATAGGATTGTAAGTAACTCTTATAATATATGTATATAGTATTAATACTCTATATAAATAGATAAAGAAAAAGAAAAAAAAATCATTCTTCTAATAAAATAAGAAAAACCAGTTTGAAATATTTAAACAAAAGACACATGTCAAATCAACAAGTCCATAATTTGGTAAACAATTATTTTCAAAAATATTTAGAAAATAATTTTTTTTTATATTTAAAAATTATAGTTATTATTCTTGCTGTGTTCCCAACTTAGACTGGGCGATCAGCAAACAGATATACAATAAAACTTGACAGAATAACATCACATATATATTTAGCAATAAAAATTAATTAACAATTAGGAAAAGCAATTAGGTATACTGTCTTTAACACAAATATAATGTCTGCATTTAAGTGAACTTAATTCACTGGTTAATTATTGAAGCAAATAATGTTTACAAAGTTTAGCTAAAAAAGTAAGCTATTATTCACCTTACCTTCACTAACGTCTATAGTCTATCACACAACCCTCTAGTCTCTTGAGGCATTTCAAAACAATAAGACCGAGACAGTAGTGATCTACAGGAGCCAAGATGCTGGGAATGAAATCCTCTGAGGATGATCTTCACTGCACTTCAACTCATGGACACTGATGGTAGCAGCAACCACAGAAAAAGCGAAGTCCTTTTTCACTAGCTTTTTATATCCATCTCTTCTTTTGTTTCTCTTATCTTTTCTGGAGTAAATTTTTTGGCTTTAATTAATCAGTTCACTTAATTAATTTACATATTATTTAGAGTTTGTTATCATACAATGAAATTCCTCTTAGCTTTTTAATTATACAATTAATTACTCTCTTAGGAATTTATTTCCATATCTGTAAGGTTTTAGATCTATACAATTAATTTAATGTTTTAGGAATTCATTTCCATATAAGGTAATTTATAAGCTCGGTTCCATTAGTTAATATATAGATGTATCTGTATTTATTTAAACTATGTTTAATTGAAACATTTCTTTTCAACAATTTATTAAGTTTAAACATTCTTTAATATTTTACAATTCTAAATCTATTAATCCTCACTGAAAAAACTTAGCCAGAAACTAGTTCTGAAAATATAGATTAATCATTATTATTAGTCTCATTGATTATTCGAACATATAATAAGTGGTTCTGGAGTAAATAGAATAATCTTCTGTTCCTTGTGAAGATATTGAAAGTACAAGTTAAAAAGTCTTGTATGGTAAACATTTTGAAGTCAAATGGTAAAATTAGGAGAATAATAATTGAACACTTGAAATTACAGCATATTTAGATAACCAAAATTCTTCTAGAATTTTTGATAAGACAACAAACTAAAACATAAGATTCTAATTAATATAAACTTATATTCAGGTTGCATTGCTTTAAGACTAATGTAATTACTAAAACTAAGAATAGAAGCTTATGTCAATTAAAAAAATGACACACTTATAACTGACTAAGAAATCAGCAAAATTCTGAAAGAAAATAATTCTAAAGCCATACCACTTATTACATGAAAAAAGGAAAGAAAAAATCAAATGTAAATGTTATTGATAAAAATATAACTAATGTATAATATAATATAAAGAGTGTGCTAATAGCTCTAAACAAGCTTATTTTTATTTTTTATTATTATCGATAAATGCAGCAAGGGAAAGAATTCAAAATCTCTATCTAGACTTATCTCCAAACTGGTTTCGAGCTAGTGGTTCTCATCACCGAGAAGTTCGGACATCCAGACACCAGATCACAAAATACAAATTCAAGCCCATCATTTATCTAATATTTAACTATTAAGTAAAAAATCTGAAATTTTCAGATGCCTTCAAATCCAGATCTCCAATTCAAATAACCATATGGGGCCAAACTAAATTCAGATACACCATAAATTAATAGCTTTAACAATCTAATATAGCCAAAGCCTTAACAGCGAAAATATAATATTAATGAAATCAAGTCATACATCACATGATTTATTTATATTTAGCTTGTATTTACAAACGTAATATAAAGAGCTTGCTAATAGCTCTAAACAAGCTTATCTTATTTTTTTTTACCAATAAATGCAGCAAGAGAAAGCATTCAAAATCTCTATCTAGACTTATCCCCATCCCCAAAAGTGATTTTGAGCAGTTTGAGGATAAGCCTAGATAGAGATTTTGAATGTGTTCTCTTGCTGTATTTATCAGTAAAAAAATAAAATAAGCTTGTTTTGAACTATTAGCAAGCTTTTTATATTACATTTGTAAATACAAGCTAAATAAGCCATGTGATTTATGACTTTATCCATTAACCACGGTATAAATAAAAAGAAATTAAAATATCAAAACTTAAATTACAAATTAGTTTTTTCAGAAACAAAATGGAAAATATTTCAGAAACTGATCTGATAACCAATAAAGTAAAAACAAAAAATATAAATAATGAATTTAAAAGTTAAAATCCAATAAATAAAAACTTCAGTGATTTAGAACTCAAAATTAAAATGTCATGCTGTTAGTCAAATTTCAAAAATTCCAAAACAAGGTATTCATTTATTAGATCTAATATTTTAATAAATATCATAAAGGAAAATAAAATATAGATAAAAATATATTTAACTTAGAAAATATGTCTTTAGTGAAAAAGAAAACCAGAAGAAAATTTAATAAAAAAAAAAAATTACGCAGCTTTCTAGTTGCTGTTTTGCTTACAAATTTATCAATATATATTTATAAGAAATTTTGCAGAGTACTCTATTAATCTTTCAGTATCTTTTTATTGTTTCCAATATATATGTATTTCTGCATATTTTTCTGAGTGCTCTGAAGCTTTCTGTTGAACTTTTATTTTAAACAAATAGGAAATTTCCTTTTAATATTATTTCTATTAAAAACATTTCACCCAAATTTAATTCTACAATTTAATTTCATTAATTATATTTCCACTTGTATTAATAATTTGATAGAGATATTTATAAAAGTTTTTAATTTCTAATTAATGATTATCAACCTTAATTTTCTTTTTCTGTAAAAATTCATTGAACATTACTTAATTTATTTTAATATTTATCCTTTATCCTACTTTTTTATTTTCATTTGGTAACTCTTGCAACATTTTCTCAAGTTCTGAAGCATTATTTGTAAAAACAAAATACATAAAATACCTTCTTGATACATTAAAAAAGAACTGATGAAAGCCACAAATTAGAAACTAGTCTGGGAATGTTGGATGAGTAGGCACTAGATAGATCAAACCTTCCTGCATCCATTGATTATGAAAGCTTGCACTCTGTAGTATTATTGTATGGAGAATTTGGGACTCTTATTAACAGCATATGTGCACATATGAAATGGTAATCATGTGATGATTTTATACTGATCATCTCCATACGATAATGATAACTGGGGTTTTTGAAAAACCAACAAAATGTATAGATGCTGAACTGAGTTCAGACCTATATGACTATACAAGTGAATAATCTTGGATTGCAAATATTATGTTTTCATCTTGGGATCCCAGCTTTATAGTTAACTAAATAGGTAAACTTTGGCTGCTTGAGGGTTGCATTAGATTTTAAGACCTAGGTGCAGTGAAATCCACAAGCTAGAAACTAGTCTCAAATCCAAGGTTTCTCATTGATGAACTAAAAACTAGACTGAGAATGTTGGATGAGTAGGCACTAGATAAAGATTTTATGCACAAACCTCCTGCATCTATTGATTATGAAAGCTTGCATTTGGTGGTATTACTGCATGGAGAGTTCGGTAGGTGGATGGGAATGTTATGGGTAAAGTAGGAAAAGTAAACTGTGAGACAGTATTGATAGGAGATCTATCAATTAGAGAATGTGGAGATGTAATTTTTGCAAGGGAAAAAAGGAACAGTTATGTAAGAATATGTTTGCCTGGATCTAGAATTAGGGATGTTACAGATAAGGTAAAGAAACAAGGGAGTAGAGATAGGTGTGTTATGGTAGGGACAAATAATTTGTCAGAGCCATTGGAGAGAATAATGGATGAGTACAAGGAATTGATTAGCAATTTGAGTAAGATTAAAGGAAGAGAAGGGATAGTTGGATTATTATGAAGATTTGACAGTCGGTATATGTTAGAGAGGGCATGTTCTATAAATGAGAGATTGAAAAAATGTGAGAGAAATGGATGTTACATTTATGGATGTGTGGGATCTTTTTATTGATAAGAGAGAGTTATACAGTAAAGATGGATTGCACTTAGTGAAACAAGGAGGTGAAGTATTAGGGATTTGATTTATAAATATTATAGTTCGGGAAACTTATAAAGAGGGAAGGGTTTTAAATTGCAGTATTATCAACAAGAAGAAGAATGGATGGGATGTAAAAACTAAACAAAGGGTAGCTGATTTGGATATAAATGTAGATATGGAGAGGAAATGGATCTGTAAAATTAATGGTAAGCAAGTTACTTACAAATGTAATGGAGAAAAATGAATTAAAAGAAATTTATAAAAAAGTAGATAGGAAAGAAGTTGTTAAAATTGGATATTTGAATATGCAAGGTGGTAGGAGTCCAGAAACGTGGTTGGAATTAAAGCAGTTAAGAATGAAGAGCTTGATATATTGGCAATAGTTGAAACACATCTAAGTGAAGAAGAACCTATACTAGAAAAGGTGGTAGGGCAGGGTATAAATAGAAAAGAATAAAGAGTGGTAATATAGGAGTCGTATCAAAAAAATATTTAAATACTGTTAAGTGTCAAGAACATTTGTCATTTGAGATAAGGTTAGGGAGATAAGAATGGATGGTAGCTATAGTGTATATAGCCACTGGAGACAATAAAACTATAATGGAGTGGAATAGTAGCATATATGAATGCCTAGTTAAGGATATACAGAGTTTCAAAAAAAAGGAGGTGAATAATGGTTATAGGGGATATGAATGGGCATATTGAAGAAATTGATGACATAGATAATAAGAATGGACAGTTTTTGAAGAATTTTTGTCAGAGTGAATTTGAGCATTGGAAATATATCAAGTATTTATGAGGGACAATACACATGATCTAGAAACAATATATTTCATACAATAGATTATGTATTAGTAGAGAAAGAGGGAATGAATAAAGTACTGAAAATTAAAGTGTTTGATAATGAAGACAGTGTGTAACAGTGATCATAATTTCTTTATAATAGAAATGGTTAGTAATGTGATGAAGAATAGTAATAAAAGTAAAAAAGATAGTGAAAGATGTGATGGAGAATGAATGATAAGAGTAAGAAGAATATAAAATAAAAGTAGAAGAAATCATGGAAGAGTTTGTTGGAGATGAATATAAGGACTGTTGTAGTGAAGTAGAAAAAGTGGCAAATAGTGTTTTAGGTTAAAATATTCAGAAGAATAAAAGGAATAGAAAAATGAGAGTTAGTAAAAGTGTAAAGAGAATATAAGTGTGCTATTAAAAATAAAGTGAAAAAGAAGTTAATGTTAAAAGGGAAAAGTATTTTTTTTAAAAAAAGAGTTGTCTAAAATAGATAATTATAGAGAATGAAATTAAATAACAAATTGTTGGAGGATATTAATAAAAGGGGAAGATTGTTGGAGGATATTAATAAAAGTGGAAGAGATGGGAGTAAAAAATTTTGGACATATATTAAGGAATGTAGTGAGAGAGTAGTATTACTAGATGCTCAGGGAATAGAATGTAGCTCCAGAGAACAATTGGAGATAATTTTAAATAAATATGTAAGGGATATAAAAAAAAAATGTTAGATGAGAAAGAGTGTTAACAAACATGAAAGCATATAGTAATGAAAATATTGGAATTTGCATAAAATGAATTGAATGAGGCAAGGAAAAAATTGAAATGTGGAAAGGCAAGAGGTATAGATGGATGGGCAGCAGATATGATGATGAATTTAGAATAGGACTAAATTAAACCTGTTACCATGTTTTAATAAGATGGTACAGAAGAATTTCCAGATGGCTGGAATAATACAAGATTACTATTTAAAGGGAAGGGTAAGGATCGTAGAAAGTTAAACAATTATAGACCGATAGCAGTAACATCAGTCTTTTATAAAGTTTTGCATATATGATGGCTGGAAGGGTCACAAAATGAATGGAAGAAAATAATATATAGCAGGAGAAATGCAAGGATATTTTCAATCAGATAAACATATAGGAAATAGTTTACACAATTTGTAGATATGAGTAGGAATGCAAGTAGACAGTTATATATGGTTTTTATAGATATAGAGAAAGCATATGGTAGAATAAATAGATTATGGATAAGTTTAGTAAATTTTGGAATGAATGGAACTTTAGTGGATCTTATTAAGATATTGCATGAAAATAATTATTATATATATATCAATTTTATAGAATCAGTTAAAGTTAAAAATGGGATGGGACTAAGGCAAGGATACCCTATGTCACCTATTTTGTTTTTGTTATATTTGAGAGAAATAAAGAGAGCAATAGAAATACTAGGAAATGGGTAGAGATACCATTAATAGGTGGTGAGGGAGTATATACATTATCGGGTCTTTTATTTGCAGATGATATTTTCTTGAGCACAGAAAATAGGGAAGATATGGAAGTTATGCTGAAGACATGCTCAAGGTACAGAGAAGGGGATTAAATTTAATGAAGAGAAATCAAAAGTAATGATAAACACTGAGGAAAGAGAAGAGAGAATTTTTATTGGGGAATAAAAAATTAAATGTGGTGGATAGATATAACTATTTGGGAATTGTCTTAAGAAATCAGAAAGATTGTTTGGATGAAAGGAAGAAAAAATTGATAAATGAAGCAAAAAGAAAGGGACTGATAAAGAAATTAACAGTGTTTTCATATAATAAATGTGATGTAGCTAGAATTGTATGGAAGGGAGTGGCAGTAGCAGGGTTAACTTATGGTAATGATGCATTGTGTTAGTAAAGGGGTGTTCAATTACTTGGAGAAAGTACAAAGAGAAGTAGGAAGACATGCATTAGATGCAGATGTGTGGACAGCAAAGGAGGCAATTCAAGCAGAAATAGGATGGTCAAGTTTTTATATGAGAGATGCAAAAAGTAAAATGAAAATGTTCAGTAGATTGCAATTTATGGACAATAGGAGAATAGCCAAAATAGTATTTAATTGGAATATGAGTAAAGGACGGATAACAAGATGAGTGAGGAAAGTATTGTGGTATGTAGAAGATTTAGATAAAAAATTTATGTTAGTATATTTATACAAAAGATGGGATGATTATATTAGGAGAATTGTTGAGTGTTATAGGTAAGGAATGGGATGGAAGAATAACTGCATTAACAAAAAATTGGGTGTTGGAGAACTAGTACAGAGTAAAAAGAGTTTAAATATATATAGAAATAAACAGAATATTGGATGCGAGTTAATTTATGATAATAGCAAGGAAAGTTTACTGTTTAAGGCTCGAACAGAATCTTAGCATCAAGGGAATATACACATAAATGGAAAAATATGGGTGAGTTAGTCTGCAAGTTATGTAAGGAAAACATAGAAAATATTAGGCAACTGTTAAGTGAATGTAAATGCCCGCAAGTAAAAAGGGTACAAATAAGGAAATTGTGGAGAATAAATTTAACCGGAGTGAGTATACAAAAAGGGGGTTCTTGGTTTTTATGCTGGGTTTGGGGAAAGATAAGGGGGATTTAGATATAAAGGCCATAAAGTTGGCAAAGATTATGTTGTGGAAATGGGATGAAGCAGGATAGGGAAAAGTGTGGGAAAAACAGGGTGGGGAATAGAAGGGTAAGGTTAGGTGGCTAACAGGTTTCTTTGGGTATTGGGGCTGAGAGATTACTCACTCAGATAAAAAAAAAAGCCACAGTGCATCACATAACATTACTCTTATTAAAATACATTTATTAAAAAATCTTTCTTTTCAAACACATAGGACTACTTTCTTTTTATATTAAATTATATTTCCATTAAAACTACTCCACTCAAGTTTAATTACATAATTTTAATTTCATTCATTATGTTTCCATCTGTATTAATAATCTGACAAAGATATTTATAAAAGTTGTTAACTTAATTCTGTAAAAATCTACTAAACATTGTTTTTTTTTGTTTTTTTTAGTATTTATGTTTTGTCTTAATTTCTTTTTTTCATTTGATAAATTTTGCAACATTTCCTGAAGTTCCGAAGCATTATTTGTAAAAACAAACACATCATCGGCAAAATCTAGATGGCTTAAATAAGATCTATATATTTTATTCTTATAGCTTCTCATTTCAATCTACAAAATTCTTCTTGTGAAATTGCTTAAAAAGTTTTGGAGATATGGAATCAACACCTTTGCACACCCTTATCATTTTCAATTATTGTAGAAGTGCTTATAGAATCAAATGCATTTTTATAATCTAGAAATCCAAAGTATAATAGAAGTTAACATTTATTGGTACTTTCTATAACCTCTCTCAATACTTGAATGTGGTCATTTTGATAAAAGTATTTTTAAATCTATTCTGTTGTTTTGGTTGATTTAAGTCAAAGTTTTCTGTAGACTAGTTGTAATTATCTTGGTAAAAGTCTTCCATAAAATTGATAGAAAACTGAAATATATATACATATGTATATGTAATTATATACATGTATGTATGTAATTGGTTGGAATAAAGTAAAATGTATAAAAAGTTATGCTATAGAATTGAGTAGTAATATATATATTGTACCCTTTTCTATAGGTCAATGATGGTTATAAATGGTCAATTACTAAAAAATTTTAAAATTAATATTATATAGTATTTAAAATTATAGATTATATTAAGCAGTAAAAGATTAATATGATATATTTAATAATAAGTATTGTGATGGTGAGAATTGTATCTAATTCTATATTTTTCTAAATTGTTTTTCAAAATTTTATATAATTATTTTATATAATATAAGTAGCAAATTTATTAAGACAGATAAAATTAGACTAAACACCGGAAATGACTACGTGACTGTCTGGAATATTCTATGTATAAGCACCGGTTTAAATTAATACTAATAATTAAAATATTTAAATAGTATATTATAGAAGTGGATGGAATTGTCACACATCATAATAAAAATAAGTAGTATACATCTTTATTAATTATTGTTTCAAAATTGTTTTAAAGGTAGTTAAATTGTAATAGATAATAATTGATTTAAAAATAATAATGAGTTAACATTTAAGTCTATTACGTCATGATTTTAAAACTTTAGAAATTGTTTATAAATCCAAGTAGGGATTGACCAATAAAAAAATAGATCGTGGCAGACAACCAAAATCGCGCCAACTAATTGTATAAACAGGGGAGGACAAAAATGTGTTGACTCCAGAGCAGAGGTAAAATTTTAAGCTCTCTAAAATTTTTTTTTTTTTTCAATTTATTAGTCAATTTTATTATAATTTTAATAATATCTTTGAAAGAAACCAACTGACAATTTAAAAATCATCCGAAGAGAATCTTAGAATAAAATGTTTTAAAAAAAAAGTTTTTCATAGTAATGTTTCACTAACTTTACAGTAACCTGCCAGTGGATTCTATCGAAATATAATCGGAGTTTTCAATAGAAAATGGATAGATTCTTAAAACCAAGTTGTAAATTTTATAATATTCCAAATATGTTAATGTTATTCGTTGATATAGTTTATATAGCGTATCACTATGAAAGCTGATTTCGTGCGTATAAAATCAATGAAAGGACATTGTGCGCAGAGTTAAGGAAGATAATGGAAAATAAAAATAAGTATTATTCGTATAAGAATAAATGGACAAAAGGAATTTTAATATTGAAATAGTTTGAATTGCTTTCTTTAAGATGACTTGAGAAAATACTCTAGAAAATAGTTAAAGATCGGAAGTAGTGTATATAAAATAATAATGAATAAAAGTGAAGTTTGCCAAGGAAAACACTTGCCTAAAGAAAAAAAAAAAATTTTACAGAAGAGAAATATAAAATATTGGATCCATGGAAAATGCAATTGGTACCATAATTATTAAATAATTGTAGTTTAACTAGAAATAAAGATGCATCAACGCGCCGAGGTAATATTCGCCAGAACATTAAAAAGCTTCGTGGGATAACTAAATAAAATGTTTTCTAATAATTTTGGATTAAACACTAAAACTAAAGATCATCTAAACAGTTTGTTAAATGAACTAATTTATTTAAAACTTTAATAAGCATAAAGGAGAACATTCGGACAAAAGAAGAAATAATAAATATTCTGGGACTAACCAAGATTTACCGTCAGAAAAATATGTGATTATGGTTTGAATTATTTTCTTTACTAATCTAAGTTAAACATTAAGTTTTAGATAGCGATAGGGAAAACAAAATACATTAATTCATGATATAACATTATATGAAATAATGTTTTGATTTTGAATTTTAAAATAAAATTGTATGTATGTGGAAATTTGTATATTTGCGATGCTCGAAGAGAAAGAAACCTACTATGAACTCTGATAGGAAGATAAAGATTGTTTTTGGTAACATTTATAATTATTAATGATATATAATGTATGTTTTATTTATTTAGATCAGCTGAGAATCGAATGAATGTAGCGCAAAAGTTTTATTGTTATTATTGTTGTAAAACGCATTTTTGAAAACAACACTCTAAAACACTTTGAGATGTGATTAGATTTTTAAAAATATGCATACGATAATCATTTTATGTGTTATTAATATAGTTCAATATAACCGATGGTTATGTGATATTTTCTGTTAATTTTCCGATTGGGATATTTAAATGTTATTTTAACAAAACGTAGATGTTGAACCTACAGTGTAATAAAGCAAGACAAATTGTTCTTATGGAATAGGGAAATGTTTTATATTAGTGAATTTTGTTTATTGTTTTAAAAGGTAGTTAGTATTTTATCGATGTTGGATACAGTAAAAATCTCGAGAGATAGTTTGGGTAGTGACTTGGTAGTACGTGGTGATTCGGAAACCAAGAGGATGTATTAAAAACTAGGATGCTACAGGGAATGAAATAATAGGTAGTTTTAGATGTTAATCAGCGTAGTTAACAAAGCCCTACGACTGGTACACATGTTGTCTTGGACAGTGGTATTTTATATATTTCTTGTGAGTCGTACTAGATGTTTGGTAAAGCTGAGTAAATAGCTGCCACATCACGCTTATCTCCAAGGTTATTAGACAATGAATGTCGGACCTATTCACACTGTTCCATACATTTTTGAAGTATATTGTGGATAAGTTATCTATCTATCTTCCCGATATCCTATACATCTTTCGCTATCTTTATCTGTATTTCTTGCAACTACATCGTTATGTGATAAGTCTATTAAAAGGGAAACAATAGATATTTTAGAATGTATGTCATGCTATTATTTGGAATAAGAATAGTTAAGTATTAACGAAGAGTAGATTCTGATTATTGAAAGAAAGATGCAGATATCCTAAGAAGGGAAGGAGTTAGAGAATTATTTTAATTCTTTTTTAAGAAATGAACTATAATTTTATAAAAGTATATCCAAATAGAAATATACAAAAATATTAAATATAATTCCACGTTTTTCTTATTGTTAATTATATTTTTAAAAAATATAAGTATTGCATATTTGAAAAATACAATAACATTCGATAATTATAGTATATGTGAAACTGTAACAGGTGATAATTAAACCCGTGTTATAGTATTATACATGAGTATGGCTTATGGAATAAACGTATTATAGTTTACGAGCATTGGAGAACAAACGTTAAAAGTAATAATAATATTTGAATAATATGCGGAGTGACTTATATAAAGTTACAAGAAATGTAATTTTCTTTTAAAAAACCATATTGATTGTAAAATTATGATGTTATAAATGATGTTTATCCACATAGATAATTTATAATACTGTAACTTTAATATTAAAAGGTAAAGAATGGTGTTACCCATAAAATAGTTAAAATAAGTGATATGATAAACCTAATGAGAAATAAATAAATAACTTTTAAAAGGCATAATAAGTTTAATTAACGATAAAAGAAATATAAATGTGTATAATTCAGCTATTGTAGTGTAAAGAAAAATGAGGATATCCCTTGTAAATAGATGTAGATGGATTTGTTTGTTTTATTTATTTTTATTGATGTTAATAAAATTTTAAAATTTGTTTATTAAAACTTGTGTCTGAGTTTTGTTTTCTCTACATCATTGCATGAATTCACCGGGCATGTTCACAACCATTAAACTAAGTATATGATTGTTTGCACAAAAGATAAATAGAGAAGCATGTTTAATCTTAAATATTTATTGATGTTCTTGTAATTAAATAATTATCAAATTGCATTGCATTACTGGTCATCAATCCATTATCATAATATTTTGCTAAATTATATGCTATTAGTTGCCACTTGCTTTATTTATCAGATTATCTAAACACTGCCACTTATTAATTTATTTTATTACTTAAAGATAAAAAAAGGGGATATTAGATTATTAACTAATTTATTACGGTTATAAATTTGCGATGAAAGAAAGGCTGTACTAGTTGGATTAAGCAATGAAGATTGTGATTATTATTGTTTTATTATTAATCTAATTTCAGAGTAGTAGATTATGACATAAAATCCCTTATCATATTTTGCTACCATATGTTATTAACATATGAATAAATTTAAGAACCTGAGATTATTTTATTTGAGCTAGATGATTACTATTATTATTATTAGAGATAAAAGATTAATATTTTAATTGTCAAATGAGTCTTAGTGATTAGAAGTTGTGGAAGTCATAAGAATACTATGTAGTTATTATGTGTAATAGTAGTATAAGGGGGATAGTGTTCTTATGCCATTGAGGTGGTATCCTGTGGGATATTGTCTCAATGTAATCTACCTTGTCACCAGTATTTCCACTTCTAGTCTCATGAATTCCTGAATATTTATTTGAGTTAGTTTAAAACAGAACCTAAGTTAATTTTAAGAAACTTGAGCTAGTAAAGCATTTAATTGAATATTTCATTAATTATTAGAGCTAGAACCCGGTTAGGTGATTTTCACTATATTATATTTATTTTGGGGGGAAGTGGAGATGCGGGAACGGGGCGGTTAGATTATGGCCCTCAACGTGATTGGCCTGATGTGTAGTGGAGCTACACATGATGACAAGGGTAGAATATATATATAACACAACTAGTTATGTAATTGAACATTATAGAGCTATAACTTACAATACTATTATAAATAAGTGAATTGTAAATACTCTCTACTAGTTGATTATTTAATAAAGATACAAGGTATTATAATAGCTAAATTCTGAACAAATTCCCCTAAAATCAGTCTTGCAAATCTTATATTATGACAATTCAGAATTTGAGTATTACACAACATCTTATATTTTAATTAAACAATGAACAGATAGAAGACAAAACACATCCATAACAATATAAGTACATAATACAAATATATTTACCCATTTGATATGTCCTTTCCATTAAATGCTTCTGTACTAGTTGTAGACGAATCAGTGGAATAAGTTAAATTAAAGCTATTATGATTATGAGAAGCATTACTGGAAGGAATATATTTATCAAGAAGAGCTTGACCTCTTGGACCCTCAGTTTTTTGATTTGGATGAGAAGGCTGTTTGAAAAAAAAAAATTTAAAGAAAAATATGCTTTAGGAAGCATAACTTGATCTGTCATTTTCTAAGTATCAATTTTTATAAGATTTCATTAGAAAATAGCATTATTTAAAAAGTTGTGAAAAAAAAAAAGATAAATATTTTTGTTTATTCGTAATTGAAATGTAACTATCATATGTTTTGCAATTATAAATTCATTTGTGTAATGTGGGAATTAATAATACAAAGTATCTATATATATACATTAATAAGAAAAAAAAGTTTAAATAAAGAACACAATAATTATGCTCATGATTCAAATTTTAAAAAAAGTCTAAATATAAAAATATATATCCACAATTGATATTTAAAAATATAATGATATTTTGATTTCGTAAGTCTTATCAGATAGACAATCACCATAAATGATGTATCCCAGACGAGAACCTATTAAAATTATCAAATTTGTATAACTACTATTTTGTGTAAAATAAATGATATAATATAATCTATATTACCAAATAATTTGATTTTAAATTAATAGATAAATCAGAAAACAATTTTCCATAAAGTTATTACACTAAAAATTATATCAAAAAAAATGTGCTTATTTAAAAGTTTGTGATGATTGAATTTATTTGTAATTATATGTTGGACTATTTCCAACATCTAAAATTATTATTCAAACTATATTTAAGCTTTTCAAATATATTCAATTATTAATAATAGTACACAGATTAATATATAACAATATTGCTCATCTGACCAGTGATAATACTATTATGGAAATCAATCTTGGTATCTTTAGATCATGAATAATAAATCCATCAAGGAAATAGTTAATAGAAATTTTATATTTTTATCTATGAGAATCCTCTTGATTTCTCCACTTTTCTTAAGGGAAAGGTTAATGACAGTGGCCAATAATCATGTAAATCAATATAGTGTGATAATTCATAATGTTTGGCAATCACTCATCAACCTTACCCTTAAAAAAGTGGAGAAATCAGGAGGACTCTTATAGATAAATATACAAATTTCTGCATCACCTTACATTTAATATTCATGAATCTAAAGTCCTAAGTTTGTTTCCATGTTAGTATTGTCAGTAACTAAAAAAGAGAAAACTAATACCATCAAAATGTTGTGTTATATACTAGCAGGTATGGTATTATTAATAGTCTAATATATTTAAAAAGTTTAAATAAAATATAAATTGTTCTAAAGACATTTAACAATTAATTCTAGATAATGGAAATAATATATATAGCAGAACATTAACAATATAAAATAATTTATAAAGAACAGAATTAAATTCATTAAAAATGACATATCACAAACTGGCAAGTTTGTTATACATTTAACTTTGCTAGCTATCAAGTTGTTTCTGCTGCGATAATATGCACTTCATAATTCAAATCAATGTAGTGTTATGGGAGGTAATTGCAGAAGATTACTTGGCTTATTAGATTAAATTCTAATGTCAAATATTATTTAGATCACATCGTCTTTGCAAAGATGACTATGTGATGCTTGAATATCACACAACAATCCATTTAACTAAATTAATTATGATTTTATCTTGAAAAGATAGAGAAACTCCTAATTCTTGAATCTGCTGCTATCATTGATAATCTAAATTTATCAGAGTATGGGAGATAATTAGATGATACTCAAGATAATAACAAATATTAATGACTTTTACTTTATCTAAAAATCACACTAACTTTTATTGAGCTGTAACAGCCACAAGAACAGATTACATAGAAAGATGGCTTGTAGTTTATAGCTTGACATTATGCTTTTAGTGTTTTATTAATGGGTAAACCAGTGACTTCAATATATAATAGTATTGGATGATTTCAGAATTTAAAAGATCATGGATGGCTTCAAGTCATATGGTTCTAGTTTCTTCAAAGTTAGCTTCAGATAAATCAACCATGATTGGATCAACACAAAGACATTTTTAATTTATAGTTTTTAAGCATTCATGTAAATATTTTAAGCAAATTCAATGTTCTATTATATATTGAAAACACACAAATAGTAAAATTCATAATTAAAATTTTTAGAAATTTATTATTAAAAAAATATATGTAATTATTTTTAATTTATTCAATTATAGCATAAACCATAAAAAATATACTGATCATTCTCACTTGCTTAGATTTTTTTTCTAACTGGATGCTTTGAGAAATATATTGCAATAATATAATAGTCTTTGCAATAAGACAAAATATAGATAGGCTGACTTTTTAATGACATAATAAAAAGAGCTACAAGAGTAGACCAATAGTATAAATAGAAAAGCCTATGCAAATTCAGTATGGGGTTTTGACAAACTATTAAGCAAAGTGAGTCCAGGTTTCCAGTAATAAAATAAATTTGTGTTAGTTTAGGACAATCAATAATCAAAGAAAGTAAATCCATCTCAAGCATAATAATAAAATGCAGTGTTTGAATATATTTCAGCCAAGCTGAATAAATAAAAAACTACTATTTGTGAGTTTGTCAATATTAAGTATTTATAGTAGCAAAATCTAAACTTATGGCTAAAAAATTCAATGTTTTCAACTCCAAGATAAAGCAGCAGCATAAATTTAGTGAGAAACTTTAATGGTTATAATGGTATTTATTATAATTTTAAGTGGAATTATAAAAATACAGAATATCATTTTAATAATCATATGATTTATTGCTTAGAAGTAAAGTTTAAGCATTGGAAGTTACGGAGCTCTAGAGTCTATCAGTCTATCTCTGCGCTAAATCAAGCAGGATGGCATATCAATTTAAAAATGGTGTTAAATTTAATAAATTACATGATAGATATATTTTTAAATAGATTATTTGTAAAAATGTATAATTAAATTAATAATAATATTTGTAAATAATTATGATAATGAGTTGAATCGTATTCACATAATATATAAAAATATTATTTTATCATTATATTTGTTAATAAATTATCCTAATATCTTATATTTCATATATATTGTGCCCTTTTCTATAGGTCAATGATGGTTATAAATGGTCAATTACTAAAAAATTTTAAAATTAATATTATATAGTATTTAAAATTATAGACTATATTAAGCAGTAAAAGATTAATATGATATATTTAATAATAAATATTGTGATGGTGAGAATTGTATCTAATTCTATATTTTTCTAAATTGTTTTTCAAAATTTTATATAATTATTTTATATAATATAAGTAGCAAATTTATTAAGACAGATAAAATTAGACTAAACACCGGAAATGACTACGTGACTGTCTGGAATATTCTATGTATAAGCACCGGTTTAAATTAATACTAATAATTAAAATATTTAAATAGTATATTATAGAAGTGGATGGAATTGTCACACATCATAATAAAAATAAGTAGTATACATCTTTATTAATTATTGTTTCAAAATTGTTTTAAAAGTAGTTAAATTGTAATAGATAATAATTGATTTAAAAATAATAATGAGTTAACATTTAAGTCTATTACGTCATGATTTTAAAACTTTAGAAATTGTTTATAAATCCAAGTAGGGATTGACCAATAAAAAAATAGATCGTGGCAGACAACCAAAATCGCGCCAACTAATTGTATAAACAGGGGAGAACAAAAATGTGTTGACTCCAGAGCAGAGGTAAAATTTTAAGCTCTCTAAAATTTTTTTTTTTTTTCAATTTATTAGTCAATTTTATTATAATTTTAATATCTTTGAAAGAAACCAACTGACAATTTAAAAATCATCCGAAGAGAATCTTAGAATAAAATTTTTAAAAAAAAAGTTTTTCATAGTAATGTTTCACTAACTTTACAGTAACCTGCCAGTGGATTCTATCGAAATATAATCGGAGTTTTCAATAGAAAATGGATAGATTCTTAAAACCAAGTTGTAAATTTTATAATATTCCAAATATGTTAATATTATTCGTTGATATAGTTTATATAGCGTATCACTATGAAAGCTGTTTTCGTGCGTATAAAATCAATGAAAGGACATTGTGCGCAGAGTTAAGGAAGATAATGGAAAATAAAAATAAGTATTATTCGTATAAGAATAAATGGACAAAAGGAATTTTAATATTGAAATAGTTTGAATTGCTTTCTTTAAGATGACTTGAGAAAATACTCTAGAAAATAGTTAAAGATCGAAAGTAGTGTATATAAAATAATAATGAATGAAAGTGAAGTTTACCAAGGAAAACACTTGCCTAAAGAAAAAAAAAATTTTACAGAAGAGAAATATAAAATATTGGATCCATGGAAAATGCAATTGGTACCGTAATTATTAAATAATTGTAGTTTAACTAGAAATAAAGATGCATCAATGCGCCGAGGTAATATTCGCCAGAACATTAAAAAGCTTCGTGGGATAACTAAATAAAATGTTTTCTAATAATTTTGGATTAAACACTAAAACTAAAGATCGTCTAAACAGTTTATTAAATGAACTAATTTATTTAAAACTTTAATAAGCAGAAAGGAGAACATTCGGATAAAAGAAGAAATAATAAATATTATGGGACTAACCAAGATTTACCGTCAGAAAAATATGTGATTATGGTTTGAATTATTTTCTTTACTAATCTAAGTTAAACATTAAGTTTTAAATAGCGATAGGGAAAACAAAATACATTAATTCATGATATAACATTATATGAAATAATGTTTTGATTTTGAATTTTAAAATAAAATTGTATGTATGTGGAAATTTGTATATTTGCGATGCTCGAAGAGAAAGAAACCTACTATGAACTCTGATAGGAAGATAAAGATTGTTTTTGGTAACATTTATAATTATTAATGATATATAATGTATGTTTTATTTATTTAGATCAGCTGAGAATCGAATGAATGTAGCGCAAAAGTTTTATTGTTATTATTGTTGTAAAACGCATTTTTGAAAACAACACTCTAAAACACTTTGAGATGTGATTAGATTTTTAAAAATATGCATACGATAATCATTTTATGTGTTATTAATATAGTTCAATATAACCGATGGTTATGTGATATTTTCTGTTAATTTTCCGATTGGGATATTTAAATGTTATTTTAACAAAACGTAGATGTTGAACCTACAGTGTAATAGACAAATTGTTCTTATGGAATAGGGAAATGTTTTATATTAGCGAATTTTGTTTATTGTTTTAAAAGGTAGTTAGTATTTTATCGATGTTGGATACAGTAAAAATCTCGAGAGATAGTTTGGGTAGTGACTTGGTAGTACGTGGTGATTTGGAAACCAAGAGGATGTATTAAAAACTAGGATGCTACAGGGAATGAAATAATAGGTAGTTTTAGATGTTAATCAGCGTAGTTAACAAAGCCCTACGACTGGTACACATTGTTGTCTTGGACAGTGGTATTTTATATTTTTCTTGTGAGTCGTACTAGATGTTTGGTAAAGCTGAGTAAATAGCTGCCACATCATGCTTATCGCCAAGGTTATTAGATAATGAATGTCGGACCTATTCACACTGTTCCCTACATTTTTTGAAGTATATTGCGGATAAGTTATCTATCTATCTTCCCTATATCCTATACATCTTTCGCTATCTTTATCTGTATTTCTTGCAACTACATCGTTATATGATAAGTCTATTAAAAGGGAAACAATAGATATTTTAGAATGTATGTCATGCTATTATTTGGAATAAGAATAGTTAAGTATTAACGAAGAGTAGATTCTGATTATTGAAAGAAAGATGCAGATATCCTAAGAAGGGAAGGAGTTAGAGAATTATTTTAATTCTTTTTTAAGAAATGAACTATAATTTTATAAAAGTATATCCAAATAGAAATATACAAAAATATTAAATATAATTTCACGTTTTCTTATTGTTAATTATATTTTAAAAAATATAAGTATTGCATATTTAAAAAATACAATAACATTCGATAATTATAGTATATGTGAAACTGTAACAGGTGATAATTAAACCCGTGTTATAGTATTATACATGAGTATGGCTTATGGAATAAACGTATTATAGTTTACGAGCATTGGAGAACAAACGTTAAAAGTAATAATAATATTTGAATAATATGCGGAGTGACTTATATAAAGTTACAAGAAAATGTAATTTTCTTTTAAAAACCATATTGATTGTAAAATTATGATGTTATAAATGATGTTTATCCACATAGATAATTTATAATACAGTAACTTTAATATTAAAAGGTAAAGAATGGTGTTACCCATAAAATAGTTAAAATAAGTGATATGATAAACCTAATGAGAAATAAATAAATAACTTTTAAAAGACATAATAAGTTTAATTAACGATAAAAGAAATATAAATGTGTATAATTCAGCTATTATAGTGTAAAGAAAAATGAGGATATCCCTTGTAAATAGATGTAGATGGATTTGTTTGTTTTATTTATTTTTTATTGATGTTAATAAAATTTTAAAATTTGTTTATTAAAACTTGTGTCTGAGTTTTGTTTTCTCTACATCATTGCATGAATTCACAGGGTTTGTTCACAACCATTAAACTAAGTATATGATTGTTTGCACAAAAGATAAATAGAGAAGTATGTTTAATCTTAAATATTTATTGATGTTCTTGTAATTAAATAATTATAAAATTGCATTGCGTTACTGGTCATCAATCCATTATCATAATATTTTGCTAAATTATATGCTATTAGTTGCCACTTGCTTTATTTATCAGATTATCTAAACACTGCCACTTATTAATTTATTTTATTACTTAAAGATAAAAAAGGGAATATTAGATTATTAACTAATTTATTACGGTTATAAATTTGCGATGAAAGAAAAGCTGTACTAGTTGGATTAAGCAATGAAGATTGTGATTATTATTGTTTTATTATTAATCTAATTTCAGAGTAGTAGATTATGACATAAAATCCCTTATCATATTTTGCTACCATATGTTATTAACATGCGAATAAATTTAAGAACCTGAGATTATTTCATTTGAGCTAGATGATTACTATTATTATTATGAGAGATAAAAGATTAATACTTTAATTTTTAAATGAGTCTTAGTGATTAGAAGTTGCGGAAGTCATAAGAATACTATGTAGTTATTATGTGTAATAGTAGTATAAGGGGGGATAGTGTTCTTATGCCATTGAGGTGGTATCCTGTGGGATATTGTCTCAATGTAATCTACCTTGTCACCAGTATTTCCACTTCTAGTCTCATGAATTCCTGAATATTTATTTGAGTTAGTTTAAAACAGAACCTAAGTTAATTTTAAGAAACTTGAGCTAGTAAAGCATTTAATTGAATATTTCATTAATTATTAGAGCTAGAACCCGGTTAGGTGATTTTCACTATATTATATTTATTTTGGGGGGAAGTGGAGATTGTGGCCCTCAACATGATTGGCCTGATGTGTAGTGGAGCTACACACGATGACAAGGGCAGAATATTAAATTTATATAATATATAAGTTACTATGAACACTATGTATGCATATTATTTACAGCATAATCTATATTCTTCATACCTCCAACAAGAGATATAATAGAGGAACAACTAATTATATCAATTGCAGGTTAATGAAGTTTATTATCAAATTTTAAGCAAAAGAGACTATATCAAAAATTGAATAACATCATCTATTTTGCTCATTGTAAAATAACACATTAAACAATATACTTATATAAAACAATATCTGAATTGTAAACTATGACAATGTAAGATTCCTTTGATTATTTATAAGGAAACTTCTTTCATCAGCTATGCCAAGCTCTTACTGTTCACAGTTACAAACCATAATGTTAGAATCTTATTTTAAATAAAGTAGATTTTATTTATTTTCTTTGAAAATGTGAAAAATGAAATGAACATTACTGTTAAACATTCAGCTTTTAGTAATCAAAAGATATAATTAATATACAATATTAGAACAATATGAACATCAGGATTTTGCAGGAAGTTTGTTGCTTTGGAAGAAAATATAGGAACTCATTTCTTAATTATAACACAGATTAAACAAAGAAAAGCAAAAGTCCATATAATAGTGCCACCTGTGCTAAACAGAGTAATCAATGGATGCCAGAAGGCTTGTGCATAAAATCCCTATCTAATGCCTACTCATCCAACACCCCCAGATGAGTTTCTGGCTTGTGGCCTTCATCAGTGAGGAGGTTTGTATCTGAGAGCACTGCATCTAGATCTTAGGATCTAATGCAACCCTCTAGCAACCACCTTTTATCTCTACTTAACTACAAAACTATGAGCATGAAATTGAAAACACAAAAAGTATTTTCAATCTAAGCTCAATAGCTTATATAGTCATATGGGTCTGAACTCAGTTCAGCACCCATACATTTTGGTGTCTTTGGCTCTTTAACAACTATAGCCACCACTACCCTATTAGGCAGGATTGGTGTTAAACCAGCAAGCATCACATGATCACATCTCCAATACTAGCACAATTGTTTAAAAAACAAAGAAAAGCAAAACTCCATATAGCCTTCGTCAGTGAGGAGCCACAAGCCAGAAACTAGTCTGGGATGTTGGATGAGTAGACATTAGATAGGGATTTTATGCACAAGTCTTCTAGCATCCATTGATTACTCTGTTTAGCACAGTTGGCACTACTATATGGAGTTTTGCTTTGCTTTGTTTATAAACAATTATGTGCTAGTATTGGAGATGTGATCATGTGATGCTTGCTGGTTTAACACCAATCCTGCCTAATAGGGTAGTGGTGGCTATGGTTGTTAAAGAGCCAAAGACACCAAAATGTATGGGTGCTGAACTGAGTTCAGACCCATATGACTATATAAGCTATTGAGCTTAGATTGAAAATATTTTTTGTGTTTTCAATTTCATGCTCATAGTTTTGTAGTTAAGTAGAGATAAAAGGTGGTTGCTAGAGAGTTGCATTAGATCCTAAGATCTAGATGCAGTGCTCTCAGATCCAAACCTCCTCACTGACGAAGGCCACAAGCCAGAAACTAGTCTGGGGATGTTGGATGAGTAGGCATTAGATAGGGATTTTATGCACAAGCCTTCTGGCATCCATTGATTACTCTGTTTAGCACAGGTGGCACTACTAAATGGAGTTTTGCTTTGCTTTGTTTATAAACAATTATGTGCTAGTATTGGAGATGTTATCATGTGATGCTTGCTGGTATAATACAGATTGTTAGAAATTGATTAAATATAACTCTTTTCAAAAATTAATCTTTGCTAATATATAATATTTAATTTAGTTGTAATTATGACCATTATTATTTTTAAAAAAATAATCATAAGAATATGTAGTTAACAGCATATAAAGAAATGTTCAGTCCCAGAAGTTTCTATAATAACAGCTAATTAACAAATTTACTTTTAAGAATTTTTTTTATTTTAATCTTTATTTAATATAGGACATTTAAACTTGCATCTATTTTTCTTTGACTTTATTTATTCATTTTATAACCTAGATAAGAGATTCATTCATCCATTACATTTTATATTTTAATATTTATTATCAGATATTCCTTTACCCATTTTGTTATTTTTAATACAGAACATTTTTTTTATTCACTTAAATGTCTCCTTTCAGAATGTCTTTAATATTGCATAACAATGTGTATTAACTCTCATAATAATACTCTTTTCTGAAGGAAAGAAAATAAATTTATAAATTAATAAAAAATAGATGGGTCCTTAATCAATCAATAATCATTCAAGAAGAATATTCAATTTTTTATAATCTAGAGAGAAAAAATAAACATTCACTAATAGCATTACACAATCAAAGATATAAGTAAATATTAAAGTAAATGAATATTTTTTTAAAAAATTTAACTATTATTATCATTATAGTTATAAGACAGCTTTTCAATTTGGAAGTCAAATCTAAAATGAAGAAAATCTTACATGATGGGTTTTGAGACTGACAATGATATGAAATTAGAAAAATGATTAAGAGAACTATCACCAAATAATATATTACTTTCCTCAGCATAATGCATTAGTTTTAGTATTTTATACAAACCATAGTATATACACATTATTCTGCATAATGTTTCCATAATTGAGGATATAAATAATATTAAACTTGGAAAATCTTAAATAAGACTAGTTTCATGCAATTGTTTGGAATTTTGGTACAATAAACAAATAAATATAAATACATTTCCATAATTAATTCATTTAATATTCTGCAAAATTCAAGATTATACTAATAAACTATTTTTTTACCATTTTCTTCCTAACAATTTCTGTAAATAGACCTCCTCTTCTTAAAAATTTTTTTAGCTCTTAATTTTTGTTTAATTTTATAAGGTTCAATTTTAGTGTAAAGCAATTTTTAAAAAAATAAAAACTAGATATTCAACTAAACAAAAACTTTTCTTGTGTATTATTTATCATTATTAAAGCTATCAAATAAATTTGTTCTAATTAGATGAAAATAATAAGCAGAGAAAATTAAATACCATAATTATTATTATTTAACAAATTTCATAGCATTAACAAACACTCCTGCAATACATATATAATTAGAAAGTTTTCTAATTAAATATTTCTAAATGGACAACTCCTCACACACAAAAAAAAATCCATCTAAATATTCATTAAAATTATAATATAAATATACAAGATAATTGTAAATGCTATTTATGTTCAATGCTACCATAAAATTTCATTTGTTGAAAAACTTTATAGTTCAAAATATCTAAATCTATTAAGCATTACTTCTTCTATAGAAGTTTTGCCTCTATTTGAGTGCTTGAAGAGAGATTAAATAAATTATATTGCAAATAAAATGTGAGATATTTGCATACTATGTTTCTTAAATTAACTTGATAAAATTTAATGTTACCACAAAGCCTGAAGGATAAAAATCTTCAGGATGTAAATTTCCATTACTGAGAGTTGGATTTTCAATCCCATCAGGATAAGCAAGTGGTTGGCGTGCTTTGACTGGTGGTGCTATTAAAAATTCTCCATCTGTTTCCTAAAAAAAAAAAATCAAAGAATTTTCAACTTTATATATATATACAAACAGACATACACACATATATATATATTAATTTGATAATTAATATACATGTATATGTTAACTCATCATTTAAATTATGTTTTAGAATATGTTTTAATAATTTTAAAAATTAGAAGACCAGTAAATAATTATCTTAATTTTTTAAAACTAATTAAAATGAATACCATAATTTTCCAAATCTCTATAAAGCTTTATCAATATTTTTTTGTTTGTTTCAATAATGTTTTACACCATACAACTATTTAAAAAACTCTAATATTAAATATCAAGTTTTCTCAAAACCTTACAGCAGTAATATCACAAATGATACTCATTTTAAAATGTTTTATGTAAATCTTGCTATGAATATGAGAATACAATAACTTCATATATATATATTGCTTATAACACTTCTTTCATATACACTTCAAGGCAAACAAATTTTCTTAAAAATTTATTTATTTTCATTACAGTTTCGACTGTCCAGCAGTCTTCATCAGAGCTACAATATTTGGATAACATAAATACATAACCATCATTTCACATATATATATAAATACACACACACATATATCAAAATATACACATATTCCCTTCATACATGTACATATATAGATCCACATCACCCCTAGACATATATATATAAATTCTATACCTACATCTATATATACATATGCATATCCAAATATATACACGTCTTTTAAACATACAAATATATATATACAGATACACATACACCCATAGACATATATATACAAATCCACATATACATTTATAAATACACATCCATATGTATACTCAACTTACATATAAATTACATATATATAATATACAAAATGTAAACAATACACTGGGTTTTTTTTTTAATTACCTTTTAAAACTTTTTTTTTATTAAAAAATCTTTTTAAATACTATTATTTTTTATTAATATTATTTTATAATTTTCCTTTCAATGTTTCTTATTATCTATCTTGTTTAATTATTATCTAATATCTTTTTTACTTTAATATCTTTAATTTTAATTTTTAAAAACTTTTATCTTTATATCACTAATTTATATTTTTTTCTTTAATACTACTACCTCTATGCTTCTTCTCTGCTTTTATTAAAGTGATGGTTTTTTTCAAATTTTCTATCTTGTTATTCCTTTAAAACAACTCCCTCTGTTATCAATTTTATAAAACTTATAATTCTATTTTAAACTTACAAACTTTTATATTTATGAACAATATTCAAATGTAAATACAAATACATAACCATCATTTCACATATAAATATACATATTATAACGGTCGGATAATAATTGGAAGTTCCAGTCTTACCATATCTGCACTACAGGGTGCCACTAGATTTCTCAAACCTAGAAAATGTATAGAGTAGGCAGATACGCACTGTTAAAGATTCAACTTTGACATAGATATTTTTCACAGCCGTCAGCCCAATGCCACTAGCTCATGAGATAATAATATATAACTTTATTTAATTTATATCTTAAATATAAAAAAATAAAAGCCACTGCCAGTAATTAACACACAAACAACATTTATTAACACACATATATAATCATTTAAAATTTGAGGAATAACATTTATTATTTTAGATTTTAATATTAACTTTGAATTTAAATTATTATTTTAAATTTTAAACCAAACATACTGTCAGGAATGTACATCTGAACAGCATGGTTAGAGAAGACATTGACTCTCGTCCTGACAGGAATGCTACATTTGTCTGGCAAGAACAATAAAAAAACTCCATAGGAAGGGACTGCGTTTTCCGTCTTACTATCCCCTTCCATAGGGAAAAAGGGGGTGTGCGGCATATAATGCGATCCTGCACGTGGCGGACCTCATACTACATTTACTAATTATACCGATATATCCAATCCATTGACTCAAGCCAATGATGAAACAAATAACCTAAGATTAATCCTCCCTTAATTAATTAATATAACTTTACAAATCTATATAGCCATTCATGCCCAACTTAATTTTAACATTTATATAATTTTGCACAGATGAATTTTATAAAAGTTTGTTTTTTAATGTTGAGTATAGATCAGCCACATAGATTACACAGTTAAAAACATTTCAAAATAAACATAAATGATCAAAATATAAAGTCATTGATGGAATTGCAGAGGGAAATTTACAAGAAACTCAATGGCAATCATCATAAGATGCTGCATTGACACCAATAACTTAAAAGACATCCGAATAAATACATTTTAGATACTCACCATAAGGTATCATTATTTACTGAATGTCTATATATTCTAATCAAATATGAAAACAAAAACATAATTAAACATTAACGAATCTATGCAAATGTCTATACCCAACTTAAATTTAATGCATTTAAATAATTTATACAATAAATATTAATAATAAAAAAAATGGAAATGATTTTTAACAAACTCAAATGTATAAAAATTAAACATTAATAATTGATTTGAAAAGTCAGATTAAAGTTCATTTAAAAAAATTAGGTTTAGCTTGTCAAATCTTTAAAGTTCTTAATTACTTTTAGTAAAATTTTTCCATTTATATCTTACAGTAGAAGAGCTCCCGGTTCCTGGTGTCAATTCCCACAGAATCTTTATTTGAAAACTGATCTATCTGAAGGTGGCCTTAGCTGGTTAAATCCTGGTATTACAGTCATTTCATTTTTAAATAAGTGAGAGAGCGACAAGTGCGTCTTATCACCCTTCTCACAAAAACAAGCTGGAACTGTTCTTAATTTCAATATTTTTCCTTTTATACCGATTTTCCAGATTCACTGAACAATGGTTTCCTGTTCCAATTTTTCGTTACGGTCCGGGCCTTCATTGCTGCTTCTATTGGACATCTAATTTATTTTTGTTCTCTTATCTATATTTCATCTGACTTTTTTATATAAGATCCCCAAGGACTAGCTTGCTTTTCGATAATAAATAAACACATCATTTCCATTTACAAAAATATTTTATCTTTAGATCTTGTACTTTTTTTATAAAAAAGTACGTTCAAATATTTTTTTAAAAAGAAAATAATTTTTAAAGTTTTGCATTTGTCGATATATTATATATGTTAAACAACTTTTAATTTTTTTTAGCTTTTAGTTTTTATTTACGAATTTAAAAAAAAAAAAAATTATTCTAATTTTAAATTAATGTAATGGCATATACCGTTACAATATGAATATCAAATATACATATATCCCCTACATATATATTGTGCCCTTTTGTATGGGTCTCCATAAATTGTTATATCAATTTGTTAAAAAATTTTAAATTTAAGATATATTATAGCTATATGATGTTGATTTTATTTATAATAATCTTTCAAAAGTTTAACTAAAGTAAACTATGAATATTTGATATGTGAAATTGTGCTAATATTTGAGAGAGACGTTTCAATGAAAAAAAAAATGATAATATTATATGGTTGGGAAAACTGGCCATGATCAATACTGCATTAATAAGTTTTGTAAATAAATGTTTAAAGCTAAAAGTTTAAAAAAGACAAGTTAAAATTGAATGCATATATATTTATTATTGATAAAGATTAATATTTAGTAAGTGAATATGAATATTTTTATTATTAATAGTATATAATAGAAGATTAATATTTGATTTTATAATATCGAATTATTATTTTAAAGTTGTTATAGTATATTATTTGTTTTTAAAAATATTTATTTTATAAAATTGAATTGTTAGTTTATTTTTAGATAATTACAAGCGTTTATATCTGTGTTGTAAGTCAGGTGACAGATAAACATATGTACACATATGCTTGTAAGTTTTTTTAGTAAAGTTGCAAAACTGTTTTAAAATTCTATTATAAAATTTATAAATATTATATTGGCTATCACGAGATAAAAATAAAAATAATTGGTGTGAAATATTAAATCTGATTTTTAAAATACTGTTTAAAAAATATAATGAATAAAAATAGACTTAGTTTGTTTAGAAAAATAGTCTTATAAAAGTTAAAAGTAAAATAAAGTAAAACATATATTTTTAAAAAAAATGCTTAATGGATTTAAATAAATGATAAAAATTAATTTAAGAATTAAATAATGTAATAAATAATAAATATTAAATAAGTCATTATTTATTTTTAATTTCGTATTGTTGGTAAGATATGTAAATAGGCTAGCAAGGTAATTGTTTAATTTACCAATCAAGTGGGTAATTTATTCCGGTATAAAAACGGAGGTTCAATTGTTCAGGAGGGTGATTGTAATTTCTTTTAAGTGAAGTGTGCTATTAAATATAGCTA
Organism: Epiperipatus broadwayi; assembly: GCA_028023455.1. Taxonomy (NCBI): domain Eukaryota; kingdom Metazoa; phylum Onychophora; class Udeonychophora; order Euonychophora; family Peripatidae; genus Epiperipatus; species Epiperipatus broadwayi. The sequence goes on from JAQFVV010012532.1 coordinate 918,805, forward strand.
AGTAAAAAATTATAGACGCTCTCGTAATAGTTTCTTAATTTATAAGAGAGTAGTTTTAAATAATTTTATAAAAGTTTACTGTTTAATATGCAGTGCTAATTTAGTCATAATTCCCTATTGATCGTCTCTATCAAAGCTCAATTTTACTATCAAATAATCATGAAAATATCGTATATTGATAAAATGTGTTGGAAACTTTATATTAAAAATATAGTGAATGCTGGATTAACTAGGAGAATTACTAGTTGGATAAAAATAATATATTGGACATTATATGAATTTAAAAGTTGAGTATAATTAATTTTTATAAACAAATATTTTAAAGAAAGATAAATACTTCTTTATGAAGAAAGTATTTTTAAAATTATATATTTTAATATATCTTTTGGTAAAGATATGGAAGTTAATAATAATTGCAGAAATACTTGCCTTATTAAGTCTTTGTTGTTTAAAAGACTAGATTTCGATAATTTTAAAAGGCATATAAATCGGAAATTTAATTGGTAAACAAATACCTGTAAAAAAAAAAAAATTATATAGTAAAGTCTGGACGCTGGTCGTACAGAAGAATTTGGAGATTGATTTTACCTAAATATTTGTTAAAGAATGCGCAAATAATTATACGTGGATATCCAAGTCAATTTTTATAAAAACTTAAATTAAACATTTAACTATTGATTAATCTTAGGAAGATAATAACTTTTAAATAAATCCGGATCCTATAAACTGTTTTAATTATTATTTTGTTTCTTTATGGTGGAACTTATTTTATCTTATTTTTTTAAAAAAAAAAAACGTTTTCCATTTATTTCATAAAAACTGTTTAAACACGTGATGTACCGGAAAAAGGAAGTGGTGTTGGTAAAATGTTGTGCCTAGGAAAAAAGAACAATTGTGGGTGGAAAGAAGACACCATTGGATTTTATGTAACATATTTTGTTTTCTTAACTAACATAGATATTTAATTATTTATTGATCTATTAGAGATAAGAGAGGTACATTTTAAAAGTAACTACATAATAATATAACACTTAATTTCATAAAGTTTATTTTTTTTATATAATTTTACAACACGTAATATTTTAAGAATAATTGTTGAGTATAAATGTGATATTATTTTTGTAAAGCTATAATCCTGGAGGACATCGTTTGGCTGATTATAAATTGGAGTATCATTTATGGTAATAATTATATAATATTAATAATTTAATGTATTTTGCTTTGTTTTCTTTAGATAAACCAAATATTATTTGATTGTTGAGTGAATGTATAAATATTTAAAGAATATACACGCATAATATTATCAATAATAGTTTTATGTTAATATGCATACTTTATTCTATAATATAAATTTATTACAACGTAATAAGAGTTATCCAGAAATAATTATATGATTCTTTCGTGAATAAACTTTAATGTTTCTGTTACAATATTAGGAATTTGATTTATTATATTAGTATGAGTCATTTATATTTATTTTCAAGTTAGTAAGAAGTAAAAAAAAATATATCTATATTTTTATTTTTTATTAGACAAGTTAAATTAATTTTATATAGAAAATTATATTTTGTTTGAAGGGTTTATCATATATAGATGATGAGATATAAGAGAGTTTGGATAGTCATTTTTTTTAAAAAATTGGTAAGCTGATACTGAAGTTAAATAAGATTAGAATGGTATTTGAAGATAGGATTTTATTAAGAGGGAATAGGAATAACAAGTAGAGAAGAATAATAGTTTAAATGGAAAAGAATCATAGAATTTTATTTTAATATAATAACTTTATAAATTGGTAATTTATAAATAAAAATTTCGTCTTCACAAAATTGTTGAATAATTTTAAAAATATTTTTTAAGAAAAGAACATATATGTATTGCATATTTTGGTAAGACATATATTATGAAATTACATCAGAATGAAGTAAATAATTATGTAATCAATAAAAGTCACATAATATTACAAAGTTATATTAATCTATACATTAGTTGATATTTAGTTAATGCTAATAATAAATGTAATACATAATAGTTACATTATAATAGAAATAGCTATAATACTTAAGTGGAGTAGCATTTTAATTGTTAAAGTTTGTTTATTTTACATGTGCTACATAAGTGATATTTTACATAAAAGCCTTCTATTGTACTAAGTGATTATAAATGATATCTAGTAAAATATAAGTTCATAGACTCAATTAAATGTTACTAATAAAACATTTAAGAAATGTATGGATTATTTATTTTGGATTATAGAAATAACAACAATGTAAGAATCTTGTATTATTATTATTTTTCTTATTTTATTTTTCTTGATTTTCACTTGTAATGTAAATAATGTATATAAGTTGTTTATTAAAGTTGATGTAAATAAATTTGTTTAAGTTGTTTTAAAAGTGTGTCGAATTCATTATTTTGCACCACAGCATTTGACAACAGATAATTTGAATAAAACATAATATTTGCACAATATGAATTAAATTATTATTATTTTTAAAAAAAAAAAATACAGTATTTTCTTAATATAATTTATAGAAATTCATTGACATTAACATATTATGTTATAATGGTCACAAAAAATGATTATAATGCACAATATAAGAGTATAATATTATTTATTGCCACATATTATTAAATTATAAGATTTTATTATATTCTTAATTAAGATACTATATGAAGATGAAAGACATGTAGATGATTTATTTGTTTTCTTAATGGTTAGTAGTGTAATAAAATAGATAGGATTAACTTATACACTGGAGATTGTTATTATTAGTTATTTATTATTATTATAAGTTAGGTGTAGTTAGGTTTGATATTAAATCCCTTATCATGCCTATCTGCAAGAAGTATTATTACTTTAAGATAATTAAAAGAACCTGAGATTATTTAGTTATATTTCTTTGATAAAAGATTGAGATTTATTTATTACTGTTATTGAAATTAATTAATTTTATAAAAGACATAGGAGTGCTATAGATGTATTAGTGAGATAATAAAGAGGTAATAGTATTCTTATGCCATTGAGATAATGTCTTAGAAGACATGGACTCAATGTAAATTCATATTACCACTTGTAACTTCACTTCCTAGTCTCATGATTTAATAAATACTTATTTAATTAGTGCATGATATTGAACCATATTAATTTTCTGTTAGTTGTATTAAATCTGATAAGATATAGTATTATAAAATATATTAATTATAGTTATACATATTTTAGCCAAGCATAACGATTTAATTGAGCTAGTCATATTTTAAGTTATATTATATATTTCTGGAAGTGAGGGTACAATATATATATATATATCCACATCACCTCTATACAATAAGTCCTCAAAAGCACTCAGTCACTGTATCATTATTCTGATCAGATTTTCTATTGCTTCATATCAGTACACTCAACACATATTACAACTCATCCAAGAGAAGCCACTTATCATTATGTAAATAAATAAAATATGTCAAGTAATTCTGCTGAATGTTGCAAAAAAAAAAACAATAATAGAATTTTATTAAGAACACATAAACAAAAAAAAAAATTCTAGAATTTGTTATAGTTGCTATGCCATTTAAGAGAATAAAAATGTGTAGGAAGGTAAGAGGATGCTAATAATTAAAATCAGAGAAAAAATTAAGCATAGACAATACACAGAAAAAAACCACAAAGATGGAAATTAAAAAAACAGTAAAATAATATGGAGTTCAAAGCTATATCAAGGAGGAATAAATATTGGGTGTTTATCAGAAGAAATAAAAAACCAGGATGAATTAGCAACATCTTTACAAGAGGAAAAAAGTCCCAAGGATGAGATGGGTGATCTACACAGAAAGCCTAGCACACTAGAATCCAAAAACAAGCATTAATGCAAAAACTGATGCAATAAACAAAGACATTAGAGTATGACAGCAGAGATATGGAAAAAAGATAAAAATGACTAACAGTTGTAGCATCAAAAAGAGGAAGAACAACAGAAGTGCAAAGGAGGATATTGCAATAATACATAAAAAAGGAGAACAACAATTGCAGCAAGGGTTGGAAGCAAGATAGACTAAATATGCCAAGAAATATTATTTAACCTATTGTGATTCATCTGCTTCTAAAAAGTAAAGCTTAGCCATAGTTACCTTTGAATAAGTGCAGGAAAAAATGGTAAATGCTATACGTGCATAAAATATATCACATTACAAATAATTTATTCTACTTTTCAATATTATTTTCAAAATGTCTATGCAATTTTTTTTAACAACTTTTTTTGTAAGAGTTAATATTTTTAAAAAATCTTTTTGTGAAAAAAAAGCATATAGAATTCATATATGAGATTTAAAAAATAAATTGATAAATGGTGTAAGATACATACAAATTTAATTATTATATTTTTACATTATATCAAATCAATTCTCTTGATGCAAACTATTTTTAATTATAAAATAGAAATTAAGTTTACCATTATGATATTAATTATATTTTTAAATATTAATTTGTAAAAGAAATACTTGAAAACAAATTACTATACAATTAATATTTATTTTGTTAGGAAAGAAAAAACCCTAAACATAAGTTTTTAAAATTAGGCTTAGTATCTTGCTAAGTGTATGAAAGGCTTCAATATTTATTTATTTTTAAAAAAAAAACTATTAATAATTTTTGTAATTTTATGTAGAAAAATTTCAGCTTAATACAAATGTTCTAATTTTAAAACTAGCATACTAAAATGTATAATTTATGAATAAATTTAAAATAACTTTTAAAATGTTTAAATTCTTAATTTTTTTATTTTATGAAAATTTCTTAGCTTTACCATTTTTTACAGTGAGCTTTAAGGAGCATGTACTATTTTATTTAATTTATTTTGAAATATTTTGTTATTGATAAAATTGCATCTTTAACAAATGTAAAAAGTTAATGTGACATCTTCAATAGTCAATAGGTTAAATTGGAAGGACAAATAAGGAGGGGAAAAATATAAAAAAATGAAGAATGTCAGAAGTTAGAAAATATAAAAGTGAAAGGGGTAATATTGTAAATACAAGTTAAAAAGAGAACAAAAAATTTGCTATTAAATGTGAGATCATCCAGATAGAAAAAGCATCTGCAACAAAAGATAGTCCTTCAGAAAGTTATAGGTGACAGTGCAGGGGAAAATGGAAAAATATAAGCATGTCACAAAAAAAAAAAGTTTTGTATCTATGAATTTATATTTGATCAAGTATTGATAACAATAAAGAACAAAATATAGAAAATATATTTCAATAATAATAGGAAGAAACAAAGAGAGAATTAGAAGAGGCAAATAGCTATGCCAAAATCAAAAAAGCTTTCCAACAACAACAAACAGATCTACAGAAAAAAAGTGAAACACTGGAGTAAAGAATAGAAAACATAAAAATAAGTGAGTCTAATATGTAAGCCCAGATCAAGGATTGAGAGCAGGCTCATAACAATCCAGAAAACTGTTACCAAGAGAGAAAGAGAGAGAGATCACATCCTCCAAAAATACATTATAGGATAATTGCTGACATTTCACATAAAGAATTATAAATACACTATAAATTTTTGGAATCAGAATCCAAATAAGACAAAAAAAAAAAAGACCAGTCTATTTTGCAAGTATATCCAAATCAAGAAATTAAAGAAACATATGGATGAAAATCCTCTTGCCACCTCTCAGAAAATAGATAAAAGAGAAAAGTTATCACCAGCAACTATTTGTGTGGTATTACTCAAGATTGCTAGAACTCTCAAGTAAAAAATTTCACATTTTTTGAGGATTATAGTTCAGCTATCTTGAAGAATTTTTTGAATGAAGATGTAGAATGGAATTTATCAAATATTTTAAAAAAAATACAAGCCAGAAGCTGAAAAAAACCACACCTACTTTTTTTACAAGAAAATCATGAAATTGAGAAATATCAAAACTTCTGCAAGTAATAGCATGTAATGTTATAAGATCATGAGTCATATGCAAACACAGATTTAATAATAATGATTTTTAATAATGGCAAGACTACTAAGAAGTTGGCTATTTCTTTAAACATAATAAACATGAGGAACTCTCAACATAAGCAAAAAAAAAAAAATCCTAAATATATAAATTTTCTAACTCATTTAGCTACAAATTTATGAAGAGAATCTAGAGGGAAGCCCAATCATAGAAATCATACAGTGAAAGAGAAATAAAGATAATAGAAATAAATAAGAATACTCTTATACAAATGAACCCAGAAAAATAATAAGTTAATTCTGCTTACAAGATAATATATTTGATAGCAACAAAAAGAAAAGTTAAATCATGAAAAATTCAAGGTGCAACAAGTTTCCCTGAAAGGTCTGATGGACCAATAGAGATAATGCTTTCAATTAAACACTTGAATGAAAGATTCATATAATGGCAGGATTTTAAAGAGTATTTCAGGAGATATTATCATTCGTTTCTCAGTAACCCAATTTAAATGAAAATAAATATAACCTATACGAATTTAATATTTGTAATCAAAGAATATGATATGGTCACTTTATTAACACAGTTTTAGCTAAAGTTAGTGGTAATACAAGAGAGCTACAAAACACTGATAAGTAGATTTAGTAAACTTTATTTATATTGTGCCAAAACATTTTGCCACGATCAAAATTTTCAAAGATTACAAAATATGGTGACTATTCAAGGGTGTCACCAAGCATTTCAGCCTGGACCGAATTACAAATGGTTTCCGTAATCATTGTTAATTATTTGTTTTCGAACGGGAATCACAAGTGTAATATCTAAAATAATTTTATTTTATCAGACTAAAATTTTATAAAATGAAATATAATACTTAACTAGTTATAATATAAAAAAAATCAGACCAACACTTGACTAATATTGAAACATTTATTATACCTTTTTCCTATCTCCTTCTTATTCCCTTCCCTTGCATTTATTTAATCAAGCAATCCCAATCTATTTCTTACTAATTCAGATTTAACACATCATTCTCGAAGAAACATACACCAGCACTTTATTAAATGTATAAAATTTTATCAATAATTATGATAAATACATACTACGGGTGCACTCAAGGGTGACTTACTATAAGTGAGCTTGTTAGCAACACTAAAACCTCCTCTTTCTAATGTTAAATCCTACAACTATTCTCTTAGATCGAGTATACAAATTTTTTTTCTTTTATATTCATATATACATTATCGGAATAACAATGGAAGGAAATACAGGTAAGTTTAATTAATAAAATATAAAATAAAAAAACAATATAAGGTGGTTTAATTTAAATTAGTGAAATAGATATAATTAACAAATATATAAAAACACCACTTTTCTATTGTTGAAACATATATATGCTTGCAGCAGAGGCTTTTCAAAAATACACCATTATACATAAAATATATATCATCACACAAATGTTTCTTGTAATAAAAATAAAAGTGTATTTACTCTCATCGATCAGTGTATTGGTCCTGTGGGTGTATTTCATTTTATGCGTGTGGTTTGTCTGGAATTTCCATTTTAGTGTGTTTTCCTCGGCTAGCTCTAAATGTCCTATGCAATGTTAGCATTTCTAATGGCAGTTCCGGGTGGTAATGGAAAGAGACAGGTTTCCAAAGGGGAAAGTTGTGTTACCTCTAGTCACTCAACATTTTTTTTGCTCTTTTTATTATAATTTGCAGATTTTTTTTTTTGAAAAGTCAGAACCAAATTAAAACAAATATATCAGATACTGACTTCGGCAAAATTCCAATTAATGATGAAACAAAAGGCAATTCTGTAATTTATAGTTTTTTTTAAAGTCTGATTTCACACCATTCATATCCTTCCTTTTTTTTCATATTTTGTTTATAATCCCATTGACACATTTCAATTGATCAGTGTGATAGATAATATAAAAATACCTCCACTTTTTAAAGTTTCAACAATAGAACTAATTGCAGAAAAAATTTATACTTTCTTCCCCATTCTATCTTAAAGAATTCCTAATAATTAGAAACAAATTAAAAGAGCTTTTATTAAAAAAAACTTGCAAGATCTTTTTTTTTTCTTATCTTGATTTAATCTATCTCAAAATTCTCAAAAACTCCATTTTAAAATAAATGTTATTATTTATTTATTTTTTTTAGTATGAAAATAAGTATTATTATAAAATAATATATATTTTTTAATAAAAAATATATATAATATGAGCTGGCAAAAAAATATCAGCTCATTGCACTCTTTCCTGAAAACAAAAAAAATAAAAAAACAACTTTTAATCACTTCACGAGATCTTTTCCCATTCTATCTTTAAAGGGTTTTAAGCTTCGTACCTTGTAAGTCCCCTTCTTATTTTTTTCCATGTATTATAAATGCATTGGTCTGCATTTCTGGATGATCCTATATGGGTCTTCAAATAAAGAAAAAAACTTTTTATATTGTTTATCATTTAATTTGCTAATTGGCTGAGTTTTAACATAAACCTAGTCTTCTACCGCAAATTGTACTGGACGAGCAATCCCTTTATTTATTCTCTGTTCAGTTTTCTTCTTTAATCTGACTCTAGCAAAACTTCAGTCCCCCACTACATTTATCATTTCATTTCCAATAGGCATGGGACACTTAAAAAGAGAAGGCTCAACCCGACCATAGTGTATGCATCCAGGAGTTAACCCTGTAGATTCATGATATGTATAATTAATTCTTTTAACCATTTGTGGCAATACTTTAAACCACTGCTAATGGTTACCTTTCAAATATACATAAAACAAGTTCCCCAATTTTTTCATAACACGTTCGCATAGGTTATATTGGGGTTATGGATAGAGGTGAGAACAGGATGTATCTGTTCTTGTTGAAGTCAGTTTTTCCATTCTTTTGATATGAAAGGAGTCCCATGATTGCTCAAAATTGTCCAGGGTTTTCCAACTTGAATAAATTGTTTTTTATTTTAGTACAGCTATGGGAGACTTTGTGTCAGCCTTTCATAAGGGATAAGCCTGTACCAATTTCGAAAAAATATCATAGGTTACCAATATATATTTATATCTACAAAAAGATGGTAGCAGACCATAAAAATCTATGGCTAGTAGCTCATTTGGGTTCTTAGCCATTATTGGCACCAGCATCCCAGCATAATTTTTATTAGCTGGTTTATTTTGCCAACATTCATGACAGTTCTGTAATGTAGTGACCACTGACCTATACAAACTGGGCCAATAATACCATCTCTATAGAAGTTTAACTGTTTTAAGTGACCATTATGCCCATATATCCCATGGACATAATTTATTAGTCTTTCTCTTAGACTTTGCAGTATAAATGGAGATCAACAATCTACCCCCCTTTTAACTTGAAACATCAACAAGCTATTTATTATTTTATACGGATATAATTTGTTTTTTGTGTGTGCATGATTTTTTTGTTGACCAACCTTTGCTTTATTACAACTTTGTATCAGCTTCGTACATGTAGTATCTGAATTTTGTAAAAACCGGAGTCTTTTCCTATCTTTCTCTATCGATACCTCAGGGACAGTCTTAAGGGAGATTAATCAAACTCCCTCTAGCATTATGTTTTGACTGTGATCTGAAATCGAATTTCTGCTTAATATATCTGGCACTATATATCTTTCCCAGAACAATGAATTACACTGTAATTAAATTTCTGTAAGTACAATGCCCATCTTATAAGCCTATCATTGGTTAAGTATATTTACAAACTCTAAACTTTTATGATCGGTGATAATAATAACCTCAGACCCTAGAAGTAAATGTTTAAGTTTATTTAAGGCCCACACAATTGCCAATGCTTCCCTTTCCGTAGTGGTATAATTTCTTTCTGCTGGGTTTAATATCCTGCTTAAAAAATATAAAACTTGAGGTATCTTCTTTTCATTTTCCTGGAATAATACCATCCCCAATCTTACATTACTACTGTCAGTTTGTAACATAAAAGATTTGGCAAAATCAGTAGCTACAAAATTTTCTTTGATCTGATTAAAGGCTAGCTCTTGTTTTTCCATCCTCTCACACTTGCTCTCTTTTCTAAGCAGGCATACAAGCACTTCCATATCTGTAGAAAAATCCTTGTAGAACCTTTGGTAAAAATTACATATACCAAGGAACGATCTAACCTGTTTTCTATTTTGTCCAAGGGAATTTAATGATGCCTTCTTCAGGATGAGGTCTCACCTCTTTAGCACATACAAGATGATTGAGAAATATAATTTCTTGCCATAGTATACTAATTTTCTTAAGATTTATAGTAATATTCTTTTCGTGACACTCTTGAAGGAAGACAACTAAGTTTTCTAAATGTTCCTGAGGAGATCATGATGCTATCATGACATCATCCATATAATATAATATAAATTCTTTTACCCTCTGAGAAAGTACCTGGTCTAAACATTGCAATAGCCCTGAATCACTGTTAACTGGTCCAAATGCAATTCGGACAAACATGTAAAGTAAAGCCTTCATAGCGAAATGCCATGTATTTTTGATCCTCAGCACGGAGTCCCAGCTGCCAGTAACTTGATGTCAAATCGAACAATGAAAAGCATTTCTTTCTCTTAAATTCCAACAGAAAATCTGTAATTTATGGTGGCACATCCTGATCCGGTATAGTAATAGTATTTAACTGATGAGCATATAAACATACTCTCATAGACCCATCTATTTTTTTTACAATTACTAAAGGGCTTATATATGGTGACTGTTGTTTTTTTATTATGCCTTATTGTTCCATTTGTTGGATTTGTTTATCAACTTCATCTCTACATTTGACAGAAACTGGGTATGACCTACCCTGGAAATGGGTTTCTTTCACCTTTATCTGTTGAACATATCCCTTTATAATTCCAGGTTTTATGGTGAATACTTGTTCATTTTGCACAAGTGCCTCTTTAAGTTGACTTTTCCAGACCCTATTATTACTCCCTAACTCAGTTATTTTATGTTCTATTTGTTGATATATATCATCAGTTACTATATAAGCTACCCTGTTATCACTCTGTTTGCTATAATGACTAAATGGTACCTTTACATTTCCTATCACTATATTCATTTTGCTATAATTAATTTTCATCCTGGTTCAGTGCATAAAATCCGACCCCAATATAAGATCTTCTATCAACCCTGGCCTTGATAATAATGTATGCTGTATTTTTTTTCCCCTTGTACTTCTTGTATATTTGTATAAGGTCCAACTTAACTCTTTTACCATTAGCCATAGTTATATCAGACTTTCTTAATGGCAACAACTGTATTTCCCTCTCCTAAACTCTGATTTGATCTAATATTTTGTTTAAGATTATTGAGACTTGACTTCCATGTCTAGTAGAGCCTGGATCTCTATTCCCTGTATTTTTATCATTATCATAGGACAAGTTTGTCCCACCATCATTTGTATGTTTTTTCTTCCTCGATGACATTTAACAGCTTAGGTAGTTGTTCTTGTTTCTCTTCTTCTTGTATGTTTTCTTCCTCTCTAAGAACTTCCAATATGTCTTCCACTCTTTTGCATCTACAGACAGCTAATCTCTCTTACATTTTTTTGGCATATTTTTTTTAATAATACTTATAATCTGCCATCCAGAAGTAGGATATTCTATCATTCTTCTCAATTTCAACATTTGCTTTAAAAAAACTGTCTATATCCTATCCCTTCTTTTTTATACCTTTCTAATTCTACCACTCTTCATATCTTTTCTTGTCTCTTTACATTCCAAAACATATGCATTAATTTATTTTTATATTGTTTAAAATCATCTGGTCTTTTCTGTATGGTTTTCCACCAATCTCTTGCCATACCTGTCAAATGATTACTTGCTATAATTATTTTCTCTTCTTCCTTTACCCTGTACATACAAAAACACTCTTCTTTCCAAGTGTTCAAATATAGTCTCTTCTTTATCTCCTTCGAACATTTCTATCTTAATTCTATCTTGGATTTTATCTAAAATGTTTTAAATTTGCTTCTGAAATTCAAAACCCTCCCCTATTGGGACACTAACTCCCTACTTTAACCACTCAAACCTGCCTTACCACACTTTTACCCTGATCTCAGGCCATTTATTTAATTAACAAGCCCTACATATTGAGACACCATTTTCTTTTTAATTTATTGCATCCTATCCTCTGTGCCAAAACATTTTGCCACAATCGAAAATTTTCAAAGATTACAAAATCCGGTGGCCGTTCGAGAGCACCACCAAGCGGGACCAGATTACAAATGGTAAATGTTTTTGAACAGCAATCACCAAGTGTAATCTCTAAAATAATTTTATTTTATTGGACTAAAATTTTATAAAATGAAATATAATACTTAACTAGTCATAATAGAAAAAAAAAATCAGACTATCAATTGACTAATATTAAAACATTCACTATACCTTTTTCCTTCTTATTCCCTTCCCTCACATTTATTTAATCAAGCCATCCCGATCTACTCCTTACTAATTCAGATTTAACACATCATTCTCAAAGGAACATGTGCCGTCACTTTATTAAATGTATAAAATTTTAACAATAATTACGATAAATACATACTATGAGTGCTCTCAAGGGTGACTTACTATAAGAGTGAGCTTGTTAGCAATACTCAAACCTCTTTCTAATGTTAAATCCTATAACTATTCCCTTAGATCGAGTATACAATTTTTTTTTCTTTTATATTCATATACATTATCAGAATAACAATGGTAAGAAATAAAAGTAAGTTTAATTAATAAAATATAAAATTAAAAAAAAGCAATATAATGTGGGTTAATTTAAATTAGTGAAATGGATATAATTAACAAATCTATAAAAAACCCACTTTTCTACTGTTGAAACTTATATATATGCTTGCAGTGAAGGCTCTTCATAATACATATATTATCATGCAAATGTTTCTTGTAACAAAAAGAAAAGTGTATTTACCCTGATTGATCAGTGTATTGGCTTCATGGGCAAAGTATTTCATTTTATGCTTGTAGTTTGTCTGGAATTTCTATTTTAGTCAGTTTTTCTTGGCTAGCTCTCAATGTCCTATGCAATGTCGGCATTTCTAATGGCAGTTCCAGGTGGTAATGGAACGAGAGAGGTTCCCAAAGGGGAAAGTTCTGTTACCTCTAGCCACTCAACATTTTTTTTTTGCTCTCTTTATTTAATTTGCATTTTTTTTTGAAGAGTCCAAACTGAATTAAAAACAATATGTCAGATACTGACTTCAACAAAATTCCAATTAATAATCAAACAAAAGGCAAATCGTAATTTATAGTTTTTTTTTATGTCTGAGTTCACACCTTTCATATTTTTCCTTTTTTTTTCATATTTTGTTTATAATCCCATGGAAACATTCCAAAATTGATCAGCATGATAGATAATATAAAAATACCTCCACTTTTTAAAGTTTCAACAATAGAGCTAATTGAAGAAAAATTCTATACTTTCCTCCCCACCTATCTTAAAGAATTCCTGATAATTAGGAACAAATTAAAAGACAAGCTTTTATTAAAAAAAACTTGCAAGATCTTTTTTTTCTTATTTTGATTTAATCTATCTCAAAACTCTCAAAAACTCCATTTTAAAATAAGTGTTAATATATTTTTTTTTTTTTTTAGTACAAAAATAAGTATTATTATAAAATAATATATATGTTTTAATAATATATATATATGAATATGAGCTGGCAGAAAAATATCAGCTCAATGTATAGGAAAGAATTTCAGAGAGAGGGAGAGATAGGCATATAAAAATATTTAATAAGCATTAAAATATTAACAATATTTAATTCTAAATTTGTAATACAAATTACAATTTTCCTTAAAATTAAGTATATATGGGATTCAAACTCAGACTTTCACACGACACACTACTCTCCAGTGCCATCTTATATTGCTGACCCATCTAATCACACACATGTTGAAAAGATAAATAATCACCAATATACATATTTCATGCTAAACCAGCAATCATCAGTTGGTCTAGATTACTATTCTCCCACATATATACAATCAGTGCTCAGCTTTATATTAAGATAGCCAACCTTCATACTTTAATGGACAGGCTTCAAACTATTCCAACTCACAACTCTTCAGCCTTCTATTTCATTGAAAATCTGATGATGGAATGTATTAAAATTAAATAATAAATTTACTGAAAAGATATGTGTAAATGACAACCTTTTATTTGGATACTTACAACTACAAATCACTTTGAAATAAAGAAAAATTGCAAGAATTGAATGAAACATTATTGGATTTTGTGAAGTAAACCGAAAAAGTGAACAGATGATTTAAAAAGTGGACATGCATTATCCTACAAGGCATAAACATTGGAAGTTCAAGTAAAGTGAGATTTATTATAAATAAAAGGTGGAAGAATAATATTGTGGAGATTGATGGTGAATAGAAAAATGGCACAATTAGTTATTTAACTTAATAGAAGATAACAAATGCAGATAATTCAGGTTTATGCCCCAACAAGTTCTCATTGTGATGAAATAGAGACTTTTTATATTGATATACCAAAGATTTTTGATCAAACCAAAACATTTAAGAATTGTCATGGGATACTTTAATGTTAAAATTAGTAAACAATTGAAAAATGAAAGAATTGTGGATAAATTTGGTTATGGCATAGAAATGAGAGAGGATATGGACTTGTGGAATTTGCAGAAAAGAAAAACTTTATATTATGAATTCTTTTTTTCGAGAAAAATGTTAAATGGAAATGGATATGGAAGCAACCAAATGAAGATACAGTAAAATTGGATTACTTTTTGACTAACAGAAAATATGTATTCCAAGATTAAAATGTATTTAATAAATTCAACACAGAAAATGATCATTGATTAGTGAGATGTAAGATATATATTAATAAAAAAAATAGTGATAAAAATTATTAAGAAAAACAGTATTCAGCTGATATTCCTAATCTTCAAAAACATTCCGATGAATTTAAATTATAATTTGCAAATCATTTTCAAGTATTAGCAGATTTTGAACATAATTCAGATTTGAAGATAATCAATAGGAAGTTAACTGATACAATTTTAAAGATAGAATGATACAAAAAAATAGCAATTGACCAGCAAAATTTTTATTGAGGTCAGGCAGTTTATGAAAAAAAAAAAGAAAAAATATGAAAATATAAAAATAGTGTGTTAGGAAGGATTGAATATCTAGAATTTTGTAAAATGATGCAAGAAAGAGTTGAAAACAATATAAGCAAATACAATTGTAAATTATTAAGGAAAGCTATAGAAGAACATGCAAATCTTGAGAGTTAAACAACATCTTGGTATTGGTAAAAAACTTATTCATACAATAAGAAAAAAAGATAGAATGATTAATAAAAAGAGAGATGACATCATGAAATGTGTAGAAGTGTTATGTCAAGAATTATATAGTGATAAAGAACAAGGTAAAGTATCTCATATAACTACTATATCTTCTGAATAGCCCAGGATTTTAAATGAAATTGTGACATGCAATTAAATATATGAAGAAGAAAAAGCTTCAGGTAATGATGGAATTATAATCGATATCTTTTATAAACCAAACTTAATAATTTTATTCTTTTCTGAATTATTGAAATATTTAAATGAATGTTATGGACATTCATACATAAAAGATAGTCTTTATAATTTTAAACTTTGATTTTATTAATGCTTAGCATGTTTCCGATATATAAATATCATATTCATAGCAATCTAATTTCTTTAATGTTCTCAACTTTTATGTATGTTGAGAAGACTAAAGTTTAAATTATAAAGACTAACTTTTCAGTATTTATGACCATAACATTTATTTAAATCGATATCGTAAAAAAAAAAAAGCAGTTGAAGAAATAGAATTTTTTTTTGGCAAAGTTATTTAAATAATAAAAATATATCAGTTAATTGGAAGAATGCATTATTAAAATAAATATTTTATAAATATTTTAAAGGGGTCATAAAGGACAAACCTATCAATCTTTTATCAATTCTACACAAAATTTTTACCAAGATAATTACAAGTCGTATGCAGCAAACTTTGGACTTTAACCAACAAAAGAACAAGCTAGATTGAAAAGTGGTTTTAGTAGAGTGGATCATATCCATATTTTCAGAGAAGTTATAGCAAGGACTAATGAATATGAGCTGCCATTATGCTTTGGATAAAAAGATTATGAATTGTCAAATACAAATCATAGAAAAGTAAACAATTTCAAATCGGCTAAGTATTGTAAGAAGGGATAGCCATGCTTCTTTTTTAAAAAAAATCGTATTTACTAATTCTTATAAAACATAAAAAAATGAAAGCTTCAGCATATGGTTCAAATATTCAAATTTAAATTTTATTCCTCTTCACAAAAGCATTATATATTTGCACAATTCAGTCTACTAATACACTTTCAATTCTCTTCAATGAAACCAATACCTATCTTCAATCAAAGAACTGTTAAATAACAGACTATATTTAATTAAAACTAAAATTCACCAACTTTCAATTTATATTTTCATTACAATCATTTATTAATTAATTAATATTAATGTATAATATCTCATATTTAATATATTTTAATAATGAACTGTTGCTGTTGTGTAAAGTAGACATATTATGGATTTATCAATGTTGAATTTATAAGATTGGTCTTTAAACATATTAATCTGAGCAATAAATTAGGCAATAAAAGATTTAGATGAATAACAAGAAATAGAAATTGAAGTTAGTATAATTTTCTATTATAAATCTATATGAAATAAAATATTATTACTTGATAAAATATTCATTATGCAAATTTAAATCACTATATAAATTTTTCATATTGATTAGTAAATAGATTATTAGATTTAAATGAATTCAATACTAGAATCAAGTACATCAAAATAATATCTATGAGAATATTGAAATAAATCAGTTAATCTTCAGTGCTCAAAATGAATATTGCAATAATGTTAAAATTGTTGAACTCAAGATTCAAATACATTTTATGAGTTAAAGTATCCAAGAATATGAAATAATGTTTTATGTGAAGTTAAAGAAATCACTCCAATGTTTTGAATCCCTTTTATGTATCCTAAGAGGATCAAAATTTAAAGTTTTAATATTAATATAAGCCAAAACTTGAAGATTTGTATATTAAGAATACACCTATGTAAATGTTATATTTATCCAATGTTTTTCTTGTGAAAGAATATTGTAGATATTTCTACTGAATTCTGATATAATATTCTTGTTTTATTTTGCATAGCACATGTGTATTTAAACATGTGGAATGAGTGATCACATTTACCTAGGATTATCAATGATGGAACAAATAGCCAATTGTAATATTGGCATTGTGATAACAAGCTGTCAAAGTGGACACATAAGATCTTTAATTTGTAAAGTTAGAAGTCAAATGAGTTTTTCCAAAACACTAAAAGAGCATTACTGTCATTTATACAATTAACAAAATTCTGTCATAAATTATCCAAAAATTATTAATTATTTTGTTTATTAGAGCCATGTACAGCAGATAACAGAGTTCTGTACATAAGACAAATCACATAAAATGCTAAACAACATTCTTAATTGTAAAAATGTAATTATCTAATTCCTGTATATGACAAATCCACAAATTAAAGTAAATTTTATTTTAATAAAGTTGTATAGCAGCTAACAGAAGTCTCTACCCTAGAAAATATACCATGATGATATTCATGGAAGACTCACTCTGATAGAATAAAACCCAAAATATATTGGATTATTTTATTATCATATATACATGTGTATACACCATGTTTTGTTTCAGACAGTTTTGATTTGCATTACAATGTTAGTAAAATTTCTATTCTCTATGAGAATAGATGCCAAGATATAAAAAATATATTAACTTTAATTATGAAAGAAATCTGATTATAATTTAGTATATAAATTTTATTCATCCTTTTACTTGAATTAATATTATCAGAAGACTAATTTAAAGATATGTGCATGCAGAATAAATGACATTTCTAATGTATAACTGCTAAAGTATGTGTACTTCGACACGGTATCTATAATTATATAACCTTATTAAGAAATAGCTATCAAACATTAATGCATTTTCATATTTAATTAAATTATGGAGTATTTAATTAAATAAATAAGAATTATAATTTGTAATTTAAGATTTAAAGTATAATAGATTTTCATATCCAATTAACTTATAGAGTGCTTAGTTGAATAATAATGGATAATTCTTAATATATAAGAATCAAAAATTAATTTAATGATTTATCATATTAATGTCTTAATAACTTATGCTATCAAATGACATCCTGAAAACAAAAGTCAATCTCAAATTCTATAAAAAAAATAATGGCACAGACATTCATATTTTTATAAAATGAATTTTAAATAGATAGATTGATAAACAAAGTCAGAAGCAATAAATCTTTATATAAGTTTTATTTATATATTGTACAAACTTAATTTGTATTTATTGTTATATTAACATCCTGAATAAATTTATTAAAATTCAAAAATTAATGTAATCATTATATTAATACCTTAACCATCTCATGCTATTGTATGCCACTTGAATTTATTCAATTTCAGATTTCATAAGCATAGTAATGAAATAGATATTACAAAATTTGTGATTTAAAAATGCATTGTAGATCTATACAAGTTCAATAAGTCAGAAGCAATTAATCTAAATACAAGTTACATTCATATTGAAGTAATCACTCTGTAGTCAGAGTGAGCTTCATGTTTTCCTTCCTACAAACTAACCATTTACAATGGTTCAAACCCAGCAATTATATTTAATGTACTAACCTTGCCATCACCTACTATATAGCAACATATATATATATATATATTTAAAATATATATATATATATATATTTAAAATATGTGAAAACTTACTATATAATAAATATTTTATAATTTTGAATACTGTGTGAAACCTTTTTATCTGTAAACTTTATCATTTTTGTAAAAATTATTTGCTTTTAATTTCAATTTTGTAAATTTAAAAGAAAGAAGATATAACCAAGATGGCAGATTCAAATCAACCCATTGTGAAGTTTTCTTCACTAATTAAATATTTTAAATGCTTGATTTTCATTAATCAAAAGATTGACTTATTATAGTTTTTACTTTTATAATTTAAAGACTTCAATTAAAAGTTTTGCTAATGAAAGTGATGTGAACCTTATCTTCTTATATCTTACTTTTAATTAAAATGAGCTGTAATTTGCTCAGGAATTTAGTAATTGTCTCATCTGCCTCTGGGCAAAGGAATCAAAGCATTCCTGTAATAGCTTGGATGATATAAATAGAATAGATTAAAGATAAGGGAGAGTCTTAGTCTTACAGTATTTGCTTTTACTCTCTTTTTGCTCTTAGTTTTTAGAATGTCTATTGAGTAGGTAACCGAACTGTCTTTCCCTGTGCCTCTCAGGGCTGCCTCTAGTATGCTACCAAACTCCTGCCATGGAAGGTTGCCACCAATGAAAAAGCCGTAGTGACCAAGACTGCTGACCACCAAGCTGATTCTCCTGCAACTGAAGTTCAGAGAATGAACCTGTTAACCATTCACCCAAGTATGGTGATGTAACAGTCCAATAGCTATTTAAAGTTGTCTATGCTTGCCTGTAAATACTAATTAAGGTTTTCTTTTATAATTATATATAATCTCTACCTGTAAAAATCTCTCTATAATCCTATCAAACATATATATGTCACATCCAGAAAATTTTATTTTTATAATTATTTGCTTTTTATTTTTATATGTAATTTATATGCCAAATCAACTCAACTCCATGAGCCTCTATTTAGATTAACCATTTAACCCCCCCCCCCACATCTGGGATATTTTAATTACGTTAAATTACTTGTTTTAAAGCCATTGCTCGCTGGGTTGAGAAAGTTAAATAATATTTTTATTTATAGGCAGATTATTATTATAATACTGCCATGAGTATATATTTATTGATTATAAATTTAATGTTATTCAAGAACGCTATTGCTTAAATTCCAGTTAAGATATTTTAAATAATAATGACTTTATTTTTTTTTATGTAATAATCATTTATATGTAGCACAATGAGCATTATAGTTTAAATAATGCTCATTGATTCCAAATGCATATGGGACCCATTTAATGAAGGGAAATGTAATCGTATGTCATTAAGACATTTATCTAATTTTAGATTTTAGTTATGTAATTTGGTTTAGTATACAAGTCATGCCATTATGCCAGATTAAAATTTTATATTTAGGCCATTAGTTATTTTGACATCATTAAAGGATGCAGCATAGTTTCATAGCATTGCCAGCACAGGTCAGCTAGTGTCATAAATTGCTTTATCATAACTTGAGGATCATCAGAAAATTCCGAATCCTCCATTTCTCTGTTGTATACATTTTAGCTGGCATTGGAAGTGCCCTAGGATATCTTTGGAAAGAGTAGAGGAAGCTGTGCATTGATTCTTTATGTGGACAATTGCATCTTCCTATGTTCATTTTTCTCCAGGTATGGCCCATCAGAAGAATGGGCATACCATTTCTCTTTTTCCCATTTAAATGATGAAGCATCTCTCAGCTAAAATGGACCAAATCTTATATCCTGCTGCCTCATGCTCAAAACGCCGTTCATTATAGTATTTTAGAATCATGCCTAAAACTAATCTATAAGCCATAACAATGTGATATAACTAAATCATTTTGTTATTTATTAATATATTTATATTTAGAATGTCACAAAAAGCTTGCATTAAGCTATTTCCCTTAGACGAGTGACTCCCACATGCATAAATGAATTTTCCTTATTTTACTTTAATTCAAGAATTAAAATGTAACATTTGTTATACTGAAATTTGTTTTATCACTTTGTTGTTCAATAATTAATAAATACAATGGATGTCAGAAACCAATTTACCTGGCATCGCAGTTATACACATGTAGTTTTCTTGTATGATCGAAGTTGCATCGATCACAGTTTGTTAAATGCATTATGTTAATTTATTCAAACACTAAAGTGTCTCTCTTGTGAATTCTTTTGTCTAGGTTATTATTTAACAAAAATAAGTGTTTCTCTTCCTAAACCCATTATGTAACTTTTTCTTTTTAAACATTGGCATATAAATAAACCACACTATATATGTATAAGTGGGATATCCCATAATAATCACAGATGTAAGCATAATGAAACTATTCTAGTGTGAACTATCTAAATAATTTAAGTTTAGAATAAAGTTTTTTTATAATATTAAATTAAAGTATCTTTAATCCTATCCAGAGTTTGAATCTTTATTTTGGTTAGTTTTAAATATAAAAAGGTTTTATATAATTATGTATTATTATAATTATTATATCTCAGTCGGGGATTCATTCTCAAAAAACTCTAGTTCGAGTCTCATGTCTCGTACCGCTGTGTGACGTCCGGTACAATATATATATAATTTGTTTTATTGTTTTATAAATATCCTGAATAAAAATATGTTACTAATAATACCTAGATATTTGATGGTTTATTACTAATTTTAATAACAAAGCCTTGTGGTAAATCTCTTTCATATTAATCTTACATGTGTAAATATTGGTTAATGGATATATTAATATAGGACATATGGAATATACAATATATTTTCATTAAAGTATTAATTTCTTTAAACAAAAATCTCTAAACAAGAGAATCACGTGGAGCTATAAAAGATGTATGATGGTCATTAACTTTAAAGACAGTTTAAGATTTAAAAAGATAAATCTGGAATTATTTCTTACGATTCTAAAATTAAATTATGTATCTTGAGTACACAACAAATTCTGGAAGTATGAATCAGAATAAATCCACATGACTTCTTCCAAATTCCAGGAGAATTTTATAACTAACAACCAATTTAAGCAATTTTTATTTTATATTTCTTTACTTTGATTACAATATTTACTATTATTTATACATTTTAATCCATATATTATGTGCACATACATATATTCTTTTTCAAATAAAGTTAAAATATTTAACATGTAAGTGTATATAAATATACCCTACTTATAAATACATAACCATACATATCATGATTTATCATTCTTTTATTAAGTGATTCATTGCTTTAAAATATGCTATTCTACTTTAAATTATTTTTACATTCTACAATATCAATATCATTTTAAATGTAAAAAAATGTATTATATAATAAGTATTGTTATTTTCTTTCTCATTCCAAATTACATACTAAGCATTTTTAATTTTTTTTTTCTATTTCTGTTATCATTCACTATGAAGTACATTATACAAGTAAAATTATACAAATTCAAGGCAAAAAAAAAAAAAAACTTAAATGTATATTTTATACTTTATTTTATTCCCAAAATACATTAATTTAAGATATTGAGAAGAGTAATTTCTTCTCATGTTAGTTGTATAACCTAGTTGTTAAATAGAAGTTTAATTATATTAAATTTATTGAAAGATTTATATACATAAAATGATTATTTGACAAATTTAAGACATAATAATAATAATATAAATGTTTAATTTTTATTAGATATAGCTGTAAAAAAGATTTTTTTTTTTTTTGTGAAGTTTCATTTTCTTAAATATAATTTATTTTTGAAAAATAAAAAAATCTGAAGTAATTACAATTTTTTTTATCTCTAAAAAAGTTTATCAATTAATATAAAAATATATTTAAAAAAAAAAACCCCAAGGAATTAAATGTAAAGTTGTTTATCAATTAGTAAATAAATATAATTTTTTGTTGAAGAAAAAAGGAAAATCAATAGATCAATGACTTAGTACAGTAATTTTCTGATAGTTATATGATTGAATGGAAAACTGATATCAGGATAGATGTTAACAAAACAAAATAAGAGTGAGGCAGAATTCAGTATAGAGTTTAATATTAATAAGTTCAGCAATCAGAAGTTCAGCTTGAAAATCTGAAGTTATACTATTCTCAATACGTTTGCAAAATAGTATGCTAAGGTCTTATTAAAATGTGATTATTACTGACCCAACTATATAACTAATTTCACTAAAAAAAATATAGGACAAGAAAAATTATTCTCAGAGAAACTTTGAAGAAGTCTTACATATTGATCCATCCAAAATCATAGCTGTTTCAATCTATATTAACCTGACATGAAAATATTTGTTAAACTAAAAACCTAGAGCTACAAAAAGAAAAGAAGATAATTATTGAGAAAGCTATGATAATAATAAAAAAAACTGGAATCAAGAGGTTGACCAATCTACTATCTACAAGATTTGGATGAAAATAATTGAGAAATTATAAAAATAGAGATTGACCAAACTACTACCTAAAAGATTCACATAAAACACTCAGCTTGGCAACTATAAAAGAAGAACTAAAAAAAGAAAAAAATCCATGATAAAATGAGGTATTATAATGTCTACTTACCTTTACAAGTTATTTTATAAGGAATTGAAAATGAAAATATTGAATATCTTTTTTAATGATTTTGTTGAAAACATTTTTTTTTTATTTGGTTAAAATAATATGGGGTATCCTCATTTAAAAAAAGGGGTAGAGGAAAGTTCAAATTATTTTCTTCCTTTTTTTGTGATTTTTATTAGTATAAGGGACTGATTATTATAAGGGAATAATCATTCATCTAAAATAAATGCTAATTACAAAGAATTAGAAGGGCATAACAATTATAAGTGGTGTATGAAATTATTTGTATATTATATGGTGAGGATTTATTGTATGTATTAACTTATAAAATTTTTACTTGTTATTTATTTATTAACTTTATTAAATAGTTAATTATCAGAATATGATACTGATTTCATCATAGAGTTGTACCTTAAAGGATTTGTAGATTATCCCAATAATGGAATAAATTAAGCACATATATTTTTTCTTGTTCACAGCCCCTAGGGTTTTTGTGATCCCAAGGCTAGTTCAAGCATAATAGTATTTGCAATACCATATTACTTCAAATTTAAATTGCCCTTAAATTTAAGTCACAGTAGGACTTTAAAATTGGAAAAAAAGTATAACAAGTATAGTCAGCAATGATTGGCTTATATAAGAATATGCTTTAAGCACAAGTGAATTCACTTATGCTTTTAAACTATTACTGGCTAGTCAGCACACAGAGATTTTAAAGTACATTTACAAACAGTGCATGACTGGAGGTTGATTTTTTTTCTTCACAATAAAAATAATTTTATAATTTTATTTACTTAAATAGGAAGTAATACAAATACAATAAGCTATCTAATTTATAGCAAATTTTCTTTAGACATACTTTTACTTCCAACATCTTCACTTTTGAATTCTTATCTTCACTATTCCACCAAAGCACATCATCTTCAGTGCCATTCAAATCATTAGTAATGTAAGATTTTAAGAAATATTTTTTGATAATTTCTTCAGGAATATCTTTCCATGGCTGCACAATCCAGTGAGATATTGAAGAAGATGAAGCTAATTTTACTTTACCTGTTAGTGTTAAAGGATGGATCTTGTCAATTTAACCATGCTTCACAGTGGGTCCTCCTATCTTTAAAGGGTTTGTTAACAGACAAGTGGTTGGAATTGACAACTTATATCATCTGGTATTACTAACAGATAACAGTTTTTTGTTTTTACTTCAAGCTTAATGTGATTGATTAAATGTCTTCGGAATGCATTCATTATTAACATACTTCATTTTTTTAAAAAAGGGCCAGATCTCTTCTCCTAAATATTTTCTAATCAATCTTTCATCAATTTTGTTGTTATCTATGCATTATTTTATGCTGAAATTATAACACCCTTAGAAAAAAATTATTCTGTATAAAATAATAAAAGGTGGCAATTTGTTTCCATTAGCAGTTATAGACAGCATTACAGTAATTTGTGATTTTTCATATCTGGTAGTTAAAATTTTAATGTTTTTCTTGGCATATCAAGAAAGATTGGCTGTTTTGTCAGCATTTCCAATTTGATTTAAACAATATTTATACTCTTTTCTAGGTATATTAAAAGGCCACTGATAATTAAGAAGATTATTCTCATAATCTGTATGCAATTTTTGAATTATTGTAGTTCTTCTTTGAAACACATCCTTTTCATTTCATAAAATATTCGCACCATTCATGACTTACTTTAAATATTTTTATGCTGCTAATTTTAACACATTCTTTGGCTTTAATCAAAACTGTTTCTCTTGTCATTGGTAAATCCTTACCACATAATCCCTTTATATAAGATAAAACAACTGCAGCAATTGCAGGATAGCTTCCATTTTTAGGCCCAGAGAATGATTTTCTGTGTTTTTTACACTAAAATAACTTTTCCTTCATGGCTTTGCAATGATGAACATTCCTTTTATTAATCATAAATCTTTTACTGGTTGCACAATTTTCATTTTTTTTCAGCATACAATATAACTTTTATTTTGAATTCAGCATCATATGTAAAACATTTCTCCATCATTAGTGAGTGTGTATATTTAAAAAAAACTCAAAATTAAAATAGCAACTGGATTAATTCAGAAAAGTGTGAATAAGGAGTCACAAATAAACTGCTATCAACAATTATAATATTATGTACATGCATACAGTGTAAAGAAAATATACAATTGTTGGGAAATGTGAGATCAGCAGGAATAATATGTTAAAAGGTTCACTTCGAATCTAAGCCACATCCTAATTTTGCAGCTTCAAAATTTGAATAAAAAGTGTGGCTTAAATTTGAAGTAATAAGATATATATACATTTAGATGATTATTCATAGAATTATTTGGATGATGCTAAAGTCATAAACATTACCTTTAAAATCTATGTCACTTTATATATTTTAAAACAATCATTAGTTTATTGATGGCAATACTCTCATGGTACTGATCCAAAGCATTGATGATGATCATCAATAATCTCATCATACCAGCATTTTTATGCTTATTATTGTAAGTGCTTAACTGATCCAGAGCATTGATAATGATCAGCAATAACATCATACCAGCATTTTTATGTTTATTATTGTAAGTGCCTATGATCCCAAATTGGCTTTGTCTAGATGATGAGTAGCATCAGATTTTATTGGGTACCTTTTGTTTTTTAAATCCATTAATAAAAGATGACTATTAACTCTTGATGAGTATTTTTAGTAATGCCATAATATTACTTAATTTTTTAAAATGGATTAAGATGCTTTTTATTGATGACTATTCATGCTTTTGTTGATGTTTAATATGCATTCTTGGAATAATTCGATGATCACTTCCTACACCTTTACATCTGATATTTTGTCATTTTTTATTTACTATATATATATCTTTTCATGTTTTCCTTTATACACATATCCAAACACATACTCTCTCTATATATATTATAATTAAATAATTAACCATTAATAATTTCTTTCTGGAATCATTTTCATTTTTGGCTTTACTTTTCTTATACGAGTTTCTTTTATTTTCCCTTCTGTTTTATTTTTAGAAAAATATGTTTTAATAAATACATGTTATATATTTCTAAATTTACATTAATATAAAATTTTTGTCATAATTTAAGTTGATTAAATCTTGTTATTACTAAATTCTGTTTTTGATATGAATTAATTATATTTTCTTTTTTACATTTTATATATTTTGTTTCATAAATACCTTTTAAATATTTGATGCTTTATTTAAATATTATTTAATATATTTATCATGTTATTTCTTTTTTAAACGTAATGTTAATATTTTTAATTTGTTTTTATTAATAATTTCATTTATTCTCATTATCGTTTATTTTTATATTTATGTATTTAATATTTTTATTTATATATTATTATTGTAATGTTTCGAACTTAGCCTAAGTACATCGTTCTGCATCATAAGCTGCTCTTTCTCTGAATGAAGAGTTAAACTAACAATTCATAAAATTAAAGAGATAATTTATAGAAAGAGAGAAAGAAACAGA
Source organism: Epiperipatus broadwayi (assembly GCA_028023455.1). Lineage (NCBI taxonomy): Eukaryota > Metazoa > Onychophora > Udeonychophora > Euonychophora > Peripatidae > Epiperipatus > Epiperipatus broadwayi. The sequence goes on from JAQFVV010012532.1 coordinate 945,635, forward strand.
ATTATTAAAAGTTAAATGTTTAAATGCTAATTCATATATTTTAAATAGGTATCATGAGACTTCATAAATGTTGGTTTAAAGGGGGATTTAAATAAATAATTTGTACCTTCTTATAAAAAAAAAGAGAAGAATATGAATAATTCAGTGATAAATGTAAAAGAACAAAAATAAACAAAGTCTAGACTGATTTGCAAAATTTAGTAATAATTTTTTTTCTTTTCCCAAAGAGTAGTTTTTTTTTAATCTATGTAAAATTGGGAAAAAAACATTTTAATGTAATTAAAAATTTTGTACAAATCAAGTACAATTACAGTATTTGCTAATAGTTCATGTTTGGAACATATATTAAAGCAAATTATTTTATAAACATTTGTTGAATTAAAACATTAAATTAATGCAATCACAAAACAACCATAGGAATTAAGACTCAAGGTGATGGAATTGAATGTTTTTATTAGGTGGTGTAGTATAAATAGAAGAAAAAGATGAGACCAATGCTGAAAAGCAGAAGAGAATGCACAGAGGAGAAGGATCCATTTAGAGAATAATTAATGTTTGCAAGATTTAGATATAGGTTCTATCTTTCTCAAGTATAATTCACCCTCACCTGATATTTATATCAAGGCTAGAGAAGTGTACAAGCACTTTTCAGTGGTAGCAGATATACCATGGTTTAGCACTTTTTTATTCCTCAATACAAAATAATAATCATGAGATTTTATATAGTGGAATCTCTTATCATGATGGGCTAGAATCCATCCCAAAGCACTATTTGGATGCTTAGCTACATGTTTTTCTAATTATTAACCTTCCAGTCTGCCAGAATATAAAATGGTACTGTAAGATGTCACTTATCATTTTAATCATATGTACAAAGAAGAGTAACAGAAATATTCAGTTACAGATCTTTCATAGCAAGCTTACCATATTATGATTTTATGAAAACCCTGTGATCTGAAAACAATTTAACTACTTTTTATTATTATTATTTTTATTTGTTGTTTGTATGATTAATTAATTATTTGTATTATAATAATAACAACAGCAAAATAATTGCATATTTATAATTTCACTAACAATTCTTATTTAGAAAATATTTTGTTTTTATTTTGTCCATGTACATTAGAAATAAATGAAGGGGATCAGAAATTAATTATGAAATACAACAAGATTGCTAAACAGTCTAAATTTGACAAAGTAGTGTGAAGAGAGACAATGGAAATAATTAATCTACTGATAGAAGATTAAATTTAACAAAGTATTTAATAACTTCGAAACTTTATTTAATAAGATGACTGTTAGTATTTTTGATATTTGTATATCAGCTGGTGATAATGTGTTAATCTTAATGAATTTCAAATAATTTAATTTTTTTGCTTGTTATAATTATTACCATAAGTTTTGCAGAAAAACAATAAAGATTTCTTCAAAATAACAGATAAGACTTTTTTTATTGTTTCAGATCATACTTTGTCTCTTTTTATCTCTTTTTCTTAATTATGACTGAGCAGATGGTTTTAAAATATGAAAATTCTACAAACTAAACTTACTGAATATTATTACATCATGCATTAATTACAAGAATTTTACCAGGCAACTGCAAACTTGATTAAATAATCAATTAGTTTTTTGTGCTATGCCTACAGGTGAAAAGAGAACAGCAATATAACTTTAATTAGTAAATATTATTTTTGAGTAAACAAATTTTTTAATAACCATTCTTTTAATAAAATACAATTGCTTTATCAGTTCTTTTTTAAAAGAAAATATTTTTATGAGTTTAGCTTCATTTATTTTTTAAATTTTGTTTTCGTTTATTTCTGGCTGGACAGCAACATATACATGACAACAATATAAATTTATAAATAAATGCTAAATATATTACATTTCAAATGATTTAGCTTTTTTTCTGCCCCTGAACTATCTATTTACATTTTATGAGAAAATATTTCAATAATGTGTAAATGATTTCTATTAATTTGACATGAGACAAAGCAAATTAAAGAATATTAGATATGATTTGCATTCTAAATGAAGTACATTTAAACCAATCTGTCATAAACTTAAACTTATAAATATTAAACAGACATATCACTTTTTGAAAACATAAAATGAATTTTATATTAGACAAAATATATATATATATATATTGTAGCGGTATACGTATGGCATTACATTGTTTTAAAATTAAAATAAAAGGGGAAAATAATCATAAATAAAATTGACTTATTAAAAGCATAAAAAAAAATTAAAAGTTATTTTAACACATATATATAATTGCACAGATGGAAAATTATTAAAAAGAAAGTATATAAAAACAAGTTAAAATAAATATCTAAAAATTAGATTGGCATTTTTGTGTAAAAGTAATGAAAAAGAAAAATGTTAATTAGTTTCAATTTAAAAGTCATGTTTGAATCTTAAAATGGAGGTGATTATTCTGTTAAAATATATTTGAATGTAAAGCAAACTAGCCCTTGGGGCATTTAAATGATTGTAAGGTCAGATAAGAAATAAAAATTAAAGATTGTGTTTCCCACTCTGAAGTAGATCAACCAAGCCAAGCATGGGCCAGAAAGGAAAACATCAGGGCCGATAAGAACAAATGATGTCATGTGAGATCGATCCAGAGAATTTGTAATAAGAGAGGCCAGAAATTATAAGAGGAAATAATTGAATTCATTGATTAATCTGACTATTAATCTATGTATTCCAGCTAGTTATAATACAGACTCCATGATGTAGAAGTCTCACAAGAGATTGTTTCCTTCATTTGCGCCAGCTGAGGCGAAGGGTCTTCCCGACCATGGTTCCAGAAAGTATGGCTTGTAACAGTTCTGTTTCTAGAAAGTATGGCTTGTAACAGTTGGGTCTCCAAAGAAACTATTAGCAAATAATATGATCAGCAAGGACTTCCATAAACTGGATGAAATCTGGAGGAGTCATCAAGACCGAATGGGAAGTATGAACTTTTATCAGTTGAACTGTTTTTAAAAAATATATCTCTTCAATAAGTAGTCAATCCATAAGAAAATATAAATAATAAGTGATCTCTTATCTGACCAGCAACATAATTCTAGATCAGTTAATAATCTTTTTATTTATGCATTAAGTTTGTGAATCAATAATTTCCATTTTTTTTATTTAATTTTTTGTTGTTTTGTTGGTTAACTAAATTATTAAATTTAAAGTTGGATGTAGATGACTGCATAGAGTTGTTAAGTTTGGGGCTAGGTCATACAGGTTAATTTCAGACTATTTGTTTCATAGTTGAGTCGATGCTGGTAGAAGGATGTATGGGTGGTTATATCAATATAATATGAAGCATGTTAGCATACAGGGCACCATGCTCAAATGAATGCATGGCCCAGAGACATGTTGCAATGGACATGGATGTATTTTCCATGCCATTGATCTTTTTGTACTATGGATTGGGACTATAAGTTAGTGAGAACTGATCTCCCTCCATATGGAGCATTTTGTTTTTAGTTTTTTTTAATACATATATGATTCATTCGCCAGACAGATTCCTGTACTCGACAAAGATCATTCTTTTTAAATAATATCATGCTGCAGATGCATGTTTTTGTCAGCATGATTACATGCTAGTATGTTCATGTTGCATTGGTTGCATCTGTATATCAGGAAGCTAGCATTGGTTTAGCTGCAAACTTTTAGCCTGGAATTAAATGTTTCAAAAATCTTTTAAGTGCATAGTCTATGTAGCCTACCTATGCTCAACATTCTAAAATATTAAATTATATAAACTGTCCATCTGTGTGAACTTACTACTAAAATAACAGAATTTAAGTTTATTATTATTATTATTATTATTATTATTATTAATAATAATAATAATAATAATAATAATAATAATAATAATAATAATAATAATAATAATAATAATAATAATAATAATAATAATAATAATAATAATAATAATAATAATAATAATAATAATAATAATAATAATCTAAAGCAATGTTAAATTAATTCCTCAAATTCATGTATGTGCGTAAATAAGTGTTTGTGTGATAATTACTGAAAGTGGCTTATTTTATATATTTTTTTTCTTTATCAACAATACTTTAAGAATTTATATGTATAAATCTCAGTTACTCGATGAGTCAGTGACTAGGACATATCGGTCCAATAAAAATAGAATCTTAATAAGAAGTATCTGCCTACATTATAAATTTTCCAGGTTCCAATGGCCTGGTGGCACCCTATATGGCAGATAGAGTAAGAGTCTACTTGGTGATACATTATAACCATGAATACCTTGAATTTTAAAAGGAAAAATCATGCCAGTAATTTTTTTTTCTTGAAATGAAATATTTTGACTTGTATTTACGTAAAGTTATAAACTTGAATTTTGTGTAAAAGTACTGCCAATAAAAAAAATAAAATTGCACACATATGAATAAATACGAAAAATAAAATGTAATAATTAATATAAATAATAGTTTTAGGAAAGTAATTAGAATAATAAGCAAATAAAAAATAGGAAAAAGGGAACTCTTGAGGGAGAAGGTGTAGGCTCAGCTAGTGTAGAAAGGAAAGAATGGTCAACATTTTTATTTTATTTTTTGTGTAATTACTAACCAAAGAAATCATTTTAATTTTTTTAATATTATCAATGTGTGTAACGTATACTTACTAATACTAGTAAATTCCATTTTTTTTATTGTTTTTGTTTTTTGAGAAAATTCAGTGATATATAACAGTATACATATGGCATTACATTATTTTAAAATTAAAATAAAAGGGGAAAATAATCATAAAGAAAATTGACTTATTAAAAGTGTAAAAGAAAATTAAGTTATTTTAACATATATATATATATTGTGCCGGTAAAAATATGTTTATCCATCTAACATGAGCTGGAACTCACAAAATGTACCTCAAACCCAGTCAAGCCCAAGATTTAGGTCAGGAACCAGCCTGGATTCGAACCCACTCTCCAAGTCCCAAATCGAACACCTAATGAATAACATAATATTTATGGCTCATGAGAATTAATCTTAATTCGGCCGACTAGCAAAGCTGAGAAGACAATGAGACATCTATTAATTATGATTATATTAAAATATATATAAGTATGGCTGTAATATATGTGGAAGAAGTGGAGGAAAAGGAATTCGAACTACTCAAATAAGTTAAACAATAAAAGATAGTTTAATATAATGAAAATTTAGTTATATACATTTATAAATTAAGTACATTAGTGTGTGCGTGAATGAGCAAGCGATTACATAGTGTCATTCACGCTATTAGTTCTCATATGCTCTTTATTAGCTAAATAATATATTACAAATAAACACACATCTTTGGTGGGTCCAATATTAAGATGCCAATCAGTTAATAAAAGGAATTACATAATATTGCTATTAACGCTTTGGGTTACAGTTCAGAAATGTGGTGACTAACATATATTAGGGGAGCGTTCTGAGATTCATTATACATACAAATACATTTGAAAACATTTGAATCCATGACAAGATATTTAATGAAAAATTATTTTAACAATAATAATAAGACGAACGCTTTATTTTCCCCAAGGCACCTAGATACTCTTAAATAGATATATAAATTATGAAGGTAGGATTGTATATGACTGAAATAAATTAATACAATAGAAATGGCAATTATATATATATATTTTAAACAAAGCTAATTTTAATATTAAAGCATTAAAACAGGATCATGAAGCAAAAGAAATACTAAATACTAAGAAGTTTGCGGTGCTGACATAATAGCCTAAAAATAACTAAGAGGAAAAGGTCGTGCTTCTGGATGAAAAACGAAATGGATGGGCATAGCGTGTGCCAAACTTAGGGAATCACCGCCAGTGGCCTTTTTATACGAAGAAATGGATGGGCATAGCGTGTGCCAGACTTATGGGTCACCGCTAGAGGCATTTTTATACGAAGACGAGAAGAAATCTATGGGTTCGAACCTGTCGTAACCCCCAGATTAAGAAGCACGTAATATATATATACGAAGATAGGCTAAATGACAGAAACGCAATAATGAATAAATGTTACTAAAAAACATTGAATAAATTTTACAGCTTCAAAATAAATGACCCTTGTTTTGGATACTATAATATGCAATGCAATTATAATATATATATATATATAGAGAGAGAGAATATTTCATTTACTAAAATATACTTGAAGATTTTATTTAGCAAAGGAAACATTAAGATTTAGATTTCAAATTAATAAAATATAAGATTTGATTTAAGAAACATTGAGATTCACCCCCATCCCTTTTCTGATATTTAAAATAAATCAATCCCACTTTCGTGATTTTTATAATAACTGAAATATATAAATACAAGATTTGAAATGTTAAGAGTATGAAAATGAAATAAGATTAGCAGTGATATAGAAAACAATTGAGTCACCTTATTTTAGAATTAAATAAATAATATTTTATAAGATTTCAAAGCGTTAATTAGTTTTAACTTTGAATTTACACCGGTAGAAAATTCTGAGTTAAACAAATATATATATTTTTATATTAGAACATAAATAAAATGTTGGTACATAAAACAATCTGGCGAGTATATCAATTAATTAATAATACGTATATATATTTAAGGGGATGTTAATAACTTGCTTGAAGGTTTAGTTTAAAAGAAGAAAGGATTTTTAGAAAATTCAATTTGTCAGATTGTTTTAGATTGACATATTAATAGGCAAACAGATATATAAATCAAATAATAAACACATGTAAATAAATGACCCTACCAAAATTAAAGAGCATATAAGATAGAATTAAATTTATATAATTTATTTAAGAGCAAATTATATGTTATTTATATATATATATAAAAAGGCAAAGTTAAAGAATACATAAAAAAAAGATCTTGAGAGATTATTGAGACTAAATTGACTATTAGGTAGCGGCTTGAAATTTACCTTTCAATTTTAAGAGTCCGATTAAAATATTGTCCGTGCACGGCAGTTGAAAATGAAAGTTCTCAGAAAACTTCTATCATATTCTAAAGTTCTTTTTGACGTTTCTTCTTTTCAGGGCAGCAGTATATTATGGTAGCGGCAGATGATGACCCAAAAGGGGTCGAGCAAGTTGGAGGATTTACTGCTACATATTTTTTTTAGTTTTACAGCAATGTTAACAATCTCTCAATCCATAGTAACTAATTAATTAATAACTAATCTATGTGATTCAAAATTTAGTCATTTTATACTTTTTCTCTTATCAGTTGTTTTTGAAGATGCAATTGTTAGATAACGCCCAAAATAAATTCAAATCTATTTCTAGATTAGAAATAGATTTAACAACATGTTTTTAACACAAGTAAATCTAATCTTAACTAATCCCATTTATCTTAAGTAAAACTTTAATTAAAAAATACCTTTCCCAGATTAAAACAACAGTGCTTCCAACCCCTAATTATTTTTAGACAATAAACAACACCTGCATCTTCCATATTGGATTTTATAAAAAAAAAATGTATAGTTTATAGAAACACAAGCAATTTTAAAAGAAAAAGCTAAAAATGACATATAATAAAATATTTAATACATCAATATTTTGTTAGTAAGTTTTGCTCCTATGTATATATTTGAGCCGCATCTATAATACTTTAATAAAAAAAAAACTAATAATTAATAAAAAGAATTAATAATAATTTTAAAGCATGTTATTGAAACATTAAATTTTATAATATAGGCGCGCATCTCAAATATATACAGGAAATATATATATACACGACAAAAGGAGCGGGATGGGAAATAGGGATTTAAACATAGGTTAGTAGATGGAAACATGAAGCACAATCTTAAGCTAAGATTGACTGCTTCAATATATATATATAATCGCACAGATGGAAAGCTATTTTTAAAAAAAGTATATAAAAGCAAGTTAAAATAAATATCTAAAAATAAGATTGGCATTTTTGTTTAAAAGTAGTAAAAAAGAAAAATGTTAATTAGTTTCAATTTAGCAGTCATGTTTGAATCTTAAAATGGTGGTGATTGTTCTGTTAAAATATATTTGAATGTAAAGTAAACTAGCCCTTGGGGTACTTAAATGATTGTAAGGTTAGATAAGAGATAAAAATTAAAGATTGTGTTTCCTGCTCTGAAGCAGATCAACCAAACCAGGCACAGGTCAGAAAGGAAAACATCAGGGCCGATAAGAACAAATGCTTCAGAGCGGGAAACACAATCTTTAATTTTTATCTCTTATCTGACCTTACAATCATTTAAGTGTCACAAGGGCTAGTTTGCTTTACATTCAAATATATTTTAAGGCAACAATCACCTCAATTTTAAGATTCAAACATGACTTTTAAATTGAAACTAATTAACATTTTTCTTTTTCATTACTTTTAAACAAAAATGTCAATCTTATTTTTAGATATTTATTTTAACTTGCTTTTATATACTTTTTAAAAAAATAGTTTTTCATTTATGTGATTATATATATGTTAAAATAACTTTTAATTTTCTTTTATGCTTTTAATAAGTCAGTTTTATTTATGATTATTTTCCCCTTTTATTTTAATTTTAAAATAATGTAATGCCATATGTATACCATTACAATATATACATAATTTAGACTAAAAATAAAAAGGAATCAATCAAAATCATAAAACAATCTATTTATTTATTTGTTTTCATATTTATGATAATTCTATATATCATTTTTGTATTCATTTATTATTTTATTTATGTATGTTTAAGCAATATCTTACATGTTGTCAATTTTTATTATTTTTCATACTATAATTATTGTATAATTATTATAGCAATAGAGAATGTGCTTCAGTTTTAATTTTGTAAAACTAATATTGAATTCTCTGGAGAAAACTATAGCACAGTAGAATACATAAAAAACATTAGTTATGGATAAATTTATACTGAACATTAAAAAAAAAATATGTAAAAAATTTTTTTTAAAAAAATAATGCTTTTATGTAAATAACCAATTAAAAAGTAGAAAAATAATGAAGTAATCCACCTTTCATTTAATTTGGCATTCTTGGAAAATATCAGATCTTAGGAATCTAGATTTGTTATAAAACAAATGGAAATTGCAGGAATATTATTGTTTCATATAAGCATTTAAGGTCTTTTTCATTTTTATGATTTATTTGAGCCTCAAATGCTTTTATGAAATGATACTATTCCTACAATTTCCATTATTAATAATAAGGTTAAATTCTTAAGATCTCTGATATTTTCCAAGAATGGCAAATTAATCAAGAGGCAGATTACTTTGTTATTTTTATAATTTTTAGTCAGCTAAAAAAGCATTCTTTTAAATTTTTTATATATATTTATTATATTTACGTGTTATTTTTAAAAATAGTTAAAAGTACAAAAAAGTCTAACAAATATTATAATTTAATAATAAGACATGAAAATAAAAAACATACTCTCTAACAAATGAATTGTAAAATTAAATATGTGATTTTCTACTATATAAAAATATTTATGAATTGGCTTTTTTAACTAATTAAGTATGAGTTAAATCAATATTAACAAAATTTTATTTTATAAATGTAATATTTCTGTTGGCTCAGTTATTAAAGAGTTTTATTGTAAGGATGTGAGTTTGAGTTATGTTTAATTTTGACTAAGAATGATGTATCATAAATTAGAGTAAATTTCGCAAGCACTATTCATTCAGGCATAGTAAAGGTAATTTAAAGTGATAGCTTAACGTCTTCATGCTTGCATTCTCAAATGCTTAAGATTTTCCCATACATAAGCATTTGGATAGAAAGGATAGATGGATTCATTCTATCTTTTTACAAAGACTTTATCTTGTGTTTAGAAGTGTTCATTTATAGTTAAAAATCCACAAAATGCATGTGCATTAGCTTAATGGCTGATTATTACTATTACAGTTTACAAAAAAAACATCAGGCTATATAAAATAAATATCTAATAATGAATAATATTTCTGTAGTGTAATTTTCACTACATCACTCTCATTGCAAAATAGGGACTGGTTTCTATCTGCTTTTAACACTTTGTGGAGGTATGGAATCATAAACATAACCAAAGACTTGTGAAAAAGATGTATAATCCCAAAATGCACTCTTCATGCTGAACCAGCACTCATCAGTTGTCCCAGACCACAATGTCTTACACATATCTTTATCATTGTTCAGTGTATATATATATATATATATATTGTACCTGTCGGTTTTGTCTGTTCATATAAGAAGATCTAGCATCTAGGCAAAAGTACCTCGAATCCAATTATGCACAAGAAAAATAAGTCAGAAACACTCATGAACTCTGTCCTATTTGCCTATTTTTTAGATCTATCAATTTATGAGCAACAATCCCAATGATACAGATTTAATTTATCTCTTTCCGCCGGCATCTCAAAGCAGAGACACAAAGAGACTCTAAATTTAAATTATATGATGGAATATTTTAGCATGAAATATAAGTTTGATTCATTTAAAGGTCGTGGTCTTTAATCATATCTATAAGATTAGCAGGAGATCATCTAGTCAGAGCGAGCATAATTTAATAACTAAGATATTAATATTTAAATAAAAGAAACAATAATTTTGCAAGTTTATATATATATATATATAAGATTTATTAATTTAGAGAAATATGAATACTTGTTTTATTATTTTATTAATCATTGGCCTCTTAATGTACATATAATCTGAATTACATTTAGATGGTAACAGGTAAATCATATGACATTTAGTTATAAGTTAGAAGATGACAGATTTGATTGATTACTTTATTTGATTTATTATTGCGGCTATCTCATATGCCAATAATAGATAAATATACCGATGAACAATTGATTTAGCGCTATGAGGAACTATATTTGTGAGATACCAATCCACCCCCAGAAAGAACAAAATATAGCATTTAACCGATTTAGCTTCCAAACATTATTTTATGATTGTAACATTAATTTTTATTACAAAAATACATTTTATTAATAGATGAAAGGATTTCAGTTTTTGCTGAGTGAGAAACATGTGTGAGATAGCTCGTTAACATATATATATATAATGCCATCACAAAAAGATGCGTATCTGAAAATAATAAATATAATAAATAGATCTGGTTAATAGAGTCATTACATTACGGCTTATGGATATTCATAGGTTTTATCTAGAAATATAACAGAAAGGTGGTGCATGCATGTCAGCATATTTATGTGATCCAGGTGCTTCCGAGAATTCAATGAAGAAATATACCGATATATGTCTGCAAACTTTGGCAGAATCGGTTCACGAACAAAGAGCGGTCGGCTGTGCATTTAATGGGCTGGGCTTTTCCAAGAGCGCTCCCATATAAAGCCAGCTTAAGTGACCAAATAAGTCCCCAGGGGGGTTAGGAGCCTGGTTCTTGGACTTGGAGATATGAGAGGGGGTTCGGCTTTCTAATACGCCAGGGTAGAAAGAAGCACAAATATATATATAAGCGAACAATGAGGCCAGTATGCATACAACGCTTGGAATAACACATATAACTTTTAAAGAATATTTACTTAATTACTACCTATACATTATGGAATATCCCGCCTAATGATATGATTGGTAATGGATCAGTTAAACTTATTAAAATACATAATTCATTGGAATAAAGACTCCCCTTTCCCCTTACTTTAATTTATCTATAAACTTCCCACAACATTAAATAAATATAAGAATTCGGTTATAAATGCTGTCATTAGAATAAACATAATTATACATATATGAATGAATTTAAGAATAAATAGATTTGATTTTACATAATAAATTTGAACTTTTAAGATTAGCGCTTTATTATTTAAATAAAATAAAAAAAAAACATTTCTTAAAAAAAACAACAGATTTTTACTCTATTTTTCTACAATAACCTTATGAGACAATTAATTTGTTTTCTCTAAATTCGCGAGCATTTTCTAAGATAAAAGTAAGACTTGTTTTTAATTAAACTTAATCTAGTCATCCCATAAAGTAGGGAGGGGAAAATAAAAAGAGAAATCACATACTAGTGAATTTGAGGGATTATTGGCATATTTAAAAATATAAATATATAAAATACGATAGTTAAAAGAGATTATTGCTGCATGAAAGTGAAAGAAAACAGATTTATTTAATAAAGGCTCAATGATAAAAAGGAAATTAAAGTTATATAGAGTTATGTACAAACTAGTGGTAAGCAAATTATAAATCATTTTACATAATATTAATTATCTAATAGAACAATATCTTAAATTATAGACAGGGTGATTATAAATAATTACAGAAGGTTGAGTTTTAAATTTTATACATTAAGCAGAGGCTAAAGTTCCTTTACCTTTATACAAATTAGTGGATATTCTTGATAGTTCATTGTCCATTGGAAATGGTGAACTAGATCTAGGTTTGGGTCAGTCAAGCAGGTAGCATTTACTTTTTCAGTCTCTAAGCATTTTAAAGTTCATGGGTAATAGGATCTTGAGCTATGATTGCAGGAAAGAACATGTTTGAATGGAGAGAAAGGTGAAATTTCTCTACTCACGATACATTGTATTGCTGTTACCATGAGCATGGATTAGATCTGCATTGCTATTTGAATATTATGCTTCTCTCCCTTCTGGATTCAAATCTAACAGTATTTATACTATATTTTCTGATGATGTTGAAAAGCACTTAGCTGCTAGACCTGAGGCACTTTATATACTTAATGGATCTGGAATTTGCTGACCGGATGCATCTTTTGTTTGAATAAGTTTTAAAGACAATGCAATCCTGTTACAAATTTCTCGAATGATTGTTTTAAAATATAGTCTATGATTTTAAAACAAATTTTGAAGTGGATAAAATTTCCACTAATGGATTCTTACATTATTGTTAAAAAATTATAACATTTTAATTCAGACTAATGGGTTTCCAGTAAATTGTCTTAATTATATTCGAGAATATTCTTAAAAGGATTGCATCATTTTCTGATTGCCCTGATTAAAATAAATAATATATTACATATAATTTTAAAAATATACACTAATAATATACATTTTTCTTCTATATACATTTTAAAAATAATCTCCCCTCACCCATGATATATACATATCCATTACGCACGTATATGAATTGAAAATCAAATCAAATATTTATTCATTAAAATTAGCTATATTAAGATATATATATATCTACATCAGTTATCATTGGTTTGGTGGTGGGAGATTCCGAGTGGACTGTGAAGCTCGATCTGAGTATCAGGTCGACTGCTGCAATATATATATATATAGTAATTACTATATATATATATATATATATATATAATTACTACAGATTAATCAATAAGTGTCACAGTTCCTGCTCTCAAAACTTTGACACAAACTATTTCATGGAAGCATATTAATAATTTTTATTAGTCATTCATTAGACTAGAGATTATCCAATAATGAATAATATTTCTATAGTATAATTTCACTACACCACTCTCATGCAAGACAGGAACTAGTTTCTCTCCACTTTTAACTCATTGTCAAGGAATGTAATCATAAAAATATGATTTCCAAGATGCACATTTCATACTGAACCAGCACTCATCAGTTGACCCAGCCAACAACCTCTTTTACACATATCTTTTTCACATGTCTTTGGTCATATGTTTATAATTACATCCCTCCACAAGGTGCTAAAAGCAGATATAAACTAATCCCCCACCTTGCATGAGTGGTGTAGTGAAAATTACAGTACAGAAATATTACTCATTATTGGATAATCTCTAGTCTATTGAATGACTAGAAAGTTATTAATATATTTCCATGAAGTGGTTTGTGTCAAAGTTGTGAAGACAGCAACTTTCATATTTATGAATTAAATTGTAGTAATTTGCTGCCTGCCTGCCTGTTTGTATGGAATATTTATCTCTGAGCCTGCTACTCTGTTGAATATAAACATATCTAGTTAAATCATTTCAAAATTATTACTTCTTTATGGCATTAAAATAGATCTCACATTATGCAGCATGCTGAAAAATTCTACAAAGAATTACAGTAATAAAGAATAGGAAAACAAAATAACCATATGAATAAAACATTCTTTGAATGAAAAGTGTTTTAAATGAATAAGATATTCTATTAAATTTATGAGAAGTGCCAAGGCACAAAACCATGATCAGGGGTTTGGGGAGGGATACCTGACAGAAATATTTTAAGTGCTGGCTCTGGTTAAGCATTTATCATAAAGCTTGTAGAGGAATTGGCAATCCTCATTGTTTATAACTTACAAGCTTAAGAGATAGGGTCATGTGATATATGACTCTTATTTTGACTATTAATAGAAATGAAAGAATCATTATTCATATTTTTTAAAAAGTAAATGAAAAAATAAGAGAAATTTTTAGTAAAGTTATATCAAATATCTAAATGATAAGGATATAAAGTTCGCATCAACTACCAAATAATGACTACAAATCCAGAACAATTTTCATGCCACCTGATATCAAAATTTAACTACAATAGATGAAAAAATGAATGCATTTCTTGTCTGATGTTTAAGTAATTAAATAGATACATAGAATAAACAAAAACAATTGCTGAAATATTATTGGGACTCCAATCAAATCAACTTAAATTTACAATGCAAAGTAAATAATTTTGATTTTAATAATCTTGCACATACATTACCTTAATGTATTTTATATAGAAAAAGCAAATATTTACATTACTACATACCCATTTAAAAATTTAGAAGTCAAATGAAAAGTGAATTCATTGTTTCATTTGTTTATAGTTAAATTTTGATACTTGATAGTGAGAAAATTATGCTGGATTTGTAAACATTAGTTTGTGAGTATTGCCTTTATATGAAATCTAGTTAAACTTTGTACTTGTTTCTTCTACATGTAATGATAAGAATATATTAGATCTAAAAGAATACAATAGAAGTTCTATTATATATAAAATAATTATTAAAATCATTGCAAATAATTTGATAGGAAACTTTGAATTCAAACCGTTCAAAAAAATGAGATGGACAATGTAGTAACACAAAATTGCATTTAAGAAAAGTTATAGAAAAACCTAATAAATAAGGTGATTTTAGCATATATTAAAAGACATTTGATTCTAAGTATTTCTGCCATGATTAAAATTTTGGAATACAATAATATAAATTCATGACATTATCAAATACTGACAAATATTTAACAAAATGCAAAAACAGTCAGTGATTAAAACTATGTGATTTCACTTAAAAAAAAATATTTTAGAACAGTTTTACAGAAAATATTTTGCAATTAAAATGTAAAATAAAAAGACTAAAAAGAATAAGTAGATAATCCTTAAATCATTTAGAATTTACAAATAATATAGTTTACATAAATGATATTTCAAAATTTCAGAAAATGTTACAAAAACTTTCAGATGAAAGCAAAAACAAATAGATAAAAGATAAATACTAAAAGTATTAAACTAATGTTCAATAACTTTTTTTTTTAAAAAAAAAAAAAAAAAAGAAAGAATAGAAATTGACATAATATTATTAAATTATTAATCCATTTAAAACATTATGTATGAAATTAATCAAAGAATTAATCTTGGATGAAATTTTTTAAGTAGAAATAACATTAAAATAAAATAACTCTACATGCTTGAAAAAAATTTTTTTTGAGCAAATGTGTCATATATATCACAATATTTTTTAACTAATGCCCCTTTAAAGTCTAGTGTTTTGTAAAATTACAAGAAATGATCACATTAATTACTAACAAAAACAAGTTCTTAATACAAAATTTTCCCACGTACATAATTTTTTTAAAAAAAAAACTTGAAACAATGCACAGTAATTTTAACTTTTCTTTGAACTAAATAAAGGTTGGTAATACTTTTAAATAGTCATGCTTTATCTCAAATATTTATAAATACTTGATTTTGAGCTTTAATTCTTTGCAAATGTTTTTGCATATACATGTATGCATCATATTTTCATTCATTACCGATTTATTATATTTTATTCTTGTCATTGTTATAATATGCTATTTAATTTTAAAAGAAAATGATGCATTTAAGATTATACCAATTTACTTAGATGAAACTCCAACAAAAGTAATGAGCTACTTTAAATTGCATTTTTTATGTGCACAGCATATGCATAATATGATGATGGTTAACTGTAAAAAAGTTCTAAATTTTCAAAGATTGTACTTGATTTGAAACATAAAGAGTGCATAAAAAAAATGTTAATCAAAGTTTTTTTAAAATAAATAAGAATATATAAAGTCTTAAATCATAATTTAAAGATCTTTTCAGTTACATTTTGTTATTTGTAAAATTAATCTCAAGATTGCTATAAACAAATATAAAAATTTTGTAATCTATAATATCCAATCACTAGACGTAATATTAACTCTGATTTTTAAAATATTATATTTAATATTAATATATTAAAATTGCATACACACACATACATTTTGATTTTAACTCAACATTCCTGCATGTTATTGCTGCTTTTTTAAATCTGGAACTAATATCATATACATATGTTTGTTTTTTTTTTTCAGATTTATCATTCCTTAAACTATCATTTTATTACATTGATAATTAATAAATCAAGTCATGCCACAACATTTTTCCATCTGAATATTTTTTAAATACAAAATGACATATAAAGACTAATAAATGTATATATATATGTTATACTTAATGTTTTCACGGTTATATGATGTAGATAAATTATAAGTTTTTGGGGTGTACCGTGTCTTATTTTCTATTGAGCACCGATATTTCGACGGAGTAGCAACCGCCATTTTCAAGGTTAACTTTTGAAAAAAAAACCGTTAGATCTTAACAAATAACGTGACTGTGTGCGAGATGAGAAATGAGATTCCAGTTCAGCATTCACAATATGAGGCTTATCAAAATGTTTATTTTCCTCAGTATTTTTACCTGTTAATTTTAAGTTAATATTGGATAAAAAAAGAGGTTTCCACATAGCTGGAATATGTTGTGCTTCATCAGTTCTATTTAAACTAGTAGGTCTCTTTAATATTTCAATTGACTCTCTCATGGTTCTTAAATCATATCTTTCCAAATTAGCAAGTAGTTTTGTATTGTCAAAATTAGGTTTGTGACCAGTTTCTAAATAATGGGAAGTAAAAACTGATGTGCTAATTTTTTGTTGAAAAGCATTTTTATGTTCCTTAATTCTGACATTAATTCGCCTATTAGACTGATCCACGTAGCCTCTTGAGCACTGGAAACATGGAATTTCATAAACTCCTTGGTGTTCCAAAAGTATTCTGTCTTTAGGTTTATACAAAAAATCACCAATTTTTTTGCCAGTAGAAAAAGTGGTCTTTATATTAAAACAAGATAGTCTTCTACTGATTTTATCAGTAACCCCCCTAATGTAAGGCAAAATTACTCTATTAAAAGAGGAATTATCAATTCTATCCTCTTTTTTCTTTTTAGTATTAATGTTATATAAAGCCTTACATATGATGTTTTTATTATAATTATTAGAAAGCAGAATACTTTTTGTAAGTTTTATTTCTTGAGAAAGATGTTCTTTATCAGATATATATATATACACATATTACAAGGACATCTTTATCAGATATATATATATACACATATTACAAGGACATGTTTATTTCATGTTTAAAAAGGTTTATTTAAACCTCATTGTAT
Organism: Epiperipatus broadwayi; assembly: GCA_028023455.1. Lineage (NCBI taxonomy): Eukaryota > Metazoa > Onychophora > Udeonychophora > Euonychophora > Peripatidae > Epiperipatus > Epiperipatus broadwayi. The sequence goes on from JAQFVV010012532.1 coordinate 963,266, forward strand.
CAATATTTCATTCTCCATGGTCAAGTTGCAATCTTTAAGTGTCCATATATATTCAATGGACCATTAGTAACAGTGGATTTCCATTCTTGTTATTAAAAGGTGAGAAGGTTGCCTTGATTTACTATCTTTATTGTGAATGTTTAGGTGGTTTCTAATTGCATAATTATCCCATTTAGCTTTAAGGATTATTTCACTTATTATTTAAATAATACATGAGCAAACTAAAAGTATTGCAGTTTGTAATTTATAATTGACTATTTATTAGTCTGCATTACATGGGCATGTTTATTTCATGTTTAAATAGGTTTATTTACACTTCATTGTATAAATATTTCATTCTCTGTGGTCAAGTTGCAATCTTTAAGTGTCCATATATATTCAATGGACCATTAGTAAGAGTGGATTTCCATTCTTGCTATTAAAAGGTGAGAAGGTTGCCTTGACAGCAGTGAGAAATAGTGATTACTATCTTTATTGTGAATGTTTAGGTGGTTACTGGTTGGTTTCTAATTACATAATTATCCCATTTACCTTTAAGCATTATTTCATTTTTATATAAATAATACATTTTCTAAATATAATTTGTTGTTATCATCATTAGCATATTTTGTATTATGTTTAAAATATAAAAAAATGTAAATATAGAAACTGTTATGAAAATTTTCTTCTACGTAAAAGTACAACTAGGGCTGCATTTGTGTAAATATATTTTGACCTACAGTTAACCTGTATAAATGAATGAATGAATAAAGAATGATGCATACATAAAAAAAAACCAAATTTTTAAAACTATAATTATTGTAATATTAGATATATTCCAATATTAAATGCCAAAATCTAAACTAAAAATAACACTAACTACTTACATTTAAATTTTTAGATTTGGCTATAGTTTAATATACTATGTGGGTTTATCCATACACACATTTTTAAAATAAGTGCAAAATGTTTTGAATTTTAATGTCCAAGTTACTTGAAATTAATAATCAAGTTGTACTTTACTTTTATTTAAATAGTAAATAATAATCATTAAATTTTTCTTTAATCGATTTTTTTCACAAATTCTAATAATATTTTCCCATATTATGATTTATTTTCTCTATCCTCTTGAAAACAATGCGCTAAAGTTTTACTATAAAGAGAATAAAATGTTTTGAATTAATTTCTACTTTACAAATATTTCAACAAATATTAATATTATCTATACTTTTTAAGGGTTTCTTGGGATTATGATTTCCCCATGTATATCATTTTTGTTGTTCCTCTGCTGAAAAATGAGATAATTAAATTCCAATATTTTAAATTCAGATTTCTTACATCTTAAACAATATTTTTTTTTTTACTTAAATAAAGTTTAATGATAATTATTTTCAATTTTTATTAGATATTTTAATTATGTGCTTAATTTTATTATATTAAAAATAATTATTTATTAACATAATAGTGCAAAATGTATAAATATATTTACAGTTGTTACAAATATAATAATCAATTTTTTAATTAATATTTTCTTTTTTTTTATTACTATGTAATATGTAATCTAAAATTTTTAAAAATGCATATTCATATTTTTATAATTAATTTTATGACTAATTTTATTTATTTTTGTGTTGGGAAAAAATATTATCAAAATGATCTGTTACTTAGAAAAGTTTAAAACCATTGTGTTAGTGGTTATTTATGGATCTAAGATAGATTATATGAAGACATGAATAAAGCAGTAACAGGAAAAAATCAAAAGCAATATATGTGTATGATATGAACAAATGAATGTTAATTAAAAGAAAATGGACTAAAAATGTTGATAAAAAAATATGTTATCAGGTAGACAATTGAAGTTCTAAATTAAATCCCAAGAAATTACTTAAGATTTAGAAAGAGATCACATGTAAAATGAGATAAAAAAATAGAAAGATCTAAAAAATAGAAGACCAAAAAGAAAACTGTATTAAATTTAGAAAAAAACTTTATCCTATAATGAACTGATGTTTTCAAATAATGATGGATGATATACATATATCTATAAAGAATATTAAAATATGCAATGTAATGTTTAATTTATATATAAAAATTATTTTTAAAAATATAAATTGTTAAAATATTTAACTTTAAATAAAAATTAAAACATGATTCAGTTTCAATATATTAAATTTATTATAATTCATAAAATATGATCATGTGATCAACAAAATTTTTCTTTTTCTCTGGTGTGTAATGTGAAGTGAAAATTTGAAAAAATAAATGAACCTAGACTGCAATAAAAATAAGCCTGGAGATAAATATTATATATGAAAAATTTTAATAATTTATTTTTGAATAAGTTGTTAATCACTAAATATATGTTACATAAATCTTTTTTTAAACTTAAAACATGATATTAAAAATATATCTACTTATTCAATTTCAAAACAAAAAAAATCATATTTAACTCATTTAAAATGTTTTTTTTAATAAGCAATGATAGAGTTTTTACTATACTAGGTTGTTCATAAATAAATTTCATTCAGATTTCATCCAAAGTAATTCCATTATATCAGGGCTACTCAATCTTCTTATAAATGGAAGTCACATTGTTTTAGTAGAGTAACCTGTAAATCTAATCATATTTTGAAAGGTAAAATCAGATTTCAGTATTCATCAAATATATCAAATTTGTGAACATTTATAATGAAATAAAAACAAAACTGAAAAATATAATTATTGAGATTTTTTGAGATTGTGCTAATTTAGCAATTTTTGTTAAAAATGAGGATTATTAAAAGAAGGTGAATAAGTAATAATAAACATTAACTAAGGAGTTCATCAGTTTAAATGATTAATTTTTGACTAATAATTTTTTATATTTGAAAATATTGATTCAATAAATACTTAAAATCAAGCAATATATTTTATATGCAATATATTTATGATATTGTGATTGAGAGAAAAAGAAAAATCTACCAAAAGGCATATTGTGGTCAACAGATAGATCATAATTGACTCGTTGATTATTCTGCATTATACTGTTATGCATTTCAAAACAAAGTACATCAATTAACTATTTTCCAGTCTACTTGAATTCTCTCAGATTTGAAAAGGATGACAATTCTAATTTTCCTGTTCTGCTGACCATAGAACAGTCTTCATTCTCATAATAAAAGTATATTAATACTTTTTATTAGTCAATCATAAGATTAGAGGTCATCCAATAATGAATGAGAATGTGGTCTGGGCCAACTGATGGGTGCTAGTTCAGCATGAAATGTGCATCTTGGGGGATCACAGACATTTTTTACATGTCTTTCATCATATGTTTACAATTACATCCCTCTGCAAGGTGCTAAAAGCAGATAGAAATCAATTTCATATCTTATGTAAAAGTGGTGCAGTGAAACTTACACTGCAGAAATATTATTCATAATCTTCATTCTCATCTTGTATTTCTGTAATATCAATAAAATATACAGTAATGTCACTTTAAAAGCCTGCTGTTCTGTGTGGTTTGGTATAACAGTAGAATTATAGACCCATGGATCATGATCTGATTCTTCCATTTTTGGTCCTCAAACTTTATAAACTTCTGAACAATAAAACATTTGATTAATTTTATAGCATACTAGAATAGATTTAAATGTTTTCTTATTGTTTTAAGATATTTTATTCCTATCTTTTTGGATTACACAAATCCATTTTTTTTTCTTGGAAAAAATTGTACTGCTCTGCACTATTCCTTTTTCAATATTTGATTGTAACAATTGCTATATAATAAAATTTTTATTAATGGCCTGGAAATAATCATTATATCGTTAAGAAGTATATATATTCCATATTATCTTCTCCAAATCCCATTTCTCTATTTTTCCAAGACTTATATATTCTCTTTAAAATTACGTATTGATTCCTTTTTTCTCTATTTTCTTTTCTGTCTACAGTTTCTGCAAATATTACTTATCCTGACAGCTGCTTATAAAAACATTCCTAATTCAATTTTATTTTTATTACAACAATAATATTCATCTCAGTCAATTCTGTCATTTATAGGCTTACAATTACATTATTATCTTAATACAAAATTATTGAATTTGATTTATAGTATTCACTTTTTTTGTTTTGTTTTTTCAATTATTCTGGTATTGTAATCTCCTTAAAAAGTACATCTGATATTAATTATCCTACAATTCTGACTTTATTTTACATTTTAAAAGTACATAATTAACCTTGAATATGCATTTTTAATATAATTAACAAATTGCTTTTTAATTCATTAATATGATCAATTATAAAATAATGTGAAGAAGAATTACATTCGATATAATTTAAAGAAATTTAGTAAAATATGTTAGAAGAAACTACTGGGGATAAAAGATAGATTAAAAAAAACAAAATAAGTTTAAAATTGATTAATGATTTAAAGTAAACAATTAATAATGAACCTTCGAAAATTAAAGAAACAGGGGGTGTGTGTGTGAAAAAGTTGAGCTGTTGTGCAGGATGTGCTTTTTAACAAATAACTATTGACGATGATTTTATTGGTGAAATAATTTTTTTTTTGTAAAATAATTTAAAAGTTTTATGAAAAGATTTTTTTAAAAAATATGTCCACTTTTTTTTTTTACTGTATTTAGAAACTAAAATTGATTTAAAAATATATTTTTAAATGGCAACTTCAGAAGCAATCAAACAATTTTTAGTTTACCTTTCTCACACTTGGATCAGGTTTTCTTAATGAAACTGGGCTGTGATTAAGAAGTGAATGCAATCTTTGATCAACCAATCCAGATTTCTCATGCAAAGGTGGTGACTGAAAATGATAATACAAGAACTGTATAGCATGCATTAAAAATGGTGATAAATATACATATAACAAAAATACATGGTTTAACTAAGCATAGTTTTTATGACATTTGCTTTAAAGAAATATTGTACGTGTCGAATACGTATATTGGTTTTAACACAACCTGGAGTTTAGGAAAAGTACTTCAAATTCAATCAAGCCCAAGATAAACAGGTCAGGGACCATCCTGAGTTCAAATCTATTGCCCATTCCCAAATCAATAACCTGATCAATAACATACACATTAATACGTTGGAATTTCTTCTTTTATACCGGCCCACAGATACAGCGGAGAAGACAAGAGACTCAGTATCTTAACATTACACTAGCTTGGCTAAAAAAATATATTTTAACTAACTTAAATTAGAAATATCACTTAATTAATCTAAGCTGGGGTTTGAACCCTATTCATAAACCTGGTAATATAAGATAAACACATTTATATAGTGAAGTGGAGGATGAAACAATTCGAACTAATTAGACAAGTAAAGAATAAATATTTTAATAATACAATAAACATTAGTATACCATACAAGTTATATACATGAGTATGTGTGATAATGAGAGGGGTATGTCTTAGCGGCAGGTAGTTATACAATATGAATCACACATGCTGCAGTATTAACATGCCAATCATTATTATAAAGATTTACATTATATTGGTATTAACCCTTTTAACATATATATAGGGTGGGTGATGACGGAATTAGATTCTTTAGGAAACATTTTTCGATTAAATATATCTTATTAATGTTATTTTCATGCCGTTATATCCATGAAAATAGATTGTGATACATTATTAATAATACATTTTACTTTATTTCTGACCTTTCCGGGAAGGACGCTTTATTTCCCAATGTCTGGACATTTAAAATAATATGACAAAAGGTCACGAAGGTGGGATTTCATATAAAAGACTAAGAAAGTTTTAAATGAAAATAATATTTACAATACAAAAGTTTAAAAATGTTTTAGATGAAAATAACATTTACTAAAACGTGGATTTGATATATATATATGTTTTTAGCAGAGTGCAGATTTGAGTTATTATAGCATCAAAATAAGTCACAGAAGCAATATAAAAAAATATTTAAAGAGTGGCGGTACTGACATGATGGCATATATATTTGGAAGTCATGCTTTCTTGGTAAAACGAATGATGGCTAAGACCCTCTATTTATCAGAGCGATTCTTAGAGAAGATGAATATGGCAAAATGAAGGGCCAGGAGTACCGGAAATAACCCAATGTGAAGTATGCCATTTTATTACGAAATGATCCAGAGTAGTTTAACTACTAGACATGGATAGAAATATAAGAAAATCCATGGGCTCGGAATTCCAGAAATCCCATATGAAAAGCATATACATTAAAATTAAATAGCCGATGTCAGCAACACAAAGAAAATAAAAGTTCTCCAACAATGTTGCCATAATCTAATGCTAAAATTTAAGCGACTTTTATTTTTAATGATATAGTTTATACAATAAATGCGCGATGCTGGAACAACATATATATAAGTGAATTATTATTAAATAAATAAATCCTGAACTATATCCACTTCCCATTTATAATGTTTATAACTAATAAATCCCACATTCATTGATATTTAATACAGAATATATTTTAATAAACAGTTTTACTGGAGAATGTATGATAAACTTATAATAGTGCAATGTCTGAGGGTTTCTCTCTTTTAGAAACCAGTCAGAAAGCATAAATAACGTAAGCAAACAATTTAATTTATATACAATTTTAATAAAGTATAAATATAACAAATCACTAAAATATTTACATATATGAATACACACTTATAATTCATCATGAATTAACGTTAGCAAAAGTTAACTAGTTATTTACAAGTTTATTATACATAGTTCTCACTTTACCATTTCCAATATGGTTTCTTCTTGGATTCATATTTTATCCAAGGCATTTGACAACTGCACGATGGAACCAGAACACAAGAGAGAAAAAACGGTTCTCCTTGCTATTTATCTTTGGACACTAATCGGTCACTTCTGTCCAGGCCAGGTAAATGATAGCAGTGCTCTCTTTACATTTATTTATCAGAGTCATGTTATAAACAGGTATGTAGTTTTACATTATACATAGCACTGCTCCCCTTACTCTGGAAATAAATGGGTTTTAACTACAAACATAGTCTTTAAATTTCACAAGTGGGCGACATGCTCTGGAAACTCTTAGTTTTTTCAATCCTTCTTGCACCATGTTCTTCTATTTTGGTATCAGACGGGGTTTCAAACTCGTCATCTGATGTAGGCTTCTCACGATGGTGGCGAAGGTGATTTAGATGTTTTCTAAATGACTTTCCATTTTGTAACTCCACCAAGCAAATTTGCTTTGATAGTAGCTGTTTTACAATTCCTAGGATCCATCTACATTACAATAATTGTATATCCAAACATTTTCACCGGGTAGCAATTTTCCCGACGAGAAATTTCTGGTTTTATGTTTTTCAGGCAAAAGTTGTGATAGGTGTGTCCAGCACTTCTGACCCATTAACAACTCTGCTGGGGTTTCCCCCATTGCAGTAATCGGCATGAAATGCTGTGAGTACATGGCTTGCACTAAAGCATCTGTCATGTTCACTAATTTTAATTTCTTTAGGATATTCTTTAAATGCTGCACTTCTTGTTCAGCTATACCGTTGCTTTCCAGGTGATATGGTGGTGTAAGAGTATGCTTTATTCCTCTATCACTCAGAAAATCCTTTAATTTTGTTGACATAAATCCAGAACCATTATCAGTTACAACACTTTCTGGGTAACCATGGATAGCAAACACTTCCACCTAGAACACGGATGGTACTCTCAGCACTGGTATCTTTAATCAGTCTGTATTCTGTCCAACGTTAATATGCATCTACTAATAGCAATATTATTATCCATTTAGGGGTCCAGCATGGTCCATATAAACTCATGGTCATGGAGTAGATGGTGCTTCCCATGTTTCAAGCTGTTTTGGAGGCAGTTTAGATATCTGTAAGCAGTTTATGCATCCTTTTATCATGTTCTTGATATCCTTTGTCAAGTTTGGCTACCATACTTATGATCTAGCCATAGCTTTCATATGTACTACTCCTGGGTGTCCTTCATGCAATAACTTTTAAGATTTTTGATCTGCATTCAGTAGGCACTAGAACACGATCGTTATTTAAAATGCATCATTACACACAGACAATGCTTCTCTGGCAATCCAAATGGCACGATTTAATTCGCTGGGGCATTTAGATGGCCAACCCATTTTTATCCAATTTATCAGCTGGTATCCTTTGTCATTTTTAGTCCAGTCTGCTATGACTCTGCTATTTATCACATCTGATTTTAGAGCATCAGTATAGTTTTTTCCCTTGATTTCATATCTATTTTCTTTAGTGTCTAGCAATCTTGATAATGCATCAGCATGGCTGATCCTTTTTCTGGGTTTGTAAATTAAGGTAAAATCATAATGTGATAAAATATCTATCCAGCATACATGGGCTTGATGATTCATATAGATTTTTTACACAGCTAAAAATTCCCATTAGATGGCAATGATCGGTATAGATTGTAAATTTGCATCCATACATGTATTGGTGGAACTTCTTCACTGTGAAAATCACTGCCAAAGCTTCTTTATCCACCTGACTATATTTTTTTTCAGCTGGTGTTAGCACTCTCGAAGCAAAAGTGATAGGACATTCATCATCATAACCTGGATGAGCGAGAACAGCTCCCACACCGTATTCCGATGCATCCGTGGTAATACACAATTCCCAGTTGCTTCGATAATGCACTAATAGACTTTCTGCTGTCAGTTAAGTCCTTGGCTGTTTCAAAAGCTTTGTTTTGTTCTATGTTCCACATACAACATTGTTTTTTCTTTAATAATGTATAAAGCAGTGACAACATGTGTGATTTTCCAACTAAGAAATTACATAGAAATTTAACAATCCTAAGAAAGCTTGATGTTCCTTCATGTTTCTGGGTTTTCTGGTATTTTTTATGGCTTTCACCTTTTCTGGGTCTGGGTGGCATCCACTTGCAGTTACTATGTGTCTGAAGAATTTGATTTCCTTCAAAGACCACATACATTTTTTCACATTTAATTTGGCTTTAGCTTGGGCTAGCCTCACACAAACCATATCCACACACTTTTCAAGCTCTTTTTCACTTTCAGCAATGATGAGGATATCATCCAGATACGGTATTACTCTATCCATTGATCGAAACAACATATCCATTTTTGCTTGAAACACGTTTGGTGCAATCGTTATTCTGTATGGTAATTTATTGCACTTATATAAGCCCTTGTGTGTCATCAATGTGAGTAGCTCCACTGTCTCCTTAGTTACTGGAATCTGGTAAAAAACTGCTTTCAAATCCAATTTTGCGAAGTAGTTTGCCTTCTGTAACACTGCCAATACATCTTGCACATTTGGAACAGGATAAGCTCCCTTATTTATTTTTTTATTTATCGTAAATGCGATAATCTCTGCATAGCCATATACTACCATCTGGTTTCATTATCATTAAGATAGGGGTTGCCCATGATGACTCTTCCATAGGTGTAAGAACTCCTTTATCTACAAGATCGTTTAGTTCTTTCTCTACTTTTTCTCTTATTGCAAACAGCACTTTCCATGGTTTACATATAATTCCCTTTGCATCTTTCATTAATTCAATATCCACTGGTATAGTTCTAAATTCTGACAGTTTGGGCATAAACAATTCCGGGTATTGATTTTTCATAGTAGTTTCTATATGTACGTTTTTAAATATTTCTATACGTATTCCCAAAGCCGCAAACCAATTTCTGCCTAATAGCAGGCTATTATCATTTGTGCCAAGACCGAATTGGCACATGTATATAAAATAATTTTGTCTAAAAAAAAATTATTAAAATAAAAATCTTTCGTAAAAGAAAGACGTACAATTAAAAGTTGAAGAGTTTTATTACAGTTTGTTTTTGAAAAAGGAAAAAGTCAAATAGTTTTCTATCATTAGTTTTTGAAATAAAAGTTACAATTAATTAATTAGAAGGGGAGGAGGAGTTTTGGTTAGAAAAGTCAAACTAAAAGTTTTATAAAAAGAAGTAAAGAGTTTATTATTATCAGTTGAAAGTTGATTTTCAAGTTTAAAAAATATAAATCTCTTTTCATTTGAATTAAAGAAAAAGTAATCTTAAAATTAGTTATATATGTATGTAAATATGCGCGATTGTAAATAAATAAAAATGTATGCATAATAAATATTAAAATGAAATAAAAGAAGATTATCATTTAAAAAAAACACAGTGATGGGCTACTAATTAAAAGTATAAAAACAACATGTTTGCATGGCTACTAATTAAACAATCTTCAAAAACACATTGTCAAAGGATTATTCAAAGAAATTTTGACAACAGATATTGGCGGCGGACATGAAAACAAAAACACTTTGCATATATAAATGGCCAAATTTTTATCAGACATTCAGTCTAGTTAATTGCATCAGAGATAACAATTGAGTCAGTTCTGAGAGTATAATCTAGGTCGTGCAGTTTATTATGTATCAATCAGAAATGCAGTGTTAAAACCTTCGGAAACATACATCTTTCTCCAGCCTGAAGTCTGTGAAAACAGCAAGATCTGCCCATGAAATAATGTCTGCATAACAGCTTAGAAATCCTCCATAAATATTCAACTGTCTCCAGAAATAATACCGATGAATAAGAAAGAAACCTCTAGAAACTTAAAATATAGATATATTTCATTAGAAGCAGCAAACAACAAGCAGTATACTCATTCAAAATCCTAGGTAAATAACATTTTTTTTATATTCTTTCCTAAGTAGCCATCTCATTCATGTGAAGCTTCCAGAGACAAGTAATTTGAACTCTATAAGCATGCATAAAATGAACTATTGATGTGCGTGTTTGTGAATGCTATATGATTTTATAAACATCAAAATATAGTTTATGCTTTCTCGTAAAATATATTATAGTGTGTTAATTTAAAATGTGTGTTATATTAGATTTATAAAAAATTAGTAAATGTTAATTAAAATAAATGGTCTTTAAAACTTAAACTTTATTTGTCGGTCAATTCTTTTTACCAATCTCTCTTACAATTCTTTTTACCAATTCTTTTGCCAATCTTTTATCAATTCTTTCACCACTAATTAAATAATATTTGTTGCTGAATTAAAATTAGACTGAGCTAGTTAAGGGAATTGTTCCAAGCACTGGGTTATGAGCCTACTGTCTGAATACGTTAGTCTTAGACTAGCTGGCGCCTGGGTTTTACTCCGAAACAAATAGTGTTTGGATAGTAGGGGTTTGAATCTAGCAGCTGAGGTGGGCTACAATCTGATCGTGGGTATTGTTGATAGTTAAAGCTATCAATAATATTTCACACTTTGCTTGAACGTGCCGGTTCGTTCATGTAACATTAATAATTACATAAGATTATAAATGTGTTATAAAGAAGTTTGAAACCAGCCAAAACCTTTGTAGTATAAGTAAGATCTTCTGCGGAGTGAACCTGGTACACATTATTAACTACGTATAATTCAAGGAACTTACATCTTGTGTTCAATGTCATTGGCACGGTAACTTTCCCTCAAATATGCACTTTATTTCCGTTTATATCTGTGACTAATGCATCTGCTTTCTGTAGCTTTAGCTTATAATCACAATCTTTTGTAATCTCCATCCAGTCTTTATTTGATATATGTGACAAACCAGCACTGATGTTGACTTCCATTGACATCCGTTTATTACAAATTTGTAGTTCCACACTAATGTTATCCGATCTTTTTCTGTTACTCATGACAGCATTGATAGACACTTTACATTCAACCCCACTCTGTGAATTATAATCTAATTTCTTTATTTGATATATGTGACAAACCAGCACTGATGTTGACTTCCATTGACATCCGTTTATTACAAATTTGTAGTTCCACACTAATGTTATCCGATCTTTTTCTGTTACTCATGGCAGCATTGATAGACACTTTACGTTCAACCCCACTCTGTGAATTATAATCTAATTTCTTTCTTGGAGATTCACCTTCTTTGGAATGACAGATGTCAGCTAAGTGCCCTCTCATGTTACACATCCTACACACTTTATCCTTATATCTGCAAACATTTTTAAAATGTCCTAATTTTCCGCAGCAATTACATATTAGTTACTTACTGTGGTCACTGGAGGTTGCGATATTATTATTTTTTCTTTCATTACTAAATGCTATTTTTTCTGGGAATTTTGCTATATTATACTCTGATGCCATATTTAACATGGCCTCCTGTGCAACACATTTACCCATGGTGGTTTTGTAATTTAAATTTGGATCACTTAAAAGCACTTTCCTAAATTTGTTATCTGTCATGCCATATAGGAATTGTTCTAATAAAAAGTCATTTATTTCCGGCCCGAATTCGCAATCCTTAGCTAGTTTTCTTAATGCAAGTTCAAAATCTAGGTCAAAATCTACGTATTTTTCCTGCGGTAATTGTGTTCTATTCCTTAGTCTAAGATGCGCTTTCCATTTTGAAATCTTCAGGATGAAATATGCATTTAGCCTCTCTATGAATTCCTGATAGGACAGGTTTTCCAGACGTTTTGGATCGGTAAGCCTGTTTGCTAGTTGTATCATGTCTTGTCCCACAAAATATAAAAGGGTGGCAATTTTATAGCGGTCATCTTCGATGTTATTTATGAAGAAATGATATTCCACTTGTGTTAAATACATTTTCCAGGTGTCACTGTTATCACATCGAACTCGCATATTGGAGCACCTGCTGTCATGTTTCTTTCAGAATTTTTTTATGCATTGCTTCACTTACGATTCAATCCTGTCATAACTGTGCCACTCTGCAATGTCTGAGGGTTTCTCTCTTTTAGAAACCAGTCAAAAAGCATAAATAATGTTAAGCAAACAATTTAATTTATATACAATTTTAATAAAGTATAAATATAATAAATCACTAAAATATTTACATATATGAATACACACTTATAATTCATCATGAATTAACATTAGCAAAAGTTCACTAGTTATTTATACATAGTACTCACTTTACCATTTCCAATATGGCTTCTTGGATTCATATTTTATCCAAGGCATTTGACAACTGCACAAGGGAACCAGGACACAAGAGAGAGAAAACAGTTCTCCTCGCTATTTATTTTTGGACACTTATCAGTCACTTCTGTCCAGGCCAAATAAACGATAGTAGTGCTCTCTTTACATTTATTTATCAGAGTCATGCTATAAGCAGGTATGTAGCTTTACATTATACATTCGTACATAGCAAATAAATTATTCTAATGATCACTTTATAATACTAAGAGAATAACAAAATGAAATGTTCAGAATGTTAATTAAACTAATAGATTTATTTTAATAAATAAGTAGAATAAATTCCATTCTACTTGTGATGAAAATAAAGTTTGCTGCAAAATAAAATATCAATTGAAATAAACTCAACCAGGCAGGCATATGTATTTGTAATAAATCATAAATGACTGGGTTATTAATAACCTCGATCTAGGGAGGTTTAGTTTTTTAAAGGAATTTATCGAGTGGGCTTGCGAAGTTGTTTGATTGGCATATTAATTTAAATGGCTAAATACATAATATCTAATAATCTTAATAAGTTGCACACACCAAAGTCTAACAATATATATATATATGAGCATAGACCGAATATATTAAGAAGGATAATTATAGAGAGTAATATACATTTTAAGACATAAAATGAGAGTATACAGGTAAGTCAAAGGCATTTGAGATGTTTAAACTGTAAAGTTCGAAAATTTAATAAAAAGGTTAAACTTCTTTGGTGGCAGCATAGATAGATTATCTTGCAAGAAAGTGAAAGTTCAGTCAGTTGGTGGAGTCCAGATTGTACACGGTAACTGTTTGAATCCATGGGATTAATTCGTTCTTTGGTGGCAGGAAGCTCATATATAAAGTTTAATAGTTCATTTCTAATTTAGTAGCTGAATTGTGTAGCAGTGGGAGATGATATTAAAAGGGTCAGGAAAGATGGTTTTTCTTTCCTCTACTCGAGCAGCATTATTAAAATTCAAAATGACATGAGGTATGTTAGCAGCAGCTTACACTAGAAGTAATGATCTCCCTTTGATATTGATTTTGGCCCTATTTATTATATTCCAGTAAGTTATTCCTGGAATGCACTTAAGAGTTTTTTTGCCATGACAAAATATGCAAGTTTAATTGATATAACAAAACTTATGCCTTTGTCCTTTTGTTTCAAATGAGGCAAACAGTTGATAAGGTCTAGAAAATATGTCAAAATCTTATTTCCAGATTTCAAAATGGATTTTAAAAAATATATGTAACAAAACAATTTCCATTAGTGTGTTTATTTTAGATTTGTCAAATTTTAATTAACGAAATCAATTTTATAAAATTTAAACAATAAATTGCTTCCACCATATTTAATTACTTTTGAGAACTTTCTCAACATGTTGCATCATCCTTTTTACCTTTTTACATAAATAATGTCAATAAATATAAAATAAAATATTTACAATAATATTAAAATATTTTGTGCATCCAACCCCATTATATATTTATACCTGAGCATGTACACATGTGATTTCTATTTTAAAAATATTAAACAATAATTAAGTTTATAATTTAGCTATTTGTTAGTACTTTTGAGATATATAATATACCGGACAAAAGCTTTAGACTCGCATAAACTGACCGCCAGGGCGCCACTAGTCCGAAATTTGGAACTAGACATTTATTTTTAAGGGGTTACAGGATATGTGAATCGAATGCACCGGAATAGCTCAATCAAACAAATGAGATCTATGTTTTGTTCAGTGAGTTGGAAAGGTAGCAACAGAAAACAAAATCAACTAAGTAGATGAATAAATAAATAATTTTATTAAAAGTATGATTAAATAAACATAAATCTAAATAATAATCTTTAAAGCACACTTAAAATATGTACTACACGTACATACGTCAAAATTAAATTTAAATATTTTATATGGCTTTGAGAGTGATTTTCTGTGCATGAAAGAGTGCAAAATACTGACAGTAGCAGAAGTATTAGTAAGTATTTTGTGATCTCATGTAAGAAAAGGGAGGTTAGCTTCCTGCTTATAAGCCATAGTTAGAAAAAGGCTGAATCTCCGTATTTGAGATTTATGTAAGCTTATGTCAAAACTGAAGAAATGCGAAAGTAGCTTCCAAAACATTAATAATAATAAAAAGAGTGTTGAAAGTTATTACTTTCAATCGATTGACCTTCCTCTAAGTGAAACAGGCTAGGAGCTCACGATCTACCTATTGAGAGGGTTAAAACGATTGTACGTGCCCCTAATAAACGAATTAGAAGCTTGAAGAAATAAAACTAAGAACTATTATAAATAAAGTTTCACTACATAAGGAGAACTAATAATAAAATGGGTCACGAGCCAGAAGTCAATTAAAATAGTCTGTAATATCCAGACTGCTTTCTATAAAAAAAAAGAATGTGAGATTATAAATAAACTACTACTATCTTACTTACTAAGACTTAAATAGGATGGACAGTAATAGGTTTGAAACTAGCACTCGTAAAAAAAAATATATCAAGCACACAGAAATCGAATTACATAAGATACAACTTGAAAAACATTTATATTTAAAAACAAAAGGGAACAAATCTAAGACAACCTTATTTAAATTGCAAAAATGTAAGGTACCTTAATAATTTATTTAAATGCTAGTGCACTAGACTTCATAGGTTAGGCCGTTGCTCTGGATTCACTGACAGTAGGCTTGGACGAGTTGGTTAGTGGTTCCTTTGGAGCCGGTTCTTATGGCATTGTAGGCAGTTAATGGAGACACAGGACGTCTGAACCTGTCCTGGCGAGAAGCTTAACATCATGGTAAAGAAAATATTCTTGCTATAGGTTTAATGTTCATTCTAGGTAGAATAATTACCGGATCAGCTTTCAGAATATGCAGGAATAGTTTGTGCAAGTATCTCTCAGAGTTGGTGGAAGTGTCCCAGAGTTTGTGCAATTCTCCTCTCCTAGTTGGTGTCTGTCTCTTTGCCTTGGTGCAGGTGTACTCCTGTGCCAGTATTGAAAGCTAGTCCAAGATAATCCAATGGCCTGATTCAGCCTGTTATCTCTGAATCATATCTCTTAAACCAATTACCAAACTTTTTCTTTTTAATTAAAATTTAAAAATTCTCGATCTAGATAACAATAGTTATCTAATTAACGAAATAAATTGCCCTTTACAGATCTAGGAATTAACTAATGAAAAATTCTTTTCTTTTTGTTTTCTTTCTTTTTAATTAGCCTTATCAATCTAAATCCCCAAATCTGAAAAGCAATCTATTTGTACACTTTACTTTTACATAAATTTAACAAAAAAAAAAAAAATCTTAGTTTTTTTTTTTTTCAAAATTAAAATTAAAAACCAAATATAACTGTGGTATTAAAATATAATTCCCATGCACATACATATATATTTGTACAAGCATTAAAAAAAAAAAACTTTTAACCAAGTTTTACAAACGAAACCTTATATAAAAATTTATTTTATTTTCTTCACCCCTATAAAACTATAATTTTTGTAATGGTGTCTTAAACATCCATTACAATAAATATATGATAGACACATATAAACAAGGAAATGGGGTAGAATGTAAGTTTGAATCCCAGTAGGTGGTTAGTTAGTGCATTAGATCATGAAGCTCCAGCTTGCATTAGATCATGAAGCTCCAGCTTGACTAAGATTGACTGCTTCATATATATTATAGAATCATTCATTTTGAAATTAGCTTTTAGAAATATAATGACTATAAATAAATAATAAATGTACATACAAATGTTACTGCCTTTATTGGACCAAGATGTCTAAAATTTGTTTAAAAAGTTTAAATTGATTCATAATAAATAAACAAAAGTGGCATTTATTAATAATGATATAAATTGGAGCATGTCAAATAAACTGCATTTGCTCCCAGTTGCAATCACTAATGAAAGAATATTTTAAAATGGTAGAGATAAAAAAAATTTTTGTATTAAATGCTTTTATTGACTGTGCACTAAAAAAATTTAAATAATTGTATCTTCAACCACAATTGGAATTTTTAGATTTAACTTGAAATAAAAGTATGGGAGGGGGGATTAAGTCAATCCCTTGTTAGAAAAAAATAAGGATTGGCTTAATTAATTTCCAGATCCCCCATGCTTTCATTTCAATTTAAATCCAAAAACTTTAACTGTAGTTGAAGGAACAATTATTTTATTTCTTTTTTAGTGCACAATCAATAAAAGAATTTAATATATAAAAAAATTATTTTCTACTATTTTGAAGTTTTTAGTATTGGCACAGAAAATAAAAAATGTAAAACTATATTGTACTTAAATTAACTTGACACTTGTAGTTGATATATATATATCGCTAGGTATTCCTTATTTATATATTTATATACCCCTTATTTATATATTATATTTAGTATGTGTACATAATAATACAAGTGTATATATTGTAAGTGAACTTCACTTAACACATATAATTTTACTTTAAAACAATATCACACATATAGTGTATACAAGACAATAAATATTTCTGCAATACGTAAATATATATATACCCTTAATGCATATATTATATTTAGTATGTACATAATTATATATGTAAAATAAATCAGTAACTAAGTTTTCTATTTAAAATTGTTTGATAGTGTTGTATTCATATAGAAGTAAATAGAGAAAAAGTACTCCAGAAGTAAAAGCAAATATTGTTTATTAGGAAAAGCATTATTTTACATCAAAAAGGAAAGAATCTTTTAAAAACATAAAGAATTTTAAGTAAGTTTTTGTGAAAGGCTGTATTTAAATCGTTGGTTAAATAAATGAAGAAAAAAAAAGTAATTTGAAATGAAGGAATTAAAGTGTACCTAAAGGAAAACAAAGGACTATATAAACTGCATCCTAAAGAGCATGTCATCATCTTTTTTATTTTGTTGCCATGCATGTTCCCAATCAGAGTGAATGGAGTTCAACAGTTTGGTAAATCTGATCAGTAAGGAAGGAAAACCCAGAGACTCTGATCTGAAGGTATAGAAAACTGACTAGGATTTTTACAAGTCATACAAATCTTATTTTATTTTATGTAAGCCTCAAGGGCTCCCACGTGTATAATACTGTTAGGTAGCAAAACTATTACGAGAAGTTTATAGAATATGTTGAAAGACTGTAAATTTACAAGAATGCAAGAGAACTGAGAACTGTAGTGGGTAGTAGTAGAAAGACTAAATTTGCATGAACTCAAAAGAACTGAGAACTTTAGTGGCTAGCAGAAAATGCCAAAATCATTTCTGGCTAGTTATAGAATTGCCATTTATTGTAAATAAATATTTTTTCACTAATTATTATTATTATAAACTTGATTGTATGTTGTTTTTTCTCGCCTCTTGTAATTATTGCAGAAAGTGAAATATATTACAAGAATGGCACAGTCATCACAAAAATCAAATTTGAGTAATTGCCTACAAGAATAGTGTAATTGTAAATTCGAACCTGAATAGGGAAAGTAAGATTCTACAAGAATGGCACAGTTGTAAATTTGAACTTGTAATAGGGAAAGTAAGTCAAGAATGGTGCAGTGGTAAAGTTGAACCTGTAATAGGGAAAGTAAGATTCTACAAGAATGGAGCAGTTGTATATTTAAACCTGTGATAGAGTAATTAAGATTAAACAAGAATAGTACAGTCTAGAAAGTTGAATCAGAAATAGCTGAACTAAGGTTAAAGAGAATTAGGACAGTCTATAGTAAAGGCCAATCTGTGAATAAGATAAAATGTCATTAGGACAAATTAATATCCCCGAATTTAATATTGAAAATGCTGGGAATGAAATTTGTGTTATTCAATTGGAAAATTTTGTCAAGTTTAATAGTATAGGAGATAATGAAAGTAAGATAGCAGTGGTGTTGGGTTTGGAAGGCATAAAGTAATGGAAATAATAAACTGTATGACAGGACTATAATGGAGAAGGTACTATTTAAAGAAAGGTCTATAATGGAGAAAGTACTATTTGAAGAGATGGTAAAAAAGTTAACGGACCATTTTAGTCCAAGGCTGTCTAGACATATAGCAAGGTTGACTCTGTGAAACAGAAGACAGGCAAAACATGAAAAAAATTAAAGAGTACGACATAAAATTATGCCAGTTGGCAAAAAATTGTGATTATGGCAAATTTATGGAATAAATATTATTAGATCAATTATTGTGGGAATAGTTGATGACAGTTGAGACAAATGTTGCTTACAGATTTATCATATGAAGTGGTGATCAAAAACGGAATCAAGTATGAGGCACGTGTTAAGAAGAAATAGAACAGAAAAAGTAAGAATGCCAGTTTACAAAACAGATAAAAGGCAACAGCCAAGGAAGGAAGTCTTAAACAGAAAAATCAATATGATTAAAATGTTATTGTTATGAAAAAAAAATGGTGATCTATCAAAAAACAGTAAATGGAAAAGAGAAAGTTGTTTTAATTGTGGTTATAGAGGGCATTTGGAAGCAGTGTGCAGAAAAGCATAAAATGAAAAGTGTAAAAATGACTTATCCAAACAGAAGGGAAGTAAACATGAAGAAGCTAATATTAATAAGAATATAATTTTGCCTGAGAAAAAGCAATACGTGCTTATGGTAAAAATATGCAGCACAAAGTTAGAAATGGAAATCTCCAGAGGTTCGGGTATCTCACAATTATCGACAAGTAAATGGGATGAAATATTAGAAGCCATAAAGAGATAAAATTACTAAGAGTCAGATATCAGAGTAAAGGGTGTAAATGGTCATGCTATAGATATAATGGGAATGGTGAATGCCCCATTTTTGTTTACAGGCAAATCAAGGATTTTGCCAATTTATGTAGTACATAGACAAATAAATCACATAATTGGTAGGGACTGATTTGCAGAATTAGGAATAGAAGTTTCTATAGTGAAAAATATTTTCATAGAACAGGAAATGTTAAAACTATACCCAGAATTATTTACAGAACATCTGGGTTTAACCAAGAAAAACACAGGAGAAATTGATTAAACTGAAAATGCATGGCCAGACATTTTTAAGCCACAAAAAGTTCTATTCATGCAAAGACAGAAAATAGAAGGAAGGCTAAAGGCTTTGGTGACTAGTGGAGTGTTAACCCTGGTGAAAGATGCAGAATGAACCACCATGATCATGAAATAAGTAAGCCGAATGGGAAAATCAGAATGTGTGGTGATTACTGGGTAACAGTTATTAAATATTTGAGAAAGGAGCATACCCAGTACCTAATGTATGAGAAGATTTTAGAAAGTTTGTCAAATTCAAAATATTTAAGTTAGATATGCCTACTATCAAATTAAGAAAATAGCAAAAACAGCAAAAATCTTAACTTTAACTATGCCTTTGTTTTGTACAAGTATAATCATTTACCTTTTGGAATTACTACAGCACCAAACATTTTTCAGGTGAAATTTAATTCAATATTACAAGGATTCAAATGTGTAACAGCATATTATAATATTTTAATAACAGTGTCATCTAGCAAGTTGTTAAGAGCGAGAATTTTAAAAGTTTGTGGTAGGTTAAGTAGGGCAGGAGTTAAGTTAAATGTAGACAAATATGTATGGAAGACTCAACAATTAAATTTCCTAGATCACTGCATCTCTGATTAAGGAATACAGCCATTAAGTGACATAGGATTGGTAAATTTTTTTGAGCTGTTCCTCAAATACAAGGCAATGAACACAGAACTTTTTTATGAACTATTATGCAAAGGTCAAAGCTGGGTCTGGACTGAGACACAGTGATCGGGATGTTAGAATCACAACAAATGCATTAGAGTGGGAAATAGGAGCAATCCTAGCTTATTTTACATGTATTAGTAAGTTTCCAGTGGTATATGCATCCAGAACTTTATCAAAAGCAGAAGAAAATTATAGTCAAGTAAATAAGGAAAGTTCTAGCAATTATTTTCACAGTGAAAAAATACCATCAATTTGTTTTGAGCATAGTTTTGAGAATGTAACAGATCATAAGCCATTATTGGGGATTTTTGGAAATAACTGGGAGCTCGTGAACACTTAAGTCCACAAATGTTAAGATGGTGGAACATTCTACCTTCATATGATTACTCACTGAACTATAAGTGTGGTAAAGAAATCTTGCATGCAGATGCATTGTCTAGGTTACCGGATAAACAACAACCTAAAAATAGTGAAGTGGAAATAAATTATATTGATAATATGAACTCAGAAATTGTAAATAGTGGGACTGTGGGCCTGTCCAGAAGTGGACTAGCAAGGATAAAGCCTATGGGACTTTGATAAACTGGATAAAAAAGAGTTGACCGATAACTAAACTGAATCTTGTAGCAGTGGGGTTTTGGGCCAATAGAAATAAATTATCTGTATTTAGAGGATGTATAGTGATGGGTGATAGGGTGGTTATACATTCTGCAGGAAGGGATAAAGTTATTAAATTGCTACATCAAGGGTATCCAGGCATAGAGCAAGAAAAAGCTTTGGTGCATAGCTATGTCTGGTGGCCACAAATAAATATAGATATTAAAAAATTTATTAAAAGATGCTCAGAATGTCAGGTGGAAAGTGCACTGCTTGCTAAATGTTATGCATCCTGGCCTAAGGTAACAAAACCATGGAAAAGAGTACATTTGGATCATGCCAAACCAGTATATGGAAAAATATTAATTGTAATGGACACTTTTTCAGGATAGATAGAATGTCACATAATAAAAAATATGAGTGTGCAGAAAACAGTTATGTTTAAAACCAATTTGCATGATACATGGTTTTCCAGAAGTAATGATATCAGATAATGGTGAAAGTTTTGAAAGTGATGAATTAAGTCAATTTTTTAGTAACTATGGAATAAAACACGTGCACATCACCATTTCATCCAGAGTCAAATGGATTAGTGAAAAATGTCATACATCAAGTAAAGAGAAATTTGGAAAAAATTGGGAAATATAGAGATGCAAAAAGTATTACAGGAATTCATGTTATATCAACACACAACACCATCTACAGCAGCACTTCTTAAACTTTTTTCATTCATGACCCTTTTTAACATCGAGATTTCTTCACGAGCCCAGATATTAAATATAAAATAGATATAGAATAAATATTCCCATAAATAATTTATTTCTTTGGTAAACAATATACATATGAAAATAAGTAGTTTTAGGATTTGTTTTAAGTATACAAAAATTAATGAAAGAAAATCATGTTTTAATGAGACAAATGTGCTTGTTTTTTGCTGCATAACAAATTAAATCTTGATGAAATATTTGATACTGCTGGATGTAAAGCATCTTCAATGTTTTTCAGCATTGAATGATATTTGGATTTAATATACATTAAAGCAGAAAAAGTAATTTCACATAAGTATATGGTGCTGGATGGCAGAAGAACATTTAATACCATTTCAGAAATTGTGGGAAATTCAGTCCTAGATCTGATCCAGAATTCAGTCAAGGATTTTTGTGAAATGTCAAGTTTCAAGTTTGAATCACTCAAAAGCTCAGCAAATTCCTCTTGGGCTTTATATGGCAGGTGATTAATCTCATTAATATCAATCAAAAATGGTCGTTGAATCCAAAATTCGATATAGTCTTTGCAAAACTGTGTTTCTAGGATTTTTAAGTGATCTATAATAATTTTTGCAATTAAAGTTTTACAATTATTTTTTCCAATTATAAAATTGTCGATAGTCGAAAACATTTCCAATGAATCATTTTCCACCTTATTCTTCCAAATGTTGATATTTTTTAATAAAACCTTCAAATTTTATCATTTGAAGTAAAAATATTGCTATTTTTTCATGGAAGAGACAAGTTAAGCTCATTTAGCTTCTCAAAAATATCAAATAAATAGCACAGCTTTGATAGCCATAAGTCATTTTGAAAAAGAGCAGCAAGATCAGATTTTTGTTCGATTAAAAATACAATAATTTCTTCTTTTAATAACAATAATCTTCTTAAACTTTGCCCTCTTGACATCCATCTTACTTCTTCATGTTATAATAATTTTTTGCATTAAGAGTCCATGTCTTTCCAAAGATTTGAAAATAAATAGCTATTAAGGACATGGCTTTTAATAAAGTTTATAATTTTGACAGCATCCTGAAGCATATTGTTCAATTCAGTTGCTAATTTCTTTGCTGCAAGGGTCTCTCAATGGATCAGACAGTGTGTAAAAGTTACATGATTATTACTAGAAACTTTAACAAATGATTTTAAAACAATATTATCACCAGTCATTGCTTTTGCACCATCTGTGCATACTCCAAAATAATTTTTCCATTCTAAACTTTCAGTTATAAAAAATTTGTCTACTTTATTATATATGTCTTCACCTCTTGTATGTTCTTCCAAAGAACAACAAAATAACAATTCTTCCTCAATGTTTTCTTTATAAATGTATCTGACATATACTAATAATTGAGCTATTTTTGAAATATCAGTTGTTTTGTCCAACTGAATTGTAAATATTGGGCTTTCTGTAAGTCTAGTAATAAGTTGCTCAAATTGGTCATTGCTAATTTCAAAAATTCTATTAGTAATAGTGTCATTTGACAAAGGAATTTTCTGAATTTCATCACCATATTTACTTCCATGAAGTATTTCTACCATTTCAATAGCAGCAGGTAATATAAGATCTCCAATAGTGTATGGCTTTTTATTTTTAGCAATCAGATATGAAACTTCATATAATGCAAGTAAATATTTTTCATTAACAGTTATAAATTTCTCAAAATATTATTATTTTTTATTTGAAGTTTTTTCAACAGTCGTTCGAAATATTGTTTTGGTTTATCGACATATGAAAGACGCTTGAATTCAAAATGCATTTTTAATTTAGATGGTTTTATAATCTTCACAGATAAAACATTATTGCAAATTAAACAAAGAGGTTGTTCATTACCATCACAGTTGTTGAAAGTAAAGCCAAATTGGAGAAATGTCTCATCATATTTTGTTTTTCGCATCTTAGATGCTCTTTCTGATTACAAGATCATGCTTGAAAAGATTTTGCAGCATTGCCAATCTGCATCATTACCTTTGGTATCAAGTTTCACCATTTATCCATGGGTAAAAAGTATTTTATCCTAAAATATAAATAAAATAACAGTACTTATTAGTTAGCAGAGATACCAAGTGGCAGCCATGTTTTTGTTTAATTATACAAAGCATATTTACTCCAGTATGTTCTATTTTATGTTTTATTTTTTAATATTTAAAAAATAACAATAAATCAATTATAAATTTCCTTTTTCAAAAAATAGGATATGTTTTTACTCGTTAATAAATAAATGACAAGTTTCAAATAAAAAATATTTTTTAATAATAACTAATAGGTTATAAATAATAACATAGCTTAAACCACGACACATGTGCTTTACAGATGGAACACTATTTATACTGAATACTCTCCTTACCAAACAAACACAAGATAAAGAGTTTTTAAAAATATAGAATGGATCACTCTATCTTTTTCACCCAAGCTATACGTATGAGCCAATCTGAAGTATTTGGAACTGAGAAAGTGAAGATTAGATAAATTTTGAATAAAAGTGATAAAAAAAGTATACAAGCATTTTTATATATAAAAAATAACATCTTTCATAATATTTATTCAAATAAATACTAACCTTAGTTGAGTAAAATAGTAAAATATAATATTGTACTGTTCTTGCAATGTGGACACTTGTTGAAATGAAACCGAAACAAATAACTTGACCGGAAATGCATTATATAATCACTGTGGCACCAACTTTATTCTCACCACTGCAGCATATATTTTGATTCTGAAATAACTTATATGCTGAAATTGCAATGTGACACCACTATTATGATGCATTTAGTGTTACTTTTCAGAATGTAAATATAATTTACAGCTCAACTTGGCCATCATTACGATTTTATAATTGCCCTGTACAGAAAATGTAATATATTAAAGATAATGATGGGATTGTGCCTAATATTTCTTTAAATTCATGTATCTGAATTAAATTTTCACAACCCCAACTTTTCACTTCATGACCTTATTTAGGGTCACAACCCACAGTTTATGAAACACTGGTCTACTGTAAGCAACCATGAAATAACCAACAGTTAATATGTGGGGTAAATGTCCCCCAGCTCACAAAGGTAGTTTTAAAAATACCATGCAAACAAGAATATTTAAAAGTGGCAAATCAGTATGGGTATAAAATGTAATTGGTAAAAAATGGATCAGAGGGATAATTAACAAAATAATGTCAAATCAAATATATACAGTTAGCAGCCTGAATGGTTTACACTACAGATGACATTTAAATCATATTAGGCAAAGGAAACCAGAAGAGTTACAACTTGACTATTTTACACAAACAGGAAGCTAGGAGAACCAGAGTAAAAGGAAAAGTAACTCAGAAGAGAAAATAATAGAAAATGAGCCAGTGGCAAAGAAAATTGAAGAGGCAAGGGAAGTACAACAGTAAGCCAAAAAACAGAAAATCATTCAGATCCATTTATTTTAAAAAGAAACTACAGAGAATGAAGGATTATGTCTAAACTAAATAAATTCTAACTTCTGGAGTAAGGGGAGGAAGTATTGTATTCCTATAGAAGTAAATAGAGAAAAAGTACTCCAGAAGTAAAAGTAAATACTGTTTAATAGGAAAAACATCATTTTAAATCAGAAAGAAAAAAAGAGGTATTTTTTAAAAACAAAGAATTTTAAATACACTTGGGTCTCGTTTTATGCGGTAGATAGGTTCTGCAGAAAACCTGCATTTAAAAAATAGCAAAAAAATAGATTTAATTTATCTTGAAAAATGGGGGATACGTTCTGTAATTTTCAGAAATCACACAAAAGCAAAGCAACAAGGAAAAATTACTTTAAAATTTGCATTAAAAAAAAGGAAATAAAGTATGACTAATAAAAAATTTTAAATATATGAAAAAAATTGATACAAGACAAACTTTTTTTATTAACTACAGTATTTAATTTTACATTTTTTTATACATATTTTAATCATTATCGCTATTTGACAATATGCGATTCGTTTGTGAACTGGTAAGAAATCAGATTCATCACAAGAGGAAGTACAACTAGCATCACCTTCAATCTTGTGCTGTGTTATGGTTTTCCATCAACAATGTAATTGATGATTAAACATTGAGACGATGATTTTACTAATTGTTTATAAAGCTCATGATATCTAGACACACATCAACATAAAATCTATGATTAAATGATTATTACTTATTGATACAGGTATATAATAAGCCTGTATTTCAGTTATCAGAAAAAAATAAATTTGTCTTCATTTGATAGATATTTTTGTTTACTACTGAAATAAAATTTAAATGTTTACATTTTGTTTTTATAAGGTATATAATAAGCCTGTATTTCAGTTATCAGAAAATAATAAATTTGTCTTCATTTGATAGATATTTTTGTTTACTACTGAAATAAATTTTAAATGTTCACATTTTGTTTCTATATTTAAAAAAATGAGATCACAATCCAAACAAAAAGATTATACATTATCATTAGAATGATTATTTTCAGTTTACAAAATCAACAAAATTTTCTGTACTTCTGATTATTTTTAAAAATCTAAAAGAATATTTATGAGATATTTTTATACTCATAAGGATAAATAAAGAAGAAACATGAATCCCATAACTTCAAAATTGCATTAAAAAAATCTGCATAAAATGAGACCCAGATGTAAATGTAAAATATTTTAAGTTTTTGTGACAGATTATATTTAAACTTTTGGTTAAGTAAATGAAGAAAAGAAAGATAGTATAAATAAAGATCAACAACTGATCAAAGAAATAGATATGGAAACAATAATAGAATTTCCATTGAAGTGCACTAAGTAATTCGAAATGAAGGAATTAAAGTATAGCTGATGGGAAAACAAAGGACTATATAAACTGCCTTTTAAAGAACATGTCATAGTCTTTCTTAATTCATTGCTGTACACATTCCCAGTCAAAGGAGCAAATGGAGTTCAATAATTTTGGAAATCAGATCAGTGAGGAAAGAGAACCCAGAGACTCAGATACAAAAAATTGACTAGGATTTTTATAGATCATACCGATTTTATTTTATGTAAGCTTCCAAGGCTCTCAAGGGTATAATACTGTTAAGGAGTAAAACTACTAAGAGTACCGAAGTGTGTAGAATATATCGAAAGTCTGTAAATTTGCAGAAATGCAAGAGAACTGAGAACTGTAGCAGGTAGCAGTAGAAAGATTGTAAATTTGCAGGAACTCAAAAGAATTGAGAACTTTAGCGGGTAGCAACAAATGCTGAAATCATTTGTGGCTAGTTATAGAGCTACAATTGTACTGCAGATTGTAATTTATCTTGTTTATTCATTTATTGTAAATAAATCTTTTGTCTCTAATTATTATTATTATAAATTTTATTTGTATGTTGTTTTTTTCTTGAATTTTGCAATACACTACAGATAGTTTTTATTTCTATTTTAAAACAATTGTTTTTAAAAAAATTGCTAAAGAAGACCATTCTCGATGATTGTTTAAAATAATTATTAGTTTAAAAAAAAATTATTTTAAAATAAAAACTATCAAACAATTTTAAATAGAAAACTTAAGTTACTGATTTATTATACATATATTAAATATATGTACATTAAGAGTTTAAAATGGTTAAAAAATATTAAATTGAATGTGATGTGATGCAGTCACTTCTTATACAGAGTCAGGAATCTCTCAGCAACTATGCCCAGAGAAACCTATTAGCCACTTTGACTTACCCTTTCTATTCCCCACCCTGTTTTCCCCGCATTCTTCTCTATCCTGCTCCATCCCATTTTCACATGGCCTTTATATCTACATCCCCCTAGTCTTTTCCCAAACTCAGCATAAAAACAACAAGCCACTTTCTGTATAATCACTTTTGTCTATATTTATTCTTCCACAATTTCATTATTTGTACCCTTTCTGCTTTCAGGCATTTACATTCAATTAATAGATGCCTAATATTTTCTATACCTTCCTTACACAATTTGCAGTCTAAATCATCCATTTTTCCATTTATGTATATATTCCCTTGGTTGCAAAAGATACCGTTCAAGCCTTAAACAGTACACTAATTTCCTTGCTATTATCATAAATTAACTCACACCCAATATTCCATTTACTTCTGCATATATTTAAACTCTTTTTAATTTCCAAACTAGTTCTCCATCTCTCCCTATTCTTTATTAATGAATCTATTCTTCTACTCCATTCCTTAACACTATAACACTCAACAATTCTCCGAACATAATCATCCCTTCTTTTGTATAAGTATACTGATATAAAGTCTTTATCTCAAATCTTCTGCATATTGCATTACCTTTTTTACCCATCTTGTTGTGTGCCCTTTATTCATAACCCAATTAAATACTATTTTGACTATTCTTTTATTATCCATAAACTGCAATCTACCAAACATTTTCATTTTGCTTTTTGCATCACTCATATAAAAACTTGACCATCCCATTTCTCCTTAAATTGCCTCCTTTGCCATCCACACTTCTGCATCTACCGCATGTCTTCCTACTTCATTTTGTATTTTTTCTAAGTAATTTAATACCCCTTTTCCCTGCTACTGCCACTCCCTTACATACAATTCTAGCTACATCATATTTAACACTGTTAATATCTCTTCTATCAATCCCCTTTTTTTCTTTTTCTCCCATTCATCCAAGCAATTTCTGTGATTACTTAAGATGATTCCCAAATAGTTATATCTATTTACCTCATCTAATTTTATATCCCCCAATAAAAATTATTTGTCTTCTCTCTCCCCAGTATCAATCATCATTATTTTTGATTTTTCTTCACTAAATTTAATCCCCATCTCTTTACCCATCTTTGCGCATGTCCTCAGCATAACTTCTATATCTTCCCTTTTTTCTGCACACACAAAAAAAACATCTACAAATAAAAGACCCAACAACATATATACTCCATTGTCATCTATTAATGGTATCTCTACTCCTCTTCCTAATCTTTCTATTGCTTTCTCCATTTCTCTCAAATAAAACAAAAACAAAATAGGTGACATAGGGCATCCCTGCCTTAGTCCCATCCCATTTTTAACTTTAACTGATTCTATATTTCCTAATTGATATGTATAATAATTATTTTCCATATAATTTCTTAATAATATCCACTAAAGCTCCATCCATTACAAAATTTACTAAACTTATCTATAATCTATTCACTCTATCATATACCTTCTCTATCTATCCATAAAGTTGTGTAACTACAAATAAATTATCTCCTATATGCCCATCTGATCGAAAAGCTTCTTGCATTTCTCCCAATAATATTTTCTTCCATTCATTTTGCAATCCTTCCAACCACCACATATGAGAAAAAGATATAGCACTGGCATTATGCTATTGGTCTATATTTGTATAAACTTTCTATGATCCTTATCCTTCCCTTTAAATAGTAGCCTAATTCTTGTATTACTTCAACTACCTGGAAAATCTCTCTTCTGTGCCATCTTATTAAAACATAATAGTTTTAATTTTTGCCCTATGCCCTAAATTCATTACCATCTCTGCTGCCATCCATCCAAACCTCTTGCCTTTCCACCTTTCAATTTCTTATCTGCCTCATTCAATTCATTTTCTGTAAATTGTATATTCCTATTACTATATGCTCTCATGTTTGCTATCACTCTGTCCTTTATATCTAGCATCTTTTCTATATCCAGTACATAATTGTTTCTTCTCTAAAGCTACACTCTATTCCCTCATTATCTATTATTATTTCTCTCTTCCTTACATTCCTTCTTTTAATGTATTTCCAAAATTTTTTTACTCCCATCTCTTCTGCTTTTATTAATATCTTCCCAACAGTTTACTATTCAATTTCATTCTCTCTCTATAATTATCTATTTTAGCCAACTTAAGCATTAACATCTTTTTCACTTTCTTTGTTCTTAATAGCATACTTATATTTTCTGCATGCTTTCCCCCTCTCTTTTACACTTTTATTAACTCTCACTTTCCTATTAATTTTATTCTTCTGAATATTCTCACCTAAACCTTATTTGCCACTTATACTCATCCCAACCAACTCTTCCATTGTTTCTTCAACTTTTATTTTATACTCTTCTAACTTATTCTAATCATTCACTCTCTATCCACATCTTTCATTATCATTTCTACTTTTATTACTATTTTTCATCACATCACTAACCATTTCTATTATAAAGAAGTTATGATCACTATTATGTACTCTCTCTTCATTATCAAACACCTTAATTTTCCATATTTTATTCATTCTCTCTTTTTCTACTAATGCATGATCTATTGTGTGGAATATATTATTTCTAGACCAAGCGTATTGTCCCTCATAAATATTCAATAAATTTCCAATGCTCAAATTCACTCTCTGACAAAAACTCTTCAAAAGCTGTCCATTCTTATTACCTACATCATCATAAATTTCTTCAATATGCCCATTCACACCCCCTATAACCATTATTCTCTTCCCCTTTTCTTTGAAACTCTGTATATCATTAACTAAGCATTCATATATGCTACTGTTCCATTCCATTATAGTTTGATTATCTCCAGTGGCTATATACACTATAGCCACCATCCATTCTTGCCTTCTTAATCTTATCTTATCTCCACCCACAAATGTTCTTGACATTTAACAGTATTTAAATATTTTTTTTAACATAACTTCTATACCACTACCCCTTTTTTCTTTTCTATTTATACCCTACCATACCAAGTCTTCCAGAATAAGTTCTTCTTCCACTACTGCTAATTCCTCAAGCTCTTCAATTTTACTTGCTTTGTTTAGTTCCAGCACAACATCCAATTTTAATAATTTCTTCTTTCCTAACTACTATTTGAAAAATTCTTTTGACTCTTTCCTCTCCATTACATTTATAAATACCTTGCTTGCCATTAATTTTTAGACTGTCTCTCTCCACATCTACATTTATATCTAAATTAGCTACCCTTTGATTATTACTTACATCCTGTCCATTCTCCTTCTTTTTGATAAGGCCCATCATACAAGTTTGGGAATTTCTTTGAAAACATTCTTCCCAGTTTGAATCACAGGGTTTGCTTTTATCCATATTGTATCCCCTTTTTAAATTTACCATTTACAATTCCTTTTCCCAGCATCCACAGTTTGGCATAGTGTTCCAATTTTAATCTTACTTTTCTTGCTCTTTCTTCATTGATATTTTCTGAGATAGTGGTAACTGGGATTTATATAATCTGAATATTGATTGCCCGAATTGAAGCTGTATAAACAAAAATCCCATAGATTCATTATGCATTCAATTTTTGTAATTTCATACCCATGGTAGCTGTTTCAGCCATCCTCTGTGATCGCAAGCAGTATATACTTTGAAGCAGTGACCCAACTCTATCATCATCCACTCACCCAAGTTAGACTGTGAATTCTGAATGGATGACAATGTGTTTGAGTTCTGTCCTCTCTACCTACTCTTGCCACTTGCGAGATGTAAATGGAATACTGTGGTCTGACAAAATAATCCTGGGCTACCTATTTGATCAAAGTATTATGCCTCAAGTACTCATATGGCATTCATAGTATTGTCCTGGAACACAAGGTATGCTGACACCTAACACCAGTAAATATTTCATCTTTTGAAAAGTCCTTCTTGTAAACTCTCCAGTATAATCATCCTCCACTGATCCCCATGTGTGTTACATACCATAACTAGGATTTATATAATCTGGATATTGATTGCCCGAATTGAAGCTGTATAAGTGAAAATCTCATAGATTCATTATGCATTCAATTTTTATAAATTTAATACCATGGTAACTGTTTCAGCCATCCTCTGTGATCACAAACAGTATATACTTTGAAGTAGTGACCCAACTATATCATTATCCACTCACCCTAGTTACTGTGAATTCTGACCGGATGACAATGTGTTTGAGTTGTCCTCTCTACCCACTCTTGCCATTTGTGAGATGTAAATGGAATACTATAATCTGGAAAAATAACCCTAGGCTACCTATTTGATCAAAGTATTATGCCTCAAGTACTCATTTGACATTCATAGTATTGTCCTAGAACACAAGAAATGCTGATACCCACTTAGAATCACCAGTAAATATTTCCACCTTTTGAAAAGTCATTCTTGTAACCTCTCTGGTATAATCATTCTCTGCTGATCCCTATGTATGTTACATACCATAGGATTCCTTCCTTTCAATCAGTAGTATTTCTTTTGCTATCAACATTCCTTCTTTTCTTTCCATTTCATTTTTGCCTTCTAGTCAGTCAATAGTTTTTTGTATGCGAGGCTTTGCCATTGTACTTTTCCCCAGGCATTTCAACCCTTCTTCCACTATGGTATCCCCTTCCAATTCTATTTTAGTTAAATAAATATCTTCCATTTTCTGGTGATTTTGGACCCAAGGCCTGATGTTCTGTCTCAATGTGTCAGTGACCATGTTCTTGGTTCCCTACAATACATGGAACAATATTTATTTTATATAAAGTGCAGATAGTTAGTTGAAATTAAATTGAAAGGCTGCAAACCTTTTGCATTTATTATAATACTTATCTGACAGCCAATCAGATGTTATGATGGCTGTCTGAATAATGATCAAATCGTAAACACAAGACAGAGAATTTTACAAGAAAAGGGTGGTCCACCCTTTTCTTTACTTGTCTTTCTATATATCTAAGCCAATCTGAAGTATGTAGGTTTGAAAGGTGAAGCTTTAAATATCTTCACATTTAACTCACCGAGTCTAAATTACAAACATACAGCGTGAAATCCTACTATTTACTATGCAGTAGTTTTTAGATGTTATAACTTGCAGTAATGTATGAAAATAATATTTATTTTATATAAAGCGCAGATAGTTAGTTGAAATTAAATTAAATTGTAAAATTCTCGGTCTTGTGTTTACGGTTTGATCATTATTCAGACAGCCATCATAATATCTGATTGGCTGTCAAATAAGTATTATAATAAGCTTAAAAGGTTTGCAGTCTTTCAATTTAATTTCAAGTACATGGAATAATTGAACTTCTGGAGAAAAAGGCTCCAACAAATTATTCTACTACACCTGGGTCTCGTTTTACGCGATAGATAGATTCCTCAGAAAATACACGCAAATGAAATCGTGCAAACATAGATGTAACTTACCTTGAAAAGGGGGGGGATGTGGTCTGTGATTTTTCAAAATTCGCATAAAAGCAAAGCACCAACGTAAAATTACTTCAAAATTCGCGCGCAAAAAAAATAAGAAAATAAAATATGACTAATAAAAAATTTCAAATTTGAAAAAAATTGATACAAGACAAACTTTTTTTAACTATAATATTTAATTTTATTCAAAATAATATATTTTATGCATAATTTACAGTACAGTAATTTACATTTTTTAATATACATTTAATTATTATAGCTATTTGCCGAAAAACACGTTCGTTTGCAAACAACTAGTGCCAACTTCACACTCATGTTGTGTCAATGGTTTTCTGGTGACAACATAATTAGTAATTAATCTTTGAGACAATGATTTTATTAATTGTTTATGAAACTAACAACTAAAAATTAAATTCTTATTTTTGTCTTTAATTTTCAATTCCATTTAAAAATCAAATTTCACATCACATTAATTTCAAGTCTCCGTAAATAATTTTTAAATTGTTAATTACAATTAAAAATCAGATTTTAATTTTTAATTGTCAAATTTAATTGTGCCCATTGCTATTACTGACCTTTTAAAAATAAACTTGTAGACACTAAATGATTAATAATTGATTACATTCTTTTTTAAAAAGCAAAAACAGAATGTAATTTAAAATGCAAAATTAACACGCACAATGTTTGAATAAATTTACATTATAATCTAGTAAAATTTAAAGTGTGTATACATAAAATGTGGAAATCATGATTTTAATTTCATTATTGCATAAAATCTTACTATTATAAAGCACTGAAAATATTGAAATTACTAAGATGAAAGTCGAATTCCAATAATGTGCTATTACTTTCAATATGATGTAAGTGCGCGAAATTAATTATTTAAAGTAATAGCGCATTGTCGAAGTTCGACTTCCAAAGAAACATGAATCGCGTAACTTCAAAATTGCGTTAAATAAGTCTGCGTAAAAAGAGACCCAGGTGTATTTGTTAAATAACTTGTTCAGGAATTCCAGATTCTTATGATCTGTCCTAACAATCACTTCTCATCCTGTCAAGAACTGGTGAATCTAATAGAAATGCGCACACCACAGCAAAGACCTCTTTCTTCATAACAGAATAATTAATCTCCCAACTTCTCAATGGTCTGCTGACAAAATAAATCACCTCCAAAGTACCATCCACCAGAGCTTGCATAAGAGCCACACCCATCCCATACCCATTACTGTCTACCTGCACAATAAAAGGTTTACTTAGGTTAGGGTAAACCCAACATCACTTGGCTGAGGAATTTTTCTTTGATAACCTTGAAGTTAGTTTTGTGATTTTCCAGTCAATTTCCATGGTACTCTTTATGTAATAGTTGTAGCAAGAAATCCATATCAGGTGTGAAGTTCTTGTAAAATTTGTTGTCGAAGTTGCACAACCCCAAGAATGACCCAACTTATTTTGGTGTGTGGGATGCTGGGAAATCTCTGATCAGTTTTGTCAGGGTGCAGCTTGATCTCATTTGCATTAATTGTCTCAAGGAGTTTACTTCTGCTGCTATATAACTTTTTGGTAGGTTAATTTAAAATACTTTTCATTTTGCATTCTTATAAAAACATCATGAAATGTTGTAAGTGTTTGTGGGGGGGGGGGGATAAATGCAATAATCACATCATCCAATCACATCATCCATGTAGATAGTAACTAAATTTTTGATCTCTTGGGACAACACCCGATCAAGACATTTTAAGAGGCCTGCCTCACTATTCTTTAGACTGAAAAGGCATTATGTTGAATTGGTATGATATACTATTATACCAAATTGCTGTGTACTTCCTCTACTTCTGGGCAGCAAGGTGCAACTTGATCTGCTAATAGTGGATAATTAGATCCTGAGAGGAAAACTTTTTTTTTGCTCCTAAATTGGAGGGGGGGGGTGCTAGATGCAATAATCACATCGTCCAAGTAGATAGTAACTAAATTTTTGATCTCTTGAGACAACACTCAATCAAGACATTTTAAGAGGCCTGCCCCACTATTCTTTAGACTGAAAGGCATTATGTTGAATTGGTATGATATACTATTATATCAAATTGCTGTGTACTTCCTCTACTTCTGGGCAGCAAGGTGCAACTTGACCAGCTAATAGCAGGCAATCAGATCCAGGGTGGTAAACATTTTTTTTTGCTCCTGAATTTTATTTATTAATTCATTAATGTGTGGTGGACTATTTTAATCTAGCCATATATGATCTTGTTCAACTGCCTGGTGTCTAAGCACAGTCTTATTGCCTCATCTTTTTTTTTAACCACTAATGGGTTATTTTACAATGATTGGTAATAGTATTCTACCTCTGTTTGGGCTAATTGTTTCTCTACATCAGCCCTATATTGTTGTGGCACCAAGTATGGTATGGCGTCTCATACATAACTTTGATTTGGTGTTCATAACTTTTAATAATTTTCAATTTGTCTGAAAAAATGGATTTGTACTCAACTAGTACTTCTTTCAGAACCTCTTTCCACCCCCCACCCCCTTCACTTTATTTACTAGTTCATTAATACATACCTCTATTAAAGATATTTCTCTCTCAAGCTTTATGGTACATATTCTTTGCTTTGTTCTCCTTCATGCCCCAAACTCCACTATTTCATTTTCACAGATAATCCTTTCTTCGCTATAAACAATCATGCATCCGGTTTTATGCATAGTCAGATCCCAATATGACTTCACACCCCAAACCTTTTAGAATCAATAAACAATGTATAGTTTTATCCCTTAGTTTGATTTGCACCCAAACCTGTTTCAAGCCCAATTATACTTTTTTATTATTCACCAGAGTTGAGTCTTTCTCACTGGCAGAGTTTGTATCTCTATGGGTTGTCTCTTCATACATTCATATATCATCTCTGACATTACTGATATCTGGCTGTGAGAGTCCCACAATGTCTCTACCTCGATATTGTTTATTAGCATAATAACTTTCAGGAATTCTTGCGATGTGTAATTAATTGTTCTCTCATCCCATTCACAAATAAGGTTATCTATCCTTTTTTCATCTATTGTTTTACCGATCTCTTTATTCCATTTCTTTTTTTTATTCTTCTCCTTACTTGTTCTTTCATTTCACTTATCTCCCTATTTGTTTTGTTCTTTTTTATTAAGCCTCATGTCCTCTTTCATCCATTTCCCCATTTCTTCTGCCATGGTTTGGTTATTTTTACTGCTTCTTAATTTCATATACTTTATTTCTCACCTATATGGAACAATCTCTAATTTAGTTTTATGTTACGAGGTAACTGATAATAAAATCAAATCTTAAAACAACTATATCTCTATCAAAAAATATATAAACTCAATATTTTCTTTTATTTCTCTTAAGATTGAATATATATGCTAACACCCTCTCTCTCTTGTCACCTTTTTATCTCCCATCTATATATGCTTTTTCATACATTACCAGATTTTGAACAATTTTATTTATATCTTTTATTTCTAATTTATTATTATCCAAATCATGTGCTGCTATTTTGGTTTTTTTTTTTTTTAATTTTTAAATCTCATGCAATAATTTTTTTTCATTCACATGTAAAACTCATATTTATTCTCTGGTGCTGGGTTTTGGGGACTCATGTCTGGACAACCATTGGACCATTTACAGGTAGATTAGTTATGTACATTACACATAATAATACATTAGTTAATCAAACCATGTAAGATTTATTCCATTCATGTGTGAATTCGGATATTTCTAAAACACAGTTATATTTCCTGATTAACTGACCTAATTATTCTGATTTGAATTGCCAGTGGAATCAGCTTTTTATTTGTTTAAGACGGAACCAGGATCTGTTAAGCTATTGATTCACATCACATACATTTTCAAAGCAAATAACTAAATACAATATTCAAAAAATTCAATTTAATGTCACTTAATACTTTATTTAATTTTTCCTGGGGCTTGACTATTATTAACTGAGCACATTGGCATAGGTAATTTATACATTTCTCAAAGTAAATTTTAATTAACAAAATTTAACAAACTAAAATTAAGAGTGTACAATGAAAAGGTTTTATTAATGATAAATATTTTATTAAAACAAATAAACTAAAAGATTAGATGCTAATTATGAATTATTAATAAACAGGAAGGAACATACACACATGCATTCAGATAATACTACTAGTCAACTAATTCAAACAGTTCATATTACAATTTTCTTCAAGTTGGTTAGGGTTTAGTTTGTGCACATATTTAATCAGACACAAGTTATTGTATGATTATTATCTTACTGGTAAGTTCCTAGAGGTTATGTGGATTATTGATTGTTGTACCATGGATGGTCTGATCACAAAGGGCCCCATAGTATTTAATTTTGCTTTTATTCTGGAAACATTTTCACATTTCAGGAACATAGTAAGATAATGGTAGACTCGAAGTTTTTGGGTGACTTGTTCATGAGAGAAGGTATCAGCGAGCGCTCTGGTTTTACTCACTCATGATGAATTGATTCAGCATATTAGTAGTCCTGGATGGAGATATTTTATTGCAGCTTTGAAGAAAAAAACAGTAATTATCCCCTCGTGTCAACAGTCAGCAAAAGAAAAGAACTCCACTCCATTGAACACTGCTTTTATATCATGACCAGTTTGAAATCTCTGGGCACACTACATTTTCATCTTTTGTTTTCTTAACAAATTACAAGTTGATAATCTTGTGCATTCCTTTTTTGCTTTCTAGCTAGAAAGCTCTTTTTCTATAAATTCCTTGGGTGCCATATTTAATTATTGGTAAAAGAATATTATTCTGATTGTAATCACTTGCAGTTAGAATTTCCTTTTTTTAAAATCTGGATTAACAATCTGCATGTATTTTTATTTCTTCCATTTTTAACTTTGATTAAATAGATAATACAAACAACTTTCATTGTATATATTAAAAAAAATAGATAATATTAACAAAAAAAAAAAAACTAAATTGTGTTAATTGAACAATTTCTAAATTTTATTTTATTTTTAGCCTTTAAATATTACCAAATGCCAACTCTTGCATCATATATAGTACAGTATACACATGTTAATTCTAATATTCTCATGCATAAATTATGAATTCATAATATTATTTCCAATAGCTTCAGTGTAATAAAAATATAATAGCTAAATAGTTGGCATTTCAGTACAATAACAAGTATTTTCCTCAGTTTCTTTTTTCTCATATATATATATATATATATATGTATGTATGTAATAAATAAAGTTTGATATCTGTATTCGTTTCACAATATATGTAATATACAAATCAATATATATATCAAAATACAGTAATTTATATAAATTATATTTTTAGAATTCGACTATACCTTGTAGTCTTATAACTTATATTGAATAATCAACTTATATAGTTGTAAAGCTAAAGTGTTGTGAATTAAAGAATATAATTTATATAAATTGATGTATTTTGTATATATATTGATTTGTATATTATATATATATATATATATATATATATATATATATATACACACACACACAAAATCTCAATTCATCATTTTTTTAAGGGAATAGAAAACAAAATTTATATATATAGAAATACTACAGTAACAGAACACTATTAAATTTATAAATAAAATCAATTTAATAATTATTTGCTAAAATGTATATAGTATGTCTTAACTGCTTTCCGTACAATTTGTTTTTTTACTTCAAAACATTTCACATCTATTATTTGCAAAATTGTATGCATGTTGCACATACATATAATATTAATATTATAGCAATTATATATAATGTTTAAATTAAACTGAGAGACTGTAAACCTCTCGCGCTCATCACTATCCAACAGCCAATCAGATGTTCTCAATAGCGATTAAATTCTCTGTCTTGTATTTACGATTTGATCGCTATTGAGAACATCTGATTGGCTGTTGGATAGTGATGAGTGCGAGAGGTTTGCAGTCTCTTAATTTAATTTCAAATACTGTTTGCGCTTTACAAAATATTATTTACATACGTTACTGCAAGTTATAACATCTAAAAACTACTGCATAGTAAATCGTAGGATTTCACGCTGTAGGTTTGTAATTTAAACTCAGTGAGTTAAATGTGAAGATATTTAGAGCTTCACGCTTTCAAATAGAGATACTTCAGACTGGCTTGGATATATAGAAAGACAAGTAAAGAAGAAAGTGTGGACCGCCTTCTTCTTGTTAAATTCTCTGTCTTGTATTTACGATTTGATCGCTATTGAGAACATCTGATTGGCTGTTGGATAGTGATGAGCGCAAGAGGTTTGCAGTTTCTCAATTTAATTTCAAATACTGTTTGCACTTTATAAAATAAATATTATTTATATACAATGTTTAAAAAACTAGAATAAATATTAAAATATTATAATGATTAGATATTTTTGTATATTGCAAATTTGTTATACTTATGGTACAATAATCATGATTTTAATTTTACAAATTACAAACCATAAGTAGAAAGATCTTTAAAATCATGGTTCAAGGTTTTATACATTAAAAAAAAAATTAAAACACTAATTACTGGGAAAAAATCTTTGACTGACATTTGTATTAGGCAAACTTTCATCTCTCTTTAAAATAATATCTTTCAAGGCCTATATCACTTTCATGATTATTGCAACTGTGTTGTTCTAAATTACAAGTAAAGTGATGAAATGCACTTACTCTTTAGAATCTTTTGTTTTATCAGAGTTTTGTGCATCTTAACAAAGTTTGTTACATTTTCAAGTTCATCATCATTTTCTCTTCCTCTATTGAATAAAACAAATAGTAAACTATAACAATAACAGAAATTAAAAAATAATAAATCAATGTGTAGAATCAATTGATAATGTATAATATACCCAGAAGCATTTGCCAAAGAATAAAAGCACAAAAGTAAGGGCTATTAAATATTTACAGTAAAGTGTGACTGTCAACAAACATTGCCATGTTTTTCACTTATCCAACTAAAAGATAGAGAGCTAAGAATATTGTACATCATTTCAAGTTTGTAAAACAAAACAAAAAAAAACAACTCTTCCTCTGATAGTAAAAAATTACTGAAAGTTATGACAATTATTCTATTAAATGTTTCAATAAGCATAGATAATAACACTATTAGTAAACGATACTATTTAGGCTCAGCATCATGTAAGTAATTAGAATGAATAAAAAAAAAAAATTTCATTAAAAATCACCAAATTATTTTCTATATATGTGTGTATGACAAATGTTCTTTTGGGTTTTCATACATAAAAGAATAAGAAAAAGATCAAATGAAGAAAGATCAGTTTTGGTGGAAGATTCTAGATGTTATTATGATTATGCTTAGTACCTAAAATTCCTTATCTATATTTCAATAACACCTTAATTTTTTTTTCCTGAACAAAAATGGCTGGATTCCAAAAGAGAAATCCAAGTATAATTTTGAACTGCTAAAAAAGTTTTAAATTTAGAATAACCAATGATAAAAAAAAAAGGAAACATAATTAGCAAAATTAAAATATATAGACATGATTTTTGTTTATATATTATAATTTTGATATATTTTGTTTTCTTTTTTATCATTAGATTTTCTAAATTTAATAATTTTTAAACATTATACAGTTACATCTATACCTCTCTTTTGAATCCATTAATTTTCCTTTGAATAAAATAATTAAGATGCTATTAAAATGTAGGCAAGCAATTTAAATATTAATAATAATAAACAATCACTCAAAAAAAGTAAGGCTATTCCAATCCCCACTACCACCACCCACCCATTCCCCACCCCAACAAAAAAAAAAAAAAAAAGAAAGGAGAGGGGAAAAAAATATTTTAAATATGAATTTTTCAGTGACTGTACAAACCAATCTATAAACCACAAATGCATTCACATATAAAACATGCTGGTTCAATTTTCTGCTTTCTTATTTTATAATATTGTTTTTTAGTTTCCTCAGGAGAAACATTTCTTTCTGAAATACTTCAACACAATGTCTAATTGTAGCACCCCAATATATTCTATTCTCTGCCATATCTTCCCAATAAAAACATTTGCCACTGCATATCTTCAGAATGTCATTGAGACAATCCTTATAATATAGACATGGTCTATCTCTCCTAAGAAACCCATGTTCAAGTTTATCATCCTTTTAGGAAGTCTTCCATTGTTCATTTGTTTTATATGTTCAACCTAACAAAGAGGTGATTTTACAATAGTGGATTCAATAGTATCACATTCTGCAAGCTGAAAAACATAATATTATATATAGTTATAATAATGATCAAATTCATTCACCTAATGATTTTTTCTCCACATGAGAAATCTCTTGCCTGTTCTTAAATATAAAAAAACCTAAAGAAATATTTGATATATTTCCTATGTGAAAAAAATATTTATAATATATATACCAGACTATATCCAGTCTATGTAAACACAATCATTATATAATAGTTTTTATAATTGTTTGTTTTAACAATTTCTTTTAAGATTTAATGTAAATTTAACAGAAGATTTTTATATTATATAAATAAATATGTAAACAAGACATTTATTTTATATAGTGCGATGTTTTTATAAACTGTAATACCAATAAGTCAATAAGCTAATGCACATGCGCTTTCTAGTTGTCACTATATAAATGAATACTCCCACTTTTTTCAAACCCAAGATAAAGACTTTGGGAAAAGATAGAATGAATCCATCTACCTTT
Source organism: Epiperipatus broadwayi (assembly GCA_028023455.1). Lineage (NCBI taxonomy): Eukaryota > Metazoa > Onychophora > Udeonychophora > Euonychophora > Peripatidae > Epiperipatus > Epiperipatus broadwayi. The sequence continues at coordinate 1,005,017 of JAQFVV010012532.1, forward strand.
TTGACCCAAACGTATATGTATGGGCAAATCTTAAGTGTTTGAAAATGAGAGCGTGAAGTTGTTAATTGATCACTTTAAATTAATATGATAAATTTCCCCAACTTTTCACAGGCCATCATTATCTGTTTGATAATGTTATGAATAAACATTCAGAGGGCACTCCAGTAAATACAGACAATTATTTGTTGCCAAATGTGCCCAATCTTGATTAACAATTTTTGTTTTGCGGAATTAATGCTTGTAATCAAATTAAGCTCTTAAATATAAGGAAGAAATTATTTCCTTTACATAAAATGCTTTATATATATATATATATATATATATATACACACACACACACACACACTAATGGCAAAATTACCTCTTTCACATTTGTGAATTAGACATGTGCAAATGTAATTGTTTTTTTAAATTTGTTGTGTGTTTGACATGTGACAGTCTTATGGACTAACATATATCCACCATTCAGATAACAGAGAAAATAGGGATTTTATATATAAGGTTCATAAAAACAAAAGGTTTATTTTTCCACTTTCATTTTTCAAATTTTTAAAAAAATTTTATTATAATTTTTTTTTTTTTTTAAAAAAAAAACTTTTATTTACTTTAGTAGTTGTCCATGCTTGTGGTTTAAATGCTGCAAGAGGTTCTGGTACTATAACTGCTTTTCCAGCACTTCTTGGTCTTTGTTGCTGTTTTTTAAATTTAGATAAGCTTACTATTTCTTGATTATGTGAATTGTCACCACCCATGGGTAACCCTTCTTGAGAATCCACATCAGTACTTTTCTAAAAACAGAAATGATATAAATTATTCTTTATATATCATATATTTGAAAAAACATTGTGTAAAATATTTTTTTAGTGTCCTTACCAGTCTTGTTCATTATATTTTTGAAATGTAAGCATATATGTTGTAACCTTTTCATTAGGGCAGAATGTACTAAAAGCCAATTTCTTTAAAAATTTTAAATTAGGAGAAGTATAGGTATTCTAATTGTAATGATAATATCTAAATAGTTTTAAAACTTGCTAAAATAAATGCATAAAAGGATAGAAAATATTTTAAAGCTATTTTAAATGTTAAAATAATAATAAGAAAGCAGAATAATTTAATATTGTATGGTTGAAAGGACTGTTCTTGGTTATATTTAAAAATATATTGAATATCTTGTTAAATAAACCTTTAAAAACCATTGATTTTAATATAATGTGTAATATAATTGAATGTTATTAATTTATCTTCTAAAATTATGTTTGAATTATATAACAATTATTTATTAAAGTTCTTCATGTCTTATGGTATATCAAATGTTTTAATTTTTAGTAATGTTATAAAAATGTCAAAATAATTATTCTAAATTTTTATTATTACATGTAATATTTTTTTTTTATGTGTATTATTATTTTTGTAATTAAATATTCATTTGGTTTATTATAGTCAATAAAATAAAAAAATTGCAACATTTGTCTGCAGTGCAAATCACATGACTGATGATGTGTATTGTGCATGCATAATTTTAGAGAAAGTTTTAATTACTTTCTAAAATTATTTATAAAATATTAAAGATTTTAAGACTTCTCATTCGATAATTTAATATAAAATTAACAAAGCGTATGACACACTTGAATGTGAAGCTATTAAGTGCTTAGCGTGTAATAATTTCTGTGTATCTTGATAGCTTCACATTCAAGGGTGTCATATGCTTTGTTAATTTTATATTAAAATTATTTATAGAATTGAAACATTTTATACATGATAAACTTGACTAAATATTAATTAATTTTTAAAGATATTTTAAAGCTAACCAATGTAAGCAAAAATTGCTACATTTTTAAAATTAAATATTCTTATAATTTCATAAATTAGTAAGAATTAACAAAATGTATCAGTTTAAATATTTTTGTTTAATTATAAAATAAATTGGGTATTAAATATTTATTATATTTATTATTTTAAAATGATGACTCATAATTTTATTTCTAATTTTTAAAAGTACATAATTGGGAAATATGTAAATGAGTTTATAGTCTGATGATTTGTCAGCCAATCAAAATTGTTTAAAAAAACAGATATAAAACTGTGTGTAATTAAGTTGTTATGGTTATTGTTTTAAAATTCTTGTTGTAATAAATAGTATCAATTTGTATCACTAATATTTAAATCAACAGTTAATTATTTTAATTTTTTAATATAATTTTATTTTTAAAAAAGTCAAAAGGATTAACAACTAATATATAGTTTAACCAAAAATGTGTGAATAAACCTTTTATATTTAATGCCAGACAACTATTTTAAAGCTTAATTAAAATTCATTGATAACCCATGGAACAGGAACCTATTTGTGTGGGAAGATTAGTAATGAAAAACCGAAGAGTTTATGGAAGCACGGTTTTCCCAGTGCTATATAAATATGTATCTGTTTATTTTTACAGAGTAGTTCAGAGTTGCAATCTAATATTATCCAGAGGTATGTTTTATATAGTGGATATGTCTGTATTTATAAATTTTAAAACTTAAAAAAAAAAAACAATTTTTAAGGAAAATTGTCAGAAAAAAACTAAAATATAATTTACCTCTTAATTCTATAAAATATTAGAGATGAGCTATAAAATATATTGCTTTCTTTATGTCTATACTATTGAAATTATTTAAAAGAATTATAATATTTAAAAGAAGAAATATTTACCATTGAAGCAAATTATGTTTAAACTCCTGGAAGTGAAGCATTTTAAAAAGATAACTCTATAAAGACAATTAACAAAAGTTATATTGAACAGAGACTATTTAAATATAAAAAAACCTGTTGTCTTAATTGCTATAATTTAATTGCAAAGAAAAAGAAAAATGGATAATAAAGAAAATATTATTATGCCAGAAATACATTTTTTTTTTTTTTGAAACTTGGATTTGTCTATTTACTTTATATGTGCCTTATTGAAATATAATTTTAAAATGAAAAGATATCTGTTTATGCTAAATTGCGTGCTTGTTAAGTATCACTGAAAATGATGCATCTCTCACCGAAGAAAGAATTTACATACATGGATGGAATGGATAACCACCTTGAAATAAATATTTTAAAGTGATATCACATTAATTGTTTCTATCCTGGAGAATATTTGCAGAAATAGACTGTATAAATATTTTTCAACAACAGGATGGATGGCATTTTCTCAGATTTTCTTTGATTTTAAAAGTCGACATTATTTTTTTATTATTGTTTTGTTTTATGTATTGAGGGAGAGGAGAGTTAGAAGAAAGAAAGCTTTCAAGTATGAATATTGTCATAGCAACTGTGGAACCTCCCCAGTTTATTAGAAGAACATTTTATTGAAGGATATTTATAAAAAGAAGATTGCGCACCTTTAAATTTTCATTATTATTTATTTTAAAAAATATACTAACATTAGAATTATAATTTATTAAAGGTTACAGTAGAAGTTATATATTTTAGGTACTTTTAATCATAATAATATTAACTTTAAATTTTTAAAAATTTAAAAAAAAAAAAAACTTTTGAAAACATTTCTTTAAAATATATTAGTTTATGATGGGCACTGTATGAATATTATTTGTGATTTTTATATTTTATGAAAACTGAACCAGAAGACATAAGATGTGTTTGCAAATGGCAAATCACATAGTTAATTTAAATTGTTTTAATTATTATATGATGTATATTTTTTATTTAGAATTGCTTGGAATTTTAAAATATTCATCTTGTGTTTCATGAATGAATGAACATATAGATGTGTGAGTTAATAACACACATAGATTTTTTTTGTTAAGTGATATAAACTATGAATAAAAATATGCATATATTTTTTATTTATAAAGTTTGTTATAACTTTATTAATTACCATAATTTATATGATTCTTTGTTAAATAAACTATATTATATTTAGTTTAAATATATGAATATTGATCGAATAGTTTAATCAAAGTCATTTATATTTGTGGTTAAGTTTAAGTGTGTAAAACCTTTTCTTATAGTAGTCATGGTTTGATAAAGTAATGTGTTAACTTTGTTTATTATTAGGAAAATTGCCCAGTTTATTTTACGATGTTGATGGTCTAAATCTATTTGAAATTTTTAGATAATAGTGACAGGGGAATAAAAAAATGAAACCCTGAATGTTTATATTTGTAGGATGTGTTAAGAAGATATGAGAATTAGCCTATATTATATCTAAGCCGTTGTTATACAAATACAGTTAACAGAGCCCTGTATTTTGCATTTATTTCCATGGACAGTGTTTGATATTTGTATTTAAATGTTCTGTAAGTGCTGAACGAAAGCCTGGACATTATTTTTTAAGGTATTAGACAAGGTCATACCTATTGCTTCACACTGATTTCCAAGTGGATTATAGAATTACTATATACTATTGAGTCTTTACTCTAATTATTCCTTCATGTCCTATGCATTGTATAGTTATCTGAATTTCATTAGTAATGCATTGTGTAATCTAGTTTTTCAAAAGAATAATGGATAAATTTAGAAAGATGAATTATTTAAAAAAAGGCAAGGTAGGTTTTGAATTGAGTAAAAATACAAATGATATTGAATGTAGTGAGATGATAATGGAATCATAATTTCTTTTAATATTTTTGATGATAAAGGAATCATAACCATTCCTAATTTATTTTTCAAATATTTTTGATATTTTTTCGATTTTTCATACATTGATAACATTTTTTTGAAATAATGCATATTTTACAATGAAACATCAAAATGAGGAATGTTAAATGTATAATGAATGCTTATATTTTTATTTGATAATTTTATATTTTATGTTTTTGAACAAACACATATCCTAAACTTAGAATGGTGCCAAGCAAATTAAATTATTTTTTAGTACATGAACAAGCATTGTTTTTTGTCATTTTATATTTTAGTAATTTAGAATAAACATAAAACATATTTCGATTGACAAAATATTATGCTAGGTATTTTATTTTTTTTATATTTTCTGAAAGTGAAGTAATATTTTCATATTCATTAAACTAGTAGTAAATACAATATAATATTGTGAGGTGAATAATAAGACTTCAATTGAATATTCATACATGATATGTATTTTTTAAATATAAGAATTCATAAGCGGGAATGAAGGCTTACACATAAATAATTTTTTAGATTGAAAATCTGTAACCTAATATTTTCTTTTTATTTAATTTTGTACATATTTTATTTAATTTTAATCTCATATTTGTATTTTTATTAAATATTGTAAATATTTTGTATATAGTGGTTTTGGTAGAATACATTTGTTAAAGTTGTTTTTTTATAAAACTTGTTGTTTGTGTTGTCATTGATCCATTCACTTCCACAAGATTCGATCCACAGAATTCAAAATTAAACATATAACATATTTTGCACATTACAATTTTAAATGATTTATTTATTTAAATGATGACAATAATTATTCAGAATATGACACAGAAATATTGCATAGTATAATATTATTTTTAGTCATAATTTATTATTTAAAATACTACCATATAATTAAGGATATTTCTTATTGCCACATATTATTCAGATTATACCATACATTATTATTATTATTATTATTATTATTATTATTATTATTATTATTATTATTATTATTATTATTATTATTATTATTATTATTATTATTATTATTATTATTATTATTATTATTATTATTATTATTATTATTATTATTATTATTATTATTATTATTATTATTATTATTATTATTATTATTATTATTATTATTATTATTATTATTATTATTATTATTATTATTATTATTATTATTATTATTATTATTATTATTATTATTATTATTATTATTATTATTATTATTATTATTATTATTATTATTATTATTATTATTATTATTATTATTATTATTATTATTATTATTATTATTATTATTATTATTATTATTATTATTATTATTATTATTATTATTATTATTATTATTATTATTATTATTATTATTATTATTATTATTATTATTATTATTATTATTATTATTATTATTATTATTATTATTATTATTATTATTATTATTATTATTATTATTATTATTATTATTATTATTATTATTATTATTATTATTATTATTATTATTATTATTATTATTATTATTATTATTATTATTATTATTATTATTATTATTATTATTATTATTATTATTATTATTATTATTATTATTATTATTATTATTATTATTATTATTATTATTATTATTATTATTATTATTATTATTATTATTATTATTATTATTATTATTATTATTATTATTATTATTATTATTATTATTATTATTATTATTATTATTATTATTATTATTATTATTATTATTATTATTATTATTATTATTATTATTATTATTATTATTATTATTACGTTTCAATAAAGGCTTTATTGATCTCAATGGTTTACATAAGTTTACATCTAGAAAAATTTCAAATTTAACATACAGTGAATAATATTAGGGTAAACACATATAAATGAATTTAGTGGTTACACTTTGTGGTTAATGGACTATAACAATATAAAAATTAAACAAGCAAAAATTCAGAGTTCTAAAGTTTGAGGAGCTTATTCAGTTTTGTCCGCATATCACTTTGAATGTTAGTTGTATGATAGTTTTTCTTTGCAGCATTCACAGCATTGATGGTTGTTTTAACAATGACCATGTTGCTGCATATAAGTGGGGGTTGGTTATTATTTTATCTCTATTTTGAATGTGTAGCAGTTTGTTGCTAAATGTAGCTGGGTGTCGTCTGGTGTTATTGCCAATTAAGAAAGTACATCGGGTGCACCAATACGCATATAGAACAAATGTGGCTGCCCTAATGCTAGGTATTGATCTTCCCTGAAAAGCAGCTATTATGTGATTAATGATTGTACCCGGTTTTCTGTAGGTGTTACATATCATCTGTCATGTTTGGTTAAGTGCTACACATTGATAAATAAAGTGGTCCAGTGTCTCTTCTGCTCGATGGCAGAGTCCACAGAAGGGGTCAATAGATATATACATTCTTTTATGATAAAAGAAAGTGGGTTGTTGGCAAGGCAATGAGATTGATTTTTATGATAAAATCAAAGTATTTGGGCTCTAGAGCCCATTTTTTATATTCCTTGAGTAGTCTCTTGTTGTTAATTCCTAGCATAGGTTGTATAACATTAGTATCTGCTTCTCTGTTTATTAAACCATAAATATCCCAGTATTAATACTTATGCAAATACTGTTCTGGAATCTTGTCTGTGGTTTTGCATTGGTATATAATGTTGGTGAAAAAGGAACCTTTTGGAGGTGGTCTATCTGTTGGAGTAACTTCTAGCAAGTGGTTAATTTTGGGGTATTTGGCAAGTATTGTGATTATTGAGTTCCTTAACTTCTGTATATGAAAAACATTGATGTTGTGCAAGCCAAGTCCATTTTTTATTAGAGGTTGGCTAAGTTTTTTTGTGGAAATTGCTACTGTTTTTCTGGCCCAAAGTAGTTTATTATATATGGTTTTAATTTTTGAAATGAACCCTTTGAGAATGAAATAACCGGTACATAGTAAGTTATTTTGGTTGTGATAAGCTGGTTAATTAACTGTACTTTGGAATATAGTGAAAGATATGCCTTGGACAAGTAGTTTATAATTTTTGTGGCTTCTTCTTTAAGTTTATTTTGGATATGACATCTCATTCCTGTAATTCCCATATGAAATGGGAACCCAAGGAAAGAGTTTGGTTTTGATTTGTAAATTGATGTACAGGGTTTTCCAGTGTATAGAGACCAGGCTGTGGTTTTTGCTGGATTAAATGATAATTCATATTTTTGTGAATATTCTTGTAACATCTTTTGGAGTTGCGGTATTTGTTTTTTTGATGTTAGGAATATGGTAACATCATCCATATAGGCGATGCAAGTAGTGCGCTGTGTTGTGTCTGGTATCTCGATCCCAGTAAATGCATTTTGTATGCTTTTAATAAGGGGATTGATGTAAAATATAAACAATAGTGAACTAAGAGGGGATCCTTGGGATATAGATTTGGTGGGTGTGAAAGATGGTGAGTTTCTTCCATTTAAAGTTATATGGATCTCTCTGTTCAGAAGCAGGTTAGCAATTATATATAGATGTGTTCTAGGAATTTCTGTGTCTTTTAGCATTTTTAGAAGTGTGTATATATTGACTGAGTCAAATGCAGCTTCTATGTCAAGCTGCACAACAACGGGTCTGTATTTTTTCCGCTGTTTTACTGTTGCTAGAATTGCTTTGAAGAATAAAGCTGCTTCTGTTGTTGAAGAGTTTTTCTTTGCATATTGTGCTTCGGAGATAAGTGGCATTATATACGGTTCAATTTCATCTTTAATAATTTTCTCCAGAATTTTGATTGGCAAAGGTCCCATAGATATTGGTCTGAGGTCTGTAATAGGTGGAATAATTGCTTTCTTTTTATTATAGGGTACTATGGCTAGGATAGACACCCTCCATGGGTTGAATTTGTTGTGCTAGATGGTTTGCTAACTGACACAAATATTCTGTTGTGAATTTACTTAGATGCTTTAATACAAACAATGGAACTCCAGGACTACCTGGATGGCAAGCGTTTCGAATAGTATTTAGTTTTGTTGTGAAGAGATCTTTTGTGAATGGGGTTTTTGTCTCTGGTGGGCCAAAGAGATTATGTGGTATTTTATATGGTTGTATTTCTTGTAATTTTTCCTTAAAATATTCAAAAATTGGCATAATCATATTGTGTCCTGCATATGTTCCACGATTTGTATATAGTGCCATTGGCACTTTTACATCTGGTTGGTTCCCCAGCGCCCATCTTATATAATCTCTTGTCCAAGTGTGTGGCCTGGTTAGGCATACCTTGCTTTTCTTTATCTTCAGATAGCTTTTGAGTTCTTCACATGCTTTATTGTATGCATGTGTAAGCTTGAATATATACTGCTGGGTGCAGTGTGATGGGTTAATCATGATTATTCTCTGGTGTAACTGATCTGCCAGAGACAAAAGTCTTGATGGTGGAGGTTGTTTTTTTGTTATATGGTTAATATTAAAGGACAACATTCCCATAAATGCTAGATATTTCTGGACCGGGTTCAAAGTCATATCTTTGATTTTTTTTTAGCATTATGTAGGTCTCAGAGAACAGAAATTCAGGGGTTGTTTCTGGGAGTAAAACTCTTATTGTTCTTGTAAGTGGAAAGGGTGATATTTGAATTTGGGCACAGTCAATTGTGACTATTTGAGCTGAGTGATCGGAAAAAGTTGAGGGAGTTAGTTTTATTTCAATAAGATGGTGAAGCATTGGAGAATAAAAGCACAGATCAATAAGTGAAGAGAAGCGATTATTGTGGAAAGAGATGGCATTATCTGGCAAAAAACCTTGGCCACTCATTAGTGGTATGTTTATTCTGTGAAGCCAATGTTGGGTAAATTCCTGATATTTTAAATTAAAATCTCCAATTAAGATGGTTGGGTTTGAAGTTGTAGCTAACCTTGAATTAATGTTTGCAATTATGGTATCTATTTTTTTATCCTGTAAAGGCATATATACAAAAACCAGATTTATTGTTATGCTTTTTTGGTTGAAGGTTGCAATTAATAAGTTCATGTCAATGTGAATTATTTTGAACGTTGTGAATGGGCAATTTCTAGCAATTATGAGTCCAGTTCCAGCTGAGGGAGAGGAAGAGTCTCTGGAGCATGCACAGAAACCTTCTGTATTTAAATGTTTGGCTGGGTCAGTTTGTGATCCAGCATAAATTTTTGTCTCAAGTATACCAAGCAAGTGTGGTTGTATATCCTTGATCCAATGTTTTAACTTATTAATTTTTGAGGTTGAGTTCAAACCCCTGACATTGATTGCCGCAATTTTTATTTTCATTATATGTTTTTTGGTTGAGATTTAAATATTAGGGTTGATCTGGTGTTTCTTCCCATTCATTCTCATATTCCATTTCCAGATCTTCATCTGTTTCCACTGTAGTTGTATTGTTGTGATCAGAAAGGCTAAGGTTGGATTCTGTTTTGATTTTTTTGGGCCCTCTATTTTTCTTTGGTGGGCGGCCTGGTCTTCTTCTTTGTTCTGTGTCAGCTTTGGTGATTTGAGGCATATTTGGGGTGATAGCTTCCATAATTTCCATTGTTGTATTATTTTTAATATTGGGTGTTTGGTGTGTTATATATATTTTTTCTTGATCACTATTACTGTGTGAGTTTATTTGTTCTTTTATTATCTCTTTTTCGTCAGTATTTTTGGTAGGCTGACTTAGATTGTGCACTATTTTTTCCATTGGAGCATCTTGAGGTTGTTGACTTTCTGTTTTTTTATCAGTAGGGGTTTGAATTCTATTGGTTGATTTTGTTGATAAATCCAGAATTTCAGGTGCTGGCAACGTGTGTGCAGTTTTTTTATCATTCAATTGCTGTTGATCTGTGGTGTTTTTATTAATTTTTTCTTGTTTATTAGTTGTTTTCGTTATCTGTTTTGTACTGTTTGATTCCGGTTGGTGAGCTTCTGTTGGTTGATCTTCAGAGCTCGGTTGGTTTTTCTGGTTGATTTTGGTGTTGCAATCGATTGCTAAGTGTCCGGTTTCACCACACTCAAAACATCTCGGCCTTAATCCTTTTATGTGAATAGTCAGTATTGCATTCTGGTCAATTATTCATGTTGGAATATCCTCCGGGTTTACATTGTCATTCAGCTTTATTTTGAACTGAAAGTTGTTGCTGAAAACCGGTATGGGGGTTACGGATAAGTAGATTTGTTTTATATAAATAGCTTTGCCAAATGACTGTATTAATTTTTGAAAATCCTGAATGGTATATCCGAAGTAAGTGTTTTAAATTATTCCATTACAATAGTTTTGCAAGCTTTGATCGACTATTATTAGCGCGTAGTTTCCTAAAGTTTTTACTTTAGTTTGAAATCTTGCACACTGATGTTCATCGAAAAACTGAATTGCAACATATCATGAGTTTGGATGCTCTCCAATACTAGAGACTGTATCCCACAATGCTGTTGCTGTCAGCTCCTCATAAAGAAGCTCTCTGGGGAATTTATAGAGTGTTAAATTCCTATCAGTGACAGCTAACACTAATGATTTCGGTGAAAAAAATTTTTGGAAAGTTGCGAATAATTTTTTTGGGATGGTGCTGTTGAAATTAACGTTTATTTGTTGCAGTTCATCTTGATTCCATATCGTTGGGGAGGGCTCTTCATTATTGTTTTCCACGAGGTTTAAATTATTTATGTCGGCTTGATTTACCTTCCTAAATCTTGCTGTCTGTGTTAATGCTGGACTTTTTTCGATGCTGTGAAGCTGCTGGTTTATTTTTGTTACGTTTGCGTAAGTTTTTGCGATAGCCGCAGTTTTCATTTTATCGCCGTTTGTTCGAGTGCAATTTACGTCGTTTGCTTCTTGACGCGACGCCATGTTTGTTTATGACGTTAGAATTATTTTTTGTTATGAACGACCGTATTACTTACTTTTTGCTAGAAAACAACTGTTCAGTAATCAGCCATCGCTGTCTTTATCTATCACAGATATATATCACAGTTTTTAAGTGTGAAAACGATTAGAATATGGGGAAAAAAAGATTATTAATAAGACCTTCGTTCTTGATGACTTAGGCATACACGTGCATGCGCATTCTCTATTATTATTATTATTATTATTATTATTATTATTATTATTATGGTGGTGGTTGTATTCTCATCCTTGGTGTTTGCCTTAAGATGGCATTGATGCTAATCAAAAACATATACATATAACGATTCCGGGCCTGACCTAAATGATCGATTTGATCTAAAAATATCTGATTTTTTAGATTTGTAATAAAATATTCTACTAACTAATACTATTATATGATGTTAGTTTTTTTCATTTTTGTAAATGTTTATTAATCTTATCTTGTTTTTGAGTGTCTGTGTCTTTAAAGTTATGGTGTTTTTCTAATTTATTTTTTTTTGACTTTACGTGTGTCTTTTTAAAGTTACGGTCTTTTTTTTTTTTTTTGCAAGAGTAAATCAATACTTTTATTCAAAAGCAAGACGTAATAAGTCAATGTTTATTAATCTTAGATTGTTTTTGAGTTTGTGTGTGTCTTTAAAGTTACGGGGCTTTTTCTCTTTTTTTTTTGGCCTTTATGTTTATCTTTTTTTTTTAAAGTTACGGTATTTTTGGTCAAGAGTAAATCAATCATTTTATTAAATAAGCAAGACGTAATTCTAAATCTATCAAAAGTAACGTAATTTATATACTACAATTTAGAATTGATATCCGACTACTATTAGTAAGGACCGTCATTAAAAGATTTGATTGAAAAATGATACCCGACTAATTTCTGTTTTCTTTTTTTTTGGACGGGGGACGGACAGTAATAAATCAGAAAGTGGGTTGTTTTTGTTAACTCTGTCTATATAAAAAGGGTACCGTTATTGAAATACTAAATTTAAAAATGATAGCCGACTAATTTGCATTTCTTTTGACAGTAATTAATCAGAAAGTGGGTTTCTTTTTTTTTTTTGGTAAATCTTGTGTATATATAAAAACAAACAAACCGTAATTCAAAGACTCCATTGACAAAAATCAAACCCCATTGAATTTGCTTTTTTTTTTTTTTTTAAAGGCAGTAATTAATCAGGAACTGGGTTGTTTTTGTTAGTGTGTAGATATAAAAACTAATCTTATTTTGAAATAATAAATGTAACAAAACAAAACAAAAAAATACCCAACTAATTTTATTTTTCGGACAAGTAATTCCTAATAATTAGACAGTGGGTTGTTTTTGTTTGTGCGTATATATATAGCGAAAGTAACTGGTCGTGGACGAATTCTCACGAAAACGGTACTTTTCGCGTGATCCTTTAATTTTTTTTTTCCCTTTTGCATCCTTAAAAGCAATTTTTGAGGGTTACCCCTTCATAATGGAATCTTCAGGACATTATTACTAAACTTACAACAGTAAAGTAAGTTACAACACATTAAAAAAAATAGACGTCATCAAATTTTAAAAACCTACGACCGCTTCAAAAACACACACTCTCACACGAAACTACAGAGAAAATAGATATTCTACTATTACGAGAAAATGATAAACAAAATCGACTACTACGTCAGCTGATCAAGGCATTTCTTTCTCCTTGCTTTTAGCATAGAAAAAAAAGCCATAACCGGCAGCCGGCAGGAACTCTTTCTGTGTTTTATCATAGAAAGAAGTTTCTTTGTGTTGGCTTCTGTCACCGCCGCTGCCTCCATCCAACATAACATGAGGACTTTTCTGTGTTTATAACATAGAAAAATTCCTCTTTTGTTGGGTGAAGGCCGGTGAAATGGTATATTTCTAGGAATTTACCTAGAAGTAGTGACATCTTAAAGCAAACACTAAGGATGAGAAAACAACCATTATTATTATTATTATTATTATCATTATCATCATCATCATCATCATTATTGGGGACTAAATTATTAAACAGTAAATATAGTACCAATTGTGTTAGATTAAGTGTAGGAGTATTATGATATTTTTTATTATTATTATTAATATGCTGCTGTGTTGCAGTGAAACTTTTATATAATAATTTGTAGGCTTTTTTTATATTATAATATCTGCAGACTAAGCGCTTTCAGAGCCCTTGTTGCACCATAATCATAGTCTCTATATTGTTAACATTATTATACACAAATCTATGCAAAATTATTTCCTATAATATCCATTTTCTGGAAATGGCAAAACAAATGTCTCTTCTATTAATTGATTTAATATTACTGGTGATAAAACAAGCTTCCTTAATTTTTCTCTTGATGTCATTCCTTTCTGTACATAATATATCAGCCTTGGAGGGTTCATACCTGTGGTTAAGCTCTTGCTGATGGTCAGCAAATACAGAACTGCCTTCTTTTTTTGGTTGTTGCTCTTGTATATGTGTATTTGTGTTGAGCCAATCTATTGCCAATTGTGGCACAAATTTCTCCATAATAAACAGCATCACACCCCATTTGAGGGTACACAATTCTATATACCACCTGGGGGTTTCTTCAATGTTTCTTTTATCTTTTGTATTATCAATAAGCCTACTGGTGTTTGGAGATTCTAAATCTTAGTTTAAATTCTTACTGTAAAATTTTACTGAAGTTTTTTGCTATTGCAGGTATATATGGTACAGTCAGATGTTGTCTGTCTTCTTTTTTATTTTGCTGAAGTTTTTTATAAAAGCCTTCAATCCTGTTGGCGATTGTTCTGTGATTAAAGCCCACACTTATCACATCCCTGATGTAGCTGGTGATGATGTTTTTCCTGTCCAACTCTAATTTGCATACATGGTGATTACAAAATAAGAAAGCAGATAGACCTGCAAGTTTGTGTGATTTGGGAGATTTTGGAGTGGATGGAGATAACCTCTAATGCACAAGGGCTTGATCATCATGGAATAGTTGAGTGCAGCATTCTCTTTATTGATTTTTAAATCAAGGTACTTGACTACATTTTTCCCATCCTCATATGTGCAATTGAAAATCAGGATATTATTATTGTTTAGGTGTAGTTAAGAATGATGCAAAATCCCTCATCATACTTGGCTACAGGATATTATAAATTAAGTGAATGATTTTATTTAAAGAACCTGAGATGTTTATATTTTAATAACAAAGATTATAATTTATTTAGTAATATTATATTAAATTATTTATAATATTTTAAAGTCTTAAGAATGCTATGGATTATATTATTATTTGAAATAAAAGGGGGAGGGAGGGATAGTGTTCTTAAGCCATTGAGATTGTATCCTTTGGGATATATGATCAATATAATCCTACTACTTTACCTTTCACCAAATGTCACATGATGATTATTATTATATTATTTATTTAAACCAAACCAAATTTTTTATTATTAATTTGAGCTAGTCTAGGGGAAAAATTATCGTAAGATATTATTAATACTCATTTCTATTATATTAAGATTGTAAGTTTTAGCAGGAGCATTTATTTTATTTACTTACTTCTGTTATATTAACCTAATGGTGAGGATGCAATATATACACATATATCTAAGTTAATATGACTGCACTAAAAATTTTTTTTTGAAAAAATAGTTTACTAATGTAAAAAATAATAATTAATCTTTAGATTAGAGTAATCTAAAAAAATTAAAGATTTGGTGATAAACATTAGTAGTCTATAATAAACATTTTATACTAATTTAACTTTGTGATAAATGAACACAGTAGAACTATATAATATTGACTAAAAATGAGTGATATATATAATTTTAATAAATAAATGGCTTATTATCTGAAAGGTCATGTGACATTTGAGAACTAGAAATGGTAAATGCTCCACTTTTCACAAATATTAAAAAACAAAACAAATTTATTGGCTTTGAAAAGTTTGTTGACAATGAGAATATGTAACAAAATGAAAATATTTGTTATCAATGGTATATATCACTTTTCATAAGATTTTTTAATGTAATAGCTAAACAGCATTAAGCTGTTGCACATGCGCTTTGCAGATTTTAACTATAAATGACTGAATACAAACACTTCAAACAAAGCGCATGTGCAAAAGCTTAATGCTGTTTAGCTATTACAGTTTATAAAACTTCGCGCTATATAAAATAATTGATTTATATACAAGATTTTTTAATATAAATTATTATTCCATACAAGTTCAAAATTCAATATAAACAATTTAAAGTTAATATTTTCAATCATAATTAAGAATATTTCTATCACATCAATGACCATCCTCTACAAACTTGACACATATGAAGGATACAATTTACATATGAATTTGCTCATTTTGAGAATAATTATGCCTTTTCCTCCTTTTGGTTACTTTTAAAATTTTTAATAAATAATTGCATGGCCATCCATTTTTACTTATATTAATTTTTTTCTGCTAATTTGTTTTGAAAATTATATTACATATTTATATATACTGCAAACTAAGTAAATAATATTAAAACAAAACAAGATAAACACACTTCGATCTATTTATCTAGTTTTAACTCAATTTAAGAAAAAAAATTGGATACTCACAATAATATGTTCTGGAAGAGAATGTCTTAAATTGCTATCAAGATTAGGAGAAGACAAACTTCCAGGTAGTGAAGGTTCTATATTGCCAGGATAAGGAGGTGGTGGTGGTCTTCGATATTCAGGAGGTCTTCTAGAATCAACGCCTAGGGTAGCATCTAATAAATAAGATAATTATTTATATATAGCTATTACAGAAAATCATGTTGATAAAATATAACTATATATATATAACAAAAACAAGTTATAAATCACGTAACTTGCTATTGCTTGCATTTATGATCAATAGATGGAGCTTTACCAAAACCTCCGAACAAGCGTATTTTGTTTTCATAAACGTCAAAAGAGTCAGAATTCACTATCTCTTTTGTTAGCTTCACTTTCAGATTAGCTGATTTCAAGATAATTTGCAATCATCAGTGAAGGGTAGGGGCCAGAAACTAGATCTAAATATTAACTCCAAGCGTTTATTCAACAAGTTCCTATCAGTTTGCAAGCATGAATTTTTCAGACATGTAATGTCTTCAAACCCAGACTAACAAGCCAGATAGCTACATGGGCCTGATATCAGTTCAGTTTCACAATATAGTCAAAGCCTCTGCAATATATATCATTGCAAAAACCTTCAAAGGTACATTTATGAAAAACAAAAACAAGTTATAAATCATGTAACTTGCTATCGTTTGCATTTATGATCAATAGATGGAGCTTTACCAAAACCTCCGAACAAGCGTATTTTGTTTACATAAACGTCAAAAGTCAGAATTCACTATCTCTTTCGCTAGCTGCACCTTCAGATCAGCTGATTTCAAGCTAATTTGCCATCATCAATGAAGGGTGGGGGCCAGAAACTAGATCTAAACACTAACTTCAAGCATT
Source organism: Epiperipatus broadwayi (assembly GCA_028023455.1). NCBI lineage: Eukaryota > Metazoa > Onychophora > Udeonychophora > Euonychophora > Peripatidae > Epiperipatus > Epiperipatus broadwayi. Next base: position 1,021,929 of record JAQFVV010012532.1, read on the forward strand.
AATTTTTCAGACACGTAATGTCTTCAAACCCAGACTAACAAGCCAGATAGCTACATGGGTCTGATATCAGTTCAGTTTCACCACATAGTCAAAGCCTCTGCAATGTATATCATTGCAAAAACCTTCAAAGGTACATTTATGAAAAACAAAAACAAGTTATAAATCACATAACTTGCTATCGCTTGCATTTATGATCAATAGACGGAGCTTTACCAAAACCTCCGAACAAGGGTATTTTGTTTACATAAATGTCAAAAGAGTCAGAATTCACTATCTCTTTATAACATGTTTGTTTTTCATAAATGTACCTTTGAAGGTTTTTGCAATGATATATATTGCAGAGGCTTTGACTATGTGGTGAAACTGAACTGATATGAGACCCATGTAGCTATCTGGCTTGTTAGTCTGGGTTTGAAGACATTATGTGTCTGAAAAATTCATGCTTGCAAACTGATAGGAACTTGTTGCATAAATGCTTGGAATTAGTGTTTAGATCTAGTTTCTGGTGCCTACCCTTCACTGATGATGGCAAATTAGCTTGAAATCAACTGATCTGAAGGTGGAGCTAATGAAAGAGATAGTGAATTCTGACTCTTTTGACGTTTATGTAAACAAAATATGCTTGTTCGGAGGTTTTGGTAAAGCTCCATCTATTGATCATAAATGCAAGTGATAGCAAGTTACGTGATTTATAACTTGGTTTTTGTTTTTCATAAATGTACCTTTGAAGGTTTTTGCAATGATATATATTGCAGAGGCTTTGACTATGTGGTGAAACTGGAACTAATATCAGACCCATGTAGCTATCTGGCTAGTTAGTCTGGGTTTGAAGACATTACATGTCTGAAAAATTCATGCTTGCAAACTGATAGGAACTTGTTGCATAAATGCTTGGAGTTAGTGTTTAGATCTAGTTTCTGGCCCCTACCCTTCACTGATGATGGCAAATTAGCTTGAAATCAGCTGATCTGAAGGTGGAGCTAATGAAAGAGATAGTGAATTCTGACTCTTTTGACGTTTATGTAAACAAAATACACTTGTTCGGAGATTTTGGTAAAGCTCCATCTATATATATTGTAACGTACGTATGTGCCCGTTACATAGAGAGGTGTATATCCTGAATAAAATAAAAGAAGAAAGAAACAAGCCTTATTTTTCAAATAATCAGAAGTGACAATACGTTTAAAGCAAAATAGAAGAAGAAAGAAACTAGCCTAATTTTCAAATAATTATAAGGGACAATACATTAACCATAAAATAAAAATTTTAAATCAAAATATTAAAATATATTTCGCAGAGACATTTAAAATTGACTATATCTTTCAAAAAAAAAACAAAAGTGAATTGTGAAGAAAACATAGGAGCAATGATGCCAGAGCAAAAAAAAAGCAGATCTTGCAACTCATGCAAGAAATGATGAAACAAAATCAAGACGAGCAGAACAAATGATGAAAGAGACCAGAAAGAGATGCAGAATTGATGGAAATGATGAAGGAATTTAGAAGAGTGATTGTTGAGATTAAAAGAATAGAATTAAATATTGATAAGATTAGTACTACTTTGGACATTCAAGCTGATGGTTTCAAAGATGTATCTGTAACCAAGCAAAGAAAGACTATTGATGTAACCAAAGCCTGCCAGGAGAGAAAGCTTCATGAATCCAGGTCAGCAGAAATAATCGATTTCATCCAAGAAATGAGAAAAAGACCAAAGATACTGGAAAGAAAGGATGGCCATAATCCAAAATAAAAAAATAAAAGCCATAAAAGATCTGAAACAAGAAATAAGTGAGCTCAAAAGCAGCATGAAACCAGTAGTAAATGAAGAGACAGAAATCAAATTACCACAAGCCATAAGAGACCTAAAGTCAGACCAGGAACTAGATTACCAGAATGACAAAAGAAAATAAATGCAGAATCACCAGAAATAGTCACCAACATAATTTTGAAAAACACAGTAATGGAAGACATGACAGTAGTGAATGAAATTAAAGATACTGCAGAGAAGCAGAATGCTAACCAAATAGAAAACCTGATGAACCAAACAAGAGAACTGGAAAGGTTTAAAGACAGTTCCACCTTCGGATCAAAGGATATTGGTGCTGAAACCAAAGATAAAACAGTTTTCATGGAAGCACTTTTAAAAGACAGTGGAACAGAAGACACAGAACCACAACCAACTAAAATAAGATTGGAACATCATGAGATTATGTTAGTGAATACAAATGCCAACTCTACTCAACAAAAATGTAAAAAAGTAGATTTGATAGAGATTACTCATAGTCAAAGTTTTACTCTAGCAGATTTAGCAAAGGATGAAAAAAGTACTGAGGAAATAATGATTTCAAACTTATACTAAAATTTAACATTGTTTATATCTAAATAAAATAATTCTTGAATGATTAAGATAACAGCTCTAGTAGGTCCTATAAGTTTACAATATCTATAATATTTAAATAAATATAGGACCCTCACCCATGCATTCTTATATTGATTTTATTTTTACTAATTAAGCTAGTTATAATAAAATGAAATGCTCAATAATGATGTAATATCAATGAACATATTAGATAATCTTGAATATATATATATATATAAATGTAAAATAAATAAAATGTCCATTAATTAAAAACAAAATTGTAATCATAATTGAAATAATAAATTTAATGGTTTACAAACTATTACAAACAATCCTTAAATCCACAGAAGTACTTTCGGTTAATTTCTTAAACATGCCTCAACTGCCATTAAATTCAAAAAACAAAAGCGGAAGCAAACGTCATCAATTCAAATTCCACAAATCTCGTATTTTAATGTTAGCAGCTTGTCGATTTATTAAATGCATTTTATTCCTGTTTATAAAAATTGCCTCTTTAATTTTTCTTTTACTATGGTTTCTCTCTTCATGAAGAATTTTCACATTTTCAAAATCAAATTTAAATTTATATTTACATGATTTTGATAAAAATAACTTTTATTCAGTGAAAATATGCTTATGTATTTAAAAGGAAGTTTTTTAATAGTTGTGTTTTGCCAGATGATCTGAGAAGAAATTTACAGAAGGGCATTACAAAAACTTTACACAATGAAGTATGGAAATATGTATATTGAATATTATAAAGATGAATCACAAGTGAAGTATATGACTAGAAAAACAAACAAATAGGCATTATTGATATTATTGGAAGAATTAAAAAATTGAAATGCAGCTGAGCTGGACAGATAGAAAATTTTAAATTGGATGCCAAAAATTTATGCAACTGATGGATGAAATAAAAACGTTTTCTAAAGTGATATGAAAAAGTAGGGCTACGAATCAGAAGAAATGAATTAATCTGTAATGTTTGAAAGTGATAAGAATGATTTCCATAAATGTAGAATTTTTCAAAACAGCTTTTTTACTGTTTCATGCAAATTTTATCTAGATAGTAACTTTTCTTAAAATATTTAAATCATTATCTAAACTTTAGAATCATTTATAGGCTTTAATTTCAAGATTCTAGATCCAGATATAATAATGCATCTTCATATGTTTATTAAAACTTAGTTATTTCTTTTTATAATATTTATTAATCTTGAGTCATTATTACTACAGATTAATTTTCTACATATACTTATTTTCTCACTGTAATTTTATTTCTCCTAGCATAGTATGAATTATCTATTTCTATGATAATAACATTAACTATTGCAAAAAATTGATCTTTGAAAGATACACTTTCACCATTAGGCCATTATACCCCCAAATTACTGTTATTTTTTTGTAATGTTTGTAAATTTACATTAATGACATTTTTACTTATTTCTAATTTATTTTATTTTCATTTTAAAATTTTCCTTGTTCACTGACTTTGGATTCTCAGAGCAAATCTATGTCTAATTTTCACAACAGTAGTACATTAATCTTTCTTCTTAGCTTCTATTAGTGCATAATATCCATTTTTATTTTTGTCTTTAACATTTCAAATTACTAAATTTATAATTCATTTTCATTTTTTGTTTGGTCCACATTGAAACTTTTTGGTAATTACCAATTGATTAAATGTAAATGTTGAAGAAATCTTTTTTAATTTACATTGAAGCTTTTTGGTAATTACCAATTGTTTAAATGTAAATGATGAAAAATACAAGTTAATCTTTTTTAATTTAAAATTTTATTTTTGAACTGTCTCACCTGGAAAACTGTCAATCATTAGCAAAATTTTCAATATCCTTATAATATATAAATCTTAAAAATCATTTTCATATTTCAATTAAAAAAATGTATATGTACACATTTATTGCAAAAATTTTGGAGAAAAAGTAACAAGTTTTCAAAAAAAAAAAAAAAAAAAGAAATTTTATTATCAAACTGGCACTAATTTATTATGATTCTGAGAAGACATTGCAGATTACAAATGATACACCACCTTATAAAAGCCATATCTATATCACAGTTAATGTAACAGATGAAACAGAGTGACTACTATTAATTTCATTTAATACATTGCTTCAATGAAAAAAATATATAAACAAATTAAACAATTTATGGATTCCAAAAATTGCATTATCAAATTAAATATTGACTATAAACTTTTATTAGAAATATTTTAAGCATAAAAAATGTATACTTATCACTGAGAAGGTTTAGATAAAGCATTATTTTTAATTACATAACCACAAAAAAAAAAAAAAATAAAGAGACACTACAATACCATAAGTTAATTTGGTAAAAAAAAAAAAATAATTAAATAACAAGTGATCTTGCAGATCAAGAACTATTTCAAACCTGAGATTCCAAAAGAAACTAATTTGTAATGGAAGACCACCAAATATGATTAAAAAAAGAAACATTAATAATGATAAAGACCTGTAGTGTCTACAACAGAAAACTAAGACAATGTAAACTAAAAAATAGAATTTTTATTTTTTGATATATATTGAAAAAGTCGATCTTAGTTCAAGATCGAGTTTCACTATTCTACCACTTAATCCAAGTTTCACCCCACTCCTTTTTGTTATATGTATATGTTATATGTGTATTTCTGAAAAGCGTCTATGAGATTTATAAATATAAATCTCAAATAAAAATTTTCTTCAATTATTTTAAATATTAACTTTTATAGATGCAACTCAGATATATACATATATAAATGGAGCTTTTATATATATAAAAGCACAAATAAATCTTGTAAATAATTTAGTATTTTTTTTCTTAACTATATTTTATTTATTTTATAAATATTTTTCTTCATATGATTACACAAATATTCAAGATGGAAGATGCAACAGCTAACTGTCCAAAAGTAATTAAAAGGGGTGGGAACATTAGTTTGTTTCATGATTTTAAAAGAAATTTTTAAATTAAAGTTAATGAAAGTAAAATTTAAAACAAAGCTAATTGATTTTAAGTTAGCTGTTAACATTTTTATCAAATCTATTTCCAATCTGAAAATGATTTGAATTTATTTTTGGACAGTTATCTAGTGATTGCATCTCCAATAACAATAGAGAAAATCTTTCTGTAAAAAAACAAACATTCTTTGAATAACTAAAAAATGATAAATAAATAGGGCTAAGAATCTATTGTGTCAGAGTTCGGTCAATAGTCGCTAACCGACTTCATGACTATTTAAATTTGAGGGGCCTCAGCTCCCTCCCCCTCTGTCTTCAGCTCCACTTTTCACCATGCAGAGATGTATCCCCTACCACTCAAGAGTGCCCATGCTGTCAAAGAATGCTGTCTGCCACAGAAGATTCGTCAGTACTTCATAGAATCCTGAGGTAACCAGCCCAAAGACATTATAATTATATTAACTAATTCTAACTTGTAACTCTTTAAAATTAATGTTTTCTGTATATTTTGAATCTAACTCACTAATCAGTGAGTATGCTAAATTAATAATTACCTTTTTTGTATCAATTCTCTTCTATCTAAATAATACTACTGTCAAAATTTTTCATCCAACTCACACTTCTTATTATTTTAATACTTTAGTGCGGATATAATTTATTTTTAATGATATTTTTATATTTGTCACTTAATTTTATTTGTAAATGCCAGTCAAATCCGGTCTTATGAACTTCTATATCCCGCTATGGAAAAGAAGGGGGGGGGGGATTAATGAGTTCTTGTTAATTATTTCTAAATAGCTCTTAAGATGGGGTTTGTATTTTAAATGAATACATGCTTTTAAGTAAATATTTTATCGTAAGTTTATACAAAATATATAAATACTTATCAATCTGGGGTGGATATTGGTGTCCATTAATTTTATTAATTTCTTTATTGATCATCATCGCCAAAAGCCTGGCGACTTAAATCTATTTTGTTATTTGCACTTTTAAGTGCGTGAATTTTAGTTTTTTTTATATGTTAAACAAAATAGTGATTCAAGAAGGGGGATCAATGCATGCTTCATTAATTATAGTTTTAACTTCTGATAAATGATTTTATCTTACATGGGTCATTATTTTAACATATCATTATGTACTTGTTAAACCATTTAAGGCTTTATGTTAATATGTAAACTCAATGATTTCATATTCTTATAAAAGCGTTGTTAGCATAGGCCACTCCATGTTATTAAGCTATAGCTAGAGACATGGGTCGGAATGCCAGAGTCATCTCTTCTTCATTTCAGGTCGTAAACAGGGTGATGAATGTCCCTGGACCATATATCTATTTGTGTAATGAGAGCAATGCATGGGATGATTCTGGCAAAGTTCAGTCCATTTCAAATTCCATCCGAGGACCCTTTTGTCAACCGATTCCACAAAATGTGGAATGGCAAGTTGGCTAGACTGTTTTTTTCTGTAATATGATAAAGCACCTAAAAAAAAAAATGGATTCGCAAATATTCAGCTATTATGCTAGCACCACAATCTCTTATAGTTCGTTTTTAGTCTGTTTAACAAAATAAAACGTAATGATGTGTAATAATGAAATGACTTCTCTTTGTAATATTTTTGTTCGAGTTTTAGATCCAACCTCTCATGAAGCTGCCCTCCCCTTTATTGAAATAATCAATTCCCATATTGATAGAGTTTCGCAATATTTTCTAGTTAAATGTCGAAAATGGGTAAAGTAAATAAATGTTTTTAGTATAGTTTGATCCGAATGTATACTTAGTTAATTGTTGAAAATAAAGTATATAAATGAAAATAAACTTATGTATTAAGTGCCAAGGGCATTCTACTAAAATTGTATAATCAGCGAAACTCTTTTGTATCTTAATGTATGTTTTTCTTAATGTATAAACATCCACCAAAACACCCAGATAATCTATTTTTGTAATATTGAATAAAATCCTATTTTAAATATATGTTCAGTATAATAACTGCCACACTAAATTGATATCTGTTAAAATAAAAACAATTGACTAAAGATTGTCAAATATTTGTAACCAAGATAATAGTTTAAATTGCATGACGTTGATTATACATATATAAAATTTTGAATTTTATCAAAATAAATATTTAATATTTTAAACTTAATCCAGATGTTCGAATCTCATTAATATATTTATGTATGCTTTTAACTTATATCTCGGGTTCACTCAATCTCTCATCAGCTGAGTTCTCATGCAAAACAATGTAGCACTGGACCCAGAAATAATTAATTTATGTAGTATCACCGTACATGTTGTCTGTAGTGTTATAGATTTGGGGAATGGGCAAACAGGTTAGAAATCATGATTGCTCCTGACCTGTGTATCTCAGGCATGATTGGATTCAGGGTACTTTTGCTCAGATTCTAAATCTTGTTGGATGGACATACATTTTCGACCGGTACAATATTTTAATCTAAAAAAAATTAAAAAATTTCTCTTTTTAAATAGTCTTAAACTTTTATGCATATAAACAATTCAGTAATTAAAAACTAAATTATTATTAATGTAAAACTTCTTGGCTACAGATTTCTCAAACTTGCTAGATTAAATCCACTCTGATTAGTGAATGGCTATATATTTACATATTTTAAGCATTTTTAATGACTATTCTATTATGTAATGTAAAGCATAGTCAATCTGCTCCAGACTGAAAGAATAAAAACTTTTGCATATATAGACACTTCAATATTACAGTGATTTTGATGCAAGTACTAAAAAATATATTGTCTCTATTAAGCATGGTCTCTATTCAAAGAGAAGAGGTAGATGATCAATAATGAGTCTGATTCTCCTTGAGGAACAGCTTCACAATTATATATTGCTTAATCAAACCATAATTCTTAAAAAAAAAAACCCTCCAGATTGTTAGTGAATGTAGCAACAGAAATCCAATATGTCTAGAAGATACTTATATCAAGGAATACTTAACTCCAGCAGAGATTCCAGTTTCCAAAAATTTATAAATTCTAGAAAGATTGCATCTCATAAAAGTTCCAGAAGAAGACTCACTATTTAAAAGAAGCTATTAGAAATGACTGATTTTAACCAACTCATATTGGATTCATCTGAAAGGGATTTTGAAGCTAACATGCATCTAAATTCAAAAACTATTTATCTTTGCTCAAGACTGACAACTTCATCAGTACCATCAGAATCACCTGTATCTCCTTAATTCCAAACCATCTGACACTACTACATTTTGAAATCTACTCAACATTATACCATTATAATAAACTAACAACATGCATGCTTTATTACATTAAACATTCATATTTAAAGATACTATATCAATAAATATTAAATGTGCTATTTCATCATCTTGGCCCAAAATACTGACTAATCATAATAATCCAGTTCATCATAGCAAAGGCACATAGAAATGTTCAACAATTGACAAAAATAATAAATAGTTATACATAAATATTCTTAAAATTTCATTTCATTCAGTCAATGTTAATGAAGAAAATGAAAGATTTATAAACATTACTTAGTTATATAGTTCATATTTTTAATTTTCTTTACAAATAATACATTCATCATTTTTAGCAATAAATCATTTCATGGTAAAGTCAATTGATTTTTTTTTTTTAAGTGTCATAGCATCGGCCGAGACGCGAATCCGCAACCCGGGCAACTGCAAGGCAGTCGCGCTGACTTCTCGGCCACCAATGCAAGTCAATTGATTTTGAGACCTTGCAATAAAAAAAAAGATATATTTTTATATGCGTGCTTAATATACGCAAATTAAATAAAAGCTCTACTAATCAGTGATAAATCAAGTTAATAAACAAAAACTTGTAAATAATAAATTTTATCTACACATACAATGAAGTATTTCCAGGAATAAAGCAAGTATATATATATTGCACACACATATCCTTGCACTCGCTCATAGATGCTAACAATAATATATTAGGTTAACCAAAAGCTTAATATTCAGTTTCATTATCAGATTTTATTATAAGGATTACCCTCAACAAGAGTATTAAACTCATGATTCATTAATAGCTCTAAGGAATTATAAAAAAAAAATCGACATTCCATAAATACTACTTAAAATGTTTTCCACATGTAAGGCTAGTCAAAACAATGTAAATTAAAATGTTTTGAAGGCATACTCTTTAGGTAACAAACAAGTGGGAATAATCATATTTAAATGAAGAAAATATTAAAAGTATCAGTTGAAGCTATAATGATAAATAATTACAAAAAAATAAATACACAATAATATATATATACACATAAAATTATGACAACTATACAACTATAAGTATATACACAAAAAAGGATAATAGTATTTCTAAATTAATATATTTAATAATGTACTGATGAATATTGAAGATATAAAACTTTAAAGCAACAGATATTTTAATAATTGTTTAATAATGGTTTTTATTTATTTTCAACTTGCTAAGGAAATGAAAAATATATCACTTCATACCAATTTAACATATAAAAGATGATTTTTTAAATAAAATAAAAAGTAAGATAATTTATCAGTTGTGAAGCAAACAAGTGATGCTAATAGGCTAGAGTCTTAGAATCCCTTTTTTTATATTCAAAAAAGTATTGATATATGTTATAAATGACAAAAAAAAAACAAGGATCCTGTTTTAGAAATTTTGTTTAGGACCCCAAAATTATAGCTATACATATCTCCATACTTAATCCATATAGACAAATCTATTGGGTTTTTTTTATTTTTTGATATTTTATATTATTATTTAATAATAAATTGACCTTTGACAATGCTAGATGTTGCTATCTTCATTTGGATTACAAATTGAAAGGAGTAGTTAATTGTGAAACAAAAATGGAAAGCCCTTTTTAATCAATCATTATATGATTTGTTATGGTCAGAAAAATTATCAAATTATTATTATTATTATTATTTTGTTCTAAATGAGCTAACTAAAAATAATTATATATTTGTGAAGAAAACAGTTTGGAATGAATGGAGTAAATTAATTTGTTATAATAAAGTTTCAGTTATTAATTTAGTGATAATACGGTAGAAATTCATTGTTCTTTTCTTATATATCATCAGGATTTAAATAGGGTTTTAAAAAACAAAATTAAATGATGATGGTTATTAAACAACTGATTATCATTTGATTGATAATTAACCAACATTAGGATTCATAGTTATACATGAAGTTTCATTCTATTTTTTTATAGAAGTCAGGATCAAAAAAAAATACGTTGGATTAATAAAGACTTTATTCAAATTTTTTAATTATGGAATTAATCAATTCTGACAGAAAACTTGATTCAAAAGATAAAGACGAATACAAATTATATCTTTAAAATGGAAGTGTCAAAAATTTATTTTGAAATTTTTCATTAATACATGTAAAGTCATGAAAGAGACAATTATTATTATTTTCTAGAAATACATGATCTTATAAATCTAATCTAGTGAGGCTAATTACAGATTTAAAGTCAAATATTTTTTATTTTATTTTGTAAACAATAATACATATTATATATATAAGTTGTTTTCTTAATTTGTTCTCTATATTACTTGGTAATTTTCACACACAGAAATATATCCATTCTACCAAATTACCTATGAGCATCTGTGTAACAATTAATTTACAGTTTAATTAAAGGGCATACAGATTTATCACTTTGTATATTATGTAATTGATGTACAAATTTATTAAACTAATTTCTGATCAAGTATTAGAATCAAATGAATAAATCATTATTAACTTCAGAGATCAATTATGAATTGTAATCAGAAGCAATCCACCAATGAGTTCAAATATCAGTAATAATGTGATTTTAATGTTGCCTTTGTATAACAAAAAAAAAATCCTATATAGGAAAATCAAAACACAGAAACAAAAAGAATTGAGAACTTTTTTGGAATACCTGCTCTTCAAAAGTGAAAAAGGAGCATAGGATACATTGCAGATCACATAAACCTATATAATTATTTTACAAGCTTGCCAGCTGATGATAGCTTTGTATAATTAGATAATTATTTGTAGCATGCATAGTTCTGACTGATGTAATCATCTTTGTTATTATTGTTGAAATATCACCATCGTACATTAACATTCTGTATTAAATAAGTATATTATGACCAACTTTTCAAGATATAGATAAAAACAATATTCTGATACAATTGCAACAAAATCCTAATAAAGTCAATCATTATATATTTACAATAGAAAGAATAAAGATGTTTGAACTGATAAATCTAGTATTTAATATGATATGATGTTAAACATAGATATCATTTTTTGCCACAATGCAATTTATACATCAATCATTAATACTTTTTTCAGAAAGAAGACTTACAGAAATTTTTTTAATAATAATAATTTTAAAAAATCTGAGAATATTATTTTTTATAAAAGTGATCATCACAAATAAATAATAACACATTATCATTTTCAACCATTATTATCAATCCACTGGGAGATGAAAGTCTCTCTAAGTTTAATCTAGTTTCTCTGATTTCTATCTTCTCCACAATAAACCGGAAAACTTCCTTAATTCCTCAATCATCTCATGTGATCTCTCTCTAGGTCAGTTATAATCTCCTGGGATCTAATTAAAAACATCAATTGTCCATCTATTATTATCTCTTCTAATAATATATCTCTTCTTGTTACTCCTAACATATCTCTCCATACTTCTCTGTATTGCTCTTCTGTTAAGCATCCAAGTCCAAGATTCATAAATAAGAACTAGTAAAATGCATCTTTTAAATCTTTTCAAACACATAGACATATTTCCTTTTAATATTAAATTATTTCTATTAAAAACACTCCAACTAAATTTCATTTTATGATTAATTTTATTCACTAAGTTACCATTTGTATTAATAATTTGATCAAGATATTTGTAGTTGTTAACTTCTAATTAATAATTATCAGGTTTTATTTTCTTCTGAGAAAATTCATTGAAAAATTATTTTTAGTCTTTATTCTACTTTGTAATAATTCTTGCAACATTTCCAAAATCTCTGAAGCATTATTAGCAAAACAACTACATCATCTGAAAAATTTAAATAAATTAAATAATTTCCATAATTTTCCATTTTAATTCACAAAATACTTCTTTGTAAAACTGCTGTAAAAAGTTTGAAGATATACGAATCATCCTCCTAAATGTTAATCTTCTAAATATCATCATGTAATTTAATTATTGCTGTTGCATTTTGTTATATTCTTCAGAATAGAATAATATTCCAGGTCTGTATCTTGGATTGTTTTAATCACTGTAGAAATGCATATAATATCAAGTATCTTTTCAAAATCTATAAATCCAAAGCATAATAACTACTCATATTCACTGATTTTTTCTATAACTTCTCTCATTACTTGGGATATTACTCATTGTGCTAAAACCACTTTTAAATCCAGTTTGTTCTTTTGATTGGCTAAAATCTGAAGTTCACTATAGATGTGTTATAATTAATCTTGGTAAAGATAGTTTTGTAATTTCTAATATCTTTATCACTTTTTTTAAATATCAAAATTACTACTGCATTCTTCCAATCATTTGATATTTATTATTTAGACATTTAGTATATAGCTTAAGCAAAAAAATTTCTATATCTTCACCTTTTTTTAAAATATCAATAAATAATTCCAACATTACCTGGAGTTTTTTCCTTCTTCATAGATTTAATTACATATTTCATATTATCATTTAAAATATTGGGCAATTAATTCAATAGATGTAGTAACTGTAAGGAATACCTCTTTTTTGTTCTTTATTATTATATAAATATATAACTCTTCATAGAACTCTTCTATATATTTCACGATACTATCTTTTTAGTAATAATTCAATTGTTTTTTCTTATTTCAAAAACAACTTTCCTTCTAATACCAAGATTTTATTTAATTGTTTTGAGATTTTTATTCTCTTCTATAGTTTTCCTTGCCAATTTATATATTTTTTATATCATTTATTAACTTTTATTTATACCATTTTACAAAACTCTAGATATTCAAATCTTCTTAATATACCATTTTTAAAAATGTTCATATTTTTTCTCTTCATATATAATTGTCTGAATAAAAAAACTTACTGGTAAATTGCTGCTTTTTTTGTTCTTGCTTTTTTGTAGTTCCTAATAGAGCATCAGTTTTCTTATTGATTTTAGTCAAATCTGAATTATCATCAAAGTCAGTTAATATTTCAAAACAATTTGCAATAAATTCATTAGCGATTGTGCAAAGGTTAGGAATATCAACTGTTAATACTAATTTTCTTAATAGTTTTGTCTTCAATTTTGCATTAGCTGCATCTCATTAATTGATGATCATTTCCTAATATTTAAAATAGTGAAATAAATATTTTCTTATATTAAAATATAATCCAATTTTGCAGTACTTTAATTTCGATGTTTCTGTGTCCATTTCTGTTTAAGATTTTTCTCAAAGAAAGAATTCATAATATATAGTTTTTCTCATTCTAAAAACTCCGTGAATCTATATTCTCTTTCATTTCTATCACTATTACCAAATTTACCCACAGCACTTTCAGTCGATAATCAATTCTAGCATTAAAGTCTCCCATGACAAATTTAGGTTTTTGGTCTAATCAAGAACATTTTGTATATTTACATTGTAATATTGTAGGCAGAGGTCAGTTCTCGCTATGTCAAAGTACAAGCTTATTAAATTAAAGTAAATTTAGAATGAGGAAATGACAAGATTTCTTTTTCTTGTGTTTTTTTTTTATTATCAAGTAATAACTTATTTAAAGGTTTTATATTCCTTAAATATAAAAATTCCAAACATTTTAAAAAATTAATAATAATGTGAATATATCTATATATAATCCTTGTAAACACTTTTCTTTTTCTTTTCCTTTATTTCTGCTATCTTCATATACAATATTGCAATTCAAATAATTCTTCTTACACTTTTTTCAGCAAAATATTTTTTTATTAGTTTTGACTATACCTTGCAGTCTTCATCAGATCTACAAAATTCAAATGAATTGTTTAAACTCAATATTTGAAGCTTACAAGAAGAAAAACCAACATAAAATGAAAAAAATCAATGGTAAAAAGGTATTTTAATGTGCACATTTACAAATAATTTTTAATATGAATAATATTTAGCAATAATGAAGAACATTTATTGATTTTTTTTAAAACTTTTTTAAATTCATTTTATTTTCCCCCCAAAAGTGTAAAAAAGGGTTTTAGGCTAGCTAATTTAAAAATTTCTTATCTCTTATTTGTGAGATATTGTTTTATATTTAATTATTAATAAGGAAAGACTATACCAGAAAGAAAAGGTCAATTAATATAGTATAATAAAAATCAACTCATTTTGCTATATGAAATTATATTTTTTAATAAAAAATTTTATGAAAGTTTGAATAATCATATTATATTTTCTCAATTTTCTTAATTTATTAGTTAATGTATTAAATATTTGTTTAAAAAATAATAATATTAGTCTTTATTCCTCTAGCTATATGTTCTTGTTCACACTCAAAGTCCCAAGAGTTCTTGTAATTTTGAGAAAGCTCTAGAGCAATATTGGTTAATTTTTTATATGTGAGGCTTTATGTTTGAACATCCAGATAACACTCTGGATGATACTAAGGTTAAGAATAACTTTAAAGTCCATTCACTATATTTTAGTTTTTTTAGAAAAAAAATTAGTTTATATCTTGCTTGTGCACACATTGTATCATATGGCCATAGCATTGATGATCAGCATGTATCAATATCCCAACATCCTTGTTTAATGCTTGTCATATAACATATAATTGTTGAAACTACTTATTGCTCTTAATCACTGTATTCATTTTATTGATTGTCATGCTCCTTATATATTTATTCATTTTACACTTACTAATAAAATTTTAATTGGTGAAGACTATTTATTGTATGGAGGTGATAGTGTTGTATCACATCTCCCTATGTTACCTCATATCTTCCATATTATTACAATATAATCGTATATCTATATAAAAATCCTTTATTTCTTCATCATAATAAGAACTTATTGGGTCACCTCAATTATTTGCATTTGATTGAATAACTAACCTTGCTATTCTGTCTAATATACCATCAATCTATCCAATGTTATTCTTCCATATTCTATTTATAGTGAACTCAATCCACTTTTGCTTTCACATTTTTACCTTTGTGGTAAAATACATTTCTACTTTTTAAATCAAGTGCTTTTTCACTTTTTCTTTCTAATTTCACAAAGGCCAACAATGTCCTATATAATATTAGAGTTCTTTCCATTTGTGCAATCATCCTTCACTTGAAAGTAATTTGCAATTGTAACTATCTAAATAAAAGATTGTCATCTATAGATAGCCTGGATTCATAGTCAAGGATTCTTAACATTCCCCATCTTTGGTTGCTAACAACTGCACTGGCTGGTGACTTTAAAGCTTCCTGGGATAAGGGCTATAGTTTTGAATAAATTATAAATCTGCAGAATAAATGAATACACCCTATGTAAATAATACACTCATGATTCTATTGCATATCCAGTATACCTACAATAAAAATATAGTTTTGTTATTTTATTGATTGAATAAGTTAATATATTCTAAGTAAATGTGAGTGATTCTCGTTGGTTATGATACAGGAATCACATAGAGAAGTTCTTCTTGACAAATAATGACTAATGAAAAGATCAAGATGGTATCACTATTATATATGATTGGAGCAAAGATAATAAAAATTATGAATCAGTGATTACAAAAGTTATATAACCATTTCAACTCAAGACATTCACACCATGTTTTCCATCTTGATTTTTGATACATATTTGTGACCAAGGAAGAAGGTGTCACTCACTATGATATAACACTACATGATATAATGAATATTTGTAAGAGCCTATGGAATGTTATGATCACCAAACTTTAGTATAAATTTGATTAGCTTTCAAACTATTGATGAACAAATCATAGAACTTTTCATAAATAGACAATCATTTGTAACATATAAAGTGATGTATTCATCATATTTGTGTTTGCTACTTTTCAAATATTTCCACATTAGTGTAACTAATTTCAGTATGAAATACATATATTTAGTTCAAATGTGACTACTTTATTTGATTTCTCAATATATAGAACATATAATTTTGTTTTCGTATAAAGAGAATTTTTGAGAATTTTTTTTTCTATGATCAAATGTATATATAAAAATAGTAATACTTTATTTTTGATAGGAAACCAAAAGTTGATTTATACTTAATCTTTTCTCTTATTCTCTTTGTTAAAGGTGACTTCTTTTTTTAACAAGTAGAAAACATTATGTAAAAAAAAAAAATTAGACATAATTATCACAATTAAACTTCATTTTTTTGAAAATATTTGAATTAAAGAATGTTTAAATATTGTAATATTGCTCAAAAGTTCATAAAAAGTTTGAGCACCAGGAATGACACAATTGGTCTAACATTCATGGATCTTAAGTTCCAGAGTATGTTACTTTACTACCCAAACCATGTAGAACTATTGTATGATATATAGTCAAGACAGAATATTAAACTTATAAGTTTTTGATATCAAAATTATGCGCTTATAACGCTCGTTAAAGAAGTTATATATATTATTAAATTTATTTAAAGCTTAACACTTTCAAAGCTCTATGCCTTCATAATCATAGCTGTGTGCGGTTGATATATAACTTCTTTAATGAGTGTTATAAGCGCATAATTATTGATATTATATGATTTATGAGAAGTCTATAAACAAGTTTTTGATATGAAATCAGAGAGAAAATTTAATCAATTTACAGTGAAAATTGAATCAAATCAAATTTTAACTCTAATTGTAAATTCTCTGTAAAAAGAAAAATTGAACAACCAGTTAAATTAATAAGTATCCAGATATGAGTTCGAATCTGTCTCTCCAAAATTGGTTCATATTGAGAGACACAATGTTAAACATAAGGTAAAGGAAGCTTACTTCATAGTGGAAGACTCCTTCACTGTTAATTGCAAAGAATCATGTTTTGCTATATCCAAAAGTTGGGCTAATTGACTCATTTGCATAAAGTTTGCATATTGTGCATATATAATGATTCCATTGAGTGAGTCATAACAGGTTATGATTATGAGAAATACACTTTCCTGAAAGCACTTTAGCCATTTTAATTTGTTGACTACAATTAACTTGTTAATTTATACAGCTTTACGTTATATGTGTGTTAGCACAACTTTAAATTATAATCAAATAATAGTATATGATCAAATATAAATTTGTACATTTTATTTATTGCCAATAATTATGAAAATAAAAGTCTAAGTACATGGTGTTGTAATGGAATAGAAATATAATATAAAAATAACAAATGCATTTGCCTACCTTCAATTACTACAAGTAATATCAATAAAAAATTTAGAATATAAATTGATGAATATATGTATGGGTAATAAGCTGTTAGAAGGTTGAATGAAATGACCAAACTAAAAAAAATCAGACCTACTGATCTCTACTTACAGTTTTAAAAATAGCATATTCCCAACACTATTTTTTAAATGCAATTTTCTCAATCAGAAAATGGACACAGAAAATGTAATCCCATAAAATTCACAATATTGTTTACATGTGTAGAAAAAAAAAAATTATCCAAGACTCTGTCAAAACTTAAAAATGATAACTAACACATTTTTATTTAAGTTTCCAAAAGTGCTGCCAAAAACTTGTGTAAGCACATATTTTTTATTAACTTGCAAGATGTTAGAACAAATAATTTTTACTAATGACTTTTTTTGGCTGTGTAACTTAATATGAAATGAAGAAGTGCTTATTAATATATTTTTAAAAGTTCATAATATGAGTAATTAGAAAGAATGATTGATACTTAGTATACAATCAAGTAGTAAAAAATAAAGAATATGATGTGTTTCATTTTTTTTAAAAGAAAAATCTTGTGCATTACATTTATAAGTGAATAACGTAATGAATTTTGAAATGATTAAAACTCAATATTTAATTTCATAGCAAAAGTCATTAGATGTATATTTCAGACAAAACAATGGAGCTGCAATATCTATTGTATTTTGTTTCAAGACTCCCTCATGTATATCATATATATGAGATAATTTCACATTTTGTTTATAAACTTGGATTACAAGACAATATATACTGTTATTATACTGTAGGTATAGAGTACTTTTCAATATGTAATCACATACATATGTGATGAAACATACTTAATAAATGATAGCTACATTGTCTAAATTACTTTTGGTATCCAAAAGTAAACAAAATTTTATAATAAAAAATTGTTTATTTATCTTTAAGTGTTATTAATTGAATCTCTTGCAAGGTATTGTCTATTTAATACAATACACCATTCTAAATATCTGTGTTCATTTTTGAAGTAGTCTGGAAATACAAAGTGAAGTCTTTTAACATCTGCATGGTTCTAGTCTACAACAAAAAAAAATTGAGACATTTTTTCATTGGAAAAAATAAAAACATGAATAGAAATTAAACAAATATGACTGATAGATAAACTGGGTCAACCTGAATTTAATTTAAAATTGTTTCCAAAACAAGCTTTTATATACAGAGGCATTGCTGTAATGAAGCTAGCACTCCTCACTTTGTTACAAAATGGGAAGTTTACATTTTACAGCATCATACAAATATTTCAGAACTTGTAGACAAAACACATGACCACTACAAATTAATTCTGACAGAAAAATACTGTTTGCATAAAAAAAAACACCATTGTCTTGTCATTGGACTTCAATAGCTAAAGCCTTTTTGGAATGTATTAGACACTTTCATTATACCATTCATAAACTTGTATTTTCCCCAAAACAGCTTTTTTTGTAATCTGTTTCAAGCATTTTTACTATTTTCCCTAAAGAAAAACAGAATTTCACATTATTCCAACTTTTTAGCCATTATAAAAATCGACAAATATGCAAAATGCACTTTATAAGAAAATGTACTACATCACACCATGATTTCACGCTGTACTATCATTTGATAAATTAATACAAAAGGGCCCCTACAAGAGATACGTAACAGCAGAAGCATATATGAATACAGGCATACTTACCAGAGAATGATTCTGGTTATTTGCCCCCCCCTCCCTCATATAGATATGAGAAAGTATTATAAACTCCTCTTAATTCTCATCTAAAGTGAAGATTCTTCCACAGAAGGCCATCTATGTCAATACAATGTTTTAACAATAAACAGGTGATGAAACATTTTTAATAAGTGAGAATTTCATTTTTAAAATCTAGTAAAAATTACAAATCACAATGTTTCCAAGGCAAAAATCAATTAAACATTGTGCAGGCAGAAATGATAATTCATTGCCCAAGTTTTTTTTTTTTTAAAAGACAACACTGCCTTTTCATTGATATTTAAGCTCTTAAATGAATTTATATACAACACATTTTTTGTGTATAGTATGCATACACAAATTTAAAAAAAAAAAAATATGATTATTAATAATAAATTGGAAGGAAATATTTACATATATATTTATTATGTGCATTCATTCATTCACATTTACTCAAAAAAAAATAATAAACTTATACCACATTTTTATTATTTATTTATTTATTTTCCATAAAATGGATGAGGTGTCAGAATCAGACTCTACTTGTAGACTTTAAAATTTCTAATACAGTACAATACCAGAAATGTTTAACTGATTCAGATCTTCTATCCATAAATTCAATGCTTTATCAAAAAATTTTCTTTTAACATTGTTATAATTTTAACTATTCCAGAAACACAAACAGCATGACATAAATATACTTTTCTCTTTAGATTATTATAGATGATTCATTCTTTTTGAAAATATTATGCACTTTTGGATATGATTTTTTTCCACTATAAATCAATAATTTTCACTTTATTTCTTATTAAGAAAAGTATGAACTCTCTCAAATTATACTAAAAAAATGTTTTATCAAATGAAGTATTGTGTTATATAAAACTTTTAGAAGCAAAAAACTGAAGAAAAATGCCAATATTTTCAATGTATTTAACATGAAGAAAACAATAAAAAAAATTGTGCTCTTATGAGTGAACCACTGTAAGACAAAAAAAAAAAGATAGATGGCAATACTAGGAAAATTTACAATTTATTAAATTTACAAATTGTAAAGATTTTATTTTTTATTTATATATATATATATGCACAATTCTTTTGTATACATATGTGTGTATGCTTTAGGAAGTGGTTTTTTTCCCTTTATTTTATTTATATTAGTGCACTTTTGGTGCAGAGCACCATAATCACACTTGATTATGGTGTTCAACACCAAACCTCACACATAATATATGCAAAAGAATTACATATATAGAAGGAAAATTAATATTATATATATATTGGATAGTGTATATTGATGCAACATATATTATGACTTCACTGCATCTACGTATGTGCATATACAATATTGCTAATATTTAATACTACCAAGTTTTTTTTACATGTTGTCAATAAGAAAATTTAATGAGTTACAGTAAAGACTGAATCATATCAGAGCTTCAGATCTTGTTGCAAATTTAGATGTATATTAAGTTCTCTATACAAATTTTTATTGAGCTAAAAAGGCAATAGAATACTGCAACCAAGTAGTAATATTTGATCATAGTCAGTGGTAGTGATTTACTGCTTCCAATCTCTTAATATAATTTATTGTAGAATCAAAATTTAGGGAAATTTAAAAATAACAGCAAGTTATAAATTTCCAACATTGTTTAAGAAAACCAAATGGGCTTTAATGGTTTTTAATAAACTAACAGAGGCTATATAGAAATGACTTGTTTGGGGAAATTAACATTCTGCAATGTCTTGTATAAGCTATAGCAAACAAAAGATTATCATCCATCTCATTGAAATCAAAAATATTTTATTCAACTTAAAAATTAAACTTTTGTTAAGGCAATCAACTATCATAGTAAAATATTTGCTGAATAAATTTAAAACACTGTATGCCATGGCATAGCACTATATTTTGAATTGTCTTTGTATTTGCTAAGAATAAAGCATGCTTAAATTAACTGATGAAACAAGGCACAAATTATGAAGTAATAAGTTAAGAAAATTCATTATAGAATATGACAGCGAACCATAAAAAATAACTATAGAATTGCAATGTTAAACTTGGCTAGAGACAAAAATAATTCTTTAATTAAGTCTTAATCAACTAAAAGTATGAATAAATACATCATCAAGCCATTACTTTAATGTGAGTTAGTTTCATGAAATATTACTAACAGTGTTAAAGCTACTATCTAACAAACATCTTTAAAAATATGATAATTATCTAGAATAGTGAAACATTATTATTTATTGAAAGTAGATAGACAAAGTAAAAAATATAGATATGCATATTATATATACTACTTTGTCAATGAATTTATGAATAATTACAGTTATGTGAATATTCTTTGCATTTTATTGTTAATGTAAACAGTAAAATATAATATATACTTAAAATATAAGCAAGGTATCAAAATCTGCAGAAGCTAGTCATCATTTTACTTTCAAGATTCTTTCTGTCAACCACAGATAATTTCAAATGTCAAGATTTTGATAGTAACAACCAATAAATAATATCACTGCTTCTTTAGAGTTATGTACAACAATAATATATATATGTGTGTGTGTGTAAGAGAGAGAGAGAGAGAGAGAGAGTGCACAATTATTTTATTACTTCAGGGTGCTTTTGTGCAGAGCACGATAAATAATTTTTAAACTGTAAAATAATATTATTAGTATTAAAATGTATTAATTAGTAAAGAGAATAAAAGCTGATCTATTACTATATATATAAAGTAAATATGCGAAAACAGGCATATTTTTTTTTATCTCTTAACAACAATGAGATTCGAGTTAAAAAATTATTTTGTGGGAAGATGAACTAGATATTACTATTTTTTTTTTAAATCGTGTATGTAAAGTATACGTTGAATCTCTCTATATAAAAAAATTTGCGACTTTTATATTGTAATTTAATAGTTTATTTATGTATATAATTAGCATAATCAATACGAATAAAAAACTTTCATCTTAATAGCTGAAAGTGTAAAAATTCAATATATTGTTAAAAAGAAAATTTTAATTAAAATTTCTAAGAACTTGTTTTTTTTTTTTATAATAAAGTGGTTGTTGTTAAATAGCATTAACTTTAATTAATAATTAATTTAATGAATAAATGTCACTTCTAACCTTATATTTAAAAAGGCACGAAAACAAATAATCATATGGGACAGAATTTAATTATTATTGATGATGATGATGATGATGATGATAATAATAATAATAATAGTAGTAGTAGTAGTAGTAGTAGTAGTAGTAGTAGTAGTAGTAGTAGTAGTACAATTTTAGTTTTTGGTAATAATAAAAACTAGTTCATTAATTAGACGTTTCTTCTGTTAGTAAAAGTAAAATGAAATAAATTTTAAATAATTTATAAACATTATTATATTGAAATTAAAATTATCTCCAGCAGTTAAAATTAATATAAATTAAAAATTATTCTAAAATTGTGGATAAAGCTAATAGCATTCTAGAAAATCAGTTTAAAAAGTGTAACCGAGAATTTTTTTTCTTCCTAAAAACAAAATGAAAAACTTTGTTATTTTGTCATATATTATACCAGGTTTGGAAAGAAAAACAGCAAAATTGAATGTTTGATTTACAATATAAATATATAGATGTCCTATAACCCTAATATAGTTTTATGATGTACCAAAAATATTGTGGTTATTTTTAATGATAATCCTATAAAAGTAATAATAAGAAAGAATCAATATGCAATAAAATGATAATAAAACTTAGTAATTAGATTAACTTAAATTTAATAATTCTAGATGTTTTATTATATGTATTTAAATATTATTGTTAGTCATGGGAATATTTTGATTCTTAATAAAGATAAGTATCTTGGTATTCTTATGCCATTGAACAAATACTTTAGTAGTTGTTTAATGTTAAAGGATATGTAATCTTGTTAATAAGATAAGTGAGCCTCACAACTGCTAACATTAACTAAATACAGTTTAGAAATAATAAGAAAATAAATTGTACCTAAATAATGTCATAGTATAGCCCAATTTAGGTACTTATTAACTTATTATGTCTTCTAAGTGTCAACCTCCTATTGGCAGAGTACAATATATATATATATCGAACTGGGTCAGAGATAATCGCTCTAATCACTTTCTTTTAAATCTTGATTTTAACGCAAGCTGCACTTCCACTACAAGAATGACTAGTCCTTCAAACAGAGAAGTATAATACCACAGATAGATGAAACATCAACAGTACCTAAAACCAGATCAAGGCTATACAAAATATAACCTATGATCACATTTCCAGACTATAGCACTTCTTGACTGCTAAATTCTAACTCCTACAATCTGGAGCACTTTATTTGTTTTGAGGATTAATCTCAGGTGCCAGTTAACCACAGGTAATGTAGTCAGCATGTCTGGAAGATAGGTTCACAATCCAGTACTTGATGTATCCCAAGCTAGCTCCTTTTTCAATTGTGGGGGGAAAATCTTTGGCATACTTGCCCAATATGTATAGCTATTTATAAATTAACTTTCTAGTGATGCATAGGAAAGAGTAGAGAGCAGTATAAAGTTAGTTAGAAAGGAGATCTATAACATAGCTTATTTGGTTATAATTACAGTTTTAATTAAATTTAATAATTATAATTTAAAGCTCAATTTATTAACTATGTACACATCTACACATATAGTAAATAATTTTTATGCATGTTTGATAAAGTTAAATTCCAAACTCTTAAGCTCAGTTCTATCTAAATTTTAAACAAATTCTAGGTAGGTTTTTTTTAAAATATTAAATCTGTTTTTGGTAAAAACATAATAACTAAGGTTCATTATCAAAAGTTCTAGATTGAAGTTTTAATTAAGTCTATTTTGATAATATGTTTTGGGTTTTTTTAATTAAGTCTATTTTGATAATATATTTTTTTGGGGGGAAACAATGTAATTAGTTAATTAAATTTAAAACTAGTTGATATGAGAATTTGGTAAGTAATCCAGACTCATTTATCAATCTCACTAAAGGTGAAAAGAATAAAATTATTATAGAAAAATTTTATCTCATGAAGTTATTTTTATAAAAATGACTTGGGTTATTCATTCATCCTGCTTCCAGATCTAAGAGATAGTTATTTTTCTTTGATTTCTCTCTACAACAGAGATAGTGTGAAGAGAATCACTATGAAGCACCAGAAAAATTTCAATAACAACTAAAATATTGATAATAAGAAAAGAAGACATGAATAAACAAATTAAAAACTCTGGAATATCTTTCTCTTGAAATGTTTGCTTTATCTCAAAAGTAGTGTTCTGAGTATTGCCTTCTCTGATTAACTATTAGGAATCATCTCTAAAACAATTACAATAATTTGTTCAAAATAGATGAATTTGCAAGATTATGACTTTTATCAAATATGGTACCATGGACAAAAAATAGAAAACTGTTGACAATATTTTAAATAAAAAGTCAGAGATAATTTAAGGGAGTACTCAAATGTACTTGAAAAGCTAAGCTATATAGCAAGAATTTAAATGACTTATTTATATTTTTTTACACAGACATGTATGAAAACCTTAGAGAAAATTGGTTTTTAAAGATTTATCATATATTGTACCAATGTAATTTGCGGTTTTTTATTTTGCTTCTCTTAATCTTAGTTTAAATTTGTTAAAGATATATATATAATTTTATGATAAGCTTACTATATTTCTGTTCTACAATTTTTTTATGTTACATTTTTTTATTGTTGTCAAAATAAATTTTAAAAATATTTAAGATGCACTAAAAGGGGGATAGCAAGTAATCATGGTGCTAATAATTTTATGCATAACTTAATTATGGTTGGAAAAAAATGGTAACAATCGGAATGCTAGGCCAGATGGCTGGTGGCACTGTTTCTCTGCTAAAAACACAAAAATATGCCATTTCCATGGCCCAATATTTCTGAGCTTTTGCAGAAAAACTTATGGCCTATAGAACAGTACTGTTCATATTAGCTGCATAGGTATATATGGTATTGCACACCAATATTATGGGCCCTGCTGATGTGTTTTGTGATACCATGCAAATATGAAGACTTAACAGGCTTCTAAAATGGTATATTGATGTGTGTTTTGTGAAAAAGAGCACCATCAGATGATAAGGTTCAATTTTCATACTATTACCGTATATTTTATTTAGATCCTTCCAACATTAATGATATTTGTCTTTATATTAGTCTTCATGCATTCCATGTTAATTTTCTCATTTAATATAGAGAATTTTAGACCTTCTCCTTAAAAGTAACAAAAATGTTATTATCCTCAGATTCTTTAATAAACTAATGTTTCTGATATTGTCTATAATTTATCATAAAAGTTTTTATTATACATGAACATTATACTCACTGATAATAATCTGTTTAAATCTGTTCTCCTAATAAAATTTTCATTCAGAGATATATTTATAAATTGTATTTTAATATTAAGCACATGTTTCAATACACAAACATTCCCATTTTGATTTATTCTTAATTTAATTTTAATTATCTTGAAAATCAGACATTTAACTTTGTCATGAATAATTTCCCCATTATTCATATATCAAGTCCACTTTAGTCTTGCATAAAGGTTATGATAGTTAAAATACCTAAATATTTTATCTTGCTTACTCATCCAATTATACAACAATGTAATACTCACAGTTTGTTCCTTCTATTCCAATAATGCATGATAATACTTTGGCACCAATATATTACATTTGTTTTCCATTCTTTCAACATTTTTCTTATTATAATAATTCCAAAACATTTTAGCAAACTTATTGATTGTCAGTTTAGCCAGTAGAGATTTATTTTATTTAACACTTTCATCTTACTGAAAACTTGATAATATAAAATTTGAAATCTTTGAGTCAATCATAATTAATTACTTGTCTTTTTAGAACAATAATAATGTTTTAAAAAATTTCAGCAAACTTTTGTAACAAAACAAAATCAGTTACTTGATTTTTTTAATTAAATTTTTTCCCTCTCTGATTTTTTATTTTCAACAATTATCATTTGCATGCTAATTCATGCCTAATTGTGCATTCCCAATGGTTAATTTTCACACTTCTCTGATTTTGGATATCTAATGACTTGCTTGTAGGTGAACTATTTTTAAAAACAAATATCTCTTTAAAATATTTATTATTAATAAAAAAACAATGCCTTTAATGAACTTAATAAAACTACATTTTAAATCATTTTCATTTTATTTCTACACAGATTAAATTCAAGATGAATCTTCTAAACTTTTAATTATAAAATTCATAATACAAATGTTAATTATTTAATTGGGGCAATAAATTAAATTTTCACTGGAAATAGTGATTACTTTTTTATATTAAATGTGACCAGATGTGATTATCTATGTATATCACGCATATTTTTATTTATAAGACCAGATTTGAGCTTCAGTATAAATTTAAATGTTATTAAACAATTACTTCTTAACAGATATTATTAACTTATCCTTTAGTATTTTATCTTTTAGATATTTTTGAAAATAAATATTTTAACAAGATTTAGCATTTATACTACTTTCATTTAACTAATCTGAGCTTCAAACTTTAAGACACTTAAAATACACTTTATTCTTCTTAGTTTTAACAAATAAATATTTCCAACTTTCTAAAATTTAAAATTATATATAATAAAGTTTATTCCCAATTTGTTTTATGGTGGGGTATACCAATAAAAAGATATATATACACACACTCCAACACTGGTCTATACTCTCAATCCAAACTGTTTTAGATATAAAAAATCAGAACATCTTTTCAAATCAATCATATTACCTTATTAAAGCTATGTTTTAAATTGCTTTATATTATTTTAATTAAGATTCACAAAATTTTACAATAAACAGTTTATCAATACCAAATCAAATAACAAAATATGTAAGTATAAAGTTCACAGCAATTAATATTATATAATATATTGAGATTAATTCTCCAACATTGGTCTACTGGTCTATTAAGTAAATGAAATATTCTTAATCCAAAGCACATGATAAAACTTTTTTAGAGACAAGATCAGATCATTTTTTCTCTTTACCTCAATTTATATATAGGTGCTAATCTTAAGCATTTTGGAAAGAAAGCATGAAGTACTTAAGATTAACCTCTATATATAAATTGAAGTAAAAAGAAATTTTTCTCTAAAAAGCTTTATTTTGTACTTTGGGTTGAGAGTATTTCATTCATGTAATAGACCAGTGTTGGAGTATTAATTTCAATGTATTATATAATATTAATTGCTGGAAACTTTATATTTCATTATTTGATTTGGTATAGACAAGCATATACAATTGATTTAAAATATTTGTGATTTATCTCCAAGGCGCTTAAGATTATTAACCTTTCTATATAAAATGAGGTAAAGAAAAACGACCATTCGATCTTGTCTCTAAAAAAAGCTTTATTTTATGCTGTGGATTGAAAGTATTTCATTTACTTAATATACCAGTGATGGAGTATTAATCTTGATATATATATATATATATATATATATATATATATATATACCCTACCTAACTCTAAAATAACTCCTAGCTCCATCTTAGTCCTAACAAATGGTTTAATATAATATCCAAAACATAATGCATATTATTCAAAAGCATTCAGGAAGGTACCCTCCTTTTTTTAACATTAAAAATACACCAAAAGATATATCCTCAATGGCATAGTAATATCAGTACACACTACTTCCCTAAAATATTATTTATTTTTTCATGACTCACCCTTAAGAAAATAAATTATATTTAATATATTTCTTAAGGTAAATTGAACTATGACATTATTTTATATTCCTTCATTTAATAAAATAATTATAACCCTCCTTGATTAATATTTTATAACATAATTAAAATGTCAAATCATTTTTATTATTTTTGAAATAAATACATTAATTGATATAACTATATGTAATGAAGGATTTTACATATACATCTAGCTATATAAAAATAATAATAATCAAGAAAACAACTATACTTACTAATTTCTCTCTTTTACACTTATTAACTAATTTACTTATAAGCTAAACTAAACTAAATTACAATTATGAACTAATAATAATTACTATTTATTATCATAAGTAAATTCAAAATCATTCCTTATTATTATGGATTAGATCTAATCATTTTATTTTGATGTAGCATTTTAAATAATAGACTTTACTATAATCATTGAGTCAACTAAATAAATAAAAAATTACATTATTATATTCATGATAATATAGCTTTAACTATCATAATGCGTTTATTATTCATTATTTCATTTAAAATATGTACAATAATACTCAAATATATAATTATTATAATGCATATGTGGTCAGAATGATATATAATGACTTGGACGTAACAAAAAAAGAAATTATAGACACTTCGCAACATTAACAGTTTATTATAACAACAATATAAAATTAAAAAAATTACAAATATTATATTTAAAAAATATTGAAGAGATTATAAAATATAAAAATTAACATTCAAAAAAATATTTCTAAGAGAAGTAAATAATTTAGACTTCAAAATTATTTACTATTATAAAATAATATCTTTTACGTTGAACTTGGTAACTATTAAGACATTATGTACTAATTCTATACTAATGTAGACAACTTACGTGTTATATTCTACTTTTTTCAAAAAAAAGTTTTATCACTATTTATTTATTTTTAATATTCTATAATAGGAAAACGTCATTATAACTCTATAACTCATTATATGCTTTATATTTATTTTTTAATTATAAAATAAACATATAACTATTTCAATATTGAGTTTACATGATATTCTTTTATATTATTTCCAATAATATACCTCACAATCTGGCTTTAATTTCATCATCACATTTCATATCACTTCAGCATATATTCTATAATTTGATCTCTAAAAAATTGGAATATAAAAACATTCCTCAAATCTTTATTTAAAATACTCTTTTAATATTTTATTTGTTCAATATTTAACTCTTCTTGCATTAACTAAATTCTTGACATCACTTGAGAGTCTAGCTATTATTCATTACTCAACTTTACAATTATCCACTATGATGTAGGGACCAGTGTCATAGTAGTGATTAAAAGTACATCTTCCAGAACTATAAGAAATAATGATAACGGGTATATATAACTTAAGGCCACATTTTTCTTGTGTCTACCTTATTTTCTATCTTGGCTTTTTTTTAAGCTCTTTCAGATTTAAGAAAAATTCTACTGTCTATGTATCATGAACATACAGCCTTACTTTAACTGTCTTACATTTAATATTAAATATATCCCTATCACTACAAAATTTCATAATTTTCTGAACCACTAAGTATCTATCAAGACACTCTACATAAATCCTAAAATCATCACAGATAAATACTATACATTTTTTTATAAAATAATATCCAAACTTCTAAACATTGCATACCTTGAACACCAAGAAGATTAAAATAAAACAAATAGTTTATGATATCCAACTTGTCATAAGGACACAGTTAATTACTTATAACTTGTTCAAAGATCAATTATTCATACAATATATAATCATATAGAGATTATAATAACTATATTCACATCTCTTGTAATTTATCATATGGATATAAACATAATAAATGTCATACATATTTATTTTAACTGCATTTTGTTTTGCATTATGAAATATCAATATCTTATACTAAACCTAATAAATGAAAGTTACCTTAATCATATATTATTATGATTATTATTGACAATCTGCTAGTTGACATAACTTCTTGACATTATAGAATCACAATAAACAAAATTAGGAAAATTTTTAATCTTTCTTCTTTTTTTTTAATATCAAAAATTCTAAAAATATTTAAATTGTGAAACTATTAAAATATTAACATAATTATTAATACTAATATCAACTTAAAACTATATTATATTACGAATAAAAAACACAAGTTTTCTTTTATTCTTTGAAATGAATCAAAGGGAGGGCACTAAATTCCATAACAACTAGTTGACTTGAACAGAGATTTTTTCTCCTTTTTCTCTATCTTTTTTCACCATTCTTTGCAACATGAATAAAAAAAATATGAATAAAATCCTAGGAAAATGTTACTTATCAATAATAAATAAATAATTCTTGTAATAAAAATTCATTCTTCTTATGTTATTGATAAATCAAATTCCACCAAGTTAATAAATAAGCATTTATTATTTAATAAGACAATTATCAAATTTTAAGTTTTTCTATAAGCACTGCAAAATTATCAAGTTTAAAATGTTCTCCAATTTGTTCACATTAAATATATTAATAATTCCAATAATATTGATAGTAGACTTATAAACTTTTGGAATTCTCAAAAATATTTACATTTAGCATATTAACAACTTTCATAATACTTGTTAATCACATTATAATATTCTAGAGTTCTCCTCCTGGATGATCCATATTCATTATATTAAAACATTTATAAATTACTAATTAAGCAGAATAAGTTATTACATACAGTTTCACTAAAAAATTAGATAGCACTATCTCTTTCTTCTTAAAATTATTAATACTTTGGCTAAAGTCACTCATAAATATAAAATGGGAAATGTAAATAGCTTTTCTGAATAAAAGTTTGTTTTTAGCACTGCTACTTGTTAAAGTTAATAAAAAATGTTTTCTCTCATTCAACATGCAAACATGAATAAATATAAAATCCTTACATATCCTTCACATTGTTCTGCAGGCAAAATGGTTTGATATTCAGTAAACAAATTTAATCCAATGCATTTTCATCTTCTAAAATATATATTTTTCTTTTATTACAATAGATTCCTACTTAGCTTGTGCAGCACACTGATGAGGAAGATTTTGTTTTTCTATTTCATGTTGAAATAAGTATCTAAATTTTTTTAAATATTTTCCATAGTATTATCAGTTGCTGTTATTACTTTTTAAGATTAAATAATAAAATTCAAAATAAATTTAACTTGGATTTAAAAAATAAAAAGGAATGCAGTCCTATTCTTCTGAAAATGTCTGATTTCTGCCTTCTTCACATTTGCTCACCTACATTTTTGGGAATAATCTACCAATATATGATTGATCAATTAATCCCAGACACTTATCATTTCTGTCTAGTGTTCTAAAATAATTTAATAATAAATATCATTAAATATTACAACTTAAATTTGGAAACATAAAAATTTATCATTTGCATTACTATAATAATTTTTTAGATACTTTCATAAAATTTATACAATGAAATAAAAATGCAACATTTATTTAAACAAGTGATAAATTTACTTTAAGGATAAGGAAGTAAAATTTAATTAATTGTTACATGAATGTGTGTGCACACATATCATTTCCCTTTATTTCATCATTATTTAAATAATTTAATAACAATCAAATAGCAATTTTAAACTAAACTGTTAATAATTACAAAAATATTAACTTTAATTATTGGGACTATTGATTTAACATTATACTATGTAATTTTAATTATTATATACTTTTATCTGATAATAAATAATACTTTATATTTCAATTTTATTACTTAAATTAAATTATATTGCTTTAATATAAACTAACTTAATTTTAATGTTGAAGTAACAAGGTATCTTAAGCTATTCCATAAATTAAAATAACAGAGGCTAAACTCTCCATACAGTAGGATCACTCAGTCCAAGCCAGAGCAATCAATGGATGCAAGGTTTATGCATAAAATCCCCATCTAGTGCCAACTCACCCAATATCCCCACACTAGTTTTTTGCTTATGGCTTTCATCAGTGAGGAGAGTTGGATCTGAGAGCACTGCAACTTGATCTTAGGATCTAATGCAACCCTCCAGCAGCTACCTTTTACCTTATTAGTGAATTATAAAGCTTTATGTACTCTGGCTTACACCGAGTTGTGCTACTATATGGATAGTTTAGCCTCTATATAAACAGCTTGTGTAAACATAAAAAATGGTGATCATGTGATGGTTAGTAGTTTAATACTAATCCTGCCCAATAGGATTATGATGACTGTAGTTTTTAAGGAACCAAAAACAACCGAAAGTATAGAAGCTGAACTGAGTTCAGATCTATATAACTATACAAGCTAATGAGCTTGAATTGAAAACTATTTTTTGTTTTCATTTTGGACTCAAAGCTTTATGATTAGCTAAAATAAGTAAAAGGTGGCTGCTGGAGAGTTGCATTAGATCCTAAGATCCAGATGTAGAGCTCTCAAATCCAAGGTTTCTCACTATTGAAAATCACAAGCTAGAAATTAGTCTGGGGATATTGGCTGAGTAGGCACTAGATGAAGATTCTATGTACAAACCTTCTTGCGTCTATTGATTACTCTGACTTGCAATGAGCGGTGCTACTATATGGAGAGTTTAGCCTCTGTAAACAGCTTGTGTAAGAATAATGAATGGTGATCATGTGATGTTTAGTGGCTTAATACCAATCCTGCCTAATAGGATTATGGTGAGTGTAGTTATTAAAGAACTAAAGACCCCAAAAAGTAAGGAAGTTAATAAGTTCAGATCTATAAAACTATACAAGCTAATAAGTTTGAATTGAAAACATTTTTGTGTTTTTTTATTTTGGACTCAATGCTTTATAGTTAGCTAATAAGGGATAAAAGGTGGGTAGATCCTAAGATCTAGGTGCTCTTAGATCCAACGTTCCTCGCTGATGAAAGCCACAAGCTAGAAACTAGTCTGAGAATATTGGATAAATATGTACTAGATGCACAAACCTTCTGGCAACCATTGATTACTCAAGTTTGCAATGAATGGTGCTACTGTATGGAGAGTTAAGCATAAAGAATGTTGATCATATGATGTTTAGTAATTAAATAACAAATTACAACTAACTATTGTATAAAATTTAAAATTTCTATGAAAATTGACTATTATTCACATCCATAGAATAATGTAGCAAAATAGAAAAGCTACAATATATATTATTAATATACTGTAAAGGCTTACACACACTTGCACAAATATAATGTAATGTATAAGGGATTCGAACTCAGACTTTTATATGAACTCTCCATACCATCTCATATTGCTGACCCACCTGATCATACACACGTTGGAAAGACAAATAATCAGCAATATGCATATTTCATGCTAAACCAGCACTCATCAATTGGTCTGGATTACTATTTCAACATGTATATACAATCAGTGCTCAGCTTTATATTCAGATAGCCAATCTTCATACTTTAATGGACAGGCTTCCAACTACTCCAACCCATAACTCTTCAGCCATCCATTTCATTGAAAATCTGATGATGGAACATTCAAAGCCCACATTAGTGCCAAGGTTGGTATTAGCATGGGCTTTGAATGTTCCATCATGAGATTTTTGGCACTAACATGGGCTTTGAACATTCCAGATTTTCAATGAAATGAATGTCTGAAGAGTTGTGGGCTTTGAACATTCCATCATCAAATTTTCAATGAAATGGATGGCTGAAGTGTTGTGGGTTGGAGTAGTTTGAAGCCTGTCCATTAAAGTATGACAATTGGATATCTTAACATAAAGCTGAGAACTGATTGTATATATGTGTGGAGATAGTAATCTGGACCAACTGATGAGTGCTGGTTTAGCATGAAATACATATTATTGGTGATTATTTATATTTTCAACATGTGTATGATCAGATGAATCAGCAATATGAGATGGCATGGAGAGTCGAGGGTCGTGTGAAAGTCCGAGTTCGAATCCCTTATATATTTATTATATAAATATATACACACATAGGCAGAAAAAGAGTTAAGAGTAGGTAGAATAATCCAAAATGTTTTAAGTGAGAAGACAAAAGTTATCTTAAATTACTCAGTATTAAAGTTTTTGCAATAACTGTGGCAATATCTAGCAATTAAAATTTTACTGGAAATAATTTATGGTTGGGTTCAATATCGGCTTTAAATTATTGGTCTTTTATATAAAATGGTAAATTTGGTTAGATTATTTATTATTTTTGCTTATAACACACACACACACATATATATATATATATATTGTAATGAAGAATACATTTTAACATAGTATGCACTTTCAAAATGAATAGAAATAAATAAAATTACTAAAACTTATTCAACAACAAATATTGAATTGTTTAAACAAAAACGCTTCTTTCAACATTTTATTGCACTTCTCAATGTAACACATATATTATTGTTAACATTTATAGATCATTAATCATAGTAATATCTTATTATTATTTTTTATAAAACTGCAGCCTTCCTCCAGCCACCTCTTATCTTTTTCCTTTTACATTATAACAATTATATGCATTATACAGCAATAAAAATAATATTTGGAGTGTTTTATATTTGCAATTCTTTACAATTTGTGCTAAAAGATACTCTAGATTAATATACTGACAACAACAATATAAACCAATTTATTACACACGTTATAGAAATATGACTTTTTTCCCTATAGTACAGACTTTTTCATATCTGCACTTCTATATGTAATATATAGGGGGTTTGAACTCAGATTTCACATGACCCTAAATTATACATGCTATCTCATATTGCTGATAGCTTGATTACACACATTGTCGAAAGGATAAATAATCACCAATATATATATTTCGTGCTAAACCAGCACTCATCAGTTGGTCCAGATTATCATCTCCACACATATATACAATCAATGCTCAACTTTATATTAAACTTTATATTAAGATAGCCAATCTTCATACTTTAATGGACAGGCTTCAAACCATTCCACCCCACAATTCTTCAACCATCCATTTCATTGAAAATCTGATGATGTAATGCTCAAAATCCACCTTTGTGCCAACCTTCTCAGTCTACCCATGTTGACCCCAAGTCAATCTGACCCCTCATGTACAGAACAATCCATTTACATACATGGGAGATTTTCAATGAAATGGACGAGTGAAGAGTTGTGGAGTGGAATGTTTTGAAGCCTGTCCATTAAAGTATGAAGATTGGCTATCTTAATATAAAGCTGAGCATAGAATGTATATATGTGTGAAGATGATAATCCGAACCAATTGATGAGTGCTGGTTTAGCATGAAATACTTATATTGGTAATTTATTTATCTTTTTGACATGTCTGTGATCAAGTTTATCAGTAATATGAGATAGCATGTATAGTTGAGGGTCGTGTGAAATCCGAGTTCAAGTTATAGAAGTATATTTCATCCATTTTACTATATAAATTGTGAATGATTAATGAAACTAAAAATGTGCCATTATTTCACATACATATATCCCCAGTCCTTAACTTAGGAGAGACAAAAAAAACTGATTATATTTACATATTTAAATAATAAGAGTTATTAATAGATGAGTCCTATTGTTTACACATAATAAGTAAAATCAACTTTAATAAAATGAAATAATATTAATCAAACTATAGCAATATCATTATTAATAAATAAAATTGTAAAAAATATTGGATTTTTTTCTAACTGCTAATCCTATCCTCTTTTATAATTTTTTTATTAAAGCATTCCTTTTATTTAAAATGAATTGAGTATCATCTTATTTTTTTATTCCATGTTGCCTTGAAAAAATGTATGGATTTCTTTATATAAATACTATTTGATAATACATCTATTTATTAAAAAAAGGAAATCTGGTACATTATAAAATTATTACTGTTTTATCTTTATATATTGTCTGCATGTATTTCTATTATTTGTATATCAAATAATTTTAGAATGATCAATTATGGTTATACAATTTAATATAAATAAAAGAAATAGACATATTTTAAAATGAATAGTGTCAGATTTTATATCTGATATTAATAATGTTTATTATTATAAAATGAATATTTTTTATTTATAATAATCCACAATATAAAGTGCTTTTCAAAATTTTTTATGTCAAGTAATTGAGAAAGACTTGAATAAGATGCAATGTTTGCACATGACTTACTTTTCATATAGCTTTTTTTCCTTTACATTTAAATTTAATTGATGATAGGTTTTGCATAAATACAATAAAAAATGAAAACAAAATATTAGGGAGCATTTGAGTTAGTCTATTAATTCTTCAGTTTCATTCTTCCATATTTAATTTTGAAGCTTAACAGTAAAATAATTGACTTATGTATATTAATAGTGTTTGTCAATTTTCTGAATAAGAAAGTTTTCAGAACCATTTTTAAGTCAATCTCTGATGTAATTTATCATAGACTTTTTCTTTTGTCCATTTTTAAATCATTCTTTGACATCATTTTTTTTTATTAAAAAAAATAACCAAACAAAATAAGATTAATTAATTATAATATGCCAATTAACAATGTGTTTTGGAATATAATTTTTTTATATTTTAGTCTTTTTATTTTGGTTTGTTTACTATTTTTTGAGAAAAACAACAAACTTATAAAACATTTAAGTACAATTTCTCTATATGATTTCTTATTTTTTACATTCATTATTTTCTGATAACATAATCCTACAAAGTATTTAACAACAATTTCTTAATTTCCTTTCAATTTCTTATTTTTGGTTATTTCTAATAATAACAAGGAATTATTCAAAGCTTTCTAGTTTTAATTAGCTGTTTTATTTTATTGGAAACAAAAACAATTGTTTTTATATTTTATTCTCATTAATATTAATTAATTTTTCTTTATCCACACTATCACTTAAGCATATTATCTTAATATGTACATTACTAAATATTTATTAAATTATATTACAGAACTAATTTAATTATGATTAATGATAAAAATAATAATACAATATCAATGTAATAGAAGTACTTTCTCTCTTATTCTAATGATAATCTTAATTCAATGGAAATAAACTTATTTGGATAGATAAACAAAAATGTTCATATAATTTTTTAATCTTTATATATACTGTCAACTCATGATCTGTCTATTGTAGAAAATGGCCTAAATTCATTGAAGCAAGATGTTTGAGAAAACTTTGGTAGTTGCTGATAACAATCATAATTCATTTAAAAACTCCTAATAAAATAAAATAAAAAATATTTATTTTTATATCAAGAACCACTTTTTTAACTTCTTCACTCTCATTTATTAGAGTGGTGTCTAATGTCTTAACCCAAGAATCTGAAATTTTATAACATGGACACATATGACAAATTAATGTGAGTAAATAAATTGCAATTTTAAATTGGGTAAACTTTTTAATCCTTAATTATTTATTTTCATGCCAAATGGTCAATAGTTAGTGACCATATTTCCAATACTTTAATGAAATATATATTAATACTAACTTTATTTGCTGGTTTGCTCACATTAATAAAATAAAATAATAGAACCCAATATTTAGCTGTTTTTATGGATTCTATATTTACATACTATTTAAATGAAATAATAATATGTGAGTTATCAACAGCAATATTGAAAAAAAATATAACTTTTTATAATCAATTATGCTACTGAATAAACCACTTTTAGTATTTTTAAATATATTTTTCATATAATAAACTAATTAGTATTATTTGTTATTAAACATACACTTTGATATATGCAATATATCCAAGACATATCATAACACAAAAAC
Source organism: Epiperipatus broadwayi (assembly GCA_028023455.1). Lineage (NCBI taxonomy): Eukaryota > Metazoa > Onychophora > Udeonychophora > Euonychophora > Peripatidae > Epiperipatus > Epiperipatus broadwayi. The sequence continues at coordinate 1,059,825 of JAQFVV010012532.1, forward strand.
ATGCAACAAAGTTGCTCAATTACAAATAATTTAATCATTTGTAAATAATAAATAGTTTCCCAGAATTTATTCCTGATATGCTATTTTGAAGTTATTATATATTTAAATAGGCTTTTTTTCCCAACAGTTTTATTATTATATTTTATTCTATTGATCAGAATCATGCATTTCTAATTGCATATGATATTCATTTATATATCGTAATTAAGTTTCAAGACATACAGTTTCTGGCATTCTATTTGTAATACGTATATATTTATGTATTTTTCAACATATATATTTATATATCTCTCTTGAATAGAATCATGCATTTATAATTTAACTAATACATATCATAGTGTTGATATGTGGGAGAGGAGATAAAATTGATTTAATCTCCTTGGTCACATGATAATATCCCTGTTCATGTTTATGCATTGACATAAGTGCCTAACTATTTATTCATTTTCAACCTCATGACTGATTTAGTTTGATTAATAAACTTCATTAACAAATACTATTACTGATAATGGCAATAATTGTAATATGCATGTTCAAATGTAAAATGACTGATAGTTTCTCCAAACCATCTAAAATGACACATCTCTGAATCAATGCATGTATTGTGTAATAACATACTTTAGCTATTCATCACCAAAATTGTAAAATATTAGCATGTATTGTAAATATAAAGAATAATAAAATATATTTAAGGATTCTTTAAAATAATGCATTGGGTGATTTTTAATATTGTTAAGTATATTATTTATAAAGCAATTAATAAAAGCTTATTAATTTATTACATACACTGTTGTTATTTTTAAAAGTAAATAATTTATTTTATTTGATATTTTTTAATATTGTTTCAAGTAATTTATAAAACACTATATAAAATTTAGCTTTTTTTTTAAATTATTGCAAGTCAACATTTTTTTGAATGTAAATAATGTGAGGTTACCACTCACATTTATATTTATTGATTTATTGCTTAAGTTGAGCTGAGTTTCATAAAGCAAAAATCCATAATCTACTTATATATAATGCTCATGGCTAAATGGCTTTGTAAGTAATCATTAAAAGCCACTCAATAATTAGACAATCCCAATATTCATAACAATCAACAATTTCAAACTGTTACCAAGGCAACCTCCTGTTAACAAGGTGGAATCCCTTATAATAAAAGTTAAAATCCCTTATTATAAAAAATGGAATATCACCTTTATTAATGGTCTAATATAATTATCTAGACACTAAAGATTGCAACTTGCCAACAAAGATTGAAATTATTGATACAAAGAAGTTTAAACAGGCAAATACAAACTATTATGAATGTAGACTAATAAATAATCAAGTATTATATTATAAACTACAATTATAATTCTTAAATTGCATCCAAAGTATTTTTTCAATACTGCAGAAAAGTTAACATTGTTTTTTTATTGTAAGTTGACATTTTTTAGAAAATAAATAATGGAAGCCTATCCCTCATGTTTATTTTTTATATTTCTTATATTTAACCTATCTTTTTATTGTCTTATCTACAATAATATTTTTGTTAATTAATGGATGTTAATATCTTTATAATCAGGCAAATACCCACACCATTTTAAAATTTTCTTCCTCATATGTTAATTAAATATATTTAAAACTTACTTTATCATGTGAGAATATACTTAAGAGAAAATAGTAAAAGTTTATCAAATTCAGTAATAATTTTCTTGATGTACCTATGGAATTTAAAATTTACTTTTTTGTGTATTAAATATATTTAAACTGACATCCCTACAAGTTTATCAATTTCATAGTAAAAGTTTACCAACTTCAGTAGTATTTCTTTTGCTGTACCCATGTGATTTTTAATTTTATTAACACATGTTAAATATATATTTAATCTAAAATTTTAAATCGAAAGATTTCACACTGTATATTTATAATTTGAACTCAGTGAATTAAGTGTGATGATATTTAAGATTCATGCTTTCAGATATAAGTACTTTGGACTGGCTTCAATATATAGAAAGACAAGTAAAGAAGAGAGTGGGACCGCTCTTTTCTTATTAAATTCTGTCCCAGTGCTTAAGATTTGATTGGCTGTTGGTAGTCATAAGCGCTTGAGAAATTTGCACTCTCTCAATTTAATTTCAATTCATTATTATAAATGATCTAAATTATCATTAAATAATTGGTACAAATTCAATTTAATTAATTTAAAATATATTACAAAATCACATTTTACTTTGCTTTACCAAAAACTATACTAATCATTTAAAAAAATTTCTGACTCTGTAATCTTTTCATCAGTGCTCCCCTATTTTTGATTTTTTATGATATCATTCAAAAACAATTACAACATAAATTTTCCACACATTTTTATATTGCAAATCACAATTTTTTTAAAAAACAATTAAAGCAAAAAATTATATGTTAGTAAACTTCTACACAAAAACAAAAGAAATGCATGCAAGACTATCAAGATTGGTGGAATATTTGCTGGGTTATAGTCATAACAAACAAACTTTCACATTTATATAGCAATATAGATAATTTAAGTACAGAAAACAATAGACATATATTTAAAAATTATGAATTACCAAAACTATGAATGTTAATAGATATTGCAATTCCAATATTGAAATTTCTTTTATAGAATTGACTATTTTGTTCATGAATTGTAATTAACTTGAGTCATAAAAGTTTGATGAAAATAAATCAGTATAAGTTTAATTTTATTAATGCAGTTTATTTTGGAACATAATGAATTTGTTTTAAATGGCTCACATTTCCAAAACATTAATATAATTTATATAAAACAATTTAAATAAAGAAAACAATAAGTATTAATAAATAGACAAATTACAATATTAAATCTTGCTATATAGAAGTGACTATTTTGTTCATGAATTATAATTACTCGAGTCACAAAAGTTTGACACAAATAAATCAGCAAAAGTTTGTTAATGCAATTCATTTCTGGTATATATAATGAATTAGTTAAAAACAAGTATTCTCAAATTTGGAAAATTTTACATTAACTTATGTATTTATGAGAATTCCCATCTCAGAATCACTTTTATCCAAAATAGATTTCAACTTATACAAATGTTCATTAACATGTCTGCTGTTCAAGTAAACTTGGACATTTTTAATAATGTATATATATATGCCTTGATAAAAGATTTCTCAGGTTGACTTTGCTTTTGGAATAAAGGTTTTAGTAAAGACTGCAGACATCACTTACAGTATCTCTAATGAGAGACTAGATTCTTTGGTTTCTTATGCAAATATATTACAATAGTTAACTAGCATTTTCTTTAAGTTAGTTTAAACCAAGTATTCTCAAATTTGGAAAATTTTACGTTAACTTATGTATTTATGAGAATTCCCATCTCAGTATCACTTTTATCCAAAATATATTTCAACTTATACAAATGTTCATTAACATGTCTGCTGTTCAAGTAAACTTGGACCTTTTTAATAATGTATATGCCTTGATAAAAGATTTCTCAGGTTGACTTTGCTTTTGGAATAGAGGTTTTAGTAAAGACTGCAGACATCACTTACAGGATCTCTAATGAGAGACTAGATTCTTTGGTTTCTTATGCAAATATATTACAATAGCTGACTAGCATTTTCTTTAAGTTCAGTCACCTTTATTATTGACTAGTTTAGACAACAGATCTTTCTATGCATAGATGTCCAAGCTTTTCTCAGAACTACTAATAAAATTAGTTCTTAATTTTTATTTAATTTTTTCAGAACCCAGAATAAAAATTCTCATAAAATGATAAATGCCATATATATATATAGGCTTCTTATCACATTTTCAACTAAAAATTTCTTAAGTAATTAAATAAGTTTTGGAAACAAAAATATCTTTCAATAAAAAATAAAATATAGTTACAAAAAATATTCTGAAAATTCAGATTAAAAAAAAAGACAATCTCAAAAAATGCAATATAAAAATAAAATATGAAATCATTTGAAAATATAACCATTTTCTATTTCACTTCCTTATAATTTTGATTTCCTTTTTTCTTACTTGATGAACACACATGTATATGATGTAATGTAAACATAGTATTCATCATACAAACCCTTCCTTACAAAAGAATAAAAAAATGAAATTAATATCACTTCTTAGAACAGGACTTATTAGATTCTATAGTAATGATATAATTTTACCTGACCTTTTTGAAGATGAGCAGCTCTGACTGTCCTAAAATATTATTTGCTCACTATCTCATCTCAATATACTTACTGAGTTATGTTCAAGTTTTAATATTTTATGTAAAATAAATGTCAAACAGAAACCTTTGAAACAAGAGCTTTCTCAAAAGTTATTTTCCAAAACTGGCTCAATTTTTTATAATTAATGTTTTAAAAAGACTTTTTTTGAGTTCAACTAATATGTTAAAATAATAATAATAAAAATATTTATTATTACATTTCAGAACACTTAAAGAAGAGTTAATATTTTGTATTGAAAAATCTGACCATCTTGTGCAATGGATTTTTACTTACTTGCTGTGAATTTATAATTGTTGAAAAAGTAGTTTTATGCAGTTTCCAATAATTAACTTCATTATTATAAAAAAAAATTGCTGTTTTTTATATGTTAAAAGTAGCTTGATTTTTCTTTTAATTTTTTTTCCAATTAATGATATGATTTGTGTCTAGCAATTACCAAAAAAAAGCCTAACCAGTAAATCATTTTGATACTGAAATTGTCATAAGTTAACACTATTATGGATATCTCTTGATTTATAATAAATAAATGCCTCATAGCTGGAGACTAATTAAATGTTTAGGAAAATCAAGTTCATTCCATCATGAACACTAAGAATACTGATGATAGTATTCCAATTCATACAGCTCTTACAGACAAATATTAATTTGAGAAATAAAAAGATATTATTTTCCTCATATTATATCTCCGATCACCTGATTTAAATTATTATTGAATCTCTGTGACAATTCTCAATCAACTATAAATCAATATTCCTCATTGATCTGTCAGAAAAATTGAGAATTTTCTTTATGAGGCAATCTTCAGACATTGTTCAAACATTAAGTAATTCAAAACCACATAAAATACACATGCAGCTCTTGATATAAATGGCAATCTGTAACCTATATAACAATAATAAAGATATCACAGATGTTCTTTATACTTTGACCAACAACTCTTAAGTTAAAGCTCAAATTAAAAATTTAGTCAAATAGTTTCAATTTCCACATAAAGATCTTTTTTTTTTAAATAAAAAAAAAAATATACACATACAGATAATTTAAATTGTACAAAAAAACCACCAAATGTTAATGTATTTCCTAGGCACTCATATGTTTGAATGATGAAAAAAATCCAAAGGCATATTAAGCCATGACAACATTGGTGAAGTAAGGAACATACATAAAGATTTCCTTTTGGTTTGAGTACTTAAGTATTCAACTTTTCTGCTTGAGGTCTAGTTTCATAGACAGAGCAGACTATCACTAAAGGTATAATAATAACCCCAAAAAAATATTTTTTTTTTACTTGCTTGCTATTTATCAATTTCAAATCACACACACATATATGTGTGTGTGTATGTATCTTAATGTGAAAGAGAACAAGTTATATTTGAATAAATAAATTTAACAGCAATTATATATTATAATGAAAATTAATTCATTTATTAACCTATATGTTTATTATATAGTAAAACAAATCTTACCTACTGTTTTCCTAGTTACAACTCCCTGTAAAATAGTTGCCTTCATACTACTTTCTAATTTAGATTTCTCAGACATCCCAGTAACTCCGATAGGAGTATTTCTTTCATTGCGAAATTCAAGGCTAACAGATGCAGATGATTCGGTGCCAGACTTTTCTTTGGGTTTATATCCAGGCTAAATTAAAAATAAGTAGCATAAAATTAATCCAAGTTAACAAAGTTGAAAGGCAGCATAATGACAATGCTTTCATCTATTTGTTTATGCAACAACTAGTTGGCTGACTTTTAGTACCTTCAGGTCATTTTCAAAGAAAAATTAATGATTTAAAATAATCAAGATTTTGTATTTTTTTACTTTTATTAAACCTGTCTAAAAGTTAAGAGAATTTAAAGGAAAAAGAAACACTATATTATTTATTGAATATGATCTATTAATTACATATAATAAGTTGTACTTTTTTCTTTTTTTTTCCCAGCTAATGTTATAATTTAAAAATAAATAAATGTTAATTTAACTAATTTTTTAGTAAAGAAAATTTTTCTTCTTTTTATTAAATCATATCCATAATCATTAAGACAATTTATAAAAATAATTACTATTATCATTATTAGAAAGAGGTTATACTTTTTTAATATTAAATAGTAAATGAGATATTTATTTATATAGCGCGATGTATATAAATTGTAATAAACTAAAGATCAGCATTTCAAGCTAATGTACATGCGCTTTTTTATGAATGTTAATAATAAATGAATACTTTCATTTCCAACACAAGATAAAGTCTTTGCGAAAGAATAGAATGAATCCACCTATACTTTCAACCCAAATGCTTAAGTATGGGCAAAAGCGTGAAGATAAACCAATCACTTTAAATTACTCTTTAGCATGTCTGAATGGATGACGCCTATGAAATTTTCTAGAATTTCCGGTGCTTAAGATTTGCCCATACTTAAGCATTTGGGTTGAAAGAATAGGTGGATTCATTCTATTCTTTCGCAAAGACTTTATCTTGTGTTGGAAATGAAAGTATTCATTTATTATTAACATTCATAAAAAAGTGCATGTACATTAGCTTGAAATGCTGATCTTTAATTTATTACAATATTAAATAGTGTAATATATTTTCTTTCATTTAAGTTAACACCACTTTAAGAGTAATTATTATTATATGTATTAAATATATCTGGGATTCAAATCCAAATTCCAAGCTAACTATAATTAACTGGACATCAAATTATGATATCCAGCTAAATATGTTTGAAAATTATTCTTCACATATAAAGTGTGATAAACAGAATAGCTAAAATTCAAAAAACATTAATTATAATAAACTATTTGACAAGTGCTTTCAGTACCGTGTACCAGAATCATGGTGGCATATTAGAACTGAACGGTTAATATTCCAGTGCATGCTCAGTGGAACACTAATGTTACAGTTATTGATAAGTTTTTATACTTCACAATAAACCAAGCCTCTTTCAACTTCCTCTTTCTATCATTTGATTCATTGCATACAGGAGTGATATATACATACACTATGTAGATATTATTTTCAGAAGCATACTTTCAGCTTATTGAGATGTAGCACCATTATCAACAATGAACTCGTTAATTTTTACTTTAAACACATTTTTAACTTATATTATTTTGAAAAATACTTGAATAAATTTATTAGACATAAGAACTGTTATTATAATTATAATTTATACATTAAAAATGAACTACTTTAATGAATAATATTAAATAATATGTGATGCATTTATTATCAATAGCAGTAATAGTTCACATGAAGATAAGGCCTTTATAATGCTTTCCATAAATGTCAATAATGAGCTTTTCTATTTTTTATGATCTAACATACTATTTAATTGTATGCTAATTTTTTCTAAAAAATTGTTTAGTCCAATTATTCTCCATTTGCAATATGTACAATCCATCTTTTTTAAGTTCTTCACTCTTTACAATAATATCAATTTAAGACATAATTTGTTATTTTTCTATCTCTTTTTATAATTCTTTCCATGGAATTCCATTATGCTTGCAACTTTTCCTTCATTTAAAAATTGAAATTTCATGCTTCATAATTATAACTTAAAACTTTTTAGTTTTTTTTTTTTTAAATATTAAGCATGACAAACACTCCCAATGCATTTACTTTCTTGGTGTTTTTTTTTTACTTGCTTTCACTTTAATCTCTTTAGGCATTCAAAATTTATGGTTTGCTAGAGACTATTTTTAAGCTAGCTTAAATTAATTTATAAGTGCATGACTGCAATTTTTCAGAGAAAATAGCAACATAATTTCAAATCAAAGGAAACCTAGATATCAATAATTATGCTGAAATGTGACTTTTTTCCCCAATTTAGATCTTTATAATTTCTCTAGTCCTAAAAATTAAAAAACAACAATAACTGGATAAATTATACCATTTTGAAGTATAACTTTTTCTATATTCTTAAATATTTTGCTGTAATTTTATTGGTGTTAGATTTTTAAAAATTAATCAGAGACAATATAGTGTATATATAAAATAAAAAAGTAGAAAAATAGAAAAAATAAAGAGTATGAAATTATATTTTAAACATGTAAATATCTGGGGAGGGGGGGACATGACTAAAAAAATTGTTAAAAAAGTAGAAATATATCAAACATATAGAAAATATAACTAATACAAGGAAGGTAATAAGAAGTCATTTAAAGGATAAAAAGGCATCACCTATTAAATATACATACACTTAGAAAGGGCTAAATAAGCTAGAATAGAAAAATAAGTATTATACTCAAGATTTTTGATGTAATTAATATTATGTTGAATATATGTGGTACAATTTAATAACAAGACAAATATAGTATAGTCAACTTCGCATATGCCCATTTTCAATAATCATGTTTTATTAACCCCCATTAAAAAAATAAAAACTAAAAAAAATAATAATAATAAAATCTTCTAAATTGATTTGCAGTGATGGATAAAAAAGCAGATAGTATAATCTCATATAGGTGAATAATGTCAGTAGCTTGAATTTTTGAATTTAATATTACTTATTCATCTCATCAATAAAAAAAAATCAAAATAAAGAATACAAAAATAGTAAATTATTATTTTTGAAATAATTATAATTTTTACATTTGTGTTATGTAAATTCATTTTAAAAATGTTAACTGGTGAAATAATTTAATTTTAGATCATTTTATTTGTGAGTTTGAAAGAAAAAGAAGAGATTGGATAATTTTACTGGTTCTCTCTCTCTCTCTTTTAAAAAAGATAATCATTTGGTTTTAGAGAATTTTGCTTATTTTAAAAGAAAAAAATATTCATTCATTTATTAACAGAGAAGTATTTTTATTCTTTTAAAAATAATAAAAGATATAGTATTAACTTTATTAATAATAAAATTGCTAATCATAGTTTGTTTTTGTTAATTCTTCTCAAAATTTATGTAATTTTAAGAGAAAAATATTTGTATTATACTTTTTTTAAAAATATACACTTTCACTATTATTTAAAAATTTTGGAACTATTCCAAGGCTTGGAATCAAAAAATGTCTTTACAAGAGTATTGTGCTATATATATATATATATATATATATATATATATATTGTACAGGATAGAAAGTCCATCCTTACTTTTTGAAGCTATAGTATGGTTTTAAAAAAATATCTTTGCTTTAGTTTTATTTAAGGATTTGTAAATAAGTTGTTAGTGTATTGTTACTAATTGTTTTATTGTTATTTAGTTCAGGTTTATTTATTTATTATATATGCTTTGTTTTGAGATGCTTATTGTAATGGCAATATATGTATATAATTAAGAGAGTATGCATAACAAAATAATCATTAGCAATGGTATTTAAATTGCTAAATATAAATATATTGTACCTTTATTTATATTATTCTTTATTTTAAAAATTATAAAATATATAATATTATTCTGATTGTTTAAATATTTATTTGATTTGTTAATTATAACATAAATCTTTCAATATAATATATATGTATTTCTTTATTGAAATTATTATTATTATTATTTTTTATTTTAAAAAAAATTTTAAATTGCTAAACAATAGTGTTAAAGATTATTTTTAAATCAGCATGTGATTGAAGGAAGGTGGGAATCAGACTAGCAGGTGATGAAAAATTAAAAAAGAAGACATTATTTTTTGTTCATCATTTTTCTTCAAATTTCTCTTACCATTTTTTTTTTTTAAATTATTGGATTAAGGATTTCTACTAAAAAAACAATGTGCTAAGTACAACTTTATCATTTGGGCATTTGCCCTTCCTACTTGTTCATTTGATTAACATTAGAAACTTCAGTAAAACATAAAACTTCAAAAGTAAACCAGTGTTCTTCAAAAAGTGTTAAAAAATAGCTATCATAATTGATCAATCAATTCTATTATAACTTCCAAATTACTTAGTGATCCAAAATAATATTCAAGTTCATCACGTATATAATGGAGCATCCAGGAGATAATTAATATTAATGGTTTTTAACAACAAGAAGCAAACCTCTTAATCTGCTTACAATATGTACATATTTGTGTCAAGCCCTCGTAGGACGAATAAAAAATTGCTGGAGATAACTAGCTGATTTTTCAATGATTAAACACTAGTGCAAATATAAGGTAAAAAAAACAACAACTATATCTTATTTTTCTTTATACTGTTTATTTATTTATTTATTTTATTTTTTTGGATTTTTATGCAACATGTAATATATCTTTGTAAAGGAATATATAATTAAAATGTTCAAACTAACCTACAAATTAATTTTCAATAGTAAAATTTTAAGAATGATGAAAGTCGTTTTTAGTATATATGTTCGTTTATTTATTTTAAAGACATTTATAACTCAAACTATGGGAATATGTGTTATTATAAATATATATAATATTTATTGGGTTTTTTTTCCATTCAAGTGTAATAAATGATAAAATTCATTTGTCAATTTAAATGAGAAAGCAATAAATTATATTTCAATACATAGGAATTGTATAAGTGTACAGATTTATAGAACTGTATTTACAGGTAATATCATTGTTTAATGATTATCATAGTTCTGCAATTAATATTCTAACAACCTGATTACATTTATTCATATCCATTAAATCTTATAATATTAAAACATTTAATATTTCATACTTGTGTGCATTATATATATCCGTGCCAATATTTCATATGCTAGTCATTATCTTTAATTATACGTGAGTAGATTTTAAACTTATTTGTTGGTGCAGACATTACTTATTATTTATTGAGGTTAAAATTATAGTTATAACTTTAATCCATTATTGTGAAGTTTTTATCTTGGTATTGTTCATTGTAGAATAACCTTGGTATATCAAGCCTTATTTATTACAGTTAGTATTGTTACTGGATAGAGTGGATAAATTCCCCATTCCTATTAGTTATCCATGAGTGATAGTGCTTATATTTCCAGTGATGGTAATCACATAATTCTAGATACCTAGTGTTGTTGTTTTCGGTGAGCCCCTCCATATATATTTCTGGTGCACTGAGACATAAAGGTCCAGGCATCTTCTTTTGCCTCAAATGCAGATGTTATTTTGGAAGTCACCATGCTTTTGATATATTTATGCTAGTTGCATTATAGAGTCCTCTTTTTGGATTTATCACTCATGAGATTTAATTTAAATTTTCCACCACAGTAGGTGAAGATGCTTGTATTTTAGTATGCCATGTCAAGATAAGTTTGTTTAAAGAATGTGATTCCTTTAGGATGCACTTAATTATGTTAGTGCTTTAAAGTATAAGAATGTCTGTGTTTTGTGCTATCACGATTTGCAATCATTCATAAACTAACCAACAATATTTTGTAATTGTAAATGTTTGAATTGATAAGCATATGGCTAGTTAGTATAATCCACACATGTTATGTATATGCTGTAGTCATCTAAAACTTTTCCAATGTAGATGTAAATCACTTAGTTATTTTTAAATGTTTATTTAGACGATTTACATTATATGGTCAATGAACTTATAATTTATATGTGTATAAGTAACTTTTGATAAATGCCTCATTCATTGAATCCATTTAATATTTGCTTAATTTAGTTATTTGCTATTTATAATTCGTATTTATTTAAAGTAGTATTTAAAAGAAATGTATTAAAGAAATACATTTATAATTTAGATTATTAATGCAACAAGATATCTCCAACTTGTTTATTTATTTGTATATTTCTTTAACTTCTTAACAGCTTATACAGTTCTTATGTAAATATAAATTGCAAATTATAAGTGTTACTCTTAAACTTATACTTAATTTACATATAAAAAAAAATTAAGTATTTGCAAAGCAAAACTATTATTATGTTTCCCAAATATGTATATATGTATATGTATGCTATTATAAATCTAAAGTTGCAATGTTAAAATAAAGCTATATCAGTTATTTTATATAAAAGAATGACTTTGAGTTTTATTTGAGATTTATTAATTTTCTTTTTCTCTATTTTTAGTACATCAGTTCTACAAGTTAGCCGATATGAAAGTATTAAACAATTGGTAATGTCAATTGAATAAATATATTTTGGATTCAATAAAATTCCTTTTGTTCTGAAATATATGTAGTATATAATTTAATCATAAGTTAAATTAACCCTGAGAACTAATTAGCAATATATTCCAGTCAATGCTCAATATTATTAAGTTTGTGATATAGTTAGCCTTGGTAATATTATAGTTTGATATATTTATTATGAAGTAATTTATTTCATCTTAATATATGTATAGCATGCAATTAAATAGGTATTACATTTATTATCTTCATATTATTTCTTCTTGCATGATACATGCATTTTATTATAGTTGACAAGTTACTATGAAACCTGATTAATTTATGGGTGATTCATAGGTATATCTTATCCAAATATTTTCTTTATTTCTAATATAATCTATCCATTACAAATGCTGTTCAATAATTTAGGCTATATCATCTTTTGCTATGGCATATATGACATGCTACATTGATTACTGATGTTTAAATTCATCTTTCTTCATTCATATTGATTTAATATATTTTCCATTACAATTGTCATCCAATCATATGATTACGTATATATAACCATGATATGTTAGCGATAGGAATTCTATTACAATATATATATATATATTAATCAATGTCTATATTTCAATTATAATAAAATATATATAATTATTCAAAACAATACAATAATTAATACAGTAAAAAATATTTTAAAAAACAAATATATATATATACCACAATTTAATAGAAGTACTTTCAACTATCTATGTAGTCATTATCAACTAGATTCTAATTGTATTACAAAAAACCGTTACAAATGTAAACAAAAAGAAATACGTCATACATCAATTTTACCACAATTCATTAATTTTTATATTGGCAGCCTGTCTATTTATCAAATGTTGCTTTTCACTTTTTATTAACAAACCTTCTTTAATTTTGTGTTTATTATTATTTCTTTCAATACACAAAATCTTAACTTTATTAAAATCAAAATCAAAACCATAATTACATGTTACATTATGATCAAAAAATACTGACGATGATACATCATCATTTCTAACATTCTCTTGTCTTGATTTTTGTACTCTTTTATATAACAACAAATGCTCCTTTGATCTTTTCTCCAATGTACATCGAGATTCACCTATATATGCCTTTCCACAAACACACAGCCATTTATATATTGCACCACTTTGATTTAAAATATTACATCTATTTTTTGAATTATTTATTAATCTATTCAAATTAGGAGTAGTATAAAATGTGACTTGACATATTTTTATATATCTGTTTTATAAATTTCATTTGTTCATTACAAATAAATGGTATTGATATACAAGTATATTTTATTTTATCAATATCAATAGCACTTAAAACATTACTCTTATTATTAAACTTAGTAACAATATTATAAATTAATTTATGATCATATCCAATATTTAACAAATCCATAGTAAATACATTTATGTTACTTATTTTATCAGAACTATATTTACATAACTTATTATTCCTAAATAAAAATGATTTTAAATTGGATAATTTATGTACTATTGGCACATTTGAATACCAAGGAATATATCCTCTTTTTTCAATATCTTTTATTACCATACAATAATCTAATTTATTTTTATTACAAGTAACTTTAATATCTAAATATTGAATTGACATTTTTTCTTCAAAAGATTTACTCCATTCTAAACCTTCTAAACTATTTAATTCATTGAATAACAAATTTATATTTTTTGTTTACATTTGTAATGATTTTTTGTAATACAATTTGAATCTAGTTGATAATGACTACATAGATAGTTGAAAGTACTTCTATTAAATTGTGGTATATATTTGTTTTTTAAATAAACAGAATAGACCATGCCAACTAAAAACATTTTGTACAAAAATGGAATTAGAAATCAGAATTTTAATAGATATATACAACAACAATTATACATCAATAAATTACAACTGTCGTGGGTACAGATTTAGAATGTGCTCATGGCCATTTTGAAATTTAAAGACCACTCAAAACCACTGCTGACACATCCAAGTGATAAATGACATCGAATAATCCTCACATGATCACATGACCATTTATTACAAAATCTCAATTAACATCAATAATTAAAAAATTAAAACACAAATTTCATACACTATGCTCGATCAAATCACATGACTAAAATGTACAAAACATAAAAAATGGGATTAATGAATAAATTTCTAAATACTAAAAGCTTATGCTTTCTAAAATATGAATTTAAAATATATAACAGAAAAAGTAAAGGAAAAAAAATGGCACATATATTAATTAAAAAGCCATATGTTCAATAAATATAAAATTGATCAAACCAAGCTTATAATTTGGAAAAGTAAAAGCTTCTAAAATATGAATTTTATTGCAAGATAGACCTTTAACCACATGTTGAAATAACGTAAATGTTAAATAAACATAGAAACAACTGCCAAAGCATATTAATTCTACTATTAATAATAAATTGCATTTTATCTTAACATTAGTTGAAAGAATAATTGTCTAAAGTAAAGAATATTAATTTTACAATCAATAAAAAATTAATAAATCAGATTTTTTCCCCCCAAAGTGAGTAATGTTGTGTGCTTAATTTCTCTCATGTCATTATTTGCTGGTGGATGGATAAAAAGAATCTAAATGAGATTTATTCATTAAATTTCTCAAAGATTCTAATGCTACCTACAACCGTGAAAAGATTAGTATTTATCTTATTTAAATTCCAATACCTGTTTTATATTTGAAATAATCAACAAATTTTTAAAAAAATCTGTCAATATTTTTTTAAAACACATTTGGTAAAAATCACTTCAATGTAAATAAATAGAAAATTATGTAAATAGATATATAGATTTGTATCAATTTTAAGAGCCCATAAAAACCTCACATGATCAAATGTAGATCCAATATTGACATCAGCAGATCAAATGTGAATAACGTTATTTTTTCTTATATCCACTTTTTTTTCTAACTACATGAAACAAAGGAAACATGCAACATCAGTTTCTTTCTAGTAAGAAAAAATCCTATTTATTGTAAAATTAATAGGCTTTATTTCATATGGTTATGGGCATATCTGGTAATTTAATTATGTATTTAGAACTTATAAACTTTTAGTTTTTCAAAATTATTAAGCTTGATATGATCAATTTTACGTTATTTCAACATCTGCTTATGAGCATATATTGTAATATAATTCTTATTTTAAAAGTTACAAGCTTTTAGTATTTTTAAATTATAAGCTTGGTTTGATAAGACTTCTGCATTTTTTGGATGATACTTTGTATTGTCAAAAACATCCTCCCCCTCACCACATAGTTCATATTTTAGAAGTTATAAGATTTTAGTATTTAGATTGCACTAACTATCATTGTGAATTCTAAGGTCCACCCAAAACCACCACTGACACATTCAAGCACCATTTAATGTTTATAAAAAAAATAGATGTATCAGAATTTTATTACAATTGAAATTGGAGATAGAGTTATATTTGAAAACTCTACTTCCAATTTCAATTTTAATAAAATTCTGATCCATTTATATTTTTTTATAAACATTAAATGGTGCTTGGATGTGTCAGTGGTGGTTTTGGGTGGTCCTTATAAATATATTCTTTAAAGAAAAAATGGAAATAAATAAATAAAAAATTAGTCATCCCCCCCCCTTAGAATGTGAAGAATATGATAAAAGAGTAAACACTTATATAACATTTGGTATTAAATTATAAATCAAATTGTTGGAAAATGACTGAAAATGAAATAAATATTTATTAGAAGAATAAAGTGCAATAAATAAATACAAATAATAATAAAATTTAAATCAAACATGCAGGCAATATAAATTAACTATTAAAAAATAAAAATGTCAAGAATATATTGTACTGTGTTTATTGTAGTACAAATTAAATTGGCAGTTTAGAAATCAAATTCTTAAATTACTTAAATGAGAATATTCCATTTGCTTTAAATATTTGGTTAGTTTGACTTACACAATGTGAGTTGTATACATTTTTTTTGTCTTAAAAAGAACTTGAGGGAGAGAAAGAGAGAAAACTATTTTTTTGTGTATTAAACAAATAAAAAAATATAAAAAGATAAAATAACTTCTTATTGCACAAAGCCATTAGCCACACAAAGCATAACAATCGATCACTAATTAAACATGGTGATCCCAAGAAGAGAGAGCATGAATTTGAAGACAAAATTATACAAAAATTGAGTTGAACTAATAAATGTGAATGGGCGGTGTGCAGAGACAAAAAAAAGATCAAGAATATAAAAGGGAAAGCACATCGTAGAGAAGAAAAAAAAAAAGAAAGTGAAGAAGAAATGAAAGAAAGAAAGCAAAGAGAAATAAAACCTTGCAAAAGTCATGAAGAGTGTGCTGGAGGACTCTCATGAATATGCTAGCTTATCTTAACATGTGCAAGTAGAAGAATCACTTGCTGGTGTTGTCCCATCCGAGGTGAAGTCATCTCTTACAGAATTTAACCCATGGATTATTTAGGTGCTGCCCCAGTACCAGACTACAGATCCTATCATTCAAACTATATCCATGCATGGTAAAATTTATAATGTGCTATGTTAACAGTAACTTACTGGTAAGAAACTTTAAAGTGCACTAATTGGTAAAACTTTTTTTTCTCTCTCAAATTAGGACAGCCATATTAAGTGTTTGTTTAAATTTAACAGAAATCTTAGAAATGGTTTTACCCTATTTAATTTCTCATTTTTTAATCATTGTTATATTCATTGTTATTCTAACATTAGTAAAGATATTGTAGTAGATTAATAAAGGTAATGATATAACTTACGCTGGTGTTAAGTAATAAATATTGTTTATTGAAATTCTTAGAAAATTCACCATGATGGCCAGTCAATAAATAAACTGCTGACTCTGTACTGGGCAATACAATTCTCTGGATATTTTAAATAGTCATTTAGTGTTTGGTTAAGAAAAAAAAAGGGGGGGGGTTCGACCCATGATCTCTCAAATCGAGTCCTGGCGCCTTAAAAAAATAAATGCTGGGTTTCCTTTCTTTTTTTTCTTTTTCATGAGTATAAATTAAATTGTTAAAATAGGATTAAGTGACCAGGAAAAATAACTGCTGTGGATAAGTTGCTTAGAATGATGCAGATAGAAAATTTATAATCTAATGCAATTTGGTCACTGAATATGAGATCGTAAATAGTATAATAAAGTCTTAATTATACCATGAACAGTACAAATTGGAAATAAAATGTGTACATACAAACAAAATAAAAACAATGATCAAAATAAAAAAGACTAAAAAAAATGTTAAAAAAAATTGATGTCTAATCATAAAGATAAGAAATTTTGTAGGCACATGAAAGTTAAAGAAAATAAAAAGAAATTAATCGATAGAAACATACTGAAAGAGAATCAGAAAATAATATACTTTTGATTTTGAATGAATACAAGATAAAAAAATAAATAAATAAAAACTGGAACAAAGAGTTAAAAGTTTTGTTTAATGGAAAAGAAGAAGTGTTAATTATAAATAAGAGAGAAAACAAAGATATGGAAAATCCATGGTATTATAGTGAATAAAAAGGTGGAAATGAAAGTAAAGAATATTTATTGAAATAGTTTAATGGATTTTAATAAAAAAGAATAATATTAACAACTAAAGATAATTGAATAATATTAAACTCATGCCATCTCAAATGTGATGTATAAAGTATTTGCTTATATTATTAAAAATAGGAGTGGGTATTGAATGGAAAATAATATTATATGATAAACTCAAAATGTTTTAGAAATAATAAAACATTAGAAAATAAAACATTTATTTTGATCCAAATAATGGAAATGTCGTTATTTTAATTAAAAACTTATTAACAGCTTTAGAAAAAAATTGTGCTAAGATAGACTTTATGAAAGAATCTGGAAAGAAAATGTATAGATAAGACTTTGAAGAGAGAAGGTTAATGAAATCTATCAACTATGATCCATTCAGGCTAAATGATTATCTAAAAATTCTAAGAATGTTAATCTAAAACTATAAAGAAGTATCTTTGTTAATATGTGTTAATAGTATGTTTGCCTGTGAAATGCATGGTAAATGAAAGATAAGAATAGCTTTGATGATTATATTATTCTGATCAGTCATCCCTAAGGATTGAATATATGTCTTGTGCCATGTCATACAAAGAGGGAGTGATGTACTTATGAACTAATGATTCTGAGTTAATTTTTAACTGAATAAATTAAAAAATTAAATGCTTGAATTCTCAAACATCAGAAACTAACCATAATGATTATAATAATAGTGAAATATTTTGATTAATGGCAAATGGATTTAGTAATCCATAAAAAATGAAGATTTTCTAACAAGATGTTATCAGATGATGATTTTCTCATTTGGAGAGATAGATGATCCAGTAAGTTTAGAAAAATTACTTTTCCCCCCAAAATTATCAATCTCCTCATTGTCATTTTCCCTTGTTAAAATGATTAAAATCATCTACACAGGTGAGTAGTAAAAATTTTTTTTGCTAAATACAATATAAAAACATTAAGCAATAATATAACTATTTATCATGATAATATATTGATATATATATAAATTATAACTTTTTGGGCTGTACCATGTATTGATTTCCATTAAACACCGATATTTCGACGGACTAGCAACCGCCATTATCAAGATTAACTTGTGAAAAAAAAATCTGTTAGATCTTAAAAAATAACGTAACTTTGTGCGAGATGAAAAATGAGATTCAAGTTCAGCATTCACAATATGAGGCTTATCAAAATGTTTATTTCCCTCAGTATTTTTATCTATTAATTTTAAGTTAATATTGCTAAAATGAGAGGTTTCCACTTATCTAACGGATTTTCTTTCAAAAGTTAACCTTGATAATGGCGGTTGCTAGTCCATCGAAATATCGGTGTTTAATGGAAAACAATACACAGTACAGCCCAAAAAGTTTATAATTTATCTACATCATATAACCATGAAAACATTAAATAAATATATATATATAATGCAAAGATATCAGAAACATTTTTTGCAATTATCTTTTTGATTTTGAAAATGAAATTTTTAATGGAGGGTAAATATTTTTTTATGTAGTTAGGATTTAATTAATAAAGTTTAAAAAGATTGGCATTGTCAAAAGCTTCTTTAAAATGGACTTATTCAGCTATTAACCTAGAAATGCAGTTAACTTTAGCATACTTGTTTATGGGAGAACAAAAATCACATTGCATATGACAACTTGGAAATATATAGGAAATGGATATAACTTTCTTCTATTTCTGTAGCACTGCTCATACAAGAGTTTTTTTGGGATATCCTCAAAGGATATTGAGCAAAAATGGATGAAGATCATTACTTCTTTTATTAATCATAATGAAAAGTCAGAGGTTTTTATGTATGAAAACAAGGCTTAATATATGGTGTATGATGAAGAGCTGAGTTTGTGAAAAAGAAAAGATTTTAGTTTACTAAACGATTAAAAAAAATTTTTTTCAAATAATTTCTAATAATAACATAGTCAACATAATCTATGACAAGAAGTAATCTAATATTAGTTTTCAAAGTATAGATCTGACAAACATAATTAAATAGTTACCTGATAATGTTTATAGTTATCTCATATAATCTACTACTAAAAGATATGCATTTATTTCTACATCTTTATGATGAGATATTTTCTTTAAAAATATCAAAAAAGATGATTTGTTAAGATGTAATGAATGATATTTTGTTGGTGAAACTGATAGGGATTTTTAGCCTATTAAACAACTTTTCCGCTTTTTGTCTAAATAGTAGAGTTGTGCCCATACGTTTTTTCATGCATTAGATCTTCAATAGAATATATTACACACATTCATACTTGGCTTTTTAAATTTAAAGTTTCAATTTAAACGAATAATTTTAAATTGAAAGTTTCATAAAATTAATCTTTTACCTTATTTTCATCTTGAATAGAATATCAAAAAGGATGCTGCATACTTAGTACAATGTGGATCATAATATGAACAAAAATAACATACCACTAATATAATATTTCAGTTGAGGAAAAAATATCATTATTTATTAATATAGTAGGTGAAAAATTAACAAATAAATATGAACTAATGGACAAGACTTGAGACAAGATTTTGTAAAGTAGACATGAAACTTCAAGAAAACAAAATCCTACAATAAAAAATATCTTGAATGTCACATGGGAAGGTGGTCGCATTATGTTTGAACACAAATAAGACAGTGATAAACTTTATATCCATTACTCTGCTAGATGATATTTGAGACAATTAAATATAGTTACTTTTCATTAGAATGGCATTATTATTTAAAAGTTCATAAGACATTTGATCAATGGAAGTGCCAGAACTGTAATTTATTCAAGATTATTCAATTCCAAAGTCTGTCATATGGAGTGTCAGATTTTAGAATGGAAAGAACCAATATTCATTTTATAATTAAAACTCAGTGAGTTAAGTGTGAAGATATTTAAGATTCATGCTTGCAGATCTAAGTACTTTGGACTGGCTTGGATATATAGACAGACAAGTAAAGAAGAGAGTGGAACCACTCTTTTCTTGTTAAATTCTCTGTCCCAGTATTTGTGATCTGATTGGCCAAACGCTTGAGAGGTTTGCACGCTCTCAGTTTGATTTCAATACCGTCTGCATTTGTAGAAATAAATATTATTTACAAAAAAATAAACTATTTTGTTGTATCAAAATATATACATATTATGGAAAAAAAATTCTTCAGCAATGTATCTTGATTTTAATTAATTATATAATCTGTTTTAATTTAAGAATTAATAAACTTTTTAAAAACGAATTGGTTTTAAGAAATGTAAACTGAAAAATATGATAATGTATTTAAATTATTAATCAAGATGGAAAAATAGCTTACTAAATTATATTTACTAGAATGGCATAAGCACAAACACTGCTTATTTTTACGTGAATTACACCATTCTTTTCTTTTCTTCTCTTTCGAAATATATGGGTCATATTTTTTATGATAAAAATTCGATTTTTTTTTTTTCTCTGCTTATTTGATTTTATAATGAAAAGACTGCATTAAATTTTTAGACAGAAAAAAAAAAATGTTTACACAGATTCGAGAATTAACTATTCCTTTCTAATTTCTAGATCCTCGGATTTTGGAAGACACTTTATTATCTAGCAATTCTAATTGATATCTTTTTCGAAGATAAAGTAACTGCTTTAGTAATGAAAAATGAAGAAAAAATAAGCAAGACTGTACTTACAAAAGTTAGCGGTCCATTAGGCTCTTCATTTCAATAACTTCCAATAATTCCAGGCTAAATTTCTCATATCACATAACTAGTAAATTTTATATTTTTTAAATTACTTTTCATTTAAATATTTTTTTTACATAAAAATTATTTTAAAATATGCAAAAAAAAATGTAGAATTGAAATAATGGGTCAAGCTATGAATTGTTTATTTTTATAATAGAACTGAATATATGAAATTAATCCTATATGTACATGTAGACCAGTGTAACATAAAATTCAAAGCTGCATAGAAGAGTATTAGTTAATTTACCAACCATTATATTTATTAATGATAATACAATGTGACAATATAATCATTGAAAACTAGAAAAGTGAGATTTCATATAATAGGACTGTGGAGATTATGGTTATGTGCACCATAAAGAGTTTCACATAAATAAAAATACAACTTCTTATGCTAGCCAATGTCTGATACTCAAGCTGTGCTTTCAGTAGTTTTACAATTTTCATGAAAAAGTGTTGTGTTATTTGCTTAAGAAAGGGTATGTGTGGAGTGATGATCACACAGCACAAGTATTCAGAAAGGCTGTTTTATTTATCAACTAAAATTGAAATAGGCAATACATCAATTCAAATTATAACTCATTTAGTTTTTCAGAAAGGTTGACTAAAGTGTCAGTTCCATTCAACAACTTTTTTATATATGGTTCAACTTTGTGATCAGAAGATGATAAATCGTGAATAGTTCCGTTCGATAAGTTATGCCAGCATTTTCATTTATATAATTATACTTTTCCTGTATAGTTACAGTAACATTTTATCTGTAAGCAATCATTTTTTAGGAATCACTTAATTTTATATTTTAGGTAGATTCTACTTAACAAAATAAAATCTTTTTTTCACAATGTGAAATGTTCTATATTGTACTAAATCTAAACTTTTTCTATTTAGCTACATCATGTATAGAATCAGAGCCATTTACAGTTTAAAGAGTTATTCATCTCTATTACTTCCTCTTCATTTAATATACAAAAACCCCTGCAAGCAAACAACTCATATGAGTTTCTTGGAAAAATGAAACATGTCAATGACTGACTATATTTTCATACATTTTAACTAATGAATTATCATAGGGAAGTCATGTTATTATGTCATTTTATTAGAAATTTTATAAGGAATGTAATGTGAATCAAATAAATTTTAAAAAACTATAGAAACATAAAAATAATAATTTTAAAAAATATTAAAATCTTTTTTTTTTATTTCAGAGATGTAATAATTATATTTTTACCGCTTTATTACATTCCTTCATATTTTATTTTTGATTACATAAACTAAATTATTCCCCAAAATGCTAACTAAAGTTATCTTAAAAATTGTGTCATATACCAATTTTCCAAATATCCAATAAGGTATTTTTTCATCTGAACAGGTTAAATTATCCTGTTTTAAAATTTTACTATATAATATAAATAGTGGGTTAAAATAGAAATTAGTAAAATTATTAAATTGAAGTAAATGCAGAAAGGCAGCTGTGGATTCCATGCTGGTTGTGTTGGAAGTTCCAAAAAGTAAGGTCTTGGCTTTTCTGTGAATTCATGACCTAATACGTGAGAAATAGATCATTTTCCTTGCTATAGCCCATCAAGTTATATAAGCTAAACAGATTTAAGAACTGTTAATGTTCATCTTATCCATGATTATTCCAGACATAATTACAAGAAACTAATCTGATAGTTTTGAAATTGGTGTGTGTGTGTGTATATTGAACCGGGTGGGGTAACAGATCAAATCAGAAACAAAATCTAGCATGAAATTTTTTATTCTTTAATGGAAATAGAAATTGTGAAAACAATATTGTAAGACTTCTTATACATATAACATATGATACAATTATTTATTATAAGTTCGATCTGCTCCAATGCAATTTACGTATTGCTCCACATCGGTCCCTTAAGCAGAGAAGCATAATACCCAGAGGGTACCTATGACCAAGCTGGAGCTATATATAAGATATATCAAGACTACATTTCAAGGCCACAGATCTTCTCGACTGCAAAATTCAACATCTATCATTAAAAGCACTTTTTTTGTTTCGGAGTAAACTCCAGGCACCAGTTAATTACAAAAGCAACTAACGTACCCTGAATAATGGCAAACTAATTCAGTGCCTAAGAAATCCCAACTAGCTCAATCAAAAGAATAGTATAATGAATTGCTGCTTTAACTTCTCTGCTAAATTGCTTTTTTTAGTAATATAATTAAAAGAACTTGATGGACAAATACTAATTTGTAGAATAATTTATTTTAAATAAAATGTTTCATATAACTTGTAACTAATTTTATAAATCTTTTAATTAAATATAAACAATGATTTATAATATCTCAGGCACACACATATTATAATAAAACATATGATAGTAATGTAATATAAAGCATTAAATCAATACAAGGCATTAAAACATGCACAACAATAGTTCATTTTATGCATGCTATAGAGTTCATTTCTTTTACTAACTCTGGAGGCTTCAAAGATTGCAATGGATACATTAATTGATATCAGAAATTGGAATAAAAAAATATTTATTACCTATAGGATTTTGGACTTTGTGGCTTCTTGCTGTTTGCTGCTTTATGTATGTTTAACCAACCAGTTGGATTTTAGGCTTCTGTTGAGGTTCTGATGATTACTGTTCCATGCTAATTTTATTCAGGCAGTTAGACATTCCTGGCAGCTTCAAATTATTATATGGATATTGCTTCTAACGGGCAGACTGCTGATGTTCTGTTGGACTGAGGCTGGAACTCATCGCATGCCCTGAAAACTGCTTAGCACTGTATTGTCTTTATTACCAAATATGTATAACAGGTGATTGACTTTAGATATATGAATGACTGAATGAATGACCTAATTTTGGTCCTATTTAAATGATGACCTTGAGAATTCGTCCACTGCTTTTGTTGATTAAATTTTTAAAATATGTTTAATTCCGTTGTTTATAGATTTTAATTAGTGGCCATTGCTAATTCCATTTTTATGTAGCTTATAAGTATATTCAATCTGTGTGGGGAAATTTTTAACTTATAAACTTTCATTTATTTTTAATATTTAACTTTCATATTTCATTTTTTTAACATGCAAACATTTCATTATTTCTTTATATTTAAAATCCTCATTATTCATGCACACATATATCTATTTTATTTTAAAATAAATAGAAAGATTTTCTTTTAATTTTTAAGATTTCTTTTTTTCTTTAAATTAAATGAAAAGAGAGTATTTTTAATTTCATGTAAAAGATTTATATTTCAAACTTTTATAGCTTTAACTTTTCTAAGTTAGATTTTCTCTCCACTGAATTAATTAATTTGTAAAACTTATATTGATAACTGATGTTTTCCTTTTGGCAATTTATGTTTATATGAAAAAAACTCTTTAAACTTTTATATTAAACTTCCTTTTATTAAACTTTTAACTATTTCTTTAAACGAGATGTTTCTACTTCAATCATTTACTGATGGGGATTTTATTATTCATTAACAATTTTAAAACTTTTAGCATTATTTATAAAAAAATTTATTTTTAATAATTGTAAACATGATTTTACATGGATCACTATTCATCAGCAGTACAATATATATAATTATGGGTACTTGTGGTAATTGTGAGTTTTCAAGTAAACCAAGATAGCAGCCCTTATTTTGGAAAAATGTACAGTTTCAAGGACTTATAATCTAATGAAGAAGTGTTAGTTGTTAAATTAAAACAAAATTAATAAATCAATAGTTAAATTTTAAAAAATAAATAAATTTCAATAAATTTCATTAACATGCTTTATTTCTTTCTTTTTTTTTTTTTTACTTCTAATATGGGAAATAACAAGATTGCTCTTAACATTGTCATACTTTGGTTCAATTCTGTGTATTTATTTTTGTCAACAATTTTTTTTGTTAAATTGGCATAATGATAAAAATTTGGGACTTTCCTATCACAGAACATGATGCAGTGAACTATTTCCAAAGATACAGAATTCTGCCCTTCTGAAAAATAAGCACTAATAATCATGATATAATTGCATGCTGCTGACATGAATAAAGTGTAAATATTGTATTTATGTTTTTTCCCATTTTTCTATTAATAAATTAATCCAAAAAAAAAAACTGTAAAGATTGTAATAAATTTTTCCAAAATGATTTATTTTTTTAAATAACAGTAGTAAAAAATAAAATGCAAATATTAAATACAATATTTCCTAGCAGGCATTCTTTGGTAAAAAAATTTTCAAGAACTCCAAAACTGTAGATTTATCAAAAATATGGACTGCCATTTTGATTTACTTAAAAACTCACATGTACCTAATTAGCTTATATATTTAAATATTAATCAAATAAGTTATTCTTTTTCAAAGAGAGAAAAAACTAATTCCATATAAGTTTTACCTAATTTCTAATTATAGTATTAATAGCTAAAGCCAAAGATTGAGAAATTTATTAACTAAGAAGTACAGTTTTAATGAAAATGTTCAGAGAAAAGCAGCAGACACTTCACCTGTATCATTACAATATATTTATGCAATAACTTTTATAGATGAAAGAAGTAAAATTATATTTTTGATTCATACATGTTTATATTACTATTGTAGCTGATGATTCAGCTAGATTATATCTGCCATCAAATGGATAATAGAGATTTTTCCAAAAATATTGCAGAGATAAAAAAATGACTTTACTACCAAAATGATGGTAGAATTTATCCTTTCATCTCATTCTGCTCATGTATCATGATCTTATATTGTTAGTAGTTATGATCAATGCCTTTCTTACATTTTAAACATATTATTATGAATAAGTAATTGATATGTAAACTAAATCTGTAATATACATCAATAAAAACAACACAATGATGGTGACATTTGAGGAATTAGTGTGAGATTAGATCTGTCCAAGTAAACTAGGTTGATAAAAATGTTTCCAAAAGTCATGGGCATATTTTTTTTTCTAATTTCTATAACCATGTGTTTAAAATATAAAAGCAAAACTGACTGGAATTTGTAGAAAATATATATACAGATATAATGAGATGAAATAGTCTCATGGCACATGTCATGTTATAAATAGTATGTTGGTGCATATATATTTAAAGTTTAAAGAAGTAAAAATTAACACATACAAAATTTACTATATACTCATTTCAGATATATGTCTGGAATAACTGAAATATTGGTTAAATAATAATTTTGATATTTTAAAGTAATGTAAATTATTTAGTGCAAATAATTTAATTTAACTTTTCTGATTTTGACAAAAATATTAAAGATTTCAATGCAACAAAGTAAAAAAATATTGAATAAAACAAATTGTTTTTCTTTAGTAATTATAGATTTAATCCAAAAACTGTTTGCAATTAAAGGATTACGAAATTATTTTTTACTAATTAATTTTAATGAATATAAATTAAAAACAAAAGGATGTAATTAAATTATTATTTTGTCTTTTTAGTAATCAAAATGGAAAATAACTTGTTCTAATTCCTTTGTCTTTAAATTCCACTGCATACTATAAATAATGGGTTCAAATTAAATCTTAGAAAAATGAAGAATACCTTTTCATTTATGGTTCAAAGCCCATATGTGTGTGGTAGGCCCTGCATATCATTGGAGAAGTTCAAATAAAGCTGAATGAAATTCAAAACTAAAAACATTTGTGTAACTATTTATATTTAGGACATAACAATAAAAAGCCAGATAATCTAGAGATTCTAGTACTGTATCATTATGTTTATACATGTACTGTTTTTTATATATGCATAGATGAAAAAAACTACTGCCAGTCATATATATACTGTTCATGTATGAGATTTATTTCACAAATAAACATAGAAAGCACAGATTAAATAAATTGTCTAGGAATGAAGATAAATATTGAAATGACATATTATTTCAAACATTAACTTTGCAGTTAATGAATTGCCGAAAGAAAATTATTAAACATTGGCTGTACTGATTTAAAAGTAATCAGCTTTTACATAAAATTAAAGCAATTAATTAATGAAAATAAATTTGAGAAGCTTTCTTAACATTAGAAGACAAAAGTTAAAAACTAAAAACCTTTTACAACTTAAGAGTGAAAGGTTTCAAAGAAAAACAATGTTTCTTTATTTTAAAAACTTAGTATACAATTAATAATAATGACTTGATTTGTAAAGTAAGAGTTAAAATTCATAACAAACATTTATATGTGTGCAATATCCACATCTAGATGGATATATAAGTGCCCCAGTTCTAATCTCAACTGGGTCAAAATGATTGATAGGTTCAAGCATGAGTTATGGCACTCAATAACTATAAGTATTTATATAAGGAAATACACAAATATGGCAATTTGAGTTAATAGGTTTATAAATATAAATATCAGAGGGTTAACCTTTTATGTAAAGAAACTCTGGTTGGAGGGGTGTAAACTCTAAACTTTTGATTGGTCAATTACAGAATCAGCAGTAAAAATATATTCATTTTTTTAATAATATATTTGTTTTAGTTTCATTTGTAAATGATATATTAATAATTTGTCAGATTATGAAAGTGAATGAAAGTTTTTTCAAAAATAAATTTCTATTTATAATTATAAAAATATTTGATAATGGAAAACATAAAAAGAAAGTTCGTAACAAATTAAAAAGTGTTGCAGATGTCATTGATTTCTTTCTCAATTTTACATTGTGTAAAAGTAAATAATTTTTATTAAAATCTTAACTATTTTTCTAAAATACTTTTATTTTCAGCATATTTTATCTAAATAATTTATAATATGTCAAAAAATACTTTTAAAATGCTCTAAAAGTTATTTTCATTTTCAAAATCAAAACAAAGAAGTTGGAACAGTGAAAATTATTGATAAGCGGTCTCTTTTGACCAATATGAGCAACAACCAATCAGCACCTAAGAAAGACTGCCTTCTTCCATTCTTAAAACTTAAATTTGAATATTACTGATTTTTTACTTGTAAAATAATTCTATAGAAGGCAGCATTTTATGGTACTTTTTTTAAGCTTTAAAATGACTGTAAATTCACTATGGTAATGTAAAAAGTGATGGTTTTCAAGCAACTTGTTGATTATAACCAGAGACTTCTATGAAAAGGTTAATAGATGACTACCTATTATTAATTACATTAATATATATATATATTATAATGGGAGGAGATTTGTAGTCTTAACATATCTGCCATACAAGGGTGCCACCAGGCTATTGGAACCTGGAAAATTTATATAGTAGGCAGATACTTAAGTTAAGATCCAATTTTATTTTATTATAGACTGTTAGCCCCAGTCACTAGCTCAAGGAGCAGCAGAGATAATAATGTATACTTTATTTTTTAAAAAAAGAAAGATAATAAAAAATAAGAATAAGCCACTGCCTGATTAACAATACACAGAAACATTTATTTTGTACATATATAAAATTCAGAATTATTTATTTTAGTATAACTTTACTTTAGAATTTGATTTACATTTTAACTTTTTATTTTAGAAGTTCACACAAATGAATTAATTAATATTTTATTAGTGTCAAATATAGATAGACTACATAAATTGCACTTGAAAAAGAAACTATTCTATATCCCTTATTTAATCCCAGGCCAAAAGTTTGCAGTCAAACTAATGCCAACCTATCTGTTATATTGATGTATTCAATGCAGCATGAATACGACAGCACAATACCGCACTGTCAGAAATATACATCTGAACAGCAAGGTTATTTAGAAGAAAAAAATTCCCTCATCCAGTACAGGAATGCTATGTCTGCCTGGCAAGAAAAACAATACAAAAAAACTCCATAGGAAGGGATTGCAGTCCTTTTTGCCATCTAACTATTCCATTCCATAGGCTAAAGGGATGATCCAAGGAACAGGAAATAGTCTGCTTCCGATGGTCAGTAAGAAATGGGTCTTATTTTACCCAAGTGCGGCATATAATGTGATCCTGCATGTAGCGGATCTTCATGCTTCATTTACTAATTTCACCAATACATTCAATCCATTGACCCAATCTAACTGCGAAACAAATAACATAAGATTTACCCTCTCTTAAAGTATCATAACTTTATGAATCTATGCAGCCATTCATACCCGACTTAAATTTAACATGATTTAATTAAAAGTTTAGCTTAATATAAAATAATAATAATAATAATAATAATAATAATAATAATAATAATAATAATAATAATAATAATAATAATAATAATAATAATAATAATAATAATAATAATAATAATAATAATAAATAAACACTTAAAAGAACAGAAAAATTAAATTAATGGAAATGATTTTTAAAAAAATACATTCAATAAAAATAATTATTAATGATTTAATTTGGTCAGATAGAAATTCATATTTAAATACAGGAATAGTTTTATAGTTATTAGAGTTCATAAAATTCTTACAGTTTTAAAAAGAAAAAGTTCATACTTTCTAGTTGCTTGTAATTTGGATCTAGTGTTAATTCCCACGACATCCTGAGGAGACCGTTATGCTGTCGCCCATTCTATTTGTATTTATCTGGAAGTCTTTTCCTGTAGCAAGTATGGTTGTTTGCATGATTTTATTGCAGGGTCTTGGTGTCCTGGGGTCCACAATATAGCAAAATGATAGTTCATTTTTTCTTTTGGAAAAACTGAAGGGATTGAATGTGCGTCTTTTCAATCCCTTCTCCTTCACCTCTTCTGGCCTTAACACATATAGCACACCTAATTTACTTTCCAATCTTTTCTTTTTATATTAAAATCTCTGATTGACTGGACATGATGTCATGATGATGATTATTCTTTCACTGTGGTTCATTTACTGAGGGATTTTTTTTATTGGCTATTCAGTTCTTATTGTTATATCCTATCTGACTTTTAATTATAAATTTTGAGATGCCCAAAGGCTAGTTTACTTTGACTAATTAAAAAAAAAATCATTTCCATTTTTAGCCTTTTTACACAATGGAATTAATTATTTTACATTCTTAAAGATATATTTTTATCTTTAAATCTTTAAGTTTTTTTTAAACATTTAGTTTTAAAATACTTTTTTCTTTTTTAATAAAGTTTTCTTTTAATATTTTTCCATCTGTGCAATTTTATATATATATAATGGTTGTAATTATATATATATATACACGAGTTTAGATGACTTTTAATTTTCAATTTTTAATTCTTAAAAAAGAAGTTTTTATTTGCAAACTTTTTATTGTTAATTTGTAATTTTACTTATTATAATAATGTAACAGCATGTATGCCCGTTATATATATATATGTTAATATATACGGGCATGTATGCTATATATAATCTATATATGTTAATACATTATATTAGCTTGTGACAGCTGCTTGATGGCATTATTTATATGCAAAAACACATAAATATGCTGTTTACATGACTACTGGTCTTATTTCTATGCAAAAGCACAGAAAGAGGCTCTTTTTACATGCTGATCTGGTATCTGGCCTGCTGCTTCATGTTATGCACTTTATCCCAATGCTCACAGTTCAAAGTTCACTACAGTATCATATGCGATGTCTGGACATCATCAGCCTGCCACAATTCTTCAAATATGCATGTCAAAGTATTTACTTACAAGTCATCTGATCTACTATTACTTCCTAACAACTGTAAACCTGTCCCCATGCTTCCCTATTCAACATGGAACCTTCAAAAAATTCAGAAAGGGTACGTCCAAGCAAGATTTCAACCAGCTCAGATTTGCGTGAGAACACGTCCGTGACAAATCAAATGGTTGACTGCAAAACCGAGCCATTCAAATTACGCCAACTGCCATACACAGAAGCTGGTGCAGTGGTATTTTTACAGGACAACAACATACTCTACATGCCAAGAGATGTGTTGGTGGCAAAACAATAAGACTGGAAATGTCCAAAACCATCTCACAGTTCAGATGGAAGTCCCGTTCCTATTGGAAAAAGTATTCTCTTCGAAAGAAGACCTGGTTCAATGGCTCCAGAATCCCATTCCTTTTGAAAGCCTTAGTGTAAACCAGGTTCAGGAATGAAGCATGCTTCAGTAGCTTATGTCCATTTCTTTGATTTGCCCATTTAGGAGAAGTTCACTCCAGGCATCTCCAGTATTTAAGAATTGGCTGATGAAGTATTTTGGAAAGCAATAAAAGATCATATACACACAATACCAAGTACTACAGTATTGCAGATATATTCAAACAACCTTATTAACATTAATATATAGGTATACCATCCCATATGTTACTATGCTATAAAAAAAAAATCCATTATGAAATGAAAAAAAAATCTTTTTCCTTAACGACATTTAATTAATTTAGATGCAGGTATTATACCAGCATTTTATTCTTAGCATGAGTAATTATTAATAGCTATCATCATTGAACTATTTATGCACATAGATCTGATTATTGAATATCTAAATCTATGAAAAAGATTGCATTCTACCTCTCTACTCCAAAGATTAAGTTAACAGATGTGTATATAACTATTGTCTTCTAATGTGCAATTAATTAATACATATCTGGTTTGATTAAGTATGCATATATAATCTAACTTATCTAATTTATTTACAAACAAGTTCTGCCTTGCATAGTAGGGTGAGAGTAAAATTTTAAGAAAAATTTGTTTTGACATTTTAATTTCTATTATCCAACTTCTCATTTATATACATATAGTCCACATCATCAACTAAAAAACAAATAAACAACTTGTTGATTTTGTAGATACGCTAACATACATTAATATATAAAGATATTAAAAATTAATTTTTATGCCGGCGGCCCCGTAATGTTATATTTCTGTATTTTTGCATAGCATCAAGTGGCTGTTGCAAGCTAATAAAACAGTATCCTTTATATATTAAGGCCCAGAGGCTTACATAAATTATAATCAAGATCTACGAACTATATTATATTCCTAGGTCTACCTCGGTATGTTTGGAGATAGTCCTCTCTGCAAACGAGCTAAGAGTGAAGTAGCGTGATTTTAGAGCACACTTGGAAATGCATCCATCCTTCAAACTTAACCTCACAAGTCTGTCACCAGTTTTTTCCTGCTGTCCTGGGTGTTACAATGTATTCCCATTGATCATCCCATGACATGAGGTTTAAAGTGGCCAGTTTGGTTATCTACTTTTTAATCGCATAATTTAATTGCCAAATTCCCAGAGGTAATTTTTGGCTTGGTTTTTTTCGTTACCACAGACTAATCAGTTATGTATATTCCATTACTTCAATATTATCTTATGGTTACTAATTAGATTTAGAAATAATTAGTCTTTATTTCTTTTAATTAGCAACCATTGTTATCTCATTTTACAATATTAATAATTAATGTGAATGCTTTTAGCATACATGCACATACTTAAATATTTTATAATAATTACATTTTTATATATTGCATGTATATATGAATACACACACATACTTATCACACCTCTCCCAAGTTCAGAGATTTAACTTAACTTTTTTCTTCTTTTTCTCTGAACTTAACACATAATCATGCAGGTGGAGAGGAATTTTTCTTTTCATCTTTGCATGTGGAGGCAACTTAATTTCACCAACTGTGATTATTTCATTTTCTTGACTATTAAGACCTTCTTCCTCAGTAGTAGTGATTTCCATTTTACTTTTAGTTTCATCCTGAGTAGCATTCTCTTTGTCATTACTTTTAAACAATTGCAGAGTACATTCTGTTATTGCATTCTTGCGCATATTTGTTAATATATTTACATAATATTTTACCATCTGACATACAGACAGCAAACACTTGCTTACAATGCATGCCTGAGTTCATGATTTGTTTAAATTATTCTTCACCCAGACTCATTCAGCAGATGAAAATTTATTGTTTATTGTGATTGGCTTTTGATGCTGTTTCAATGGTATTATTGTAGAGAGTTTTGAAGGTAATTTCCAGCTTTAGTATTTTTCTGCAGATGATCTGCCCAATTTAGCGGTGGGTGTAAAATGTTGATATAGCAATGACAGGAAAACTGCTTTTTCGAGTCTTCCTTTTCCCAATTTACTCATGGGGGTGGTAGGGAGGGATAAAGATGTGTTTAATTCCCCATTCCTGCATAAATTCAGTGAATTTTTCTGATGTGAAACCCATTCCATTATCAAATATGAGGGTTTCTGGTAACCTGTGGAATGAAAAAATTTCCATGAGCCTGTCAAGTGTCTCGTCCAAACTTGTATTTTTTATTGGTTTGTATTCAGACCATTCTGAGTAGGCATAGGCATTGACCACTACTAGAAACAATTATCCATGGATTAGACTGCAGTGGTCGATGTGAATTTTTTGCCATGGTTTCTCTG
Source organism: Epiperipatus broadwayi (assembly GCA_028023455.1). NCBI lineage: Eukaryota > Metazoa > Onychophora > Udeonychophora > Euonychophora > Peripatidae > Epiperipatus > Epiperipatus broadwayi. The sequence goes on from JAQFVV010012532.1 coordinate 1,093,647, forward strand.
CTTCTTCCCATGCTTCATATTTCACTGGGCATGCTTTTGCATAACTGACAGCTGGAACATTTTTTTATGAATGTTTCTATATCAGTATTGGTCTTCAGCCACAGACATAACTATGGGCTAACACTTTTGCCCTGATAATGCCTGGATGACCTTCATGGATCTGATTACCTTTTAGAATGCAACCTTTGCATATTGATAAATTTTCCACAAGCGTTACATAGCTCTATGGGTAAAAACAGAGAATGTTGTGCTGGCCAGCCTCTTCTAATTTTTCCCATCAGCCATTTGTATCCAGTGTTTTCATTAGTCCATGCTGCTACTTTTTGGCTTTTAAGGGTCTGGCTTTGAAGGGTATCAATATATTTCACTTGTTGCATTTTCTGAGTTATCAGGCATTTGTGATAACATATCAGCATGACCAATATTCTTTCCTTTTCTATATTTAAGACTGTAATCATACATAGCAAGTATGTTAATCCATCTCAACCTATGCAGGCTAAGGTGTTCAGAGATTTGTTTGATGCCTAAAATTCCCAAATGTGGTTTATGGTCTGTCATGATTTTGAAATAATATCCATATAAACACTGATGGAATTTATAAATTACTATGGCAAGTGCTTCCTTGTTCACCTATAATTTTTTTACATTTTGGACAAGGTGCATGTGTATGCTATAGGTAGTTCACAAGATTGAGCTGGGTGACAGATTACTGCCCCAATGCCATATTCTGATGTGTCAGTTGTTAGCATTATTTCTAGATCACTATTATAGTGCACCAGTAGTTTGTTTGATGTGAGAAAAGCTTTGGTATTGTAAAAAGCCCTTTCTCGTGCTGCTTCCTACTTCTATTTTCTCATTTTTTTTCAGTAATTCATATAATGGCTTGGCTATGTGTGCTTTACCCTCTAGGAATTTCTCAAAATAATTTACCAAACCCAAAAAAGCCTGCAGTCATTTTATATTATTAGGCTTTCTATCTTCTGACACTGCTTTAACTTTTTCAGAGGATGGCTTTGTCCTAGAGCTAGAGATTAAGTGCCCTAAAAACTTTAATTCTGTGGATTTCCATATGCATTTATGAGTATTTAATTTCATCCCAAAGTCCTCTAGTCTTTGACAGCCATTAGTTAGATAACTATGCAATTCATTTTCTGATCTCGCCTTAATTAGTATGTCAACAAAACAGGGGATAATGCCCTCGAATCCACTAAGCCGTGTTTCAATTTTTGCTTGAAATATACAATGAGCAGATGCTATGCCAAATGGGAAATGTTTGTATTTGAATAGATCCACATGAGTAGTCAGTGTTAGAATTTCAGCAGCCTTATTTGTTACCAGAATTTGATGGAATGCCACATCTAAATCTAATTTATCAAAATATTTTGATTTTTGCAGTGATGCTAATATCTCTCTGGAATTTGGAATGGAGTAGGAATGTTTATTTATAGATTTGTTGACAGTTATATGATAATCACCACACAAGCATATCTGTCCATTAGGTTTGGTGATAACAACCAGAGGAGTCACTCACTCTGCCTCCTCTGTCAGTTCCAAAATGCTGTTCTTCACCAACTCATTTATTTCTTTTGCTACTTTTTTTTGTGGGTGAAAGACATCTTTTGAGATCTGCAAATTATTGGTACAGTCTCTGGTGACATTTCCAGTGACACCGGTTTACTTCCTGGTTTGCCATTAAAAAGTTTAGGGAAACAATCTCTTATGTCTCTTCACTGTCAATTTTTTTGAACATCAAGATTTCAATTCCTAGCTCAGCAAACCAGTTACGACCAATGAGAGGGTTTATGGTGGTGTATACAATATATAGTGGCAAGTTTGAAATTTAATTTTGGCTTTATTACTTGTAATTTGAGCCTGGACTACACCCTTTATTTTTATTTCTTTTCCATTTACATCCAATGTTTTAAGCTTAGTATTACTAAGTTTAAGGGGGGGGGGTCATTTCTGCCATGATTGATTTCCAATCAGTTATGGATATTAAAGAAATGCTATTACCACTGTCTATTTCCATTGGCAGGGTTTTTCCATAAACTTTCATAATAGTAATAAATTTCTGTATTAATTTATAAACATATTATTTATAACAGTATTTTCATTTTGATTAGACGTGATTTTATTTATACCCTGTGTATTATTTCCTTTAACTTGGTCGACTGTTTTATTTTCACACATTTTCACCAAATAACCTACTTTTTTACACAATCTACATCTATCATTTAAAATAGCATTCTTTAGATATATGACCTAGTTTTCCACAACACTAGTACTTTGTTAGATTTTTATTTGTCTGTTTAACAATTTTGTTTATCGGAGAACTTTCTGTCAGGTTTTTCTTGTTCAATCATTATTAATGACTTTTTTCAAAGCAAATTCTTTTGTTTGATCCAATACTATTTTGTGAGCTATACTGCATTTGATAGCTTCACGATAATTTATCTCTTTATCAGCCAATAACTGCTGCCTTAAACTATTGCTATTCATTCTGCAGATACGAATCATAACAGCAATTTTTTGTGAATTCGTGTAGGGCTAAATCATAATCCTGTGTATTTTTGTTTCTGCCTTAATGGCAATTTTGAAAATGAAGTCCAGCAATGTGCCTGGGTGAGTGGGGATTAAAATAAGTCGATAAATGATCTTTTAACTCATTGTAGGTTAATTGTTCAGGAGTGTGGGGTTCTGCTAATCTGTTAGCTATTTGTATGAGCCCTTTTTTCCTGAAAAACATAATAATGTCACTATTTTATATCCATCTTCAACTTACTCTGTTAATAAAACAATAATTTTCAATATGCTGAATATACAGGGACCATTCATTTGCCTCTTTGATATCAAACTCTGATATTGCAGATTGCATTTTAAGCAATTTATATAAACTAATTTGTTTTAATATTGTACATTTATTCATTTATTCATTACTTCAATAATTCTGACTGACCTATTTGGTTGTCAGCAGGCTTCTTAGGGTTCGAATTTAACTGTTAAGACTGTGCCATTGCAATATCCGCATATAGATGAATATATAAGGGCTCAGATCAGTAACCTTGACTGGGCCAAAATGATTGATAGGTTCAAGTGTGAGTTATCACACTCAATAATTATAAGTATTTGCCCCTTTTTTATATAAAATTACTGATTAACATTCAAAAAATATTTTAGTATAACTACACCAGCAAGAGGATGGGTATACTGAAAATTGCAACAGAAATTATTTTAATCAATTAGCAAATTAAATTTTACCAACCACTGTGCCTTATTCCTTTGTTTTTACTAATACCAATACTTATGCGCTTATAGTGCTCGTTAAAGAAGTTATGTTATTAAATTTATTTAAAGCTTAGCGCTTTCAAAGCTCTATGGCTTCATAATCATAGCTGTGCAAAATAAAAATAAAACGGTTGATAGTGATGAGGGGGTGTATTCAAATTTATGTTAATTAGATGTTTCGGTATATTATTTAAAATATTGTTTGACTTAGTTTGTCCATTTTTTGGAAATGGCAAAACAGGTGTCCTTTCTATTAATTGGTTGGTTGTCATTATTTATGAAATATGCCTCCTTTATTTTGCGCCTATGGTCATTACTCTCTTAACACACTATTCTGGGATTGGTGGGTTCAAATCTGTGTCCAGTAGCTTTTTCATGTTCCATGAATGCTGATGTAGACTCCTTGTTGTTCAGTGCCCTTTTGTACACATATATATGTGCTGGGATGCTCTCTTTGTAATGGTAGCTTTTGTTTCCCCATAATATGAGGCTCTGCATTTGGCCTGAGGGCATTGTATTTGGTACACCACTTGAGATGTTAGTTTGGGATCAAGTTTATCTTTTGAATTGTTTATTAGTCTATTAGTGTTGGCTGAAGTGCGGAAACCAATAATAAATTCTTTTGATAATGTTTTAGTTAGATGTTTGGAAATATTGGGTATGTATGGTATAGTTATTCTTGGTTTATTATTTCTGATTCTGCCTTGCTGGTTTATTTTTGCTTGGAACTGTGCTATTCTTTTAGTTACGTGTCTATATTTGTAGCCAACAGATGTTAGTTCTTAAGGTATTTTAATATGTTATCTCTTTTGTCTGAATTACCTTTACATAAGTAATCATTTCTATGTAGAAATGAATTCAGTCCAGCATATTCATGTGAGTTGGGAACTATTGCACTCTGATGCATGTATCCTCTAATTTCTAGGGGTTTGATGGTCATGCGGTGCATTAATTGTTTATCTTCTCTTTGTATGTCTTAGGTCCAGATATTTTAGATGGTGATGATCATTTTCCCATGTGGTATTTAGTGTGAGTTTAGACATCAGCTGTAATTCTTTGGTGATGTTTAAGATTGTACTCCTTTTAGCAGCAATAAACACATCAACAACATATCTAAGATATATCATTGTGGGGTTATCTGCTTGTATAATTGGTATTACATGTTTCTCATGGTAGTTTAAGAAGATGTTGGACATTATGCCACTAATGGCTAGGCCCATTGGCGATCCCTGTTTCATTTTATATCATTTTCCTTCAAAAATAGTGTGAATATTTTCATTTATCCATTCCAAAAAAGCCACAATAAAGTTAAATTTACCATCTGGGCATTGTTTATTAATTAATTCTGTTTTGACTATGTCTATTGAGTGCTTTCTGTCCATTGATCCATATAGCTCTTTCACATCTAGAGCTGCTATTTCACACTCTTGATCTATTTTTAATGTAGGTTGTGCTTTTCCAAAAATTGTTTTAAATAGACTGAATTATGTCCATTAAAATAGTGGAAATGACTAGTTGTGCACTTTTACAACAAAAATTAAAATCATATTTAGTTTAAATTTTCAAAAGTATTTTTTGTAATTATTAATTTGCCTTTAACAGGCCAAAAAAGGTTTAATATTAATTTATGTTATAGTAAAATATCCAGAGAAATTATTTTAAATTTATTCTCCCAACTTACTCATTATTATAAATTAAAAAATTGAAAGTTAGACATTCTGTATATATATGTGTGTGTGAAGCCTGTGAATATGTTTGTATATGTATATATAGTAACTGATAATTACGATCTCTCCTCAATATATAATGCATGCAACATAAAAATGTAATGGTTCACATTGACAACAAAACATTGTGATGATGATGATCAACATGACATTAGCACACTGAAGGTCAAATTCAACAAAATTATTCCAAAAGCATTCCCCCCTCCCCCTATTTTTAGATCCAATTTTAAATTCATCTTAGGCACCATTTTATTTATATAAGGAACACTTCTGGGTGCATTATTTTCGATTATCATTATTTTGATGTTCTTTCATTATCCTAGCATATCCCCTAGAAGATTTCATCACTTCAATTTTAAAACTATATTAGTAGTATATATTTGGAATGAGTTGAAACAGCAAAAGAACTAAATTTGATAACAAAAAACAAAAACAATTTATGTACGGTAATTATAAAATAAATTAAGATACTGTTTGGTGCGCCATACCGTGCCGGTAGAATAATAATCATCTGCAATCTGTTTGAACAAGCTTCTCCAAATAATTTTCATGCAAAGCCTCAAAGTTTGAATGTTCTTTTTGTCTACTTTCAAATTGCCCATGATGTTTATCTTTTGTAAGTACTTTTTTTTCTCTAAATATTAGTGGGTTTTTTTTTTTTTTTGTGTGTGTGTGTGTGTTGTACTTGGGTTTTTTGTATGTTACAAAGTCAATTTAGAAATTAGTCGGAGGAAAGGGGATTTTGTGTTTTATGTCACATTTTATTTTGCCAAGCGATTATATTTTTTAATGTGAGAGGTCTATTAAGTCACATTTCAGTTTGCAAATTTTAATATTGAAATGGTATTCTTTACCTATCATAACGTTTCACCTACTAAACATAGTAGTATATATTTTTTAGTTTAAATCCTTCCAACTTAGTTTATATTAATTAAAAGCAACTTAATAATATGATAATAATATGTAAATGCGTGTAAAATAAATGCATACTTAAAATAATACTAGCTGAAAATATAGTTAAAGCACACATAAATAATTACCAATTTAAAGTTATAAATTTACATAATAGACGTAAACATTACCTGGTGTGTGGGGCCAATTTCTGTTTTGGAAAATTTGTATTTTACTTACTTTTTAAGCAACTTCGTCATGCAAAACGGGGGGGAGGGTGTACTTTATGTATTTCACTGATTTCAGTTTTTGTAATTTGTATTTTACTTATTTTTGAGGCATTTCAATTTATCGCTGGGGAGAGGGGTATTATGTATTTTACCGATTTCCGCGATTTTTTAATTTCTATTTTATTTATTTTTGAGCCATTTCAATTTATCCTTGGGCGGGGGGGGGGTATTTTATGTATTTTACCTATTTCTCCGCGCGCGTGTGTGTAGTTTTTAAAATTTATGTATTTTGAGCGATTTCTTTCAAAGAAATTTATCAATTGCATGCTGTGATGTGATGTGATGAATTTTGGCTTCTCCTTAAATGAAGTCAAGAATATCTCAGCAATTATGCCCAGATAAACCTGTTAGCCACTTTATTTTCCATTCCCCACTCTAAGTCTTCCCATATTCTGCCCCATCCCATTTCCACAACATAATCTTTGTCAACTTTATGACCTTTATATCTAAATCCCCGTATCTTTTCTCAAAAACCGAGCATAAAAACCAATAACTCACTTTCTGTATAATCACTTTGTTCATATCAATTCTCCCATAACTTCATTATCTGTACCTTTCTGCTTTCAAGCATTTACATTCAATCAACAGATGCCTAATATTTTCTATAACTTCCTTACACAATTTGCACACTAAATCACCCATAGTTTTCCATTTACATATATATTCTCTTGTTGCTAAAGATCCCGTTCGAGCCTTAAACAATAAACTAACTACTTTCTTTACTATTATCATAAATTAACTCGCATCCAATGTTCCGTTTGCTTCTATATATATTTAAACTCTTCTTACCCTCCATACTAGTTCTCCATCTCTCCAACTCCCTATTTTTTATTAATGCATCAATTCTTTTATCCCATTCCTTACCACTATAACACTCAACAATCCTCCTAACACAATCATCCCACCGTTTATACAAGTATACTGATATAAATTCTTTATCCAAATCTTTTGCATACCGCATTACCTTTCTCACCCATCTTGTTACCTGCCCCTTACTCATAACCCAATTAAACACTATTTTGGCTATTCTTTTAGTATCCATAACTGCAACCTACCAGACATTTTCATTTTACTTTTTGCATCTCTCATATAAAAACTTGACCATCCCATTTCTCCTTGAATTGCTCCTTTGCTGTCCACATCTCTGCATCTAATGCATGTCTTCCTACTTCCCTTTGTACTTTCTCTAAATAATCTGAAACTCTTTTACTAACCCATAATGCATCATTACCATATGTTAATGCTGCTATTGCAACTCCCTTCCATACAATTCTAGCTACATCATATTTATTATATGAAAATACTGTTAGAATGATGGATGCTGAAGCGCCATCTACTGGCATAGTATGGCACACCAAACAGTACCTAAATATATTAATGAAATTATTGCTTATACATTCACAACTATCATAAAATCATAAAAATAATAAAAAAATCACCTTTGAAATTAACAATATAAAATTTAAATGTAATTATAAATATACAGACATCCTTACTGATATTAATGCTAAAGCCTTATCATTATCATCATCAGCCATTATGAATCCACTGCAGAATGAAGGTCTCTCCAAGTTCAATCCATCTTCTCTGATAGCCTCTTTTCTCCACATCATCCCTACCCACTTTCTTATTTCATCAATCCATTTCACGTGTGGTCTCTTTCTGGGTTTTTTTAAATCTCTTGGAATCCAGTTTAATATTTCAAATGCCCATCTATTATCATCTCTTCTAGCAATATGTCTAGTCCAACTCCATTTCAGTCTTTTAATCCTTTCAATGTTAGTTAGTAACACTTGTTTGTTCATCTCTTCTAGCAATATGTCTAGTCCAACTCCACTTCAGTCTTTTAATCCTTTCAATGTTAGTAACACCTGTTCATTCTCTTACCCATGTATTGTTTTTTTCTCTTCAAATTATCCCTATCATGCATTGCTCCATACATCTTTGAGTAATGTGAAATCTCTGTATTGCTCTTCTATTAAGTGTTCAAGTCTCAGATCTATAAGTAAGAACTGGTAAAACACATTTATTAAAAACCTTCCTTTTCATACACATAGGTATATTTCCTTTTAATATTAAGTTATTTCTACCAAAAGCATTCCAACCAAGTTTAATTCTATGATTAATTTCATCCATTACATTTCTATCTGTAGTAGTAATCTGACCAAGGTATTTGTAGTTGTTAACTTCTTCTAACTCATCATTATCAATGTTTATTTTCATTTTTGAGAAAATCCATGAAACATTACTTTAGTGTTTTTAAGATTTATCTTTAGTCCTACTTTCTTACTTTCATCTAATAACTCTTGTAACATTTTCTGAAACTCCGAAGCATTATTAGCAAAAACAACTATATCATCTGCAAAATCTAAATGATTTAAATAATTTTTATTTACTTTTATTCCTTTAGCTTCCCATTTTTATTCACAAAATATTTCTTGCAGCACTGCTGTAAAAAGTTGTGGAGATATGACATCATTTTGTCTTATACCATTCTCATTGTTAACCTTCCTGGTATTATTATGTAATCTAATTGTTGCTGTTGCATTTTTAAATAAAAATATTCTTCAGAATATGACAATATTTTGGGTCTATACCTTGATGATCCACTGCTTTAATCATTGAAGAAATGCTTATAGAATCAAATGCCTTTTCATGATCCACAAATCCAAAGCATAATGGCAACTCATATTCATTGGTCCTTTCTATAACTTTTCTCAATACTTGGATATGATCCATTGTACTAAAACCACTTTTAAATCCAGCTTATTCTTTTGATTGGTTGAAATCCAAATTTCTATGTAGACAAGTTGTAATTATCTTGGTACAAATTTTGTATAAAACTGATAAAAGACTGATAGGTCTATAATTTCTAATATCTTCTTTATCACCTTTTTTAAAAATATTAATATTAAAGCTGCATTCTTCCAATCATCTGGTCGATCCTGAAGATTTGTGATGATGGTGTTTTACTTATATTTTTATATTGGACTATATCCATCATTTAATATGAGTATTGCACATCTTAAAAAATTTACTTTATTTAACTATTCCAAATATTATTCAACTGTATAATAAAATTAATTTTTTCTAAAGACATTCACTACTCATATTAGATGATGGAAATAGTCCAATATAAAATACATCTGGTACATCTTTATCATTTAGACATTTGGTATATATCTTTGCCAAAAAAATTTCTATTTCTTCATCTGCTTCTTTTAAGATATTAATTATATATTCTATTATTACCTGGAGTTTTTCCCATCTTTATGAATTTAATTCCATGTCTCACTTCATTTAAAATCTTGCGCAATTCAGAAAATATAATAGCTGTTGGAGGTATTTGTTCTTTATTACTATATAATTCTTGATAGAACTCTTCTACCCATTTCATGATGTCATCTCTCTTTTCAGTAATAGTTCCATGTTTTTTTCTTATTGAAAATATGTTTCCTACCAATACCTAAATATTGTTTTGCATTATTGAGACTCTTATTTTCTTCTATAATTTCCTTGCTAGTTCACAATTATATTCTTTTTTGCACCATTTTACAAAATTTGAGATATTCAATCCTTCTTCATGCATCATTTTTATATATCTTCATATTCCTTCTTTTCTTTATAAATCCTCTAGTCTCGGTAAAAATTTTATTGATCAATTGCTGCTTTTTTCTACCAACTATCTTTGTTGCATTTTTTAAAAGTATATCAGTTATTTTTCTATTAATTTCATTCAAATCTGAATCATGTTCAAAATCTGTTAATATTTGAAAATGATTTGCAAGTTCTAATTTAAATTCATTAGAGTGTTTCTGAAGATTAGAAATATCAACTGTGAATATTGGTTTCTCTTAATAATTTTTGTCTTTCTAGTTTTGCCTTAACATGTATCTTAGATCTCATTAATTGATGGTCACTCCCTGTGTTGAATTCATTAAGAATATTACAATCTTGAAATATGTATTTTCCGTTAGTCAAAATGCTTCCATGTGCATTTCCTTTTAACATTTTTCTCAAAAAAAGAATTTATAAAGTTTTTTATTATCTGCAAACTCCACAAGTCTATGTCCTCTCTTATTTCTATTACCATAACCAAATTTACCTATAGCACTTTTATCTTTTAATTGTTTACTAATTCTAGCATTAACATCTCCCATAACAATTTTAAAATATTATTTGGTCTGATCAAAAGCTTTTGTACAACCATATAAAAATTCTCTACTACTTCATCAGTATGAGAACTTGTTGGGACATAAACCTGAATTATCTGCTTTGGTATCTTCTAATAATTTGAATAACTAATCTGCCACTCTGTATGATGCATCATCAATTTCCACGATGTTGTTCTTCCCTGTTTTATTTAAAATGAATTCTACTCCACTTGTACTTCGAGTACATGTCCACTTTTTAAATCGATTGTCACTTCACCTTTTCTTCTAACTTCAGAAATTCCAATAATGCCTCATTCTTCTTCCAAGTCTTGCAATATTCCTTCACTTGAAAGTAATCTGCAGTTGTAAGAATCTAAATAAAGAGTCATCATCAAATGGCAATCTCCGCCTTCAGCAACCAACCACTGCCTAAGTTAGTAACTTTACAAATTCATGGTAATAAGGGTCATGATTTAGTTTTGTCTGTCAAGATTGTAAATGTCTATTAGCAATTTTCATTCACACACACTTTCATTCTGCCTTATCAGGTAACTGAAAAGAAAAAATGAGAAGAAAAACCAGGGTGTTTCTTGTTCCTAAACTCAGAGCTAAAAAGCCAATAAACTCAACCTGCTGGCTAATGCACATTGGTGAATAGCCTATCCATGTTCATATACTATATGAATAATCACACAGTAATAAAACAGCTGCAATGACAAGAATGTATGGAGTGGATATTCGGAATTTACCCTGCTCAATTGGGTCTCTTTTCAGTTAACAGCAAACAGTCTTTATATATATATATATATATATATATATATATATATATATATATATATATATATATATATATATATATATATATATATATATATATATATATAAATCCTACCCATAAAATAAAGTGTTTTTAACTAAGTTTTTTATTGATATTGTAAGCTTACATTCTAAATTTCACACACATAAATAGATAATCTTTATAAATTCAGTCTTTATTTTAATTAACCTCCTTGGGCTATCTATGACAGAAATGGGTCTCATTACAGGCAAATACATAGTAGATCTTACAGTAGAATCCTCTTCTTTTCTTTATGGTATGGTTTTCTTCTTGCAAGCAGACAAAATTGTATCCTACACAAATCAACATTTATATCTGGATAAAACTGCATAGTTTCAAGTATTTTGACTAGTATAGCTTTGGTTCTTTAGCCACTCATGATGAATAATTTTCTGATAACAAATATAACAAATATTATCATAATAGTTAAGATAAATGTAGTATTGAAAAATACTTCTTTAAACAGACAGCAATGTAAAGCTATTTGAAGCTATTATATAGGAAAATATTTTAATTAGCAGTTTTCATTTTCAACAGATACTACATCAGACATAATATTTAATTGGTAATAGTATTTAATCTTCTCTGCTTTTCTGCTGGTAACAACTGCTTTACTTCTCTTTAGCATTTTCTCCTTTCTTTCCAGAATCAATCTGTGTTGCTATCTCCTTTGATTCAAACTAAAACTATTGTTGTTTTCTTGAAGATTTGTGATGATGGTGTTTTAGTTATATTTATATGTTGGAATATTTCCATTATCTAATATGAGTACTGAATGTCTTTAAAAAAATTTAACTTTATTTAAATATTCTAAATACATTCATCTGTTAATAATAGCACACAAGTTAGTATATGCACAATATTTTGAGGTGTTTTTCTCACCTCTTCTTTAGGTGTTTCTGACCTGACCAGTGACAGTACTAGTATGGGAAATGAACCTGGACCCTATTGAATTTTAAGGTAAATCTATAATCAACTGAGCCATGTATTGAATTTAAATGTAATGCTCTAACCAATTGAGCCATGGTTCAATTGGTTAGAGCATTACCTTAAAATTTTAATACTCAAAGAATATAAGGGTCGAGGTTTGTTTTCCATGCTAGTATTATCACTGATCAGGCCAGCAACACCTGAAGAAGAGATGAGAATAATACCTCTCGAAATGTTGTGCATATACTAACCTAACAGTTGAATGTATTTGGAATATTTAAATAAAGTTAAATATTTTTAAAGACATTCAATACTCAGATAATGGAAATAGTCCAACATATAAATACAACTAAGACTACTATTATTTTTCAGACTCTATACTTTTTGCCTCACGGCAAGGACACCATACTGCCTCAACCTAAGTTTTAATGGTGTTTATTATTTATTACTTTGATAAATATATTTATCACAATGAACAAACAAATTAACTCCATATTAATTTTACATTAGAATGTTTTACAAAACAGTTTTATCTAAATTCAAATACCAGAACTAATATAATTTTACAATTTTAGTTTTTTATACTGACTAGAAAAAAAGAGAAAGAAAAATGAAAGAAAATTATGAATACACTTTGAAATTCTTTCTCTAGCTTTTTTAATATTAATACTTTATAATATTTAATAACATATTTGGATTTGCCAACAAATTTACTACAAGAAAAAGACAAATTATTTCTTCAAACCTCTTCCAGAAGGCAAATCTGAAGCATCACAAAATATGGTACATTTTGTCTTTTACACCCATGCATTTCATTTACATATATAAAGCTTAAATAATTTAGTTATTTTCTCTTTCTTGACCTTTATTATACAAGTTATAATTTTACTAATTTTAATTTTACATAATACATTTCTTTAAGAAATATTCCATGATATTGTTAAATCTAAAGACCAATTATCCTTTTATTTCTTAAACTGTCATAATTAAATTACATGTACATATCTCTAAAATGCACACATGCATATGGCAATCCATAAAATTAACAAATCAATTTATTCTATTATTTTATTAAGCTGACTTTAATAATTTCATAATAAAGCAGTTTTGTAATACAAATAATTCTATTTGCAATCGATTTAAAATCATAAAGTAATTCTCCTTGCAATGTTATAATACATAAATAAATGTTCATGTGTGTATAAATTGTTATAAATGTATCCATATAATTATAAAATAAACATTTGGAAACAAATTATTACATATTTTAATGTTTATTTTGTTAGAAAAGAAAGCTCCCTTAACCATAGGTTCTCATAGATTGGTCTTGGCTTTGAAATAAAACCAGACCATTATTCTATATCATAAAGAACTATCTTGAAATATAATCAAAATTTTATCAAGATTTTATTAAATTTATTAACAAAATTCTTATTTTAAAACATATATATCAAAATTCCTAATTGTTGAATAAATTCAAAATTAATTTTAAAATGCTTAAATTTATAATTTTTTATAGTTTCACAATAATTATAATATTTTCTCATCTTTATTACAATATTGAATTTATAAAACATCTATTATCTTACTTTTAGCATTATGTAAAGTGAAATTATTGTGAAAATTGCATATTTAACCAAACCATAAATAATCAATATGAGCATGTGGTAAGTCAATAAATAACACAATATGCAACAATAGATACTAATTAAAAATGCGATGATAATAAAATAATAATAATAAAAGACTTTATAAATTTTTATTTTAATAGCTATTATATTTTTCTTTATTCATTTTATACACCAGCAGATACTAATTTAAAATGTGTAGATGATAAAATAATAATAATACAGTACTTTATATATATTTATTTTGATAACTATTATACTTTTCTTTATATTTCTGTAAGTTTTCAAAAAATTGTATTAAAATACAGAAATCGCCTCTGCTTTTATTTTTCCAATAAAGCATTTAAAAATAATAATATTTAAGGAAGACATATCTCATATTTATTGCAATTAAAAAAAAAAAAACATTTCTTGACAGTTTTTTTTTTTTTTTTTGATAAGGTTAATGCACTATAAACAGAAAAAAAAATTCTGAATACCAAATAGTCAAACTTATTCTAGTTTGTTAAATCTAGCATACAACTTATTATCAGCAAAATATCTACTACAGAGACATCAGAATAAATTATCTAACTAATAATTTTCAAAATAACAACAGTATGCGTGATGAATAGCTTAAAGCAATAAATTTCTAATGAATATATAAATAATTTTTTTTTAAATTTTTTTAATAAAAGATTATTTTTATACTTACATCGAATTTTTTTCTTATATTACTGAGAAGCATTAATGTTGGCATCAAGCTTCCATCTATAAGATCTGAAATATATACATATGATTAATGTATTATTTATCAAAATTTAGAAAATTCAGTATATCTAATAACTCTTATAGTATTTAATGTAGAACATTTCATTATGTTACAATACGTTTTTTATATATATATAGGATAAAAATATAAAAACCTATTTAATTTTATAATTAAATTCCATATATTTGCATCATATTCTCAGTTGTACATTAATCCAATGATCCTGACATTTCTCCAGAGTTTCTGTGCTGTAGTAATGTATGCCATAGCATTTGATAATTGTTAAAACAATCATATAATATCTTTAATGTATTTTTCCAAACAAAGTTAGTTTAAATACTTAATTAATAAAATGATGATTTGTAAGTAGTTTTTACAACGACTGTTTCATTAGTTAATAATTATAAAATCTAAACTTATATCTAGTGAATGAATTCTTCTCCCTCTCATTAGTTCCTACAGAATTTTATTGTTGTGTTTCCTAGAGTAAAGTTTTCTACGATGAAAGATCTACACATAAATAGCAAATAAATAAATAATAAAATATAAGTTCATAGATATATGTGTTTCTACATAGATATCAAAATAGAACTTTACAAACGAATGCATCAACATAAAGATACAGATAATTAGAAAGAAATATTTGATTTGCACATAAAAATGTGATCTTGACATGTAGGCATTTTATACATACACAATTTGTAGTAGTACAGCATTTTATTGCATCTGCATATAGATGACAAGTACAAAGATGTATATTACAAATTTATTCACCATACAAGTAAAATATTTGGCTGTTATACAGGGCAGTAATGAAAATATTTTTATAATATTGTAGTTATAATAGGCTAATTTATCAAAAACTGTATAAACATTATAACAAAATAATTCATTATTTATTAAATATATAAAGAAAGCAGGTTTTAATAAAATTGAATATATATAAAGAACAGTTAAACATCCTATTATATCAATTTGTTAGCTATGTGTAACCCAGAAGTTCTATACTGATATAGTTCATACTGCAGATTTCTTATTTGATAATATTCATGGTTCTTAAAAACCTTCAAGATAAATTAACCCTTTAGTTTTTTAGTTTGCAAATAAAAAATTTATACTCTTAATAAAATATGGTACTTTGGTATTAGTTCTGCTATGACACATTACTCCAATGACATATTACTTTTAAGTTTACGATGTTTAAGATAACATCTCCAAGTAATGTATGGATAAACTTAATCATTAAATTTGTCCCCAGATACCATGAAATCATTATTTTAAACACATCACAAACTTAGAATAATATATCACTGAATGTAATATGACATATCACATGTATATGAAAAAATAATAGAGAATATATTAAGGCTAAGATATTAAAGAATTAAATAAACAGGTACTTATGAGTTGTACATTTATTGGATGACACTATGATCCAACAAAAACACCCATCCCCCCTTTCCTGTGTACTGTGATGCTTTGTGCCAAACCAAAATCATGAAGTGTAACTTTAAGGTAATGAAGTATAACTTTAAGGTAATATTTTAAAAAGTATTTTAAAAAAAAAAAAACAAATATTTATGGTTGTAAAAAAAATAAAAATAACATTTAAGATTTTAAAATAATTAGCATTAAATTAAAAAAAAAAGATTACTTACAAATGACGAGAGTCACTGTGGCAGAATGAACTGTGTAATGGGTTCTAGGATGGAAAAAAATCTCAGTGAAAAGATCACAGTGTTAGCAAGGACGATGTGATAGTATGAAAGACAATGATAGCACTAAGTCTTGCAGGCAGGATGTTTTTTAATTGTGTAGGTCACCACATACATATCTTAACCACTGACATTGATTAGTCATGCCAATATTGTGTTTGCCACAACATCATTTACTTAAACTTTGAATAAATATTACCTGATAAAAACATCATTGGAGTAATACATCATAGCAGGACTAATACCAAAATACCTAAGATTATTATAATAGGAATTGAAGTTATTTATTGTTAAACTACTTTTTTTCTTGTCATTATGTCTGTGATCCTACACATGAATAGTTTATTGTTTTACATAAAATATTATTCTTATAATTGTTTATAATAAAACAAAATTATTTTAAAAACCAATGCTTATTTCTTGCAAATAGCTAATTCTCAAATCTAACTAATGCAATGTTTTCTTTCAAAAATGTAAACAACTTAATGGATATAGTATTTGTTTATTAACCTTTCAATATAAGCAAAATAATTAAACTATATCTTAAAAAATAATGTGATGGTTAAAATATTTGAAAATTCTGATTTTAATATTTTTTCTAAGTGACAAATAATCATACTGAAATGAGTTTAATGCAGCAAAAAAAAAAAAAAAAGTTAATTCTCAATGATCAGAAATTTTGTTAAAAATAAATACTTATAATAGATATAAAAATATGTTTTGGAAAGTTTTATTAAAAATAGAATTATTTATAAGGCAAAAAAATACTTTTTTAAAAAATAATTACTAAAAAGTACTTGAATCAAATAAAATATAAAAAATATTTTAAAAGTGGCCCAATTGCCAAAATTGCAAACAAAAATCTGCTTTCAAGAAATGTATGAACAATTTATTGATAACGATCAATAGTTTTACTTAAGAATTCAGCATTTTAAAATCCACAAACCAAATTTTAAGACTATCCAATTAGTAAAATGGTAAAATTATTATTTAAAGTAAAAACATTTTGTCAAGCATTGTTAGCCGAGAGATCATCGCACCCGCCTTGCAAGCAAGTAGTTGGTTGCAGATGGTGTGGGTTCGCGTCGCGACCGATGCTATGACATATGGAAAAAAAAATGAAAAAATAAAAAAAACATTTTTTAAATTCCATTTAAAAAGAAAAAAGAATGTATCATATATAATTTAAGCAATAAATTTCATATTCAAATATATAAAACTGCTGCAATTAAAATTAATCAAGTAAATATTTTCACCTCTATTTTAGGTTTCACTTTTATATAAAGTATAGTTTCTCTCCCACCAAATAAAACAATAAATATTTTATTTTCTACTTGTTTATATGTCTTTAAAGAAGTTTTATTAAAAAGAATTAATATTGATAAAGAAATTTTTAAAAATATGTTAAAGATACTTTCTAAAAGATTATAGAATTTGTTGAAGAATAAAAATCTTGACAATTTGAATTATCTTTAGATCTTAATATTTATATTTTATATTAATCAGAAATTGTTTAATTAAAAGATAAAATGTTGAGGGGATGGGGACAAATCTATAAACAAAAATAGATTATTGAAATATTTCTAATTTCTGAAAACAATTGAGAAATCTATCATATTAAACTAATTTAGAACTTTTAAAAAATGCATCTACCAGACCTAGGACACCCACATTACCAAGCCAGCCTTGATAGAAGAAGCCAATATCAGCAATGGAATTGAGCCAACATTTACAAAGTGTATTATAATATTCAACTGTACAAATTTTGTTATGTCAATAAAATATTTTTTTTTAAATAAATAAATAAAAATTGCATTATTTAGAAGCTATAACTTTTTCTTTATTGATTTATTACTAGAATTATAAAAATAATAATAATTATCATTATCATTGTCATCACCATTATTATTCTTATTATTTAGATATTTACTTTTTTTAAACTACTTCAATAATATTTTTTGCAGTTACTTCTCATTATTGAGAGAATCATTAATTGCAAATTCACAGGATCATGGTAGAATAATTATAAAAGTAGTAATATCTTCCCCTCCCATTCATTGAAACTTTTATATATATATAAAATTGATATAAAAACAACCACTTCTCTATGCATGAAAGCTAAACTAAAAGCTAGATATTATACAGATTTTAATTCTAGTATTCCATATTATCAAATAATAAATTATAACTAGCATTGTATATTATAAATAAATACTACTGCATATAAAATGTACAGAAAGATTTAAGTCATTGTATTTATAACAATATTCATTTGTTATTATGCAAAGTAATTTTTTAGCATAGTTTATTAAATCATAAAATTAAAAGTTTGTCATAAGTTTTGTTTTTATCAATAAATTACAGAGCAAGTTTTGATTTAGTTTCCAATTGAAAATAATAATAGAGAGAAAAAATTATTCAGTCCAATGAATTCAAATAAATAAATAGTAACATTTTTAATAAACAAAATGTATTTTTTCTCAGTAATTTAATACAATATAGCAATTTTTTTTAAAAGGAAAAAAAAACTTTTTAGATCTTATAAAATGAAAGTTTGCTGAATACATGTTATTTTTATCTCTAAATTTCAATATATCTCTCCCCCCAATCTCCCAACTGAAAATAAGAAAAATAATTTTTATTTATTTATTAAAATATTATTACAAATATTTTAATCTTTATCTCCTAATAAAATCTTTATTTTAGGGTGCTTTTCTAAAAATAAATGTTCGTTTTTTTAAAATCATAACTATCTGCAAGTAATACTATTCAGAAAAACGTTTTAAGGCTTAACTTTTTATCTATTTAATGAGTAAATACAATGGAGCCTTAATACATGTGATACTTTGTTCCAAGTCACCCTAATGTATATTTTGTTGATAAACTTTGTTTAAAATAGAATACATGCTTATTTAGCTGCAAGTGTACAATAATTTCAACATACACACATACATATATGTATATAACAGACTTTTTCATATGTATAGTATGCACATATAAATGAGAATTATAGTATAAACAATTTTTTTTAAAATAATGTAATTATTAATAATAAATTGAGAAGATACATTATGTATACTTTATTGGTTATATATTCACTCATTCATTCACTGAAACAATAATAAGTGATAAAAAAACTAATTATATCATATTTTTATTATTTAAATAAAGTAAATAGTGAAATGTCTGACTTTTGTCACTATTAAACATTTTTTCTTTTATGGAAACATAATAATGGTCTTATTATTAATAAATTATAATATGTCGAATTGTTTTGATGTCTTTAAGTTAGTATCAACTTTTATTACATTCTAAAAAAATTATAATTTAATAATTTTACTTCTTTTTAATGTAATTCAATATAAAATATGTTTTCTGCATTTAAAATCAATTATTATTCATAATATCCTTCAAAGCTAATATGCTTTCAACTATTTGTAATCATATTCATCACCTCAGACACTTGAAGATAAATAAGATTACCTTCTATAGACTACTTATGCTATGAATACTGAAGTGGCAAATATTGCTGTACATATTTGTGCTTCACCTAGTGCCAAATATATAAGCACTAGCATGGGTTTGAACTCAACTTATATAAGTAATTGACCCCTGTCTCGAGCAATAGGCGATAGCATGTATAGATGTATGAGTACATGACTCTACATGGATCTATATCAAAAGTTAAATATTTGTGGTAAATTAAATAGACATTTATTTTGGTAAATTATTAAAAACATTTAGTTTTGTCTATCCATTCAACTAGCATATGTGTATGTGCACATGAAAAATCAATAAGCTGAAGTGTATTTTAAATTTTACTAATAATTTCTAAAGAAAAATCAATTTATAATACTTGTATAATATTTTGTAATTTTATAATATTTTGTATATTTCAAATAATTTTACTAATAATTTATAAAACCGAATAGATATTTGCGAATCAATCATTAAATCTGGTGGTTTTGGCAGTCATTGTATTATTTTTAAAAAATGCACAAAAATTGAAAGGAACAAAAATTATTTAATTAATTTCTATTTGGCTAATTGATTGGTTTTTCATTACCACATATGGGAATATATTTTTAAAAAATGTATAAAATTTTATAAGAACAAAAGACTATTTTCTATTCATATTTCAATTAGCTAAGTGATAAGCTTTTCATTACCATATATGTGTGTCAAAATATGGCAGTCTACAGAGTTCGAGACAATGGCTAGCAATAATTTAATCAGATTAACATCTAAACAATGAAAGAAGCATTATTCACCATGCTTGCTATTTGTCACATAGTGAGAATGTGATCTGTTTTCTATTTTTATTTGAACCTCTTACTACATGTTCTTTTTTAATATATATATATATTAAGTTAGATATATATATATTGAAACAGATATGTTTCATGAATATATTTTTTAAGATTTATTTTCCCCTTCCACCTAAAGTGATTGATTAAAGTAAAACAGACATATATAAAAGAAATCAACTTTTCAATAATCTTATTTTAAAAAAGGCAAAATATTTAAATTTAAAAGAAAATAATAATTAGGAGTTGAAAAAAAAAAAAAATCTTTATCATAGATTTTTATAATTTTTAAATCACAAAATAAATACATCTTTAAGCATTTAAAAGTGGCATTTATCGAAATATTATATTTTTATTTTTGAAATGATGTTGTTGTATACAAAGTGTAATAATCACTTGAGGCAAAGTTTATCAAATTGGAAAACAAGGCATTATCTGCCTAATTCCTCATCTGTTCCCACTAAAACTAAACTACTCAATCATCAAGAAGAGAAAAACACACGGCTTAAATGAAAGCTTTTTGACAAATCAGATACAGTAAAGTCATGCAAGATCAATACAGAGACTTGATCAGGGTATAAATGGTGGAGCTTGAAGTTAAAAAAGAGATCTATCCATGTGTTCTTTAGCTGTTTAGTTGCCAAATGGTTTTAGTGCAGAGACGCCTTTGGAATAATTATATTTACAGCCACATAACTCATCCCAGCTAAGAAATCTAGTGTTACTAAGTGTGAACCCTACAGTTGGTAGGTGTTGAAAAGAAAAGTATTAATATGAGAAGCATAACTATGATAGGCCAATCAGTAATAGCTTTCTCTCTCTATCTGCAACCATGAATCTCCAAACCATGCCTGGGTGAATACCAGTGGAAATTTAATAACGTCATTCAGCTTAAATAAACCAACCCCTTTTTGAAATGCAATAGTGACCTGTAGTGGATTAACACACTGGATGAAAATGAAGGTAACGATTTTATGAAATATTAAATATTTATGTTTATAGTCAAAATGCATCTCTCTTGAAATAAATCATAAATGATTATATTTTTATATGCAAAATACATCTGTATTGAAATAAATCATAAATACTTAGATGTCTATAATCAAAATGTGTCTTTAATGAAATAAATCATAAATGATTATCTTTTTATATTCAAAATACATCTGTATTGAAATAAAGCATAAATACTTATATCTTATCTGCGGAATACATTTGTATTGAAATAAATCATACTTACTTGTTTGTATACAATATACGTCATTAGTGGAGTAAATCAAAAATACTTATATTTTTATATAAAAATGTGTCTGTATTGAAATAAATCATAAATACTCATATTAGTATATGGAAAATAGATTTCTGTTGGGATAAATCATAAATACATATACATTCTATATACCAAATGCGTCTGTATTGAAATACAAAATAAATACTTATATTTTTATATACAGAATACACTTTTAATAGAATAAATCATAAATGGTTATATTTTATGTACAACATATGTCTTTGTTGGAATAAATCATGAATACTTATATTTTAGGCACATGCTATATCTCTATCGAAATAAATCCAAAATACTTATATGTTTATGATCAAGATACATCTTTCTTGAAATAAATCGTGAATACTTATGTTTTAGCCGCAAACTACATTGGTGTTGAGATAAATCATAAATACTTATACATTTTATACACAAAATATGTCTTTAATAAAATAAATCATAAATGATTATCTTTTTATATGCAAAATATATTTGTATTGAAATAAAGCATAAATACTTATATGTTTATAGTCAAAATACATCTTTATTGGAGTAAATCATGAATACTTATATTTTATGTACAAAATATGCCTTTAATGGAATAAATCATAAATGATTATGTTTAATACACCAAATACGTCTTTGTTGGAATAAATCATAAATGATTATATTTTTAGATACAAGATATGTCTTTGTTGGAGTAAATCATGAATACTTGTAGAATCAGACACAAACTATGTCTGTATCAAAATAAATCGTAAATACTTATTATGTTTATTATCAAAACACATCCTTTATTGGAATAAATTGTGAATACTTATATTTTTATATATAAAATACGCCTTTAATGGAATAAATCATAAATGATTATATTTTATATACAAAAATACGTCTTTGTATCGAAATAAATCCCAAATACTTATGTGTGTATAATCAAAACATCTTTAATGGAATAAATCATAAATGATTATATTTTAATAAACAAAATACATCTGCACTAGTATAAATCATATATACCACATATATCAATTTGAATGAAACATAAATGTTACAGAATTAAAATATGTCTCTAGATGGTGGAATAATAAATGTTATGTACAAAGCATGGTTATACGGGGAAGAATTAGAAATGCTTAAGAAAGTAATACACTTCTATAAGAGAAGGAATTACAAATGCTTATCAGTAAAATACAGCTGTACATGGATCAAGGAATAATATTTAAATCACAACTAAGGAATTAAAGGACACTGCAGATAAATACATCACTAATAAGGAGTAACTGATCAAGGGAACCTAAGAAAATATGTGCATAACAGAAAATGGATCTTAAAGATGAACTATATCAAAAATGAACTAATGATAAACTTTATGGGATTATTGTCCAAAATAACTATGGACAGCTAAAAGATCTTAACCAATGTTATGAAATAAATTTATTGTTATATAAAAGCATCACTTGTCATTCATTGCACATGTTCACGAGAATCTCATGCCTTCTGAGCTATGTTCGGCATAACCATATTATGTAAGTCAGGTTGTAGTGAGATGGAACTCTACTGGTATCATTTGGGGAAACCAAATACATAAATTTCTAGATGTTTCCAGTCTCTATAGCACTACATCCTCTGATGAGCAGGAAATATTGTTGTAGGTGCAGTAACATCTGTATTGGGAATGCTAATCGATAGTTTTTTCCTACAATTTGTTCATCATGTAAAGAGGTTGTATGGTCTTGTCCAGTTATATTTGTCACCCTATCATGAGGCCTGATCTAGCTAGCCTATCCATAGGCATAGAAGAGCTAGAAATAAGTAATAAATAAAAAGAAGAAATGGAAAAGGCATAAGTAAATCATGATTCTGTGATGTAAACAGTGCACATGGTACAGTGATGTGATTTATTCAAAAAGGATGGAAGTAGAAAAAAGAGCATAAAAATAAATGGCATAAATGGTAGATAAAGAATAAAGCAGGCATGTCAAAAAAGATGGAGTTAAATCATGGTTTAGATGCAGAGAGAAGCTTATCAAAATTGGAAAAAAAAGTGCAAGCAAAAAAAAATTGTTGATAACCAGATCAAAAACACAAAAAAGATGATGGATACAGAAGATAAACAAAAAGTCAAAGCAGATTATCAAAAGCAATTGCAGGAAACATAAGAGGCTTTCATGATAGTTCAGCTAATGGAAATGATTAAAGAAGACAACAGAAAAAGAGATGAGGAAAGAAATGAAGATAACAAAAGAAGAGAAGAAGACATAAAACAGATCCTAGAAGCAACTGAAAGTCAAAATAAAAAGTTTGATCAAATAATGAAAGAAATGACTGATAGGATAAGTTAAGGAGAAAGTGATGGATGAAGTAAAAAGTTCATTAATTAAACAAGAAGTCAAGATGACCCAGTTGTGAAAAGTCATGGATCTAAGAATGACAAAAATCCAAGAATCCATGCAGGAGGTGGATAGGTTGGTGTCAAGGGTGAAGGAGATGGAAATAAAAAATAGCAATGTATGTCCAGTACAAGAAAAGACAGAAACAATCAAAAAACAATACAAGAAAATTTATAAAATTAGTCATGAAGTTTCTATAACCAACCAGATGTTTGGAAGCTGTAATGAAGCACCTATAGAATATATTAAAAGTTTGGAGATGTACTTCAATATTGTTTCCTTGACAGAAGAGGCAAAACTAGTGATTTCATGTAGTCATCTTCAGGTGCAGCACAAGTATGGTGGGACTCACTGTTCACCCAGCCTACAAATTTTCAGAATTTTAAAAGTGCTAATAAGCTACTACTGAAGTGATGATTGTCAAGAGGGGATCAAATACAAGGTGTCCCTGGAGAAATGTCCACCTGGAGAGCCTTATAGACCCTTCTTTAGAAGACAGGTGGCCAGGTTAAGAGCTTGATATCTGACCATCTATCTGAACTCCAGATTATTAGATTGATATGACACAGCTTCCGAAGTTATGTAGAAAGGATGCTGATTAAAATTTGCTCCAGATTATTAAATTGATATGACACAGCTTCCAAAGTTATGTAGAAAGGATGCTGATTGAAACATCATCAGTCTATTGAACAGATTGCTGAATTATTAACAGCATATGATAACTGCAGTACATCAGCAACCAAAGAAGGAGGGTCTAAGCTGCCAAAAACCTCCCTATAGAAAGAGATGATGGGCCTAGAATAGGAGCCATCAAATACAAAAGAAAAATGCCTCATAAAAATACAGCAACAACAACCCACTATCATGGCATCATCACCAAAGAAATGGGGTACCACCATGCAAGAGGCAAAGAATAAATTCAACAAGCAGTATACACAGCTCATACCAGACCCAAAATAGTGAAAAGGCCAAATAGTGATGACAACCTGTAAAAAAGTGTAGGTGGAAGAACAAGCTACCAGGATGAAGTCTGGCATGAAAGACCGAAGACAAAGGGAAGTTCATGACCTCAAAACAAAAAACAGCATTATAGGAGAACTGATCATGATCCTCAGTCTCCCAAGCCAGGATGCAGCTACCATCCTGAACAATGAAACAAAAATAGCTAATGGAAGAAATTTGTAAGTGGGATATAGTAGTGCATTAATTTGTGCTTTTCATGTTGAGGTGGGTGGATGATTGAGCAGAGCTGCTTGGATGTATTGTGTTCATGATGCTCCAAAGTATATGCTTGGCACTATTCAGACTAGGATGTTGAGCTCCTAGAGTATATTGGTCTTATGAATAGGCCATGGTCTCATGAATAGACCAAATGAATAAGTCGCTAAGACACAGAAGATGAGCAGGTTTGGCTCAATGCCAAATATTTTTTCTCTCTTGCTCCTACTCTTATTGGGATCATCCCTCTAGGTACAATAGAGGTAGTACTTAAAAATGAGGTATTTTCTTGTGACATCATGGGGCATTGTGTACTGGTAGTTTATGCTTGGCCATCTGCTTATTCTGACAATGGAAGTTATAGTTCATGTATTCACTTTTCCCAGCTCATCTTACCCATTTCATCAGCAAATCTAAAACCAGTAGAGATGCAATAATGAGAAATGACCTGTATATTGTGTGGAATAAATCATACTCCCAGACAATTTCATTCCAAAATTTGATGGGGGGGGGGTAATGAAATAGACACATTGTTTCATGAATATATTTTAATTTTTTCCCCTTCCACCTAAAGTGATTGATTAAAGTAAAACAGACGTATATAAAAGAAACCAACTTTTCAATAATCTTATAAAAAAAGCAAAATGTTTAAACTTAAAAGAAAATAATGATTGGGAGTTGAAAAGTAAAAAAATCATCATCACTGATTTTTTAAATTTTTAAAACACAAAATAAATACATCTTTAAGCATTTAAAACTGGCATTTATCGAAATATTATATTTTATTTTTGAAACGATGTTGTTGTATACAAAGTGTAATAATTGCTTGAGGCAAAGTTTATCAAATTGAAAAGCAAGGCATTATCTGCCTAATTCCTCACCTGTTCTTGCTAAAACTAACCTACCCAATCATCAAGAAGAGAAAAACACACAGGCTTAAATGAAAGCTTTTTGACAAATCAGATACAGTAGAGTCATGCTAGATCAATTCAGAGATTTTGATCAGGGTATAAATAGTGGAGCTTGAAGGTAAAAAACATATCTATCTATGCGTTATTTAGCTGTTTAGTTGCCAAGTAGTTTTAGTGCAGAGTTACCTTTGGAATAATTCTATTTACAGCAACACAGCTCATCCCAGCTGAGAAATCTAGTTTTACTAAGTGTGAACCCTACAATCGGTGGACATTGAAAAGTATTAATACGGGAATCATAAAGATGATAGACTAGTCAGTAATAGCTTTCTCTATCTGCAACTATGAATCTCCAAACCTATGCCTGGGTGAATTTCAGTGGAAATTAAATAATGCCATTCAGCTTAAATAAACCAACCGCTTTTGAAATGCAATAGTGACCTGTAGTGATGAACAAACCGAATGAAAATGAATGTAATGATTTTATGAAATACTAAATACTTATATGCTTATAGTCAAAATACATCTTTCTCGAAATAAATCATAAATGATTATATTTTTATATGCAAAATATGTCTGTATTGAAATAAATCATAAATACTTAGATGTCTATAATCAAAATGCGTCTTTAATGAAATAAATCATAAATGATTTGAAATAAAGCATAATACTTATATCCTATCTGCAGAATATGTTAATATTAAAATAAATCATAAATACTTATATGTCTGTATACAATATACATCGTTAGTGGAATAAATCATAAATACTTATATTTTTATATACAAATTGCCTCTGTATTGAAATAAATCATAAATACTCATATAAGTTTCTGTTGGGATAAATACATATGCATTCCATATACCAAATGCACCTGTATTGAAATAAAAAATAAATATTTATATTTTTATATACAGAATATACCTTTAATGGAATAAATCATAAATGATTATATTTTATGTACAACATACATCTTCGTTGGAATAAATCATGAATATTTATGTTTTATTTATGTTTTAGACAGACGCTATATCTGTATTGAAATAAATCCTAAATACTTATATGTTTATGATCAAGATACATCTTTCTTGAAATAAATCGTGAATACTTATGTTTTAGCTGCAAACTACATCAGTGTTGAGATAAATTATAAATACTTATACATTTTCTATACAAAATACATCTTTAATGAAATAAATCATAAATGATTATCTTTTTATAAGCAAAATATGCCTGTATTGAAATAAAGCATAAATACTTATATGTTTACAGGCAAAATACATCTTTATTGGAGTAAATCATGAATACTTATATTTTTATGCATATGCCTTTAATGGATACATCTTTCTTGAAATAAATCGTGAATACTTATGTTTTAGCTGCAAACTACATCGGTGTTGAGATAAATTATAAATACTTATACATTTTCTATACAAAATACATCTTTAATGAAATAAATCATAAATGATTATCTTTTTATAAGCAAAATATGCCTGTATTGAAATAAAGCATAAATACTTATATGTTTACAGGCAAAATACATCTTTATTGGAGTAAATCGTGAATACTTATATTTTTATGCATATGCCTTTAATGGAATAAATCATAAATGATTATGTTTAATACACCAAATACGTCTTTGTTGGAATAAATCATAAATGATTATTTTTTTAGATACAAAATATACACCAAATACGTCTTTGTTGGAATAAATCATAAATGATTATATTTTTAGATACAAAATATGTCTTTGTTGGAGTAAATCATGAATACTTATAGTATCAGACACAAACTACATCTGTATTGAAATAAATCCTAAATACTTATATGTTTATTAGCAAAACACATCTTTATTGGAATAAATCATAAATACTTATATTTTTATATACAAAATACGCCTTTAATGGAATAAATCATAAATGATTATATTTTATATACAAAATACGTCTTCATTGGAATAAATCATGAATACTTATATTTTAGACACACACTATATCTGTATTGAAATAAATCCCAAATACTTATGTGTGTATAATCAAAACATCTTTAATGGAATAAATAATAAATGATTATATTTTAATAAACAAAATACATCTGTATTAGTATAAATCATATATACCACATATATCAATCTGAATAAAACATAAACGTTATAGAATTAAAATACATCACTAGATGGTGGAATAATAAATATTATGTACAAAGCACGGTTATACAGAGAAGAATTAGAAATAAGAAAATAATGCACATCTACGAGAGAAGGAATTACAAATGCTTATTAGTAAAATACAGGTGTACATGGATCAAGGAATAATATTTAAATCGGAACTAAGGAATTAAAGGACACTGCAGATAAATACCTCGCCAATAAGGAGTAACTGATCAATGGAACCTAAAAAAATGTGTGCATTTCAGAAAATAGATCCTAAAGATGAACTATATCAAAAATGAATTCATGATAAACTTTATGGGATTATTGTCCAAAATAACTATGAAAGACTAATGATCTTAACCAATGCTTTGAAATAAATTTATTATTATATAAAAGCAATCTAGTTGTTCATGTTGCATCACTTGTCATTCATTGCACGTGTTCATGAGAATCTCATGCCTCCTGAGCGATGTTCAGCATAACCAGACCTACGTAAGTCAGGTTGTAGTGAGATAGAACACTAGTGGCACCATTTGGGAAAACCAAACACATAAATTTCTAGATGTTTCCAGTCTCTATGGCGCTACATCCTCTGATGAGCAGGAAATATGGTTGTAGGTGGGGTGACATCTATATTGCGGAATGCCAATCGATGGTTCCTTCCTATAATATGCTCATCAGGAAATAGTTACAACTGATGTAAAGAGGTTGTATGATCTTGTCCGGTTACAATACACACACACACACTATATATATATATATACACACACAAATACAAATAGATACTATACTTTTACTGTGTTAATTAAATAATTCCAATTAATCTTTAATAACATTATTCTTATGGAAATTTGTTTCCTCATACTGATCTTTATACAAATTCAATTATTCATTAACAATGAGTATCTCATATTAATTACATAAGATGTGCATGTAATATTTATATGTGTACATAGTCAACTAAATATGAAAATATTTCAATATTTCTCATCTAGTTTATGCATTAAGCAATAGAACAACCAATGAGGCACTTAAGCAAAATTCACATAACCAGAGGGAAATTAAAAAGACAGAATTTCTAGTTCTTTGAAATTGGAGAACAATTGTTTCTTTTATAGATATAGATAAAATTGCATAATAAACCAAGAAAATCCCTACTTATATAAAAATTGTATAAGATATTAGAAGAAACATAATCAAAACAGTAATTATAGCCAAATTTATATAATAGTATTTAACTAGTGGTGTTTTTAAATAATCTTTATTCTACTGAAAATTAAAAAAAATAATTTGGAAAAAAAAATCAAATTCTTTTTACATTTAGTATTTAAATTTGCAATAAATAATTATTGTTTACAGGCACACTTTATGAATATTTTCTGCATATGATTTGATATCCTACATATGACCAATCTATTGTAACAAAAAAAAAAAAACACAAATGAAAGGCAACTATATTTATGTCTAATAGTTAGCCATTCTAGATAATATAAGATAAAAAAATAAAAATATATCTACTAATGATAAAAATATCAAAAACACTATTTTGATACTTTACTAAATTGAAAGATTGATTAAAAATGGTGGAACATTTAAAAAACAAATACTTCATTTGATAATAAATTTCCAATTAACAAAAAAAAATCCAAATTTAGAAACCACACTTTTGCAAGTGAATTTCCGCAAATAAATTTTTTTTTAATATTCTCAACTTAGTGTTTAATATATCTACATTAAACATTGACAACTCCAGTTTCATTTTAATTATGTTCATAGTAGAACATATAATTATGTTCATAGTAGAACATAGGCCAATAGCTATTAGGTTGTACTTTGGACAGATGCTAAACCCTGGAATTTAATCAAATGACCTTCTTCATAGCAGCATATCTATAACTATTGCAATTAAAAAACAATTAGATAAAGTCTGAAACAAAAACTAGTTGTTTCCATTGCCATGTAAAATTTAATTAAAATGCTCTTGGGTTTTGGTGGAGTGGAATTGAATTGCTATTACATAAAGAATATAATTGGAATAAGCTTAATGAAAGAGAATCACACATTTAAATTACTTTTTTTAAATATAATTTAAGTCTGCAAATAGTTTTTCATAAAAATTCAGTAATTTTTTTCTATATGAAACTCATAATTTGTAACCAGTTAAATGCATCTAATGTCAATTTCAAGTTGTTGTTTTTTTTTTAAAAAAGTCCATATTTAAGTCACTAATCATAAATTCATTAATTTATTTAATAATAGGCAGAAATTTTTGTATGATCATAAGATCAATAATCTTAACAGATTAAAAAAAAAAAGTAAATTATGAAAAAAATCTATTTTAAAAATTTTTCATACCTCTGGATTTAATAACAATATTTGCACTATAATATTTATCTAAAGAATATCTTTGTTACTTTAATATTCTAGATATCACTTGTTTTTTTAATTTGATATTTATTCATATTATTTTATAAAATATTAAGCAGGTTTCCAATTCTTTTTTAATTATACTTTGAAGTTAATATTTTATATATGTATAAAAAGCAATAAGAAATTCCTTCATTACATTAGTCTGAGCAAATTTCAATATAACCATTGATCACTACAAACTTTATAAATAGACTGTAAAAAATCATTCACTTCTAATATCAGATTTTTGAATCATATTAATTTCATGTTACAAGTAATTCTCTTAGTTTTATCTTAAGTTTTATACAGTTTATTTCTCCATTTTTTGCAAAAAAAACATTAATATTTTTTTTATATACTGAATATAAAGTAAAGAAATTATTCAAAAAATATTTTTATCAAATATTAGCAACTATTTGCATAATAAAAACCAAGACACATTTACAAAACAAATATTTTACTGATATAAACTATTAGTATTTAACACAGAAATGAATAAAGTTGCTATAGTTTTGAAACATTCTGAAATACTATTATTCTTTAGAGAAACATTAGTTTTAAATTCAAATTTTTTTAATCCACTCATAGCAATAAAACTATGTAATTAACAAACATTCTCATAGTATATTTGTATATTAAAAATTGAAAATGCAAGTGAAACTCTATCTTATTTGCAACATTTATATAAATTTAGAATAGAAAGAAAGGAATAAATTCTCTTTAGCTGAAAAATAGATAAATTTAATTCTGAAATTGATTTTGTTTCAAAAAAGATTCTTTTTGTTAATAGTTGTTTTTTTTTCTACGATAAAAAAAAATTTTTTTTATAGTTAAAACAAACAAAAAAAGAAAAAACAATATACAGAACGTAATTTTATTACTATTTGCAATCTAAACGTAATGGAATGTAGGCAACTTTCCCACACTAAAACATTTAATACATTCTACAATAATTATTTTGTTTGATATCCTAAATTAATACCTTAAAAAACATACTAATTGAATCTTTACTTGTAAATTTTTGAGTTCTTAAATATATTTAATATAAAGAAATCTCATAATTAATTTTATAAAATACGTATTTAAAATTAAGTGACTTTAGAGTTAAAAGTTAATTCTAATGCCTGGAGAAATCAGTTTTTACTTCCTAAATATATTTAAGTGGAATGCGTAATTGATAAATAATTATCATTAGAGGAAAGAAGGATTCTTTTTTATATACAATAAATTAAATAGCCAATGCAATTAAAATCCTAATTAAAATCATTTTAAACTTTTAACGTAAATGTATATCTACATACATATATTTCGAACAGTAAAAAAAAAAATTATGTACATACATTTTTTCCCAGCTGGGAATACTTTTCAGCAATTGTATGATATCAACAGCATTCACATAATGTTTTTTTAATTATGTCAGAAAAAAATTGATTAAATAATCAAAAGGAAGTTTTTGTAATATTTCAGTAAATTTGAGGTCATTTTAATACTACAATTTCATAACTATGATCACTATATAAGTTGTATTAAATAAATGTTTTACAAAACTAAAGTGTTGTTTTATGAAGAAAAAAATGATAATTATTTAAACTATATCATTTTGAGATATTTATTTATTGTAGTATATCAATTTATCATTTAAGTCACACATTGACAAAGATAGAAAAAAAATTATATCTCTCCTCCCATCCCCATTAAGTGTTTAAAATGTCTAACAAATTCATATATTGAAATTTTGATGTGTTAAAATTAATTCATTTATAATTTAGTATAATGTTTTCAAATTTACAATTTATCTTAAATTGTCACAAAAATTTTCCTATAACAATTATGCAAAATATACTATTGTAATAAAAATAAATATCTTAAATTGAATATTTCTTAGTTTTTGAATAATTTTTCACAAATTTTATTGCTTTTATTATATATGTTATTGTTACTATCATTTTCTTACTTTAATTGGGTTGTAATTGTATTGTCAATATATAATTTTTAATTTTAATTTTTTAAACATAATTTTTTAAAAATCTTAATAAAATGAGAACATTGAATTATTGCTGATAAGATGTAAACTAATTGTTTTTCAAATGATAATTTTTATGACACTTTGGAAGCTATTTTAATATAAATATAGAAATCCATTTTGCACTACTGATAATTAATTTTATATATAAAATTAATTTAAATTGGACTTTTTATATTTTATAGTTTTTATACATTTGTCTTTAATCAAAAAAATTTTATTCAATAGAAAACTATTAATAATAATCATCATCATCATCAATCATTATCAATCCACTGCAGAGTGGTCTCTCCAAGTTCAATCCATCTTCTCCGATCTTTAGCTTCTCTTCTCCACATCACCCCTGAACACTTTCTTATTTCATCCATCCATCTCACATATGGTCTTTTTCTGGGTCTTTTACAATCTCTTGGAATCCAGTTTAAGATTTCAATTGTCCATCTATTATCATCTCTTCTAGAAATATGTCCAGCCCAACGCCACTTCAGTCTTTTAATTTTTTCAATGAGGTCAATAACACCTATTTTACCCATATATTGTGTTTTCCATCTCTTCTTGTTACTCCTAACATGCATCTTCTTTAAAAAGTCATGTTAATTTACATATTTATATATAAATACTATAATTATTAAATAATTTATATTTTCTAAATCAATAATATTGCAGAAATATAAATAAAAATACACATTTAATTTTTTTTCTTCATTCTGGAATATTTAATTCTTTAATTAAAATTAGAAATTAACCTTTGATTTATTTTTAATTATTTGTTACAATAGTTTCAAAAAAATATTTTAATTAAAAAAAAATATTTTAATTGACTATGAACATGATTTCAATGTTTTTTTGCTCTTTATACATATATGTGTACATTTACTTTTTATAAAAAATTGAAATTGGAAAAATTGAAAAAATAAGTTCATTTCAAAAACAAATTTTGCAGATATCACTTTGCAAAAATAGCCCTTACAATTACAAATTTGTGAACTACATTTACTTAGTTTGAAGAAATAAGCAATTATTTTATCTAGCGCCATGTTTACAATTATATTACATTCAAATATCAACCTTTCAAGCTAATTGAGCACGCACCTTTTGAGAGTGTTAAATAAATGAATACTTTCCTCTTCAATCCAAGATATAGTATTTATGCAGGAATAAAAAGGATCCTCTTATTCCTACAACTCAAATTCTTTTATATGAGCAAATCTGAAGAACTGTTGAGGAGAGCGTGAGTAGAATTCTCACTTTAAATTACTATTTACGATGTTTTTTGACTGAATGACGTCGGTGAAATTGCTTAGAATTTACTAAACATCATTCTTACTGAAACTTAATTATGAGTAAATAAGAAATTATTTTATCTAGTGCCGTGATTACAATTATATTACATTCAAATATCAGCCTTTCAAGATAATTGAGAATTCCACTCACGCTCTCCTCAACAGTTGTAGGAATAAGAGGATCTTTTTTATTCCTGCATAAATACTATATCTTGGATTGAAGAGGAAAGTATTCATTTATTTAACACTCTCAAAAGGCGCATGCTCAATTAGCTTGAAAGGCTGATATTTGAATGTAATATAATTGTAAACACGGCGCTAGATAAAATAATTGCTTATTTACTCATAATTAAGTTTCAGTAAGAATGATGTTTAGTAAATTCTAAGCAATTTCACTGATGTCATTCAGTCAAAAAACATCGTAAATAGTAATTTAAAGTGAAAATTCTACTCACGCTCTCCTCAACAGTTCTTCAGATTTGCTCATATAAAAGAATTTGAGTTGTAGGAATAAGAGGATCCTTTTTGTTCCTGCATAAATACTATATCTTGAATTGAAGAGGAAAGTATTCATTTATTTAACACTCTCAAAAGGTGCATGCTCAATTAGTTTGAAGAAAGAACTGAATATAAATTTGAGTAAACTAAAATATTGTTTATAACTCAATTAGATTACTTCTTTTCTTAATTTAAATATAAAATAAATAGTGATGGTACACTAATCTGAAAAGATTATAATTTATTAAAAAAATTTACAGCTTAGCTCTGCTTTCTACCAGGTCAGTCATAGTCATAGAACTAATATAAGTTTATATAAATAGAATTAAATTAAATAATTTAAATATACCATTTACATGATAATCCAATGCAGAGGTCTTTCTTGTTTATTGAATTGATGTTATTCACAATAAACCATGCTTCTTTACATTTTTTTTTTCAATCATTGCACGCAGCATGAACAACTTTAATATTAAGAAAATTGAAATTGTGGCCAGACTCAATTTCATGTTCTAAAAATATAGATTTAATATTGTGGTTTGTTTTAGTGCATTTGTATATATATTGGTGTTGTACTAATCTTGTAGTGCAGTTGGCACAAGACTCACCATAGTAAATTGCAGTACATGTTGGTTCATTGCATTTAATTTTATAAACTATTTGGACCACTTGGTCTGGAAATAATTTTTCTTTAGTATTGTTAAACATTTTATTAAGATTGGGACAGATTATAAAACTACTATTGAATTCATTTGAGCAGATTGTTTTCATCTTTTAAATATACATGATACAAAAGGAATGCTGATCCATACATTAATATTGTTAGTAATGTTCCTGATATTTAAAGAAAAATAGAATTTTTTAAGAATTTTATTTAATATAAGAATACTATACTCTGAATGGATTAAGTCTTTTATGTAGTTTTCAATATTGTCTTTTCTGACTGCTTCAGACTTGAATAACTTATGGTTTCTATACAAATAAACATTTGAAGCTGGCCAAGTTATGTAAAATTGGAGTATATGAATGTGGGTGAATTACACTGTGAACATTGATGGGTTTTATAATTATTGTATAATTTATTTGTGTTTGAATGTTGGATACACATATCTAAACACTTATACCATTTGATGTATCTTCATTTTCTATAATCCAAATCAAAGAAGATAATTGATATAACTCATCCCAGATATAGAATAATTGTTTTTCTTCAGCATAGATAAGAACATCACCTATAGCACATATACAAATATGATATTGCTGTAGTGAACTTTTTTTGGGAATAACTTCTAATTCAAATTATTCCACTTAATAGTAGCCCTATAGGCCAGCCAAGTTCCATTGTATAAAATCTTTCATTGAAAAGGGCTGTAATGCTCACTTTAATTGTTATTAATGAACATTAATAACAATATTAATGCATGAATCAGCCTTCCTTTTATACTGTATACATCTAAAAAGTTGAAAACAATCTGCTTGAATTCAATATTAGTTTTAGAATCCCTTCTAATCTTAATCAAATCTTGAACAACACTAAAGATAAATTATTTCCAGACCAAGCTCTCCAAATAATTTATAAAATTAAATGCAATGAGCCAAGATGCAATGCAATTTACTATGATAAGTCTCATGCCAACTATGCTACAAGATTACTGCAACACGAATATATATACAAATATACTAATGAGACTCCAATAGTAAACCTATTTTTAGAATATGAAATTGAATCTGGCCACAATTTCAATCCACTTAATATTAAAATAAGTTGTGCTGAACACAAAAATTAGAAAAAAAATACATAAAAAGATATGGTTTATTGTAAATAACATCAATGCAATAAACAAGAAAGACTTGTGCATTGCATTATCATGTAAATGGTATATTTAAATTATTTAACTTATATTAGTTCTATGAATATGACTGACCTGGTTGAAAGCAATGCTAAGCTGTAAATTTTTCTAATAAATTATAATCTTTCTAGATTAGTGTACCTTCATTATTTATTTTATAAAATATTGTTTAATAAATGTAACTTGTCTAATGACATTATGCTTTATTAAAAGAAAATTGAAATAATGGATAATTATGCTTACTATAGGTCAATTAGTTTCAATTAAAACAATCAAAATGAAAAATAAATAGAAAAATTAAAATTACTATTTTGATTCATTGAAAGATTTGATATTGTTTAGAAAAAGTATGACTGTATGCTTAAAAAAATGGTGTCACTTTATTTGTTTTGATTTATCATTATAAATAATGAATTCCATATTTTAAAATAAATTACAGATTAGAATATATGTGAAAAAATACATAAATGTATTAAAAATAATTTTATATAGGATGTATGAGCACAGACTTTCACATGACCCACCACTCACCCCCCCTATCTCATATCGCTGATACACTTGAACACATATATATATTGAAAAGATAAATAATTACCAATATATGTACTTCATGTTAAACCAGCAATCATCAGTTGGTCCAGATTATCATCTCTACACATATATGCAATAAGTGCTCAGGTATATATTAAGATAGCAAATCTTTATACTTTAATGGCAGGCTTCAATCTATCCATACTCCAACTCTTCAACTGTCAATCCAATTAAAAATCTGATGATGGATTGCCCAAAGGCCACCCTGAGACCAAGATTCTTGTCACACCCATGCTGACCTAAAGTTAATCTGACTCCTCATGCACAGGACATAATCAATTTAATACATATACAAGGGATGGGCAGACATCTCTATTATGTAATAACTGAAATACAGGCTTATTATATACCTGTATCAATATACATGATATATAGGGTATATGAGCACAGACTTTCACATGACCCACCACTCACCACTCTGTCTCATACCACTGATATACTTGAACACATATATGTTGAAAAGATCTTTTATATTTATTTTATGCATCCACAACATTTTATCTGCAAACATCTTTAAATTGGCATATTAACCCCGCACAAGTTATAATACACTCCATAAGATTATACCTATTCAATAATTAATGTAAAGGCGATTTTATAAAAACAAATCCCAAGTTTTGTAAATAAACAATGTCACCCCAAGCTTGAAACATTTTGTAACATATATATGTGTTTTCTTAACATTTTATTAAATAGATATTTCATGCAAATCCTGGTTTTTGAATAATTTTCTTCTAGTTAATATTTAGAATTATTTTCTTTAGCTAATAGCTTAGCATTGATAAATAACTATAATAAATGTAATTCCTGGGCTACTCTTATCTCGATCATCATCAGTCTGATCTTATGCTCTATGGCTGTGTTTCCAGGCCTGGAATTAAAATAATTGTGCTGTATCATCGGGATTGTTGTTCATTGGGTCAGAGATTAGAAGAATAGGCAAATAGGTTAGAATTCAGGATTGCTCCAGACCTTTGTATCTCAAGCATGATCAGATTCGAGGTACTTTTGCTTGGATTTTGAGACTTGTTGAGTGAGCATGCATTTTCAACTGGTACAATATATTATATAAACTTATGGTATGAAATATATGTAATTTGTCAATAGTCATGATCTTTCACAATCACTATAATATTAATAAATATAAAGTTTTGCAATTTTAATGCCAAATTGGTTTTTAATAAACAAAAGAGAATGTTTTTATTTGCATCTAATAATGTTATGTAGAAATTAACTTAGTCATCATCGACAAATGTAAGGACGAAATTGTATAATAATCAATGAAGATAAGATTGAAACAAACAACTATAGTTTTTATATCTTGAAAAGATCTCAATAAGAGATGAAAGCTGGGTTGATAATTAAGTAATTGTAAATATAATTAGCTATTTGTTTCAATCTTATTTAGATTGATTATTATATTAAGTATATGTATATAACAATTTTAGAAACAAATAATTGTTATAATGGATATTTGATTATATATATATATTCTAACCTTGCCTTGTGTCATTCTCACTTCCAGATAATATATGATATGACATAAAACGGGTTCTAGCTCAGTTAATAATTAATAAATGAAATATTCAGTATTAAAATTAAATATTTCACTAGCTCAAATTTAAAATACGAATAAGGTTCAGTTTATAAAAATAAATTAAATAAATATTTAATATTTTCATGAGACTTGAAGTGAAAATACAGGTGACAAGATAGATTACATTGAGCCAATATCCTACAGGATACTACTCAATGGCATAAGAACACTATCCCCCCTTATTACTATTTCAAATAACAAACTCATAGTATTCTTACGACTTTAATAAATTCTACTCACTAAGATTAAACTAATAATTAAATCTTAATCTCCTATTTGTAATAATCTAGCTCAAATAAAATCTCAGGTTCATAAAGTTTACTCAAGTTAATAAAAATACAGTAGTAAAATATGAGAAGGGATTTTATATCATAATCTACTACTAAATTATTATTATTATTATTATTATTATTATTATTATTATTATTATTATTATTATTAATAATAATAATAATAATAATAATAATAATAATAATAATAATAATAATAATAATAATAATAATAATAATAATAATAATAATAATAATAATAATAATAATAATAATAATATTCTTCATCGTTCAACTAACTCTGTATATCTTTTCTTATACTATATTTTATTACCATAATAAAATAAAATAATTTAATATAATCTTTTATCTTCATGTAATAATATAACAACTACATGATAGCATTTGATAATCTGATAAACAAAGGGTGTGTGGCAACTGCTAGCATATAAATTTAATATATTATTGTGATAACTTGTTTATGACCAATAAAATAATATAAAATTATGATTATTTAATTAAAAGAATACCAATAAAATATTTAAATTCTTAAAAATAATTCTCTATTTATCTTTTTGTGCAAAATTATACGTTCGTTTCTATTATTATGGATATCTAGTGATTTCATGCAATGAAGTGGAGAAATAAACAATCCAGACACAAAAATTAAAAAAAACAAAAACAAATTTTAACAAAGTTTATTGACAACAATAAATAAAATAAACAATTTATATACACTATTTACAGTGGATATCCTTATCTTCTACTTTACATTTTATCTACTGAGTTATATAAAAATAATAATTTATAGTTTAGTTATATCTTTATTTAGACTTAAGACAAAATAAAATGTTACCATTTGGTTTCTCGTTATGGTTAACTTATTACAAATATATTTACTTATTTTATTAGCAAAATATTTCAACCTTAATATTATTAAACTATCTTATTTTTAAAACATTCTACAGAAAACAAAATTAACTTTATAATGAGTATGGATTTCTCAAGAAAAATTAAAAAATTTTCATCTTGCAAAGTCAAAGATGTTACATAAAATATTCGTCCAAAATTCAGTACTAGATTTTAGTGTTTTATCACACGATGTTTACTAATCATAATATATTCTTATTTAGCCTTACTTTAGTATGATATAAGTGTAATCATCGACATATTCCTATTATTCAATAAATAAAATAATATCATGCCTATTCTCTATAACATTTACTTTGTAATATTGTATTTTAAAAATATGCAATACTTATTTTTCTAAAAGACATAATAAGCATTCAAAAGTTATTAACATTTTAGAGAAAATATCTTTGTTTTAGATACTCTATTCTAAAAAATTTATATTTCATTCCCGAAATAAATTCAAAATATATTCTATGATTCTTTCATTTCCTTTAGGATTCATTGGACCTTCAATTTCAAGTTATAAAATTCTGTTCCTTATAAGCAAATAAACCAATCTTATACAAAAACAATAGCATAACCTAAGTTCTAAATTATTTATCATTTCTTTTCAAAATATCTTACTGAACGATGCAGTTACATGAAATAAAGATAGCGAAACAGATGTATAGGATTTAAGGAAGAAAGCTAGAGTATCACTCATAATATATCTCAAAAACATGGCACAGTGCAAAGAGGTATGACCTTTACCTGTCTAATAACCTCTAATACATGAACGATGTTAAAGCTATTTCTTCAGCTTTATTAGAACATCAAATATTTAAAGAAATATAAAACACTGTCCAAATAAAATGTGTACCAGTCATAGGGCTTTGTTAACTATGCTGATATCCACATAAAGACTAATTATTATTTCTATTCCTTATCATATCCTATTTCTTAAAAACATCATCTTGGTTTCCTGTTCACTAAGTACTTCCAAGCCACTATCTCAACATTATTTCTCAAGATTTTCCACTTCTTACATCGATAAATAACTATCTGCATTTACAAAACAATAAATAAAATTCACTGATAATTTTAAAACAATCTAGCTGTTCCACAAGAAAAGTTTGCTTATTTCATTATTCTGTATGTTTAATCATATACAATCTAATTAGACAATATTTGAATATCCAATAACATGAAAGTTTTAAAAGAATCACATAATTATTTGTTATTATGTTGTATTATATCACTAATATAAAAAAAATCGTTGTATGCATATTTTCAAATCAATCCTATCTCATAATGTTTTTTAAAAAATGTTGTATAAAAATGCGTTACATATAATTAAAACTTTTACACTTCATTCTTACAATTCATAGATGATCTAAAGAAAACAAAAATATATACATTATATATTATTAATAGTTATTACTATTACCAAATAACCTTTATCTGGTCACCATTTTAGTAGGCTTCTTCATCCACTAGATACCGATCATTGCAAAAACATAAAGAAATATACATCCATACACTTTATCTAAAAATATTCTTATCTAAATTATTATATTATATTATATTATAAATTTTATGTTATTAACACATTAATGTCTTATGTTTTTCTAATCTTATAAAATAAAAAAAATTTACATTTAAACTAAGTTAGTAAAAAATAAAAATAAAAAAATCAAGACTATAATTACTTATTTCTTCATTAATTCTTTACTTGATAAAAATCCTTGATAGAGTTCATAAAACTTATTATTTTCTCTAGTTTTTTTTTTTTAAATGTTCCTCCTAAAAAATGCGTTATTCTTCAAGAGCGTTCCTCCCCCCCGCTTCGTTGATATGACGATAAACAAGAACAATCCGTTGAGGGTGTTTGGCGAGCAATTTTTTAAAACAATAGTAAAAAAAATAATTCGACGTCTTTAAATCTTAAAAAATATAATAAAATTCTTGCTAATCCATTTTAGTAAATTTTATAAAACAATAATCCTTGGTTTTACTGTTTTAAATAATTATTATTAAAGATTCATTATGCTAACTAATCCTGTGAAGCTTCTTAGATAATTTAACTTTAAAAAAAAATATTCGGTAAACTTTTCCCCAATATTTCCATGGATTCATTTTTAATCAACTATTATGTGTTCATTCTTTTATATAGGTTTCCATCCTTGATAAAGCGCTTCAAAAAAAAAAAAATACTTCTAAAGATGCATTTTTAATATTTCTAAGACTAGAAGTTTTTAATATCACAACTCCTTAAACAAAATCTTCTCTGTGAGCTCTTTTTTTAATTCTTGTAAAATATATTCTTTTTAAAAAATGTTTCCTTCAAAAAGGACTAAACATTCTATTTCTTTCATTATTATATTTTATGATAATTCATAAGATATAAATATCTTTTTTTTTTAAAAAAAAAAACTCCTGGATAAGCTTATAAATAATGCGTCACAAATTCTTTTTTTTTAGACGGCAAAACAGTTCTCTGGTTAAGCATTAATATAATGATATCAATGAACATACTATGCATTTTCATAGTATTATAATTTATATACATTTTACTTATTATATCCATTTGTTTCATTGCGAAGTTTAGGTTAAATTTTAGATAAAATACGACTGGCAAGTAACTTTTAAAAATTAGCAATCCATTTAAATGAATTCAAAAAATATATTGTATTTTAAACTCTCTTTTGCAAAATACTTTTTAAAAATTGGTTGATTCTTACTTTTAGCTTGAGAACAAATTTACATATTTTCAATTTTTTACAGAATTGAATTTCAAAAATACAAATTATGATGTAGTAAAACTTAAAAATATTATTAAAAATATTACTTTCAGATTGATTATTACTTTGATAAATTACTTAAAATATTTCAAAATTAACTTTTAAAATAATATTTAATAACCTATTCCATTTTTAATATTCAATTTATCTATTTTTATTTAAACAAAATATTTAACTTTTTTTTTATTATATCTGTATTCGTCTTTATTACATTACTTAAAACATTACATACGATAGTTAATTTAATATTTGCTTTATGCTAGGTGATAATTCCATACAATTCTATACTGCAATCTTTTAAAATATTTCAAACCTTGTTAATTTAAACTCAAACAAGCGTGTGTGTGAAAGTATGTAATATACAAGTCACATGATTAATATAAAATTTAGACAGACGATTTTTAATCTATGTCTCTGTCCAGATTTATAAAATTGCTACACTTTATTATATTATAAAAAAATAATTATAAAAATTTGGAAAAATAATTTAAAATATAGAATTAAATACAATTTTCACCATCATAAAGTTTATTTTTAAAATATACGATATTAATTTTGATTATTAAACATAGTTTATAAATTTAAATACTGTATTTATTAACTTATCAGTTTTAAACTATTAAAATCGAATTTATTAAATATACTTTTAATATTTATAGCTGTGTTATTTAATATGGCCAACTTTTACAACCATATGCAATAATATTTAAAGCTTTACTTAACTACTTTTAAATGATTCACTATAATTTTATATACTAGGTATTTTCTTTAGCCTCAAATTGTACTTTATAATATAATTAACTTAATACAATTACCA
The DNA here is from genome assembly GCA_028023455.1 of Epiperipatus broadwayi. Lineage (NCBI taxonomy): Eukaryota > Metazoa > Onychophora > Udeonychophora > Euonychophora > Peripatidae > Epiperipatus > Epiperipatus broadwayi. The sequence goes on from JAQFVV010012532.1 coordinate 1,137,127, forward strand.
TATTAAAAGAACATATTCTAAAATTTAAATTTTTTAGTAATTGACTGAGATGGACTATTACTGACCTATAGAAAGGGGCACAATATATATATTGTGACCTTCTGGTTTAGCACCAGAAATATCAATTGCAATTGTATGGTATTATATCAGTAACATCTGATATTATATTCTTAAAAAAAATGAAATAACATGAAATTTTAAAAACATTTTATTTATGGTTTAAAACTATGATTGGAAGTATTTATAGGTGTAATTTAAAAATTGTTTTGATATCTAATATCTTACTTTAGGGTATAGTTAACGATAGAATAGGGGTCTGTGGCTTGTCACAAAAGGAGTCAGTTCAGTTTAGGTTGATTATAATTGGTTTTGTTTGTTCACAAATAAATATTAGGACTTGTTTTGAGTGATTCTCTAGTTCAGTTGCTTTACATAATTTAATCTATAGTATAAACAGTAAAGCATATATTTCACTCATCATCATTAAAAGTATCATTTTAGTCATATCAGTTTAATACCTATAGTACATTATTTGTAAATATTCATTTATGTCTGAATCATTATCCAACTTCATTTTTCATTCATATGCTTCATGAAACTATCAAATATCACATCTCATACTCAAATATTTAATTTTACCATGACTAGTTTAAAAACCAGCTTAATTACTTTTTAAAATGAATTGATGGATCACTGGACTAGTGAATTATTTTTTAAAAAAATGCTGTAAAATATTTTATTTGTTAAAATAATTATTCATTTTATTCTGTTACTTTAAGAATACAGAATATTTAATTCTTAGTTTCAATTTAATATTTAATCTTTTATTTATTTAAAAGACAAAATAATTTTTTTTTGTTTCTATTTTTTTTTTCTCCAGAAAGTTTCTTGCATAAATTAATTCTTAGTTTCTGTCTGGTAACCTTTGAACTTTCAAATGACTTTAGATTGGAAGAATAAATGCTGGGTAATTTTTATTTGAGAGCTAACAAAAGGATTAAAGATAATTATACAAGGGACTACTGAGAGAATTTCCAACAGGGGACTACTAAAAAGACTACTACCAAAGAAGTATTCAGATTCTCTACTGATAGAATTTCAAAGTATTATTTAAACAAAGCTTGATAGTGCAGTTTTATTAAAAGCCTATTCTTCCAAGAAAAAAAAAGCTAAGTTGAAAGTTTAAAGTACTAAAAAGTTTCAGAATAATGGTAGTGTAAACAACTTTCAAGATACAATGATTTTTATTCTTAATTGACAGTTTCAGAATTCTCAGTCATTATTTTAAATGCATGAGTGTATCTACATTATAACGTATTTAAAATTAATTAGTAATATGAAGAATGGAATGGAAGTACGTAATTATATTTCAAAATCATTTTATTTAAATTTTATTCCTACTTGTGAAGAAGACAAAAGAATGTTTGTTTATTTTTCAAAATTATTATTCTTAAATTTAAATTACAATATTACTTTCACCGCTGATTATATTATTGGCTGCATGAGGTAAAAATTCACAAACTGAAGTGTCAATTAACAAAGTCAATTGTCAAAATATATTCACCTTTTATTAATATATTCACTTTAGTTTTGTTTATAAAAAGTATATTAATAATTTGTCAGATTATGAAAGTGAACAAAAGTTTGTTCAAAAATAAATTTTGATTTATAATTTAAAAAATATTCGATCGCGGCTGAAATGAAAAGAAATGTCAATCGGCAATTACACGTCATGATTTCTTCTTCCCACTTTGCAATAAATAAATAATTCTTGCTAAAATCTTAACTATATTTGTAAAATAATATTTATTTTTAGCATATTTTATGAAAATAATTTATATTTCGTCAAAAAATACTGTTAAAATGCTCTAAAACATTCGTTTATAATTTTCAAAATAAAACAAAAACCGTTCGTAACTCTTTACTTTTTGGCAGCCATTTTCTTTGTTGACAAAATTTAAACAGCCAATAAGATTCAAAAAAAGGCGGTGAGAAGGCAGTGCTTTGGTTTTGTTTGACATATATGGTCATTTTTATTGATTTTTTACTTGTAAAATAGAGAGGGCAGCATCTTACAGAACTTTTTTCTTCTAAAAAATGACATCAGAACTGTAAACATAGTACAAAAACTGAGCGATTTACAGTGACATCAAGTTACCTTATTTTTAAACAAATCGATCAGGTGAAAGATTAAGAGAATAATTGTAGCATGTACATACCTTTGTTATGTCAGAAAAATATGTGAACTCTTATTAAATCTCTCAAGAGCTCTATACAATAAACTTTGTGCTAGCTATAAAAGAAGAAGATTAAGAAAGATGCATAGGAATCAGTTATTTTATTATCATTTTATTAAAATACTTGCCTGACTATTTATAAATTTTTTTCTTGCATATTAGAAAATAAGACTAAATGTATAATTCAACTAAGTATTTAATTAACTACTATAAGAATAGTTTTAGAAAACGATTAAACTGAATGTGGATTTTATTGCATTAATTGTTCTCTTATTTTGCGATGGAATTTTTCATATAGAATATTGTCAACCAGTTCACGGAAAGTTAAATAAATGTTATCAGTTCAAATAATTGTATACGTTTTCTGAATAGCTAGAAAATAAACATGAAATAAATACCTAATACCTTTTATGAATGAAATATGAATTATTATTGCTTTTATATAACATTGATAGCAATTTCATTAGCTCAGCTAAAGGACATTGAATGCGCTATATATTGGAATCAAGATAATATTGTTATTTGTTTTTCTGCAGGAATGTGTTGTCTTCATCAATATTTATCTTTGGGTGCTTATTATTATCATTATTATTCATTTTGGGACCTGACCAAGGAATGTCATGTATAAAACTGTAATAAACTTTTCATGTTTCAACTCAGAAGAGAAAAACAAGAACTTTATTTATTTATTTAATCGTATTTAGTAGATAGATAGTATAAAGGTTGCTTTATAATTTTATTATTTTTATTATTATATTTAGTATGCCTACTAGAACGTCTCATAAATGTACAATATTAAGTGAATATTGTGCAAGGTATTTTTATTATTATTTTAGTATAAGTTTTATCATGTGTTCATAGTATCAACACATGAGGGAGACGTCCATTTTTTTTAAAGGGGTGAACAATAATTTTAAAAGAGTTTCATTACATAAAATCTACTGTATAATATACTTTTGCGTTTTTTTTAATAGATTAGAAAATCATTATTTTCAATAATTATTTAACCTGGAACATAAAGCTTCATTATTTATCTAAGTTAAACTTTTGCTTTAGATTTGTGCTAATATAAATGCACTATAAAAAGATTATTTTGTCGTATATTGCCAACAGAAATTATTGCCTTGTTTCTCAACTGTAGTTAATATATTTTAAGTTATGAATATTATTTCAGATATGAAATGTTTACCCATTGTTGCGTTTACAGTTAGTAATTAATATTTTTATAGTAGTTCTTTACCTACTGGGATTTGAATTGTCTGTATTATTATTATGCTCATATATGTGTGTATGTTATAAAAAGTCAACCATAATAATGTGTAATTTGCAAGTAAAAATGATATATAATCAATCGGTTTTGGAGGATCGGAATGGACTATTCAAATTTGAAAGATTAGAATCTGTTTAAACATGAATTTATTGTTCTTTATTATGTTTAATAAAAAAAAGTGTTTAGTGGCTATTTGTAGTAAAAGTCAATGATGTTTTAATGTGTCTTATAAGATAGAATAATCTCTTTTTCTTGTTATTTGAATATTTGATATGGCAGATTGCCTAGTATATCTTATGAGATAAGATAAATTCCCTTTATTATAGAAGTATTTGATAGGAGTGGATTGAATCCTCCATTTTGATATTTGATATTATGAATTAGGGTATGTGAGGCCCAGTATTTTATCTCCCTGACGTTTTGGTGTTGAGATTTAGTCCCACCAGTTTATGTAGTCTCAGAAATAGATTTGGGAATTACTGTCATGTTAGTGATGAAATTAGAATTGTGTAAATCTTTTATCCCATGTGCTTACAGAATACTTTCATCTTACTCATAGCCATGTGCCAGCTAATTTAGTGATAAGAAGAATAATAAAAGTAGAGTTCATTTCCTCATAAAAACAGCTGTTAGAATTAGTGCTGAAGCTTGTTTGGTCCATTGCTATTGTCCGTATTATGATTTATTGACACACTCATAAGTAAACTGATTGAATTGAATTGAGTATTATTAATTATTAATTGTATGACACACAGCATAATGCAGACACAGATGACTAATTTAACAGTTAAAAAAAAATCCATCATTAATGTATAATTTCAATCATTTTGCATTTACCATTTTAAATTTCATATCATCAGCTTCCATAGTGTTTAATCATGACTGGTATAAGCAATAAAAGAAGACAAATCATAATTAATTAATAGCATTAATCATTTCTGTTTTGCAAAGATAAACATAGTTAATTGATAGAATTATTTCCATTTTGCAAAGTATAATTTAACCTTATTTTGCGTTGATTCTTAGGTTCAACCCCCCTTATTTTAGTTATTGTGCATTTTAAAGTAAAAATGCCAAGATTTAGATTTATTTTATAATATGATTGAAATATTTAACGGATGTGTTTGTTATAAACTTATTTAGATTAATTGATAAGTTAAGAGTGATATAAAGCATCTTAAAGTAAAAATGCCAAGACTTAAATTTATTTTATAATATAATTGAAATATTTAACTGATGTGTTTGTTTAGACTTATTAGATTCATTAATAATTTAAGAGTGAAATAAAAGACAAGATGTCAAATATAAAATAAATTCTGTAGTTTGTTGCCAGAAATGTAAGGCTATATTATTTTAGTTCCATATGTGTATCAGGAGGGACTGATAAATGAAAACCAATTTTGCAAAAAAAATATAAAGATTGTATTTTAGTGTATTCTTTAGGGTTAATGGTAGAATGTGTGCCATAAGTCAATCATAGTGACTTAATAGACTAAATGTATTAGATAAAAAGTTAGAAAATTATCTTGTAATTTCTGTTATTATGTAGGTCCTTAACCACTGATATTAATACATCCAAAACTTATACTTATTCAAATTGTAAAGAAATTAAATGTTGTTTAACTGTATTTTGTTGTAATAAATATTTTATTATTCAAAAATTATATTCAAAATTCTTTTTTAACATTCATTCGTTGTTTCATATTTCCACACATGCTCCTACATTTATTTTATTTAATATGATATAATTGTATTTTCATTTAATTATAATAAACCTCCAAATATGATAATATTGATTTCCTTGATCCAAACACTATATGATATGCCAATTATCTACTGATTGTCTTAAAAGGTTTTATTATTTAGTAATTGGTTAGATGATGAATTGAAATCAAAATGTGCCCGATTTCTTTCATTATCTAACTGCCATTATTTAGTTAGGGTGTTGCTTAGTTTATATTATTATTTTCATAATATTAAATAATAGTTATTGAGAGATAGAGATTTTAGATTAGCCATGCCATAACAGATTCTCTGAGATCTTCAATATTTAATTCAGATTAAATAATGAATTCAATTAACTAGATTAGATTAATGTATAAATAAAAATTTAGTAATGATAGTTTTAGTTTAAGTTCAGATCCATTTTATTATACATTATAGTTTCTAAAATATTATATTTTAGTTATTAGTGTAATTTTCTAATATGGTAGAGGTTGTTCAGTGCATGTGGATGATGGGAGGAGGTGAAGTATAGATTATAATTAGTTAATTTTAGCTGGTAGAATTTTACCAATACAATTCTTATTTATTTTAGAATGTGATAGATATTTTATTCCTATTAATTATAATATTTTCTCCCACATCTAATGTACATTGTACACCTCATACACCTCTGTATCCCTCAACTGAGTTAGTTTAAGGTGAAACTTTAATTAAGAGCCTCATAAGTAAATTTAGGATAAAGTTAATTCGATAGTTTATTCTATGATCCATAGAATTGGCGTCCCCGGGTATTTGTTAGTGAAAGTGATCGGTGGGGAGGGGTCACTATATATATATATATATCACTATATATATATATATATATATATATAAATGAAATTGCAATAAATTTGATTTTATTTTTTTTGCCAAGGCAGCGCTCTTAATGTTTATTTGTAATAACCTTGAGAAAGACCAAATCCAATGATAAATGAAAATACTATAAATTTGTGGCATACAAAATTATATAATTTATTAACAGTACTTACTGCCATAGTTATTGAAGTATAAATTCATAACTATATAATTTGTTAAATAAAGACAAAAGTGCTGTTTTGAACTGATTTAGGTATTAATAGTTTTATTTTTGAGATATTTACAGTTGATATTCCTAATCTTCAGAAACATTCTAATGAATTTAAATTAGAACTTACAAATCAGTTTCAAGTATTAGTAGATTTTGAACACGATTCAGATTTGAATGAAATTAATAAAAAAATAACTGATACACTTTTAAAAACTGCAACAAAGATAAATGGTAGCAAAAAACAACAATTCACCAATAAAATTTCTACTGAGACTATAGAATTTATGAAGAAAAGGAGGAATATGAAGATATAAAAAATGATGCATTAAAAATGATTGTATACCTCAAATTTTATAAAATGGTGTGGAAAAGGGTTGAAAATATTATAAGAAAGTATGACTGTGAATTAGCAAGGAAAGCTATAGAAAAGAATAAAAGACTCGAAAGTGTAAAAGACTATTTTAATATGGGTAGGAAATTTATATCTGCAATAAGAAAAAAAGATGGAATTATTACTAAAATAGAGATGACATCATAAAGTGGGTAGAAAGCTTCTATCAAGAATTATATAATAATAAAGAACAAGTACCTCCTATATCTATTATATCTTCTGAATTGCACAGATATTTAAATGAAGAAGTGAGACATGCAATTAAATTTATGAAGAAAGGAAAGGTTCCAGGTGATGATGGAATTATAATTGATATATTAAAAGAAGCAGGTGAAGAAATATAATTTTTTTTAGCAAAGTTATATATCAAATGTCTAAATGATAAATACGTACCAGATGATTGCAAGAATAATATTAATATTTTAAAAAGGTGATAAAGAAGATATTAGAAATTACAGACCTATCAGTCTTTTATCAGTTTTGTACAAAAATTTTACCAAGATAATTCCAACTTATCTACAGAGAACATTGGATTTCCACCAACCAAGAGAACAAGCTGGATTTAAAAGTGCTTTTAGTACAGTAGATCATATCCAGGTATTGAGAGAAGTTATAAAAAGAACAAATGAATATGAGTTGCTAGCTATTATGCTTTGGATTTGCAGATTATAAAAAGGCATTTGATTCTTTAAACATTTCTTCAGTGATTAAAGCATTGAATCATCAAGGTATAGATCCAGGATATTGTCATATTTTGAAGAATATTTATAAAAATGGAACAACAACAGTTAGATTACATAATGATACTAGGAAAGTCAACATTGAGAAGGATGTAAGACAGGGTGACTCCATATCTCCAAAACTTTTTACAGCAGTGCTGCAAAAACTATTTTTGGATTAAAATAGGAAGCTAAAGGAGTGAGGGTAAATGGAGATTATTTAAGTCATTTAGATTTTGCAGATGATGTAGATGTTTTTGCAAATAATGCTTTAGAGTTGCAGGAAATATTGCAGGAGTTATCAAATGAAAGTAGGACTAAAAATAAATGTTAAAAAGACTAAAGTAATGTTCAATGAATTTTCTTAAAATATGAAAATAAAGATTGATTACGATGAGTTAGAAGAAGTTAACAATTACAAATACCTTGATCAGATTATTAATACAGATGAAAATATAATGGATGAAATTAATCATAGAATTAAACTTGGTCAGAGTGCTTTTGGTAAAAATAATTTGATACTAAAAGGAAAATATGCCTATGGGTTTGAAGAGGAAGGTTTTTAATAAATGTGTTTTGCCAATTCTTATTTATGGATCTGAGACTTTGACACTTAATAAAGGAACAATACAGAGACTTTAGACCACTCAAAGAAGTATGGAGAGATACATGTTAAGAATAACAAAAAGAAATCGAAAATGCAATATATGGGTAAAAGAACAAACAGGTGTTACTGACCTCATTGAAAAAATTAATAAAAGACTGAAGTGGAGTTGGGTTGAATATATTGCTAGAAGAGATGATAATAGGTGGACAATTGAAATCTTAAACTATATTCCAAGAGATTGTAAAAGACCCAGAAAGAGACCACATGTGAGATAGATGGATGAAATAAGAAAGTGTGCAGGGGTGATATGGAGAAGAGAAGCTAAAGATTGGAGATGGATTGACTTGGAGAGACCTTCATCCTGCAGTGGATTCATAATGGTTGTTGATGATGATTTTGAGATTTTACACTTACTTATAATAAAATGAATATGAAAGTCATGGTTTATGAATATGAAAGTCATGGTTTTTATTGAATTGCAGAATATTCCATATAGTAAATTTATACTATTTATACATTAATACTTGTTCAAAGTTATTAAAAATGAATGCTTCGTGACTCTGTTTTGGAATATTGAGTAAAATGAAATTTATTTGAGTATTTGATTACAATTTCTTTCTCTCAGTTATTGATATCTAAATTCATTTATTATATTCATTATCTATGAAATAGAGATTACGATACTTTCATTGTTAGAAGACAAAACATTTACTTTTCTTTGTTAAAAAACATTTTGGCAATAATATTGTGACACTTTATACATTTTTTTACAATATGATGTGAAAAAGTGCAAGCCTAAACAACCACAAACAGAAATATCCAAAATTGATTACAAGGCAACTGTAGCTACCATTACACAAATAAATATGATGTTAGACCTAGCAGGAGAGAATTCCAAGTCTATGTACACAAACAATCTTCTAGCAGATCCAGTTTCTGAACTCTGAAAATACTCACCAGAGCAGTAGTAACCAAAATATTGAAACTAGTGCATTAAACAAAAATTCCCAAAATAAGGCAAACCAATTCAAAGTAAAATGATGGATGAAAATACAAACCATAACAACTCCAGTTCTGAGAATGAAGAATCAATGGACTTCTTAAATAAAAGAACAAACACCAAAAAGAGAAAATCTGCTAAAACTGATAAGTTCAGAGGAGGATATCATTAAAAGCATGAAAAATAAATGCCCTAACAAATTTCCCAAGCATGAAAATAATCATCAGTCAAACAAAGTCCATGGGAAAAAAAATCGAGTCAAAAAGAAGCCATGGAAAAGAAAATTGAGACAAATGAGAGTAGCAACAGCCAGGCTAAGTAAATACAAGAAGCTACCTAAAGCAGCCAAGATTAATTAACTCAGATAGTGAAGCAGCCACCACACAATATGACTCAACAGTCATTAGTAATAAACTATAATAGTAAATGACTTATTTTATTATTAATGGCCTTCATTAGACTGTTTTGTGGTAAGTGCAAGCCACCAACACCAAAAATTATGAAACATAAATTTGTTGGGCTGAATATTCATGTAATAAATTCGATCAGCAGAGTATATTTGCCTATATATCTTGAACAAAATTACTGCACAAGCCCAGCATATTGGAATCTCAAAACATAAAGTGTAACTGTCTGAATTGGCCACTCATCTAACACTAGTGGTGATGGGTCTACATGCTTGGCACAACATCTACTTGGGAAGATATGAGTGAACCTGTGGCCAGCTAGGGTGGTATCCGTTGACATGTAAAACTAGCATCCTTATTGTGGAACCTATCCTTTGATGAAAACTACTGCATAAGCCCAGTGTAATAAAATCTCATAGCAGTAAGTTAATCATAAAGCTGGATTAGCCACTGTGATGATCTGACATTAATAGTGATGGACTACACACCTGGCTATAACCTTAACTTGTTAAGGTATTGATGAAGCTGTGGTCAGATGGGTAGTGTCTGATGACATGTGGGTTAAATTCCCAATCTTATAACCTCTGTATACATTCATCTCATAGATTAACTAGTATTTATTATTGCTAAGTTGTATGTAATTCTATCAAATATTATACTATATCTTCATTCATATGTAACAACAACCTATTATTCCCTTATAACACTATTCATACATATACTTTATATAAAATAAATTATCTTGGGAAAAAAGTGCATTCTTAATAAATTATATACATACTATAATCCAATTTGTAAATGCTACATTTTTTTAATGCAATCATTTAAAGATATAATCTGTAAATAAATATATTAATAGTTATTGTTAATCATCTATTATGATAGAGATCATTATATCAGTTTAATCCAAATATAAGCTTTAAATTTAATGAAAGATTAATACATAACATAATATTATTAAATACAAGCATGACATTATTAATTTAACACTATTATTTTTTTCTTATTCATGCATAACATCTTAAAATATATTGCAAAACTTCTACTTAAAACTGAATAACAAAACTATGTGATAAAAATAAATGACTCCCAAAACGCATTCATGACTAAATTAATCATCTTTAGTTAGTTTAAATTATACCTTTAACATCTTTTCTTATAAAAGATGACTTCCTATAATTGTTTGAATGTACTCATTTGACTGTATCATCTATAGATAAATACATTATCAATTATTAAGTAAAATATTTTTACATCAATTTTAATCCAAATATAAACTTTTAAGACTAATATTGATTTTTCTCTTCGTTTGTATTTGTAATTCAAATTTCCATACGTTTGTTCTTCTGTGTAACAATCATTTCTTTCTTCTTTATAACCTAAAATCGGGTGCATTTTTGTGAACATTAATTAATATACCACTTGATAAATTAAATGCACTTTTAAATTTTTTGCCCATAAGTTTTACGCATTTGTAAAAATTAGAAATTTTATGATATATTTAAGATATCATATATGAACAAAAAAACGCATGGAGTTAAATATCATCAAGCTTAAATTTAATAATATATATATATATCAACCATTAATTAAATTTAAAGTTTATATCTGAGCTAAAAATAATATAATAATCTCTAATTAAATAATTGACTAATATTAATAATTATTAATGTATTTATAATTGAATTAGATAGCAATTTTTTCTGATTTATAATGAAGATAAATGAAAGGTATATATACATAAAATCAAATTTTATAAAAGCTTAATACTACAAAAAAAGAAGTGATATGTAAAATAGATTTTTTAAAAATAAAAAAAATATTTTTTTAAATTATATTTTACATCCATTCATTAAAAACCTAAGAATAGTTTATTACAAATAATTTATAATACATTATAATTTAATAAGGTAAATCAGAACAAAAGACAGTTAATAGAAATACACTGCATAATTAGATAAGTTATGGAAAATAGATTTGGCAAAAAAATATCCTTACATATCTGTGCAGCTTATCAGAAATGATGAGGCCACATTAATCTCTAATTTATAAGATAATGAATATAATAAGATGGTTACTTTTCATATCATGAAAACAGTTTTTAATACACTATTCATCACATATAAAGTGAAAAGTAGATTTTTTTATTATCTTGTCTAGTTTTTTATACTTTAATAACTTTCATCTAACACATTCAAACTGTTTAATTCATTACAATTAATCATGTAAAAAGCTTGGAACTAATTTTCCTTACTCTTTTCAAAATAAACTATTTTAATGATTTTAACTCGAAGATCTTTTAAAGACCAAATTAACTTTAAAGTCTTCTTCCATCCTTTGATCAAGTGATCTCAAACACTGATCCCTAACATAAAAGTTTCTAATTACCACTGATTATCTTATGCTCTGAACATTATCCTTATACTGCATGGGCAAAGAATCACCAAAGGATAGAGTAGAAATCCCTTGTCAAAGGTTTGTCTGGGCTGCATTTTGGCAAAATGTAGACAAAAGAACAGACATTATAAGTGATGAGACAAAATCATAAATTATTTACATTAAACAACAAAAAAAACTTTTTTCAGTTATTCCCATAAAAACTTGTCACTAAAGTACATTTGAAATGTTTTTAAGTATAATATTGGATCCAAATACATATTTAAGAGAACATTATGTCAATGTGGAAAAAAAAACTTTTAGCGTTTTTCCATTAAGTAGCATAAAATAAAATTTACTAGTTCACTTTAACATATATATTACAATATACTACTATCCTAAAAGACTAACAAAAAGAGGAACAGAGTAAAATAAAATAAAACAAGTAACGTTATAACATAAAATTTAATAATATTTCTGAATAAATTATGACAACTCAATGAAATGCTTCTTATATGGATAAAATATCAAGAACAGTAAATATAATATTTTACTCTGCTCAGAAATTTAGTGATATAATTATATATACATTATTATTCAACTTTCAGAGATACAATATATATGTGTGTGTTTAAACTGCCACTCTCAAAACTCCTAACTTTGGCTGATGAGTTATGTAAAATAATCACCATGTGTAAATCTGCTCCAGATACCTATGCACATTTAAAAAGACTTACACAAATATATGATACCTGCAACAATCTAAAAGAGTACCTTGCCATAAAAAAAAATCTGTCTAACAAAACAATACACCTAGACATGAGAATACATTAGATGGGCTCTGAGATATCCTTCCACTGTCAAAGTTCCACAAGTACAAAAATCCAACAGTGTCATCAAGGCTGGACATTATATGATAGAATCAATATATAAATACTTCAAACAAAAGCTGCAGTCACATTGAGCCTTCACACCATCTGAAGATCTATTTGACTAACCAAAGTTAGATAAACCATTCCATTCTACTAATTTATTGCTGAAGCTAATCACAATACCAAACTCTTGTCATCCAGGACCACATGGAATCCCTAAATTTGTATTTTCACATCTCAGTCAGTTTACCACCATATATCTATGTGATTTAGCAAATTATCTATCACAAAAGCTGTTTAACCTAAAAGATCTATATCCAATCTCCTTAGTCCATTCAGCAAAAAAGCAAGCTTCAATATCCAATCTATCTAACCTGCAACTAATCTCCATGGGCCCCCTTGGTATTAAAATCATGGAAAAGGTTCTAAAAGATAAAATCAAACAATGCAATATGCAAAAAAAGGCTCCTCAACAGGCTAAGCTACTCTCATTTTCAAACCATTGTAAATTCAGTTAGAAAGTAGGAACAGTATGTTCTAATGGCTGTTCAAACTGACATTGAGGCTGCTTTTGACTCAGTTCCTTTTGAAATATTAATTCAGACACTTGCAGATATCAAAATACCTCACTCTCTCTTATACTTACTAACCATCTTACTCCTTAGTTATGAAATCCATATTACAATTAATGGTAGAACATCACCTTCATTCTCTCCCCACCAATCCATATCTCAAGGATCTCCATTCAGTTCTTTATTATTTATGTTCCACACTAACCCTCTCATAAACAAAATACAACAAAAATTACAAGGAATTCAAATTCCACACACTGGACTATATATACCATGTAATGCATACATGGATGACCTTACTGTTTTTCTTACCTCCAAATAATAACTACTCAACTCTTGGAAAAAATACCTAATGAATACACCTTCAAATATAAAATCAAGATCAGCATTAATAAAGTATCAGCTTGGTTTCTTTACACTGGCAAGATACCCATGCAAGTTTATCATGGTAAACCAACTAATTTCTTTGGATTTTCTTTCTACCTAGGGCCCTCTGGAATGAGACAAAAGAACTAGAAAAAACTGATAGATGATGCTGAATGCACAACCATTTCTCTCTCCAAAATCTACCTCTCCAAAAGTATGCCTTTTCAATCAGTTTGTAACTACAAAAATAATCTATTACTCACCAATCATAAAAGTTACTAAAATCTTTCACTTCAACCATTTATTTCCTCTGTAGCAAGCTATTATGGTACAGAAAAGTAGCCTCCATCTCTGTAAAACAACTTAGCCCTCCACCAACCAGGAATGGATTAGGTCTTCAGTCCATTCAAATTTTTCATAAACAAAAAAAGTATTAATGTCCTCATTGTACTGATAAAAAGTTTTACAGCTCTCAAATACCTCCTTCAAATAACACCCACAGACCAACCGCCACCTTCACATGGATATTTGTCTTTAAAATCACGTTCAAAGCATTTATGATCAGGTGTCTTTTTTGGATGTTGGTAGATACGCCTATTAGAGCATTTATAATATGCTTTACCCAGACATAACTAGTGATCGATCCTCAGTTACCAATGCTAAATATAAACAACAGTCATTTGATACAGCGATTCAAAAAATAGTCATTGGAATCCAAATTTTTTTTACTTTCTCTTAAGGCTACTACCTACCTCCTATTTCCTTAAATATCACCAGTTTTACACCAAAATTGTTGCTTTTTTGTTCCTTGTGCCACAGGGAAAAAGGAATGCAACAGCACCTTACCTGCACAGCTCTGACAAATACCCGAGAAATTATGATTAACACATATAGACAAAATAACATCACACTTAATAACCTAATAGAGACCCTCAGTAAAGGTTCAATACCAGCATCCCATGCAGCAACTTTTTGTTTATATACTTTGTGGTGCACCAGATGTACTTTCTGCCTTGAATACAGCACCAAGCCACATTCTCTAATAATCTCAAACAACTGAAGGCCAGGGATGGCAAAATTGCACCCCCAGATAAATTTGCTGCTACATCACCACTATTAAAAACCTGACAGACCATAACCTCAAACAACCAAATGACTTTTGCTATAACAATAACAACTTTTTTTGTTACATATCTCATTTTCAACAATTTTTTAAACACCACATCTGTGTATTGAATAGTCCAAAAGATATATTTATCTCAATCAAAAAAATTTTAAACTGGTGAACTAAACCTTCAGACAATGAAAATAAAACCATAGGAAAATACATAGTTTACAAGTTTACATTTATCAGATACCTGCCTAACAATTTATTTGAACTGTATGAATAATATTTATCTGTTTGTTCAAAAGCCATGTAGTTTTCAACCATGCATTTTTAACAATGTAACTTTTCATGAATAATAAATTTTGATTTGAAACATACATATATTGATTTTATTCACAGAAATGACATAGTCAAGAAATAGATAAATAATTTCTTTATTGCTAATATAAAATAATAAATACCCAATTTTGTAAGACATGTTTTAGTTTTTGCTGATATTCTACCAAACCATATCACTATCAATAGAGTACATGATTCTTTCTACTGTCATGAAATTATCATAATATTCATTTACCAATATTTCTAACATTAAAAAAATATACATATATGATATAAATTAGGTGCAGAAGTTAACGAATACAAATAAGGAACTAAATAAAGATTGCAAAATCAAATTATTTTCTTTTACTTTAAATGAAAACTATTTAATTATAAATAGTAAATATCTTAGAAAAACTGTATTATTTATTGCTTATGGAATACTTAAACATAATTATAAAACTAATATGATTTTCTGCTTGTAAGGTTATGTATAGTTTATTTTCAATACACTTTAATAAATATTATTTTGAGAGATATTAGTGAAACTTGAAAAATGATTCTAGTTTTTCCCAAAGACAAATATTTTCAATTAGAATTTTAACAAAACATAATAGGTTTGTTAATTTATCTAATTTTTCATTAAATAATAAAAAAAATCATTATTTCTGACGATTTTTTTTTCAGTAGATTTCAGACCTAATATAATTGTTTTTAAGCAATTTTAAGCCCCCCCCCCCAAGCTAATAAAGTTTTATTCATGCCAGAAAATATTATATACATATAGATAATGCAAACTATAAATCCTACATTAAGTGTTTGACGACTTGATAAAAGATCTATCTAACTGGATGTATAAGAAATAAGATAAATACATTGAATAATCTTAGTGTATAAAAACTTTTGTTTTGCTTTTTAATTTTTTTTATTAAAATGCTAAACTTAAATGTTACAATCCATAGTTTATTATTCATAATTTAAAAATAATAAATAAAAAATTTAAAAAAATATAAACATTAATAATAATAATAATAAAACTTTATTTTTCTAAATTTTTATTTTTAATTCACTATGCAATTATTGTGAAATGCAATCTAAATTCAATGTAAATAAAGAAATTTCATTTGAAAATTAAAAGATTTCCTTTCCTCTTTAATGACTTAAGTTGAATTAATCACAGCTTTGATCATGAATAAAATAGATATATTGAACTCAGAAAAAAAAAACAGCTCACTGTAGTTAGGCTTATTAATTTATAGTTATTTACTGAACTTGTTTTATATTTAATTTTACTTTTAAATGTATAAACAGTATGCATTGAAACTATATTTTACATGATTTGATATCAATTGCAAATTTTAGTATACATGACAAAGACAAATATAACACATAGTTAATTTATTATTGGATGAACATATATGACTATAAAATAATTTTTATAAATTATTTATATATTATGTTTAAATGGTTCTCATAATTTATTAAAAAAACATTACTTCATAAACTTTCATAAATATATAATCAAATATTTGATTAATGAACATTTGCAATCAGATCATGTTGATGACTGATTTGAATTGTATAGTTTTTTTTTTCCTTCATCAACAATTTTTAGGTATAATAAAATTTATGAAATAATTACTAAAATTTATTAGTCATTTACAACTCGAGTTTTAATAATCAACAATAACATCAGATATGATAAAACTACTCAATAAAAAGTTGAGCAAACAGAAATTTTATAATATCATGCATCAAGAAACTTTTAAATTATTATATCTCACAATATTTTATTGGAAAACAAATGTTAGCAAAGTTTATAGAAAAAGTATATTGTATGTAATAGTGAAAAATAAGTGCATTTATAGCACTAAAAATGACATAAATATATATCACTTTTGATTCTATTAGACTTTTTTCATTAAAAAAAAAATCATGAAAATATATAAAATCAAAATACCATAATATTTTTGAAATTATGAACAACACAATCTGTTAATTCACTAGATAATAGTTCATGATCCAACATGTAAAAACCTAGGTCTGTGAAAAAAATTTCAAACAAACTCTTTAAAAATAATGAATGATCTATGATTTTTAATGACTTTTTTTTATTCAGTGCATACTTTGATGTTTTAAATGCATCTTTTTTATGCTTTTCAAAAGATATCAGTTCAATCTAATAATGTCAAAAAAAAAAAAAAAAAAATCAATGAAAAAAACACAGCCAAAATGTATTGGCATTTGTATAAATGAGGCTTGAACTAGAATTAAAGCAGTAAGTAGATAATTTGTATGATTAAAAAAACCAATAAATATATATTTGGCTCATTATTGTATTTAATAGCAGCAAAAAAAAAGTTTTCTATTCAAGCTCATGGTTTCAAATTTTGATTATCCTAAAATTTTAAATTCAAATTAATTTATCTGTACATTTATATTAATCTAACACAAACTCAGCAATTGTATATTTTTAGGATTTCATATAAAACCTAAATAATATTTTAACTTTTTGGTAAAGAATATTGTACACCAAAATAAAGCAAATTCTCTCTCTCTCTCTAAGCATATAACCAAATTCTATGTGTGGAATATGTAGAGAATGGACAAATAAACCTAATGCAAATTGCCAGAAATAGTTAAATCTTTGGTTTTGATGCATTGTTGAGTTCAAAGTTTTAAGGTGTTTGAAATTTCAAATCATCATAATAAAATAAATAATAAGTTGTCAAAGCAAATTATGAATTGGAGTGAACATCTCTAAATAAAAACAAAAAAAAAAGAAAGGCAGAAATGTATAGCATTATATATTAAAAGTTAGTCAATAATAAAATGAGACAGAGATTTAATGAAAACATTTTAGAGATGCTGATCCCAAGCAGTGGGACATTTACAATTAACATTAATAATAAAATGCTAAAATAAATGTTAAAAGCTTTACTTTGCACTCATAAAAAAACTATATTCTAAAACGAATTTTGTGTTTAAAAAATAAAAAGTACTCTTTTCAGCAAAAAAATTTAAATTTACAATGTAAGTTAACAATTAGAGTATAGAATTTCATAAGCTTTTCATTATATACAGACATTTTTATTACTGCAATTTTTAAAAAAAATCCTATTTTAGAATTCTTTGATAATTTTTATATTAAGTTTAAGAAAGTGTATGTATTTACTTCACCATGTATGCATGATTTAAGGTTTTTTGCATTTCATAAATAGCAATATATAATTTTTTATATCCCTTAAGCAATTTACTTTAGCATATTATATTTGCAACTACACTATAAACTTTAATAATAAATTCTATTCTGCTATTTAGAATTATAGATAGATTGCTATTATTTTGAAATTATAGGTTCAAGATTGATTACAGATTTTGAAATTTTTGGAAACTCACAAAGTTACTTATATGTAAACCTATAATTATATTAGTAAAATGGAAAAATATTTAAAAATTAATGATCAGCTTGATTTAATTATTACTTATTAATAAATATATCTTTAAAAAAATAATTTAATGAAAAATTAAATAAATATATATTTGGTTATGTTTGCATAGTAAATGGCAGAAATTTGAATACTGTAGTGTAATAAAAGTTGTACTGTTTTTGTATATCATAAAAGTGATGGTAAAAAGAGAAATGTTTTAAAATTTGTTTAAATTATCACTTTAACAAAAATATTAAGTAATAAAAAAAATTAATTAAAACCTATTACCTACTTCTTAGATTTATTGAAATTTTGTATTACTAAGTAACAAAAAATTTATAATAAAAATTAAAGCTGTATGTGTTTTTAAAAATTGGTCTAATGAAAAAATTACTGCTTTATGAAAATTATTTTTAAGTTTACATATTGAGGGAAAATATTTATTGTAGAAATCCAAATGTTTAGATTTTATATTTCATACAGAGTTGAGAATACAAAATGAATAAAGTATCATTGTTTTTTTAAAAATTCAACATTTTCATAAAGAGAATTATATTCTAAAACATTATTTTGCTATATTAAATTAGAACGCTGTAACTTTGTGCAGACATTAAAATGCCACTATTATTATTACTTTTTTTTAATGAACTTTTACTGCAGTATCACAAATGTTTCAATTTTGAATAAATTGAACTTCATAAAAAAGTGTTCAATGGGTATGATAGTGACTTACCACATATTGGACATATAATATATCACAATTTTCCCCATTTTTAAAATTTTTTTTGCTATTTGAAAAAAAACTTTTAGCATAGAATTGCAAATGTTTTTATTTCAGATATCATATAGAATTATGAATATATACATATTAATACAGCTTATAAATAAATTAAACTTTTTCATAAAAGATTGTGTTAAGGATACTACAATTAAATGTTTTGATTTCTTTTAGACTGACATAATAATATTCTATTATTAGAAACTGCTGACATTTTTTTATAATGTGATTAGTGTAAAATTATAAATTGTTTGCTGTTATGTGTTGTACACAATTGGAAAACAATATATATTATAGATACTCACATTGAAAACAGATAAATATATTTTGATCTAATTAAAATAAGTTCTATGAGAATTAAAATCTTTGTGAATGTTTCTGTGATGCCATATTGGCAGATCTAAAATTGGTTGAAAAATAGATTTCAAATCCATATAGTTTGAAATTATGATAGTCTCTCTGTATTTTTTAAAATAATTAACGTTTTTACAACAAATGTGTATGTGTATATATATATAAATTTCTACAAAAAAAAATTATAAAATAGTTTACTAATAAAATGATAAATCATTAACAATAGTTATAATTTAATATAATCATTAAAAAAATGCTTTTAATAAATAAATTTCTGTCTAAAAATTTTTATCATGAAAACCAATTGTGGACACCTTTTCATTTCCACATGCCAAATGTATATGTATGTGTGTATATATATATATATAGAGAGAGAGAGAGATAGATAGATAGATAGATAGATAGATAGATAGATAGATAGATAGATAGATAGATAGATAGATAGATAGATAGATAGATAGATAGATAGATAGATAGATAGATAGATAGATAGATAGATAGATAGATAGATAGATAGATGGATGGATGGATGGATGGATGGACGGACGGACGGACGGACGGACGGACGGACGGACAGACAGACAGACAGACAGACAGACAGATAGATAGATAGATAGATAGAAAAATAATAAAATGTTAAATATTCTAATCTTACCTTTTGCATTCAATGGTTTCATGTGTACACCATATTTTTTTAAAAAATTAAGACAAAGTTCTAAGTTATTAATTTTCTGTTCATAAATAAGAGGTTGGAGATGGATCCCAGAAATCTTTTCATTAGCTAAAAAATAAATTATAAAATTAGAATAAAAACAATTAACACATCATCCAAAAAAAATTTTACTTTCAAAAATTTATAAAAATCTTTTATTGTAATAAATATTCTATTTACATCGTGTTGATTAAGTGTGTAATATAAAGAAGGAAAATAAACATTCGCCCATGCAGTTTTCACGAATTTACACTCACTATTATAATGGTCGGGATGTTCAGAGTCTTACGTATCTGCCGTACAGGGCACCACCAGGCTATTTGAACCTGGAAAATTTATATAGTAAGCAGATATGCATTGTTAAAGATTCAATTTTTACATATATGTTTTATTCTGACTGTCAGCCCATTCCACTAGCTCAGGGAAATGCAGAGATAATATAAAATATAAATTCTTATTAATGAATATTTAAAATATATCTTCAATACTAAAAAATAAAAGCCACTGCCAGTAATAACACACAAAAAAACATTTATTAATGCATATATATAAATATTTAAAAATGAGAAAAAAAAATATTATTTTAGATTGGTTATTAATTTTTAAATTTAAATTATTATTTTAAACAGTCCACACAGATGAATTTAATAATATTTTATTAGAGTGTCAAATATGAATAGACTACATAGATTGCATTTGAAAGAAAATATTCTATCTCTGATTTAACCTTAGGCCAAAAGTTCGCAAGCAAATTAATGCCAATCTATCTGATATATCGAGGTATTTAATGCAGCATGAATACGACAGCACAATAGCATACTGTCAGGAATGCACATCTGAACAGCATGGTTACAGAGAAGAAATTGTCTCTCGACCAGTACAGGAATGTTACATCTGTCTGGCAAAAAGAACAATAAAACCCCATAGGAAGTGATTGTGGTCCTTTTTGCCATCTTACTATCCCATTCCATAGGCTAAAAGAGTAATCCAAGGAACAGGGAATACATCTGCTTCCAATGGTCAGTACAAAATGGGATTTATTTCACCCAAGTACAGCACATAACATGATCCTGCATGTAGTGGATCTTCATACTACATCTACTAATTACGCCAATATATCCAATCGATTAATCCAATTTAACTACAAAAAAAAATAACCTAAGCCTAACTCTCCCTTAATTAAACTAATATAACTTTACAAATCTATGCAGCCATTCATGCCTGACTTAAATTTAACATTTATATAATTTAGTCAATGGAAGTGATTAAATTAGCAAACTCAAATATATAAAATTAAACATTAATAATTGATTTTGAAATCTTAAAAGTCAGACAAAAGTTCATTTTAAAATTAGGTTTAGTTGATTATTAAAAGCTTGTCAATATTATTTAGTTAAAATAAACCATATCTGTTACAATTGGGGGCCAGTCCAGGATTTATCACATTTACAAGTACAGCTCATTTGAATTAGAATATATCATAATGAAATAGATTTATGCAGTAAATAAAGTTAAAAAAAAAAAGCTTGGTGGGAGACTAAAGCAAAAAGAGAGAAAGAGAACATGGTATAAGATGGGAAGCTAGACCATAATATGGAAATAATTGTGGGGGGTCTTGAAGGCAAGGGTAGGTGAGTGAGAATTAGTGAGTGAGGTGTGGGGGAGATGAACAATTGTACCTAATATCAATAAATATAAGTTAAAGAGAATAAGATAATCCAGTAAATATTAGTAGAACAGTCGCAATAAAATAAACTATAAAGTGATATTGTATCAATTAGATAGACTTAATGCACACTGGATCAAAAACAAAAATGAACACCCTAGATAACAAAGTAGAAAAAACTTCTAGTGAAGGACAACAGAACCATCGGGGAAAATAGACAGTGAAGGGAAGATAGGAATTAGCGAGGGAATAGAGATGGTGGATAATGATAAACAGGGGAGAAAATTAATGTAGAAAACTGTTTTAATGGATATGTTAAAGAAATTGATGGAAGGTCAGCAACAGTTGGCTAAGGAACTGAGTGAAAGAAATAAAAGAATGATAGAACAGTTGGGTGAACAGTTAGGTAAAATTTTTAATCAAAGGGTTGAAGAGGAGAAAGAGAAATTTGAACAAACCTCGTATCAGATTATGGTTATGAATCCAAAGGTTGGATCACCAGGTGGAATCACTCGGAAAAATAGAACAGCACCTCCTGGGAAAGTGGGATAAATTAAAACAGGGCATCATGTCAATGGTAAATGACAATTTCAAGAAGAAAATAAGTTGAAAATGGAGCAAGATGAGAAATTAGAGATAATTGCAGATGAAAATGAGAAGATCATAGAAAATTGAAAGCTAGACATCAATCAGTTAGTGGGAACAAATGAGGAGATAGAAGTAAAGGTAGAAGAAAAGGAGAACAAGATAGAACTAGCTAAGACTAATAATAAAGAACAGAGAGGTATGAGAGAATGTGTATATTGGAACAATGGTAATAGTCCAATGAACTCAGTCATGGTGAATCAATTTTTAAAGATTCGTATCTTCTCTGGTGATGTGGGAGAAAAGCCTGATAGAGCATCTTGGCAGCCTGGAGAGATATTTCATGTTAAACCAGCTGAGTGACAAGGCCATGATCGCTACTGCATGTAGTCATCTACAAAGTGCCTTGCAATCATGGTGGGGTTCTTTGTTTAACAAACCAAATAGGCTTACAGAATATAAGGTGGCTTTGCTTGCCAGTTACTGGAGTGAGGAGCATCAGGAGAATAGTCTACATCAGACAATGCAGGACAAATGGAGTCCTGGGGAGCCATTCACCCCATTTTTCCAGCACCAAGTGGCAAAGTTACATGTACTAACAGCCCACCCCTGTCTGAGAAACAAATCATTAGAATAGTATGGCATAAATTTTCCCATAATGTGGAACAGATGCTCATAGGCACAGAAAGGAAAACTGTCGAACAAGTTGCTGAGTTACTGAATGCGTTTGACAGCACTAGGCCTAATTATAAGGCAGAGGATCGGGGATTCAAATCCCAGCTCAAAGAACTGAATATAAATAGGACCCAATTAAGCCCTCATCATAATTACTGGGAAGAAAACAAGAAGACATTTTCTGGTAGATTGAAAGAAACTACAGTGTTTAGGCGGAACAGAAGTGAATCGGATTTAAATCATCTGGACGAGGATCAAGACTTTACTGAATATAAGGGTAGGTCTCAAGTTCCTAGCACAAGTGGTTATATATCTAGAAGAAATAGGGATAAGGAGTCACTGGATAGAAACTAATTTAAAGAAAATATAAGTGGATGGATAGGTCAGTTTGATCAAAGGTTAATGTCCTAGAATTTCGAGCAAGAATGATGATTTATAAAGTTAATTTAAAAAAAGGAAAAAAAGGTAGTGAGGTGAAGGGCGAATTAATAAACATATAAGTGAGGCAAAACTCATCTCATGAGAAATAATTAAAGTCAAACATAATAGTAGGTAGAAAGAAATAGTATTCACTAAACATATAATCAATGATTAACCTAACGAATGTGTTTAGACACAATCAAGCACATCGGGACAAAATATCGAAAATAAAAGTAATAAATAAAAAAAAAAGCAAGGGAAGAAATAATAATTGTTCAGGCTTATTAAGAAGCCAATTAATAATGAGTAAAAGAAAATAAATAGTCTTAATAATGATTAAATGATAGGTATTACTTACAGGTTATGAGGATGTAGATTGAGGCATATATGTGTGTGTGTCTATGTGTATTATGTTTGGATCGTATTTTGAGCTTGATTCAGCCATCTCTTCATTAACTGTAGATACAGATGACTTCCTGCAGTAAAACCTTTATAATGAAGTACCAGTAAGAATCCTGGCTCATTATCCCTGCTGGATGAAATTTCCCAGCCATATAAGAATTATAGTAAGAATTATTATCTAGAAAATAAAAGTAAAATATAAAGAAATAAATAGAGAAATAAGAATTTATTGTTTGCATAAGTTGAACAGTCAGTAGAAATATCCTGCTGTTCACACACTTTGAATCTCTTTGTGCCCTTTGGAATAAAGTTAAGTCATGCCATGATCTCGTCTGCATGGATATTAAATTGGTTTTATCAGCCAAAATCAATTGGAATGAATTGGGTAGTTTGGCCTAGTTATTTCTCTGTATTGATCGTCATCATCATCATGATAGTGTGTAATACAGGTGGAGTGTAAGAGTATTTTTTGTATAAGCAGAAGTAAGGGCTAAGAGTGAAGAATTAAAATAGGCTCTCGTCTCAGAATAAGATTTGACCTGATTTTAATTCTCGAAAATTGGGTGGAGTTTAATGTGATTATCACATAAAGTCATCGTCACATGTATATACCTATTAACAAGGTAAATAATTTAGTTATCAGAAATTTAAAAAAAAAAGTTGAGAGTTAGTTAAATGTTTGAAAATTACTTTTGATTTTATTGTAAGAGAAGGGGGGGGGGCTGCATAAAGAAATGTGTTTCTTTCTCTCTTTAAACTACATATTAAAATAATTAATATGATTGAAATAATGATTCAAATAATAATAATAATAAATAAATAAGGAAAGAACATTTGAAATATATTACTATTAGAAGTTATCGAAGAAAGAAAAGTTAAAATGAATTATAAACTTGTAATAAAAAATATATATATATATAATGTAAAATAATATATTTGTACATAATGAAGGAGTTAAAATATGTTTAACTAATTACATTCCATGAACAATAGAGGAACGAATCTAAAAGGAAAAGTTTCATTTATAATTATACATTCTTTCCACTGATAACAATTCGTTGGAAATTGTAAAATGTTAATTAATTAAATTCCAATAAACAATAGATAAAGAAAAAAAAAGGATATTACGATTAGCATTACTACTTTGGAATTGGAGAGATCAACAGCAAAGAAATAAATAAAAGAAATGTGTGGCTAGTGGCTTTAAAGAGACGTGGGTTTGTGCTCGACCTGCCTGACCACTGACTCACGATGAAATAACATCAGTGCCTTACCTACTAGATAGACCATAGCTTCTGTATGCTGAGAGATATAAAAAAGAAACTAAATAACCAAAAACTAAGCTAGGACTGAGAATAGACTAGCAACATAAAATTATATTCAAAAACAGGACCCATCCAGCCAAAGAGTCTGCAGAGGACCTACCATCTCTACAAAAAGTGGGTGAACTTCCACAAGATGGTATAGAGTGTTCAGAAGGACTGCAAATCCTAGGTAAATGTTTAGCTATAGCAAATAAATATGCATGCATGCATTTTCTGTTGTTTAAATTTCACAATATTAATATATATATATATATATATATATATATATATATGTAAATTTATATATATTTATATATATATATATATATATATATATATAAATAATAAAAACTAATTTTGAAAAGAATAATCGCTTTGAAGATAGAACGCTGCTGTATAGAATAATTCCAAGATAGAGCTGTTTATATTATGTTAATATCCGATATATTCTTTATAGAATAATTCCAAGATAGAGCTGTTTATATTACGTTAATATCCTATATATTCTTTATAGAGTAATTCCAAGATACAGCTGTTTATATTATGTTAATATCCGATATATTCTTTATTCTATTTTATTGTTATTATGTAATATAATGTAAGTGTGTGCGTTATTAAATATTGTTTACTATTCCTAAAGGTTGTTTAGACTTGCTTTATTCTTCTGTCACCAAGCTACGAGGGGAAAATCTGTCAAATTTATTGGTTAAAAGTTAATGAATTATTTTTAAAAAATGTGCGTTGGGCTGCTTGTACTGTGGTAATCTCAAAATTTAAAAATATATATCAATCATTGGATATTTGTTGACTTATTCTTAGAAATAGTTTTCTTTGTTCAGCAGTTGAGAGTACTTGATCGGGAAAGATAACATCGAGGTAATATGTTTGTATTGCTTCGGTGTTTGATCAAGAGTACAGATATAAAGTTAAATTCGTATTTGTATTTGCTCTCTGCTTGAATTGTAATGTCGTATAAACATCTAATTTAATTTAGTTGAATCTTACCGTATCTGCCATACAGGGTACCACCAGGCTATTTGAACCTGGAAAATTTATATAGTAGGCAGATACACACAGTTAAAGATCCAATTGTACATATATATTTTATTACGACTGTCAGCCCTAGTCACTAGCTCATGGAGCAGCAGAGATAATATATATATAATTTTATTTAAAATATATCTTCAATATTAAAAAATAAAAGCCACTGCCAGTAATAACACACACAAAAAAACATTTATTAATGCATATATATAAATATTTAAAATTGATGAATAAAATTTATTATTTTAGATTGGTTATTAATTTTTAAATTTAAATTATTATTTTAAACAGTCTGCACAGATGAATTTAATAATATTTTATTAGAATGTCGAATATGACTAGACAACATAAATTGCATTTGAAAGAAAATATTCTATCCCTGTTTTAACTTTAGGCCAAAAGTTTGCAGTCAAACCAACGCCAAGCTATCTGATATATCATGTATTCAATGCAGCATGAATACAACAGCACAATACCATACTGTCAGAAATGCACAGCTGAACAGCATGGTTATAGAGAAGAAATTGTCTCTCGACCAGTACAGGAATGTTACATCTGGCAAGAACAATAAAAAAAAAACTCCATAGGAAGGATTGTGGTCCTTTTTGACATCTTACTATCCCATTCCATAGGCTAAAGGAGTGATCCGAGGAGCAGGGAATATGTCTGCTTCTGATGGTCAGTACGAAATGGGACTTATTTCACCTAAGTGCAGTGTATAACATGATCCTGCATGTAGTGGATCTTCATACTACATCTACTAATTACACCAATATATCCAATCGATTAACCCAATTTAACTACAAAACAAATAACCTAAGATTAACCCTCCTTTAATTAAAATAATATAACTTTACAAATCTATGCAGCCATTCATGCCTGACTTAAATTATCTTTTATATAATTTACTCAATAAATATTAAAAAAAAATGGAAATGATTAAATTAGCAAACTCAAATATATAAAATTAAACATTAATAATTGATTTTGAAATCTTAAAAGTCAGACAAAAGTTCATTTTAAAATTAGGTTTAGTTGATTATTAAAAGCTTATCAAATCTTGATGAAAGTTTTTGAATTACTTTTTTAAAATTTTACAGTTCATATCTTACAGTAGAAGAGCTCCTGGTTCCTGATGCCAATTCCCATGAAGTCTTTATTGGAAGACCGGTCTGTTGTTCTGGAGATGGCCTTAGCTGTTTCAATCCTGGTACTATTTTATTGCAGTACCCATATGATTCGGGGTCTGCAACAGTACCATTCATAATTCAACAGTCATTTCATTTGAAATAAGTGAGAGAGAGTGAAAAGTGCATCTTATCACCCTTCTCAAAAAAAATCAAGCTGGAACTGTCCTTAATTTGAATATTTTTTCTTTTTATACAAATCATCTGGATTCACTGAACATGGTTTCCTGTTACAAATTTTCGTTAAGGTCTGAGCATTGGTTGCTGCTTCTATTTGGACATCTTTTTTTTTCTTCTCTTATGTATATCTTTCATCTGACTTTTTTATATAAGAGCCCCAAGGGCTAGTTTGCTTTTTCATTTAATTAAAAGAACAATCATTTCCATTTTAAGATTACAGGAATGAATTAATACCTGTTTCCATTTTTCCTTATGTTACTTTAAAAAAAAAATTAATCTTTAAATCTTTATTCTTTTTTTTTATATTTATTTATAAAAAAAAAATACGTTCAAATACTTTTTTTTTTTTGTTTTAAAAAGAAAAAATACTTTAAAGTTTCCCATCTGTGCAAATATATATACATACGTTGAACAATTCTTTTTAAATTTAACTTTTAGTTTTTAATAAATTTATTTTTATTTACGAACTTAAGTTTTTATTTTAATTTTAAATTAATGCAACAGCATAGGCATATTGTAGACCATTACCCTATATTAAATAAGATATAAAATTCTGTTTCACATTATCATTTAATTTTTATATTAACAACTTAGAAATTACCTAATTATTATATGATATACAAATATCTAAACATTTTTAGTTAGAGGATCCATAAGTAAAAAAAAATTTTAAACTTTCACCATTTTAAGTAGCCTGATGAAAAATGCAATTTACTTAAAAGTGTTGAAGAAACTTTGAGTCAATTATGAGTTAAATTAATGAAAGATAAATACAAAAAAAAAAAAATATTAAAAATTGACAGTATTAAAAGATGTTTAAAAGCTTTCATTATTAGAACACTACAGAAATAATTTGTGTCAGAATATTCAAACCAAAAAAAAAGTGTCAGTCTTAAATTGATCATCTAAGTATTTTTATTTTTACTTTTGATATTCATTTCTTAATGCAAAATGATTTTTTTTTCATATATTATCATATAACCAAACCTATGACAAAAAAAAAATCATAATGCATTTACATTAAAAATAAAGATAAAAATAAACCCAATTTTTTCAAAATAATCAATAGCTAATACTCCAAGAAATGTACAGAAAATTTTCATTCATTATATCATTTATTCGAAGAAAACTGGCACAATTACATTAAAATAATTATAGAATATAATTCATGAAAAACCTCAATCATCAATTTTGAAATGAATAACGTGATATATATGGTGAAATGACAGTAGCAGAAAACTATAAAATAAGAATTTAATAATTCTTATTCACTAAAATACAAATAAAATATAACTTGGATTTAATAATTCAAAACATTCAATTCTTTTTATTTTTAAATTATGTGCATGCATATAATTTTGTCAGAACAGAAGAAAACTCTCCATACAGTAATGCCATCCAATGCAAACCATAGAGATCCATGGATGCAAGAAGGTTTGTGCATAAAATTCCTATCTGATGCCTACTTATGCAATATTCCAGACTAGTTTTTAGCTTGTCGCTTTCATCAGTGAGAAGCCATGTATCTGAAAGCACTGTGCTTACATCTTAGGATCTAATTCAATCCTCCAGCAACCACCTTTTATCTTTTTTTAACTATAAAATTATGTCCAAAATGAAAACACAATAAAGGTTTTAATCCAAGTTCATTTGCTTGTATAGCCATATAGATCTAAATCTAGGTCAGCAACTATACAGTTTGGTGTCCTTGGTTCTTTAATAACTACAGTCACTAATGAAAACTACAACTAAAAACTAGCATAGGGATATTGGATGAGTATGGCACTAGTTATGGATTTTATGCACAAACTTTGCATCCATTAACTACTATGGCTTGCACTGGGTAATCTATGGAGAGTTTGCTACTGTTTTAACACCTTGTATAAGCATACAAAACAGTGGTTATGTGATGTTAATAGTTTTATGTTGCAGTAATTATATATAATATTTTAAAAAATGTAGTTCAATATAAAATACAATCACTATATATTTGCAGATCACATTTCTATTCACAACTATCTTGATGTTAATTTTACTAATAACAAAATATATAATTACCAACTTAATGTCAGATCTATATAATTATATGGACATATTGACACTTAAAATAGATATAATGAGTGTTTACCTAATGTAAGATATATTAGGTTTTCAAGTGCTCACTGATGAAAGTCATAAGACAGAAATTAATATGGGATATGAATATGATAATCTTGCAATCTGACCATCTAATCATTACGCAAACATACACTAAATATTTCTAGAGTAGAATAAAGATAACTGCTCCATCTAAATATTACATTCTTGCTTCAAGTCTAATGAATTTATATATATATATAATAGTAACTTCCAGTTATTATTATTAACTTAACATACTTTTATCTCTAATGAAATTACTTATAAATATAAAATCTATTTGATTATTTTAATATGTATACATATATACTATTTATATATACATGTGAACTTTAAATAATACATAATTAATGTCAAGCTTTTGAGTAAATACCAGATTTGAAGTTGATAATAAATCATCATCATCATCATCATCATCATCATCAACCATTATCAATCCACTGCAGGATGAAGGTCTCTCCAAGTTTAATCCATCTTCTCCGATCTTTAGCTTCTCTTCTCCACAACACCCCTGCACATTTTCTTATTTCATCCATCCATCTCACATGTGGTCTCTTTCTGGGTCTTTTACAATCTCTTGGAATCCAGTTTAAAATTTCAATTGTCCATCTATTATCACCTCTTCTAGCAATATGTCCAGCCTAACTCCATTTCAATCTTTTAATTTTTTCAATAAGGTCAGTAACACCTGTTTGTTGTCTTACCCATACATTGCGTTTTCGATCTCTTCTTGTTAATCCCAACATACATCTCTCCATACTCCTTTGAGTGGTCTGAAGTCTCTGTATTGCTCTTCTATTAAGTGTCCAAGTCTCAGATCCATAAGTAAGAACTGGTAAAACACATTTGTTAAAAACCATCCTTTTCAAACACATAGGCATATTTCCTTTTAGTATCAAGTTATTTCTACCAAAAGCACTCCAACCAAGTTTAATTCTATGATTAATTTCCTCCATTATGTTTCCATCTGTATTAATAATCTGACCAAGGTATTTGTAACTGTTAACTTTTTCTAATTCTTCATAATCAATCTTTATTTTCATATTTTGAGCAAATCGATTAAACATTACTTTAGTCTTTTTAACATTTATCTTTAGTCCTACTTTTCTACTTTCATCTGCTAACTCCTGCAACATTTCCTGCAGCTCTGAAGCATTATTTGCAAAAAAAACTACATCATCTGCGAAATCTAAATGACTTAAATACTCTCCATTTACTTTCACTCCTTTAGTTTCTCATTTTAATCCACAAAATACTTCTTGCAGCACTGCTGTAAAGAGTTTTGGAGATATGGAGTCACCTTGTCTTACACCTTTCTCAATGTTGATTTTTCCAGTATCATTATGTAATCTAATTGTTACTGTTGCATTTTTATAAATATTCTTTAAAATATGACAATATCCTGGATCTATACCTTGATGATCCAATGCTTTAATCACTGAAGAAATGTGTATAGAATCAAATGCCTTTTCATAATCTACAAATCCAAAACATAATGACAACTCATATTCGTTTGTTCTTTCTATGACTTCTCTCAATACCTTGATATGATCTATTGTACTAAAACCACTTTTAAATCCAGCTTGTTCTCTTGGTTGGTGGAAATCCAAAGTTCTCTGTAGACGAGTTGTAATTATCTTGGTAAAAATTTTATATAAAACTGATAAAAGGCTGATAGGTCTGTAATTTCTAATATCTTCTTTATCACCTTTTTTAAATATTAATATTATTACTGCATTCTTCCAATCTTCCGGTACATCTTTATCATTTAGACATTTGGTATATAACTTTGCTAAAATTGTTTCTATTTCTTCACCTGCTTCTTTTAATATATCAATTATAATTCCATCATTTCCTGGAGCCTTTCCTTTCTTCATACACTTAATTGCATGTCTCACTTCTTCATTTAAAATTCTGGGCAATTCAGAAGATGTAATAGATATAGGAGGTACTTGTTCTTTATTACTATATAATTCTTGATAAAAATCTTCTACCAATTTCATGATGTCATCTCTCTTTTTAGTAATAATTCCATCTTTTTTTCTTATTGCAGATATAAATTTCCTACCAATACCAAAATGTTGTTTAACATTTTTGAGACTTTTATTTTCTTCTACAGCTTTCCTTGCTATTTCACAGGTATACTTTCTTATATCATTTTCAACTCTTTTCCGTACCATTTTACAAAATTCGATATATTCAATTCTTTTTAATACATCATTTTTGTATATCTTCATATTCCTTCTTTTCTTCATAAATTCTCTAGTCTCAGTAGAAATTTTATTAGTCAATTGCTGCTTTTTTCTACCAGCTATGTTTGTTGCAGTTTTTAAAAGTGTATCAGTTATTTTCATATTAATTTCATTCAAATTTGAATCATGATCAAAATCTCCTAACACTTGAAACCTATTTGTAAGTTCTAATTTAAATTCATTAGAATGTTTCTGAAGATTAGGAATATCAACTGTAAATATTGTTTTTCTTAATAATTTTTGTCTTTCTAGTTTTACATTAACACGTAACTTACACCTTACTAACCAATGATCACTTCCTGTGTTAAATTTATTAAGAACATTACAATCTTGAAATATGTATTTTCTGTTAGTCAAAATATAATCCAATTCTGCTGTACCTTCATTTGGATGCTTCCATGTCCATTTCCTTTTAACATTTTTCTCAAAAAATGAATTCATAATATAAAGTTTTTCTTTTTCTGCAAACTCCACAAGTCTATGTCCTCTCTCATTTCTATTACCATAACTGAAATTACCTACAGCAATTTCATCTTTCATTTGTCTACCAATTCTAGCATTAAAGTCTCCCATAACAATTTTAAAATGTTGTTTACTCTGATCAAAAGCCTTTTGTACATCCATATAGAAATCTTCTACTACTTCATCACTATGAGAACTTGTTGGGGCATAAACCTGAATTATCTGCATTTGGTATCTGCTATTAAGTTGTATAACTAATCTTGCCACTCTGTCCGATACACCATCAATCTCCACAATATCGTTTTTCCACTTTTTATTTATAATGAATCCTACTCCACTTGTATTTCCAATATGTGTGCCTTTATAATAGAGTATAGGTCCACTTTTTAAATCAATTGTTTCTTCTCCTTTTCTTCTAACTTCACAAAGTCCAATAATGTCCCATTTAATATAAGACAGTTCTTTTTTATATATATATATATATATATATATATATATATATATATATTATTAGCTCTTAATATTTATTGAAACAATTAAGCATGAAAATGAAATAAAAACACACATGGAAATGCATTCAGTCTTTAGTTATTGAAGAAAAGAACAGAAAATCATTTCTTTTTAAATAACTTTTTCTTTTATAAATATTACTATTCAACGTTTGGAATTAAATATTAACACTTCCAAATTAAAATAAATCTATGGATTAAAAGACTATAAGGAAAATATTTTAATTTTCTATTAAATTTTAAAAGGAATAGCAATATAAAAGAAAAGAACATCTGTTTGAGTTTTTTGAAACCTACGTTATTTTAAAATTTCATTATTCCACTTATATATATATTTAAAATAATTATATATATAAAGAATATTACAATGTGCATTGAGTAGAATAATTGTTGTATCGTAAAGATTTAAAAACTACCTTACATGCTATTTTGAAATATTAGTTGTAAAGAACGTCTAATGATAATAGAAAAATGGAGAATAAAAAAATCAACATTCGAAGAATATTTACTTTATATTATATCAATCAAATCATTGGATATTATTAACAGTTTATCAATTAAGGATAAATAAATCATCATTATACCAATGGATTAATATACTTCGTAAAAGATCTTCATTAGGATTATGAACTACAGACTTAAATATCTATTTTTAACTCTGGAAAATAAGTTTTCTTTATTTATTTATATATATTATAATAATACTTATATTATTTTAATATGTTTATTATTATTATTATTTTTATTTTTATTTCAAATTTGGCATCATATAGGAATATCTAAATTTAATATTAAATATAATTGATTGAAAGCTTGACATAATTCATCAAATTAGATGAAGGATATTAAAAAAATAGTTATTATTTAACAGATATTTTAAACAGGATTATATTACATTTACTATTGTGCCAGTCAAAATATGTTTATCCATCTAACATGAGCTGGAACTCAGAAAATGTACTTCAAACCCAGTCAAGCCCAAGATTTAGATCAGGAACCAGTCTGGATTCGAACCCACTCTCTAAGCCCCAGATCAAACACCTAATGAATAACATAATAGTGATGGCCCATGAGAATTAATCTTAATCCGGCCGACTAGCAAAGCTGAGCAAAACAATGAGACATCTATTAACTATGATTATATTAAAATAATATATAAGCATGGTTATAATATGTGGAAGTGGAGGAAAAAGGAATTCGAACTACTCAAATAAGTTATATATTTTAATAGACTGACAAATTATTATACATTTATAAATAAATTATAGACATTAGTGTGTGCATGAATGAGCAAGCGGTTACATAGTGTCATTCATGCTATTAGTTCTCATATGCTCTTTATTAGCTAAATAATATCTTACAAATAAACACACATCTTTGGTGGGTCCAATATTAAAATGCCAATCAGTATTAGAAAGAAGTTACATAAAATTGCTATTAACGCTTTGGGTTATGGTTCTGAAACGTGGTGACTAACATGATTTAGGGGAGCATTCTGAAATTCATTATACATATGATATAAATTATTTTCACGCCATTGAGGTTGTGAAAATAAACAAAAGACAGTTAAAAGGTTATATTTGAATCTATGACAAAATATTGAATGAAAAATTATTTAACAATAGTAAGACGAACGCTTTATTTTCCCCAAGGCATATAGATACTCTTAAAGAGATATATAAATTATGAAGGTAGGATTGTATATGATTGAAATAAACTTAATTAATAAATAGAAGTAATTGGCATTTATATATATATCTTTTAAGCAAAGCATAATTTTAATATAAGAGCATTAAAACTGGGTCATGAAGCAAAAGAAATAATAATAATAATAATACGAAGAAGTTTGCGGTGCTGACATAATAGCCTAAAAATAACTAAGAGGAAAAGGTCGTGCTTCTGGATGAAAAACAAAATCTCACACCCCCTTCTTGGGTAGTGCTTAGAGAAAAGTGGATAGGCATGGTGTGGCCCAGACTTTTGCTGGTATAACCGACGCGAGAGGCCTTTTATCTATATGAAGTGAATATGCATAGCATGTGCCAATCTTATGGGATCACTGCCAGAGGCATTTTATGCGAAATAAATGTGGTTCCAGATAGCTCAACTATCTATGGAATGAGGTACAAAAAGAAATCTATGGGTTCAAATTTGTTGCAACCCCCAAATTAGAAGCACATAATATATATATATGAAGATAGGCTAAATGACAGGAACACAGTATGAATGATAAATGTCACTAACGACATTGAATAGTTTTACTGCTTTAAAAATAAATGACCCTTGTTTGAATACTATAATACGCCATGCAATTATAATATATATATATAGAGAGAGAATATTTTATTTAATAAAATATATGTTAAGATTTTATATAGCAAAAGAAACATTAAAATGTAGATTTCAAATTAATAAAATACACATTAAGATTTGATTTAGTAAGAAAAACATTAAGATTTTCCCCCATCCCTTCTTCTGCTACTTAAAATAAATCAATCTCACCTTCATTGATTTTACAATAACTGAAATATTTAAATACAAGATTTGAAATTTTAAGAGTATGGAAAATATAAGAAGACTGGCAGTTATAAAAAATAATTAATGGGTCACTCTTTCAGAATTGAATAAAAACAAAACATTTTAAAAGA
The DNA here is from genome assembly GCA_028023455.1 of Epiperipatus broadwayi. Classification (NCBI taxonomy): domain Eukaryota; kingdom Metazoa; phylum Onychophora; class Udeonychophora; order Euonychophora; family Peripatidae; genus Epiperipatus; species Epiperipatus broadwayi. The sequence goes on from JAQFVV010012532.1 coordinate 1,172,906, forward strand.
TTTCAAAGCATTAATTAGTTTAAGTTCAGATTTACAGAGTTAAACAAATCAATTTTTATATTAAAAACGAACCTAAAATGTTGATTCATAAAACAATCTGGCGAACGTATTAATTAACAATACGTTATATTTTAAGGGAACGTTAATAAACTTGATTCATGAAAGTTTATTTAAAAGACAGAAAAGATTTTTATAAATTAAGCTCACCAGTTTGTTTGAGATTGGCAAAACAATAATAATAATAATAATAATAATAATAATAAAAGCATATATATATATATATATAAAATCAAGTAATAAATATCTGACCGCACCAAAATTAAAGAAAGGTTAAAAGCATATGAGATAGGATTAGATATAAAGAAATCATTTGAGAGCAAAATTACATTCACAGATATATATATTAAAATGGCAAAGCTAAAGAATACATGAGAAGAGATCTTGATAGATTATTTAGACTAAATTGACTATTAGGTGGCATCTTGGAAATTTACCTTGCAATTTTAAGAATCCATTTTAAAGTATGGCACGTGCACGGCGAGTTGAGGATCCAAATGAATTCTTCTTAATGACAGCAAGTTTCTATTAACATTATTAAAGTTCTCCATCGGGCCTTTACTTCACTTGAAGGTAGCAGGCAGTGGAAAACGACCCACAAGGGTCAGGAAATGATGGATTTACTACTACATCATTTTAAGTTTCACCACGATGTTAACAATCATTTCACTAGAGTAGCTAATCTCTTTCAATAGTAATTAATCCCTTCTGTGATTCAAAATTCAGTCATTTTTATACTTTTTCTTTTATCAGTTGTTTTTGAAGATACAATTGTAAGATAACGTCCAAAAATAAATTCAAATCTATTTCCAGATTAGAAATAGATTTGACAACATGTTTTTAACACAAGTAAATCTTTAATCTACTTAATCCCATTTATTTTAAGTAAAACTTTAATAAAAAAATACCTTCCCCAGATTAAAACAATAGTGCTTCCAACCCTTAATTATTTTTGGACAATTATCAACAGTCACATCTTCCATATTGGATTTTATAAAAAATATACAGTTTAATAGAAAAACAAGCAATTTAAAAAGAAAAAGCTAAAAATGACATATAATAAATATTTAAAAACATCAATATTTTGTTAGTAAGTTTTGCTCCTATATATATATATATATTTGAGCCGCATCTATAATACTTTAATAATAAAAAAAAACAACTATTAATTAATAAAAAGAATTAATAATAATCTCAAAACATGTCATTGAAACATTAAATTTTATAATTTAGGTGCGCATCTCAAATATATACATGAAATATATATACATGACAAAAGGAGCGGGGTGGGAAATAGGGATTTAAACATAGGTTAGTAGGTAGAAACATGAAGCACAATCTTAAGCTAAGATTGACTGCTTCACTATATAATATAATAAACATTTAATGTATTTTATTTATTATAAATACATATAATATATAAGTTATACAATTGTAAATAGTACTCATATATTAGTAATTATGAAACATATAAATAAGAACTGTAAATATATTAATAAGTTATATAAATTATTAATTTTTGAATCTAGATATTGTTTTATATATCTGTTAATTTAAATTATATTTTTTAATTTTTGAAAGTTTATTATTGAATTTTATCATAGGGTATTAGATAAGAATATTATTTATTAATATTTCATCCGTATTTATTTATTAATATTTTATTTATCTTTTACATTATATTTTTTTTATTGTTTATTAAATATTGAGTTATTAACTGGATCTCTTTGTCTAATCATTATTAAATTATATTATATATATGTTAGTATTATAAACATTATATGAATATCAATTATTAGTTAATGCTTATATAAAGGCATATTAAATAATAACTTGTTTTGAAATTATCCCTGAAAAGAGCTAATTGCAAATTCTCCATGAGTTTGAATATCGTGGCATAATGGTGACTGAAAGAGGGATGAAAGATGGATGAACTAGTCTAAATTATATCAAAACTTATTTAAAAATTATTGAGCTAGCATCATAAAGATAGATATAATCATGGACTTAGTATTTCATCAATTCAATTCTAGCCTTTTACCTGAAGACCCAAAGTCTGATTGTAGTGAAATGCATGTCCTTTTTCTAGGAAATTTAATCATCCCGTTATATTTAACAAGCCCAACTTAGATTTTAAATATAACCGATTCCGTTATATTTGGCGCATCAATTGGGGCTATTAAATATAATCAATTCTGTTATATATATATATAAATAAACATTACAAGCATAAAGCTAAACTAGTCAATATAAAATCAAAACTACCCCAAATCCAAAATTAAACCAGACCAGCATAAAAATAATATTAAAACCCAACCTAAGGTTTCACTGCTACAAGCAGACTTCTCAAGTGTAAAGAACTACAAAAACTACACAATATATATAATATTAAAAACTACCCACAAATCCATTTATTTCCCATCTACCCTTACTATTAAAAGAACTCTTAAATAAGTTAATTGCTTCAGAATAATAAATTTTCAATAATAAAGACTCTTTAATTCTTCGTTTGATTTCATTTAATAAAAGAATAAAGGTTCATAAAAGTAGAGTTAAAAATAGATATCTTAGTTCTGCTTTGTATGTCCATGAAAAAGATATAGGCCATACTATTGATTTTGATGAAGCTAAGGTTGTCTTCTTTGAGAGAAATGAAATCAAAAGAAGAATTAAAGAGTCTTTATTATTGAAAATTTATTATTCTGAAGCAATTAACTTATTTAAGAGTTCTTTTAATATTAAGGGTGGATGGGAAGTGAATGGATTTGTGGGTAGTTTTTAATATTATATATATTGTGTAGTTTTTGTAGTTCTTTACACTTGAGAAGTCTGCTTGTAGCAGTGAAACCTTTGGTAGTGTTTTAATATTATTTTTATGCTGGTCTGGTTGAATTTTGGATTTGGGGTAGTTTTGATTATATATTGACTAGTTTAGCTTTATGCTTGTAATATATATTTTTGTGATCTCATTTTAAATACTTTATATGAATATCTGATTTCGACAGCCTCAAAACCAATGTAACAACTCTATACTCTCAGCCAACTAATACCAGATCAAAAACTAGAATGTAATATAATGCAAGCTGTTTAAAAAAACTGTTGCCAACTAGCAGAGAGCATGTAAAGAAGCATGCACTATCTAATTTCTTAAATCAAAATTTATGCCTTTCAGTAAGATGTATCTGTATCTTTGAAAAGTATGAATGAAATCCATTATTGTTTGTAATTTTAACCATTAATCTTGACATAATGCATACAAATTTAACAATAACTTAAACATTTTTCACTAATGACCTCTTTAATGCAGTGAATTGAAGCTATTTCCATTTCTACTGCAGAGTTTAGGACTTGTCATATCAATTCCTTTATTTCATTATTATGAAATGTTCAATTGTTACCTATTTTTTCTTTCATCTCTCTTAAACATAAATAGTCTATTATATATCAATAGCAGAAAAATAGCTGACCAGATTGTAGACAAAATTGTTGTTACAAATCATAACCTTTGAGAGTTTAATATAATATTGCACTGTTTTCATTTCAGTACTCATTTAAATTAATTCATCATCACAATACAACTGCATATTAATGAGTTCCTAATATGCAGTTAAATAACTGAACTTGATGTACAATAGATATTAGTGATTGAAATTAACCAAGCCAGTCTGCATTAGTCCTAGTTCATTTATCTATTGCTAAATTTTCTTAATATGCCAAATTTAAATTACCACCGATGGAAAATACAAATACAAATATGGTACAATGACCAAGCTGTAACAAAATATTTATATTTTGCATATTTTAAAAAATAAAACCATACCCATTATGATTCTTTACGATATTTTGAATACATAAAAGTAGAATTGAATGACAGCAGTTATAAATTACACTTATTCCTATGATTAGTTTAATCAGAAGATCACTAGTTCAGCCTACACCCTGATCATACAAAAACAAATTCTTTAAAAGAGCAGAAGTAATTATATTTTTTAAAACAGACAAAAACTCACTATATATATTGCCATACATAACAAGCTAGAGTAATCAATGGATGCCAAAAGGCTTGTGCATAAAATCCCCATCTAATGCCTACTTATCCAATATCCCTAGACTAGTTTCTGGCTTATGGCCTTCATCAGTGAGGAGCCTTGGATCTGAGAGCACTGCATCTAGATCTTAGGATCTAAAGCAACCCTCCAGCATCCACCTTTTATCTCCATTTAACTACAAAACTATGAGTCAAACTGAAATCACCTTAATGTTTTCAATCCAAGCACATGCACAAGCTTTTTGGCATCCATTGATTACTCTAGCTTGTTGTGTGTGGCAATATATATAGTGAGTTTTTGCCTGTTTTAACAACAGTTATACACAAGCATAAGAGGAGATAATCATGTGATGTTTATCATATTTTTTAGCTTGTTTTGTTTAAAAAGATTCAATATGTCCACAAAACACTTATCCATTTAATCATTAACAGCTTTATTTACTATGACAAATTGGGTGGTGTTATTTCCCAATGATTTATACAAACAGAATAATCTTTACAAATTATTTATTGCATATTATATGAACTGTGAATTATAAATAATAAAAAAAAGCTGTCTGTACTGAAAGAAATGGGCCTGATCTCATTCTTTATAACAGAAAAAACAATTTTTATATAATTCTATTAATAATGTTCATTCTCTTCTAAAAAAAAGATAAGATTTATTTCAGTTAAATAATAACTATCTGAGCAGTGCTTTCAACCTAGAAGGTTATACTCATAGTGCTCAAACTTGTCAGCTGGCATTAATGGTAATTGCTATGCATATATTAAATATATTATATAAAGAGCTCGCAAATAAACTCTTAACAAGCTTTGCAGAATATTCCCAACTCAACCAGGTTTCTGCTATTGGTTTGCTCAGTGAGATGCTAGGATATTCAAGCATTAGATTAAAAATACCAGGACAAAAACAGTACTTTATCTAATATATTAAATATGTGGTTAGAAATCTCCATAGAGAATTTATAATCTGTTCTAAATAGTAAACTTATTTATTACATTAAATGCTTGAGATTCACAAAGTTACATTCATTCTAAAAGTTTAAATATATTAGTGAGTTTTTAGTCTCAAGAAAATTTCTGTGCCTCCTGTACTGCTATGTCATGTAATGACAAATGAATATAAAAAAAAAGATAACCGACTGATTTTTCCAATTAATATTTGAACAAAAGTTTTGTAAATGTCTTCTGATGTTATTAGTCTAAGTCAAATTGCTCGTTTTTTAAAATGCAGATAAAAATATGATCATTCAACTAATCCAAGAATTAATATTTATGAACATCTTATTACATGTATCAATCAAAATAGTCCCATATAAAAAATTTAAATTCTGTGTCATAACAGAACAAATCATTTCAAAATCACTGCTTAGCATGTAATTCCAAGAACACAAGGAAGTTAAATTTAGTTTAGATTTCCTGAAAAATGAAGACTTTAAAGTCACAATAGAACAAATCATTTCAAAATTATTGCTTAGCATGTAATTCCAAAAACACCAGGAAGTTAAATTTAGTTTAGATTTCCTGAAAAATGGAGTCTTTAAAATCTCCACAATGCTTTGCCAAATCTCCAGTCCTATAATAATATGTTAACCATTACTAATAAATATAATTCCACTTATATATAAAATAAATAACCTCTCACAATAAATGTCCTTATACATATAAAATAAATAACCTTTCACAATAAATGTCCTTATGAACATGATGCATCTTTTTTCCTAATTTGCATACTTTATTCTTTCATTATTATTTTCATTCAGTAACAAAATGTTCCTTTAGCATTGTTGATTTAGTCATGTAATAGTAAAATTTGCTCTACCAATCAAGATTAAGTAAATGATGCAATAGCAAGAAAGCTTAAGATTTTCCTATGTATCCAGCCCAAAGCCAACTCACCTAATTAATATCAATTGGTTATTTGGCCTTAAACGAATCTTCTCTGTAGACAAATGTTCCGAAATAATCTAATTTAGTCAGATAATAAATACATGCATTGAACATTAAATAAAAATTTGACTGACTGGAGGGGAGAGAGGTGTCACAACTATATAAAGCATTATCTAATTTACCTCTTCATATTTTAATTTAGATCATTTCAATGAATTGTATCAAATGATTTATGTTTAATCTGCAAATATAGTCAGAATAAACCAATGTGAACTCAGAATCAACTATTAATAGATATTATTAAATAAATACTAGTATTAATTTACATTAAAACCACATCCATTGGCATTTTTTATTGTGATAAATCTATATTCCCTATCACAATTATTTTCACATAAACCACTGAACTTTAATATGATGTAATTTTAAAAAGAGCAAGAAATTAATTCAGAAATTAGATTAAATATGTCATGATCAATTAAGGGATACTTGTCTATGATTAATAAAAATGAACAATTACTCCATTAGAGGGGTAGATGAGATAAACCTTCCACATAAACAATTTCAATTTATATCTAAAAAGTCTTCTCACAACTCATGATTATTGTTATATTAAAAAATGCATTCTTTTGAAGCAATTATATCTCAACCTTTTACAGTTTGTTTAAATATCACTAACTGCATAATATAGTACCTATGAGCTATATATATAATTTTACAGCCAATATTCTTCAAGCAATAATGAAAAAATGGCTTTGTCGATAGAACTATTATTGGATTCATGTATCTATAATCCTATTAGTCTTGAAATGACTAGTTTTATGACATGATTTAGTTTCAAATCAAATAAATATATGTGCAAATAAAATGGCAAAAATCAATTTCCCAACACAGCAATTAAACACTTTCCAAGTTTAAAATATCAATTTCGTCAATAGGTATTTTCAGTGATTTAAAGTTTCAATTATTTTGTAATTCCAATTTTTCTAAATCCTTCATTTTCCTTCACCATCATCATCATTATTATAATTACTATCAACATTATTATTATTATTATTATTATTATTATTATTAGATTTCAAAGATAACTTTATTTAATACTAATGGTTACATTACTATATATACATACAGGTATTTTGTTTAGGAGGTAAAAATCTTCAGCTAAAAGTTTATGGAAATGAGTCACATAACACAGTTGTAGAATTCCTTAAGTTACAAGTCTGGACAGTGTGGAGTCAAAAAATTACCTGGAACATGCACAGAAGGTATAAATATGGTCCAGATCAAATAGCCTCTTCAATGACATTACAGAGGAAAGTTATAGATTGGGCTGCTGTTTTATAAGTGACCATGTGGCAGCAATTATGTCTGAAAAGGCAATTTTCTGTCTCCAGCCCTAAGCTGCTCAAGTTTGTTGTAGTATTTGGATGGGTGATGTCTAGTGCGGTTGCCAAAACAGAATGTAGAGCAGGTGCACTAGAAAGTGTATAGCACAAACCTGACTGTGCAGGCAGCTGCTGATGTTGTAACTTTGTAGAAAGCACCAATAATGCTGTGGAGAATGGCACTGTTTTGCCTGTACATGTTCAATACGATATTGCAGATGTTAATTAAAGCTGATCAGGTGTAGAAGAGGTATTGCTGTAATTCCTCTTCACTGTGTCATAAACAGCAGAGGAGGTCAATGAGTAGGTGGTAGTACATGTAGATTAATTCTAAGAAGAAAGTTCAAGAACTTGGGCTCAAGTGATGAATTTTTTAATTTATGTAACAAGTGAACATTGGTTTTAACCCCAGATTAAAGTTATTAGACAGTTGGTGGAATGTATTAATTAGTAGATGTATTTGCCAGTGTTTTGTAAAGATATCTGAGTGGATATACTTTAGAATTGATGCATGAGTAATGATAGATATCCATGTGAGAGAGGAGGTCTATCCATGAGTATTATCTTTAGTAAACATTATAGTGATGGAAAGCATCTTACAGTGGCTGTTAATAGGTCAGTTCTTTTTTGCATATGAAATACAAGAATACCATGAAGGCCTAGTCCACTATATATGATGACATGACTTCGCTATTTTATGGAGATGGACAATGTCTTCCTATATCATAGTAGCTTGCTGCAAAATAAATATATTGAGGAAATAAATGATTTGGTAAACTTAATAACTGGTGAGTAATAATAGCTTTGTGATAATTAGTTGATTAATAAGGCACTTTCAAATATATCAAGACTTTTCATCAATTTAGCTCCCATAAAATAAGGAAATCAAAGAATGCAGCTGCTTTCAATGGTAGGTTTGTGTATGAGGCTTTCCAGTATAGATAGACCAGGTGGCAGTTTTGTCTGGGTTGAATTTAAGTTTGTCATTTAATTTGTTTTCTTCCAGTATTCTCTGTAAAGTTATCAATTGTTTTTTTGAGGCAAGGATGACAATAACAAAGTTTGATTATAGTCCATATATGCTATGCATGGTATATATTGACTAGTGTGTGGAATTTGAATGCCTGTAATTTGGTTTTTGGATTTTGATTAATAACAGATTGATGTATACCATGAGTAGTAAAGAACTAAGCAGTGATCCTAGTGGAATGGATTGAATAAGGGTGAATGAAAATCCTTGTGGAATGGATTGAATGAGGGTGAATGAAAATGAGCATCTACTTTTAAGTGTTATATGTATTTCATGGCTCAACAGTAGGTTTGAGGTGTTTTCAAGCACTTCAATTAAGATGTGGGCTGGGACAGAATCAAAAGGAGCCTGAATATCAATTTGAATGGCAATATGCGAATACTTCTTTTGTTCTTGAACTGAATTCAAATTTGTTTTAAACATGAGTGCTGTTTGAGCAGTGGATGAGCCTTTTTTTTTTTTTGTAAAATTGTATGGAATGATATTTGAGGAAGTAGTGAGGCTCTATTTTAATCTTGAGTACTTTTTCAAGAGTTTTTATATCTAGAGGGCCCATAGAGATTGACCATAGATTTGAGAAGTTGGATATGGGTGTTGGTTTCTTATTAAATGGCATGAAGGCAATCAGATATAGTCCTTTTATACTGTAGTTTTTGTGATAAATAGTTTGTGAGGTCAAACAGATATCTGGTAGTAAATCAGATAAAGTGAGAGAATACAAATCTTGGCATTCCTTGGGATTGTGGGTGACATGCATCGTGGATGGTGGCAAATTTGATTGCAAACTCAGTAGTCTGGAAAGGTGTATTTGTTTCAGGCTTGCCAAAGAGGTCTGAATGTGATGTGAAAGCACTGTGTAATTGAAATTTCTGTTTAAAATGCTGGTAGATTGGTTGTATATTATATCCAGTACTGTTTGCTGCTTTGATCTCCAGTACTATAGGTACCCTCGTGGTAAATGGACAACTCAATGCCCAGTGAATAATAACCCTGAGTTGGGTGGGTTGCTTAGTAAGGCAGATTTTTCTCTTTTTTTATTGATAAGTTTGCTGCATGCATTATCAAATGCTTGAATGAGTTTTCTGATATGTATGTAGTTATCAGGAGTTGTTTGGAACATGGTGATTTTTTTGTGGAATTCATTGGCTAAAGCAAGTAGTTTGGGGGTGATGTGTGTGAAATGGTTGATATTGAAAGAAAGAAATGTTGATGAATGAGATGTATCTTTGAACAAGATCAAATAATAAAATTTTTGATTTTATATAGCATGATATAGATCTCCGAGTATAGAAATTCTGGGAAGAATGTTGGAAGTAGCATTCTTATTGTTTTGTGAAGGTAAAACATGGATGTTTGAATTGCATTGAAGTCAAGCTCAAGTATCTGGGTAGAGTGGTCAGAAAATGTAGCAAGATTAATTTTTAACTTAATTAGATGATGCAACATGGGGGAATAGAAGCAATGAGGGAAGTGTGGTGTTTGTTGTGGAATGTTATGAAGTTGGGAGGAAGAAAACTTTCAGCACTCATAAGTGTGACTGCCAATTGGTCAAGACTCTTAGAAATAAAAATGCAATAGTTCATATTAAAATCCCCCATTGGGTATGGGGTTGCTGAGAATAATTGAGTAAATTTTTAAGTATAATGAGTAATGACTGTGAAAGATCTGGAAGAATATATATACATATTTTCTGTTAAGAGTAATATTGTTATGATGAAAAGTGACTATCAGCAGATTTGCATAAATATAAATTACTTTAAATGAAGAGAATGGGCAGATTAGAGTTATTACTAAACCTGTATCTCCTGATGGTGATGACAAATCTCTGAAACATGCACAGAAACCCTGTTGGCTTAGTAGACTTGAATGATTTATTTGTGTCCCATTAGATTTTTATTTCAAGAAGACAAAGGATGTGTGGTTGCATGATGGAAATCCATTTACTCAGTTGGTGAACTTTTGATGTTTAGTTTTACTCCTGAACATTAAATGCCACTATTTTTATTCTCATAATAGTTATATAAAAAACAGGTATATAAAATGGATGATAGGGCTGTGCAGGGATTTGAATTTTAAAAACTTTTGCTGTGATGCATTCCATATGATTTTTTGTCTATTATTGACTGGAGTCTGTTATGGAAGTATTACTGTCCTGTATTGTTTGATTTTAAGTTATCCCTTGTTTAATAATGATTTGTACTTCTGTATTAAGACTCACTATGCTGAATGTTGTTTGTGTGTGGTTAAGTTGTGGGCAATCAAACATTATGAGAATTAAGTCAACGGTGAATATGTTGACCTGTATGTTTCAACAAGGTTCAAGCTCAAGCACCTTAGTCTTTTTTGACTAAAGACTTTTTCTTGGCCACCTAGGTCCAGGTTTTCTTTTGCCTGCTGGGGGAAGGGTGTTCTATAGGTGGGAAGCATGCTATTATGTTATCCACTAATTTGTGTAGTTTTGTTTATAATTGTAGGAGTGATAAGCTGTTGGTTGTTTTACCAACAAAAGCAATTAGCTGTAATTCTATGCCACTGTTGGTTAGGTTGTTTAATAGTAATGTGATGTGTTGGGCTTGTGTCATAATTTGTGGTTGTTTGACTGTACTGTGAGTATAATCTGCTTACTCTACTGTTAGATCAATTGAAAATATTTCTTCACTAATGGAGAAGGGTGCAGGAGTCTGATTAAAATGGAAATCATCATCTGGCTGCAGATTAAAGCTGTTGATGTTATCATCTGTATTTTGCTTTTGAATGTGTGTGAAGTTTAATTTGTTTCCCATCATGGTTGCACTGTGTGCATTGAACAGTGGGGCACTGAATAATAAGTGCACACAGTATCCACAAGTGTAGCACTGAGATTTTAAGCTTCTAATAGAGACAGAATGTGGCCATTTTGTTAGCAATCTAAATATGTTAAGTTATTGGAGTCAATATCTTTGTTTATTTTGAATTCATAATTATTTCTATACATAGGCATTTTGGTGTTTAGGCTGTAGGCACATTACCTTTCCAAATTTTGGAAGTCCTGTGTATGTATCCAATATACACATTTTGAGGATTCCAGTTGCATAACTGGGACAATTTTCATCTACTATGACAAGAGCAAAATCACCTAGAGTCTTAATCTTTGTTTTAAAATGATCTCTTTGGTCAGCACATGAAACTTAACTGCAATGTATCTTGGATTGAGAATGATATGCTATCCAAATTACTGTATAATGCAGACAGGGTTTCATACAGCAGAGCCCTAGGCAGCAACAGAATGAACAGTGTGTGTCTGTGGCTGATGAAACAATGGATCTTGGAGAGAAAAATATTTTGAAAGTGGTTAAACACCCTGTGGGATTGTGTTGCTGAACTTCTGCTCAATAGCCTCATATGTTTCAGTTGTCAATGATGTAGAGAGGGGGGTCTAATTTTCATTTTTAGGTCAATTTTTTTACATGTCAAAGCATTGACCAGGAATTGAACCAAGCCCAGCTGCTTGGAAGGCAGCTAAGCTAATTGCTAGGCCACTAATGCTTGACAAGGTCAACATTTTTAAACTCGTTTGTTGTTGATTTTCTGTAAAGACTGGATTGCTTTATAGTTGGAAATATTTAAATTATTTTTTGCTATGTTAGCATAGAAATTTTTTTCTGTTAACATTGGGAAAGTTGCTAAATCACTATTGGTGCCAAGCAGTCTACTATTGTGGCTGTATGTCAACTATCTTATTGCTAATGTATACAGTTATTATCTGAGATTTTTTTTTTATTTGTATAAGCATGAATATAAACAAAAATATATTAAATAACTTAAGTTGTTTTGTTGTTTATTAAGGTATTACTTTTAACTCTGAAACAAAATATATTGAGGGTAATTTTGGGGTTTGAAACCTTAAAGTTTTAAACTATCGTGCAGATAATACTAGATTTTCTCTATTATTGTTATTATTATTGTTGTTGCTATGCACATGAAATTATTTATGTTTTGTATCCTTATTAATCTATTCTATTTAATTTGCTGCTACGCAATTCTCAAAATCATCACTTATTTTTTTTACAGAGAAATTAACAAAAACATATTCATTAACTGGCATTTTTCAAACTTTTTTTATTATGGGAATACTTTTATAATTCACATGAAAAATTTATATAAAATTTTCTATTATTTTTTGCACTAAAAAAACACCTAACACTGGTACTCAAATGTTTTTAATTAAATAAATATTTCAGGTGCATTTCTGCATAAATGTCATAAATTAATAAATGTTTGGCCATTCAAATATTTTTGTTATTTTAAATACCTTTATTCAGCTAAGCGCTTTCAGTACTATTAGTATCCTAGTCATAGATTTATACAATTAATTTCACTAAAAGCTCATCTTATATGATGTATTTGTCTAGTGTTTAGAAGATCTGCATAAAATTAAATTTGTTTTTTTGTTTTTTTTAATATTCAAATCTATGTAAAGAATGTTAAAGTTGTCATTTTTTGGATAGAGAAATACTTGTTTCTTTTTTATTTAATATGTGCTTGTCTTTGGCTATAGTTCATGTCTCTTTCACCTTTCTCTTTCTGTCATCTCTCTCAGTAAATATAATATCTGCTTCAAATAGATCGAATTCATGGCCTCCAAAAACATCAATGAATATTTATTCCTTCTTTTTGCTCTGTTGTACAAATAATTGTGTTGACCAGTCTTGTGGACAAATTAGTTCTAGTTTCTCCATAGAATGCATTTCAGTAATTCAAATCGTTTGCATACTATTTTATATAATACTTGACATGCAACTTCCCTAGTTATCTTATCTTTAGAGTTGGTTAACAATTTGTTTAAAGGAGATGACTGAAAACTTGTTATATGTTTTTAGTACATGTGTTTCTTAATTTCTGTGTGATCTTTGACACACAAGGAAAACTAGCCCACTTTTTCTCCTCAGAGCAGAAATGTACCAGATTCTTAACTTTGCTATAGAATTTTTCTATTGTAGCATATTTTTTTTTTTGAAGTTATATCCTGTATTTATTAGATTTTTCATGTATGTCTCTATATTGTTTTCTCCAATCTGTTTCAAATTTTCATAATTTTGTTTCATTGGAGAAAACCTTTCAGCCTGCATATTTATGGGCCATGGGGGTTAATGAACTATGATGTATCATTCTTTTCATGTCTATAGACTTCAATTTCACCTTACAGTTCAAGATATTGTTCGGTCTTTGAATATTTAAATTTAAATTTTTAAGATTTTGATTTTTGTTTTCTTCCTTGATTGTCCAAATCAGGGAAGTCATTGTTGCTAATTCTTTTTGAATTTGATTTATAATTTTTTTATCTGCACAGAATAGGGTATTGTCATAATATCTTGAATATAATATTGTTTTGAAAGTACATTGAATTTTGGAATAATTAATTTTTTAATTTTAGATAGATACAAACTGCATCCACTAACAGGTAGACCCATTGCCCATCCATGATTCATTTTATACAGTTTATTATTTATTGTTGCAACTATTTCTTCACTAATCAATTTTAGTGCTCTATTCTAAAAGCTTTTTTTTATGAATATTGCAATTAGTTTGCTGCAACATTTTGACTATCATTTCTATCAACTCAGTATGAGGCAATGACCACTACAACAATTTAGGATATCATGGAAGAGAAAAAACAATTGTCAATGACATTATATACATTAATGGAAATATATTAAATTTAAGCGTAAACAGATAATATATAATAACGTGAAAGCTAAAAACCTTCAAACAGATACGCTTTAAAAATGCTTAAGTGACAGCCAATCAGATGGAATAATGGCATCACATGGGACTCTAAATTCTAAAACACAAGCCAGAACTAATTCTGGCTTGTGTTTTAGAATTTAGAGTCCCATGTGATGCCATTATTCCATCTGATTGGCTGTCACTTAAGCATTTTTAAAGCGTATCTGTTTGAAGGTTTTTAGCTTTCACGTTATTATACATTAATGGAGTAAATTTTTCAGAAAATACTTATTCACATTTTGCAGAATATTAATATTCTGTGGAACCTAATTTGGAAAATATTGAATTGTGTACAAATTTTTCTTCAACCTCTAATTTCCTTTCCTATATCATTTATCAGAATATACTTATTCTGTCTGTAAATTTTATTCAAATCAAAAATATATTTTTAATAAATGAATGATATTTTTCTATGGTTCTACCATCTAAAAATCTTTTTTTTTGCACACGAATACATATATTACTTATATTTTCAGGGTTATATGATATAAATAAAGTAGTTTTATAGTTAAACCATGTATTAGTATTGCTTCCCAACATTTTGACGATATAGTATCTTCTATTGTCAAGGTTAACTTTTCAAAAAAAACTATTAATCTCAAATAGTAAAGAGATTGAGCATGAGGTAAACAAACAATGAGATCAAGTGCGACATAGTTGAGCATTCAGAATAAGTGAATTAGAAAAATGTTTATTTTCTTCAGTTCCACAATTGTTTTCAAGTTTATATTAGAAGAAATAAATAAAATAAATGATCTCCATTGAGCTAAAATAAGTTGTGCTTCATCAGCTCTATTTAAACCAGTTAGTTATTTTAATATATATATATTGTAACAGAATGAAAATCATCTGGATTGGAAAATAATCTAGTATCTATGTTCCACATTGAGCAGCCATTTGTAATGGAATGAAAATATCTAGATCATTTGTAACCAAAAATGTAAAAAATCCATATATGCCATGCTCATAATGGAATATGAAATCAATTTAGACAAAATCCACTTCCTTACTACTCCTCATTGGGATATTCATTAGCACCAGGTCAATAGTTTTAGATTTACTACAATAACCAAGTAAGCAATTTTATACCCCAACAGGACAAACCACTCTGCAACTAGCCATTTTACTCTTTATTCATTGCTTTCTCATATATAAGTCTGTATATCTAGGTGCCACTAGGCTGTCTAAACCAAGACACTTGAACCTCAGCTGGTACATTATCTATAACAGTGTGTAGGATTTCCCATTTTATAACCATATCATTTGCACTTATATTAAGGGTAAAACATCCTTATTCAGAGAAATTATCATATAAGAGTTTAACATCATAAATTTATATTTAATATTATCATAAGTATTATTAGCTCACATTTAGCACTATAGATTATCAGATGCTTGATGGTAGTCATATCTCTTATGATGGCTCACAAATAATAAACAAACAGTGAGAAACATTATTTATATATGACTATTAATTATTTAGACTAATTATTAATATGATAATGATGATGATAATGATGCTTCCAGCCACAGCTTTATACTTAACTCACAACCCAAATCTTATCTTTTATCAGTGTATAATTATTTACCAAATTATTGTTATATTTAAACTGTCTTAATGATGGACATAACCACAAAATAATGATTAACTCTAAGAAATATGTAAACTTCCTTTAATAAAAACAAATTAAAATTTATTATGAGTTAATCATTAATAATACAAATAGAAAATTTATATAATAAAATTAGGGTATATGAGAACAGACTTTCACATGACCCACCACTCTCCACACTACCTCATAACACTGATACACTTGAACATATATATGTTGAAAAGATAAATAATCACCAATATACGTATTTCATGCTAGACCAGCAATCATCAGTTGATCCAGATTACCATCTCTACACATATATGCTATAACTGCTCAGATATATATATTAAGATAACCAAACCTTATACTTTAATGGACAGGCTTCAATCTACTCCACACTCCAACTCTTCAACCGCCCATCCAATTGAAAATCTGATGATGGAATGCTCAAAGGCCACCCTGAGGCCAAGATTCTTGTCACACCCATGTTGACCTAAGGTCAATCTGACCCCTCATGTACAGGACAAAATCCATTTAATACATATACAAGGGATGGGCAGACATCTCTATTATGAAATAATTGAAACACACAGGCTTATTATATACCTGTTTATATATGTAATATATAGGGTATATGAGCACAGACTTTCATATGACTGATCATTCTCCACACTATCTCATAATACTGATACACTTGAACACATATATGTTGAAAAGATAAATAATCACCAATATATGTATTTCATGCTAAACCAGCAATCATCAGTTGGTCCAGATTACCATCTCATAAGGTTTGGCTATCTTAATATATAAGTGAGCACTTATAGCATATATGTGTAGAGATGGTAATCTGGACCAACTGATGATTGCTGGTTTAGCATGAAATACGGATATTGGTGATTATTTATCTTTTCAACATATGTGTTCAAGTGTATCAGTGTTATGAGATAGTGTGGAGAGTGGTGGGTCGTGTGATAGTCTGTGCTCATATACCCTATATATTACATATATAAACACAGGTATATAATAAGTCTGTGTGTTTCAATTACAATAAAATTAGATACACATTCTAATAATAATAATAATAATAATAATAATAATAATAATAATAATAGACAGGGTATGAGCACAGACTTTCACATGACCCACCACTCTCCACACTATCTTATAACACTGATACACTTGAACACACATATGTTGAAAAGATAAATAATCACCAATATACGTATTTCATGCTAAACCAGCAATCATCAGTTGGTCCAGATGATGATAATGATGATAATAATAATAATAACAATAATAATAATAATAATAATAATAATAATAATAATAATAATAATAATAATAATAATAATAATAATAATAATAATAATAATAATAATAATAATGATAATAATAATAATAACAATAATAATAATAATAATAATAATAATAATAATAATAATAATAATAATAATAATAATAATAATAATAATAATAATAATAATAATAATAATAATAATAATAATAATAATGTCTTCCCCCATTCCCCTTTAATGAAACCTAAACTCAATTGTTAATATTGTAGAGCGTATGTGTAGGTTCACATCTCTAGTGGGTGAATAGAAATCTTATATTATAGAAACATTTTCATTTTAAAATAAACACCCGATACATACACATACTCGCATATTGCATATAACATACATTTCTATATTTATAATCTTAAAAATAATAAACGAAAAATAACTAGAGAAAGTTAGTTAAATTATAAAGATAAGAATATCTAAAGAAATCGATTTCAAATTATTTATCTCAATTTCCATTAACCTCCGTTATTAACTACTTTAAAATCGATCTTTCATGATGCTAAATTTCTATCCTTATCGGTTTGTACTTTTTTATACTCAACAAGTATTCATGTAAGTATATATATATATCGATAGGTGTGTGTGTTACTCCCATTATTAACAAAATTTGTATTTAATTTTTATATATAACATGAATAACATATTTTTATGATATCTGAATTAATACATAATAAAAACATTTTATAAAAAAAATACATATATAAATGGTTACACGTAATGGAAATCGAACAACACATCATATATTGATAAAGTCAATATTCATCATTATTGGAAAAAAACCTTTTCTAATAATTAATTCTTGTTCTATTACTTAGAGAGAGAGACGAACGGATTTATTTAAAAGAGAAGTGTTAATAGTCATTGAGAAAACAAAATTAAAATTGATATTACCAGTTCTTTTATTTTCAATGTAAAGACAGTTTCAAGAAGTCCAATAAATTTCACTTTGACAGTCAGCTAGTTTAAGGTTAAGGCTTTGAATTCAGCCACATTGTGTAGATTTACCAATTATGTAGATTTATCAATTACAGTGCTTTACTGGAAAAGTTCTATTTTTGGCTTGGTCTTGCAATTCTCCTGTTTTACTGTGAATTTGATGATGATGCTGTGAAATAAATTGTATTTCTTTAGGGACCATTTTAACACTGGAATGATTTTCTGTTCTGGGTATAGACAAATGGATATTTCTGCTTTTAATTATAAATTTCAGCATCTTTGCTTTGTGCTTTGATTTGAATTCGGCAACGGCATAGGTAAAACAATAAACTTGGAGAGGATATCTGTTATTTCCATTTTAGAATTTAACTCTTCCAGATGTGCAATATAGTTCTTTTACATCGGTCATTGGGGATGTCCAACAAAATAGCTTTTCTACCCCACCATTATGCGTGGCTTCTAAGAGGCAATAAGACATTTCTACTCTGCTGCTAAAATTTGCTGACTCTGCTTCTCTGCTGCTAAAACTTGCTCTCTCCAAATGTCTTATTTTTCAGACTATATATATATACTAGCCCTGTGGTGACATAACACATATTTTTGGATACTGAAACACTTGGTCAGTTATAATTTATATTTTATCAGTGCAGCTGCATACATTTTTTTTCTTTTTATTTTCAATTTTTCAAAATTTATTATTTGGTATGGTCCAAAAATATCTGGGTCTCTTGACAATTATAAGAACTGATGAGTCTTTGTTCTCATTCCCCCACATTTCTCACATTGATATGTCACCATTGATCTTATCCCTCTCACGACTTGTGGATATTAGCATGAAACCTTTCTTGACCCTTTCATATAAAACAAGAAAAATTGGTCTTAAATAATATATAAGAAAACAAATTTTCATACCGAAAATACAAATTTATTTAAAAACTCTTTTAATATGTCTGTAAATGTTTAAAACTTTAATGTTTGTACATACACACACCATATACATATATCTCTTCCTATCTGTAAAACTTGTTTATCAAAAACAATCCAAATGATTTGAAAGCTATAGATTATTAATATCATTAGTATTAAAGTTATACAATAAACTAGTAATGACAGTATTAAAATCAGAGCATTACCAAGAAAATTATAATTGGTTAGATATATATTAGACTTAATATCCTATGGAGTTTATGACTACAGACAACTATTTATATGTGCTTTAAAACTTTTATTCTTAAATATAACTATCAAATTATTTAACAATATAGATATTATCCTCTTTCATTAACAAAATTAGTTGAATGGAAAAAAAATATTTCTTGCACTTTCCTTCTGAGTTTTTTGGAATTTGTAATGTAGGGTTTGAAATCAATACTCTACAATATATATGCTTTTCAAATTATTTGAATTCTGACACTTGTCTGCTGTATTAGAGATTTTTTAAATAGACAATAAGTCTATTTCATAAAATCCATCAGCAATCTGAAGGATCATTTTTCTGAAAAATAATCAACGTTCACTAATGTTCTCAATTTTAATAAGTAGTATTAAATAAAAAACTGATTCTGCCAATATCTATTATTGAATTGTCTTTACACTATCAAATAGAATATAGGTCTCACTACATGATGTCCATCAATAAACATTATACCACATTGTTGCCATTTTTTCTTCAAAAACAAATTTTAAATTTCCATATGCTACTGGCAAATTTTAACAAGTCTGTATTTATGTATGTCCTTCTCTTTCTCAAATCTAAACAATTACTACCATTTTCACATTCTTAAAACTTCTCTGTTACTCATCTGTATTTTCATTGCTTTTTTTTTTTTTTACTGATTTTATTTGTTTTGTTTCAATCAATACTTAGCAACGACTAAATTATACATTTTTTTAATTATGGCATTTCAGCCAAGATTTTTGCTCTGGAACTATCTACTTTATCACTTTTATTCTTTGTATATTTATTATGACTTCATGTTTTTCTCTCAATACTTACATTAAAGTGTCATAATGTTATATATCCACTGCAAAATATCTGTAGCCATCTTATTTACTGCTGAATAATAATACTCAGTGCTATTTGTTTTTCTAATAATATTTAAGTTAATTGGATATAAAATAAATGGCATGAAGCAATAATTTTTCACAATAAGGTAAAGCTTAATCAGTTTACTGCTGTTATTGTCTTGTATAAAAATCAACTGAACTAATAGGAGGAAAAATAATAACATTAAAGCCGTACATCAATATAGGTTAATATATAAAAACTTTTACCCAGAAATAGCACTAATGCTGGTATATATATAAAAATAAATTTATTATATGCATATCTTATTTTTCCAAATGCAAATCATTTTGCCATCAGTCAAAACAATGGTATAATTAATTGTCTCTGAAGGCAGTTTGCCATTATTTCTCATCCACATAATACAATTCAACCTTTAATGATTTCTGATATTTGGATTTCATGGGTAAATAATGAAGTCAATTTCGTGGTTAAGTTTCATTTTAAAAACTTATCTTTAAAAGTAAAAAAAAATATTTTTTTTTCCCCCATGTGTCATAGCATCAGCCGTAATTGGACTTTTATATAGTAAATAATTTATTAAAAGTGAAAAACTCATTTTATAAACACATATAAAATTTATAAAATTAAAGTTTATAAGCTGGGAATAAATAATATAGTTTTTAAGTTAGTTGGAGGGCTAGAGTAAATCATATAAAATAACTAAAGGCTAATCAACTATTAAAATTTCACTAACTTTAGTTAATGAAATTTTTATGTCCTTTTTATGTTTTTACAATTGATAATTTTTCATATTATCTATCTGATTAACTTACATTGATAAAGTGGCAAATATTAATGAGTTTTTTGAACCCAAAGCTTAGTCTTTAGGGTAGAAGAAAAAGGAAGTATTTCATTTTCTATTTACTGTTTATTGGGGGGGACATAATTATTTTGCCTCTTTATGCTTTAAACAAAATAAAATTATTTTCTTTACAAATATTTTTTTTAATAAATATAAAATGCTTAATAACAGAAGAGTTATTGGAAATTAATACTTTTTTTAAAAAAATTAAAAGTTATTAATGAAATCAAAGGACTACTCAGGAGATCAAGTGGCATTTCAGCATCAACGTGTTAAGCTGATAATAATAGCTTCATTCGGTTTATCAAAATTGACATTTTTTATTTCAATTAGAATAAATATACAAACCTATAGCGCATGAGTTCACAACTATCTCTACCAAATTAATTGTGCAGGATAAAATTTTTAGTGAAATCAATATAAGTAATTTTTTATATTAATCCCCCCACCCACCCACTTCAGTTCACATTTCAACTTTAATTTATATTTTTCTTTAATTTTTTTTAAATGCATATTCTCTTATCAAATATTACTCTTTTTATGTTATTGGTCTGCCCCCATCTTTCTTTAAATATATTGTTGAACTATTATTGACTTGATTTTTGTACTATCTAGATACAACATCATAAATAGATTGATTGTATTTTGGTTAACAGAAATATGTATTTCAAGATTGTAATGTGAATTGATCAATGATTAGGTGAGATGTAAGTTATGCCCTAATGTAAAGACTAGAGGGACAAGAATTGTTAAGAAAAACAGTATTAATATTTGAAATTCCTAAAACATTACAATAAATTTAAAACTTGCAAATCATTTTAAAATATTAATAGATTATGAGATCATTAGGAAAATAATGATACTTTATTAAAAATTGATATAGATTATTGATATAAAAAACATTTTTCCAGAAAATATTCAATTGCATCAAAGTATAAAAAAGAAAGAATGTGAAAAACATCATCATTTAAAAATACAAAAAAATTTTGGAATTTTATAAAAAGTTATGAAAAACAGCTAAAAATGATGTTAGGAAATATAATGGTAAATTGGCAAAAAAAAAAAACTATAGAAAAAAATATCTTAAAAATAAAAATATCTGCATATTTGAAGGGATGTCAACAAAAAAAAAATGGCTCTACTACTAAAAAAAAAAAAGTGCATATCATAAAGTGTGTAGAAGAATTTTACAAAAAAGTAAATAGTAATAAAAATAGGAAAACAAAGAAACCTATATAATTATATATTCTGGTATATAAAATACTAAGACTTGAGATATGCTATTAAATCAACAAAGAATAAAAAAAATTCCCAAAAATAAAATTGTAATCAATATATTAAAAGAAGCTAGTAAAGAGATATAGAAATTGTTAGCAAAACTGTATAACAAATGTTTAGGGATGGGCAAGACTTCAATTGTCGTAACATGAGAATGCAATTTTTGGGGTGGCCATTTGAATTAAGAGAAACTAATGGTAACAGATATTACATCACATTAGATAATTATATATACAAAAAATAAATTTTTCATATACTGCAGGCAAGAAATGTAATTGTGTATAGTTGGACAAGCTAGTTGATGAATGTGATAGATGATGCATATGCTTTTATTGAAAATGTGCAATAATGCATATATTGATTATAAATTAATCAACTCAAATACACTCTCTGAGCAATACAAAGGTGCAATAGGAAACAATGCATAACATTCAATTGATTGTGAAGTCAATAACTGTTTTTTTGTTGTGACAGAAGCACAGATTTTAGTAGTTTATTATAAAAATAATATTTTATGATATTTTTTTAAAAAAATGTAATATCTGAAATAGGTGCAAAAAAAAAAAAAAGAATGACATACAATTTTAATATAGTATGAGATGAACAGTTTTTCTTCACAATGGTAAATGCAAAATGCATTTATTATATATATATATATATAATGTACCAAGATCATAGTTGGTACATAATAATTATATATATATGGAAAATCCATCCTTTTTGAAGTTCTAGTATGGTTTAAAAAATGTCTTTTAGTTTTTACTTAAGGATTTGTAAATAGGTTGTTATTGTTATTAATTGTTTTATTGTTATTTAGTTCAGGTTTATTTATTTATTGTGATATGTGCTTTGTTTTGCGATGATGGGATTTTAATAGCAGTGAATATATATAAAATTCGAAAGTGTATGTATAAAGAAATAATTGTTAGCAGTTAATATTTAAATTGCTAAATATAATTATATTGTACCTTTATTTATTTATCTTAAATTATAAAAGATGTAGTAATATTATTCTGATTGTTTAGTTATTCATTTGATTTGTAAATTACAACATAAATTTTTCAATGTAATATATATATATATTGTTATTGACATTATTTTTTATTTTGTTATTTAAAAAATATTCTCAAATCACTAAACAATAGTGTTAAAGATTTTCCAATCTGCACGTGAATTTACAACAATAGGCTAAAAGAAATTGCTTGGGAAACGCAGGGAACATAATCGTCATTATTAGTTAATAAAAACAAAGGAAGGAAGAAGACATAACTTTCGTTCATCATTTCCCCAAATTCTTATTATAAATCTCATTACAATAATTATTGGATTAAGGTTTAGTACTAAAGATGATTTGCTAAGTTCAACCTTTATCATTTTGGGGCAATTCGCCTCTTCCTCTTGCTAATCTATCACCATTGGAACCTCATGAAACATAAAACCGAAACATAAACCAGTGTAAATAAACAAGTTTAAAAAAAATAGTTATTTATAATTGTATTTATATATCCTGTTATAACTGCCAAATTTCTTAATGATCCAAAGTAATATTCAATTTAACCGTGTACATAATTGAATATCAAGGAAATGATTGGAATCAACTGTTTTAACAATAGGAAACAAATCTATTAATTCACTAATAATATGTACACATTTTAACGTCACTTTGAACTATTTTTAGGATGAATAAAATAAAAAAAATGCCTGGAATAACTAGCTGATTGGAAAATGAAGAGACACTTAAAGCAATTAATTAGATGTCAACTAAAATTTATCATTTTTTGTTTTTGTTTTATATGTCTATTATTTTTTTTATAACATTTTAAAATGTCTTTATAAAATATATATGATTGTAATATTCATAATTAACTTACAGGGTTATTTTTAAAGCTTAAACTTATTAAGAATAGGGAAAGTCATTTTCTAATGTATAATCTGTTTATTTATTTTAAAAAATTGTATATCTTAAATTGGCAAATATATTATTAAATGCCAAGCTAAAATAACGATTGCTAAAAGGTGTGTATATATATATTTTTATATAATATTTAATTCGCATTGTACATACATATATATTAAATAATAAATGTCATTTGTCAACTTAAATTGGAAAGCAATAAATTATATTTAGTTGCATAGGAGTTGTATAAATATACAAATTTTATAGAACTGTATTTATAAATTATTTCATTATTTAATAATTATCTTAATTCTTCAATTATTATTCTCACAGTCTGGTTGCATTTTATTCATGTCCACTAATTATCATAAGTTAAAATATTTAATATTTTATACTTGTGTGCATTATATCTTAGTGCCAATATTTCATATGCTAGTCATTATCTTTATTTATACTTCAGTCGGTTGACTTTTAAATTTATTTGTTGGTGCATACATTACTTATTGTTTATTGAGGTTAAAAATATGATTATAACTTTAATCAACTATTGTGAAGTTTTTATCTTGGTATTGTTAATTGTAGAATGGCCTTAGTATATCAGGCCTTATTTATTATAGTTATTATTATTGTGCTGGATGAAGCGGATAAATTCCCCAACTGTATTGCAGTTGTCCATGAGTTGAAAGTGCTTATGTTTCCAGTGATTGTAATCACATATTTCTAGGTACCTATTGTTGTTGTTTTCAGTGAGCCTCTCCATATATTTTCCTGATGCACTGAGACAAAGGTCCAGGCATCCTATTTTGCCTCAAATGTAGATATTATTTTGGAAGCCACCATGCTTTTGATATATTTATGCTAGTTGCACTGCGGAGTCTTCTTTTTGAACTATCACTCATGAGGTTTAATTAAAATCAAATTTTCCACCATAGTAGGTGAGGGTGCTTGTATTTTTAGTATGTAATGTCAAGATAAGTTTGTTTGAAGAATGTGAATCGTTCAGGATGCACTCAGTTATGTTAGTGCTTTAAAGTGTAATAATGTCTGTGTTTTGTGCTATCATAATTTGTAATCATTCACAAACCAACCAGTAATATTTTGTAATTGTAAATGTTTGAATTTATAAACATGGCCAAATTGGTATAATCCACACGTTATGTATATACTACGATTATCTAGAACTTCTCCAATAGAGATGTAAGTCATTTAGTTATTTTTAAATGTTTATTTAGATGATTTACATTATGCAGACATTAAATTTATAACTTATGCATGTATAAATGACTTCTGATAAATGGCTCATTCCTTGAATCCATTTAAAATTTGCTTAATTCAGTCATTTAGTTGTTTTCTACTTTAAATTAGTAGTTATAAAAAAATGTAGTTAAAAAAATCCATCTATGATCAAATTACTAGTTTAATGAGATATCTACAACTTATTTATTTATTTATTTGTATATTTATTTAATTTCATAACAGCTTATACAATTCCTATGTGAAAATAAATTGCAAATTATAAGTGTTATTGTTAAACTTGGTACTTGATTTACATATAAAAAAAATTGAGTATTTGAAAAACAAAACCATTATTATGTTTTCCAGATATATATGTGTATTTATGCTATTATATAAATCTAAGATCGCAACCTTCAAATAAAGATATATCATTTATTTTATATAAAAGAATGACTTTGAGTTTTACTTGAGATTTATTAATTTTCTTTTTCTCTATTTTTAGTACATCAGTTCCACAAGCTAGCAGGAATAAAAATATTAAATTATTGGTAATATTAATTATGAATATAAATATATTTTGGATACAATAAAATTCCTTTTGTTCTAGGTTATATTTGGTATATAATTAATTGTGAGTTAAGTTAACCCTGAAAACTAATCAGTAATAAGTTCTAGTCAATGCTCTATACTATTAAGTTTGTTTTATATAGTTACCTGTAGTAACAGTATATTTTTAATATGTTCATTTTGAAGCAATTTCTATTCTCTTAATATAGGTTATTACACTTCTTATATGTATCATATTTATATTGAGTTGAATGATGGAAAATATGTTATTTCTTCTTGCATGGCACATACATTTTATTATAATTGGCAAATGACTATGAAGCTTGATTAATTTATGGGTTCCTCATAGATATATCTTATCCAAATCTTTTTTTTATTTATAACATATCTTAATCCATTACTATATATATATATATATATATATATATATATATATTAAGATATATTTTTATATATATATATATATATATAGATAGATAGATATAGATATAGATATATATATATTGTGCCCTTATCTGTAGGTCATAATAAGGTAGAATAGTCAATTACTAAAAAATTTTAAATTTTAAGTTATATTTGTATGAGATATAAATAATAGTAGGATAATTAAATTTTATAGTACAATTTTAAGCTGAAAATATCTGGTATATAAAAAATGTAATAGATTATTTTAAAAGAAAACAGTTAAATAAAGCTTAAATATATCATTGCTTATGGTTGTAAAAGCTGGCCATATAAAATAACACAGCTATAAATAGTTTAAAAGTATATTAATAATTTGAGTATAATATTTTAAAACTAATAAATTAAATAAATGCTATATGCAATGTTATAATTGTATTTAATAATCAAAATTAATAGAGTATATTTTATAATAAACTGTGGAATGGTGGGAATTATATTTAGTTCTACAAGTTTAAATTATTTTCCAAATTTTTATAAAATATATTAGTTTTGGTAATTTAGACCGAGACGTAAATAAAAAATCATTTGATAAAGTTAGTAAACACGTGACCGTATATTATATACCTTCACACACACGCTTGTTAAAATAATAATAAAGTTTGTGAATATGAAACTAAATATAATTGCCATCAATCATTAAAGTAAAAGTTTAAATGTTAAATATTATTTTAATAATTATTTTAAAAGCTTAAATGATTTTATAAAACTAAAATTGAATTTAATAATATAGTCTAAATAATATTTGAGACATTACGTCATCAATTATTTATTTTAAAAGTCTATTCTGTTATATAACTAAATGTGTAAAATCTGTTCGCGCTAAAAAAGCCATTAACCAATCAACGGAGGTAAATTAGCAGACAAAAATATAAGAATTATACAAAGCGGGGAGAAGGAATGTGTAAGTGAAAGAGAAAGTAACACATTTTTTAGCTGATAACACCGTAGCTGGAAAAGTAATATAAATTTAAAATTTGGTATTTATTTTAAAAAAGTTCTTCTGTAACATATAATATATTTTGACTGTAGCGATATGAATTGCTAATTTTAAAAGTTATCTTACCAGGGAAATTTATTCGAATTTAACCAAAAAACCTACAGTAGAGATGGAAGTACAAGGAAAAATACCTAAATTTATTACCGAAGGAGAAATATTTGGAAAATGTTTTAATACAACTTTAATTATGCTCAACCAGAAACTGATTGTTATAACTCAAAGAAATATAAATGGGACGTTATATGAAAATTTAATAGAGAAGTTTCTTGCCATCAGGAAAAAATTATGATGAAAAATTTATAAGGCTACTTTAAAGTTATGTTGTTCTTCTCTATGGAAAAATTTAATCTGCGTTTTATTATAAAGAAAATAATGATGAAGAAAGAGTGTTTATCTTTTAAAGGAAAACATTATTAAAAATATAGTACAAGAATTTTGAAATAAAGAAGAGTAAATAAAAATATGAAAGTGCTATTATGTATTTTATAGAAAAAGGCGCCACAATCTGCCCTGCTCCTCCGTCCGCGTCCTCCATAAAATTTATATAGTGTTTAAAATTCCGGGTTCTAGCTCAGTTTAACAAATGAATCAATGAAATATCCAGCGTTAATTAAAATGATTATTAGCTCTAGCTTTTAAAATACAAGTACAATTATATTTGTAAATGAATTAATAAATATTTATTTATTTTCTTCATTTTTATTTAATTGAGCTAGATTCTTATTATGAAGAATATAATATATGATTATTATTTTAATCGTAGAGAAAAGAGCTTAGAAAGTCGTAAGAATACTATAAGTTAGTTATTTAGTATAGTAAAAGGGGGAATAGTGTTCTTATGCCATTGAGATAGTATCATGTGGATAATATCTCAATGTAGTCTATCTCGTTCTCCGTGTCGTCACTCCATGTCTCATGAAAATAATAAATATTTATTAATTCATTTACAAATATAATTGTACTTGTATTTTAAAAGCTAGAGCTAATAATCATTTTAATTAACACTGGATATTTCATTGATTCATTTGTTAAACTGAGCTAGAACCCGGAATTTTAAACACTATATAAATTTTATGGAGGACGCGGACGGAGGAGCAGGGCAGAATATATATATATATATATATTGTAACCCCTCACACCTATCACCAACACTAACAATTACCCGGGGGCACCAATTCTATGGATCATAGAATAAATTATCAATCTAATTTTGTCCTAAATTTTTTCATGAGGCTCTTAATTAATGTTTTCACCTAAAACTAACTCAGTTGAGGGATACAAAGGTGTATGAGGTGTACAATGTACATTAGATGTGGGAGAAAATATTATAACTAATAGGAATAAACATCTATCAAGTTAAATTGATAAAAAAAATCAAGTCAGATGACCTAATTTTAATAAAGCTCATATTTACAAATGTTATATATAGAGTAAGTAAAAAACAAACTCTTAACAAGCTCCAAAAATACCCTCAACTCAGACCAATGCAGAAACTGTGGTCTGAGGTTGAGGGTATTTTTGAAGCTTGTTAAGAGTTTGTTTTTTACTTACTCTATAAATAACATCTATCAAGTTCTATGCTAAAAATTAAATTGGTAAAATTCTACCAGCTAAAATTAACTAATTATACTCTATATTCACCTCCTCCCATCATCCATATGCCCAGAACAACCTCTACCATATTATAGAATTAAACTAATAACTAAATTTAAAAAAATATTTTAGAAATTGTAATGTATAACTCACTAGATCCAAACTCAAACTAAACCTATCATTACTAAATTTTAACTACTCACTAATCTAATCTGGCTAAATGAATTTATTATCTAATCTAAATTAAAATTGAAGATCTCAGGGAATTAACTTAAGGTATGGCTTGATCTAACACTTCTATATCTCAATATTATTACTTAACACTATGAAAATAATATTACAAACCAAACAATACCCTAATAAGATACTTGCAGTTAGATAATGAAAGAAATCGGGTGCATTTTGATTTCAATTCATCATCTAAACAATTATTAAATAACAAAACCCTCTTAAAAATGATCAGTAGATAATTGGCATCTCATATAGTGTTTGAATCAAGGAAATCAATATCATCATATCTAGAGATTTATTATAATTAAATAAAATACAATTATATTACATTAAATAAAATAAATGTGTAAGCATGTGTGGAAGTGTGGAACACGAATGAATGCTAGAGAAGAAACTCTAAATACAAATTTAAATAAAATATTTATTGATCAAATAGAAAAATAGTTAAACAAATATTTACTTTTTCTTTCACTGGTGTGAACACAAATTTAAAGGGATTTAATATCATTAGTTACAGTTTATACAAGGATAAGTAATACATCATAATCTCTTAACTTTTTACATCTATTACATTTCATTTATCAGAGCATTCTGATAGATTGGTAAAACATTTTATTTTTAACATTAAATGAGCTAAATAAATCCATATCATTTACTATAAAAGAAATGGCTTTCTAGCTATCAGTGATTTCTGATAGACTTATACAAAAATGAAAAAAAAAAATATGGCCTTACACTTCTAGTAACTGATTACCAAATTATCTTATATTCATCATTTTTTCTGGATAACACTAATTTACCAATTAAAATTTATGACAACAACATAGATTAATATTCTAATTACACTGAATAAATTAAGATTTTGCATTTTACTTGATAGGTATCTTAACTAAAATTAAAATAAGGGGATTTAAAACTAGGAATAATATTGGACTATCTTACCAAAGAAAATAAATACTTCTATTAATTAAATGTATTTTTCTTTGTAATTTTGAAGTAAAGTATTCTATTGAATAACTAGATTCTGCTTTGTCAAAATAAAGTAAATCATTGTATTCATTAACTATGTCCTATCTTTGCTTGATTATTTATGCACATTATGATTAAATGATAAAAATCAATGAGATGAAGCCTAAATGATTAGTACAAAATGTTTTAAAATGATGAGTAAAGTCATATATTAATAATGAATTTTTTTATATCTCAAAATTAACAATTTGTGCATGAATCTGTATTATGCTGTGTGTCAAAGACAATAAATAATGAATATTAATCAATTTAATCGTTTTGCTTATGATATTTCAATATAATCATAATACGGACGAAAGCGAAGACCAATCAATCTTTATTTATTAACTACAATACAGCTGTTTTATAAGACACTATACTTTCCTTTTATTCTTCTTTTTATCCATAAACTATCAAACACTAGGCTATAGCATAAGCTAGAAAACATCCAATATACACATGGGATAAAAGACTTCTATAATTCAAATCAGATAAATACAACAATAACTCCCAAGTCTATTTTTTTTAAGACTAAATAACTGGTGGAATAATTCATCACCAAAAGAAAATCAGGGAGATAACATATCTAGCTTCATACACATTGAATTCATCATATCAAATATAAAAGGAGGACTCAATCCACTCCTATCAAAATATTACAATACATGGATAAGAAAGGGATTATTCGATCCCATACACTATACTACACTGGGCAAACTATCCATATTAAATATTCAAATAACAAATACCCTGACTCAATCCCATAAAATATTATAAAATGTTGTGAACTTCATAGCATATAACCACAAAAATACTTTTCATTCAGGCACAACAAAGAAATAATAATTAAATAACTTTCTAATCCCTCAAAATGATTGATCATCCCTTTTTCCTCCAAATCCGATTGATTTAAAATCATTTTTACTTGCAATTACATATAATTATAAATAAGTTTAATAATTGACACACACACATATATAAGCATAATGATATACAGACCATTTAAAATTGCAGTAAGCAAAGAATTACTGTTAAAATATTAATTATTACTGCTAGAATTAATAAAGAATAAATATCTCATATCTGACAATATTTAGGACTTGGTAATGTTCGAAGAACGGTTGGAGAATAAAATAATAATTACTGTGGACAAAGCAAGACAAAATAATTTTTTTATAATGCATTGATATTGACACAAATCTGTAGTAAAATTGAACCTAGATAACTAATAAAAAATTGTATATTATAGATGAAATAATTATTGAAAATAATGGTATTCTAATTTACAAAAAAAAAAAAATACGGTAAGATTTAGTATAATGAACTCTTTTTTTAAAATAATTATTCACCCCTATTGAACTATGGATGGATTCTTCCATTCATTTTATCATACGCTGCGTGTGTTATTAAAATAACATGCGACCAAACCTCATATTAAAATAATAGCAATAATAAAAAAAATTACCAGTACAATATCTTCCATTAATACTGTACATTTATGGGACGTTCTAGAAGAACAAATATAATAATAATACATATAATAAACATATTTTAACTAATACTAACTGTCTAAAATACCATTACATAAAATAAAGTTCTCTTTTTTTTCCCCTTCCAAACGAAACGAAAAGTTTATAAATAGTTTTACATGACTTTCCTTGTCATGTCTCCAAATGAATAATAAGGATACTAAACGATAAACACACAAGGATAAATATTGATACAAAAACAGCACATTTCCTGCAGGAACACGAAGCAATGTTATTTTCAATTCAGAATAACAGATTCAATGTTCTAGCTATTAATTATGAATTGCTATTGACATTGTAAATAATGAATTTCCTTAATTAAACAATATATTTCATAACGCAAATAAAATAGAAGTTTGTACTTTATTCCTAGGATATATTTAACATTTGATTTCACAATCATAAAGCCATTCAGAAATATACGTAGTTATTCAATTAATAATATTTATTGAAAGGAATTAAGTGGTAATATTAATACAGCAATGTCAACAACTTTCCATTTATAATTCATTCCTCTTATTAGTCTAGAAGAAGTAATTATTAAAATATATTCAACAATGTACTTAATCTTGTATATTTTCTTTTCCAAAGGTAAAAATAGAAATAATTACGCCGCTGTTCTAATACATATGACAATAAAATTATATAATTCTTGTGTATATTTTAAATTTTGAGTTTTCTTTTATATTTAGCATGAAAATTATTTAATAAAGTTCTGAAAATGTTCAATAAAAGTTCACACCTTTTCCACAAATAAACGACACACATTGCAGTTATTCCATTCATGATATGATAAAAACCGAAGAAATTAATTGTTAGAAAATAAACAAACATTCTTCTATTTTTTCCTGTTAAGTTTAAATTTACATAAAATAATTTTACAGTTCTATCACGCATTCCCATTTTTTTAAATAATAACAATTTATCTTAAATAATTTAATATAACACTTACATGTACTTTAGCATAATGGTGAGAAAATTCAAACAATCAGCTAAGAGCAAAATTGACGTATCTTTTAGTGGTTTTAAGTACACATTTCGTAAACAAATACTATATTTAAATTTTCAACTCGAACTTTGGAAGAGGAAAAATAATTGAACTATTAAACTTTGTTAAATAAAATTTAGTTGTAGTTGTCCTTAGTTAGCTATAGTTGCCCTCTTAAAAGTAATTATAATTGTCCTCTTGAAAGTAAATATAATTGCCCTCTTTAAAGTAATAAGTACACCTGGGTCTCATTTTACGCGATAGTAGGTTCCTCAGAAAACATGCGCAAACAAAATCGCACAAAAATAGACATAACTTACATTGTAAAAGGGGAGGTGCAGTCTGTGATTTTTCAAAATTCGCATAAAAGCAAAGCACCAACGTAAAATTACTTTAAAATTCGCACGCAAAAAAAAATAAGGAAATAAAATATGACTAATAAAAAATTTCAAATTTGAAAAAAATTGATACAAGACAAACTTTTTTTAACTATAATATTTAATTTTATTCAAAATAATATATTTTTATGCATAATTTACAGTACAGTAATTTATATTTTTTATACCCATTTTAATTATTATCGCTATTTGCCCCAAAACATGTTCATTTGCAAACTAGTAAAAAATCAGATTCTCATGTGATGTAATGTGATGTATTTGGCTTCTTCTTAAATGAAGTCAAGAATATCTCAGCAATTATTTTCACAAGAGGAAATACAACTAGCGCCAAGTTCACTCTCATGTTGTGTTAATGATTTTCTGTTGATGACAATGATGATTTTAATAATTGTTTATGAACTTAGACTTATGATAATAAAAAGACATTTATTCACCACTGCTGGGAAAAATTTAATTAAAACTAACAACTAAAAATTAAATTCTTATTTTTGTCTTTAATTTTCAATTCCGTTCAAAAATCAAATTTCGTTTTACATCACATTAATTTCAAGTTGCCCATAAGTAATTTTTAAATTGTTAATTACACTTAAAATCAGATTTTAATTTTTAATTGTGCCCACTGCTATTACTGACCTTTTAAAAATAAACTTGTGACACTAAATGATTAATAATTGATTACATTCTTTTTTTAAAAACCAAAAACAGAATGTGATTTAAAATGCAAAATTAACACACACAATGTTTGAACAAATTTACATTATAATCTTGTAAAATTTAATGAGTGTATACATAAAATGTGGAAATCATGATTTTAATTTCATTATTGCATAAAATCTTACTATTATAAAGCACTGAAAATATTAAAATTACTATCGGAGGTTGACTTCTGGTGGAACACGAATCGCATAACTTCAAAATCGTGTTAAATAAGTCTGCGTAAAAAGAGAACCAGGTGTATTCCTTTTTATAGATTTTTTTAATAGCAACTACATCACATTGTTCTCTTTCAATCATTTACGACAATATTGACATCACCAGAAAAAGATTGCCAGTCTGCCCCTCCCCCTGCAAACTTACATAATATATGCAAAACTTGTGAAAGTAAAAAAAAAAAAACAGAGATAAAAAAAAACTATTTCATCTTTTAAATAAATGGAAAAAAAAATATTGAACTAATAATTAAATATTTTTATAAAGCAGTAAAATAAAACTGATGACAATTGTTTTAATAAATAAAATATTTTACAGTATTTGTCATTAAATAATCTACCTGTCCATAATCCATTGATTTATTTAAAATGTAATTAAGCTAGATTTTAATACTGTTATTTATAAAATTAAATATTTGAATGTGATGTGGGATATTTAATGGTTTAATGAAACATATGAATGAAAATGGAGTTGGATAATGCATGAATATTCAGTAGTAATATGCTATAGGTATTACACTGATATGACTGAAATGACAATGTGAATGATGATGAGTGAAATATATTTTACTGTTTATGCTATAAATTAACATGTATAAAATAAATGAACAAGAAAATCATTCCTAAACAAACCTGAATACTGCTTTATAAACAAATAAAACAAGCAAGCATCAACTTAGACTGTACTTACCATGCATATAATAAGCTACCCTCCTATTCTATCATTGATTATACCCTAAAATAAGATACTAAACATTTAAGAAATCTTTTTAATTACACCTACACTTACTTTTAATTACAGTTTTAAGTCAAAATAAATTTTTTTTAAAAATTTCACGTTATTTCATTTTTTTTTTTAAAAGAATAATATCAGATATTACTGATATACTACCACACTACTATAATGACTATTTCTGGTGCCAAACCAGAAGGTCACAATATATATATTGAGCTGATATTTTAAGTCAGCTCATATATATATAAGCTCACATATTTATAATTTCGTCATAGATATTTTCCGAAGTTAAATAGTTTGTAAAATAAAAATTAACAAATGATTTTAATTTAATGGGAAGGGTAAAATCTTAAACTTTTATTTTGGCTATAAATTTGAGCAATTTTTTTTTAAAAAAAGAAAAAAGAAAAAATATAATTTATTGTCAAAAATGTTAAAAGTGTTTAATTAAAAGGGAGAAAACTCGAGAGATAAAAGGGTGGGGGAAAGAAAACAAAATTAGATTGTTGGTAGTAATTAGACTCTATTGTTGAAACTTTCACAAACTAAAACTATTTGGTTACTAATTGCTATTACGCTAATTAAAAAGAAAAAAAAAGATAAGAGAAAGGAGATAAAATTGCTTTTAGAGTAAGTCAGTTGACTTGAGAGACCAGCAAGGACAATAAAAAAAAAGAGAGAGAAGCTGTGCTCCGAATCAGAAATTATTATAGAAACTTATTTTGCGGACTCTTTTCAAATGCATAGCGGCTAAAGCTACCAAAACCTTCCCCTTTGGGGAATTGGCCGCCACTCCATCTGAATGAAGCTACCGAAAGAGTCAAGGAAGGGAAAGAAATGTATATTGCTAGCCGGACAACCAAAGGAACATCCATGGACACACCAGAATTCTCATATACAAGGACAAAGGCATGACAAATGGAATATGAATCTATGAAAGTCAGGCCACTTCACTCTGATCGATCAGGGTAATTATAAACTTTTCAATTAATGGGAACTTTAGTTAAAGCGTAATAGAACTTTATTTTTGATTTATCTTTTGTTTATTATATTTGTTACGAATGTTTCAACAATAGAGGTGGGGAAATAAATTTATTTAATATTGTAAACTATTTATGTTAATGCTCGTTAAATATTTTTATGCAATATTGGTATGACTGTATATTAAATTATTTAATATCTGTTCGATCTAGAGGGTAACAACAGGGTGGGGTATAAAAGTGCGCTGCCAAGCAACAGAGAACCTTAGGGCATTACTTGCTTGTTAGCAGAAAATAAGGGAAGTGTTGAAAGTATAAGAAAATGAAAGACACTTATACGTTCATTTTAAGTTTTTGCAAGTTATTTATTTACCAAATAAAGTGGGGTTTAAAAATAAACTTCAGGAAAGATTATATACTATAAGTCGCCTTTGTATACATGCCTGCTAGAATCCGCAGTGTTAGTGTCGGCACGAGTAAATCCATGGTAGATATTTGGAAAGAATACTTAGAAAGTTAAAAGTTTGAAAATCAGAAATTGTAAGTCAGTTCTCTCTGGATCGGGCAGAAATATGTTATTAATAATAATAATAATAAAGGAAAGTTTTTTTTTGTATCCAACGTATATTTGAATTCTTTAATTATTTATAATAATTAGTTAGTGTCCTTAAGTGAAAACCCCTGTCAGATTATAAACAAAATTTGTAATCGGTGAATCGCCGTTCAAAAATAAATAAGACCAGGTTTACGTAAAGCTTCATGGCCAGGTTCCAAGACAGAAATCCTTGGTGGTGCCCTCGGCGGTGATTCTAATAATTAAGATTCAATTATTAGGGGAAGGAAAAGAATTGTAGTGTCACAGAGGAGGGGCAGAGGAAAAAAGTTAGAAAATGGCGCTTCCAACGTGTCGGGCTCGTTAACAAGAGAAATGTCCAGAGATCAGAGGTTTTTTTTTTTAAAAAAAAAATTTAGTAAGGGTGGTGGATTTCAGATGGTGGTGGTATGTCAGTATTCTCATAGGGAGGGTTATGAGTTCGAATATAAAATTAAAGAAAACAAAAGAATAAAATATGATTGAGGACGAAAGTAGCATGGAAAGCCTGGTGGTAACATTTAAAAACCCCGAGCGGTGTCAGTTACAAGAAATATTGAGAGCTATCGCTGAGCTCAAAGAAATTGTAATGGAAGACCGTAAAGAAATAAAAGAAATGAAAGGCATGATACAAGAATTGAGGAAAGATGTGAATGAATTAAAAGAGAGGGAAAAGAATAGGAACAATGAAAAAAAAAAGGAAGTCATAGACCCAGCGGACCATAAAGTCAGTAAAGAGGAAGAAAAGACAGAAAACAAAGAGATAGAGCAGTTTACAGGGGAAACTAAAGAAATCCTGAACAAGAAGGCTATACAAATAAACCGAGAGAAAGAGGTAATGGAAAGAAAGCTCAACGAATCTGGAGAAGAAGAGTTCGATAGGGTCACGTTGGAGAAATTTATACACATAAAAACATTTAAAGAGGAAAGGGAGGAAAGCCCTTTTGACTACTTGGACAGTCTAGGTGATTTTTTCTACGTCCATAAATCGAAAGAAAAAGAGAAGATCATAATAGCAACGAGCCATTTGAGTGGTTCTGCTAGGGAATGGTGGAAGGCGGTAAATTACAAACCCCCTACATTCCAAGAATATCGAACTATGATTTTGCGAGGGTTTTGGAGCGTGGAGAAACAAGAAACCATACGCATGAAGATATCGCAAGAAAAGTATAAAGTGGACAAAGACGGTACATATAGTCAGTTTTTCCAATGTCAAGCGGCAAAATTGAGAGCCTTGGAGGCATATCCGATGGATCAATTCCAGATAGTGCGAACTATCAGATTTAACCTTCCGTCAGGTGTGCAACATAAGTTGGCCAAAAACCGTCGGCTATCCATTGAGGAAGCATTAGAAATATTACAAGATATAGAATGGGAGGACCAGGGGGTAAGTGGAGAAAGTAAAGTTAGATGAGAGAACTGTAACGAACCTGCGAGTACGAGTAACTATAACCCCAAGAAAAGTTGGGACAAGTCACCTCGGGGCAATTAAAGTTTTTTTTTGTTTTTTTTTTTTATGACAAATGGGGCAATGAGCTGATATTTTAAGTCAGCTCATATATATATAAGCTCACATATTTATAATTTCGTCATAGATATTTTCCGAAGTTAAATAGTTTGTAAAATAAAAATTAACAAATGATTTTAATTTAATGGGAAGGGTAAAATCTTAAACTTTTATTTTTGCTATAAATTTGAGCAATTTTTTTTAAAAAAAAGATAAAATATAATTTATTGTCAAAAATGTTAAAAGTGTTTAATTAAAAGGGAGAAAACTCAAGAGATAAAAGGGTGGGGGAAAGAAAACAAAATTAGATTGTTGGTAGCAATTAGACTCTATTGTTGAAACTTTCACAAACTAAAAGTATTTGGTTACTAATTGCTATTACGCTAATTAAAAAGAAAAAAAAAAGATAAGAGAAAAGGAGATAAAATCGCTTTTAGAGTAAGTCAGTTGACTTGAGAGACCAGCAAGGACAATAAAAAAAAAAAAAGAGAGAAGCTGTGCTCTGAATCAGAAATTATTATAGAAACTTATTTTGCGGACTCTTTTCAAATGCATAGCGGCTAAAGCTACCAAAACCTTTCCCTTTGGGGAATTGGCCGCCACTCCATCTGAATGAAGCTACCAAAAGAGTCAAGGAAGGGAAAGAAATGTATATTGCTAGCTGGACAACCAAAGGAACATCCATGGACACACCAGAATTCTCATATACAAGGACAAAGGCACGACAAATGGAATGTGAATCTATGAAAGTCAGGCCACTTCGCTCTGATCGATCAGGGTAATTATAAACTTTTCAATTAATGGGAACTTTAGTTAAAGCATAATAGAACTTTATTTTTGATTTATCTTTCGTTTATTATATTTGTTACGAATGTTTCAACAATAGAGGTAGGGAAATAAATTTATTTAATATTGTAAACTATTTATGTTAATGCTCGTTAAATATTTTTATGCAATATTGGTATGACTGTATATTAAATTATTTAATATCTGTTCGATCTAGAGGGTAACAACAGGGTGGGGGTATAAAAATGCGCTGCCAAGCAACAGAGAACCTTAGGGCATTACTTGCTTGTTAGCAGAAAATAAGGGAAGTGTTGAAAGTATAAGAAAACGAAAGACACTTATACGTTCATTTTAAGTTTTTGCAAGTTATTTATTTACCAAATAAAGTGGGATTTAAAAATAAACTTCAGGAAAGATTATATACTATAAGTCGCCTTTGTATACACGCCTGCTAGAATCCGCAGTGTTAGTGTCGGCACGAGTAAATCCATGGTAGATATTTGGAAAGAATACTTAGAAAGTTAAAAGTTTGAAAATCAGAAATTGTAAGTCAGTTCTCTCTGGATCAGGCAGAAATATAATGTTATTAATAATAATAATAATAAAGGAAAGTTTTTTTTTTGTATCCAACGTATATTTGAATTCTTTAATTATTTATAATAATTAGTTAGTGTCCTTAAGTGAAAACCCCTGTCAGATTATAAACAAAATTTGTAATCAGTGAATCGCCGTTCAAAAATAAATAAGACCAGGTTTACGTAAAGCTTCGTGGCCAGGTTCCAAGACAGAAATCCTTGGTGGCGCCCTCGGCGGCGATTCTAATAATTAAGATTCAATTATTAGGGGAAGGAAAAGAATTGTAGTGTCACAATATATATATATAAAGTTACTGTTAACACTAACTGAAATAATTATACAAATATCTAAACCATTATACAAATACAAATATTCAGTAACGCCCTCTGTTTAAACATCTATATCTCAATAATAGCAAATCTCAAAATGATACCACTTTGAAATGGTATGCTAAAGGATGTTAAATATTGAAATACAAACTAACTCAAACACAGAGCATGAAATTTTAAATAAGCATACGATCTTATATATATATATATCATTCAAATGTAAAAAGGAAATGTCAAAAGATATTTTGAAACCATGCACACAAATTTTGATAAAGATTTCCTATTAAAAAGCAGATTAACAAAAGTTAAATTAAAGAATTTAAATCACAATTAGCCAGTCAACAATTATATCTAAAGCTGCATTAATTGCATCATTTGCTGTAAGATATGTGTTATCAAAGCATAAGAAATCTTTCACAAATGGAGAATTGGTGAAAGAAGCATTTCTTAAAGCTAAGATTCATTCAAGAGCAAAAATAAAATTATTTCCACACTTAAATATACACAACTTTCCTATAGAACTATCAGGATTTGTACAGAAATAATAAATTCTCACCTAGTTGAACAACTAACTGAAGATGTAATTAACTGAACTTGTTTTTTGTGGCAGTTTGATTGAGAATATGCATCTGAAAGAAGAATTACTAACAATGTCATCTTTAAAGAAGAAGACATAAAATGAAGATGTGTACTGTATTTTTTAAAAAACAGAAGAGAAAAAATTTTCAATTTATAAAGTTGTATCGATAACAAAGATGGGGTATCATCATTATTTGTAATTATTATATTGTAATTTATAGATAATGGATTACAATACTTGGAAAAATTACAAGTAGCCTTTGCTCTGAAAAAGTCTGCTCACCTCTGGTCTAAATGATGAAAATATAATAGATGATTGGTAATATGCATAAGTGATATCAATATTTAAGAAAGATGAAAAAAGATAAGAGAAAGTACACTTATCAATCTTTGATCACTTCAATATACAGTATTTATTAAGATAATTTACAATTTATCTACAGTGAATGTTGGACTCAAAGGGCAAAAATAAATTAAATTTAAAAATGATTTTAGCCAATTAGATTACATTCAAATACTAAATCAAAAGAAGATTATAGAAAGAATCAATGATTACGAGCTGTTCTATTTAGTTTTAAATTATTAGATTAGAAAGAAGCATTTGATTCTATGAGCATTATTGGAGCATCAAAATACTGATGAAAAATATTATCATATTCTGAAAAATATTTATCATAAAGCAATAGCAGTGATTAGATTTCATGATTATACTTAAAAAATTAGCACTGAAGAGTGGATGATCAATGATTCTATATCTCAGTTTTACAGAAATTTTATAAAAAATATTTTGTAAATTAAAATAGGAAGTTGGTGAATAAATATAAATAAAGATTATTAAAGTCATCTAGATTTTTAAATTATGAATGGGGTTTTTTTTTTCAATAATGTTTCTAAAAATATTACAAAAGTTATCAGAAAATAGGAAGAAAGTGGGACTATAAATAAATACTAAAAAGACTAAAATAATATTCTATAATTTTTTATAGAAAAATACAATCAAAATGGATAATAATAAAATATTCTGGGCAAAATATTAATGTTGATGGAATTAATGTTAGAATTAAACTTGGATAGATTACTTTTGGTGAAAATAATCTAATAAAAGGTTTTTTTTAATAATAGAAGAAGAAGGAAAAGTAGGAGGAGGAGGAGAAGAAGAAGAAGAAGTTAATTTAATTAAATACTTGTAGGGGATTATTTTAAGAAAGGTATTTAAGAAACTAATGTAATGGAAATTTAAGATTGTTTATTAAAAGAGTTTTAAGGTAAGAGTTATTAGTATTTGTTATATGTATTGGATTATTATGGAATATTTGTATTTTTATATATTGTTTTTTTTTTTATGTATTTTTTAGTTATTCCTTGATAAAGTATTTTTTGTACTTTATAATAACTCATATAATCACATTCATATCGGCTTTTTCAAACCAAATTGTGCAAACGCTTTTTTTACGAGTATTAAATAATAAATGAATGCCCTCTGACCCATACAAGATATAGAATTTATGCAGCAATAAAAGGATTCCTTTTATTGCTGCATAAATTCTATATCTTGTATGGGTCAGAGGGCATTCATTTATTATTTAACACTCGTAAAAAAAGCGTTTGCACAATTTGGTTTGAAAAAGCCGATATGAATGTGATTACAATTGTATACAGACGCTATAAAAAATAAATGCTAATTTATATAACTCATATAATAAATCAAGATTTATAAAGAAGTTTTCATGTGGTTTGTTTTGTGTTGAAATTAATGGTCTATTTTTAAAACAGAAGACTGTTGTTTGTTAGTTATTGATTTCATTTATTTCTATTAATTTATTAAACTTTGGCTATTATCATGTGATTTGCACTTGGAAACGAATTAGTTATTGTTAATTGATGGTTTATGTATTTATTTATTTTTTGTAATTTACTTGTTTGTCATTACTTAATTTTTTTTATGTATTAGAAATCTTGCTTTGAATTTATACATATATTTTTAATTTAAAATCTATAAATATTATTTATTAAGCTCAAGCAGTTCATAATTAAAGTGAAAGACTGAAACCTTCTCCATGCACTTTAAGAATAAGAATGCTGATCTGCTGTTATATAAGCATTTTTAAAATCTATAATAAATTTTATTATTTTAATTGTGTTATTTGAGTTTTCATAAATTTCAATATCGAAATATTTTATGTTGTTATTATTAATAGTTGTTTTGTAAATGTGATATTAATCATCATTAATCATTAATGAATTGGAAATTAATGACATTAATAAAATAATTAATAATAAAGAAATTGCTCATCATTATAGATATGTAGATGATGTTTTAATAATTATTAATATTAAAATTTATAAAAGACATTATGTATTATCAATTAAATTCTTTAACTTCAAAGCATATACCCATTCTATTACTAAGCAATAAATGCTAATACCTACACCATTTAATATATTATTAAGAGATCATGATATTAAATAATATTGAAAGAAGAATTAACAATATTACAAATAGAAAACAGTATCTTTTGCAGCATGTCAATGATTTTTAATAGAGTAATTAAGTTACAATGCAACTTATACATGTTATGTAAAAAATGAAATGAGTTTTCAACTTTCAATAAAGAGATACCATATAAACATATTTTTAACATTCAATAGTTCCTTGATTTATTCCTATAGGTTATACACTTGGGTCTCATTTTATGCAGTAGATAGGTTCCACAGATAGGTTCCCCAGAAAACATGCATTTAAAAAAATCACACAAAAATAGACTTAACTTACCTTGAAAAATGAGGGCTAGGATCTGTAATTTTCAGAATTCACATAAAAGCAAAGCAACAAAGAAAAATTACTTTAAAATTTGCATTACAAAAATAAGCAAATAAAATATGACTAATAAAAAATTTCAAATATTTGAAAAAATTAATACAAGACAAACATTTTTTACTTTTTTTATTAATTACAATATTTAATTTTATATTTTTCATACATATTTTAATCATTGCCGCTAATGTTCGTTTGTAAACTGGAAAGAAATCAGATTCGATGTGATGTATTGTAGTTTCTCCTTAAATGAAGTCAAGAATCTCTCAGCAATTATGCCCAGAGAAACCTGTTAACCTCTTTATTTTTATTCCTGATGTGATGTACAACTAAAGCCACTTTCACTCTTATGCTGTGTTAATGGTGTAAAAAATGAGATCGAAATCAAAACAAAAAGATTATCATTAGAAAGATTATTTTCAGTTTATAAAACCTTCGTTTTTTATTTTAAAAATCTAAAAGATTATTTATTTCTGTTATATATATAACAAAATATACGTTTTAAATGTTTAATTTTTTTGAATATTTATTGCGATATTATTGCAATATTTTTATATGTAAGTATAAATCTATTATTATTATTTACTCATTATTATAAATAGGTTATTTACATAGAAGCCAAAATTCTAAATACAGCTTCAGGCTATATTCATGTTAGCTGCTAATATACATTATATTTTTGAA
This sequence comes from Epiperipatus broadwayi, assembly GCA_028023455.1. Taxonomy (NCBI): domain Eukaryota; kingdom Metazoa; phylum Onychophora; class Udeonychophora; order Euonychophora; family Peripatidae; genus Epiperipatus; species Epiperipatus broadwayi. The sequence goes on from JAQFVV010012532.1 coordinate 1,216,535, forward strand.
AAAAAAAAAAAAAAATTAAATTTCTTGATATCTAATAAATATAGTGAAATATGAAAGATATTAAGAAGAAACATGAATCGCATAACTTCAACATCACATTAAAATAATCTGCATAAAATGAGACCCAGGTGTACTTAAAGTTGTTCAATATATAAACTTTTTAAGATAGCTATAATGAATTTATGCATCTATTTTGTCAAACTTATTGGATTATATTGAATCACTTCATTTTGTTATCGAGTTATAATCTTTTTTTATTTAGTTTTTAGTTTGGCTATTGTTTTATTAATAAATCAGGACTTTGTTTTAGAGTGTGTAGGAGAATACTATAAATAGAACCTTAGACATTACAATGAAAACCATTATCTTAAAGCTGTGACAATTGTTTTGGCTATATATATATATTTGCTAAAACTGAAAGAAATATCATGCAATGAGAGAGAAGTATTTTAGGAAGTCTATTATAAACATAAACCAGTAAAACAACTTTTGGATTAGAAATTTAAATATTTGCAAGCTACTTTAAGTATTATCTTTTTGTTTTCAATTAGCTAAATAATGATCTTTTTTTGTCATTTTTAAACTAATCACTTATGTGTATATATATATTCATCATTTGTATATATTTGATTCTTGATATATAATTTTATAAACATATTTTTATTGTTTAAAATTATTTTTAAGATATTTTTATTGCATTTTGAAACTAAAATTAGCAAAGAATAATCACTCATGTGATTGTAATTCTTGCAGTATATTTATCAATTGTGGTAGCTGGTCGCATTGTGATGTTGCAGCACTCCCACCGCCCAAAAAAAATAATTATTAATTTTATGCATGAAAATATCAATAATATAACAATTATTCAATATTTTGCATAACTATTATGTAAATACAACTAATCAAAACATTTTTAAAAAGAATTAGTTTTAGAAATGCTTGAGATTCAATTCAAAGATATTGCAACAGAAATGTCATATTCAACGAATTTCACCAAGTTCCACTGAAATACGTTTGCTTTTATCATTGCATGTAAACTAGCACTAATGAAGCTACTTGCTTTGTCAGCATCAGTAGTTACTTAACGTTATATGTTTATTCTGGTTTCATTTAGAATAAGCAATAAAATTTCTGTTTGTCTTGTAATTAATATTTAGAAATTAACATATTAATATTTATTACAAAAAAATATAATAAAATAATAAAAGAAATATTTTAAATTTTTACCATGATGAGCGTGTTAATGGTGAATATATAAAAAAAAAATTACATTTTTTCAATTGACATTATATGAAAAAATTGTAATAAAAAGTCTTTGTCAAACAGCAATTAATAAAAACAAAAAATACATTAGATCTTATAACAATGATTGGTATGGATAAATAAAATGACTGCTGATTATCAAATTAGAAATTCTCGTTTGTTTTCCTTTTATTTTTGGTGATGATATTGCTTTAAAATTTCATGGGCAGCCATTGGTTATCAACATTAAGTAATAATAACATATATTTGCTATAATTGACTAAAATACAGTAATTCAACATTGCTTTAGGGTTAGTTGTTGCAAAACTATCTGGGAAGATAATAGCTGAATCAATTATGTTTTCTATATTAAAAATTTTTATTTCATTTTAAACATAGATAATAGATATTTTATTCAAAAACTTTAAAGTCTCTTTAAAGTCCTCTCAACCCCACTTGACTTAAAAAGTATTCTGTAGATTTTCATAGAATTTCCATTACACTATCAGTAGTTATTTATAAAATAATGAGCAAGAATGCTTCCTTCACTTCTTCAATTTTTTGGATTTGAATGTAGATCAAAATATTAATCTACAATTTCTTTAGTTTTGAATATTGTCTGTTGCTTTTGAAACTTTAAAATTTGCAAGTTTATATTTAGATTTTAAATATTTAAAAATAATATCCTTTTTTTTAAAATTAAGATAAAACAGATGTTTCATATGTAGATACATATACATTTATTTGTAAACATAATGACAAAATATAATGAAAATTTATATTTGTCAGTTTAAGACTATAACTGTCAAATAATTCAGTGAAGTGTTACTTGGGAATCGGCTTCGGGGCTATTATAGAAAATAGTATATTTTTTGCACTTTATAATTACAATGGTATTTTACAAAAAAGGAAACATACTAACATGCACATACAATCTTGTTTTCAAAGAAATCCTTTGTAGGCAAATCAAAAACAATATACCGAAAGGAAAATATTGAAATTTGGTCTGTTTAATAAATATTACATAATTAGAATAGCAAACTTAAAATTTATAGAGTTTTATACACAAAAGGCAAATCTTAAACCGATATGAACTATTTTAAGAATAAGGAACTGATATCCAACAAATTTCTTGTATTGTTTTGCTATTATTCTAAATTTCCTAGTAATATGTTTAGGAAAACCTACTTTTACTTTTCAAAGGTCTTTTATTAACATTTGGATTATATTTTCGTTTTTCTATGCATTGAATTACATTTGAATTCAGTTACAATATTGTGTTTTAAGTAATATAAACAGAAAAAACATTAGAGTTAAGAATGGTTTTTTTTATCAAGTCTCCACCACCTCCCCTTTTAAATCATGGTGAAAATTGTTATTATTAATAACCCTTCCTTATCATGTTACAAACTTAATTGTCTTATTAATGACTAGGTTTCAGTGTAGGTTTTTATTATTATCTGTTATCTTTTCATCTCTTTGCCTAATAGATTCTAATTTATTGATAAATGCACTAGTGTGCTTTCCTTAGTTTTCATTGTAAAGATATATGCATCTTGTAAACCACAACACATAAAGAATGAATGTGGCTGCCCGTATTTTTGCAAAATGACCTATATCAAAAAATTCAAATAATGTCATTAACTTTATGCTTTTGTTTCTGAATAAGTTTGGAATCACCAAAAATATTTTTTCAAAAACAAGACAATCAAAAAAGAAAATGTTTTGAGTCTCTTCTTCTCTATGGTATAAATTGCACATTCCATCTATGATCTGAATATGTCTTTTATATTTAATAAAATACTTTGTGGGGAGTACTTCTACATTCAATTTTAATAGAAAATTGAAATATTTAATAGAAAATCAAAGTACTGGTTCAAGTGACCAATGTTTGAATCTTTTACAGAGTTGCTTGATAGTCAGCTTTAGTATGGTTTCATCCTAATGTAGTGGCTGAGGAAAAATTAGCTTATAAATTTCTCAATATTGAAATGTATTACATGGTGAAATGAAATTTAAACTTTTTATTAATAACAATGATTCTATAAGTGGCATTAAGTATCCCTCAAGTGGAGGTTACTTATCAATAAGAATAATGGTTATAATTGTTTTTAAATGTGGTAATCTTATTGTAGATGAAATATTTAATGTTTTTTGAATTCTAAATATATTTAGCAACTGCAAACTTAATCCATTGAGTAATAAGTGATTTGTTAATCTCCCTAAGGAGATTGTGCATGTTTTTCACAACATAATTTTCTACAAAGGGAATAAATGTGATTATTGATTTTTTTTTTTTTTTTTGTAAATAAAATGATAGGGCTATAGTTTGTAAATCTGGTAATGATTAGTATGTTGATTAGTGAATGTTTGGTGTATAGAGGAGATATGCCATTCATAGTGCATAGTGCATTTATTATATTTTCTATTTTATTATTGAGAGTGTTTGTATTGTTGTTTTCCTTTGTGTATGTCTTAAGTAAAAATGAAACCCTAGAAATGAAACAGGCCTTCCCTTGAAATGATTGTTGTAACAAATACCTTTGTGTATTTTCCATGCATAGAACTTTTCCATGTCAAAAGTTAGTAAAAAAAAAGTAGAGTCATCCATTATGTTTTGTAGTTTAGGAATTTGTTTTTTAGAATGTAAAAAGATTGAGATGTTATTTATATATACTATACACTTAACTCTGGGATAAATAAACCATCTATTTCTTTTTGTATTGTTTTAAGCAATGAGTTAATGTAAATTGTGAATAATAGTGAACTGATTGGTTAGCCTTGTGAGATTGAACAGTTAAGTGAGATTAAAGGTGTCATTCTGCCATTTAATGTTATATGTATTTCCCTGTTTAATATTAGATTCATCAATACATAAAGATATTTTTTTGGTATGTTGTTTTTTTGCAGTGTATTTAATAGATTTTCGATTGATATCATATTGAAAGCTGCTTGAATGTCTAGTTAGACCACTACCGAACAGCATTTCCCCCTTTTTCTAACTGAATCTGTGACTGTTCTAAATAGAAATGCTGCTTGGTTTATAGAGGATCCTTTTTTTTTGCAAATTGAGTGTTTGAAATTGTTGGCATGATATATAGTTCTATTTTATCCTTTAATACTGATTCAATTACTTTAATATTTAATGGGCTCATAGATATTGGTCTTATGTTATTTAGCTTTATTATTTTTTTTTCTTTTTTGAAAAGGCACAAGTAATATTGAATATAAACTTTAAGCTTCATATTTAGATTTTGATAAGTAATTGTTCATAATTGCCATTATTTTTCCTGTGAAGTTGCCAAGATGAAGATAGACAAACTTTGGTATTTTTTTGGTATGTTCGTTTCTCGCAGTGTATTTAACAGATTTTCAATTGGTATCATATCAAAAACTGATCGAATGTCTAGTTGGACCATTATTGTCTGCATTTTTTCCTCTTTCTAACTGAATCTGTGATTGTTCTAAATAGAAAACCTGTTTGGTTCATAGCTTTTTTTTTGCAAATTGTGTATTTGAAATTGTTGGCAAGAGATATGGTTTTATTTTATCCTATTCAGTTATTTTAATACCTAATTGGCTCATAGATATTGGTCTTATGTTATTTAGCTTTATTATTTTTTCTTTTCTTTTTTGAAAAAGCACAAATGATATTGGATATAAACTTTGAACTTCATATATGAATTCTGATGACTAATTGGCCATATTTACCATTAATTTTCCTGTGAAGTTGCCAAGATGGATATGTTAAAACGTGAAAAAATTTATGGTTTCCTTAAAATTCATAAGCCAGATATTCTAATGAGATCAATTATTAGTGATTATAATAATATTTATTATGAAAATATTTCAAGCTAGATTTATAAAAAGTTTTTAAAAGATATATAATTTTATATGATGAAAATAAAGTTAATAATTCTAAACAATTTGCTAATAAATTGAATGAATTTTAGAAAAATAAAGATTTTAAGAATGTATATTTTGTAAACTTAGATATTGTTAATATGTAAGATTTGAAATACAGGCATTTTTATACCTGGAACTTAATTGTAAATATAGGGGATTTGAACTCAGACTGTCAAACAACCTTCAACTTGACCACACACATACATGAGTGTGGTCATGTGTATCAGTAGTATGAGATAGTGTGGACAGCTGAAGGTTGCTTGAAAGTCTGAGTTCAAATCCTCTATACTGTTAATATGTGTATTAATATTATATGTAAAAGATAATGTCTTTCTTTAATACAAGGAATAAGGAAATTAAATTAAAAATTGAGAGTTTTCAATTACACCTGGGTCTCGTTTTATGCGATAGATAGAGAAAACCCGTATTAAAAAAAGTCACACAAAAATAGACTTTAACTTACCTTGAAAAATGGGGAATAGGTTCTGTAATTTTCAGAAATTGCATAAAAGCAAAGCAACAAGAAAAAATTACATTAAAATTCACATTAAAAAAATAAGGAAATAAAGTATGATTAATAAAAAATTTCAAATATTTGAAAAAAATTTATACAAGACAAACTTTTTTTGCTTTTTTTTTTATTAATGATAGTATTTAATTTTACATTTTTTCATACTTATTTTAATCATTATCACTATTTGAAAATATGCAATTCATTTGTAAACTGGTAAGAAATCAGATTCATCAAAGTGATGTGATATAATGCACTGTGACTTCTCCTTAAACAAAAGGAAGTACAACTAGCACCACATTCAGTCTTGTGCTGTGTTAATGTTTTTCTGTTGACAATGTAATCAGTGATTAAACTTTGAGATGATGATTTTACTAATTGTTTATAAAGCTTGCAATATCCAAACATATAACTAATTTAGCTCTTGTTGGAATTTAAGAGGTTGTTTGTTGCAGCAAACTCTCAGATTTCAGCATTTTCTGATGTTTTTCTTTGTCTCACACATCAACATAAAATCTATGATTAAATGATTACTACTTATCAGAAAATAATAAATTTGTATTCATTTGATAGATATTTTTGTTTACTACTGAAATAAATTTTAAATGTTCACATTTTGTTTCTATATTTAAAAAATGAGATCATAATCAAAACAAAATATTATACATTATCATTAGAAAGAATATTTTCAGTTTACAAAACCTCATTATTTATTTTAAAAATCTAAAAGAATATTTATTTGTTATATCTAACAAAATATGTTTTAAAAGTTTGAAATTTTTGAATACTTATTGTGATATTTTTATACTTGTAAGTATAAATCTATTATTTATTCATAAGTATAAGTAGGTTATTTACATAGAAGCTAAGATTCTAAGTACAGCTTCAGGCCATATTCATGTTAGCTGCTAATATAACATTATATTTTTGGGAAATAAAGTATTTCAAGTCAAAATAAGTTATTAATAATTTAAATTTCTTGATATCTAATAAATATAGTGAAATATGAACTTCTTTATCAACTAAAAGAAAACCCACATAAAAAGATATTAAGAAGAAACATGAATTGCATAACTTCAAAATCGCATTAAAAAAATCCGCATTAAATGAGACCCAGGTGTATATGAAATTTTGGTCATTTGTTTTAAGGATATTATTTTTAAATATGAAAATAGTTTTTGTAAACAAAAAGAGGATTTAAGTATGGAAAATAGTTTAAGTGGATTTTTTGCAAAGGTGTTTATATATAATTTTGAAAAAGAATATTTTGTTTGTAATAATAATAGGCCAATTTTTTATGTAAGGTATGTAGAAGATTATTTTTTGGTGTTTAACAGAAATAAAAGAAAAGCAGATAATTTTTTTAAATATATTAATATTAAAGAAGATAAAATTAAATTTATTATGGAAAAAAAATGTTAATATTATTGAATATATGGATGTCAGAATTTAAAAAATAAGTAACAATAACAGGGTAGTGATTGAAACTTCTGTTTATAAAAAAAAAAAACATTTTATGATCTATTAAATAATTGTTTTTCAGATATTGATAATAATTGTAAAATAAATGTTATTCATAAGACAATTAAATTATGTTCAAATGAAGAATTATTAAAAAGTAAAATTAATATGATAAAATATGAATGTTTTATAAATGATTATCATAGGAATTTTGTTAATGATTTGTTTTGTAATAAAAATACTGAAAAAATGAATAATAGGATAAGATTAAATAAGAATAATAAAAATAGTAAAATAATTTATATTGGTTTTAATGTTTCAAAAGGTTTGTTTGTTAAAATTAGGAAATTATTTAATATGTATTATTTGACCTGTTTAAAAAAAAAAAATTAAATTTATTAATTAGTAAAGATAATGATTTGTTGCAGTTTTTAAAAGTGTATCAGTTATTTTCATATTAATTTCATTCAAATCTGAATCATGTTCAAAATCTCCTTAACACTTGAAACCTATTTGTAAGTTCTAATTTAAATTCATTAGAATGTTTCTGAAGATTAGGAATATCAACTGTAAATATTGTTTTTCTTAATAATTTTTGTCTCTCTAGTTTTACATTAACACGTAACTTACACCTTACTAATCGATGATCACTTCCTGTGTTAAATTTATTAAGAACATTACAATCTTGAAATATAATAATAAATCGTGCTTTCACACTTCCAACGTAAAGCTATAACAACAAATTGAAAACTAAATTAAATGGCTAAGCGCTTTCAAGCAATGGCATTTCAAAAAAAAAAAAGGGAGAGGGTGAAACTCAGGATACTTTTCAACCTCAGATATTGAGTGTGTATTGTTGGGAAATTATCAAAATATTATGATACCTGTATAATTTTACAATGCTATTATTACAGCAAATCACCATTAAACAAGAAGTCATGTGGCCATGAGAAAAAAAAAAAGACAAAAAGTCTAAGAACAGAAAGTTAAAGATGAATTTTATAATGATTATATAAACCAATCTTTCTTAAATATGTCAATACATATTACAAGTTTGATTCTTTAAAGTGACATCTTACAAGTCTGATTTTTCATCTCTTCTTGAGCAAATATTTATTTTTAAAAAGCTTCATCACCATTTTTAATTGTGAGGTTTCTCTGTATTCTTATACTTTAGCAAAGAGTGAGATATTTCTTTAAATTATGAAAATCTCTATTATTGAAATTTCTTTCATGCAGAAAACAAAGAATACTAAATACAACTTAATACATTTGGGAAGAATGTTCTGCATTGAAAATGCATTAAGTTTATACTTAATGTTCTTTATATATTTCCATGGAAGAACAATAATATAATTACATATAGATAGTTTGTCTTTTTTAAAAATATCTGTTAACACATCTCCCATGAAAACCCTGTTCAAATTCTATATAAAATATTTTTTTTAGAAAGTCTGATATTCTTTATTTATTTTATGCACCCAATCTAATAATTAAAGATATTATATATACATTTACAATTCAAATAAAATGTCCATTAATTTAAAAAACTATTGTAATAACAATAAAAATAATAAATACAACGGCAATTAACTATTATATACAGTCTTTTTAATCCACAAAAGTACTTTCAGTTAATTGTTATTACAAAATATTTACAACTGTATATTACATATCACAGGTGAGTAAGCTAAAAAAAAACATGCTGATTATCATATTTTCAAAATATTATGCAACCCTCTTAAATAAAATTTTCCCAGTGCTTTTATATTAAGTCAATAGAGAATTAATATATTCCTTTTATATATTAAGTTTGACAAGATGTCAATTCTATCGACAATAAGTAATGAAATACCCACCCATTAACTTGCCCATTAACTTGTTAAATGGAGTAAGAGCACACTGGTATCTTGATGCACCTCAACTGAATTCACTTTTCTATCTAAAAATCTACCAATATATTTAAACTGATTCACATTCTCAAGCTGAATTCAAATTAAGAAGTTGCTAAAATTTATTCTTCCATTACTAATTAATAAAATATCTGAGTTGTTTGAGCATTAAATACTAAACTACCTCCTCTAAAGGATTGTATTCAAACATTAAGAAAATTTTGTAGACTATTTTTTAAATTGGAAAAAAAAGTACAATCATCAACCATTTTTTATACTGCATAATGTATGCATATAAATATATTAAGATTATAATTCTACAAATTAGTGGTGATTTTAAATTATAAAATAATTACAAGATGTTTGCTCCTGGAGTGTTTGTACATTTGGAGACAATGAACTTAAAGAAGTACCTCCCCCACCCCTAACTTTAACTTATGTGTTGTTTATTATTTACTCTAGGAAATAAATTAAAGAGAGTGCTGCTACAAACTTTATATACCTGTAATTGTGCATGATAAATAACTTATAAAAGCCTAAAAGTTTTTCTTCTGCACAATCTAGCACAGTCTAGTGTGAAGCACAATAGTAGAATAGAAGATGGAATAAGCATCTGTTAAGGAGCCATGAAATGGAAACTTTCTAAGGTCGCTATAATGTAAATAGCATAAGTAAAATTATGTAAAATACTGAAACTCAAATGTAGTAAGAAGAAATTAATTGAACTCTGTAAAGCAATGTAAAAATTTGTTTGTCTTGTCATTAACTATAATATATGTAGTTATATTAAAATTCTCCTTTTGTTATTGTGTTAAAATGACCCAATTGTATACTAGTTTTATTTTCGCTATCTGACTGATTTCTGAAAAGGAGAAACCGTCAGACATAGCAGTTCCCAATAATATCATTAATATTTTCTCTATAAAATGATCCAAAAGATATCACTGTGAGCAATTCTAATTTTAATTATGGCATAAAATACTTTTTTTAGAATATTGTGCAGTATAATAGTGGTAATAACCTTGTAAAAATTTCAGATTGAATTTTTCTAAATTTTAAGAATGAATTAAATATTAATTTTTAAAAAATCAAGTCAAACTTTACTTATAGAAAACATTTAAATTTACCTTCTGTTTTCTTCCACTCTCTCTCTCTCTATTTTCAAGAAATTATAAAAATTACCAATATTAATATTATACTTAGTATATAAATATAGCTTAATTCACATTAAGTTCTCCAGACAATTTGTATTTAACTGATTTCTAATCTTGGTTTTACTAGCATTCTTTATGCTAAAATCTCTTTTACAGTAAATCTTTAAAGTTTAAAATGTTCATAAACATCTAGAGAAAGATTTAGTTTAATGAATTATTCCTAATGTCATGTAAATATTAGTATGTCCTGAAAAAACTCCCTTGCTCCAGGTATATTTTTTTTTGTCCAGCAATGATTAATTTGAAACTTGACTACTTTTTATAAAAATCCATACAAGTGCTAATCTTTCTGAATTTTTTTTTACTCAAGTTAGAGGAATTTGATAAATAATACTTGACAAATAAATAACAATCTTGTAATGGAGCTTTTCTTCCAGACTGTCAGCTGTAATAATTTTGATTTAAGTTTTGATGAAGTGAAATTATTTCACAGCAGTCAAAGAATTCTTCTGAAGAATTTAGTAAAGTTCTTGTAAAATAAATATCACAAAGAATAAATAATGCTACTTATTTTTAAGTTACAATGACACTATTAAATTAGCTATTTTTTAAAGTATAAACTCTATAAATTAGAGTTTTAACTTCCTTAATAAAAAAAACTGTTTTTAATGTATCAATTATTCCTATATTATTTTAATCATCTATACAATGATTTAATATTTATCAATGCCATAAGTTATAAAAACAATGATTTTATTGCTATAGGTAATTGAGTGGGCTGTTCTTCAAGAGCTGATACATTCAAGTACTAAATAACAGGCAAGCACATTCCTCAATGATTTTAACTTTCTTTTTATCCCAGTGGTAGATTCAAAAGCTAACAATTTCAGGATTAATTCCAAAGACAAAAAAAGAAAGTATCTCTACTTAGTCGACTGAATGAAATTGTTGCATTTTAGCTCAAATATTATGCAACTTAATCAATAAAATAATTTATTGAAAATATAATTAAAGTGTCTAAAAGTTTAGAAGAAATAGAGCACTGAGTTTCCATATTAATGGTAAAATTTCCAATATAAATATTATTTCAATCAGATAATGAATAAAACACATCTAATCATAAACACATTTTAGAAGCAGATAATTTTTGAATAAGAAATGCCTCAGTAAAACTTTTGTATAAATCATTAACTAAATCAATCAATAGACAATTCAAATATAATTGTAAGCTTTCTAACTGAAAACTTCTATCAATAAAAATACTATTTTTCATAATGTTTTTAAGATATTAATTGGTAAATTATAGGGACAGCTTATGCCAAAGCAATTAACATATTCAAATTCTACAGCTAACTAAATATCTTTCATTCAGGATAGAAAATCTGCTATAATAAGTATATTGTATTGCAATATTTCTGTTACATAGCACACAATAACATAGTGCATGTGCACAAATATGTATAAAGTTGAAAGGAAAAGTAGAAATAAATGCAGACAAAAAATTTGTAGATATATTTCTATATTTCCTGGTATAAGATCATCCTAGTAAAATAAATAATTTTGGTAATAAATAATTTTGAATTTAAAATAAAAATTATAAATTAAATAGTTTTAAAAAGTCTAAATAAATATTAATATTGTATTGTGATTTTGAAATTAAAAACAACCATGTTTTCTGATAATTGTAAAAACTGTCTATTATCAATTTTTAAAAATCTTTGTTGCTTTCAAAAAGATTAAAATTGTTTTTAATCAAGACAAAAAGATAAAAACAGTTTTTAATTTAGTGTTTTTGTCATCTCAGCAAAACATATAAAAGAGTTGATAAAAAGATTCGTTTTAGTTTATCTAATAGCTTTTATAAGAGTTTGGCTAGCAGATTTTGACTAGTAATTTTTTTTAGAAGAGTTGGTTGGTAGTTTTTTATAAGTTTTAGTTATTAATATTTTGAGAAGCAGTTGGTAATAATTATAGCTGGCCAGAAGTAGCTAGCCAGAAAAGTAGTCCAGATGAGGACAGAAAACTACCATGAAGATATGATTGCAAGGAGGGCAAGTCCAAAAGCTGCTCTATAGTTCATGATGGTGGAGTTTGAATTCACAAGAAAATGGCCAACTTCAAGTGTTTCATAGCTATAAATGTGGACAAAACAGCTTGCTGGTCTGAAATCTATCAAATCCTGTACAGAAAGGGGATTACCAACAGTTACTTGATTATACTTTCCTTGTTGATGACATTTACCCTGAGAGAACCTCAGCTTGTTGAAAAATTCATTATACATATGTTGGGTCACAATTGGCAGAGAAGTACAGATAAATGTATATAAAGCTGATGAGTAATGTTATATATAATGAGAACTAAAATTTTAAATAAGTTCTTTTAAATTAAGTAATTTTTTTAAAATGATATTTAAAAATATCAAAGTGCAAGTAATAATTTTTCTTGAATTAAAAATAAAAAAGAGAAAAAAGTAAAGGATTAATAGACAATTCTATATTTTAAAGAATCATTTAAAATCTAAGTTTATAGACATTATAATTAATCAATCAAACAATAGTAATCCTGTCAAAAGATTGACTTTATTTTTTTTTTAAAAAAAGAACTAGAAAGAAGTAGATTTATATTTAATAACTGACTCAAATTGATTTTTTTTCAATATACACATGCATATATGAATGTTATATACTTTCAACAAAGAATTTAATTGTGAAAATGTACATTTTAATAATTTTATTATGACAAGTTAAAATATATGGTATAAATGTCATGTGCACATACATTTCTACATGCACAAACATATATGTTAATAAATATTAGTATTATTAAAATGTGATAACTTAAAATTTAACATTTATTGTATTCATAGATTGAAATATATTCACAATTGTACTGCACATTTATGTGCAAATACCAAGGTGTGTCAGGTAGACACTTATATATACCTTTTAATCATTTATTGTATTTTTATATAACTTAAAACTTTTATAATTATTTTATGACAATTCAAATATGTCCATTTTTAAATTATAATGCATGTCTGTATGGATATATATTGTACATATGTGAAACTTCACTTGGCTCCAAATGGTGCCAAAGTGGATATTAGCTTAACTTTTTATTTGTAATTTTCTGATTTTTAAAAAAAATAATAATAATGATAAAAATAGAAGTTAATTAGTTAATGAATAGTATAGGATATTATGTAGTATTGTAATAATTATTAAATATTTATAGGATTATGTTTAAATATTTCAATAGTATATGTTAATTAGTTTGATAAGAGATGTAAGACAGTAAGTTTACTTAAAGGATATATCAGAATAGTTGTTTTTAGTTAATAAATAATATTAAATGTATTATAAAGTAATTATTGTTTAATTCATTTTTAATGTATAACCTATAATAAATTGATATTATAAATAAATTAGAATAGTATTAAATTGATTTAAAAATATTTAAATTTTATGAAAGCAGTCAGATAATATTTAAAGGTTTAATCTAAATTAATTTTAATCTGTTTAAATAAAAAATTATTTCAAATATAATATTCATTGATATTTTTATTTTTGTACTTTTAAAATAAGTTATAATTAGCTAGTAGAGTTCAAGCTAATTAGGTCATTCTTGTGTGCGAATGTATGTGCATGCATGGAAGACACGTGAACGTAGGAATAAATAATAATTTAATTGCAATACTGATTTAAAACAAATGAATAAAATTATTAAAATTAAATATCTAAAAGTTTGATAAATAAAACTAATTATATTTTTTATATTTATTTTATGTAATAAAATATTGTTCAAAAAATGTTACATAAAATAGTTAATAATTAACTTTCAACTTGACCATTAATGACTACATGGGTTCAGATAATTAAATCAATTGCATTAGTAAACAATTTCAGCTGATCTGTCAAAAGTGTTAAAATAAAATATAAAACTTGATTGGTTTTGAAAGGGGTTGATGCTTGGGAGGAGTAAAGAAATGATCAGATATAAACAGATGTATGGACGAGTCTGTGGTATATTGGTGTCTGTGTGTGTCCTAATCCTGAACTTCTCTTAAAAATAAAAATAAAAAAGTTGTAATTTTCTTTAAAAGTTATTATTTTGTTAAAAGTAAAGTATGTTTGAAAAAAAATTTTAAATTGTTCTACAAGTATGAAAAACTGCTAAGTTAAAAGGTAACTATTTTCTGACATTTAACTTTCAGTCAAAATTTTGAAACCGTAGTACCAAAAAAAATGTTTAAAGGAAGTTATGCATCTCTTATCTTATTTACGTGTTGTATGTCTTTTCTCTATTGAAAACTAGAATTAAGATACAAATTGTCAGTGTTTATATGGCTAAATACCTATATTGTACTGAACTATTTTAGCTGGAGAATGCTCAGTATTTATCCAATTAAGTTAAAATATAAGCAAAGATAATTGAAAGACATTATAATGAACTGTATTATAGTTCTAAAATGCATCAATCTCTTTGTAATAAAATTTATTTAAAGCTGTCATTAAGTCTGAAATTTATTCTTGATATTTAATATTGACTTTAAAATATACTCATGTTTTAATAATGCATATTTCTAATATAATTTAGAAGGGAGAAATATACTGCACTAAACTAGGAAGAATAAATTGTATCTGCTAAGTGTCAGTATAATTTTTATTAACTTTGCCTAATGTTCAGCTACAATATATTGAATACGAGATATTAATTATCTTATTCCAAAAACGGTTGGACAAAATATTGTAGACTACAATTAATTAATGATGAGTTTTCAAATGATAGTATATCTTAAAAGTTTATTGCTTATACCTTGACCTGAAATGAAAATAGCTTATTTTAACCAAGTGAAAAACAGATAATAATAAAAAACTTTAAGAAAAATAATTCCTATCTTATGCTAAGCAGTAGAAAGAGAAAGTTATTTGGAAATAGAATTTCAAAATGTTGTATGAGAACTAATTTTAAAAAAAATTATTTATAAAAAAAAAAGAAATGCGTTCTTTTAAAGGAGAAAATGGAAATAAAAATCAGAAAGTAATATTATTAAGAATTTAAACCCATGATGCTATACAAGATTATCAGCTGAAGAATTTGTTTTTCCAATGCTGCCCTATTTTATTATTTTAATGTTTTAATATTTAGTATATCTTTAAAGGAAGAAATTAATATGTCTTTGAAGAACTAATAAAAACATTTCATTTTTATTAGCAATCATTGTCATACTTATGAACATTTTGACTAGGAGCTTTGAATACTGTCAAATAAATTATTTTTCAGTAAATTATCTACATATCTGGAATGGAAAGCCAGTACGGAGATGAAACTTTGAACTTAAGTTACTGTATTATTTTTTTTATTAATATTGTCTGTATTTTATTGATTTAAAAATAAATAAATAAGGAACCGGAAAAATATTTATGCTATATATTTTGTTTTAAAATATGTATAACATTATTGGCATTAATATACCAGGTAAACTAATGTAACAATTTTAAATTTAATGGGTTATAGAATAAGTAAATTGATATTCTGCTATTCTCAGGTAAATTATATACTATTATTTATGTTTATTAAGCATATTACAAATTAAGTTTATTTGATAATTTCATTCCCAGAGATTTAAATATTACAGTCTTATCTTATCATATGTGAGATGTTTCACTCAGTTTTTATTCTAATTCAGCCAAAAAGGTTTATAGAGAGTTTCCATTCATTTTTTTTTTATGAATGCTACATTATCAATAACTGCAAATATTTTTCATATGCATTGAGAATATTCTCGCATTTAATTTGCAATCTTTTAAAGTCCATTAATTACTACATTTTTAGTATTTAATATTTTATTATGTGTGCATTGTATCTTTGCCTAGAATTTTATATGCATTTAATTTTAAAGTATTTCTTATAGTAATCTATTGACTCAGTTTTGCTTTTTTGATTCTTACATTAGATATACATGTCATTATTTTAAATTTCTTAGTGATAACATAGTTAATTCATATAAAGTATATATATCTTGTCATTAGTTAGTATTTATTAGCCTCATAGAGTTAGGTTTTGTTAACTATTTTGAGTATGCTTTATGGAGTAGAAAAGGTCCTCTATCCTTATTGTATTGCTGTTCCATGAATTGATAGTACTTGTGCCCATAGTGGGTTATTGTATATCTTATAGTTGTATTTTTCTAGTGATGATTATCACATTTATTAGCATTGGAATCCCATGAGAGATTTTCATGCTTTCCTGGTGCATCATTCCTGTTTCCTGATGCACTGAAGACAAGGTCCAGGCATCCTATTTTCTGCCTCAAGGTTAGGTATATTTGAAAGCCACTACATTCTTTTCCAGCTCTGCGGAGCATATATGTTCTTATATTTTTCACCTATCATTCATAATGATTTAATGCTAAGTTCCACCACAGTAGGTGGTGTTGCATTTTGTTTTAGGTTTGTGATGACAAGATATGCTTGTTTGAGGAACTTTGTTTCTTCAGGTAGTGGTAGCTATTTTAAGGCTCATAGGTATATCAATGTTTGAATTATGTTGATATGATAGTTTTATCATGCACAAGCAAACCAACAATAATCTATGTTTATTTTAAGTATGTTAAAGTATGCACATGGTATGAGGCAATTCACACATACTAATTTTAATATGTTCATCCAGATTTTCACCGCTGGATTTGTAAGTTTTTTAGGTGTTTAAATTTAACACACACTCAGGGTAATATTTTATGTGGACAAAATTTATTTTAAAAGTGTATAAATGACCTCTGATGAATGAGTGGCCCATATATCTAAATTAATTTAAAGTTAGCTAGAAGTTTGCTTAATCATATCACTAGCTGTAATACTAGTGATGTCAGTATAACTGGTGATAATATTTTTAAATATATGCTAAGTATGCTTATTCCAGCTTAGTGTTTGTTAAGATCAGGATTATAATTTTAAGCTTCTTATGTGTTATTCTGATTGTTAGATAACACTATCATGTTGTTAATAAGCTAATAATTATAATAAAGAAATAGAATTGTTATTATTAAAAACTCAGTTTATTTTAATTTAAGTTTTAAAGATTTAAAATCTCTGATTACTTTAAAAGAAATTAGAATTTGGTATTAAATAGCCTTTGTTTTCTATTGTAGGTATTTATTATTTAGTATTTTGTTTATTAAAACAACCCATTTAAAAGAATCTAAGATAGGTATTCAGTAATTGAAGCTAAAGAAATTGTTCATATTTTTATTTTTTTATTTTGTAAGCCAAAATAAAATTTTAAACAAAGCCAAAATATTTGTAATAAAAAGATTCCAGCGCCATGTTGGCAATGTTTGTAGTAAAATTTGATTGTAAATATTTTCTTTTATTGTTTTAAATAATAAACCTTATTATTATTATTATTTCAAACGTTTTGCTTCTGTTTGCTTTACTTTTATATGAAAATATTATTGTCTTGGGTTCCAAAGTTCATTAAAGCTTGAGTTTCACAGTTCATAAAAATTTCAATTCAAAAGTTCACAAACATATTATAAAGTTTATAAAATATATGTTGATACTGGTTTGAATTATAAAACCATGCCAATTTAAGTGATTCTCAGATTGAATCACAGTAACAGATAATTACATGATATCAGATACTTAAATAAATGCTATTATAATATTTGATTTTGAATTATCATTATTTCTTCTTAAACTGAAGATATGCAATATAAAATGTAGAAAAATTAATGCCTCAGAAGAATATTTTTATTATTATTATTTTAAAAGCTGCACATTATACTACATTAGCTGCATATTGTTTATCATCATCTTTATTTTAGAATTTTAGAATCCATCTGCATTTGAGGTCTTAAGTAGGTTGTCTATGAGTATGGGGAAGGCATAAAAAGTACCCTTGCCCTTTTCCTTGCTAGAGTAATATCTTGGGTAATAGGCCATTATTATTGTAAATTTAAATTGATTTATTAAATTATTAAATTAATATTTGTTTGTTTATTGTTTCATGTTTGAACAATAAGGTAGTTATTTTATGGTCAGCCAAGATATCATTCACTTGTTCATTTATCTTAGCAATTATTTAATAGGCAACTTAATTTAATCTTTTCTTTTGCACAAGAGTTTTAGTTTTAATAACTCCTGAGATTGTTTACACTTGTTGCCTTATTAGTTTTACATTTAATGTGATAGTCCTTCCAATCAAAGTATCATTTATTCTTATTCAAAGATTGTGATTTGATGGTAGCTGATTCCAATAACTATTAGCTAATGATTTTAAAATTTACCTTTGTACTGCTTATTGGTAAATCATTAAGATGCCATAATAGCTATAATTGTCTTAGTATTGGATTTGGTCTCTATTCAATCATACATCTCTGGATCATCATCTCTTTCCTTAAATTTATTGTAACCCCACTGAGCTGAGTCATCAAGAGTCTCTCATGTCTTATCTCTCTCTTCTACTACTCATCATCATCTTTCTTCTCTCTTCTCATCTTCTACTACTCATCTTTCTCACTTCTCCCATTTAATTTTCATCTCTCTCTCTTCTCATCTCTTCCTCCTCTCCATCTTTTCTCACCTTCATTTCTATTCCATCTTCTCTCTCTTTCTCCTCTTCTCATCATCTCTCATTTACTCATCATCATCATCATTTCTTCATTTATATTTCATCTTCATCATAATCATTTCTCATCCCATTTCTCCATCTCTCTCTCATTCATTGAGTCATTAAGAGCCTCTACTTCTAATAGTTTTGCAGTCTTATCATCTCTCCACTTTCATTTGTTTCATCTTCATCATCATTTCTACTCTACTAATAGTTCACTCTCTATCATCTTCATTATCATTTCTCTTATTTCTCATCTTCAGTCTCTACTAATTATTCACTTTCATCTCTTCTTTACACTTTGTCTCTACTTATAATAGTTTACTCTCTTCATCCTTCATCTTCTTTCATCTCCCTCTTTTATTTTCAATATCTTATCTTTCTCTTCTTATTCTCATTAGTCTCTACTAATCATCATCTTATCTCTTCATCTCTCCCTTCTCTCTAATTTCTTTTCATCTCTTCATTTGATCTCTCTCTTCATCATCATTTCTCATCTCTTCTTTACAATTTTCTTCTCTCTCATTTCTGTCCTCTCCCCCTCTCACTATTATTTATTTTGGTTACAATATATATAATAATTCAAACAAATTTATTTAACACAGTAGTATTATTATATAATTTAAAAATAGACATTTAATGGTTATATATATATATATATGCATTTTAAGTAAACTTATTAGAACATATATGCAACCCACAATATAATAACTTGAATTTTGTATTAATCAGGTAAATCACAATGTGATACTTTATTTTATTTTATATATTAATCAAAATCAGAAGATTCTATGTGCATGCCATGTTCTAAAGACCTTAATATCATTTTTATTGTTATTAACCTTTTCATTGTTTTTTTCTTCAAAAAAGTGGCCCAAATTGTACATTTTTACAGTTACAGATATATGCATATATGCTATCACGTAACTCAAAATATATGAAAAAGAAATGCTAATTTTATTTATTAAAATACATTATAATAAATATATTTAAATCAAAAGTTTTGGATCATATATATTCTAAAATGTAAATTATATTTTATATGAAAAAAATAACACATATTTATATATTTTTGTCCAAAAAACCTGATGGATATAATGAGGGGTGAAAAATGAATACATATATATATATACGCTATCATGTGACTCAAAATATATGAAAAAGAAATGCTGTTTATTTTATTTATTGCAATACATTATTATAAATATATAAATAAATCAAGTTTTGATTCACATACTTTCTAAAACCTAAAATATTTTGTAAAAAAATATAATAGATATTCAAACATTTATAGATAAGAAAACATCACGTGATGTTGAAAATTTTCAATTTGACAAAACAATGCTGCATATTTTCAAAATCTACAAAAATACTCTTATTATTTATTGCAGAAAATATAATTATAATTTTTTGAAATAGACATAATATTTAGTTAGTAATATTTACTTCATTTCAAAATAATACTTGCGAGAATAAATATCTAAAAATGCGTGCAAGAATATGAAAGTTAAAGAATTATCACAGATTCTAAATATCTGAATAGAAAGTCAAAGCTTATTTTCATACAAATATTTTTTAAAAAATAAAAATAAATCATAAATAATTATTATAACTTACCAATTGAAAGAATAATGAAAATTATTAAAAAAAATTGAAAATTATTTTGCAGATATCAAAGTATAACATCTTTTCTCTATATAGGTAGGAAAAAGAGTGAATATGGGGGCTACAAATTATCATCAATGGAATAACAAATAAATCATTAATTATAACTGCCATCTATGTGAAACTTTACAAACTAATACCTGAATAATATACGCATGTGCTAGAATCGAAAAAACAAAATTTTACGAACAAAACTGCTGACTGCTGTCAAAGGAAATTCAAAATGTGATATTGCATTGAGTACTAATGCCATAGGGGGCGCTTCATCCATAAATTTGCATCTAGATCTAGGCAAAGGTTAATGAACTTATATATAATTGTTAAAATTATTCCAGTGACTTAATTCTAAATGGTTTTTAGATCTTATGTATTTGCAGCATCTCTTGATCACAATAACAGTAATAGAGCTTATATTCTCTGAGCTAGATTCAAGCATAACAGTGTGATATATAAAGGGGAATGTATATTAGTGTTTGTGGGCATCCAGTGATAATGATGATATTCCCATCAATCATCATCATCATCTGGTTGGCACAAAGAGAATATTCTTTAAAGCTCAATGACATGGCTTTCCAAAGATGTCTACCTCAAAAAAATCCATTGAAATTTGGATTTTTTGCAGCAGTTTTAATCAAGGAAGGTATTTAATTTTTTTGTTTATTGATAACTTTTGCAATTATCATGAAGCGATAAAAGACAGAAAATGATTTATAGGCTTCAAATCAACATTTCTCTGGTGTTATTCACGAACAAGGCCTACAGTGAGTTTCAACATAACTCATAAGTATAAAATTTTAATTTTTTTAATAATATTTCAATTTTTTTTAAATTTTTTGAAAAAATTATCTTTATTAATTTTAGTTTGTAGTTATTGTTTGTTAATATAAATTATCTATTTATTTATGCTCATATAGAATTCATATCTACCATAATTTTCTAAAGTTTTAATCCACTTATTTTATAAAAATAATGATTTTCAAAAAATTGAATAATTTATTATTATAATTACATTTATATAATATGTTTGTGTTTACAAGTAAAATACATTTATATAATATGTTTGTGTTTACAAGTAATAAGTTACAAAACTAATAATCAAATGTATAGAAAGATATATTTAGTTATGCTCATATAGCATTAATATCTACCATAATTTTCTAAAGTTCTAATCCACTTATTTTATAAAAATAATGATTTTCAAAAAGTTTAATAATTTATTACTTATAATTATGTTTATATAATATGTTTGTGTTTACAAATAATGAGTTACAAAACTAATAATCAAATGTATAAAAAGATTGCATACACAGGCAAATCATTAAATTCTGATTCCTGTTTATGTTTTGATACTCATGCTTTGGAGTCACTCTGGTTTTGTTATATGTTTTTATCACATTATTTTCAAGTCTATAGCTAACAAATGGACTATATTCAAATAAATTATATCTATATGATACAATAAATATAACAAGATAGCATCACTTGTGTGCATAAAGAATATAAACATCACTGGTGTCCATAAAGAATATAAACATCACTGGATATCCATAAAGAATACAAACATCACTGAATGTCCATAAAAAATATAAACATCACTGATGTATACAAAAAAATGTAAATGAAGAGATGAAACTCATTTTATTAGTGATATAGACCATAGCTACAATTTCTAGTTTTAGATAGACAAGAAGTCAATTGCTATGATGATTTCTTTTGTATCTTTTATTAGGATGAATCTTTTTCTTTATAGATGCCTTTGACATTTGGAACTTTTGGGGTACAAGATAAAAATGAAGAATTCATATCCGACTTCTTTTGGAGATTGTGAAGCTATGGATTATCTCAGGTAAGACATGTTATACATGTTTAGAAAGATAATTTTGTGAGGAATACAAAGAAATTATCCCTGAAGATGTAATTTGATTTTTAGATAATGTTAATTTCCAAATTATGAACAAACAATAAAATAATAATTATTTTGGATGTGAAAAAATTTTTTTCCTTATTTTTTATATAGTTATCACTATTTATCATATGCCTATTGTTTGCTTTAGTTTTTCTAGTTTCTATTAATGTAATTTGTTTGCTCTAACATAATTAAAACTGACGTTATTGTGAAAATTGTGTCTCAGGTCAGTATTTTAAAAAATTCAATATGGCAGTTTAGACCAAAACATTAAACAAGAAATATAACTTCTATTTTTTTAAGAATTGTCCTTAAAAACTATGGGAAACTATCACTACTAATGGTCATGGTTTTCTACTTTGATCACATTCCTTTATGAAAAGACTCTATAGACATAGACTACCTTTTAGAAAATCACTGCTATACACCTTAAAAACAAAATAAATAAATAAAAAATACTCGGTAAAAAATAAAATTTGATTGTTGTATTTTTTTTAAAACAAGAATTGATCATTTATATATGTACAAAATAGCAAACAATAATAAAGAGTTATCACTCAGTTGTATTATCTTAATATTTATTCCCCCAGCTTTTAAGCAAAATACTCAAATTCTTATTTATTCCCCCAACTTTCAAGCAAAGCACACCTACGATTCAATGTAAAAATTGGTCCAAGCTTAAGGAAAATACATAAGAAAATGTGAGTCAGTAATTAAGACATACATTTTCTGGCAAGTAATTAAATGTAAAATACAATAAACATAAGACATCAGGATTAAGAAAGTTATCTAATTATGCATAGCAATGCAATAAAAAATTAATATGTATATAATCCTACATTAAACAAAAGATGCATAGAAACCTTGTCAAAAATCACATCAACAGTTAAAAAGATGCTATCATCATCCTATGTGTCATATACACAACACTATGTATATCTAATTAGCCCTTACATTCAATTGTAGTTTATGTACATTGAAATGAAAGATTAGTTTGATGTATTTAGCAATAGTAGTTGTAGAAAAATATCAATAATAATCTTGGAAAACTTGTTCTAGTGATGTAAATGTAAGATTAGAGATATTAATGCATTTCTCAGTCACAAATTATTATAGAGTAATAATTAATGAAGATCAACCAGAACTGCTTAAACAACTGGTTATTTTTGAAATATTTTGCATTAAGTAAAAGGCATTAAATTTAGAATACAGCTAAAACATCACATGATTACCAATTTCCTATACTTACACAAGCTGTTAAAACAGAGCAAACTCTCCATGCAGTAGTGCCACCCAGTGCAAGCTATAGCAATCAATGGATGCCAGAAGATTTGTGCACAATATCCCTATCTAATGCCTACTCCTTTAATATTCCTAGATTAGTTTCTAGCTTGTGGCTTTCATCAGTGAAAAGCCTTGGATCGGAGAACACTGCACCTAGATTTTTGGATCCAGTACATTACTGTATGAGTTTGCCATTTTAAATTTAGAATATTGTAGGCAGTAATAGAATAATATGCAGTTTTTAGTGACAGGTTAAGACTTTTATTTAGCATCAATTGTTACTGTGCTCACATTTGGAAACATGACATGGGATCTATAACATCCTACTCCTTTAGCAAATATTCATATATTAGTTATCATATCTCAATACATATTATTAATAATTTAACTTTGAATTATCTGAGTAAAATTTATAGCCCAAGTTATTCTTATTAAGTGAAAACTATGTAGCCATTTTCTAGAAAGATATGATATGACCATACTCTATTAATATTGCAATAGATTCAAATTTTCATTAATCTGCAGACTTCCATCAATTTTAGTTTATTCAACTTTACAGATAGCACATGTGAGCATAATTCTAAAAAGTTATGGAATTATAGGATTAGAAACACAAATTACAAAATATATCACTCTATACCATGATGTTATATGTCTGACTGCATTAAATTTTATTGTAATTACAAGTTTTGACTGCTATAATTTTTCTCATTCATCTATAAAATGTTATTGCCTTGAAAATTAAATGCCAATTATATACTATTCTACTTGATTTGATGAGATTCACTTCATCTGAATTAATTTTTTTAAGTGAAGCAGTTTTCTATTTTGGCTATTATTATGCAAATTATCAAAAATATGTTTGGTTAAATATTTTTAGGAATCATTAATGTATTTTTCCAGTATCTACAACAACTGCATTTTGAAATAGAGTAGAAAAAAGAGATGAATGGTTAAAAGATAAACTCTCTTGCTTATAGATAATTTAAAGTAAATATAAAATTTAACATTTATATCTGCAAGATAAAAAACATAATAATTTCTAATCTAATAAAAATAACTCATGATCATTTATGTAATTAATATAAGATTGTTTTAGGAATTCATTCATTGATAAAATTATTGTATAGAAATGCAATAGATGATTTTTAGCAAAATTAAGGGTCTTAACTAATTGAAAATATGAGGTTAGTCACCAAGTATATTACAAGTCATTTATATATTTTTACAATATGTTTGAAAGTAAAGATAGTAGTTCATGTTTTTAGAAAAAACAGATTGCATAATATGAACAGAAAAATATATATAGATAGAAGAAAAACTGCTATGCATATAATAATAATAACAATAATAATAAACAACCATTTGAAAATGAGTACAGCAATTCTAATTCCCCCCTCCCAAAAAAAAGAGAACAAAAAAACTACTCTAGAAATTAATATACAAACCAATCTGTAAAACACAAATACCCACGCCCAGAACACACTAGTCCATTTTACTGTTTATTTGACATTTATGATGCTATCTTTAATTTCTTCAGCAGAAAACTTTCTTTCTGAAATGCTTCAATACTACATCTAATTGTATTTTTCCAATGAATTCTATTCACTGATATATCTTACTAATGGAAACAATTGCCTTTGCACTTCTTTAAAATGTCTTTGAAATAATCTTATATCATAGATGGTATCTATCTTTCCCACAAAATCCATGCTCAAATTTACTAGAAAATACTTTTTTAAGTAATCTTGTATTATTTATAATGAACTCTATAGTATCATATCAAGCAAGTTAGAAACATATTAATTGGTTTTATGATTTCACCAATGTATTTTTTAAATTTCATGATGCATCCTTAAAATAAAACTTTTTTTATGCCTTTATATTGTGCCAATAGAATGTTTTACTTCCATACAACAAATCAGGTAAAATAACAACTCTATATCCAGCTAACATAGTTGCAGTAGTTATTTCTGTGTGATGAAATATCCTTTTATCTTGTTAAAAGCAGCAGTGTATTAGGGTCTGTGCTGCACCTCAACATCTAAGTCCATCTTTTTATTATAAAACTTCCAAGATATTTAAAATAGTTTATATTCTCAAGTTGATAACTTTTCAAGCAAGCTAAAGATTGCTGAAGACTTTTCTTTAGCCGTTGGTTAATAAAGACCAAGTGTTTTGAACACTAATTAATAAAACAAAGTTTTTCAATGTTGCATTTAAATCATTAAGTGCTTTCTAGAAATTGTCTTTTGAATTAGCAAAAATAGCACACTTATCAGCATACTGTAAATCCATAACATAAGAAAAAGTTATTGATTTCACTTTTAATCAATTCAAATTAAAAATTTCATCATCAAATATTGATCCCTGTTTGATTAAGCTCCTATAAACAATTTTCTGTCACAAAAATTGAAAACAATGTTGAAGTAAATACACATCCTTGTTTAACACCAGTTTTTATTTCAAATGCCTCAAATTTTTCACCTGTAACAACATCTTCTTTCAATCCATCATATATAGATGTATAATACCAATAAATTTTGATGAAAAATGAACTAATTTCAAACAACACTATAGACATATCCAATTAACTAAAGCAAATGTCTTGCCAAATTAATAAAAGCAATATATAAATAATTCCTTTATTCTCAGAACTTTTATTGCATTTTCCTGGAATGAAAAAACATATCTGTAATGTTTCTTGATTCTGTAAAAGTACACTGAGTGTCTGATACCCATTCATATATGACTTAACCTATTTAACAAAATTCTTGAAAGTACTTTTTCTGTAGTGAACAATGAAAATATTCCATACAGAAACTTTCTATTTCTTTGGCTTTTAGAAATTAGAACAATAATAAAAGCATCCATAAGATTAAATGGACAACTACTCTTAAAAAAATGTCCACTATTTTTTTAAGCTAATGCATTACAGTGATATTTTAAAACTTTTTCAGGTATACAAAATCTATTTTGATTTCACTAAGCTGAATATCTTTGTACAAATCTAAATGAGTAAATAAAATGGATATGTTAAATAGAAGTTCTTTACATCTCAATTTTTATATTATTATTCAAAAGATTATCAAAATACTCCTTTCCCTTGTTTAAAACAGTATTGTCATCATATAAGAAAATGTCAATGCTAGAATTTAATAAGATAAGTCCATATGTTGCTTTTAATACACCAAAAAAGATCTAGAATTACCATGATCAGCAAATGTCTATATATTCTTTTAATCCACCAATCATTTTTAAATATTCTTATTAATTATTGAATTTTGCCTTCAGATCTTTATATTTTTTATACAGTTCCACATTTAATCTATTATTCTTCTGCCAAGCAGAAAATACCAACTTTTAATCATCAGTCGTGAATTCTTTTTTTTAGTCAATCATAAGAATACATTTAGTTGTATCCATAACTCACTCCTCAAGAGAATTCCATGTTCCAGTAATATGACAGACAGTTCTGAAGATCCAAATTAGCAATTTTAATGTTTAATAGCTGTTAAAATTTAGTGCATATAGTGGATTTTTCTAAAGAATATACATCAATTTTCTTATGAATATAATTGGAATAATATCTATATTTTAATGCAACTATCATTTTAATCTTAAAGCATATAATCTACGATTTGTCCAAAATTCTGCACTACTCATACAATAACTTGTATTCTGATTCCTAAATGTAATGTAATCTATTAGATGTCATTATTTTGAGTGTAGATGCATTCTTGTTTCTAGATAGTGTTTTTTCTGCATCAACAAAGTGTTTTGATGGTCAATCCATGCACTGGGCAAAAATTCAATAATAACAAACCATTTAAATTTTACAGTACCATTATTTCCAATAATTTTTGGATAAAGATTATTATTTGTTCTAACATATGTATTAAAGGCTCCAAGAAAAAAATTTTAATCTTTCAATGATATTGCTATAATAATGTTATCCAACAAGGAATAAAACATTCCCTTATTTGAATTCTCTGAATCTAAGGTTGAATTATAGACACTAATAAAATGAGCACTAGTATCAATGTTCAAAATGAGTTTTAACATCATTAGCCTTTCATTGACACAATAAGGAATTCCAATATAAGTAAATTAGACTCCACAGCAAATCTAATATCATGCATTCTCCTTTTACTGACTGACCTTCCTCTGGAATACAAGTGTTATTAAGAGTAGCCACAATAATCTTAAATCTTAACAACTCTTTAGTCACAAGTGCAGTCCTCCATTCTATTTTTGAAAAGTTTATATCAAATAAAGTTCACACATTCCATGTACCTATATTTAGAAACATTAGATTTATAATATTTATCTTTAGTACTTCCAAAATCATATTAATATTTCTAATACTATCATTTCTATTGCTGTAATGAGTAATTCACCAGATGTAATAACCTAGCCAGACAGTGTGAGACAGGCCACTTTTAAACTGCATTTTCTGGTCTCTTTCCATTTCCATGGTAGACAGGACTCCTAAATAAGACTGAATCTTTGCCAGCTCTCATAGAAACCCAATTCCAAACTGAATGATTAATAATTGTACTACCTTAAGAAAAAATCTGAACTAAAAACTGGCAATCTACTAAGCCTGTCCTCATCATTGCTTTCTTAATTTTTGAGGTTTGGGTTAAAAGAAAAAAAAGAAATTGGAATCAAAAATAGTGTGCATGTAATTAAGAATGGAAATGTTGAACAAATATACAATCAATTAAGAATGGAAATGTTGAACAAATATACAATCTCATTATCACAGTTAATACATGAGAATCTCACAATAATTGTATGCTACAATAACTTAAGTGATTGAAGACGGAAAAGAAGAAGACAGAAAATACTATTTCTATCAGAAATAGGATCTAGCAGCAGAAGCTCTTGGTCATGTATGATTTATGGGTTATTCCCAGTTGGTCTTCATATCTAAAGGTTATTCCATCATTCACCACCTGTGGAGACTGTCAATAGCCTGAGCATTAAAATGATGTATTAGAAAGGGAAAGATTCCTGGATTGAAGCTCTGACTGTCATTTCTAGCATTTGAAGTTCCAAGCAACAACCCATTTAATTCTAATTAATAGATTTATTTGATATTTAATCAAATTTAAAGTATACATCTGAAGTTTAAAAGACATATTATGTATTTATCACAGGATTATTATTTGAAAGTACAGTGCTCATAAAAAAAGTTTGCATAATAAATACAATATAGTAAGCAAATGTATTTTATACTGTAAAATATTTATGACAGTATAAAATATAGCATAAGTTAAAAATAAACTTTATTATAATGTGGGAAAAAAAGGTGAATTTTTATCATCTTTCAAATTGACTGTAATTTAAAACTTACTAAACAAAAATTAAATCATGTCAATTTATAATTTGTTAAAAAAATCAAAGGTGACTGAAAGCCATTTAAAATTTTTTTCATTATATAAATGTAGTCAAATAATAATTTAAAACATTCAAATATAAATAAACAATCATTTTTGCAGAAATAAATCTCCCTCCATTATCTATGTCAAAATAGAAATAATATGATTTATATTAACAGAATAAATGATAACATTTAAAATTTTAATTCTTTAATAAAATTAGTGTTGCTTGTGACTGTAGCTTGTAGATTGCATTTTTGGAAAGTAAATTTACTGAATAGTTGAAGAATTTCATGATGATGAAGACATGCATGGACAAGAATCTGGATCAATTGATACAACTTAAGGATCACTTAATTTTTTTTATATCATTACCCATAGATTTAGAGTATGTAAATTTTATTATATATTAAAGAATCTCCTGACAATAGAAATTCATAATCAAACAACAATAACAAAAGACAATCTTTTAGTGTTAGTGCAATTATAGAAATAAAGAAATTAAAAATAAAAGTTACAAAAATAGATAGACAGCAAGCAGGATAATAAAATTAAAAACTGTTTTAAATGATATACATACAATTAATGATGCATTCTATATCTTATTTATCAAGTTATGTTTAAATTAATTAAAGAATGTAGCCTGTGTAAGATTATTACCATTTAATGTTAGATTAATATAACAAATACAGCAGTAATAAATATTAATCTTGGCTTATATAAATCTGGCTTTACTGTAATACAAAGTCACAGAAAACAATATGGAAATGTTATGAACATTTACTTGTTTAAAAAAATGTTTATTACCCTTAAATAACTAAATTCTGCAAATGAGATTAATTAAACTGCATTAATTCCAAAAATCATGTAATTAAAACCTATTAAACAACATTTTTCTGATATGTTTCTTTTAAAAATAAATAAATATTTTGGATAAAAAAAAGGATATAAGAAAAAATAAATATTTTTTAACGATTTACATTTGTCTTTATATATATATATATATTAACAGCATCGTTTATATATATATAGTATCATTTTAAAAACTAATAATAAGACTAATTAAATTTTGAAATACAAAATAAATAAAAACATGAAAAAATTTCTAGCATAATTAACTTAAGGTTTGAATTTCTTAACTTTCATAATTTTAAAAAAGTCACTTGCAACAAGTAAATAATTCTAATATATTTTAATAATTATACCTATCATAATAATGTATTTATATATTTTTTATTTTACATAATAAATAATACATGCTGCAATTAGAAATTAAAAAAGAATAAAATAAAATATGAATAAAATCATAAATATTATATTTAATAGGACTAAAAGAAATAGTTAAATCCAATTATATATCTAGATTGTAAGACAAAATTTAATATAAGCACATACAAGATACTGAAACTTTTATTATTTATTTAAATATCTTTAAAAGATAGTATTTTCAATTAAAATCTATTTTATTATTATTATTATTATATTATTATTATTATTATTATTATTATTATTATTATTATTTTTATTATTATTATTATTATTATTATTATTATTATTATTATTATTATTATTATTATTATTATTATTATTATTATTATTATTATTATTATTATTATTATTATTATTATTATTATTATTATTATTATTATTATTATTATTATTATTATTATTATTATTATTATTATTATTATTATTATTATTATTATTATTATTATTATTATTATTATTATTATTATTATTATTATTATTATTATTATTATTATTATTATTATTATTATTATTATTATTATTATTATTATTATTATTATATTAAAAAAATATATTATTCAAATCAATCTGCATCCAAAAAAAATAACAAAATACTTTTATTTAACTTAAATTCAAGTCTGTTTCAAATGTTTTTTTTTCCCCCTTAATTATAAAAATTTTTTGCAGTAATGTTTTCTTAGAAATCTCTTCAATAGATTCCAAGACATCTACTATGATGGACTAAGAAAGAAGATATTTCCCCAATATAAATTAATAAAAAGATAATTAGACAAGATTTTATTTCAAGCTTATATTTGTCTTTAAAAAAATATATGTCCACATGACTTAAAAATAAAAATATATATGTATCTTGCTGTGTCTGCCTACTTTAGTTAAAATTATAGAGCACTAACTAACCTAACAGCAAATATTTCCCACAACATTTATCATACATAAATAAGACCAAAATAGAATGGATTAATATGTCAGTATATAGTTACAGCTAAAATACAAGTGAAGTCTAAGACTTATTAAAATAATACCATTATGGTCTGCAAAATCCTCAGGTTCACTTTGGTACCCTTCAGTGGTGAACTTCACTGGGAAGATCCTCTGTCAGGTCGCAATCTTCATTAGATCATCTAAAGTCTACAGTGGTGATGACAGTCTAATCTCTTCATACACTTTTTATATTTTCCTACTCTTGTTTTATTAATCTAGTTATGCTACTTTGTAAAAGTAGTCTTATCAATTAATTCTTATATATTTGCAAAAAAAAATTTAATTAATTCTCCTGCTTAATTAAACTATTTTAATAATTCTTTCTTCTTTTTTTTTTTTTGCAGATTTAACTATAAATTAAATATAAAATTCTTTTTAATCCTTTTCTATTTCTGAGTTTAATTATATGCAGTTTTCTAGGAGTAATTTATTATTTTGCAATTTTCAACTATTATATATAAATCTAATTCACATACACTGTCATATCTAAATACACACTTAGAATATCTTATTATCCCCATACTTTTTTTCTTTGTTTCCATAAAAGCTAAAATTTAAGACAATTTGGCAGATAAAAAAAAAGGAATTTTGTTAAACAAATAAAAAAAAAAAGTTAATAAAATTTTCTGTATGAGTCATATATATGATGTACCATTCAAAAATCTTTTACTATTTCAACTTTTCAATATATCAGAATATTGTCCTAGTTGCATGTTCTCTCAAATTATGAAGAGGGTTTAGATATAAACAAATAAATGAGATTGAACAACTAGAAAAGCATTCACATACACAGAGTTGATTAACCGTTGATATGACTAATAAGATGAGCACAAGCATGTAGATGAGTGACTGATAATATATATGACTAACCTTCATCAGTGCAATTTTAAATTAAATCATGATATAGTGTATTCAGTCTATTGACATTAAATTACAAAGATTCCTAGCAAATATATATTTATATATAAAATCTTAAGATATGCCTTAAAAAAATGAGTATGATAATAACGCATTATTGGCAATACCAACACATCATCTAATTTTAATAAATGAATAAAAAATAATAATAATAATAATAATAAAACAAAAACAAATAGGTGCCCTTGTTTATTTGTACTTTAAAATTACAAAGACCATAATTATTTTTAATCATACTATTACTTTTTTTAAGTAGAATAATCTTTAAGGAAATTATTTGTTACAAAGCAAATAATGAATACTTTTAATCTCCCAAAGGCTATTTAAATTAAAATATTCCAAGCTTAAACTTATTGCAAGTTTTGCTTTTTGATATTCTAACAATCTTGACTTATTTCAAAAATTATCAGACATTAATCTTATAAATTGATTTTTTTCTTGGTATCTAACACAAGATGACTTGTTATTCTATGAGGAATTTATCAACAGGTTTAACTAAATACTGAACAATTTCCTTAAGTAATTTATCTTTTTGTCTTCTATTATATGCTTTTATAATTCTCACACTTTTTTTTCCTAAAAAGAAAAGAGTTTATATAGGCCCTTAGAATCTAGGTAAATGAGCTAATTGTTCTAATTCTCTTGATTACTAAAGAATTAGAAGTGTGAGAATTGATGTACACAATACTGTATTTTTATTGATTCATTCCTTCGGTTTTATAATAATTATAATTTATAATTATTCATTCCTTCGGTTTTATAATAATTATAATTATTATAAAACCGTAGGAATGAATAAATAAAAATACAGTATATTCTTAAAATAAAGGAGTCTGTATTGGAATAAAAAAGAGAAAAAATTAAATATAGGTTCATAAAACATATTTTTCTTTCCCTCTCTTGTCATTCATTGCGTTAATTCAATAAAGGAGAAATGAAACTAAATATTTAATTAATAATAAAAAAGATGAAAACAATATATATTTTGTGTATAAACCACATTAACTCCTAAATACAACCTTCTCAGCATATTTACTTAACATGTTCATATAGATACTCGCCTACATGTGAATATATTTGTGAATAAATTTCCACTGAACACTGAATTGTGATGATTCTTATATTTTAATGTCATGTGATCTCACTGAAAACTGTATAAATGCTGCATATGTCATTATCATAATTAATTATGAGCAACTGATGACTGTTAATTATGATCCATTAAACCTGACTAATTGTAACAATTGATGGAAGAATTATGAATGATTGATTATTGGTTACCACTATACTTACTTTTTTTTTTTTTAAGTTTTGCTCTTACATATATATAGTTAGAAGTATAAGTTATCTGCGAGAAAATGATAATATTCTGCAACAATCTGCAAAAAAATGATAATATTCTGCAACATGTAAAATGACAGATTAGAATTTCAATAGATGTCTGTTTCTATATTTCTGATATTGACCACTGAATATTTCCCTATAATTAAATGTGAAAAGAAGTGGAGAAAAGCTCAGTTGGAAATTTATATACATCTAATTTTAATTTATAAAAAAATATATATAGGTAGTATTTTGTTTATGACAAAATCTTCAAAAACAAATGAAGTCATAAATAAATCTTTGCACTAATTTAGACAGTTTTTTCCGCGTGAATTACTTAAATTAATGAATACATCTTTCTCTTTCGAAATGCTCCCCCCTATTTACTTTTAAATTATACTCGTGGGAAATTTGGAAGAAAATGATTTTATCACAGTCAGTTAATATTAACTACAGTGAAAATTATTCACAGCAAATATATTGTCCCAGTTTGAAATAATCTTAATGTTCATATTTTTAGTTTAATCAATTTTTTGATAATACTGGAGGGTTTTTTTTCTCTTCTCTTTGAAAGGCCAAGCAGTTATATTCATAATGTGAATATAAAACAATTTGGTAGCCAAGAAATAATAGTTGGAAAAACTATATCCATACTTGACTTTACAACTAAAACATTATCTATGTTTATTTTTTCTAACACATTATTTTAACTAATACTATGTCGAATACACAGAAGTTTGCCTTTACAAAGTTCATTATCTTAAATAAATAACAATAAATCATTATCGCTAGGTTGCATTATTACAGAGATGTTTTAATGAAATATTATATATTCTCTTTATGGTTTGAAAATATTTTTTATTAAGTAAAAAAAAAATGCAAATCTCAAGATTTAATTTACTACAATTTCAACATAATTTCATCAAAACTAAAATATAAAAATTTAACTAAAGATAAAATTAAATTGCATGTTTTAATATTTAATAGTGATTTATTTGGCATACGGTACATATTCATGATTTAATTGGTTAATATTATATTGTTGTATTAACAAACTCCACTTCTCTCTCTTTTCATTTTTCATATAAATAAAGATACAATAAAAGACAAATGACCTCCAAGATGCATTTCGTGCTGAACCAGCACTCATCAGTTGGCCCAGGCCATCATCTTCCATATACATCTTTATTACATGAAGGGAGATGTCACAGAACAGTTGGAAATGTCACTGCACCCCTATACGTGAGGCAAACTGTCGCAGTTTAGCTGGAAGTGTTAGGTGAATCTAGAAGGCACCTGAAGTCCCTTAAGTAAACAATTGCATGGCAAGTGAATGCTATACTTCGCTAAATATTTTAACTGTATTAATATGACATCTTCATTCATGTCTGATTTAAAGTTTAACAGCTTCCAGTTCTAGCTGAACTTGTCTCACTACTTTAGCCATATAATGGACAAAGTTTGCATTGCCACTCAGTTCTGATAGTGAAGCTGGAAATCTGTTATACATATTTGCACTTCACCTAAAGCCAATTATATAAGCACTAGAACAGGTCTGAACCCAAATTATATATGTAATGGACACCCATCTTGAGCAATAGACAATAGTATATACAAAGATGTATGGTTATATGACTCTAAATGAATCTATACCAAAAGGGTTGTCATCGATTAGTCGCTAAAAGCCGCCTGAGGGCATTCTACCTAGTTAAAAGCACATTAAAATGCCATTTACTAGGCATACCTATTAGTAGGCCTACATATATATGCTGTCAGTAATATTATACCATAACATATATACATATTTTGAGGTGGTTTTTTTTTTTCGCGACCATTCTCTTTCGCAAAAAAAAAAAGTCACTCTTTGACACCTGCAATAGTTTTAGCAGTTGCTATGAAACTTTTGCAATTTACATTTCCAGTATTTGTTTTCTTTTGGGATTCTAGAATTGTAGTGTAAAATAATTGTGCAAATGTTTATTTTAAATTTTTTTAACTCATTTCAATGGATGTGGTATTTGTTATTTTAATTTTTAACATTGCAAACAACAATCACTAGAGACATGGTTAATTGTCAAAATTTGGGGAAAGGTGTTTTTAACCAGCTCTCCGGCGAAGTAACGTCACTCACGAGATTTTAGAGTCGAGATTTAGAAAATGGCTGCAAGTTTGGTCAACATTTTCATCAGGAGAGTGTTCCACTTGTTGTTCAATTAAAATCTTTTGAATGTGATTATTGTAATTGTAAGCAATAGTTATATTTTGTGTTTGTTTCTGAAAAAAAAGTTTCATTCCAAAAAATTTGTTACTTTTATTTCTTAAAATATTGACGAGTGAAATGGTTTTCATTTGTTCATTAAATAAATGTTTCATCTAAGTTAGAACAAATGTAAAATCATTTTCGGGTTTCTAGTTAATTAAAAAATCGATCGATATAGTTCAAAAATGGGGGAGGGGGAATCAAATTACAAGCAGATTTTTTTTTTTAAAACAAATCAAATATTACTTTTATTTCAAACAAGTACAATTAAAAACAGATTTCCATAAAATGGTTTTGTTTTTTTTTGGTTAAAAAATATCAAATTAAAAACAGATTTTAAAAATAAAAAATTTATTTTTACTTAAAAGAAATGAAAGTAAAAACATGTTTTTTTTTTGTAAAAAAAAAGTTTACTTTTATTTAAAACAGAAAAACAAAAGTTGTATTCAATCACGGGCCCATAAGAAAAAAATTCGGCTAGAAAATGTTAGTTGAATCGCACGCACAGTAGTAGGAAATGTTATATTGAATCCTAAAATGGAAAAACATATTTAACAAAAAAAAAAAGCTTTATTTTTATTTTAATTTTTAAAAAAAGGTTATATAGAATTATGCTAGAATATGTTAGAAGAATGAATCGCTCCTTTTTTTTTTTCGCTACAATATGTTAGATTGAAATGCACACCAGGGAATGTTGTATTGAATCATTTTTGTTTAGCAACAGCACCATTAAGTGGGATATGGTGGCTATTCGATGACAACCATATTCGTAATTTTATTACTAATAATTTGTAAAATAAATCGACATTTAAGAGTCAAACAATGTAATCAATGGATCTTGAAATTTTGCAGACTTGTATTATTCTAAAAAATGTATGGAATGTTATAAATACCCAAAGACTCTTTAATTAAATTTTACTTGACCAATTGATCTGTTTTTCATTACCATATTTGGAAATGTAGATCAACTTCGAATCTCAACCAAGTATACAATAGCCGGCTAGAATTTGATCAGATTAAATCTAAACAAAAATGTAATGGAAACAAAAGATCATGCTCTGTTTTCAAGTATGTGTGAAATGAAGAAAATATTTTGCCTCAAGGCAGCATTCTTTAAATATTTGCCTTATGTGCAAAGAAAATATCTTGCCTCAAGGTAGCATTCTTTAAATATTTGCCTTGTGTATAAATAGCTAAATTTTTGGCTATCAGAAATTCCTATTCTATTTTTGATATCGGAAAGTTAATATATTTCATACAAGTTGATGTGAAATAAATCATGTCAGGGTAAGGGGCGTTTGCTTCCCCATGACTCTGGGAAACTCATCTCCAACTTACTATGCTGAAGTCTGGAACATCTAGACCAAATGTGTGAACTGTTCAATGAAATACTTATCTAATAGTGAATTTTGAATTTCTACCAACACCTGTTTCCAACCCAAACCAATTTAAGATCATGATCCACCGATTACTTACATTGGGTCCTCAAGCCCAAGGTAAAACATCTACATTGTCATCAACTGGTGAACTCTTAATTAAGGTAACTTTTATATAAACTATATTGTAAGCTTTTCTTTTATTTAATTCTTAAAATCTACTTTGTAACATGTAAATAATGTCTACATAATTTATTCTAATACTGTATTAAGTACTTAAATTTTAGTGCAGCAATTAAGATTGAATTTTATTCTTAGTTTGTTATTTTGATTTATTTTAATATGCCAAGTCAGTATCCAACCCAGCGAGTAAGTTTAAACCCTACTGCCTATAGTTTCTCCTACTAAATAGTGGAGACATACATTTCTTTAAAGTTAATTGATGTATGCTTGTTTGGTTTTATACTAATTATTTTATAATAATTTTACTCTTTAAATGATCAGAAGAACTTAATATTTGTGTCTAATTGTTCTCTTTAAATGAAAATTAACCCTCATCTAATCGTTAAAATTGTTTTACCAATTTACTTAATTAAATCTCACCAGAAGTGAATTTAGTATTCAATCTATCATGTGCCTATGTGCGATCTATGATTTTATTTTGTAAATTAATATATTAAGTTATAAGTGCATTGATTGCTTGTAGAAATATGAGGAGATATTTTACAAGTGAAGGCGAAAGCAATCTATCCCCTTTTAGTCTTTAATTCTGACCCATTTTATATTTTCTTAGGCATTAGTCAATCGCCCTTGGATGGTTTGTGTTTAAGCATTTCATTGCATCAGATAGCATCTTATTTTAAACAAGTATTAATTAGTTTATCATAGCCATTAGTGGCACAAACTATCTATATTGTAGGCATTATTGGAGTATCATTACAATCCTTTATTTATTAATTTTCTTGCTTTGCCATGTCCTTTGGGCTCTTCAGAATGACCAATCCCACTCCTCATTATCCCTCTAAAAATAGATGCATTTCCTAATGGGGATCCATTTCAGGCACTTCCAATGAATAAGTGTATGGAGAACATACAGATAAACCATCCCAACATGCTAACTTGTGCCACTATTCTTCAGACATGTTCTTGGCTGTCATGCAGACATATTCTCACCTTTGTGCCAATATGTCAAAGCCCTCCAGAGTGTCTTAAGTGACATCATTCATATATACCAGGAGTCAGCAACCTATGGCACTCGCATGGAAAATCAATGATTATCAATGGCACTCGGAATAAATTGAAATAGTAAAAAAAAATATTTTTTAATTTCAGCGTCTTTTTTCATTCAACATTGAATTTACAATTAAATCATTATTTATCAGAAAATAATACACTTGACTTCATTTAAAAGATATTTTTGTTTGCAAGCGGAAAAAAATACTACATATTCACATTTTACTTATGATAAAATTAAAAAATGAGATGGTAATCCAAATAAAAAGCTTATTATGTTATCAATTCTAGAAAGCTATTTTCGATAGTTGAATGGTAAATAATCGACGCTCATTGTGGCGCTTCTTTCAAAAAAGAGATTCTCATGGCATAGTGACCGAGAGATTCCCAAAATGTCCCACAAAAGATAAAAACATGATATTCGCTCTTTTCAAGACTCTTGGATAAATAAATATTAATTTGTATAGCAAAAAGATTTCGCTGTGCACAAAGACATTATCAAACTAATCATGTTCATGTTTAAAAACTCAGATGAGAAAAGTGAAGCTATACAAAGAGCTGTTTCTGCCTTTAAAAAACAAATGAATTATTTTAGTCAAATAATTGGAATCCAAAATAAAGCCACCGAATGTAATTATACAATTGCTCATTATGTGGCTTTGAAAGGCAAACCTTTCACAGATGGATAGTTCATCAAAGAAACATTTTTGAGAAATGCTGAAATCTTATTCAGTGATCTACTAAATAAACAAACAATACTGTCTCGAATTCAAGAAATACCAGCTTCTGCAGGATCAATTCAAAGAAGAATAAACTGACATGGCTGAAGATATAACAAAAGAGAAAAACAATTTACAACAAGCTGTTTTATTCAGTGTTTCTGTTGATGACAGCATTGATGTAAATGATGTGTGGTGCACCTAGCAATAGTTACACAATATTGTGACAACAATCATATTTATCAAGGATTGTGTTGCTTGATTCCTCTTACTGGTACAACAAAGGGACATATGATATTTTCCCTGCATTTTTCAATTATTTTGAAAATCAGAAAATCAACATAAATAAAATATTTAGTGTTACTATTGATGCCAGCCGGAAGCTTCTTGAAAATCTTATTAAACAATGAATATTGAGTTTCCACTGCATGATACACCAGGAAAATTTAATTGCAAAAATCTCATCACAATGCTTGAATTCTGTAATGAAAATAATTAATTTCATAGTTTCTCATTCTTCATTTACACATAGGCAATTTAAATCACTTTTGCAAGAAATGAATAGTACATATGTATTACATACCAATGTTCATTGGATTAGTCGAAGTAATGTCTTGAACAGGTTTGTATCATGTCTGAAAGAAATCAAGATGATGAAAAAGAAGAACATTATCCGGAAATAAATGATGAAGACTGGTTATGCAAAGTGATGTGTCTGACTGATATAATTCAACACCTGAATAAATTAAACTTGCATTTGCAAGGGAAGGTCAAACAGTATTAAAACGTTATGAATATTGGAAAGGATTTGCATCAAAATTAGATACTTTCCAAATGTAAAGGTCCATGCAAATGAATTTAACATTAATAAAAATAAACTTCAAAAATACACTGAAGCTCTCAGAGAAGAATTTTCCAAACAATGTGAAGACTTCCAAATACCCAGAGTATTAGTGATAGTGAAATAGCAGGAAAAGGCTTGTTTGCAATTTATTGAGAAAGAAATGTCGTTGTATTATGTTGATGCAACCTTATGTTAACCACTAAATTTATTTGAAATTTATTTTAACCCAAATTTCCTTGCCTCATCAAACCTGACTTAATTGATTTAAAGATGACTCCATTTGATTTATCTCTTTTTGAGCGGATGGGTATTGATAGTTTTGAAATGGAATTAATCAAATTAAATGTCATCAAATTGTGGAAAACTAAATTTGTAGAATTGCAGAAAACTTGAAGGGAACTGTCTAGAAAAGTCATTTGTCATTCTCAATTGTTGGATATCATTACCTGAAAGATTTAGTTCTTTGAAAAAAACCTGCTTGTGCTTTGCTTTAGGCATTTTATTCAAGTTATTTATGTGAACAAATTTTCTCACATGTGAAAAATATTTTGAGTTCACAAAGAAGTTGCCTAACACCTGAACATTCAGAAGCATGCATGAAGGTAAAGTGACCAATTACATACCTGACATTGAGCAATTGAGCAAAGAGGTACAAGGGCAATGTTCACATTAATTTATTTTAATAATAAAAATGGCTAATCATATTTAGAATTCATGATATTTTTTATTATTTAAATTATATATTTTGTTTAGGTAAAAAGTTGTAATTTATATTTTATAATATAATTTTTACTAAGCATGGTAAAAATTAAAATTTTTAAAAAAGATACTTTTCATATGATTTTAAGTATTTTAAAATATTGAATGACCAATAATATAAGATCCAGCTATAATGGACTTCAAAAGTATATATTATACAGTTGTGTATATTATATACTATAATATTATATATAACTTTGAAGCCTATTATAACTGAACCAATTTTGATAATATAATAAGGTTGGTAAAATCATGTTGGCATGCAGAATAACATTGTAACATAGGTTCAGCACCAACTACTAAAAGTTTGCTGACCCTGATATATACGATCATAAATTGTAGCATAATACCACCTGTATTATTAATTTACGTACTTGCCATGCTAACTATAAGCCATAACTTTATGTTTTTGCCACTCATTCTATTTAATTTTTCAGGTCAGACTATATATGCACGGATCTCATTTTATGCGGATTTTTTAATGCAATTTTGAAGTTATACGATTCATGTTTCTTCTTAATATCTTTGTATGCGATTTTCTTTTATGCGATAAAAATTATTAGATCAAAATGCAAACTCCGATAATATGCTATTACTTTAAATAGTATAAATTTTGCACACTCACACATCATATTTAAAGTAATAGCACATTCTCAGAGTTCTACTTCCATCTAATAATGTCAATATTTTCAGCGCTTTATAATAGTACTGTAATAGATTTTATGCAATAAAAAAGTTCATAATTCACTTAAAATCAGGATTTCCCCATTTTATATACACACATTAAATTTTACAAGATTATACTGTAAATCTGTTCAAAGGGTTATAGCTGCCTATATTATGCATGTTGTTGTTTTTACATTTTAAATCACATTCTATTTTTGCTTTTTAAAAAAAGAGTACGTAATCAATTAATCATTTAGTGTCTGCAAGTTTATTTTTAAAAGGTGAGTAACAGTAATGGGCACAATTAAATTTGGCAATTAAAATCTGATTTTTAACTGTAATTAACAATTTAAAAATTATGTAATGTGATGTGAAATAATAAAATTTGATTTTTAAATGGAATTGAAAATTAAAAAATTAAAGACAAAAATAAAAATTTAATTTTTAATTTTTAATAATTAAATTTTGCCCAACAGTGATGAGTAGATGTCTTTTTATTATCATAAGTCTAAGTTCTTATTTTTATTTTAAACATTTAGTTTACCCTAATGGAGAGGAAAAAACATCCAAGAAAATGAATTTTTTTGGAAACAAAAATTTCAATTTTACATTGCTTAGCGAAATGGGAAGGATCAGCAGTGATTGGAAAACATTTTAGTTTGGGCGAGTCCACTATGAAATCAATTTAAAAAAATGAAGCTGGTGCTAGTTGTATTTCCTCTTGTGACGAATCTGATGTCTTACCAGTTCAGAAATGAAACTGCATATCATCAAATAGCAATAATGATTAAAATACTATACATGTATGAAAAAATGTAAAATACTGTAAATTACACATAAAAATATATTGTTTTGAATAAAATTAAATACTGTGGTTAATAAAAAATTTGTCTTGTATCAATTTTTTTCAAATTTGAAATTTTTTATTAGTCATATTTTATTTCCTTTTTTTTTTATGCAAATTTTAACGTAATTTTATGTTGTTGCTTTGCTTTTATGCGATTTTTATAAATTACAGTATGTATCCCCCATTTTTCAAGGTAAAAGTTAAGTCTATTTTTGTGCAATTTCTTTTGTGCACATTTTTTGAGGTAATTGCAGCTTATTTTAGGCTGAGCCATCTTACTCCTGCTCATTTTAGCGATCTCCCAAATCTTGTTGAAATGTGAACTTGCATGTCTCTTCGTTTAAAATCACACGTCATAAACTTTTACTTATATATATGTAATGGTATAATAAAGTCTATTAATGTGAATTTGTAATATTTTGGGTAATGATTAAAACATAGTTTATTATTGAATGTTATTGATCATCTAATCAATCCATTTCATCATATCCTTGGCATATTACCCACCCCAACCATAATATATGATTAACCGCCAAACCATCTTGATTATATATATATATATAGTAATCGCACTAACCAATTTTATATGTTAACACAAATATTTTATTCACTTGTGTAATTTCCTGAATTACCTATTTAGTTAATTTATACAACTGTATGATTGCAAATTAAACTATAATCAAATTTGTAACTTCAATTGTGTAGGCATTTTACACATCTATTTTGCTTTACCTTTAATCATTAAACTACTTAATCATTTAATAAATTTATAATTATATCATTTCTCTGTATTATAGTATTTGTCATTCATTGCCTGAATCTCTAGTCTTAATTATTTTGATTAAGTTATATTGTCCCCTACTTGAATGAAATTTCCTTTAGTCTTATTAATTAAATCCCTTCTATTCAATGTTGACTTGAATATTATTATGGCTCTGAATATTAAGTAATATTAAGCAATAGTCTGCATTGTTTTGTATTCCATAGAAATTATTAATTAATCATTTGAATGTGTTATTGATTTCCAAGTCTCTATGCTCACTGTGTTCTCATTGCTGAGACCAGAGTCAATGGGAAACTTATAGTATCCTCAAAAGCATTGTTCATATAGTCATAAACCCTGGAGCATAAGCAAATAGGTTAATGTTTAGTATTGTTCCTGACTTATGTATTTTGCACATGCTAGATTGACGTACTTTTGCTTGGGTTCTAGATCTTGCTGAATGAACACACAGTTTTGACTGGTACAATAGTAATGTATTGTTATCTGACTTTACTTTTAAATGAACTATTTGTAACCAGATCCCCTTCCATAATGAAAGCAACTGGATTTACTGAGCATTATCACCTATTGGCTTGTTTTTGCTATTGGATATATTTTATCTATTCATAAGATGGAATCTGAACTAGTCCATTAGGTGAAAGTAAGGTGAGATATAACATTTCTAGCATCTATTTATTACTCACTCTATGTGGCACTATTGCATGGAAAAAAAATGCCACAGTTTACACTATTGTTAGTTTCATGGAAATTTTTACAATATTCATTAAAGTTTTAGATTTAAATATAATAAAAGTTTTTTTAAGTTTATATTATTGTTACTTTCATGCAAATTTTCATAACAATCATTGATATTAATAAAACTTTTTGCAAGTCTTTAAATTATTCTATCAACATTAGACAATGGCAAAACAATTTCAATCTTTTAATGTGCCAGAAAAATGTGTACATCACCTTATCAGTACTAGAATATCTTCTGCCCACCATGCCATTAAGGGTAGACGTGCAGTAAATGCTGCCTTAAAAATTCATGAGGCTATTAAATATGCAAGGAATTTGAACTTAACCCAATATTATGCTATCCAAATAGATTTTAAGGCTGCTTTCGATCTGGTCCATTGGACATATTTGATTCAGTCCCTCCGTCTTTTAATCCCAATCACATATGGTTGGTGAATGCAGTTGCAAACTATATTAAAAATAGTAGAATCTCTCTTAAAAACTATGAGAAGATCTGATTTTTTTATCCCTAAGAGGGGCATTCCACAGGGTTCTCCCCTTGCAGCTCTTCTGTTTGCAGTTTATATAGATCCTCTTGTTTTTAAGATTGAGAATCTCGTTCCAGGCCTTTGTCTTCCGTACGTGGGATTGCAGGTAGCTGTCACAGCATTCATTGATATTATTATAATACACCTGGGTCTCTTTTTACGCGGACTTATTTAACGCGATTTTGAAGTTACATGATTCATGTTTCTTTGGAAGTTGAACTCTGACAATGCGCTATTATTTTAAATAATAAATTTCGTGCACTTACATCATATTGAAAGTAATAGCACATTATTGGAATTCGACTTTCATCTTAGTAATTTCAATATTTTCAGTGCTTTATAATAG
Source organism: Epiperipatus broadwayi (assembly GCA_028023455.1). NCBI lineage: Eukaryota > Metazoa > Onychophora > Udeonychophora > Euonychophora > Peripatidae > Epiperipatus > Epiperipatus broadwayi. Next base: position 1,261,143 of record JAQFVV010012532.1, read on the forward strand.
TAAGATTGTATGCAATAATGAAATTAAAATCATGATTTCCACATTTTATGTATACACACATTAAATTTTACAAGATTATAATGTAAATTTATTCAAACATTGTGTGTGTTAATTTTGTATTTTAAATCACATTCTGTTTTTGCTTTTTAAAAAAGACCTAATCAATTATTAATCATTTAGGGTCTGCAAGTTTATTTTTAAAAGGTGAGTAGTAGCAGTGGACACACTTAAATTTGACAATTAAAAATTAAAATCTGTTTTAATTGTAATTAAAAATTTTAAAATTACTTACGGCGGTTGAAATTAATGTGATGTGAAACGTAATTTGATTTTTAAATGGAATTGAAAATTAAAAAATTAAAGACAAAAATAAGAATTTAATTTTTAGTTGTTAGTTTCATAAACAATTAATAAAATCATCATCTCAAAGATTAATTACTAATTATGTTGTCACCAGAAAACCATTAACACAACATGAGTGTGAAGTTGGTGCTAGTTGTATTTCCTCTTGTGAAGAATCTGATTTTTTACCAGTTTGCAAATGAACCTGTTTATGGGCAAATAGTGATAATAATGAAAAGTATATTTTTATGCATAATTTACAGTACAGTAATTTACATTTTTTATACATGTTTTAATTATAATCGAAATTTGAAATTTTTTATTAGTCATATTTTATTTTCTTATTTTTTTTTTTGCGTGAATTTTAAAGTAATTTTACGTTGGTGCTTTGCTTTTATGCGACTTTTGAAAAATCACAGTCCGTATTCCCCCTTTTTCAAGGTAAGTTATGTCTATTTTTGCACGATTTCGTTTGTGCGTGTTTTCTGAGGAACCTATCTATCGCGTAAAATGAGACCCAGGTGTATTTCAAAACAGCTATAATATCCAAGTTGTGATGAATATCTTAGAAAATTTTCAGGCTGAAACCGGCTCAATTATTCAACCAATCAAGTCTGCAGCCTGGCAGTTAGCTACAGGTAAAAAAAATGCCATCTAACTTTATGGCGCTCCCGTCTGCTTTCTTGGGCATACCATTATATATGTCCAAGACTAAAATGAATAGACCTACTTGAATAAATTAATTATTAAAAAAAATTGAAGATAAAATAAGTAATTTTTCATCACTTAAATTATAGGAAATTACAAGAGTGATAATTTTTAATTCCATTGTTTCAGGGATTTTGGCATACTATGCACCCTGGGTAGCTCTACATAACAAAACAATACTCAGAATAAACCAGATTGCAAAGAAATATGTCTGGGGTAGAGCTTCAAGATGAATCTCAATATCAACCTTGCAGATGCCAAAAGAAAAAGGAGGTCTTGGCCTGATTGATCCAGGGTTATATGTATCCTACATCAAGGCAAGTACATTTATTAACTTAATTAAAAGTCAATTTCTTGGACCTTCTATTGATCTTGCTGGCGACTTTAATGAAATAGGGTGTAAAGGAAGATCTTTTATAGCTGATCTGTTTATTGCTTATAGAAATCTCCAGGATGATATGAATGTGTCCAGTTTGGAAAGTATTAAATATAAAAAGTAATCATTTTAAAAGTCATGGCAATGCATGGTTGGATATATCAAAGAATAATGTGTTGAAAAAGTTCTACTCTATATATGCACCCCAATCCTACTTGAAATTTGTTTTCAAACTAGTGAATGGCTTGTTTCCAACAACTAAGGTTCTAAATGAAAGACTACATATGAATTTAGATCCAGTCTGTTCCTGTGCAAATCTGGTAATGAGACTTTTCAGCATCTATTCGAAGAATTTTCGGCATTTAGGCAGATAATAGCTAAAGTGTTCCACAGGCCAATCATAAACTTAAAACTTTTGCTTAGTCAATGAATTGAGAAATTTAACCCTCACAATGCAATGGTGACTGTGCATACCCTTAAGACAATATGATATATACGATGTACTATGATATTTGACAACAAGAAATTCAATTGGCTGAAAAAACTCTATAGCGATTAGGAAACTTATTTCAGTCAATGTCTGAGATACTTGCCAAGGAAGACGATGAATCAAATCTGGGGTGGTCCTGGAATAACTCTATGTGAGATTATCAGATGAACATTTGTCTTGAATAAAGGTTTAATTCTTATGCGTGGCTTATTCTTTGGGCTAATTAATCATTTTATTACATGCTTTGCTCATTTGAGTTGCATGTCTTAGAATCTCCTTCTAGTACAGTGATACAAGTCAATCTCCTTGAGTTTAGGATAACTAGTTAATTGCCTGCAGATTTTTTGTCTTAATAGTAGAATATATCAAATTCTTTGGGGTTTGGTATACAAAACTGTAATATATTTATCATTTGTTTAATTACTTGTTTAAATTGTAAATATTTATTGTGTTAATAAAGGTTTTTATATTTTTTTTAAAAAAGAAAAATATGTACAAAATTTTATTTAATTATTATTATTTGGTTTATTTGTTACGTATTAAAATATATATTAGAATAGTTTGTTTTCAATGATTATATTGAAGTAGTTTATTTTCACAGATTTTAACTTTCATTTTTTTAAATTCTTTAATTAACTTGTTTTTGTAAACATTTAAATTGCAGTAAGTATTATATTTTTTACTTCTTTACTCGAGTATAAGTGAATTATAATAGAATGACACTTAATTTGATAGTTATTGATTTTTATTTATTTTTCCCTCTTTTTTTTTTTCACTTATTAATCATTGAAACTACTACAGTAACAGTTTTAATTAAATAATACTTTTACATATAAAATTGTATTTACATGGAAATATTAAAATTTTATATATAAAATTGTGACAAGAAAAAATATATATGCATACATTTTAGATAAATTAAGTAAAATCAATAATCATTAGTTTATCATCTAATTACTTCAACTCTGAAGTAATATTCAGTCATAGAGTGAATGCTTTGATTTTCATATTTATCTTATTAAACAATTTTATTTTTATTTTTTAATATTATTTTTCATAAATTTAATTTTCTAGAAACAACTTATGTTTATATATGATTGTAATAAACACAGCCTCATATAAATATGATGAAATACTTATTAATACTTATACAGCAGACACATAATATATACAATAGTTATACCTTTGCCTGATACCATTGGTTAGATATAGCATCAAGTTGTCATGCAACTAACTATTACAGGAAGGGACTCATGTGCCATTCTAATTTATCTAACACTTCCAACTGTACTGTACTGTGATAGCTTGCTCATGTATAAAGACTATAACACTTAAAGCTATACAGGTTCAAGATCTAGCAATATCCAGTTGAATGTGAACTTGCCTACTGCTTTAATTACATAATGGGAAATGTATGTGTATTACCATTCAGCAATCAGTAATTTGTTATCTGACTTTACTTTGTAATGGACTGCCTATTTATAGCCAGATCTCCTTCCATAATGAGAGCAATTGGATTAATTGAGCATCATCACCTATTGACTTGTTTCTGCTATTAGATATATTATCTATTCATATATCCATTGGTCTGTAGAGATGAATGCTCAATCCAACCAAGACAAAGTGGAACCTGGTTATTAATTGAAGGTAAGTTGAACTATAACACACTTTTATTGCCTTTTTTATTTTTACTTACACACACATATATATATTTAATGTTATATTTAATGTTTTCATGGTTGTATGATGTAAACAAAATAGTTTTTGGGTTAAACCTAGTGTTATTTTTGCTTACTATTTAACATTTCAATGAAATAGTATCTGTCATTGTCAAGGTTAACATTTCAAAGAAAAACTGTTAGATCTCCAATTGTAACGGTATTCAGTGTGAGGTAAAGAATGAGATAGCGCATAAAGTAGTTGAGCATTCACAATATGTGAATTAACAAAATGTTTATATATGCATTCATAGTATTATTTCTGGAATTTCCATGTATTAAAATATAATCGCTAAAATAGCTGATGTTTCGGTACAATAACAAATACTTTCCTCATAGCTTCTTCTTTCTCAAATCTTATGAATGTGCATGGTAAGATTTAAAATCGTTATTTTTTCCCTTTGTTATTTTTTCCTCATACTCAAATTCTAATAGTTGAGAAGTTTTAAAAAAATATCTTATCCTCCAATAGCTTTTTCCAAATATTGTTAATTTTGTTCAATTCACACTTTTTATTTATGCTCTTGGGCCTTTTAAAAAAATCTCTATATCTTCCCTTAATGGCCTCTAGTCATATTGTCCAATTTTTGCCAGAATATATATTTTATTAAAATTGGTGTTATGGTTAGTTAATTCTATATGTGAATAAAATGCTGATGAAATGGATTTTTCTCTAACTGACAAAATGTGTTCTTCATTTCTTACACTAATTCTACAATTAGTCTGTCCAATGTAGAATTGTGAGCAAACTCCACATGGAATTTCATATACACCATGATACTTCAGAGGAATTTTATCTTTAGGGCATGGAAATATTTCATTGTTTTTTTTAAATATAGTAAAAACTGTGTGGATATTATTTTCTTTAAAACATTATCAATTTTATATATCATAGAACTGTCTTAATTTCTGGAGTATCAAAATCTTTTTTCTTATTATATGAAAAAGCTCTATCAATAATCCTGCGATCAAAATCATTACCCAATATAAAATGTATAGAGTGAAACTTTTATTCATCATCATCATCATTATCAACCATTATCAACCCACTGCAGGATGAAGGTATCTCCAAGTTTAATCCATCTTCTCTGATCTTTAGCTTCTCTTCTCCACATCACTCCTGCACACTTTCTTATTTCATCCATCCATCTCACATGTGGTCTCTTTCTGAGTCTTTTACAATCTCTTGGAATCCAGTTTAAAATTTCAATTGTCCATCTATTATCATCTCTTCTAGTAATATCTCCAGCCCAACTCCACTTCAATCTTTTAATTTTTTCAATGAGGTTAGTAACACCTGTTTATTCTCTTACCCATACATTGTGTTTTCAATCTCTTCTTGTTACTCCCAACATACGTCTCTCCATACTTCGAGTGGTCTGAAGTCTCTGTATTGCTCTTCTATTAAGTGTCCAAGTCTCAGATCGATAAGTAAAAAATGGTAAAACACATTTGTTAAAAATCTTCCTTTTCAAACACATAAGCATATTTCCTTTTAGTAAAGCACTCCAACCAAGTTTAATTCTATGATTCATTTCCTCCATTATGTTTCCATCTGTATTAATAATCTGAACAAAGTATTTGTAACTGTTAACTTCTTCTAATTCATCATAATCAATCTTTATTTTCATATTTTGACCAAATTGATTAAACATTACTTTAGTCTTTTTAACATTTATCTTTAGTCCTACTTTCCTACTATCATCTGGTAACTCCTGCAACATTTCCTGCCATGCTGAGCATTATTTGTAAAAACAACTACATCATCTGCGAAATCTAAATGACTTAAATAATCTCCATTTATTTTCACTCCTTTAGTTTCCCATTTTAATCCACAAAATATTTCTTGCAGCACTGCTGTAAAAAGTTTTGGAGATATGGAGTCACCTTGTCTTACACCTTTCCCAATGTTGACTTTCCCAATATCATTATGTAATCTAATTGTTGCTGTTGCATTTTTATAAATATTCTTTAAAATATGACAATATCCTGGATCTATACCTTGATGATCCAATGCTTTAATCACTGAAGAAATGTTTATAGAATCAAATGCCTTTTCATAATCTCCAAATCCAAAATATAATGACAACTCATATTCATTTGTCCTTTCTATAACTTCTCTTAATACCTGGATATGATCTACTGTACTAAAACCACTTTTAAATCCAGCTTGTTCTCTTGGTTGGTGGAAATCCAATGTTCTCTGTAGACGAGTTGTAATTATCTTGGTAAAAATTTTATATAAAACTGATAAAAGGCTGATAAACTATTAAAAAAATAAATAAGAGATATGAAAATATGTTTAGAGGCAGTAATGTTTTTATTATTTTTCTGATTTCTGTACCCAAGAAAGTAGATATGCACAGAAATAATGAATAAAGGGTTGTTGTTTTTTTATATTAATAATAGGTAGTAAATAAATATCAAGAATTTAAACAATATTTATTTTGAATTCATGTTTAGGTAAAAAATGTGTTTGTGTCCTCAAGTTTTGTTTAATTTTATTTTGTCAACAATTAAATTACAAGTTATTTTTTAATATCACATATAGTTTCACTAATAACAGAATTAAGTTTGACTTTACTAAAATCAAGTATTACTTTTCTTTATTAAGTATTTGCTATGTCTAGACTCTAAAGAGTCATTTAATATTCATAGGTAGATTAATAAAAATTCAAATCTAATAAAAGTTCTCATAATTAGATAATAATAAAAAAATGAATGTAAAAGTAAATCAGAAATGACAAGAATGTATTTAATTACAACCTTAATTAAGCAATGAATTGAAATGAAATTAGTGATGGAATTTGGAGAAAATGCATTTCAAATTTAATCATAGAGTATAACTGAGATAGTTATTAACAAGTAAAGTTTAAATAAAAGTATTAATATTCTCTCTAGCATAGCTAAAAAGTTGATTAATTAATGTTTACAGATGTCTAATGAAGAATTTTGTAAATAAAAAGAAGAATTAAAAAGAGGATTTCATTTGATATATGGAGATTTCAGGGAACATGAAACTATGATCCTGGGAGTTTTGCCTGTAGGCAAAAATACAGATGCAGAAAAATGTACAGTAGCTCATAGTAATCTTTATTATTAATTTTTAATTAAATTCTAAGTGCTTAGAAATGCTAAAAATAAGAGAAGTTTCAGTATAGACTTATCTTAAAACTACAGGTAAGCACTTTTGATATCTTGGTTATAATATTAATATTCATAACAATTTATATCATTATTATTTTTTATAAGCTTAATGGATTTTTTTTTTCCCTTATATATATATATATATTTTATATAACTAATATATTTTTTTACAAGATGTCCAATTCCAAATTATTTGTAGCTATGATTGTAAATATTATTTACTAATGTGTACTTTTCTATGTTAGAAAAATTTGGCTGTATGTACTCAATTTGCTTGACTTTTATCTATCCCTTTATATTATTTATGAAGTTTATGTAGGTTTATGAAAATTAACAAGAAATGAAATTGGCACAACAGAGCAATATTTAGCATACTATTAATAATAAATAACATTAATTATTTTCATATTTAACTCCAAAAATATATTTTAGTATAACATTTATACCAAAATTCTTTCTATGTTTGCCACTGTAATTCACATCTAAATTATTTTTTCTTCCATTTCTATTCTTTTTCTTTTTTTTTCTTTTACTCAATGAAACAAAAAATTACATGAATTACATAAAAATAGGTATAGAATGAATACTAAATAATATAAAAGGTTATGTTTGTAAATTATTCACCCAAAATAATGTTTTAATAATTTTGTAGTTCTATGAATAATATTAAAACGGTTTGTATAATTTAATAGCACTATTTAACATTTTGTTTTGCAGAACATTTAAAAACATAGAATGCTCATTGTATGTATGTTTATATCTAGTTGGTGGAGATGCATATTAATCAATATTGATCAAAAAAATAGAAATCAATGAAAAAAATATCCACACTTATTCTTGAATTTATTTAAATACAGAAATATATTAAGCAAAATCAAGAAAATCATATATATATTATAATGTCCAGAATTTATGGATACAGTTGTAAAATGAAAAAAAAAAAGTGCAGCAAAAATAAAATGCGTATTAATTAAAAGAAAACAAAAGATAACTTAAGCAATTATTGTAAACAATTTTAAAACAATTTCTCAAGAAGGAAAATTATTATGGAAAGATATTCTCGTCAAATAATCTGATAAATTTGGATAATTTTTTTTAAAAATTAACCTCAGCAGTAATAATTAAAAAAAATTATTTAAATTCCTAAATCTTTATCATTTTAAACAATTCAATTGTCTTATGTTTATTTTTGGCAGTAATCATAATAGGAAAATATATATCAAAAAGAGTTTAGATGAAATTGATATACATATATAATACATTCCATTAATTATGATGGAAACACTCTTCCTGTAAAACAACTCTATTGCTTAAAGCAAGTAATGAAGATTTAGATATCATTTCACTCCCACCAACCCCCCTCATCTCCCATCCCACCAAAAAAAGTTTAGAAGGCAAATTAGATTTTTTTTTTTTAAAGGTATAAACAACCAGCCATGATTGCAGCTATAATTATAAACAGCATTAAAAGAATGACTATTATAATAAAGATTATACAGAATTCTTTTGATTCAAAGTTCAATAATACAATATTGTGAGGAAAAAATCAGGAAAAAAACCTTTATTCTCTTTTTTTAGTATACTGATAAACTGATTGCATTTTTTCATAAAAATTTGACATTTTTCATTCCTTTGCTATCAAATAAAAATTAAATAATTAAAATATGTTTAATATTTAAATTTATTATATTTAATATTCATTCAATTTTATTAAAATAAATCATGTTATTTTTAAATGACATTTCTTTATATATATCTATAACAGGTTTTTTCAAAAAAAGCTATCATCCATTTCAAGAATTTATACTTATTTTAAAATTACAAAGGTATTTTTTAACATTGATAAATTTACTAATATTAACTTTGTAATCAAATAAAACAATAACTCTTTATCATTTATGTTTCCAGTTCAATAATTTATATCAATAAATGCCAGATGATTTAAAAAAAGTATTCAAAAATTCAAAAAGTCATTATTTTCAGAATAGATACTGCAACAAATTGTTTTTTTAAAAAACTCCAAAATAAGCAAAACTTAATCTTACCTTAAAATCATCCAATTCGGTTTTTAAAAAGTAATCCAAAAAATGTTCTTACTCAGACTTTTTTTTTCTTGACTGAGAAAGTATGATGAACATGTGGATTTAAAACTTGTTATGTTAATGATCAATAATAATAAAAAGAAATATGATCTAAGGTAGTATTTTTCTTTTAAAATATTAGCTAGCGCCACCAAGCATATAAAAAAGATTATTAAATTAAGTCAAAATATTTTCATGGATGAATTATTTTTTTCATTACAATACCTTATGGGCATTATTTATTTAAAATGATTAAAAGATTTTTTATTTGCAAAGTTTTAGAAAGCATTTTAATATAAAATAATATATATATTTAAAGACATTATCATCATCACTATATTATTAGTCACAAAACAGACTATGCACGTACAACTAACTATACTACATCCTCCTCCCCCCTTCTTAATATGATCAATAAAATTCTTCCATCCTCTAATTCCCTTTTAACTTCCATATTCTCTTTTTTTTTTTCCTTCTCTTGAAGTATAATTACATTCCACTTCTTCCTAACAATATCTTTATAAATAATCTTTTTTCATTACTCTTTTCAACACTTTAATGTTACTGATCTTAGTTTTACAACTTATTCTTTTTTTATTCTCTTCCAAATCCACATTTCTGAATCCTCCAATTTTTTATGCATTTTTCCTAACTGCCTACAAATCTTTATATACAGTTAGTTATATGCCAGACAAAACAATTAACAAATCTTTTTCATAAATTCAATTTCAATAGTTGTCAGTCTGCTATTCTTATTGAAAGATGATTTAGAAATTGCAATTCTACTTCCATTCTCAATTATTTAATTTTCCAAATGCCATATTAAAGAGTATTAATCTAATCTTAATGTTTTTGCCTCTCCCATATTTTTGTAAATACATTTTTAAGAAAATGTGAGAGATACTTCTTTGTCTTACATTCATTTTCATATTTATCTCTTCCATAAAAAGATGACTGAACTTTACAACTATTTTCCGATATACATATGCATTTTCTAATAACAATATACTCTTCTAATATGTATGCTATATCTTCAAAGTATTTAATAAAGTAGCTCAACTCACTCAACCAGATATCTTTTCAACATCAATAAAACAAATATATATCAGTTTAAAACAATATGACAAGAGAGCAACTCTTCACCATAGTGTTATCTAGCATTAATTTGAATAATCATTTATTACCAGATGTATATAAAGTACCTATTCTTAGTATTTAAATCCCTAACCCACAGACTAGTCTCTGACTTTTGCCTTTATCAATAAGATATTGAATTCTAAGTTGGAAGGAATATAACTAAATTTAATTCCATTTTACCTACCACAGTAAAAACTTGGAAATTCTACTTAAGATTTTTAAATCCAAATTAATCTGCTTGAATAGTTCTATAGATATTAAAAGTGTTTGCTGGATACCTATTTACATTCTGTTCAACTTTGAATCTCAGAACTTGCTAATAAAGGTAAAGGCCAGACGTGATCTGAGAATTGGGGCTTAAATACTAAAGATAGGGTATATGCATCTGGTAATCACTGATTATTCAAGTTTATGTTAGATGATCCTAAAGTAGAGAGTAGATCCTTATTATCACACATATACACACACATATATATATATATTGTCTATAACTGAACTTAATGTAATTAGAAGGGATTTGAACTCAGACTTTCAAGCTATATATATCAATAATAGTTCTTAAATATCTCTACTTTTTCACTTATTATAATCCAAACATATCTAATTTATTGAAAATTTATTTATACATAACTTCATCAGCATAAACAAATTGTTTAAAACCTTTGTAATTTGTTGTAATTCTATATTGCATTAATTTATTTTTCCTATACAACTGTAATTGATACAAGCGCTAGACCTGTTGAGTAAAAAAAGCTTAAGAATAAAAGTTTTATTATAATATGCTGAGCAGCTTTCAATATCTTAATCCTGATATTATACTCATTAAAAAAAAAGCTCAGCTCCTTTAAAATAATATTCACTTTGGCCTGTGTTCAAATCTTGAGCATAGTATGCAGAGAAGTTGCCTCTATATTTTTTAAAAGAGTATGATATCAGGATTAAGATATTGATAGCTGCTCAACATATTATAATAAAACTTTTATTCTTAAACTTTTCTTGCTCAGTATTTCTAGTACTTATATCAATTACATTTTGTTGTATTAGATCTTTCCCCCACAAATTTGCGACTGACTAACTAATCATGTTAATAAGTGCTCATTAAAGATAATGATTTGTTCTAAGCATTAAATTGCTAGAATAAATTGAGTCAAGAGAATGGCAAGCAATGGCAAAATATATTTTTCAAAAGAAATAGCACATTATAATCTGCATTGCTTAATATTCTTTTGGGTAAGATAATATATGACAATGTAAAAGAAAATCTTTTAAAATTTATCCTCCCGTATAAATTATTATGCTAGAATTCTATCAGGAAACATGTTACTTAAATTTGCTAAATATACTTTATCCAAGGGAAAATAAATTCTAAAGAATTTAAAGCAATTCAAGATTTTAACCTTGCAGAGCTAAACTAAATATAATTAAAATAAATACCTTAAAAAGCATATTGATATCAAATCAAGTTAACCCAACTCATTGGAAAGCTCTAATATACTCATTATTTTAATTTATTATACATTAATGTAAAACAGAAAATTATAAATAAATTTGTATTTTTTTTTTTAATAATAACAATAATTACAGTGATATAGGTTTAAGATAAATTTTAAATACTGATTAAATTTAGAGGTCACCATCACAAACATTATAATTTTAATAGTAAATCCATAAAAAAAAATTTTTTATTAAACTTCTTAAAATATAGATTAATGATAAACAAAGCATTTATTAGGAGATAATTTTTAAAAATAAATATATAAATTCTTATGATTTTTATGCTCCAGAAATGTAAGTATGTTCACTAACTTTGTGAGAATATAACAGATCTTCAGAAATCATAAAGAAGATGTAGCAGCAATTAAGGAAAATAAAACTGATGTAAATAGCAATTTGAATTTAAACAAACAGAGTTCAATACATTTTTAGAATCCCAAAAAATATGCAAAACTATATAGCTGATACAATAAGTCCTTGGTTTGAAGAAAAATTCTTGATTACAACAATAATCATTAATTAAATAAAATACATTGATTAATGAAATCAATGCAAATAAAATTTCCTGCTTTCAAATAGAAATAAAATAACATGCCATTAATTAATATTCTGCAAATGCATCCATCAAACTGTGATCAGGTTCATAGCATAAATTCACTCCAAAGACCAGTTGTCAAAAGCAGAATTCTTTGTAAACCCACTCTTAAAATCCTTTTATGGAAAAAAAATTCCAATAAAGAACCTGTTTTCTACTAGCCAAACATAACTTATTAACATTGCAAATCTGATTAAATTATTAAATGTGGTAGAAATTAATTTTCATTACTAAACATATATGATAATATTTTAAAATGAATACTGAAAGTCTAGATGCTTGCTTTCATCCATAAAGCAATATTAAATACACCCTCAAATGTAAAGCTGGCTTGAATTTATTTTTTCCTGAAACAAAATGTATTTGACAATTATAATATTGATAAGAATAAATAAGCTAAGATAGTATATTGTGAAGAAAAAAATTGATTTGTGTAATGTTTTGTCTCACATTCATACAAATTCTCCTCTTAAATACAAATTCTGCAGAAAAACTGTTTCTGTAGTCCTAATAGTTTATAATGCCATTAAAAAGATTCAAATGATTTTTAATTTTAAGGGCACTGACTTTTCTGAATCTGGTTAATTTTTTTCTCTTGATTAGTTCTGGATCTATATTTCATGCTTCAAAACTATTTCCTCTAAGAAAAAAAGTAGAGCATAGAATGAATGGAAACTATTTTATAAATGCTTTATTGAATGTGCTCTTTAACCAATTTAACAGCATTGAGCTGTAATCTAGATCAATATGTAACTTTTTTTAATGCTAACATACCTACAAACATTTCTAAATTCTTGGAATGTAAATGATGAGTTTTTATTTGAATAAATTCCTTGCATACCCATCTCCAAATAGATATCTAGTTCTGGAATATCAAATAGATATCCTGAGGAATGAAGTACATTTTAAAATTAAAATTTCATCTTTCTTTTTTAACTGTTACTATTAATTTTGAATAAAAATATTTTAATATTTATTTTCCATACAATAAAATAAATTTATCTTTAATAAGTTCCATCAAAATCAGTCATTAGTACAGTTTTATAACTACATATGCACATAAATCTCATTTATTATACCTTTTAGTAGGACAAAAGATGCAAAGTAATAATTGCTCTCTTTTAAAGCCTCTTAGCTACAGCTTTGTCACTGGATAATTTTTGTGTGACAAATGTAGTCTATGCATTTTCTAATTAGTGCAGTTGGTAAACTTTGTCAGCTTAAATTGAACATATTTTTACATATAGCATTGATAACATATAATAGGATTTCAAAAGATGCCCTAGTACAATGTTAAAATTCATATATGTTATTCATTAATCCAACATTAACACTTGGTATATATACCACAATATACCTATTATAATTTTTATAATCATTCAAAAGTGAGGTGTTATTACAATTTATATAAATTTATGAATGAAATATAAATTCAAAATGTATTTATTTTCAATATTACTCTTTATTAAGTTTGTTTTATAGGAATGATATAATATCAAATTCTAAAAATAAGTGAAAGAGATTTATAGTATACGAAATTTTCCAACCAAGATGGGAATTAAATCATTTCTTTTTTAAAGTAAAAAAGCAGATTTTATGTTTAATTTGTAGACCCAAAATTAATCATTTCTAAGATATGTAATTTGAAGATTTACTATAAAAAAAACATACAAGATTACTATGATCAATACTTGAAAAAAAAAAAAGAAGAAGAAGAAAATCGGCTCCTCAAAAACAACAAAATGTCTTTACAATAATCTGTAATTGCTTTATTTATTTATTAGCAAAACTCATTAACAAGTATAGCCAATTTAACTCCATAAGGAGGGAAAAAAGGAAAGATTAAAAAATAAACTTAAAATAAGTTTTGCAAAGATCTACATACCAAAATATCAAATTCAAATACTTGATCTCACACTGATTACTTAATATCTTATGCTGTTATGATTTAAATTTTTCTGTTTTAACTTTTTTTTCTGAAAGACTTCAATAATTTGCAAAATTCTAGTTCTCTATTGTATTTTATCCTGTTATTTCCTCTTAATGAGGAATAATGTTTGTGAGAAAATATTTATAATGTAAATAGAATTTACTTCTGGCACAAAACCATACTCAAGTTCATCATAATATACTTTTTAAGAAGTTTCTTACTATTGATCTTTCACAAGCCCAATCTATTAAAGTTGTGCCTTTTCAAATAGCTGGTTTAATATCACCATATTCAAAATACAATGAAGAACAGAAAAATTGGTCTTTCAATCTTGTCATCACATTTTCAAAATACTACAGAGCATTCTTAAATAAAAAATTTCAAGTGTTTTAGTGTTATAGTTATAAGGAATCCATGTTTCACATCCAAACAATAAGTCTGACAGAAAAGTGGCTTCCTAAAATTAATTTAGTTGAAATTGTTATATTCCTTTAATGAAAATAAAGGAAATTTGAACTCAGACTTTCAAGCCACTTCAACAATTCACACTATCTCATACACATGACCAACTGATGAGTGCTGGTTCAGCATGAAACATATATATATATTGGTGATCATTTATCTTTTCTGGATGTGTGTGGTCATGTGTATCAGTAGTATGAGATAGTGGGGATGATTGAAGTGGCTTGAAAGTCTGAGTTCAAATCCAGCTCAAGATATAAGAGTGCCTTGTATTTCAAATTTCTTTAATGAAGTAATCTATGTTTTAACTTGCTAAGCACACCAGCATCATTTTAACATCTATATTGTATCTTAACAATCAAATCCATGTTTTTATCCAGTATGTCATCAAGATATTTAAAATTATCCACAATTCTCAAATTGATAACCATCTAAGCCAAAAATTTCTGAAAATTCATCTTCCATCAGTAATTGATAAAGCATCTAAGTTTTTTAAATCTTAATTGCAAAATCAAATCTTTATTAGTATTATTCAAACTATTAAAAACATTTTATAAATCATTCTCCAAAAAAATTAATATCTTATTTTAATCAGTTCAAGTTAAAAAAAAAATCCAGTGCACTTCTGATAATCGACAAAAATATATATATATTTTGTATAATTAGTTCTTGTTCAATACTTGAAAATTTTCCTATTTGCCATACTCCTTTTTCATTCCATGTGACATTTACCAACATCGCTCTTAATTATAGACTTAATTTTTATAACTTATATCAGTAACAAATTTACCATGCAAAAATTTTTGTAACTTATATCAGTAGCAAATTTACTATGCAAGATTTAATTATCTATTTCTTTATACTCAATCATTAATTCACACCAACTGATCTTGACTCGAATTAGTGCTGATTGCTACTTAGATCATGTAGCATATTCAATATTTTATACTTAATTATTATGACACACTTTGTAAAAAAAAATACTTAGTTTTTCCTGATTTGCAAGAGACAGATGTCATTCAATGGATCTAACAAATTTTTCAACCTCTATGACAAATTAGTGCTTTTGTTTAATTTTGAAGTTTGCTTCTTTTAGATGGCTTGCCTTCACTATGGCTGACAAGATCCGTCCTCCCCAGACATTAGAGAAGTTAAATCTTACATAGGGTACTCCTGGAATGAGATTATCCCCCAGAGAATTCTGAGTTTCCACTCACTATCTCATTTCAATGGTTAATAAAATCGTAAACAAAAAAAGCATAAATAAATAAAACTAAGATTATTTTTGTCTAGTACAACTAAGCAATAATTAAGCAAAAAATGCCTCATTCTCTTCTACTTTAAAATATTTATTATATAAATAACTAAATATTTGTTTAATAATTATCTTTCAAAAACCAAGTTTATTGTACATTTAGACCATAGAAATACAGACCAAAAAGTAAAAAAAAAAAAAAACAAGTAAATGATTATGAAATAGCATGCAAATAAAAAAAAAAAAAAGGATATATTTGAGTTAATGTTTGCACAGGAAACTTTTGTGACTTGTATGTTGTTCCAAAAATAGACCATAGAAATCCAATTTGTCTAGAAGTTCATAGCAGGGAAGATTAAAATGAGATGCTGTTAGTAGGTAGTATTAATATCCGTGTTTGAGTTTTATGAAATGATGAACAGCAACAGCCACCCAATAAACAGCAAAGTTGCGGGGAGCTCTATCCAATTGCAATGGAGTCCCAGGTTTGTGCAGCTGTGAAGGGGTCAGCAGTGCGCATATCTCTATCCCTTTCCTTGTTTAGTATTTGGCAAAACGCTGTAAATATATTATTCAAGATCTCAGCATGGAACACCAGCTTACAGCGCAATGCCCAGATGGAAAAGTTAATTATGGCCGAAAGCCGGATCTCAGAGAATATGCCCTTTTCAATTGCTGTCTTGAGGTTCATTTCAATTTGATTTCTTGTCATGTTTTGTTGAAAATGAGATCTTAAATTGTTCAAAGTTATGCATTCGAAGAGGAAGTGATCGGTAGTCTCTTCCTGTCTTTGACATAATGTGCAATTAGGGTCAATATCTTGCCCCCTTTTATAGTGGAGGAAGGCATTTGTTGGGAGGGCATGCAGGTTTGATTTCAATAGGAAGTCCACGATTTTTGGCGGCAACTTCCAGAGCTTGGTCAACCTTATCATTCGAGGGATGTTGATTGAAAGGCAGCTGGAGATCCTCTGTTTTTGATGGTCAAGAAGATCAAACACTTCCCAATACGCAAGTTTTCTTTGAAATAGGGTTGATGTTGGTTTGATGTTATCAAAGATAAAGTTGATCTGCTGTTGAAGGAGCAAGGCACGTCCTCTGGGGGGTGGCCGATCAGTAGGTTGAATGTCCTTTTCCGGAAGTGGGCATTGAGCACGTTCATTTTCCTTGAAGATGTTGTAGAGTACATTATGGATGCGTTGTAAGTTGAATATAGTTAGCGAGTGTAGTGAGAGACCGGTTTTTCTAGATGCACACTCATGATGAAAAAACTTAATGTTAGTAAATAAAGCATTATTACATTTTAAAATTTACAAAAATTAAGTTTTAATATATGATTTTTTTTCTACAGTACAGGCTTTTTCATATCTGACTCTAATATGTAATATATAGGGAATTTGAACTCAGACTTTCACACGACCCTCAACTAAGCCATGCTATCTCATACTGCTGACACAGAGTTGTGGGGTGAGTGGTTTGAAGCCTATCCATTAAAGTATGAATATTGGCTATCTCAATATATGTTGAGCATTGATTGTGTATATGTGTGGAGATGATAATCTGGACCAACTAAAATTTCCATATATTAAAATATAGTGCTTAAGGTCTGTCCATCCCTCATATATGTATGTAAATGGATTATGTCCTGTACATGAGGGGTCAAAGTGACTTATGGTCAACATGGGTAGAATGAGAAATGTGGATTTTGAGCATTCCATCATCAGATTTTCAATGAAATGAACAGCGGAAGAGTTATGGGGTGGATTGGTTTAAAGTCTGTCCATTAAAGTATGAAGATTGGCTATCTTAATATACGCTGAGCATTGATTGTATATATGTGTGTAAATGATATTTTGGACCAACTGACAAGTGCTGGTTTAGCACAAAATATGTATATTGGTGTGATTATTTATCTTTTCGATATGAGTGTGATTAAGGGTGTTAGCAGTATGAGATAGCATGGATAGTTGAGGGTGGTGTGAAAATCTGAGTTTAAAAATTAGTTTTAGCAATTAGACTGATTATGTATCTGAACATTTTTTATAAATTGATTTTGCAAAATTTTATTTTATTGGATGAACAATTTCTGCCAAAATTAATAAGGTAAGGAATTCAGATATTAGCACCGATACACATATATATAAAATATACATTAAAAAATAAATGTGTGAAAAATCTGACAATATAACATTTTATGAATCATATACATACATTTTTTAAAGTTAAGGTCATTATTATTTATAAGGGGAAATCCCAAATTCAATCTGATTCCCATAATTATTTTCAGAATTTATCTTAACATCATTAGTTACAATTCTTTATGTTTATATAACATATTTAATAGAATGAACAAGCTGTACATATATATATGAAAAACAAAAACAAGTTTTAATCACGTTAAAACTGCTGACGCTTGTATTTATGATCAATAGATGGCGTTTTTACCAAAAACACGATCAAGCGTTTGTTTACATAAACGATCAAAGAGTCAGAATTAACTATCTCTTTCGTTTTAGCCCACTTTCAGATCAGCTGATTTTAAGCTATTTGCTATCATCAGTGAAAGACAGAGCCAAGAAACTAGATCTAAAAACTGACTCCAAGTGTTTATGCACAGAGTTTCTATCAGTTTGCAAGTATGAAATTTTTCAAACCGATAAAGTCTTCAAATTCAGCCAAACAAGCTAGATAGCTATATGGGTCTGATCTCAGTTCAGCTTCTCCACATAGTCAAAGCCATCTATTGATCATAAATACAAGCATCAGCAGGTTTTAACGTGATTAAAACTTGTTTTTGTTTTTCATAAATCTACCTTTAAAGGTTTCCGCAATGATATAGATTGCAGAGGCTTTGACTATGTGGAGAAGCTGAACTGAGATCAGACCCGTATAGCTATCTAGCTTGTTTGGCTGAATTTGAAGACTTTATCGGTCTGAAAAATTTCATGCTTGCAAACTGATAGAAACTCTGTGCATAAACACTTGGAGTCAGTTTTTAGATCTAGTTTCTTGGCTCTGTCTTTCACTGATGATAGCAAATAGCTTGAAATCAGCTGATCTGAAAGTGGGCTAAAACAAAAGAGATAGTTAATTCTGACTCTTTGATCGTTTATGTAAACAAACGCTTGATCGTGTTTTTGGTAAAAACGCCATCTATTGATCATATATATATATATATATATGCTTCATCACAAACCATAAAGTGATATTAAAATAAATGATTAATGATATATGTATGTATATAATATTAAAATAAATTGTATATTATAAAGGAAATTTAAATGTATATATAAAATTTAGAAATTATAGAAAAAAGTTTAAAGTAAAATAAATTATTTCATCAGCAAATATAAAAAAGGATTGCATTAGCAGATAAAGAAATTAGCTAAGGCACAAAATAAATAAGTAAAAATTTAACTTAAAATCCATTAAGAAAAATGAGTAATATAAAATTGTTTGTTTAATAATAGTGTAAAATCATATGATGTTTTTAAGAGCTTGTAAACAATGGAAGAATTGGTAGACTTCAATTAATTAATTAATGTGAAAAAAGAGTTAAAAGATATAAATAGAAAAGTTTTTCTTTGTTCTAAAAATCATCATCTTCTTGTTCTAAAGATCTGGACTGATTTGTAAATGTCTGTATAAGTCATGCTTGAGTAGAGAAGTTTTCTTCCACTCTTCTGTCTGCCCTCAGAGGGAATCCTAGAGATGAATCCCAGCAGAAGACCGAAGAATCATGCCTGATAACTGCCTACCTTTGCGACCAGAAAAAAAAAACCTATCTAAATTAAAACATGAGCACAGATGTCCGTGATGTAGACTGTAACAGCCATCAAAAAATAATGACAGCATCATGAGGTCTTTAAAAATGGACTCTCATCCGTATAAAGCTTAATCCATATATATATTGTACCGGTCAAAACCCACCACCACCGCTCATCAAATCGAATTCAAACTCAGCTGAACCAAAACTGAATTCAAACCCAACTTAACAGCTCAGATAGCAGAAATCGACGGCACAGTGCTATGCGCCAAGAACTAGTTCAACGGTTGGTGAGGACTAGAGACCCTTGCACTGACATGAATATCTAATAATTAATTACTTTGAATACTTTTTAAATCAAATCATATGTATGTTCGGGTTGCCAACACAGATAGCGGGTATGAACATTTAAATAATTATAAAAAGAATGATGAACTAAGAAACCAAGTATATTAGAAAATATTTAATAATAATAATAATTTGTTATTATTCAATAAAATATAGATTGCATTAGTTACCTCTAGTCTTTAAACGAATTTATAAATATAATAAGAGTGGCGGTCCTTATCATATGCCAATGGAAATTACGCAATATTGGACTTCTATGTCTATGCCCCCAACAAGTAAATAAAACATTTAAGGTTATATTCGAATAAATATATATTAGTGGAACAAGAAATCAATATTTTAACATTTTGTGAGTAGATACACTTGTAACTTAAGAGCTGGGGACATAGGTGAAAAACGGAGCTAATAATTTATTATTAGCTAATTATAAAAATAGTAAACGTATAATATTTTCTTTCGACTCGATGATTAATAGAACTTATAAATTTAGTTCTAATGGGCGAGAATAACTATTTAAAATTTATATTATATTATTTGCGTGAGGCAAATGGAATCAAGGAGCTCATCGAGTTGAAAGATTATTGGCATATAATTTTAAATACGACATTAATAAAGCACACAAATATATATATTAAATGAACCGCCAAGTAAGAAAAGAGAAAGTTTAAAGGCTAGAGATTTAAAGAATTACGAGATAGATTTACAATAGCATGAATAAAAGGTTTTATAAAAAATGTTACATTAAAGAATAAAGAGCTCTTAAATAGGAGAGTAAAATAAAGTTCGAACTGGCCAGAAAGTTTAACGTTCATTATAGAAATATATTACCCTTCCGTGCTTGTCCTTAAGTTACTCCTCCAAGTTGTTGAAAACGTAGGCATCATTGGTTAACTACTGGAATAGTATTTTAGTAGCTTTCATTATTTTAGCAGAATGATCGATCCGGAAAACGGTTCAGCAGCTCCATTGAAGATTTCTCGGGACTTTAGGAACCATAGCCAGATTCCTGATGTTCTAGCCCTCTATCATGATGAAATACAATTTTTATACGCACAGAGTTCACTGCACTACTCTACAACAAAGCTAGTTTTTTTTTCTTTTCTTTTCAGGGCTATATATCTCTGTTCACTGATGCCTCCGGCTAGCGCTCATTTTCTTATCAATCTGGTTTTTTTTTATAATTAGTTGTTTTCAGAAACATTCCTTCGATAAGGCCTTCAAACTAATTTTTGAATTCCTTTCCTAATTAGAAAATGAATTCTTAAAGTCTGAAATGATTTTAATTAAAAATTGAATTCTTATCTTTTTTTAATTAATAAAACTTTACTGTTGTTTTGAGAATTTGAAAGCCTTTGGAAGGAATGTAGCTTTTAATCGCAAAACTTTACAAATTATTTAAAAGTAAAAAAAAACAAGTATTCCCGACGCAATGAAACTTTCGAACAATTATATACATTTAATATTTACAAATATATATACGCACAATCCACGCAATTTAATATATATAAATTCATGAATATTTTATCATGAATTTATTTAGAGAATTGATCCAATTTAAACTAAACTAATTAATTTTACTACGTATTTGAAACAAGTTATTCATTATGAAAATTAGCGTGGATTGAACATATAAAGCCCCATTGCATCGGAAATTTAAGGTTAGTATTAGGGTAAATAACATGAAGCTAGGATCGAACTCAGATCCGACTGCTTCAATATACATGCATCTGCGTAAACGGTATGTTTTAGCTTTGTCATTTTCTTTGATTATTGTTCTGCTTAATATATATTAAGTAATTGAACCTTACATATATTTAAAAAGATTAAGTTATGTATTCTAATGATCAATTAATTGTGTTTTTTTTCTTGTTATATATATATATATTGACGTATTGGTAGCATACATATAAAATCAACAAGATCTTTTTTTTTGTATTTATTATTTCATTGAAAATGTGGAATATATATATAAGGGAGGATCTAGAAGATAGTTTACCTAAGTTAAAGCTTTTATTTCATTTTCCCCAACCCACTGTAATAAAGAAATTTAATTTAGAAAATCCATTAGAAAAAAAAATTAATTTAAAATGTAAGATAACAGGGGGAAATGAAACAATAGGTATTGGAATACAAAATGGCAATTAAGCAGGCTACAAATAAAGAACTTTCCTTTTGTTCTCTGTCTTATACCTGCTGAAGCTCCCCTGCTCTTAGCAAAAAAAAACCTGGTGCTGAACAACCTAGTTGAAAGAAGCTTTGACAGAATAGATTTTTGCTGAGGTTTACGAAAATATCTTCTCCTGCTGCACAGTTCTTAAATAACATCATCTGATCTATATATCAGAAATCCAAAATGTATTGTAAAGTAAAAATGTGTATGTCTCTGTCTACACTCTCCCATCCATCCCTGGGGCCACAGTTGGAACAATGTAGCCAGCCAATATACTTGAAGAATTACCTGACCAATGACTGCTGCATATTAGTGAATAACTGCTACCCAAAATGTACCTTGAAGATGAAAACTTAGAAAACAGATTTACAATGGATCATTCTCACCTAGCTGGACCCCACTAAATATATTGCCACATAATCTTTAGTTACCGGTAACTTGAACTTTCACTTAGTTTTTCCATTTTTGTTTAAATTTATATATTGAGTTTGCTTTATTTAGTTTTTAAAATTGTATATATGCATTTAAATTATATAATCTAATATATTAATATTTTATCATGTTATTTTTTTTTTAAAAATGTGATGGCGATCCTTAATGTATCTAGATTGCACGTACATTGTCCTTTTTAATTGGTAACCATTATACTCACTTTAATTGTATATTTATTTAATTTCTTTTATCGAGAGAGAAACAAAATGACACTTTCTTGTATTTTTGAAACATATATGTATAATCTATAAAGGAGGGGCTGGAGTGGAGAAATAGTTTAATATAATTTGTTATATATTTTATAATCAACCGGCTATATTGAAGATGGGAGATTTCAAATTTCTCATAAAGTTTCTTTGAATAAAATATCTCCCCCATCCATCTTCCTCTGACCATATTTATTTTATTTATATATATATATTTGTTCTTAGAAAGAAAGACTTGCAGAAAGCATAACCGTACTTTTGTCATTTAAATAATTAAATGTCTATCAATTTATCATGAGCACTAAAATAAATATGATTATACATGTTATATCTATTATTTTATATTTTAAAGAGACTATCCATCCTGCCTCTTATTTTTATATGCTCTTTAAGTCAACCTGGGGTTTTATTAAAATCTATATCTGTTGTATCGAATGTATATAGCTTAAAATGTTCGTAAATTTTGTAGTATGTAAGAGAAGGTACAGTAAAGCTGTAAATAAATTCAAATCTTAAATATTTATTAACTCTAGGGATAAAATAGTTAAATAATAATTAATTATTAATTAATATGCTTATCTTTCATATATTTAAATATTAGTTCAAAGGGAAAATAATAATGGATATTTTCTCTGTCTCGTAAAGTTTTGCATTCGTATTTATTTCATACATATATGTTCAATATTAAGGTTTTAAAGTTTAAGTCATTTGACCACATTTAATATTATATTGTGCTACTCAGTGATTCATGGGTGTCTCAGCATTTATTCCTCGCACCTGTCATCATTGGTTCATGAGCTAACGCCGCTCTGAATTGTCATTGATGATAAAGTGGATCCCTAAATCTTCAGATAGTATTACTGGACACAAGCACTTATACTCCGGTCCTGAGCTCGGATCACACTGTGGCAAATAAGTTCAATTTCTCTAACTACATGTTAGAACCAGAGTGCTTGCTATCCAGCCTAAAATTAGCCTTGAATAAAGCCATCATGCCCCGAGACTCACTTCCTAAGCTCACAAATTGAATAACCAAGGACCACGATAGTTTATTTTTCTTTATAGATTAAATCCTTACCTTTTATATGATCAAAATATTACTGAGTAAATGTGAAAAATGTCCACTGGGTTTATCTTTATTTTTATCATTTAAATGCAGGCTATATTTGAACCTGGCCTCAAGTCTATTTAATTAGTTTAACCAATTATACATCTTTTGTAATTTCACCCTCTAGTTATTTCTCTGTCTCTCTCTATCTTTCAAAAATGAAGTACCCAATTGTTGGATTGGTATATTCTTGGTTTATAGTTACAAACCAATTGTTTGCATAATATTATTTGGATCTTGATGTATATTTATATTGTAACGGTTTAGAAAATGCCGTTACATTATATTAAAATGAAAATAAAAAGATCGTAAATAAAAATTGATTTATTAAAAAAAAAAAAAACTTAAACTGAAAATTAAAAGTTGTTTAATATATATCGCACAGATGGGAGACTTTAAAAACTATTTTAAAAAAGGAAAATAACTATTTTAAAAAAGAAAAATAAAAATATTTGAAAGTATTTTTTTTTGTAAAAAAAGTAAAGATGTAAAGATTTGCTATTTTTGAAAATAAAAATAATGTTGATTTTTATAATCTTAGACAATGGAAATGATTGTTGTATTAATTAAATGATTGTTCTAAAGCACACTAGCCCTTGGGGCATTCAAGTAAGTAAATGGTCAGATAAGAGAATAAAAAGAAATTAAATGACCAATGACAACACGGACCGTAAATGAAACACGAGAGGATTAGTGACGTCTTGCTCGTTGAATCCGAGGATTGGATGATAAGAGGCTAATAAAAATATAAAAGCCAAATGATTATAATTATTAGATCTTAGAGCTGACTATGAATATATCGTTATAACTAGCTATATTGCAGATTTTCACGATGTGGAAGTCTGCAATAAATTTAATTTTCCGGACAACCAGCTGAGGCCTCTGGATGACAGTTTCTAACCAAATGCATGGCAAGTAGTGGTTTCGTTTCAAAGAAGGACAAACAGTCTACAAAAGTGATCACGAAGATGGACTTTTAAATCTGCTCAAACCGAAGTATGAACTCTTGTGTTTATCAAATAGGAACTTTTCTAAATTTGCAATTAATAGCTGAAAATAGGAACTCTTACCTGACTTAAAGAATGCAAAATCAATTATTAATATTTTTTTATGCAGATGTTTAAGCAATCATTTCCATTTCTTTTGGGTGTGTGTGTGTTATGTGTTGATTAAAATGTATTTTAATTTAAGTTGGGTGTGGATAGCTGCATGGATAAAAATTAATAACTGTTTAAATTCATTTATTTTAAAGGGTTAATTTCAGGCTATTTGTTTTGTAGTTAGGACAATGCTTGTGGAGGGATATATGGGGGTTTATACCAATGTAATTTGAAGCATGTTTAGCATACAGGGCAACATGCCCAACTGAATGCATGACCCCAAAGAGGCAGTCATATCGTTGAAATGGTTGCAGACATATTTTCTGCGCCATTAACCCTTTCTAGCTCTATGGACAGGGATTTATAAGTCGGCAGAAAGACTGCTCTCCTCCATATGTAGCACTCTTTAATTAATTTATATACATGATTCCTTCACCAGACAGATGCCCATTCCTGTACTGGATGAGGATCATGTCCTTTAAACAATATCACGCTGTCAGATGCACATTCCTGTCAGCATGATTTTATGCTAGCACCTTCATATTGCATTGGTTGCGACTATATATCTGGAAGCAGGCATTGGTTTGGCTGCGAACTTTTAGTCTGAGATTGAAGTGTTTTGATAGAAAAAATTTTTTAAGTGAGAAATCTATGTAGCCTATCTATACTCAACATGTTAAAGTAAATATTAAAAAGCCCATCTGTGCGGACTATTTAAAATAGTAATTTAAATTTTAAAAATGTTAAAATATAAATATAAATTTTATTCCTCAATTTTAAATATAAATATATATGTTCGTTAATAAATTTTTATGTGTGTGTTATTACTGGCAGTGGCTTATTTTATTAAATATTAATATATTTTAAGTTATATTAAGTTTCTGTGTCCCCTTGAGCTAGTGGCAAGGGCAAACGGTCAATAAAATAAAAAGTGAGATTTTTAATAGCGCATATCTGCCTTCTCTATAAATTTTCTAGGTTCAAATGGTCTAGTGGTGCTCTGTAGTGCAGATACAGTAAGACTCTTTGATCACCCACACCGTGACTGTTATAATATATATATGTCTGCTATTGCAAAAGAAATAATTTGCAACACTTTTATTTATTCTTTAAATTGTCATTTCTTTTTGTTAATATATAGGGGTTTTGTCTGTGCTATTATATAGCTTAAACCTGATAATTATATGTTAAAATTCCCCTTTGGAATCTTATCTCTCCTTGACCACCAGGCATATATTAAAGAATTAATTCTTGTGGGGTTTGGGGAGTAAGTTGCTTGGTAGCAATTTGGAAGAGTAGGTGAGGTTCAAACCCTCTCTACCTAGGTCTCTTGGTTTGGTTAAAGCACATCTACTTTTTTTACCATTATAATACATACAGGATCCAGGTCAAAGAAGAAACATATGTCCACAGAAGACAATACACCATTCCCTACCAATACAAAAGTGAAGTAGAAAATCAGTTAAAAGCCATGGTGGAAGGTGGAATTATAAAGAGAAGTTTATCTCCATACAATAACCCTATAGTCCTGGTCAAAAAAAGAATGGATCGACAAGGGCATGCTTGGATGCTAGAAAGCTAAATAGCATCATTATCCCAAAGAAAGACATAACTCCATCCATTTCAAGAAATCTTCACACGGCTTAACACCCTAGACCTAACATCAAGCTATTGGCAAATCTTATTAGACCCACAGGATAGAAAATATACCACATTTAGAAATGAAGAGCACACAAGTGTTCAAGAGTATGCCGTTCAACTTCATTAACAGTGGCACAGGTTTGATACGGTACTTAAATCAAGCCCTGTCAGAGAAAATCAGGCAACACATAGTGTGCTATGTGGATGATATGATCATTGCATCCACAAGCTCAGAAGAACACTTGCCCACCTGGAAAAATTCCTCCAGAATTTGTAAACAAAAACATTACAATAAATTTTAGCAAAAGTTACCTTGCGGTCAAGAAAATTACTTTCCTGGGTCATTTGGTAAATGGACAAAAGATATTGCCTCACCAAAAAAAAATAATGGCCATTGAGAACATTCCAACCCCAACCAGTCAGAAGCAAGTGCAGTCCTTTATGGATCTATGCAATTTCTACCATAAATTTTACAAACATTTTGCATAAGATGCCATATCTCTACTAAAACTTCTAAAAAAAGGACAGAAGTTGGAAGTGGTCATGGAACAGGACATAGATTTTAAAGAAATGCAACAAAATCCCCTGAAGGCTACTATATTGCACCATCCAGACTTTACATGCCCATTTTAAATTTAAACTGATTGCAGTAAAGGGGGTCTGACATAATATTATTCCAGATTGACCAGGACAACAGACATAGGGTCATATATTTCTGTTGTAGAACACTCCAAGGGGTTACAATAAATTATACTATTACTGAGCAGGAAACCCTAGTCATAGTATAGGCCTTCCAGAGGTTCAAACAATTCCTAATGGAGTCGGAAGTGATCTTCATCACTGACTACTGATATCAAGTTTCTAAACAAAGAATACCTCACAAATGACTGCCTCATTAGATGGAGTGTGTTCCTACAGCAGTTTAACTATAAAGTGATTTACTGCCCTGGAGGGAGAATATTGTAGCTGTCATTATAAGCCACCACACAGTGAACATCCAACCATAGAACCTAGTTGTGAAAGAGATGCAGGTATCAGCAATTTCAACACATGTGGATGAGTCAGTGGAATATGATTTAAAGAAATTGGCTCACTTACAAAGGAGTGACAAGAAATACAAATTCATAATGGAAGCACTCAAAAAAAGCCAAGTACGAGAACTAAAGCAATGATATAAAATTGATGACAATCTTCTGATATTTAAACACAATACTATGCCAACCCCTGGAAAATTCTGGTGCCATGGGAGCTCAGGGAATGTTTAATTGAGCATATCCATAACCTATGTGGACATTATGGCCCTAAGAAAACTGAGTGCAATTTGTCATCAATTTCATTGGGAATGAATGTATTCAAGCATCCTTGATAGACTAAGAGAATGTCAGGTATGTGTCTGGAATAAACCAACTAATCAATCTTATACAGGGGCCACCAAATCCATACTACCAAAGGACCCAAATGAATTTTCGGCAGTAGATCATTATGGACCTTTACCTACTTTTTCTTGATTTGAGGTTTTTATTTGTAACTTATAAAGTATTTTTAAAATACATCTCTGCATATCTGGTATGACAAGCAGAACTCTCAGAGTGCAGTCAATGCTCTATGTTTGAAACAATTCATCAAAGTAGAAAAACCACAAACCATTTTGTCAGATCATGAATCAGTATTCATATCAAAACAATGGAGAGAAAGGGTGTGACAATATGGCATAAAGTATATCTTAACCTCAATAAGAAATCCCCAATAAAACCCCTGTGAAAGAGTCAAGAGAAAATTAAATCACTTGTTTAGGACATACTCTGCAAACAATCACAAAAGTTGGGTAAAATAAAGCCCAATAATATTAAAATACCTGAACCAGAATAAGAATGAGTCCACCGGGTTCACTCCAGCATGACTTCATTTTGAAACATGTCACTCCCAGTATAGCCAGAAATAGCAAATCATAACCAAGATCAATGCCATATCATGATGCATTTAGAACACATTAGCAAAGAAGAGGCATGGGCCTAAGAATCCTTATATATTCAAAACTGGGGAGCAGGTTTGGGTCAGAACACCATGTGCCAATAACCCATTGGAAAATTTAATATAAAAATTTTTTTTATTATATAAAGGACCCTTTATTATAAGAAAAGATATGGGGAAAATGCATTCCTGCTGGAGAACAAGAAAGGGGTAAGTGAGATTTTTTACTATATGAAGGGCCCTTTATTATAAGAAAAAAATGTGGGGAAAATGCATTCCTTATGGAGAACAAGGAAGGAGTATGTGGGACTTTTAACATGAGGTGTTTGGAGCTGTATCATGGCACAACACCCAATATAGAAAAAAATAAAGGGGTGTTCCAAATGGTTAATAATCAACCTCAGAGAGGAAGATCCACCTGAAAAAGAATGGTATAAGAAAAAAGACTGGATAAATAGAATATTCTAATTTAGGTAATACAGAATTTACCCACTAAAAATAAAGCAATCCAGATCAGTTATATGTATATTCCTCATATATAGTATACTAACTACTAATTAAACAAATATATATATATATATATATATATATATATACTGATCCTCAACAGATCACTCTTGTTCACCTCCAATCAAAGTAAGTATAGTCATTATTTTTACTTATTTTTTTAAGTGACTGTGGGAATATGAAGCTGTATA
Organism: Epiperipatus broadwayi; assembly: GCA_028023455.1. Taxonomy (NCBI): domain Eukaryota; kingdom Metazoa; phylum Onychophora; class Udeonychophora; order Euonychophora; family Peripatidae; genus Epiperipatus; species Epiperipatus broadwayi. The sequence continues at coordinate 1,290,377 of JAQFVV010012532.1, forward strand.
TATATATATATATATATATAGTGCAATATATGTGTGTGCTTCACCATTCACTGTTTATTGAACCACAGACCATAAAGCCAACCACAGTGAATGGATATTAAAATAAATGATTAATGATATATGTGTGTATATAATATTAAAATAAATTGTAAATTATAAAGGAAATTTAAATGTATATAATTTAAAAATTATAGAAAAAAGTTTAAAGCAAAATAAATTATTTCATCAGCAAATATAAATAAGGATTGCATCAGCAGATAAAGAAATTAACTAATGTACAAAATAGATAAGTAAAAATTTAACTTAACTTATTCCCTTTTACGACCATTTAAAATGCTCGAGAATTTTCAAATTATAAACATCTGGTTTAAGCTTAATATTAATGAAAATCTATGCAGTCTATGCACGTGCTTTTTACACCTTCATTTCCATCTTTCTTTCTAGTTCCAGAAAAAGTAAGTTTTATTTTTCTATGATAAACTATAAAAATTTTATGATAATTTTTGTTATCAAGTAAATTGAATTTTTTGTCTTTCTCTCAGGTTTTCATTGTAACAGAGTAACATTTACTCTGAAAATTATATCGGAAAAAATACAACTTTTTACCCATGTATTTAGAAGAATGAACGTTATTGGGAGCCGATGGCAAGTACTTATTTTTATATATTTTTTAATCATTATTTTATTTTTATATATTTTTTTAATTATTATTTGAATTTATATTTGATAAAAAATATACAAAAAAATTATTATTGAAACTAACATAAATACTGATCAAAAAAATAGCTTGTGATTGTGTAAATTTATATCGTGTCTGCATTTTTTGGTATGATGTGGGCTTGGGTCCAGTACTTGAATTAGGTGATATGAGATAAAGATAAACATATTTTTTAAATATTATGACCAGATTTAGATTTTTATATAATAGCTTGTCTGCATTTTAATAATAATAAAAATACGCTAATGCTAAAAGTAAAGATTTTGACTATATAAACTAAGGCCGATTATATACTACTGCAATGTAAATTTCAGAGCTGCATATCAAATGCAAAAAGAGATGGCAGTTGATGAAGCTATTACTAAATTTATGGTCATAGTAGCATGAAGCACTATGATCCCTCAAAACCTATAAAGATAGGATAAATAGTACTACATCGCACTGACTCTAAACTATTAACTTATGTACCTCAAGCTTAACTCTATAATGAATATAGTATTTCATTCACTTTTTATTTTATTTTGTATATGGTGAGTATTTTAGTGGTAATTTTTAATAAATAACAAACATTATTGAAGTTCTTTATTATAATATTCAAATTATACTAATTATTGATCACTATTAACTACTTGTTATAAAGGATGTTATTAGGGATGACATATTTATTGCAAATCCCTATATGAAAATACATTTTGAACAGCTACTAGGAAAAATGAAAGGTAGTAATGTCTTTATTCTATGAAGTTTTCAAGTGAAGGATTACCTTAGGTAAGTGTTAATATATACCAATTTTTTAGAAATTTCATGATGAATCCAACTAACCTACTAACAATAATATAATTTTAAGTTGCTTGCATGATAATTTTGAATTTATGAAATAATATAAAAATAATTATTAGAAATATTAACTTTTATTCTTTTTTTATTACTTCGGATATCAATGACTATATTTTTTTCAGCTTAATTACATTCTTTGGTGTTTTATGTTTAAATAATATATATGTCATTTTTGAGTAATACAAACGTCAGTTATAATAAAATTTGTGGCTTAACATAATTTTTTAAATATTTAATATGGCTGCTTCGCCAGCGAAAAAGTTAAGATCCATTAAGAAAAATGAAGTAACATAAAATTGTTTGTTTAACAATAATGTAAAATCATATGATGCTTATAAAAGCTTGTAAACAATTGAAGCATTGGTAGATTTCAATTAATTAATTAATGTGAAAAAAGGGTTAAAACGTATAAATACCAAAGTTTTTTTTTTTGTTCTAAAAATCATCATCTTCTTATTCTAAAGTCTGGACTGATTTGTAAATGTTTGTTAATGACATGCTTGAGTAGAGAAGTTTTCTTCCACCCTCCTGTCTGCCCTCAGAGGGAATCCTAGAGATGAAGACCAGCAGAAGACTGAAGAATCATGCCTGATAACTCCTACCTTTGCAACCAGAAAGAAAGACCTAGCTAAATAGAAATATGAGCACAGATATCTGTGATGTAGACTATAACTGCCATCAAGTCATAATTACTGTATCATGAACCCTCTAAAAATGGACTCTTAATTTGCCATCTGTATAAAACTTAATCCATATATATATTGTACCCTCCTCCCCCGTCGCCTCTCTCCATAGTAATCCATAACAATGTTTCTGTAATTAAATTCCAGGTTCTCTCTCTAGCTCAGTCTTAACAAAATGAATGAAATTAATTTATTAAAAATGATTACTACTAGCTCTAAACTTTAAAATATAAATACAGTTATATTATTAAAAATTTATTATTTTCATGAGACATGGAGCGACGACACGGGGAGCGAGACAGACTACATTGAGATATATCCACATGATACTATCCCAATGGCATAAGAACACTATACTAAATAATCAACTTATGGTATTCTTATGACTTTCCAAGCTCTTTGCATTACGATTAAGATAATAATCATATCTTATTATTCTTTGTATAATAATCTAGCTCAATTAAATAATTTAAGTAAATAAATGAAATAAAATCAAATCAAATAAATCTCAGGTTCATAAATTGCATTTAAACTGATTTAAATTATGGTAGTAAACTATGAGAAGGGAATTTTATGTCATAAATTCACTACGTAACAACTAACAATAATTAATAAGAATAATGATAATAATAGTATAATGTAATCCTATTTCTTCTTAAATGAAATAAATAAATAAATATTACGTTCGTAGTAGTATTTAACAATCTGACAATCAAAATACGTGTTGTAATATTGGCATATAATTTATTTTAATATTGTGGCAACCAACTTATGACCAATAAACGATATAATTATAATCCTTTAATTTTATCATACAAATAAATTTTCAAAAATTATTATAACACTTTTATGTTTATCTACTTTGTGCAAAATTATATGTCTGTTGCAATTATAAATGTGTATTGCGATATCATGCATTCTATGTGGGGAAATATAACTAAGACACGAAGCTTACAAATAAATTTACAACATAGTTTATTAATAATTATACAAATAACAATATTTACATTATGTACATCGGATATCCCTACTTTCCTGTTACAAAATTACTTTACTAGTTTATCTCTTAACATTAAATTTCTACTTATTTTATTTTTAACTCTTATACAGTATTATTATTATTAGATATCTGATTTTAGTTTAGCTTGTTACAAAAAATGTATCTATCAATAATTATCATTAATACTTTATATCTCAATTAATTTTAAAATTATATTTTTACAAAAAATTTTACCTTCGTAGTAAAATTATACATAATCATAAAATTCTATTTTATATTATTATTCGTATGGAATCCTAAAGATTCAAACCCTTCCTGAAATTTTGATGTTTCCGTTTTATTATTGACTATACAATAATTATTAATCAAATACTTATCCAAGCCTTTGCTTCTTATGGTAACTATAATCATTAACACAACATGCACAAATACATATATCTGTTACACATTATTGAATCATTTTTCAACCAACATGCAATCTCTATTTTTAAATATCATATAAAATATTAAAATTTTACTATTACTTTAAAACTTTGTTTAGATTTTCCCTTTAAATCTTATATTCATTTCAGAATTACTTTTTAAAACTATATCATATGATTCTTCATCTCTTTATGACATTTATACTTTCACTTTTAAAATAACAATTCTAACTCATTCTAGTAAATAAACTATTCTTACATAACGACAACCTAGCTTCATTTCTATTTTATGTATCATTTCTATAAAATATCTTTCTGACGATGTATATTCATGAAACAAGGATAGCGAAAATAGATGCGCAGGATCAAAACAACTAGAATATTATCCGTCATAAAACTTGACAATGATGGCACAGTGAATTTAAAGAACACCATAGAGGAGTGACCTTTATCTGTCTATCCACCTCTACTATAGGAGTGATGCTAAAGCTATTCCTTCAGCTTTATATAACATCAAAAGTTTCAAAGATACGTAAAAAAAACACTGTCCAAAATATATGTGTTCAGTGATAGGACTTAGTTAGCTATACTGAAATCACACAAAATACTATGATCCAAATATTTGATTTTTCTTATTTCTTGGCAAAAAACATCATCTTGGTTTCCTCTACACCAGTACTACCAAGTCACTATCCGATTTTATTTCTCTAGATTTATCTATGCATTACATCGACAAATTTCTGTCTACATTTCTAACAATAATAAAATTCATTTTTAGTTCAAACTATACAGCTATTCTTAAGAAAATCTTTTACTACTTATCTCGTATATTTATAATATACCAACTATTTTAAAATTATCTGAAGATTTTGCAACATAAAAGTTCAAAAGAATCACATAATTATGATACTTATATTATTAATTATATTTTTTAAAACAACTTTGCATGCACATTTAAAATTACTACTATCTCAAATATATGTTTTAATGTTGGATAAAATGTGTACTTATAATTTAAAAAACTTTCATACATCATTCTTCATTAATAGATGACCTAAAAAAAATACATTATGCATATCAATAATATCACAATTACCAAAACGATCTCTATCTTCTTGATCGTATTCTGAAGGCTTCACCATTCCATTACTTCTTGTAGATATTTAAAACTTCCATACATACATTTTATTTTTATAATAATATTTCTATCATTCTATTAAGCTATTATATTTAAAATCTCATTATTCTTAAATTCATGTTTATATGTTTCCCTAAGCTAATATAGAATTTTTATATTTTAAATACAATCAAATAAAAATATTAAATTATATTTACGATACTGCTTTGTCGAACTTGCTTGAAAATTGTTCATAGTAAAGCTAAAAAAAAAATATATACTTTATTTTTCTTCAGTCACTTAATGTTCTTTTTTAAAAAAAATAACTCTGTTTAATAATCTTCATCGACGATGATCCTTAGTTTTCTCAATATTTTATACAATTATTAATTCTTGATATCTCCTTCAACATAGTCTGCTAGCTTTTTCCCGCGCGTCTGGTTTTCCCCCGATGCATCTTGTAGATATTTTATTTTAAATCTTCAATAAATTTCTGTTTCCATGGATCCATTTTTATTTAGTCATTTAATATTAGATTTCTCCATTTAGTATGTTATAATATTTTTTTTTTTTTTTGACTATATAAAGTTTTCCATTCCTTTCCATAATACATATAGCACTTTCATATTAGTCTTTAACTTTTTTCTTTATTCTAACATTCTGGAACTATAGTTTTAATAATGTTTCCCTTTTAAAATAAACACTTTTCTTCATTATTATTTTTATTGGTACTAGAACGCATATTAAAATTTTGTTCATAGAGAAGTATAACTTAGTTTTAAGATAGCTCTGTAAATTCATTGTCATAAATTGTTCTTGACGACCATCAGCTTCTTTTTCAGATTTTCACATATCGTCCCAATTGTATTCCTTTCAGTTATAAGATTAAATTTCAGGTTGAGCACAACTAAAGTGGCATTAAGATGATTTCCAATTATTTTTCTTTCAGCAATCACTTTAAATATTTTTTCTTGTACTTCCATGTTACTGTAGGCTTTCTGGTTAAATTTGAATAAAATTTCCTGGTAAGATAAACTTAAAATTAGCAATTCATGTCTCTGTAGTCAAAATATATTATATGTTACAGAATCACTTTGAGAATAAATCCGAAATTATAAATTTATATTACTTTCCAGCTACGATGTTATCAGCCATAAAAAATTTGTTACTTTCTCTTTCACTTACACATTACTTCTCCCGCTTTGTATAATTCTTAGATTTTTGTCTGTTAATTTTACATCCTTTGATTGGTTAATATTTATTTTAGCGCGAACAATTTATTCATTTTATTTTGATAACAGAATAGATGTTTAAAGTTAAGAACTGATGACGTAATGTCTGGAATATTTATACCAATATTTTTAAATTCAATTATAGTTTTATTTATAAAAAAAAATCATCTAAGTTTTAAAATAATTATTAAAACAATATTTAATACTTTTTTTAACTTTCACTTTAAAGATCGATGGCAATTATATCTAGTTTTAATTCACACAGTTTATTATTATTTTAACAAGAGTGTGCGTGAAGGTATTTAATATACGGTCACGTGTCTACTAACTTTATAAAAATGATTTTTTATTTACGTCTTGGTTTAAATTACCAAAACTGATATATTTTATAAAAAATTTAGAAAATAATTTTAAAATGTAGAACTAAATATAATTCTCACCATCCCAAAGTTTATTAATAAATTATACTCTATTAAATTGGATTATTAAATACAATTATAACATTACATTTCATTTATTTAATTTATTAGTTTTTTAAATATTATACTAAATAATTGATATACTTTTAACTATCTATAGCTGTATTATTTTATATGGCCAGCTTTCACAACCATAAGCAATGATATTTAAGCTTTATTTAATTGTTTTATTTTAAAATAATTTATTACACTGTTACCTACCAGGTATTTTTAGCTTTAAATTGTACTATAAAATCTCATTCTCTTATTATTATTTATATATCTTACAAATATAACTTGAAATTTAAAATTTTTTAATAATTGACCTTTCTACCCTACCTATGACCTACAGACAAGGGCACAATATATATATATATATACGCATGGCTGCATTACCAGTAACTTTTATCTTTGTCAATTTTTTTTTATTATTATTCTGCTTAATATATATAAACTAATTGTACCTTACATATATTAAAAAAGGTTAAGTTATGTATTCTAATGAACAACTAATTCTGTTTTTTTCTTCATGTTATATATATATATTGACGTATTGTTAGCATACATATGAAATCAACAAGATCTTTTTTTTTGTATTTATTATTTCATTGGTAATGTGGAATATATATATATATTGTAACCAGTTGGCTTACATATCATACACTAATATAGTGTGTGTGCATAAATATATATGTAAAATAAAGGAAAAGTAGAAATAAACACAGAATAAAGTTTTGTAGATATTTTTTTATATTTCCTAAAATAAAATAATGATAAGTAAAGGGTTAAATAACTCTGGGCTTAAAGTAAAATTTCATTAGGTCTGAATAAATATAAATATTGCATTATTATTAATTATTACACTGATTTTGAAATTTAAAATTACCCTATTGTATTTTTGAAATTTTAATTAATTAAACAAAATTTTTATCTATTAGAAATCCCCTAGGTAAAAACATGTATATGTTTTCAAAGGGATTAGTGAGATAAAAATAAAAATTCTGTTTTTAATCAAGCTGCTGTTATCACCTTAGATGATTCTATAAAAGGGCTGATAACAAATTAGCTCCTGTCTGGATAGTGATTTTTGAAGAGAACAGTCTGGATAGTGATTTTTGAAGAGAACAGTCTGAATTGCAGTTTTTTTGTAAGAGCCAAACAGAACAGCTTGGCTACTAAAACGTTTTGAATAAGTGGCAGAAATTAGTTGACCAAAATGGATAACTCCAGTTTGTTGTTAACTGTAGTAGAGAGTTGGCAGAATAGTTACCATAAACTGATGTAGCTGAAGGCAAGATAGGAGACTGTTTTTCTTAGCAGGAGTTTGAATTTACATGGAAAAAAATGACCCACTTTTTATGCTGAAATTCATAGCCTGAAATCTATCAAACTAAGACAGCTGCTTGCCTGAAGTAATCCTCAGACCAGCTACAGATCAAGATTTTGCATGGATTGCAACAAACAATGATTTATATTTTCTAATGGACCAAAAGAACCAGCTTGCTAAATGAATGATTATATATATGCTGATGTATCTAAAGGCAGAGAAAAACAGATAAAAATATATACAGCTGTGGTGAGTAAAGTTATATATGATATCGAACTTTGAAATAATTTCTTTAGTAAAATTACACTTTGAAAGTGATGCGTGAATTTGTACTTTTTATGCTTATGGTGGGTGTATAGTTGGGCAGGGCTGTCTGGATGCAGTGTGTTCATGATGCTCCAAAGTATATGCTCGGCACTGTCTAGACCTAGATATTGAGCTCCCAGAGTAGTCCAGCAGTGTATAAGTAGGCCTCATGAATAGGCCTTGGTCTCATGAATAGACCTCATCTATACCCCTAAGTCTCACAGAGATGAGCAGGGTTGGTGCAATGCCTTTTATTTTTTTTTCTGGATACTACTCTTTGAGGATGATCTGTCTGGGTACTTAGAAGGGGCAGTGCTTAAAAATGAGGTATTTTCTCATGACGTCGTGGAGCTTTGTGTACTGATAGTCCAGCTTGGATCTCTGCTTATCATGGCATGGGGAGCTGCAGTTCACATATTCACTTTTACTATCTCACCTTGCCTACTTCATCAGCACTAACTAATCAAGCAGAAAGACATTTTAAAATTTATATATTTTACTGATTCTATAAAACGATATTATTTTTCATTTATTAAGAAAAAAAAGACAGGCAATTTGCTATATATATTTTGCAAAGAAATAATTTTCATATTCATTAAAAGAATATATAATTTAAATGCAAGCATAATTTTGTTTGAATTAAAATCGAAAAAGCAAATCTTTTAAATTGGTCCAAAAACGCTGATAATTAATCCAAAAAGTACTTGTCAAAAATTGACTAAACTTTTTTTTAAAAAAAGAGAGAGAACTTATAAACTGAAACTAATTTTAAATTGTATCTATATTTTGTTTATACACACATATAGGTAGGAAATTTATGTATTAGCAAATTATAATGTTATTGTAAAAAGTTGAAATAGATAAAAGTCAGTGTACATGCACACTTGTATATGTAAAAATTTTAATCATTTTTTGTATAACCATTTAAATATGTCTATTTCTCAAATGTTCTGCACTCTGTGCTCATATTTATATATATCTAAACCTACTTAGATAAAAATTGATATCATTTATTATTTTGAGAAAAGTTGTATATTAGGAATTGCGCGTTTGTGCGCACATATATGTAAATCATTGTAATAATTTGAAATTTTGAATGGTGAATATTGTAAAACAATGTAATAACTTTAGATGTGTATATAATTTTGTATACTTTTCAAAATCAGAACCCTTATAAGACCTTAAATATCTTTTTTTGTTGTTATTAATAAACTTGTATTTAATTGTTAAAAAATGTTTTCATCATCTCTTGGTCACATACAGTAATAGATATTATGTTCTCTGAGCTAGATTCGTGCACAGATAAATGGGGATGGGGCATCCAGAGATGATCAATCATCATCCTGGTTGGCACAAAAGAGGATACTCTTTAAAGCCCATGTACTATCTTTTATTTTACTTTAGTCTTATTAAAAATTTACATTTATAGTTGGCCAATACAAGTGGCCAGAGCATTGATGATGATCAGCATGTTTTAAATGTCCCAGCATTATTGTTTTGATTTATGATTATTGTGTATTTTAATGGATGGGCACTAAGCTGGTGCATCCAAGTCATGTTTAAATAGTTGCCCAAGCTGGAAAAGGCTCAATAGTTAGCCTGGTCTACAGAAGACCCATTTCCGATCGAGTCACAAGGTTGACTGTTGATTTATATTTTTTATTGTTCAAATCCAGCCACAAGATGGACTGTTGATTTTATTCTGATTTATTGAACTAATTTGTTTATTCCCATCAATGATGATGATGGATGGTTATTTCTCTCAAGTATTTACTTGTACTTATTATTTTAAATGATAATGCTGATGGTTAATTATGTTTGCAGTTGCTCTTCTGAGTTAGCTGGCTGACCTCTCAATGTTCTCAGAGATCTCTTGATCTCATATTCTCCTTATCAATATATCTCATATATACTTTTATAAATTATTTGATTTTGTATGACTTGGGAGTGATGATGATTTTCCATCACCCCAGGTTCATTCCAATTCCTATACCCCATCCCATTACTATATATATATATATATATATATATATTATATATATATGTATATATATATATATATATATATATATATATATATATATATATATATTGTAATGGGATGGGGTGGGTGTCAAGTGTGGAAGAAAGTAGAATTGAACTGGGGTTATGGAAACATCATCATCACCCCCAGTTCATTTAAAATGAAATATCAATAATTTACAAAAGTATATATAATATATTTTATTAGAGTATGAGATTAGAGAATCTCTGAGAACATTGAGAGACCAGCCAGCTAACTCAGAAGAGCAATTAAAAGCATAATTATAAATTCAACCATATATCAACCAGCATTATAAAGTAAAAGTAAGTATAAATAAATACTCAAGAGAAATAACCACCCATCATCATCATTGATAGGAATAAACAAATCAGTACAATTGAGCCTTTGCCAGCTTGTGCAATTATATACACATAACTTGGATGCACCAGCTTAGTGCCCATCCATTAAAATACATATGAATCAAAAATCAAAACAATAATTCTGGGACATTTAAAACATGCTGATCATCATCAATGCTCTGGCCACTTGCACTGGCCAACTGTAAACTTAACTTTTAATAAGACTAATTAAAATAAAATATAATAGTGCATGGGCTTTAAAGAATATCATCTTATGCGCCAACCAGGATGATGATTGATCATCTCTGGATGCCTCAAAGCACTAAGTACACATCCCCATTTATCCGTGTCCGAATCTAGCTCAGAGAACACAAGATCTATTACTGTATGTGACCAAGAGATGATGAAAACAATTTTTAACAATTAAATACAAGTTTACTAATAACAAAAAAATAAATGATATTTAAGGTCTTATAAGGGTTCTGATTTTGAAAAGTATTCAATAATAAAAGTCATTACACTGTAATTTACAATATTACTACAAAACCCAAGTTATCACATTAACTGCATTATTTCTTAATGGGCATCTATAAACGCACACATATATCCGCACACAGATGTGTGCCCTATAATATATGATGAAGACATTTCAATTAAACATAAAATAATTATTACACTAGTGATTTACATAATTTCTATTCAAAATTTGAAATGTTACATGGATTTACATATATGTGCACACAGACATGCGATTTATAATATACAATTAATATTCACTAACAAAAAAAATTATTATAATTTAACATATATAAGTGTACGTGTATATACGCACACTGGTTTTACCTATTTAAACTTGTTACAATAATATTGTTTTTTTCATAATCCATTTGGAAAACATAAATTTCACACATATGTGTGTATAAATAAAATATAGATATAATTTAAAATTAGTTTCAATTTAAAAGTTCTCTTTTTTTTTTAATAAACGAAAGATAATATCGTTTTATAGAATCAAAAAAAATATATTTTTTTAAAATGTCTTTCTGCTTGATTAGTCAATGCTGATGAAGTAGGCAGGGTGAGGTAGCAAAAATGAATACGTGAACAGTAGCTCCCCATGCCATGATAAGTAGGTAGCCAAGCATGGACCATCAAGCACACAATGCTCCATGACATCACGAGAAAATACCTCATTTTTAAGCACTGCCCCTTCTAAGTACCCAGACAGATCATCCTCAAAGAGTAGTATCCAGAAAAAAAAAATTAAAAGGCATTGCACAAACCCTGCTCATCTCTGTGAGAATTAGGGGTATAAATGAGGTCTATTCATGAGACCAAGGCCTATTCATGAGGCCTGTATATATTTACCACTGGACTACTCTGGGAGCTCTAGGTCTAGACAGTTCTAAGCCTATACTTCTGAGCATCATGAACACACCGCATCCAGAAAGCCCTGCTCAACTATACACCCACCATAAACATAATAAGTACAAATTCATGCATCACTTTCAAAATGTAATTTTACTAAAGAAATTATTTAAAATTTTGTTATCATATATAACTTTACTCACCACAGCTGTATATATGTTTATCTGGGCTTCTCTGCCTTTAGATAATCAGCATTATATATAATTATTTATTTAGCAAGCTGGTTCTTTGGTCCATTAGAAAAATATAATCCATTTCTGGTTATCATCCTCAGGTAAAAGTATACAATCCATGTAAAAACTTGATTTGTAGTTAGTCTCTTTCTATCTAGGATTATTCCAGGCAAGCAGTTCTCTTGGTTTGATAGATTTCAGGCTATGAATTTCAGCATAAAAAGTGGGTCATTTTTTTCCGTGTAAATTCAAACTCCTGCTTCAGCTACATCAGTTTATGGTAACTATTCTGCCAACTCTCTACTACAGCTAACAACAAACTGCTGCTATCCATTTTGGTCAGCTAATTTCTGCCACTTATTCAAAAAGTTTTAGTAGCCAAGCTGTTCTGTTTGGCTCTTACAAAAAACTACAATTCAGTCTGTTCTCTTCAAAAATCATTACCCAGACTGGAGCTAATTTGTTATCAGCCCTTTTATAGAATCATCTAAGGTGATAACAGCAGCTTGATTAAAAACAGAGTTTCTATTTTTATCTCACTAATTTCTTTGAAAACATATACATGTTTTTACTTAGGGGATTTCTAATAGATAAAAATTTTGTTTAATTAATTAAAATTTCAAAAATACAATATGGTGTTTTTACATTTCAAAATAATAATAATAATAATAATAATAATAATAATAATAATAATAATAATAATACAATATTTATATTTTTTCAGACCTTTTAGAAGTTTAATTTATAAACAATATTTTAAATCAGTTATTATTTATTTATTTCTATTTCAGTAAATGTAGAAAATATCTACTATAATTTTTGTCTCTGTTTATTTCTACTTTTACTTTATTTTACATATATCTATGCACATACACTATATTAGTGTATGCTATGTAAGCCAACTGGTTACAATATATATATATTTAATTTTTATTTAAAGTTTACAATTCATTTTTCACATTTATGTTTATAATTCATTTTAACTTGTTACAATATAGTTTTTAACAGGAGAGGAAAAGACGCATTTCTTTATGCATCCCCTTCCCCTCTCCCACAATAAATAGAAATAACTTTCAAGCATTTGACTTACTCGTTTTTTTTTTTAAGAGAGAAAGAGACGCATTTCTTTATGCACCCCCTCCCCTTCTCTTACTATTACAAAAATCCAAAGTAATTTCGACATTTGAATTTCAACTTTTTTATTTCTTTTCCTTCTTTTTTTTAATTTTAGTAGTTAATCCATTTACCTTTATTACTTCTAGTAGCTAATTTATCTAATTTTTATTAATAAATATATACATGTAATGATGACTTTATGTGGCCATCACAATATATATATTGTGACCATCTGGATGGGCACAGGGAATTGACATACTTTGTATCTGCATTGAATAGTTACATTATATTAAAAAAAATGAAATAGCCTTAGAATTTTAAAATTTTTTTTTGCTGGAGATTGTTTGAAGCTTAGATATGGATTGCTTATGTGGTTTATTGACCACTTTATAAGTATCCATTATTATTATTGTGGTTAGTGAAGTATTTAATGCCAGAGAGAGGGGTTGTTATTATAGGAATTGGTATATTTGGGCAGGAAAATGCAAGGTTATTTTATATTAGCGTAATATTTTGTTGAATGGTTTCAAAATCCTGTATTCATTAGTACTTATCCTTTTGTCAACAATTAATAGCCATTTCAATTATATTTAGTTAGGATAGTTTAATATTTAGATTGCAGTACATGTGCATGCATATATGTCTGTATTATGTTTCATGTCTGTATTATGTTTCATTTCATTTTCATCTTTTAACAACAGCAAACAATAGTACATGTACAATAAAAACATTAAAATCACAGTAATTATCTTAAATAATTTAACAAATATATATTTCTTTCCAATGATTAATAGATAGTTGAATCAATGAATTATTTCACAAATTAAATAAATTATTAATCATTTTTGTTTAATAGTTAATTAATATTCATTTTTCTTTCAAGTTTGTAAAAGCTATTTATTTTATTTTTTTTTTTGTCTTGATTTAATCAAAATGGTTTTTTTTAAAAAAAAGATTTTTTTTTTGAATATGTAATTATAGCTTAGATAGAAAAGGAGCGTGGGAGTAACCTTGAGAAGAGAAATGACCTTTTTTGCTAAAGAGAGCTATTTAACAAAGATCTCCAGTAAAAAATTTGCATATTATGTAAGGTAATTGTAGCCAGAAAACAGTGGCTCATTATTGTGAAAATTTAAAAAAAAAAACAGTTGCTGAAGTCAAATTGATTTTAAAAAAAGACTTGGGAGTAAAACATCGAAAGGATCTTAAGAAATTTATTATGGGAAAAGTTGACTAAAATGGAATTCTAAATTTTCAAAAGGTACACAGTTTACTTTGCTCTCCTCGATTTAAACGTTTTGAATTAACCTCTTCATAACTATTACTCTTTTAAAAATGTATGTTGATAACGTCCAGTCTACACTACTTCATTTAATTGTCATTTTAAATAAGAATAGATTGCATGAATATTATTGTTGTATCACTAACCAACGTGTGTATTTTAATATATGTGGGAAATGCATGCAGTACTATTTTACAGAATATATTTTAATTCTTCACTATTTTCCATGTTATTTTTTGTGAGGATTAAACATAGAATTAAGAATATGCATATTTTGATAAATCATGTCATGTTCAAATTCATCATAAAGAGATAACAGTACTTATTTATCTGGTATTTCTAGAAATAATACGTATCTTAATTAAAGGAAATAAAATGTGAGTTACTTCAAATTAAGTATTTGCTTAAATCGAATGGAAAAATAGAAATGCGGGTAATTTTTGTTCTCTTCGATAAAGATGGAATATAAAACAAAGTATTATTAATTGTGGAATTACTAAGGAACCATGGTATCTTAATTGACAATATTTAAGAATAAACCATGCATATAATAGACTATAAAGTGTTAAATGCTATTCAAGAAAACTACTAAGAATATTTGCGTATTTAATTTAGCACTATGACGGAGAATGTCTTATATTTTCAGTATAATAAAGGAGAAATTAATTGCTTGTGTGTGTGATTTGGTACCTCAAATAGATATGCTATGAACACTGGAGGTGCTGGTCAGATTCAAGTTATGATTATATTTTTTAAGTTATCCTGCAGAAGTTTATTTTATTTAAATTCAGTTTAGAATGTGTCCCATATTGTTTCATAAGCCCGGAGCAGAGCTTTGCAAATGAACTTTTATTTTAAGTTACAAAACTAATAACTTTTGTTTCTTTATTTTTTTTTATTGCTTGTCATTATTAATGTATATTATTGATAATAGGCTTACTTATTATGTTTTATTGATAATTTGGGTTATTTTGACCTTCAAAACTGTCTCCGAAGCGTAGCCAAATGAGGAATACGCTGGTAAAAATTGTTCTTTTACGAAGGTAAAAGAAATATATTTTTTTTAAATATATTATTAGAGAGGTTTATATTTATTTTATATACTTTATTATCTCAAAGTGAGAATTTTGTTCTTTTTTTCAATCAACGAACATATAATAAAAATAGTTTGCTAGATATGAAAAAAAGTTCATTCGTAATAATTATAACCATTAAATTTTAAAAAGTAACCTAAAGTTTATTCTGAATTAAAAGTTATACCTTGATGCAATATTTAAATACCATGTTGCCTGCATAGTGTGTAATTTAAAGTTACTTTTATATATACTTTTATTCGTGGATGTGTGTCTGTTTTGCAAAATTATGACATTTGTTTGATAAAGTTCAGTTTGTGAATATTTTTATGTATAAATTTCGGCGCTGTCATATTCTACTGAATGGAACAGATTAGTATGTTATCTATATGTATTTATCTGCCAGCATGTATTTATAATGTTCGATATTTAGAAGAGCTTTGAGAATGGAAAGAAATCTGATTGCATTATAATGTTTGTAGGGATAAAAAATTTTGCTTATTTAGTATATGTTTTTCCATGAGTAGAGCTGAGTTTATATCATATGCGTATGACTAAATGATATTTTTCGAAGTTAAGTGATGTTTTCTTAGAGCCCTGGTGATGAGGAAAAAGGTTCCCCACCAGTAGTGTATTTAGAAGTAAATGAATTATTGTTGAAGTATGATTAAATGTTGTTTACGAAGTTATGTGAAGTTTTTCTTATATTCTTGGTGATGAGGAAAAGGTTCCCCACCAACAGTGTATTTAGAAACAGATGAATTATGGTTGAAGTGTTCAGTAAGAATTTATCTGCTCCTCATGTAGATCTCCCTTATAACATATAGTCTGTATAATCATGAAAATATAGCTCTGTGTTAATTAATATGTGGCCAGATAAATTGTTAAATTAATTCTTGATGTAATATTAGTGTCTTATTTTACTGATGAATTATGACATTGTCCGAAATAAAATAATTGCATGATATTTTCTTAATGAATGGAGAGTTTGTATAAAAGATTATTTTCTATCATTGTTGCTTGATACACACACACACACGTGTAATATAAATAATATCGCATATATAAAGTATAGAGTTATTGAAATTTAAATGAGAAATAAATATTTTGAAATACATTACATTCATTTAAATAGAAGGATAAAGTTATTGAGATTAAAACAGGAAATGAATATTTTAAACTGCAGTGTATTTATTTAAATAAAGGTTATAAATCATCAAATCATTAGAATGAACATGATTTTGATGCTATGCATGAAAGGTATTCGTAATTGAAAGTGATTATTTAGTCAATTAGAGAAAGTTGCTTGGTTGAGAGCCAAATATAATTAATTTGATTTATTTTATTAATTAATGGTAATATCCTCTCAAAAGTATTTTTTTGTGTGTTAATAATATAACATGTTGTTTATTTAGTGTCATGTAGATGAAACATGTAGGCAAAGCATGTGTTCGAAGTCAGAATATTTAAGTTTTGTTGTTAATTTGCTTTGATAATAAGGATAATCCCAAACTGATGCTCAAAGTTTATTTGATAATTTTAAAATCTGTAAGACAAGTAGTTCAATTGTAAATATCATGTTAAACCAAATTTATTTTATTGTAATAAATGATTTATTTTATTTGTTTAAAACCTTAAAACTGTGTCTGGAGTTATTATTGTATACATTCGTGTTTTCCATTTCCATGTCTCCACATTTCATAAATCTATCATAAAATAGATATATTATTTTAGAGTTATAATATTAAATCTGCTGGTGTCTGACAATATTGTTTTTACTTAATCCAAACATTAAAAGGAACATTTGCCACTGGATAAACGTATTAGAAAGGTTGCCAAGTTAGAATATTTGTTAGATGATGATATGAAATTAAAATACCCTATTTATGTCATTATCTTATCATTAAAACACAGTGGAATATTTTAGTCAAATTGTTTCATTACATTTTTATTATACTTTAGAATTATAACTTATGGGTCAATGTAGTTTATTTAATTCAACTGTGTTTGTTAAATTCCCTGAGATCTTATTGTTTATTTTTTTTATTGGCATTAAAGTAGATATTTAGACTGTGATATGTCAAGTCATAGAATTGTTTAATATTATAATTATAACAAGCTGATATATGTTATCTTTGGATGAAGGAAGAAATTAAGCTTAAAGTATATTTTAATAGACTGTATCAATAAACATTATGATCCTTTATCATACAATTAATTAACAAAAGGAATTTACATTATGTTAAATGTTTTTTTGTAATATTTCTTCTTTTATTCATTTATCATCATATATCTTATGAACTGCCTATAGCCTCCCACTGAGCTGAGGTGAACATAAACTTAAATATAGTCTCAATAATAGTTTTGTATTATATATCTTGTTATATTGTTCTATTCATTAATAGAACTGGTGCCTGGGCATTTTACTCATGTAATGTATATGAGTCTTGGGAGTGTAGGTTATAGGCTACGTTTCTGGTGCCCAACATGGGGCCTTGATTGACTGATGATGAAGAGAAGTACATTTTCTGTTCGCCCATCGTAATCACCTTCATAGATATCTTGTGACATAGATAAGACAAGTTGTGGTTTTGTGGGCTTGATAATTATAATGATGTATGTCTGACAATATTGTTTTTACTTAATCCAAACATTAAAAGGAACATTTGCCACTGGATAAACGTATTAGAAAGGTTGCCAAGTTAGTATATTTGTTAGATGATGATATGAAATTAAAATACCTACACTCCCATAACTGCTCATATACATTACATGAGCGAAATGTCCAGGTGCCAGTTCTATTAATGAATAGAACAATATAACAAGATATATAATACAAACTATTATTGAGACTCTATATTTAAGTTTATGTTCAGCTCAGCTCAGTGGGAGGCTATAGGCAGTTCATAAGATATATGATGATAAATAAATGAAAGAAGAAATATTACAAACACTAAATATAATGTAAATCCTTTTTATTAATTAATTGTATGATAAAGAATCATGTTTATCGGTACAGTCTATTAAAATATACTTTAAACTTAATTTCTTCCTTCATCCAAATATAACATATATCAGCTTGCTATAATTATAATACTAAACAATTCTATGACTTGGAATATCACAATCTAAACATCTACTTTAATGCCAATCAAGAAATAAACAATAAGATCTCAGGGAATTTAACAAACAGTTGAATTAAATAAACTACATTGGCCCATAAGTTATGATAAAAATGTAATAAAACAAATTGACTAAAATATTCTACTGTGTTTCTATGATAAGATAATGACAGAAATAGGGTATTTTAATTTCATATCATCATCTAACAAATATACTAACTTGGCAACCTTTCTAATACGTTTATCCAGTGGCAAATGTTCCTTATAATGTTTGGATTAAGTAAAAAACAATATTGTCAGACACCAGCAGATTTAATATTATAACTCTAAAATAATATATCTATTTATAATAGATTTATAAAATGTGGAGATGTGGAAATGGAAAACACGAATGTATACAATAATAACTCCAGACACAGTTTTAAGATTTTAAACAAATAAAATAAATCATTTATTACAATAAAATAAATTTGGTTTAACATATTTACAATTGGACTACTTGTCCTACAGATTTTTAAATTATCAAATAAACTTTAAGCATCAGTTTGGGATTATCCCTATTATCAAAGCAAATTAACAACAAAACTTAAATATTCTGACTTCGAACACATGCTTTGCCTACATGTTTCATCTACATGACACTAAATAAACAACATGTTATATTATTAACACACAAAAAAATATACTTTTGAGAGGATATTACCATTGATTAATAAAATAAATCAAATTAATTATATTTGGCTCTCAACCAAGCAACTTTTTCTAATTGACTAAATAATCACTTTCAATTACGAATACCTTTCATGCATAGCAACAAAATCATGTTCATTCTGATGATTTGATGATTTATAACCTTTATTTAAATAAATACAATGTATTTTAAAATATTTATTTCCCATTTTAATCTCAATAACTTTATACTTCTATTTAAATGAATGTAATGTATTTCAAAATATTTATTTCTCATTTTAATTTCAATAACTCTATACTTTATATATGCGATATTATTTATATTACACGTGTGTGTGCGTGTGTCAAGCAACAATGATAGAAAATAATCTTTTCTACAAATTCTCCATTCATTAAGAAAATATCATACAATTACTTTATTTCGGACAATGTCATAATTCATTAATAAAATAAGACACTAATATTACATCAAGAATTAATTTAACAATTTATCTGGCCACATATTAATTAACACAGAGCTATATTTTCATAATTATACAGACTATACATTATAAGAGAAATCTACATGAGGAGCAGATAACTCTTACTGAACACTTCTACAATAATTCATCTACTTCTAAATACACTATTGGTGGAGAACCTTTTTCCTCATCACTAGGGCTCTAAGAAAACATCACTTGACTTCAAAAAATATCATTTAATCATATGCATATAATATAAACTAGGCTCTACTCATGGAAAAACATATCCTAAATAAGCAAAATCTTTCATCCCTACAAACATTATAACGCAATCAGATTTCTTTCCATTCTCAAAGCTCTTCTAAATATCGAACATTATAAATACACACTGGCAGATAAATACATATAGATAACATACTAATCCATTCAACTCAGTAGAATATGACAGCATCTGAAATTTATACATAAAATATTCACAAACTGAACTTTATCAAACAAATGTCATAATTGTGCAAAACAGACACACACCCACGAATAAAAGTATATATAAAATTAACTCTAAATTACACACTATGCAGGCAACATGGTAATTAAATATTGCATTAAGGTATAACTTTTAATTCAGAATAAACTTTAGGTTACTTTTTAAAATTTAATGGTTATAATTATTACGAACGAACTTTCTTTCATATCTAGCAAACTATTTCTATTATACGTTCGTTGATTGAAAAAAGAACAAAATTCTCACTTTGAGATAATAAAGTATACAAAATAAATATAAACCTCTCTAATAATATATTTAAAAAAATATTTCTTTCTTTTACCTTCGTAAAAGAACAATAAGACCTATTTGTACACAATCAATTTTTTACCAGCGTATTCCTCATTTGGATACGCTTCGGAGACGGTCTTGAAGGTCAAAATAACCGAAATTATCAATAAAACATAATAATAAGTAAGCCTATTATCAATAATATACATTAATAATAACAAGCAATAAAAAAAAAAAAAAAGTTATTTGTTTTGTAACTCAAAATGAAAGTTCACTTGCAAAGCTCTGCTCCAGGCTTATGAAACAATATGGGACACATTCCAAACTGAATTTAAATGAAATAAACTTCTGCAGGATAACTTAAAAAAATATAATTGTAACTTAAATCTGACCCAGCATCTCCAGTATTCATAGCATATCTATTTGAGGTACCAAATCACACACACAAGCAATTAATTTCTCCTTTATTATACTGAAAATATAAGACATTCTCCGTTGTAGTGCCAAATTAAATACGCAAATATTCTTAGTAGTTTTCTTGAATAGCATTTAACACTTTATAGTCTATTATACGCATGGTTTATTCTTAAATATTGTCAATTAAGATACCATGGTTCCTTAGTAATTCCACAATTAATAATACTTTGTTTTATATTCCATCTTTATCGAAGAGAACAAACATTACCCGCATTTCTATTCTTCCATTTGATTTAAGCAAATACTTAATTTGAAGTAACTCACATTTTATTTCCTTCAATTAAGATACGTATTATTTCCAGAAATACCAGATAAATAAATACTATTATCTCTTTAAGATGAATTTGAACATGGCATGATTTATCAAAATAGGCGTATTCTTAATTCTATGTTTAATCCTCACAAAAACACAACACGGAAAATAGTGAAGAATTAAAATATATTCTGTAAAATAGTTCTGCATGCATTTCCCAGATATATTAAAATACGCACGTTGGTTAGTGATACAACAATAATATTCATGCAATTTATTGTTATTTAAAATGACAATTAAATGAAGTAGTGTAGACTGGACGTTATCAACATACATTTTTAAAGGAGCAATAGTTATGAAGGGGTTAATTCAAAACGTTTAAATCGAGAAGAGCAAAGTAAGCTGTGTACCTTTTGAAAATTTAGAATTCCATTTTAGTTAACTCTTCCCATAATAAATTTCTTAAGATCCTTTCGATGTTTTACTCCAAAGTCTTTTTAAGATCAATTTGACTTCAGCAACTCTTTTTTTTAATTTTCACAATAATGAGCCACTGTTTTCTGGCTACATTTACCTTACATAATAGAAATAGTTTGCTAGATATGAAAGAAAGTTCGTTCGTAATAATTATAACCATTAAATTTTAAAAAGTAACCTAAAGTTTATTCTGAATTAAAAGTTATACCTTGATGCAATAGTTAATTACCATGTTGCCTGCATAGTGTGTAATTTAGAGTTAATTTTATATATACTTTTATTTGCGTGTGTGTGTCTGTTTTGCACAATTATGACATTTGTTTGATAAAGTTCAGTTTGTGAATATTTTTATGTATAAATTTCGGATGCTGTCGTATTCTACTGAATGGAACGGATTAGTATTATACCGGACAAAAGCTTTAGACTCGCATAAATTGACCGCCAGGGCGCCACTAGTCCGAAATTTGGAACTAGACATTTATTTTTAAGGGGTTACAGGATATGCGAATCGAATGCGCCGGACTAGCTCAATCAAGCAAATGAGATCTATGTTTTGTTCAGTGAGTTGGAAAGGTAGCAACAGAAAACAAAATCAACTAAGTAAATCAATAATTTTATTAAAAGTATGATTAAATAAACATAAATCTAAATAATAATCTTTAAAGCACACTTAAAATATGTACTACACGTACATTCATCAAAATTAAACTAAAATATTTATATGGCTTTGAGAGCGATTTCCTGTGCGTGAAAGAGTGCAAAATACTGGCAGTAGCAGAAGTATTAGTAAGTATACAGTGATCTCACGCCAGACAAGGAAGGTTAGCTTCCTGCTTATAACCCATAGTTAGGAAAAGATATTTATGTCGAAACAGAAGAAATACGAAGGTAGCTTCCAAAACATTAATAATAATAATAAAAAGAGTGTTGAAAGTTATTACTTTCAATCGATTGACCTCCCTCTGAGTGAGACAGGCTAGGAGCTCACGATCTACCTTTTGAGAGGGTTAAAACGATCGTACGTGCCCCTAATAAACGAATGGGAAGCTTGAAGAAATAAAACTAAGAACTATTATATTTCTTAATAGTCTATTATAAATAAAGTTTCATGACATAAGTAGAACTAATAATAAAATGGGTCACGAGCCAGAAGTCAAATAAAATAGTCTGTAATATCCAGACTGCTTTCTATAATAAAAGGGATGTGAGATTAAAATAAACTACTATCCTACTTACTAAGACTTAAATAGGATGGACAGTAATAGGTTTGAAACTAGCACTCGTTAAAAAAAAATCAAAAAAAAATCAAGCACACAGAAATCGAATTACATAAGATACAACTTGAAAAACATTTATTTTTTTTTTTTTTTTAAAAAAGGGAAACACATATAAGACAATATTATTTAAATTGCAAAACTGTAAGGTACCTTTATAATTTATTTAAATGCTAGTGCACTAGACTTCTTAAGTATAGTCCGTTGCTTGGGATTCACTGACGGTAGGCTTGGGCGAGTTGGTTAGTGGTTTCTTTGGAGCCGGTTCTTATGGCATTGTAGGCAGTTAATGGAGACACAGGACGTCCGAACCTGTCCTGGCGAGAAGCTTAGCACATCATGGTAAAGAAAATATTCTTGCTGTAGGTTTAATGTTCATTCTAGGTAGAATAATTACTGGATCAGCTTTCAGAATATGCAGGAATCGTTCTTTCCAAGTATTTTGGCAGGAATCGTGCAATTCTCCTGTCAGAGTTGGTGTCTGTCTTTTTCTGCGCTGGTGCAAGTATTCTAGCTCATGCAAGTATTGAAAGCTAGTCCAAGATAATCCAATGGCCTGATTCAGCTTGTTATATCTGAATCATATCTCTTAAACCAATTACCAAACTTTTTCTTTTTAATTAAAATTTAAAAATTCTCGATCTAGATAACAATAGTTATCTAATTAACGAAATAAATTGCCCTTTACAGATCTAGGAATTAACTAATGAAAAATTCTTTTCTTTTTGTTTTCTTTCTTTTTAATTAGCCTAATCAATCTAAATCCCCAAATCTGAAAAGCAATCTATTTCTACAATTTACTTTTACATAAATTTAACAAAAAAAAAAATCTTAGTTTTCTTTTTTTTTTTCAAAATTAAAATTGAACCAAATATAACTGTGGTATTAAAATATTATTCCCACGCACATACATATATATTTGTACAAGCATTAAAAAAAACTTTTAATCAAGTTTTACAAATGAAATCTTAAATAAAAATCTATTTTATTTTCTTTACCCCTATAAAAGTATAATTTTTGTAATGGTGTCTTAAACATCCATTACAACTGCCTTTCCGTCATCACAAAAAAAAAAAAAACTTAGTTGACTTTGCTCTGCTTACCACTAACCAGTTTTCTCTAAGTTTGTTCTCACTTTAAAAAAAAATCAAATCCGTCCGACTACCCTAACGAATACTATTTTAAATCATTTGTAAGTAATATAAATTTTCAGGAATATACTGGCGATCTATTAAAATAACTATTTATAACAAAGTAATACAATTACGATTTACACTATACTTTTTATTAAATAAACATGAACATAATTTAAAATAATAAACTCTAATATTGTTTACCACACACATATATAGTTGTAATTATATAATATTATTTACAAAATTCATTCAGGCTTATCACCTACGTCGAAATAAATTTCTATTCTCAACTCGTAGTCCAATTACAAATCCTTTGTGGGTTTGTTTGTTTTTTTTAGCATCACGTCCGATCAATATCACTTACGCTCGGTCAGGTGGTTCTTTCTTTATTCTTACTGACTCTCTAATGTACGTTCCTTTCCCCCTTTTATTTGTCCTTCGCTTATAATTTATTGCCTTGTCTCTTTCTCGTTTTGTTTTATCTTGCAGCTCGTCTATCTTATGACCCTTTAGCCGAGCTAAATATATTTGTTCAATGTGTCTCACTTTAGTACACACCACCTTGTTAATAATAAATGGAACGAATCCCTCTTCTATAATCTTTTCAAATAAAATTGCTCTATAGGTAGCTTTTATCTCTGCCTTAAAATCATACTCCTTAACTTTTTTTTTAACTCTCTTCTTTTCAAATTCGTATTCACAACCGCTAGTTATTTTAACCAATTTATTTTTAGTTTCTTGCAGAAACTTTTACGTTATTCTCTGTCTTTTGATCTGCATTTTCTATCTCACCACCTATCTGCATCCAATCTCTACCCACTTCTATCTCTATTTCTACCTTGCCTGTTCTAACGCTATCCTGTTCTAATTCATCTTTTATGTCTTTTGATTCTTCCTTTACTATTTCAACTTCCTGAACCTCCTCATTCGAATCTTTCTCTATGGCTTCTATAGCTGCCTGATTTTTGTCGACTGTCTTCAATATTTCCTTTCTCATTCCTTTCATTTCTGCTCTCAGCTCCTCCAGTATTGTTTGTTGACTCTGTTTTATTTCTATATTTTGTTTTGTTATATTTTGTTTTACTTCCAGCAACTCATGTCGTATTTCTTTCATCTCGGCTTGCCGATTTTGTTTCATTTCTATTATCAACTTCATCATCATCTTCATCATTGTCAGTGTCTCGCTCTCTTCTTTTTCTACTATATGGGGGTGTTTAAATGAAACTGGGCTCTCTTCCAAACCTATTTCCCTATCGTTTTCTTCTTTAGATTCCATTTTCAAAATAAACTTAGCCTCAATACAATCTAATTATTTTTTTCAAATTACCAACGGAACTTTTCTTTTAAATCTGTTTATTAACGTTTTTTTTTTAATCTTCAACAGCTAACTTTATTTTATTTTTAAAAATCAAACTTAAACTCTTTACTTTTTTAAAAAACTTTGCGAACATCGAACTAATTAATAAACTCTTTTTGAATATCAAAACATTAAATACGGACAGATCCGAAACTACCTGCATCTTTCCATCAACTTTTATTCTACCACTAACTTTATTTCACCTATTTTCGCCTACCGTTTCTGTTTATTTTTCCCAACCATCCGAACAAAACATCTCACGTAAAGTTTTAATATCGGCCCCACATTGGGTGCCAAAAATTACTATCCTATATACTGGACAAAAGCTTTAGACTCGCATAAATTGACCGCCAGGGCGCCACTAGTCCGAAATTTGGAACTAGACATTTATTTTTAAGGGGTTACAGGATATGCGAATCGAATGCGCCGGACTAGCTCAATCAAGCAAATGAGATTTATGTTTTGTTCAGTGAGTTAAAAAGGTAGCAACAGAAAACAAAATCAACTAAGTAAATCAATAATTTTATTAAAAGTATGATTAAATAAACATAAATCTAAATAATAATCTTTAAAGCACACTTAAAATATGTACTACACATACATTCGTCAAAATTAAACTAAAATATTTATATGGCTTTGAGAGCGATTTCCTGTGTGTGAAAGAGTGCAAAATACTGGCAGTAGCAGAAGTATTAGTAAGAATACAGTGATCTCACGCCAGACAAGGAAGGTTAGCTTCCTGCTTATAACCCATAGTTAGGAAAAGATGTTTATGTCGAAACAGAAGAAATATGAAGGTAGCTTCCAAAACATTAATAATAATAATAAAAAGAGTGTTGAAAGTTATTACTTTCAATCGATTGACCTCCCTCTGAGTGAGACAGGCTAGGAGCTCATGATCTACCTTTTGAGAGGGTTAAAACGATCGTACGTGCCCCTAATAAACGAATGGGAAGCTTGAAGAAATAAAACTAAGAACTATTATATTTCTTAATAGTCTAAGAAATACGATGGTAGCTTCCAAAATATTTATAATAATAAAAAAAAGAGTGTTGAAAGTTATTACTTTCAATTGATTGACCTCCCTCTGAGTGAGACAGGCTAGGAGCTCACGATCTACCTATTGAGAGGGTTAAAACGATCGTATGTGCCCCTAATAAATGAATTGGAAGCTTGAAGAAATACAACTAAGAACTATTATATTTCTTAATAGTCTATTATAAATAAAGTTTCACGACATAAGTAGAACTAATAATAAAATGGGTCACGAGCCAGAAGTCAAATAAAATAGTCTGTAATATCCAGACTGCTTTCTATAATAAAAGGGATGTGAGATTAAAATAAACTACTATCCTACTTACTAAGACTTAAATAGGATGGACAGTAATAGGTTTGAAACTAGCACTCATTAAAAAAAAAATCAAAAAAAAATCAAGCACACAGAAATCGAATTACATAAGATACAACTTGAAAAACATTTATTTATTTATTTTTTTTTAAAAAGGGAAACACATATAAGACAATATTATTTAAATTGCAAAACTGTAAGGTACCTTTATAATTTATTTAAATGCTAGTGCACTAGACTTCTTAAGTATAGTCCGTTGCTCGGGCTTCACTGACGGTGGCTTGGGCGAGTTGGTTAGTGGTTTCTTTGGAGCCGGTTCTTATGGCATTGTAGGCAGTTAATGGAGACACAGGACGTCTGAACCTGTCCTGGCGAGAAGCTTAGCACATCATGGTAAAGAAAATATTCTTGCTGTAGGTTTAATGTTCATTCTAGGTAGAATAATTACTGGATCAGCTTTCAGAATATGCAGGAATCGTTCTTTCCAAGTATTTTGGCAGGAATCGTGCAATTCTCCTGTCAGAGTTGGTGTCTGTCTCTTTTTGCGCTAGTGCAAGTATTCTAGCTCATGCAAGTATTGAAAGCTAGTCCAAGATAATCCAATGGCCTGATTCAGCCTGTTATATCTGAATCATATCTCTTAAACCAATTACCAAACTTTTTCTTTTTAATTAAAATTTAAAAATTCTCGATCTACATAACAATAGTTATCTAATTAACGAAATAAATTGCCCTTTACAGATCTAGGAATTAACTAATGAAAAATTCTTTTCTTTTTGTTTTCTTTCGTTTTAATTAGCCTAATCAATCTAAATCCCCAAATCTGACAAGCAATCTATTTCTACAATTTACTTTTACATAAATTTAACAAAAAAAAAAATCTTAGTTTTCTTTTCTTTTTTTCAAAATTAAAATTGAACCAAATATAACTGTGGTATTAAAATATAATTCCCACGCACATACATATATATTTGTACAAGCATTAAAAAAAAACTTTTAATCAAGTTTTACAAATGAAATCTTAAATAAAAATCTATTTTATTTTCTTTACCCCTATAAAAGTATAATTTTTGTAATGCTGTCTTAAACATCCATTACAGTATGTTATCTGTATGTATTTATCTGCCAGTGTGTATTTATAATGTTCGATATTTAGAAGAGCTTTGAGAAGGGAAAGAAATCTGATTGCGTTATAATGTTTGTAGGGATAAAAGATTTTGCTTATTTAGTATATGTTTTTCCATGAGTAGAGCCTAGTTTATATTATATGCGTATGATTAAATGATATTTTTCAAAGTTAAGTGATGTTTTCTTAGAGCCCCGGTGATGAGGAAAAAGGTTCCCCACCAGTAATGTATTTAGAAGTAGATGAATTATTGTTGAAGTATGATTAAATGATGTTTAGGAAGTTATGTGACGTTTTTCTTATATTCTTGGTGATGAAGAAAAGGTTCCCCACCAACAGTGTATTTAGAATCAGATGAATTATTGTAGAAGTGTTCAGTAAGAGTTTATCTGCTCCTCATGTAGATAGCCCTTATAATGTATAGTCTGTATAATCATGAAAATATAGCTCTGTGTTAATTAATATGTGGCCAGATAAATTGTTAAATTAATTCTTGATGTAATATTAGTGTCTTATTTTATTAATGAATTACGACATTGTCCGAAATAAAGTAATTGTATGATATTTTCTTAATGAATGGAGAATTTGTAGAAAGATTATTTTCTATCATTGTTGCTTGACACACGCACACACACGCATAATATAAATAATATCACGTATATAAAGTATAGAGTTATTGAAATTAAAATGAGAAATAAATGTTTTGAAATACACCACATTCATTTAAATAGAAGTATAAAGTTATTGAGATTAAAATGGGAAATAAATATTTTAAACTACAGTGTATTTATTTAAATAAGAGTTATAAATCATCAAATCATCAGAATGAACATGATTTTGTTGCTATGCATGAAAGGTATTCGTAATTGAAAGTGATTATTTAGTCAATTAGAGAAAGTTGTTTGGTTGAGAGCCAAATATAATAAATTTGATTTATTTTATTAATCAATGGTAATATCCTCTCAAAAGTATATTTTTTTGTGTGTTAATAATATAACATGTTGTTTATTTAGTGTCATGTAGATGAAACATGTAGGCAAAGCATGTGTTCGAAGTCAGAATATTTAAGTTTTGTTGTTAATTTGCTTTGATAATAGGGATAATCCCAAACTGATGCTTAAATTTTATTTGATAATTTAAAAATCTGTAGGACAAGTAGTCCAATTGTAAATATCATGTTAAACCAAATTTATTTTATTGTAATACATGATTTATTTTATTTGTTTAAAATCTTAAAACTGTGTCTGGAGTTATTATTATATACATTCGTGTTTTCCATTTCCACATCTCCACATTTTATAAATCTATCATAAAATAGATATATTATTTTAGAGTTATAATATTAAATATGCTGGTGTCTGACAATATTGTTTTTACTTAATCCAAACATTATAAGGAACATTTGCCACTGGATAAACGTATTAGAAAGGTTGCCAAGTTAGTATGTTTGTTAGATGATGATATGAAATTAAAATACCCTATTTCTGTCATTATCTTATTATTGAAACACAGTGGAATATTTTAGTCAATTTGTTTCATTACATTTTTATCATACTTTAAAATTATAATTTATGGGCCAATGTAGTTTATTTAATTCAACTGTGTTTGTTAAATTCCCTGAGATCTTATTGTTTATTTCTTGATTGGCATTAAAGTAGATGTTTAGATTGTGATATGCCAAGTCATAGAATTGTTTAGTATTATAATTATAGCAAGCTGATATATGTTATATTTGGATGAAGGAAGAAATTAAGTTTAAAGTATATTTTAATAGACTGTACCGATAAACATGATTCTTTATCATACAATTATTTAGTGTTTACATATTTTAATAGACTGTACCAATAAACATTATCATTCTTTATCATACAATTAATTAACAAAAGGAATTTACATTATGTTAAATGTTTTTTGTAATATTTTTTCTTTTATTCATTTATCATCATATATCTTATGAACTGCCTATAGCCTCCCACTGAGCTGGGCTGAACATAAACTTAAATATAGAGTCTCAATAATAGTTTTGTATTATATATCTTGTTATATTGTTCTATTCATTAATAGAACTGGTGCTTGGGCATTTCGCTCATGTAATGTATAGGAGTGGTATTGGGAGGGTAGGTTATTATATATATATATATAAAAGAGGATCTGGAAGATAGTTTAAATAAGTTAAAACTTTTATTTTATTTTCCCCAACCCACTATAATAAAGGCAGAAGTAGTTTCTAAATAATTTGTAAAAGTTATTTTGATTTTTGAAAGTATTCCATCCACCTTCTCCAGCAGTTGTTTTCTTTTATTAAATGTTTTTAAAAGAGAAAGAAAAGAATACATTGCCATTTAGTTTAACTAAACTCTATGATCATTTTACAATTAGACTAAGAAAGACATTCATATATATATATATATTATACTGGTCGAAATTTATGTTAACACGATTCACAGCCTGGGTAAAAGTACCTTGAATCCAACTGTACGCGAGATCAAAGATAAAGTATACTTATGGATTCTGCCCTGTTCACCCACTCTCTAAATCTACCAACTAATTAATAACATTTTCGAGGCAAGCAATTAATCTTTTCTACACTCCGGCCCACTGGCATCAACAGTGGAGTATGAGCCTCAACTAATTCTAACATCTAACTCTAATATTGATTCTAATTAGACCTATTCATTTACTTAAATATAGGAATGGTATGAGTGTGACCTTGAGTAATCAGATAGCAGCACACTAATTAAAATAGAAACATTAATTTTAGAATAAAATGAATGGAGACAAACCACAGGTAGCTTAAATTCACATATATATTTAATAAAACATTTGTATAACTTTTCTCATGTCTCTCTGTTTTATTTCATAAATTTGTTAACATAAATTTCAATCCTGTCATTAATTATGCCTCAAGTGAGAGAGCAGTATAGTTTCTATGCCAATTTAACAAATGAAATGATGAGTTTTATGGTAGATGCCCACTCAAGCCTGAGATGTACTAGACAAATATTTTAAACAGCCCTATTTTAAATATAACTTTATTATAAGTTAAATTATTTTAAGAGAAAAATAATTGAATCATATTTTAGGAATTGGTTTCGAAGAGAGTGACACGTTTAACATATAAACGGATCACGATATTCGCAACTAAATATTTTAAGATTGTAAAACAAATAAATTAATCAGTCAATCCACCATGAAATGCTCAGAACAAAAGAAATTGGACAGACCCAGCATTTGATATTACATAACCAGCATAGACTTAATTTGCCTGCCCCATTAGCATGGTCTGCGCCATTGGCAAACCTCAAAAATATTTCAGGTGAAAGGATGGGAATTGCCAAAGCTAGCTAAGCTCAGCTTGCTCTGATTCTTCCCATTTTTGTCTTTCAGATCCTGATAAGAAAATTCATATCCAGTGAAACTATCACATGGTCTGATTCTGGTTTAGCCATCACAAAGAACAAAAACAAGCGATCAAGCAAAATGCTGGCAAGGCAAAATACAAGTAATGGAAAAATACATTTCAGAATTTAAATATTAAATTGTACTGAGTTATTAAAGATTACACAAATGTTATACGGATTGACCAAGATTGGATCAACATAAAATAAGCATTAAGAATATTACGAATGTCATTTTCTGGGCGACACGTCTCTCCCTTCAAATCAAAATCCCACTAATATTTTAAATTAAAACATTTATACTCTCTCTTACAGTTTTTGCAAGAAGAAAACTTTCTAAAAAAACCCTCCCTTTCATTCTTATAACATGAAATAATGTAATTAAATAAAATCTCATACTTGACCTAGCATCCACCCCCAAAACTAAACCGTAGACGCATAAATATTTCAAACACATAATAATATAAAATTATTTCATCTTGACAAAAAGGGTTGCTCCAAGGATTAATCATTCAGAGCTACAGAGTTATTCATTTATTTACTGACAAACATTGGTCAGGAAATAGAAAGCAAAATATTTAATTATATAAAACTTTTATCGAGATGGAACAAATTGGCATACAGTGATTTCATTTTAAATAAGACATTTATCAGTCTTAAACAAATACATTCTTAAGTAAATAATAATAATAAAGTTTCTGAACTGCTTTAAGAGAAAGTTTAGCATTATAAGAGGCATAATTTTAAGACAGACAGAACGAAAGCAGAGACATTAGATTAAAAATGATAGCAAGTAAAAATTACAGAATTTTAGTTAAATAGTTACATTAAATTAAAGGGGATTTTCTTTAAGAAGACACTAAAGGTAGCAAAATTACATTATCAGGTCAACTGGAGTTTTTAAGAATAAATTACGTGGTTAGAAATAAACAAATTGGGAACATATTACCTAATTTATTCTGAGTCCTTGTGGGAATTTGGATCCCACGATAAAATATGAATTTCGCCCCCGGCATAGCTAGCTATGAAATTTAATTTGAGAGTTCAGCAGTTCAGCAGTCCAACAATTACACATTTTGATGAAGTTTCTCCAGGTTATGGTATTTGGCAATTATCTTTGGAACAGCGGGAGACGGGCAGGCTACATGGCCGTCTACTCCATTACCATGCATCTAAACATTGAAAATTTAACCAACGTGGATTTGACAGACACTCACTGAACGAAAACTATGACTGGCTCTTCTATTGTTCTCATGGGCTATTTATACCCCTTTTCTGACTACTTTTGGGAAATTCCCTTTTTCATTCGCCCAAGGCTAAGTGGATATGTTGAAATTCTGGTGACCACAATTATCGACCTAAAATATTTTGCATTGTATTCCTGAGATCCACTTTCCTGATAAATCCAATGATTTTATTGTTTCAAATCTATTTTTAATTTAATGTAGATTTGAAGAATTCATGTTTCAAATATCTTTTCCATTTTAATTTTACTTTAATTAGAAAAGTCCATTACCATTTTGTTAATGGATTTTCTTTTGTTTGACGCTACGGAATGTTAGCAGGGTTTATCATGAAAGTAAATCTCCAGAATAAAATAGTTAAAAAAATAGCATATTAAAATTTATTTATTGATTTTTATAAAAGTTTCCATCTGTAATTATATATATATATATCTGGGCCCCTCCAATATTTATAATAAAAACATTTTAAATAGAAAATTGATATTTTAATCACTTATTTGCTGGTCTAAAAGTTAAATGTATATAAAATGGCAGACAGAAAGTTTTATAAACGTCATAACACGCTTGGATCTGGTCTGATCCTAGTCTAGCAATCTAGAAAGATGTGAAATGTGGATCTGGCCTACAGATCCATTGCTTCAATATATATGCATCTATTTAATTTGTTGATTTATATTTTTAAAAAATAATCTTGCAATTATTATCATACATATGTATAATTAATCAAGCCAAATGCTTATTAAATAAATACATATTGGGGGACACAGTATATATAAGCATATATTATTTTTTTATCTTTTGCAATAGAAGGGTACAGTGTGATCTTGTTCATATAATTATCTATTCAATATTTATCAAATCTATGTGCATACATTAGTTAAATAACGATAATTATTGATTAATCATGCTAAGAATAACTGCTGATATAATAGCTGCATATAAATTTATTTAATGACTTTGAAGTAAGGGGGGTTTTATTATTATATAATGGATATTCTAGCATAGTAATATATGGGATCATATATCTTATATATATTAACGTTAATAAGGCTTTAATATTTATGGTCGTTTGATTGCATTCCCAATACTGTGTTATTTGGTAATTGTATCATGTCTCTACATTCTTTTATTGCTTTTTTTCAAATTACTTCATCCAGCCAAAGCGTGAATACTGAACATATCAGTTGCCTGGAATAGTGAATCCTATTAAAGAGGCAGCGCGGAGAAATGGACATTAAGCTATCACAAAACACTTTGTTTCTGAACCTGGGTCATGCTTAGGCAAACAGTTCCTTTCTCTAATAATCATTTAGATGCGAAGTAACTATTCATTAATCAAATTGGTGTCATGATGAAGATTTTACTACATTTTAGAGACACGCATTTAAATATATACATAATCACTGAGTACCACACTGAATCTATAATTAGGCCTGCTGATATATGATTTGTGCACTGCTATGCAAATCTATTGTTAAAGATTTGTTGGCGTTATATATATATTTTAGTATAAATGAGTCTCTGTTTAATACAGTCTCCAGTTTAATTAATTTAAACATGTTGACTTTACCATGTTCTCACAAGATAGATTAATTTCCACACTTCTTCTCTACTTAATTAAATTCATTCCTGTATTTAATAAGCCATATCAAATGTTGCTTTCCTTTTATTTTAAAAGTTGTTACAACTGAATCCTATATACATATGTGAGTACTTTCTTGTTATTTGTAAATAATTCCATTAAATAAAATATAAACAATCTTATGCTAACAATAAACTATAATTTATAATAGTAACCAAGTTGTAGGTGTTCATTATTGTATATGTGTAAACCTGATCATTACATACTAGGATTCCTAAGAGTCTTATCTCTACCTGACCACCGGGCTGCATTAGAAAATTAAATCTTGTGAGGTTAAGGGAGTGAATAGCTTAGTTATGGTCTAGAGGGTTGCTGAGGTTCGAACCCCCTTTATCTATGTCTCTGGGTCGGGTTAAAGCAATTATACTTTCTGACTGTTACAATGTATAGTCTATTTATTATATTTTTAGTTAGAAATTCCTTATAATAAAATGAGGCTATATGTTTAGAAGTCAGAGAAACATCATTAATAATATTTCTAAATGAATGTTTTTATAAGACAGATTTAAAAGAATGGATACAAACTTATTGTAATTGTTGCATTTTTAATTAAAAATTTCTTATATAAAATAAAAGCAAAATTATTAAGTTTAAAAAATAAATAAATAAAATTACATACTTAAAATTTCCAAAAGAGTAATTAATGTCAAGCCATCTCCAGTACTCTTTCGAAGATCTCCAATTAAATGACATCTTCTAACTTTTAAAACTTCATTTAACCAAGTAGTGTGTTCCTACATAATACAAAATATATAAACAATGTATATAAATATATATGTTACAGAGTTAATAATTTACTCCAATGACTGGAGAACTATCTGTTGCAAACTTGATTAATTAATGAACATTATGTGAAAGAGCCACAACCATTAATGTATTTACTCATTATTCATCTAAATGGCACTGGAATAAAGGGAGTAAAATACTCTTAATGCAGATTTTGAAAGTAAATTTTAAAAAGCTTTGGGGAGGGGAGTAAATATATGTATATGTACTAAGTATTTGATAATGATTAAAT
Source organism: Epiperipatus broadwayi (assembly GCA_028023455.1). Lineage (NCBI taxonomy): Eukaryota > Metazoa > Onychophora > Udeonychophora > Euonychophora > Peripatidae > Epiperipatus > Epiperipatus broadwayi. Next base: position 1,325,726 of record JAQFVV010012532.1, read on the forward strand.
GATTATGCTCCTTTTTTATATATACTATACCTTTAATTTACATAAAGTGTGATGTCAGCACGAAATACTTATATAATGCTAAACCTTAGTACATGACCTTGAGTGCTTAATTTTAACAAGAGAAACCTCTACAAATCAAAATGCAAGATTCGACTTTATAAAGATAAGAGGGACCCCTCTTATCTCTGAACCTATGTTCAAACCCCCTCTTATCTCTGAACCTATGTTCATATATGTATATGTACTAAGTATTTGATAATGATTAAATGATTACGCTCCTTTTTTATATATACTATACCTTTAATTTACATAAAGTGTGATGTCAGCACGAAATACTTATATAAGGCTAAACCTTAGTACATGGCCTTGAGTGCTTAATTTTAACAAGAGAAACCTCTACAAATCATAATGCAAGATTCGACTTTATAAAGATAAGAGGGACCCCTCTTATCTCTGAACCTATGTTCAAACCCCCTCTCTCTGAACCTATGTTCAAACCCCCTCTTATCTCTGAACCTATGTTCAGAGATAGGAGGGGGTCCCTCTTATCTTTATAAAGTTGAATCGCGTTATGATTTGTAGAGGTCTCTCTTGTTAAAATTAAGCACTTAAGGCACATGTACTAAGTTTTTAGCCTTATTGTAATGATCCGGAGAAATGTGACTTACATAAACTGCACTACAGGGCGCCATCTAGGCATTTGAACCTAGAAAAATTTATAAAGTAGGCAGATACGTAAGTCAAAAAAAAAAAATTTTTTTTTTTTTATATATTTTGCATCCGGTCGTTAGCCCATGTCACTAGCTCAGTGGAATAGCAGAGATTTAATAATATAATCTAAGAGTATATATAAAAAAAGAATAAAATAAGCCACTGCCAGTAATTAACACACAAACATTTATTTATTTCACATATATATAAGATTTAAAATTATTTTAGTATTAGTTTTACATTTCAAAATTTAACCTACATTTTTAACTTTGATTTTTGACTTTAATTTACATTTAATTACTATTATATTCTAATTTTACATTTTAATTAAGTTCGCACAGATAAATTTATGAAAGCTTGTTTATAATGTTGAATATAGATCGGTTACATAGATTTCACGGTCAAAAACATTTCAAAATAAACATAAACGATCAAAATACAAAATTATTGATTACTGACAATTGCGGAGGGAAATTTATACGTAACCCAATAGTATTCACCATAAGATACTTGCATTGTCACCAATAACTTAAAAGACATCCGAATAAATACATTTTAGATACTCACCGTAAGGTATCATTATTTATCGAATGTCTATATATTTTGATCAAATATGGAAACGCAAAACATAGTTAACCAATAAACAATCCATGCAAGCGTCTATAAACAACTTAAATTTAATGCAATTTTATTTAGTGTCGATTATGAATAGACTACATAGATTTGCATTTGAAAATAAACATTCTATCCCTATTTAACCTTAGGCTAAAATTCGTAGTCAAACTGGCATCAATTCATCTGATATATCGATGTATTCAATGTAATAAAATACGGCAGCACAAAAAGTTAAGAGAAGAAATTGCCTCTCATCAGATAGGAATATTACATCTATCTGCAAAGAAGAGCAATAAAACAAAAAACTCCATAGAAAGGATCTGCAGTATCCGACTTATAATTCCTTCCATAGGCAAACGGAAGTGTGCGGCGTATGAAGCGATTCTGCCTGTAGCGAATCAATATTACATCTACTAATCACACCAATATATCCAATCCATTGACCCAATTTAACCACGAAACAAATAACCTAAGATTACCCTCCCCTAATATAACTTTACAAATCTATACAGCCATTCACGCCCGACTTAAGTTTAACATTGATATATTTTAATTTATCGGAAAACAGAAATCATAAATAAACTTAAAGAACAAAATTAAATAAATGGAAATGATTTTAAACAAATAAATAAAAAATACATCAAATAACATTTTAACTACTTTAGTCAGATAGGAAACTAATGCAATTATTTTAAATACGAAAAGTTTTTAATTTAATGTTCATTAATTGTAAAGTTCTTACGGTTTTAAACAGTTCATCTTTATCTGTCGTTTGTAAGTTTGAACGGGAATTCCCACGCCGTCCTGAAGATATTGGTATACATTTAGCCGATGTTTTATTTATTCATTCGGAGGTTTTTTAATTTAGTTGGTCCTCAATGTAGAAAACGATAGTTCATTTCTCTTTCTTTCTTTGGCAAAACTGAAGGGATTGAATCGTGCGTCTCTTCAATTCCTTCTCCCGCACCTCCGCACTAACACCTATCTGTCACATCGTAATAATCATAATCACTAATTAATAATTTCCAAATTTTCCTTTTATACGTATTCGAAGGATTGACTTGGCATTATGTCATCGATGTGATGATCCTTTTCGTTGAGGTCCGATTTCCCAATGGATTTATTTCATTTGCTAAAAGTTTCTATTGTTTTCCTATCTGACCGATGTTTTTACATTTAAATGCCCAAGGCTGGTTTACATTTGACTAATTAAATTTATCATTTCCATTTCTGATTAATTAACCTGTTTTCCAAATCAAAGATATATTTAAAGATAAATTTAAAGATATAATTTTATCTCCAAATCTTTTTAAAATTTAGTTTTAAAATACTTTTTCTTTAATAAAGTTTTATTTTAATAATTTTTCATTATCTGTGCGATTTAATATATACGAGTTTAAGATGATATTTAATTTCAATTTTTAATTCTTAAAGAAAATTTTTAAATGCGAACTTTTTAATTTACTTTCATGTTTAATAAATAAAAAAAAAACAATGTAATGAACGTCTGTGCTCGTTACATTATATAAGTATAAAATATTAGTAAAAATTGAAAATAGTTTGATAATTATTTCAATATTACAGAATAAGTATTTATTAAAAAAAAAAAGTTTCAGCAAAAAATAATATGTAATATACTTTTGCACAAATAGTTAATTCTTTTTAAATTTTTTAAATACAGTCTGATTTTTAATTACTTCCAGTAATAGAGTGTATAAAGATAAAAATGTACAACTATTAAATTTTATTAAGTGCTAGCAGATGATCTAATAATAACATGAAAGGCTAAGAAACCTTCATGACAGCCAATCAAATGTAATAATGATTGCACGTGGGACTCTCAATTCAAGAACACAAGCCAGTTCGGAATGCTTGAGTCTGACTTATTTATATATACATTTAGAAAGAAGAAGGTGGCTTCCCATCTTTTTCTCATAGTTCTGGATTGTGTTCTTGAATTGAGAGTTCCACATTCAGTCATTATTACATCTGATTGGCTGTCACATAAGCATTTTAAGGCACTTCTGTCGAAGGTTTTAGCCTTTCACGTTATTATAAAAGTATGTAATATCTTATTTAATTGGCGAACTTTTCTTCTAAATGAAATTAATTTCTCTGCCATTTTTATCAGCAAATGAGATGATTTTATATATATAACATTCATTACACAATCTCCTTTTGATTTGTTGAATAATAAGAGGAACAATAATAATAAGAGCTGCATATTTTACTGGATCTTAATAATATATTTTTATCTTCACTTTCTTCCAAGAGAATGCTTCTATTAGAGTAGAGGATTTATTGGCAAAAGGATCTTTTTATCATTTAAAAGGATCTTTTTATCACTTACAGTATCAATTTCTTTTTATCTAATTAAAATATAATGTCTAACTTACACTATTATATTTTTAACTTAATTTTATTGGTGTCTAGATATATTTTAACTGTTCCCGATTAATAATCTTCAGTCTAAACTAGACAAGTGAAAGGAAGTATACACAAAAATCTTATTATAAAAGCATCCTTATAAGATATATGATCATCATCAATCATTATCAATCCACAGCAAGATGAAGGTCTCTCCAACTTCAATCCATCTTCTTCAATCTTAAGCTTCTCTTCTCCACATCACTCCTGCACTCTTTCTTATTTCATCCATCCATCTCACATGTGGTCTCTTTCTGGGTCTTTTACAATCTCTTGGAATCCGGTTTAAGATTTCAATTGTCCATCTATTATCATCTCTTCTAGCAATATGTCCATGCCAACTCCACTTCAGACTTTTAATTTTTTCAATGAGGTCAGTAACACCTGCTTGTTCTCTTACCCATATATTATGTTTTTGATCTTTTCTTGTTACTCCCAACATGCATCTCTCCATACTTCTTTGAGTGGTCTGAAGTCTCTGTATTGCTCTTCTATTAAGTGTCCAAGTCTTGGATCCATAAGTAAGAACTGGTAAAACATATTTATTAAAAACCTTCATTTTCAAACACATAGGCATATTTCCTTTTAGTATCAAGTTCATCTATTATGTTTCCATCTGTATTAATAATCTGACCAAGGTATTTGTAACTGTTAATTTCTTCTAACTCTCCATAATCAATATTTATTTTCATATTTTGAAAAAATTTATTAAACATTACTTTAGTCTTTTTAACATTTATCTTTAGTCCTACTTTCCTACTTTCATCTGATAACTCCTGCAACATTTCTTGTAGCTCTAAAGCATTATTTGCAAAAACAACTACATCATCTGCAAAATCTAAATGACTTAAATAATCTCCATTTACTTTCACTCCTTTAGCTTCCCATTTTAATCCACAAAATACTTCTTGCAGCACTGAAAGAATTGCAACATTTGTGTATGAATTAAACAATTTCTAATAATGTTGTTCCACAATAATGTTAAGGAATTTGATGTTAATGATGTGCAAATTGGTGTTTGTACAAGGAGCAGATACAGAAAAATTTACTCATTAATAAGACAGAAAATGACAACCTAAACATAGCAATGTGGAAGTGGCTGGTGGGCAAAGATATTCTACAAATAGCAAAAAAACTTTGCAAACCGAAATCTCTAGAAAAAATGGCATACCTCAAGCTCAAAGAAAAAAGAAGTACATACTTTGAACTAGTGATGTCTAAATGGGTATCACATTTATGTCTTAGAAATAGAAGACAAGCACTGAATAAAAAGTAACAGCAATATGATATAGCATTGGAGGAATTAATGAAAAGGTATGAAATTTAGTGATGAATTGGATGAAAAGCTCCTTGGACAATGGCTATGGATGATGATTGACAATAAGTTATATCAAATTCTCATCATACAAACAGGTGGTGGATAAATGTATAATACAATAATTAGTCATGGAAGATGCTACAGAATTCCAAAATAATAGAAATGTAGCAATATATAAAATAATACTTAATAAAGCTGATATCCAGACCACAAGCTATCAAAGCATTATGAAGGCTTTTATAAGTATTATTATTGTAGTGAGATGGCTCATTTAAAAAAGACCTGTAAATTCAAAAGTGAGAAATGCTACATATGTGGGAAAAGCAGTAGTTTACAATGTGTTTGACACACAAAAGAGAAGAGGGAGTTAGGTGAGGATTTCAAATCATGGGGAGGAGGAGCAAAACAGAAATAAAAACAATAAACAATGTAGGTAATAACTATATCTGTGTAAATGTATAAATTCTCAGGCAGAAAACTAATATAGTTTTGCATTCATATTTATTTCATACATATATGTTCAATATTAAGGTTTTAAAGTTTAAGTCATTTGACCACATTTAATATTATATTGTGCTACTCAGTGATTCATGGGTGTCTCGACACTTATTCCTCGCTACGCCTCTCTGGATTGTCATTGATGATAAAGTGGATCTTTAAATCTTCAGATAGGATTACTGGACACAAGCACATATACTCCGGTCCTGAGCTTGGATCACACTGTGGCACATAAGTTCAATTTCTCTAACTACGTGTTAGACCCAGAGTGCTTGCTATCCAGCCTAAAATTAGCCTTGAATAAAGCCATAAGGCACCGAGACTCACTTCCTAAGCTCACAAATTGAATAACCAAGGACCACGATAGTGTATTTTTCTTTATAGATTAAATCCTTACCTTTTATATGATCAAAATATTACTGAGTAAATGTGAAAAATGTCCATTGGGGTATATTTTTATTTTTATCATTTAAATGCAGGCTATATTTGAACCTGGCCTCAAGTCTATTTAATTAGTCTAACCAATTATACATCTTTTGTAATTTCACCCTCTAGTTATTTCTCGGTCTCTTACTCTTTCAAAAATGAAGTACCCAATTGTTGGATTGGCATATTCTTGGTGTATAGTTACAAACCAATTGTTTGCATACATTATTTGGATCTTGATGAATATATCTATATATCTATGTCTGCTGTTGCAAAAGAAATAATTTGCAACACTTTTATTTATCCTTTAAATTGTCATTTCTTTTTCTTAATATATAGGGGTCTGTCTGTGTTATTATATAGTTTAAACCTGATAATTATATGTTAAAATTCCCCTTTGGAATCTTATCTCTCCCTGACCACCAGGCATACATTAAAGAATTAATTCTTGTGAGGTTTGGGGAGTGAGTTGCTTGGTAGAAATTTGGAGGAGTAGGTGAGGTTCAAACCCCCTCTACCTAGTTAATGCACCTCTATTTTTCTTAGCATTACAATATATACAGGATCCAGGTCAAAGAAGAAATGTATTTCCACAGAAGGATATATGCCATTCCCTACCAATACAAAAGTGAAGTAAAAAATCAGTTAAAAGCTATGGTGGAAGGTGGAATTATAAAGAGAAGTTTATCTCCATACAATAACCCTATAGTCCTGGTCAAAAAAAGAATAGATCAACAAGGGTATGCTTGGATGATAGAAAGCTCAATAGCATCACTATCCCAAAGAAAGACATAACCTCCATCCATTTCAAGAAATCTTCATATGGCTTGCCAGCAAGAAAATCTTTACCACCCTAGACCTAACATCAAGCTATTGGCAAATCTTATTAGACCCACAGGATAGAAAATATAACACATTTAGATATGAAGAGCACACTTATGTGTTCAAGCGTATGCCATTCAACTTCATTAACAGTGGCACAGGTTTGATACGGTACTTAAATCAAGCCCTGTCAGAGAAAACCAAGCAACACATAGTGTGCTATGTGGATATGGTCATTGCATCCACAAGCTCAGAAGAACACTTGGCCCACCTGGAAAAATTCCTCCAAGAATGCGTAATCAAAAACATTACAATAAATTTTAGCAAAAGTTACCTTGCGGTCAAGAAAATTACTTTCCTGGGTCATTTGGTAAATGGACAGGAGATATTGCCTCACCAAGAAAAAATAATGACCATTGAGAACTTTCCAACCCCAATCAGTCAGAAGCAAGTGCAGTCCTTTATGGATCTATTCAATTTCTATCATAAATTTTACAAACATTTTGCACAAGATGCCATATCTCTACTAGAACTGCTAAAAAAAGGACAGATGTTGGAAGAGATTTTAAAGAAATGAAACAAAATTCCCTGAAGGATACTATATTGCACCATCCAGACTTTACATGCCCATTTTAAATTTAAACTGATAGCAGTAAAGGGATCTGGGCATAATATTATTCCAGATTGACCAGGACAACAGACATAGGGTCATATATTTCTGTAGTAGAACACTCCAAGGGGTTGTAATAAATTATACTATTACTGAACAGGAACCCCTAGCCATAGTATAGGCCGTCCAGAGGTTCAAACAATTCCTAATGGAGTTGGAAGTGATCATTATTACTGACTACTAATATCAAGTTTCTAAACAAAGAATACCTCACAAATGACTGCCTCATTAGATGGAGTTTGTTCCTACAGCAGTTTAACTATAAGGTGATTTACTGCCCTGGAGGGAGAATATTGTAGCTGTCATTATAAGCCACCACACAGTGGACCTCCAACCACAGAACTTAGTTGTGAAAGAGATGCAGGTATCAGCAATTTCAACAAATATGGATGAATCAGTGGAATATGATTTAAAGAAATTGACTCACAAAGGAGTGACAAGAAATACAAATTCATAATGAAAGCATTCAAAAAAAGCCAAATATGAGAAATAAAGCAATGGTATAAAATTAATGACAATCTTCGGATATTTAAACACAATACTATGCCAACCCCTGGAAAATTCTGGTGCCATGGGAGCTCAGGGAATGTTTGATTGAGCATATCTATAACCTGTGTGAATATTATGGACCTAAGAAAACTGAGTGCAATTCAACATCAATTTCATTGGGAATGAATGTATTCAAGCATCCTTGCTAGACTAAGAGAATGTCAGGTATGTGTCTGGAATAAACAAACTAATCAATCTTATACAGGGGCCACCAAATCCATACTACCAAACTACCAAAATGAATTTTTGGCAGTAGATCATTATGGACATTTACCTACTTTTTTTTGATTTGAGGTTTTTATTTGTAACTTATAAAGTATTTTCAAAATACATCTCTGCATATCTGGTATGACAAGCAGACTCTCAGAGTGCAGTCAATGCCCTACATTTGAAACAATTCATCAAAGTAGGAAAACCACAAACCATTTTGTCAGATCATGGATCAGTATTCATATCGAAACAATGGAGAGAAAGGGTGTGACAATATGGCATAAAGTATATCTTAACCTCAATAAGAAATCCCCAATCAAACCCCTGTGAAAGAGTCAAGAGAGAATTAAATCACTTGTTTAGGACATACTCTGCAAACAATCACAAAAGTTGGGTAAAATAAACCCCAATAATATTAAAATACCTGAACCAGAATAAGAATGAGTCCACTGGGTTCACTCCAGCATGACTTTATTTTGGAAGATGTCACTCCCATTGTAGCCAGAAATAGCAAATCATAACCAAGATCAATGCCATATCATGATGCATCTAGAACACATTGGCAAAGAAGAGGCATGGGCCTAAGAATCCTTATATATTCAAAGCTGGGGAGCAGGTTTGGGTCAGAACACCATGTGCCAATAACCCATTGGAAAATTTTTAATATAAAGTTTTTTTTATTATATGAAGGTCCTTTTATTATAAGAAAAAATATGGGGAAATTGCATTCCTGCTGGAGAAAAAGAAAGGAGTAAGTTGGATTTTTTACTATATGAAGGGCCCTTTATTATAAGAAAAAAATGTGGGGAAAATGCATTCCTTATGGGGAACAAGGAAGGAGTATGTGGGACTTTTAACATGAGGTGTTTGAAGCTGTATCATGACACTACACCCAATATAGAAAAAAATAAAGAGATGTCTCAAATAGTTAATAATCAACCTCAGAGAGGAAGATCCACTTGAAAAAGAATGGTATAAGAAAAAAGACAGGATAAATAGAACATTCTAATTTAGATAATACAGAATTTACCTACTAAAAATAAAGCAATCCAGATCAGTTATATGTATATTCCTCATATATAGTATACTAACTACTAATTAAACAAATATATATATATATATATTGATCCTCAACAGATCACTCTTGTTCACCTCCAATCAAAGTAAGTATAGTCATTATTTTTTTTTAAGTGACTGTGGGAATATGAAGCTGTATATATGTAGTGCAATATATGGGTGTGCTTCACCATTCACTGTTTATTTAACCACAGACCATAAAGCCAATCACAGTGAATGGATATTAAAATAAATGATTAATGATATATGTGTGTATATAATATTAAAATAAATTGTAAATTATAAAGGAAATTTAAATGTATATAATTTAAAAATTATAGAAAAAAGTTTAAAGCAAAATAAATTATTTCATCAGCAAATATAAATAAGGATTGCATCAGCAGATAAAGAAATTAAGTAATGCATAAAATAGATAAGTAAAAATTTAACTTAACTTATTCCCTTTTACGACCATTTAAAATGCTCAAGAATTTTCAAATTATAAGCATCTGGTTTAAGCTTAATATTAATGGATATCTATGCAGTCTATGATGTGCTTTTTACACCTTCATTTCCATCTTTCTTTCTAGTTTCAGGAAAAGTAAGTTTCATTTTTCTACAATAAACTATAAAAATTTTATGATAATTTTTGTTATCAAGTAAATTGAATTTTTTGTCTTTCTCTCAGTTTTTTCATTGTAACAGAGTAATATTTACCCTGAAAATTACATCGGAAAAAATACAACTTTTTATCCATGTATTTATTAAATAAATAAATAAAAACAGCCTACAAATTATTATATAAAAAAGTTTCACCGCAAGTGAAGGTGAAATAAAAAAATGTTTTTACAAATTCAAGTTAAACTATCAAAGCCCTTGTTGATTATAAATAAACACATAACCTAAAGAAATCACTAGTGTTTTGCCTTCATTTGTTTGCATGTCAATTTTTGATTAAATATCTGTTTATCAGTTTTTTGTTTTAACTCTTATTTGTTGTGTGTATAAACTTTAAAACTTATGGAACGTAATGTGTACAGCAGTATTTATTTGAACTTTTTGAAATGTTACATTTCAAACAATAAATAAAAAGTATTACATCTTAGGGTTATGTTTTGTCTTCATTACAGCACAAACTAAATATAAGAGTAATGTTTTTGTTTTACTTCCTTTCATCCCAAAGCCAAATAAAAAGTAATAACGGAGAAAGCCCCTCCCAAAAACACCCAGTAAGCTTAATGGAGTAATATATAAGAAAATAAAGTTTTTGAAAAGGAGGATTTTTAATTAGTTAATATTATTGATTTATAATTTAAATGAGAAAATGTATTATTTTCCTTTTTTTAAAAAAATACTTTCACTTTCTAAAAAAATACACTTGTTGATTTTAAAACATCAATCTGTCACGTGACCTGAGTTCTGGCAATTTCTTTATAGTAGAAGTAGTACCAAAAATATATTCTGTAATAAAATTCAGAGCGAAGTTTGTAGTAATTTAATTATTTTGAAATTCTTTTTCTATTCTAATTATTTTATTTCTATTTTGTTGATTTTATAGATGTGCAATGTAATAGAGTAACATATTAACTGAATTTAAACTCTAATGACACTATTGATTATATTCTGTAATAAAATTCAGAGTGAAGGCTGTAGTAATTATAGGTTAATATGAACATTGATTACTTAATATGTATTAGTCTGTTATTAAGTTTATTATTTATAACTACTTTAATTTTTTAAATCAGAAAAGAGCATTCATAATTTGCAATTTACTTATTTTCATTGAAATCTTCATGTGGGAGGGGGGTCCTAACCATTTTTCACCTCAGACGTTTTAGTCAATTTTTGTTTTAAATTTCAATTTCAGCGATTTTGAGACATTTTTGTTTTCGTGGGGGGGGGTTCCAAATTTCAATTTCAGCGACTTTGAGCAATTTTTGTTTTTTGAAATTTATCACTTACAGGCTTTTTGGTGGTCCAGCAGCATCACCTCGTGGCTCGTCCAGTAGGTGAGAAAAGCACCAATTTTTTTTTCTTTTTAATAATATCACATCTTTGACAGGTTTAATCTTTATTAATTATAAATGTCTTTTAAAAAAATACTCCAGCAAGTCTTTTGTTTTCCAATCTAAAAAAAATGTTGGGAGTTTTTTCTTTTTTTAATAAAATAAAATTATCTATGAATCAATCATTTGTTTTTTAGACTTTAAATTCAAGAAAAAATTAATTACTTGTTTTACTTTTAAATTATAGATTTTAATGTCATTTTCACTACAATGCAGTATGTTTATCTATGGTTCTCTGCATATAGATAAAACAGTATACATATAAACTAATTATTCAGCAAACTGATTGACTCTCTTGGTAAGCAGGTCCCTTTTAAAACAGTACAGTGGCTTATTGCCATTTCAAGAAAGGTATAATCCAGGTAACTGTTCCCTTCAGTCTCTACACTGTCTAATACACATATATATATGGCTTACAGAAAGCTGACCCTTTACTTCCATGTGATCCATCTCTACCATAGTGAATTAGTAACAACACCCAGACTTGCATCTCTTGCCTTCAGTTATAACTTTATGGTAACTCTGTCATAATCTCTAAAACTGTAAAAAAAAAAACCTCTCCCTAATCTTCTTTTCAAGCTTTTTATTATCAGGGTGGAGAAAAAATGCAGTAATTAAAATGATGTTTTCACTATAACTTTGTGGAATTTTATAATTACAAAAAAAAATTCTAATCAAAATAGATAGTGGAATTTTATATTTATCAATATATCTATTGTAACATAAAAACATGCTCGTTTTAATATCAGAATCAGAATTAATAAAATATTAATTACACATTTAATGTTTAATTTATAATAATTTTTTTAAATTCATAATTATTTAACTGTTATTCTAGTGTAATATTGAAAATAGCCACAAAAAAAATTTTCTGTGTTTATTTCTACTTTTCCTTTCAACTTTACATATTTTACCGTATTTTTTGTACAATTTTGCATTGGTAATTAGAATTTTTAATTATCAAATTCCCAAAAAAAAAAAAATATTTTTCTTTTTAAATATCATCTGATTGTATTTTTTTTGACAATGTAGGTTATATTTTTTTTAAGTTAAAGAGATTTAAAAAGGAGAGATAAAAAGAATAACCAAACCTTACTTTGATTTTTGCTAAGATAAGAATATAAATTTCTTATCGCAAATTAAGCATTCCATCACCATCATCAAAGATGGCCACCAAAGGAAAAAAAGATGACTTTGGGAACAAAATTACTTTAAATTTTGTCAAAGTTAAAAGGTGTCAACAGGATGTGTGGCTGACTTAAATCAGGGAGGGGATAAAAAGCAAATACATCATGCTTCTTACAGTTTTAGATCTTTGTCTTCTAAAGAAAACAGTTTACTATAAAATTGGTTTTTCTACAAAGTCATATAACATGTGCTAAGCTACACTCACCAGCATCTTGAATTGACATAATATGTGAGTAGAGAAAGTTCATTTGCCAATGTTTCTTCCTTCCTGAAGTCTTAAAATGCTGAGCGAATCCATCACCTACCTAAATCTTTGAACCCCAGACTACCTACAAGCTACGATAAGAGAGTATAACTGATCCCTCCCAGGAGAACAAAAAAATCATGCATGGTAACTTAAAAGTGATCACTTCCTTGAACTATAAGTATAGCAAATGCTGTGTTGCATCAGACTATAAAAAAAAAGAAATCTGAATCTTAGAAAACAGTAGCGTTTAATAGCCATTTGAACTTAATGGTTTTTATACTGTTATTCTCTATTTAGTTTTTAAAATAATCATAATTATAACTTAGTAAATCATAGGAATATAACTTGCATTGTTGTCTATTTGTTTGTTATTAATAGGATAAAATTATTTAAATTCAACAATTATTACTTTATCAAATAAATTGCCAACTGTATTAAAAAGTACAATCCTCCGGGATAGCAAATAATTTTATAATAGTAACTAATAAAAATAGGGTAGTAGGCCAGTGGATTCTTGTATAGAATTCTGGTGCCTTTCAAATAAATTAAAAACTGATTCTGTCCTCAATTATTATTCAAGTTTAGTTACCTTAAGCAGGGTTGTGTAACCAGGAAAAATAATTGTGTTCAATAAAATTATCTGACATATTCTAATGAAGAAATTATCAATGTGAATGTAATTTGGTCACTAAATACGAAGAACATAAATCGTATAAACCTTAAGATACTGATGCACAGTAATATGTCATCCAATGTGAGTGCTTATAAGCCATGATAGTGACCCAGATCATGAGATAAGAGTAGGGATTATAAAAAAAAAAAAATTTTAAATATAAATGTTGTTTCAAAAAAAAATTGTGTATGTAGGTAGGGGAAAAAGAGTAGGAAAAATGATGGGAAATAAAGTAGCTCATAAGAAAAATGACAACATGGGGGAGGATATCAGCAGATGTGTTAGTGATATAAATATAAGGAAATAAAACTAAGTAAGATATATGAGGTAGAAAGAAGGTAGAAAGTTGATAGAAGTAGAAGTGTATGGAATTAAAAAGTGAAAAAAATAAGACCATGGAAGAAGGCAAAAAAAGAGATAAAAGACATGGAGCCATTAATAAGAAAAACATTAAAAGAGATGATGGCAGAAATTAAAAAAGAAATATGTGAGTTCAAAGAAGAAGTTAGGGCAGAATTTAAAGAAATGAGAAAAGAGTTGGGAAAAGTTGTAGACAAGAAGATAGTAAAGGAGGCACATAGTATAGAATCGGGGGAAGTAGAAGCAGACAGTCAAGAGAATCCAGAGACGAAGGTAGTAGAAAGCAAGGAAAATGCACCAAGCATAGTTAAACCATTTTAAAAAATAAAAACATTTTATGGACAAGATGGAGAATCACCAATGGACCACATACATAGCCTCAAAAAGTATTTCATAATAAACACGATGTCTGAAGATGTCAAATTGAAGTTGGCCATAACTCATCTACAGGATGATGCACAGGTATGGTGGGAATCCCTGTTGCAAAAGCCTAAGGATTTTACACAATACAGCCAAGCATTAGTAAAAACACTGGAATAGGGACCACCAGGATGCAGTCAAAAATAGGGTAGCACAAAAAAATGCAAGGAAGAGGAACAATATGTACCCTTCTTTGGGAAACAGTCAAATGATGAAAAAACAAATAAAGGTTGTCCATCAAAATTTTCCCAACTCAATGGGACACTTGATGATCAGCATGGGATGTGGGAATGTTGAACAGATGATAGAAATGCTAAGTGCATTTAACAGTGATAAAGGTGGGGGTGAACAAACGGTTAAATACGTTAACAAAATACTCAACTGAAATGGGGTGAACTCCAACTTAATACTATGGTGTTCACAGATATTTCAAAAAAATAAAATAAAGGATAAGGGACCTGCTAAAAGCAAAGGAAAAGGAATACATGCAAGATCTCTATACCCAGGGGAAAAATTTAGAAACCAAGATAAATACAAAGGTGAACATCTTGATATAAAATGGAGAGATGGTGTTAGCAGCATAGAGAAACAGCTTGATTACCATCATCTCAACCATCTTCAGCATATTCAAAGAGATAGAAGTAGACCATAAACCAGATGGGCTTAACCATGCAGGTCATGGACATGCTTTAATGATAAACAAGATCAGATAGTGCTTAAGTAATGATTTTATTGAGTTGGTAAGAATAAGCTGAGTGTCAGTGGTGATTGGGGAGGTGTATGTGTAAGTAAGGGAAAATCAAAGCCCAGAAATTCATACACTTCATTAAGTATAGTAGAACTGTCCTTAAAGGCTCATCAGGCTAATAGTAGCAAGCTTCTGGAAAAGAGGGAGAGTGGATTAAGTCACCATGAACAGATAAGCCTCAAAATGGATGAGCAATGCTCTGATGTGGTCAGACTTAATCTTCTATATGAATATTGTATGTGTATCATGAACATGAAAATATTTCTTGTTTGATGCACTATGTTAAACCCCTAAAATGTGAGCTTCATAGTCACACACCACATAGAACAGTTAGCAGATAGATAAATAAAAAAGAAGGGGTAGGGGGGAATAAACTGAGAAGTTAAAGATTATTAAGAATAAAAAAAAGGTTAAATACCCTATTTTATTCTTGTCCCCGATGGAGGTATTGTACCATATTTTTGATACAATTTTGCATTGGCAATTGAGAATTTTAAATTATCAAATTCCCAAAAAGAAAATATTTTTCTTTTTTAATATCATTTGATTGTGGGTTTTTTTTTGACAACATAGGTTATGTTTTTTTTTAAGTTAAAGATATTTTAAAAAAAGATATAAAGAGAATAACCAAACCTTATTTTGATTTTTGCTAAGATAAGAATATAAATTCTTATTGCAAAATTAATTAGTAGCACTTGAAAGCTAAAGTCACATCATTCAATTGCCATCATCAAAAATGGCCACCAAAGGGGAAAAAGATGACTTTGAGGAACAAAATTACTTTAAATTTTGTCAAAGTTAAAAGATGTCAACAGGATGTGCACAGCAGACTAAAATCAGGGAGGGGGATAAAAAGCAAATCCATCATTTATCTTGCAGTCTTAGATCTTCATCTTCTAAAGAAAATAGTTTACTATAAAAGTGATTTTTCTACAAAGTCATATAAAATGCCCCTACTCTCAAATCCATCATTTATCTTGCAGTCTTAGATCTTCATCTTCTAAAGAAAATAGTTTACTATAAGGGTGATTTTTCTACAAAGTCATATAAAATGCCCCTACTCTCACAAGCATATTGAATCATCATAATATGTATGAGTAGAGAAAGTTCATTTGCCAATGTTTCTTCCTTCCTGAAGTCTTAGAATGCCAAGAGTGAAGCCATTGCCTATCTAAATCTTTGAAGCCTGGACTACCTATAAGCTGCGATAAGAGGGTATAATGGATCCCTCCTGGGAGAACAAAAAAACCATGCATGGTAATCTACACACCATTATAATTGAACAATTCAACTTACCAGTAAGAGACTTTATTTCGTAACTTAAAAGTGATCACTTTCTTGAACTATAAGTATAGCAAATGCTGTGTTGCATCAGACTGTAAAAAAAAAAAAATCTGAATCTTAGAAAACAGTACAGTTTAATAGCCATTTGAAGTTATTGCTTTTTATACTGTTATGCTCTATTTAGTTTTTAAAATAATCATAATTATAACTTAGTAAATCATAGGAATATAACTTGCATTGTTGTCTATTTCTTTGTTATTAATAGGATAAAATTATTTAAATTCAACAATTATTACTTTACCAAATAAATTGCAAATAATTTTATAATGGTAACTAATAAAGATGGGATGGGTAGGCCAGTGGATTCTTATATAGAATCCTGGTGCCTTTCAAATAAATGAAAAGCTGGTTCTGTCCTCAACTATTATTCAAGTTTAGTTATGTTAAGTGGAGTTGTGTGACCAGGAAAAATAATTGCGTTCGATAAAAATTACTTGACATATTCTAATGGAATTATCAATGCAAACGTAATTTGTCACCAAATACAAAGAACATAAATCATATAACCCCTAAGATACCAATGGACGGTACAATATATATATGCAGACACACTTTTATGTCATTGTATGCCATGAGACACATAATTGTCTCACTAGTTTTGCATTAAGATATATCTTACATCTCTCCAATCAATGATCCCTTTCTGTGATGAATCTATTAAGTTATAATTTTGAAATACATATTTTCTGTTTATCAAAATATAATCCAATTCTGCTGTATTTCATTTCTTTTTAGAATTTTTTTTAAAAAATAATAATATACAGATTTTTTTCTTCGGCAAATCATCACAACCAAATTTACTCATGGCACTTTTATCTTTCAATCATTTTCCAATTTTAACATTAAAGTCTCCTGTGATAATTTTAAAATGTTGTTTGGTTTAATCAAAAGCATTTTTTAAATTCATATACAAATTCTCTACTTCTTCATAACAATGAAAACTTGGTGGAATATAAACATGAATTATCTATATTTGGTATCTTTCATTAATTTGTATAATTAATCATATCATTCTATCTGATATACTCCCAAACTCCACATAGTTGTTCTTCCAGTTTTTATTTTATAATGAATCCCAATCCACTAGTGCTCTCAATATTTGCACCTTTGTAGTAAAATACATACCCATTTTTCAAATTATCTTTTCTTCCAGCCTCATAAAATTCAACAATGTCCCATTTAATATTAGACAGTTTTTTATTTCCAATTTGTGCAAACTTTCTTCACTTGAAAATGATCTGCACTTGTAAGTATCTAAATAAAAGGTCATCATCGAATAGTAATCTAGGTCTATAATCAATTTCTATCTTTGAACACCAACTGCTGCCTTGATTAGTGACTTTACAGCTCCTAGGAATAAGAGCCATAAATTAGTTTTGTCTGCCATGATTATAAATTTATAAATTATTTTTTTTTAAAAAAAAAAAAAAATTATTCACAAACATTCATCCTGTCTTCGAGAAAAACTTAACCAATATTTCAGTTAAGAACTATCAAACTGAGAAGAAAAACCATAACATTTCTTGATCTCAACCTTAAAGGTAAAACCCAATCAACTCATCAGGTTGGATGATGTGTGTTGGTGACAATCTATTCTTCATACATGCAACTACAAAAATGTATGAATGGATATTAAAAATTTGCCCAATGTCTCAAAGAGGAATCAAAGGGTCTTTTTTTCAGTTAACACAAACTTCTTTCTGCAGCTTATAAAAATACATTTAATATTTTTTATATTCATACATTGTATACATTGTAATATATAAACAAAATACAAACATTATATTAAATCATTTTAGATTTATAAATTATATTTTAATTGAATTATTAATTGATTTTTAATTTATTTATATAAAACTTAAATGTAAATCAATTTGTTTAAACTTATACTTCCTTCTAAAATTAGCGCTCTCTAGTAATTTTTTTAATAACTATTTTTTTTATTAGTTACAATATACAGTATATTTATATTATATAAAATTTATATTCAATTATTTAAAGCTTTAAAAAAATTTCTTTTATATTTAAAAAAATTCAAAGTATTTATTTATAAAATTCATTTTAAGTATACATGAATTATAAATTATTTTAACTCATTAAAATTTATTTAATATTTCAATTGTTTTACAATAATTTGATTTCTTTTTCTAAATTTTAATTTTGTTCTAGTAATAATGCTACTTTTATTTGCCTATGAAGTTTATTTTTAATATAAATAATCACTTTTGTCAGTAACCTTTAATTAATTGTTCCATGTTTTTTTGCATGTGTATATGATTAGGCAATTTTTTTATTATAATTATGTTGTTAAATTATCATAATTTATTCTATTCTATGTTAATTGCATGTTGTTTCATGTAGTCCAATTGTTTTGATGTTAATTTTAAATTATATTTATATATTTATTTGTAAATATGTCAATACTTTAAATACATGTCAATAATAGTTTACTGTCTGCAGAAAGGAGTTTGCTATTAACTGAAAGGAGACCCTTTGATTCCTCTTGGAGGCCTTAAAGGAACCGAGCAGGGCAAATTCCTAATGTCCACTCCATACGTTCTTGTCGTTGCAGCTGTTATTACTATGTGTTTATTCATATAATGAATAAACATGGATGGGCTGCTCACCAACACGCATTAGCCAGCGTGGTGAGTTTTTTGGCTCTTTACCTCTGAGTTTAAGATCAAGAAACACCATGGTCTTTCTTCTCAGTGCCTGATAAGGCAGAATGAATGTTTGTGTGTAAATGATAAATATTTTTCCAATACATATATACAATTATGACAGACAAAAATAAAGCCTGGCCCTTATTCCCAGGAGGTTGTAAAGTCACCAACCAAGGCAGCGGTTGGTGGCCAAAGGCGGAGGGTGCTAAGAATCTCCTGATTGCGGACCCAGGCTGCTATTTGATGACAACTTTTTATTTAGGTACTTACAACTGCAGATCACTTTCAAGTGAAGGAAGATTGCAAGAATTAGAAGAAGAACTCTCTGATATTAAATGGGATATTATTGGACTTTGTGAAGTTAGAAGAAAAGGTGAAGAGACAATTGATTTAAAAAGTGGACATATATTTTATTATAAAGGCACAAATATTGGAAATACAAGTGGAGTAGGATTCATTATAAATAAAAAGTGGAAGAACAATATTGTGGAGATTGATGGTGTATCAGACAGAGTGGCAAGATTAGTTATACAACTTAATAGCAGATACCAAATGCAGATAATTCAGGTTTATGCCCCAACAAGTTCTCATAGTGATGAAGTAGTAGAAGATTTTTATATGGATGTACAAAAGGCTTTTGATAAGAGTAAACAACATTTTAAAATTGTTATGGGAGACTTTAATGATAGAATTGGTAAACAAATGAAAGATGAAAGTGCTGTAGGTAATTTTGGTTATGGTAATAGAAATGAGAGAGGACATAGACTTGTGGAGTTTGCAGAAAAAGAAAAACTTTATATTATGAATTCTTTTTTTGAGAAAAATGTTAAAAGAAAATGGACATGGAAACATCCAAATGAAGGTTCAGCAGAATTGGATTATATTTTGACTAACAGGAAATACATATTTCAAGATTGTAATGTTCTTAATAAATTTAACACAGGAAGTGATCATCGATTAGTAAGGTGCAAGATGCGTGTTAATGTAAAACTAGAAAGACAAAAATTGTTAAGAAAAACAATATTTACAGTTGATATTCCTAATCTTCAGAAACATTCTAATGAATTTAAATTAGAACTTACAAATCGATTTCAAGTATTAGTAGATTTTGAACATGATTCAGATTTGAATGAAATTAATATGAAAATAACTGATACACTTTTAAAAACTGCAACAAACATAGCTGGTAGAAAAAAGCAGCAATTGACCAACAAAATTTCTACTGAAACTAGAGAATTTATGAAGAAAAGAAGAAATATGAAGATATACAAAAATGATGCATTAAAAAGAATTAAATAATACGAATTTTGTAAAATGGTGCGGAAAAGAGTTGAAAATGATATAAAAAAATATAACTGTGAACTAGCAAGAAAAGCTGTAGAAGAAAATAAAAGTCTTAAGAATGTAAAACAACATTTTGGTATTGGTAGGAAATTTATATATGCAATAAGGAAAAAAGATGGAATTATTACTAAAAAGAGAGATGACATCATGAAATTGGTAGAAGATTTTTATCAAGAATTATATAGTAATAAAGAACAAGTACCTCCTATATCTATTACATCTTCCGAATTGCCCAGAATTTTAAATGAAGAAGTGAGACATGCAATTAAGTGTATGAAGAAAGGAAAGGCTCCAGGAAATGATGGAATTATAATTGATATATTAAAAGAAGCAGGTGAAGAAATAGAAACAATTTTAGCAAAGTTATATACCAAATGTCTAAATGATAAAGATGTACCGGAAGATTGCAAGAATGCAGTAATAATATTAATATTTAAAAAAGGTGATAAAGAAGATATTAGAAATTACAGACCTATCAGCCTTTTATCAGTTTTATATAAAATTTTTACCAAGATAATTACAACTCGTCTACAGAGAACTTTGGATTTCCACCAACCAAGAGAACAAGCTGGATTTAAAAGTGGTTTTAGTACAATAGATCATATCCAGGTATTGAGAGAAGTCATAGAAAGGACAAACGAATATGAGTTGTCATTATGTTTTGGATTTGTAGATTATGAAAAGGCATTCGATTCTATACACATTTCTTCAGTGATTAACATTGGATCATCAAGGTATAGATCCAGGATATTGTCATATTTTAAAGAATATTTATAAAAATGCAACAGCAACAATTAGATTACATAATGATACTGGAAAAATCAACATTGAGAAAGGTGTAAGACAAGGTGACTCCATATCTCCAAAACTCTTTACAGCAGTGCTGCAAGAAGTATTTTGTGGATTAAAATGGGAAACTAAAGGAGTGAAAGTAAATGGAGAGTATTTAAGTCATTTAGATTTCACAGATGATGTAGTTGTTTTTGCAAATAATGCTTCAGAGCTGCAGGAAATGTTGCAGGAGTTAGCAGATGAAAGTAGAAAAGTAGGACTAAAAATAAATGTTAAAAAGACTAAAGTAATGTTTAATCGATTTGCTCAAAATATGAAAATAAAGATTGATTATAAAGAATTAGAAGAAGTTAACAGTTACAAATACCTTGGTCAGATTATTAATACAGATGGAAACATAATGGAGGAAATTAATCATAGAATTACACTTGGTTGGAGTGCTTTTGGTAGAAATAACTTGATACTAAAAGGAAATATGCCTATGTGTTTGAAAAGGATGGTTTTTAACAAATGTGTTTTACCAGTTCTTACTTATGGATCTGAGACTTGGACACTTAATAGAAGAGCAATACAGAGACTTCAGACCATTCAAAGGAGTATGGAGAGATGTATGTTGGGAGTAACAAGAAGAGATCGAAAACGCAATGTATGGGTAAGACAACAAACAGGTGTTACTAACCTTATTAAAAAAATTAAAAGATTGAAATGGAGTTGGGCTGGACATATTGCTAGAAGAGATGATAATAGATGGACAATTGAAATTTTAAACTGCATTCCAAGAGATTGTAAAAGACCCAGAAAGAGACCACATGTGAGATGGATGGATGAAATAAGAAAGTGTGCAGGGGTGATGTGGAGAAGAGAAGCTAAAGATCGGAGAAGATGGATTAAACTTGGAGAGACCTTCATCCTGCAGTGATTGATAATGGTTGATAATGATGATAAATAGTTTACTTTTTCTCATATATTTTTCTCTTATTATTTTTAAGTAATTATTTATTTATGAATATTAGTTATTATTTGATTTCTTTTTATATATATATATTGTAGGTTATTTTTTTAATTTATTATTTTATATTTCTGATTTTTTTTATTTTATCAATTTTATTAGATAATTTTTATCTATAAAATCTTTTTTTTTTTTGTTTCTTATTTCTTAATTATATAATTAAATGTTTGAACAAATACTCAATCTTAATTCTATTTATTTTAGAATTACTATCTACATTTGAACATCTATTTATATTATGGTGATTGTACCCAACTGTATTGAAAGCAGCAATCAGCTTTTTATATTTGTACTCTATTCTAGAGCATCATTATCCAATCTTTTTTTTGTTGTTGTTGTTATGGAACATTTTACAATTCTCATAGAACACTCTATATTATATTTGTATAAGTTTGCATGAAAAAAGAAACAAATAAATATTGATATTCAATATTTCTTTAATAAAAAAATTTAAAAAGTATAAGTATATTTCCACATGAATAAATATTCAAATCAACTAATTATATTTTTGAAAAAAAAATTAAAAATCCATATCTAATACAATCATAAAAATTTAAATATGAATCATATTAATTTTAATTTTTTTTTTTCATAATATTTGCACCCATATCTCATGGAATACAGTTTGAAAAACACTTCTCTAGATTCATCTAAACAAATGTGCATATTCAATAGATATTATGCAAATATGCAAACCAGATCCCAAAGTTATATACCTGTACAAACTATTCATCCTTAATAAAGATAACAAGTTTTGAACATAATTGATTGTGAATTAGATGAACAATGTGTTTGGAAGAAAAATAAATTTGAATGAATCAATGATGAAAATAAAAATGAATATTAAAAGATATAGTGATAATTATAAAGAAAATGTTGACAAAATTATATAGTCTTGTGTTGTTAGCCGAGAGGTATCGCAGCCGTCATGCAAGCAAGTAGTTGGTTGCAGACGGTTGTGGGTTCACGTCCCAGCCGATGCTATGACATATGAAAAAAAAAAATTATAAAATATTTAAGATCTTTCTGGGGATTTGTGAGATGAAAAAAAAAATTTCAGCCAAATGTAGATTTGTTGAAAAATGTTAATGGACAGATTATATAAATGAAATACCAAAGATCAAACAGAGTCTGTTGATACATTCAACCATACCTAAAGTGACTCAATTTTCTCAAATTGAGTCAACATGATGAATGAGGGGTTTTTTTTACATTTATCATTGTAATAAATTTGTTTTATACATAAAAAAAACTTAGGCTGTAAACAATAGATATCACTTTTGTAGGAGACTTATAACATGATATACAATGTTATACAAATTCAGAATTTATTATCAAAGAAATATACAGAAAAACTATATCACAAACATATAAACCAATATAGTTTCTATGAGACAACTTTGATTAAAGAATAGTAATTGAAGATGAGCTAAGATGACTAAATCAATGTCAAAAAATATGTCATTGAACTTGATACTATGTCAGAAATTTTGAAAAAACTGAAAAATCATTTGATAAAAGCATTGAATAAATTATATCAGTTATTTAGAAAACTATTCAATTGCCTACAGATTAGAAGAAAGTAATTTTCATTTCTATTTCAAACAAAAGAGCCTTGACAGAATGTGGAAACTATCATGCAACTTATTTTATATCAAAGGCAAGTAAGATCATTCTGAAAAGCATACAACACAAATTAGGATCTTTCTCTGAAA
This sequence comes from Epiperipatus broadwayi, assembly GCA_028023455.1. Taxonomy (NCBI): domain Eukaryota; kingdom Metazoa; phylum Onychophora; class Udeonychophora; order Euonychophora; family Peripatidae; genus Epiperipatus; species Epiperipatus broadwayi. Next base: position 1,349,600 of record JAQFVV010012532.1, read on the forward strand.
GAAAATTGCTAAATGTATAAAAAAAAAAATAAGAAAAATTAGACTAGAACCATCATTGCTGATATACATTGGATAATAATAAAAAATTAAAAAAACAGAAAAAAAATTAAATATGGTCTTATAGGTTATAACAAGATCTTTGATTCAAATGATTATGTTAAAACAGATTATGGAAAGTTCTTATAAGCAAATGAATATCAGAATATTTACTTATTCTTATATAAGACTAGAAGTTACAGTTAAATAGGCTGTTTTTATATTGATAAGAAGTTGGCTGCTTATTATCATGCTGTTTTTACTCACAATATATAATATAAAAAAAGCTAGAGTGGTGAACAAATGTGAATTTAGAATTAGTGAAAAAACATTTTCAACCCAAGTTAATAATCAAGACTTATAGCTCAAAATAAAGATTTCTGGAACTTCATTAAAAAAGATGAGTTTATATTATGATGACAAGACTGCATCTTTTTTAACAACTTTTAAACTTTCATTATTAGTTTTAAGCAATTTGAGCTTTATTGGAATATTTATGCACAATCAAGTGATTCATAACAGATTAGCACCAGGCATTCCAATAAACAGCTTGAAAAATACTTTTCAACATAAGGATATACATTTAAAAATGAAAATTGAATTATTTAAACTATAGTGTTTTCTGTGACTTAAGGATATGAAAGATGGCCATTAAAAAATAACAGAAAAAGGAATGATATTCTTGAATTGTGATGCTAGTAAAGAGTTTTGAGAATAACTTAGCAAAGAAAGGAAGTAGATATTTGATCGATCAGATCTGAAGTCTATAATTACAAGTGAATCTGAAATTGTTCTATTTTATATAAAACTATCTAACTATTGCTACAAAGTATGCAATGCTCATGATAATTGTTGCTGAAAAAAGAGAATCATCAATATTAAAGCAGATGTATCATTTTAGATTACCTTTGAAAAAGCCAAAAAAACAAAAGAAATAATGTATAATTCTGGAAAAATTATATTCTTATGATACTTAGAAATCAATATTAATTTGATGACATCTAAAAGTAACAATTTTAATTTTAACAGTTTTCTCTTTTTTTTTGTCCAGATATTAAGTTCTTACAGTAAAAAATATATATCTTATCTATATTACTAAGTGCAGATTTTTGGTTTATTTCATGAATTATCAGTATGGCACATTAAAACAATGAATACAAAAAACTTTCATTAAATTATTATGAAAGATTAAAAATGACAATTAAATGTTTAAGCTAGTCAATAAAGAATCAATTGCTCATTTAATAAGCTTAATTAATTAAACTTAAATGATAAAATTTGGATCATTATTATTGTTGGTCCTTTTACAGTTTTCCATCCCCTTAATACAATTTATATTTGCACCTTAATATTTAAAATTAATCATAAACTTTAATGAGCCCTTTATACATTTAAAATGCAAATAAATGTGGGTGATCGATCATGAGGTGGTAGGAATCATCATTCCCAGAAACTCATAATCAATGAGCATGATCAAAATCAGTATTGGAAGTATTAATAAACAGTATATAAATTAGATATAATATAATAATATAGCATCACTAATCCCTAGCATTAATGAAATCAATGATCATCCATTATGATTGGATTTAAAAGAGATACATTATAAAACAGGCTAATTGTTTTGTGGTCAATGCCAAACTTAGGGCATAATATAAAAGCAATTAACAAAAACTATAAAAATGAATGTATATCAAAATGGTGGGTCATTATAGCAATACTGACCATCATCAATGCTCTGAGTGATCAGGTACCATAAGTCAACAATAAAATAGTAATTATCATTTACCTTTGTATCACTCAGAGAATTCTCTGGATGTTTACATAATATATCCTTACCTATATATAGCAAAATATCATTATGCTTAAAATTAGCTTGGGTATAAACTGTGAACAGGAGAAAATAAACATACACTAAATCTATTTTACAATAATTTCCCTGGAATAGCTTAAAATATTGAGCAACAAATTTATTAAACAGAAATAGCAATAATAATAATAATAAAAAAAAACTGTTATGCATCCTATAATTCAAATTTATTATTCTGATTTTAACTTGCAAATATTAGAAAACATATTATAGATTGAAATAAATAACAGTATAATTTATAGATATAATAATACACGTTTGCAGGATACATATATATATATAAGCACATAGACATGCCTGTGTAATACAAAATGTTTCAATAATTATTTAGCTAATAAAGATTATCCTATCAGAATAATATATAAGTGCAATGATATAGATATATGTATGCATGCTATAAAAATATTTTAGCCAATAGTAAGCTAATATTTTCCTATGTGAACAATATATAAATCATTTTATATTCACACACATAGTAAGCGAGATATAATATACAAAATAATATTCCATTTGTTAATACTGTATTATATTAAAAATCATTAAAGCAACAAACATATATATATAATATGTGCATATTCCATTTTTAGTTACTATTTCTAATTATTTTACTCTACAAATAATATTAAAACTCTTAAAGTGAAAATAAATATTTTTTTTCTTCTTTAAAATATAGAAATCTTACTTAATCTCTTTCAAATTCCTGAGATAATTCTCCCCCCTCCCCATATCATTCATAAAATCTTTTAGGTAGGAAACTATTTATCTTCTTAAAATCCAGTGGGAACGTTGTTTTAAAACTCTTTTGCTTTTGTTTTTTGAACTTCTACCTTTTAATTCCTTGGTCCATACTTTACTTCTACTCAAAAGTTATTTTGTTTTTAACTTTTGTCCCCTAACTTTAAAAAGTCTTCTGAAATCCATTTTCATCAGTTAACTGCTTTAGCTTCCCCTTCCCCCCAAAAAAAATGTTTATGTGGTTATAAGAAATTTTCCTTATCCCTTATTCAAGCAAAATAAATTGAATCTTTTTTTCTACGTTCTTTTCAACTGTATTCATAATATATATGCAACTAAAATTCTTCGTCTATGTTTTCAAGCATGTATTGTATAAATCAGCCCATATATAACACCTGTTACTGGAGTTTCCGAGACTTATATGCTGGTTTTTAATATCATGTCCATGTTATCGGGTTATAAATTCATAGAGAAGGCATCCGACTTCTATGACCGTTCAAACTCGTCCAACATTAAGACTGAAAATGGTTTTTCAGAGCTGGCTTTCAACACACTACAACTGCATTTTATGTGGTCTAATAACTTAATAAATTTATTCAAATCCACTATTTATAGTTTATAATAGAATTTAATTAAAAATAGAATAACTAAATAAAAATTTCCCATCTTAATTAACAAAATAATAATGATAATAATTATCCAGTTTTTCTATTTACATTAATTAAAAACAATTAGTTAAAACAGTAATATTACAAGATTAATTATAATGAAGATTCATACATTATAATGAAAGAAAAAAAAACCAATCTGTTTTCCCAAATTAATTTATGTTTAAAACAGAATTATTTGTACTATAAGGACCGAGATTTTTATATATTTGATTTTAAATACTGTATCTTAATTTTAAAATACCAAAAATTATTTAACGATTTCAGTCTATACATTTTGAATAAATATATACAATAAATTTTGTCTGTTTTCATTTCTATTTTTCCTTTCAAATTTTATGTACGTATGCGAATACACAATGTTATGCGGGTGTCATGACACCAATTCCATTTCAATATATTATAACTCACAAATATTATATATAATATTTAAATACAAGTATATTATAAACGTATATTGGAGATCGTTTATCTTTTTCGCATGTATGTGGTCAAGTGTATCAGTTGTATAAGATGGAGTAGGAAATTTGAAAGTCTGGGTTCAAATCCCATCTAATTAAATATATATTTAAAATATTTCTACCACTTCAGCAATTAAATTGCAAGAATTTTAAATCTTATGCAATACATGGAGTATTTTAATTAAGAAGATATTAAATCTAAAAACAATAAACATATTTAAAAGTTAAAATATCATTAAATTCAAGAAAAAATGTTTTGTGCTATTTCACAATACTACATAATTATAACTATTGGAATTAAAAATGTATATTGTAAAAATAAATATTTGGAATGTTAGGATTATAAATAAACCCTAAAAAATAAATTTATAGTTAAAAGATAAAAAGGAAATGTTAGATAATTTATAATTATCTGAGATCAGATTATGGATTGTGAGAGGTAAGAATAAAAAGTTGGCAAAAGTTTGTTATTCTAATATAATGGCAAACATAATGGAGATGGTTAATGTTTGAGATCCTAGAAACAAAAGTGATTTTTATAAACAGTGCTTTTATAAATGAAAGATTGTTGTCAGTTAGGCTAAAAGCAGTTTTAGAAAATCTATTATTCAAATGTACATGCCTTCTAACAATTTAGATGAAGAGAAATATCTTATGTAAAAATTTAAAAGTACTTGAATTATAAAAATAAGAGATCAAATGTTGGATCTTCAAGACAAAAGATGATAAAATTCTATGAAATTATGCATTAAAAATAAAAGAGATTAAAAATGTATATATATTGCATTGAAAATAACTACATAGTTTTAAAATATAAACAAATATGAATTTACATATGAACAGCTTCAATTGGTAATAGTATATATAAAAAATATTTTATTTACAGTGTAACAAGAATAAAAAAAAATAGTTTTCTTTTATCAGAATTGGGCTTTTTATATTTAACTTCAACTAAAAACATGGGGAATCAATTAATTCAATTTGGGTGTTTTCTATTTAACTTGAAATAAAAGTGTAAGGTGTTCAAAAATTAATTAATTCAATTAAGTTGAATTAATTAATTCCTGAATACACTACACTTTTATTTCAAGTTAAATATAAAAGCCCAATTGTAGTTAAAGAAAATTATTTTTGTTTTTTAGTGCACAGTATTATAAAATTGCTTTTATACATATTTTCAACTTTTTAGTACTCACACAGTAAATAAAAAGACTCATAACTATTTCAATTTAATTAAAATGAAAAAAAAAAAGCTATAGTCTGTGTACCTTTAAAAATAATTCCAACATTTTCTTTATGAAAGAAATGTTTAAAACAACTTTTACAATAATTTACAATCAAAAGAAAGATTTGTTTTTATTTCTATTTGAATTTACCATAAATGCTTTCTATTTTTAGGTTTTTTAAAATATTCTGCCTTCTCACATCCATCACTAAAACTTACTGAATCAATATCAATATATTTGAAATTCAGTTCTTGAATACTATAAATAAATAAATGATGAGATAACCCTGAAATATTTTATTGTCAGAATGTCATCAATTTCTAACACATGTACAAAATTGAAAGAAAATTCATTTGATAGAAAAGTATGCTAAAAATCTATTACAAAATTTATCTTAAACAAACAAATAGAGTTCATAAGTTTAAAAAAAAAAAACAATTTAATGATAAATATCAAATGGCTTAATGATTCAAATTAGATTTAGAAACAGTACAGTATTCAAAAAAAATGTGCAAATCCTGGAACAGATATAAATTCAGATCATAATTTATAAGAAATATAAGCCAAAAATGAACTAATGAGAGATTGGAAAATTTTAAAAAAAAGCCATTCAAATTTACTGAATAATAAAAAATAAAGATAAAAGATTAAATAATAAAATTAAAGCAATCTAAATGTCAGAAATATTCTAAAAATAATTAAAATAAACTAAAAACTTAAATAGTAGATTATGAAAAAATTAAAAAAACAAAAAAAAAAGCTTTGTATTAACAATGAGATTATTAATAAAATTATGAAGAACATGAAAAAAATAAAAATACGGATGTAGATAAAATAGAAAGCTTGATAATAACCTGAAAATTAAACTGATAAAGCTAAGCAAATATGGCTAAAAAAGGAATGAAGAGATAGCAGAATTATAAAAAAGAATTAAATTTTATTAATTTTTGAAAATAAGTTTTGATAAAAAAAAAAACAAATTAAAAAAATGAAATAAATATTGAAAAATAAATGCAAATGATAGATTGCATTAAAAAATAAAGATGTATTAATATGATTTGTAATGAATAAGCAAATGTTAAAACATTTAATGACTCAATAGGTTTGGGTTTGAAATACAAAAGAATTTATTTAAAGCTAAGAACTTTCTATACCATATAGTATCATAATCATAGCATAATAAAAGGGAAGGGAATTGTCATCCATAAATAATGTAAATATTGAATAATAAATTGGATTGAGATCAAAATGAATATTTAAAGGTGAATTCACATACTAATGAGAAGTGAGAGGGTTATAAGTGCCATTTTTTTTTAGAAAAAGAGATGTGGGAGTCTTTTTTATTGATGACATGTATATCTTTGGCAATTGACAAAGCCTCCTTAACCTTTCTCTTTCAATCGTTGCATTCTGAACAATGTTTAATGTTGAGGGATCAAAGTTATGACCAGACAGCAACTCATGATCGAGGAAAAGTAAAAAATATTCAATGCTTTTCCTAATACAGTTATACAGATACTGTAATTATGTTGGACAAGTCTAGGTACCAAGTTGGTACAGGTTTTTTTGCATTATACCTTTGAACAAATAGGTTGAGAGCAATTGATTTTATAAACAATTTGATGTGAGGTCTCTTTGGGGATTTTATTCTTTGAATTATTTAAAAGTTTGTTAAAAATTAAAGTGAATGAAAAGTAATGTTGTATTTATGAATACAAATACTTTTTAGCTTATTCATGACTTTTGAGATATAGAGGAAACTAGTCCATATTTTATCATTGGGGGAGTGAATTGTAGAGTGAAAGATTTTATTGTAAAAGTTAGTATGATTGTATGAATATTTTTAAGATTCTATCCTATGTTGATAAGGTCTCTAATAAAAAAATTTATATTTTGCTTCCAATCAACATCAAATTTGAAGAGCTTAAGATTTCTATGAAAAAGGTTTTATAGACCTGCATATTTATGAGCGAGTGGAGTATTGGAGTTCAAGGATATAGTACTTTTAACACTGAAGGGTTTCAAAATCATTCTATAATCCAAGGGGTTAATCTGTTTTGTTATACCCAGATAGAGAAATTTTAAATTGTGGAGGATTTTATCTTCAGACTTGATGGTTCATGTAAGTGAGGTTGAAGAAGTCAACTCAATGTGTATTTGGTGAATGGTTGCCTCATTAGCACCTATGAAGGTGTCACTGACATATCTAAAGTATAAACAAATATTAGGATGACATTCAAATTTAGGTATGATTAAGCATTCAAACTTGGAAAGGTAGAGGCTACATATGATTTCATTGAAAGTAAACCCCATAGGCTAGCTGTGGTTCATTTTAAAGCTTTGTGGTTAATAGATGTGATGGTTTCATAACTGATCCAATTCAAAGTCTCAATAATAATGTGGATACTGTAATTGATTTGCTGCAATAATACATTTATAATATTAATAGATTGAATGTGTGGAACAGAGCCATATAATTCTTTGACATTTGAATTTTTTCAATAAAATTATATGAGAATTTTAAGCTGTATGCACTGAAGCTGAAGTCCTCAATTATCCATGAAGTGATGAGTTTAGTGGCATGGTATTAATAAGAACTGTCAAAATCATAAAAAAGTTAATAAGCATTTATTTACATTAATCAAACTGTCAAAAATAACAAAATCCACTGTGCAAAAATAAATAAAACATTCATAAAAATAACAGATAAAATCAAGTTTGTCAAAGCTTTTGGAACTGATTAGAATTATTGTTGAATTTAAAGTGGCTGTGTACCAAAGGATTTGAAAGAAATAGTTGATGTTACATAATTTATGATTCAAAAGAGTCATAACTAAATTTTCTTTCAACAATTATAATGAGATTTAATAATAAAATTTTAAAATAATTTAATCTTATATTATTTTACCATTGTTTAAATTTATTAAAAGCTGCTAAATAGAATAAAATTAACAATAGAAGATAAGTTCTTTATAGTTGATCTAAATCATTAATATATCCCAAAATCACTTGTTCTTTATGCTTACACATGCTATTAAAACAATAGAATTTTTCCCCCCACAGTAGTGCCAGCTCTAATAATCAAGAGACATTAAAAGATTGTGCATCATAATCTCTATCCAGTGCTTTCCCAGCCAATATCTCCAGATTAGTTTCTACCTTATGATTTTCATTAGAGAGAAGCTTTGTATCTGGAAGCAGTGCAACTGAATCTTTGGGTCTAATACACCTCATCCAGTACCCACCTTTTATCCTCTTGACTAAAATTGAAAATACAATAATGCTTTAATCCAAACTAACTTGCCTAAATAATTATACAAATGTGAATTCAGTTCAGTATCTATATATTGGTGTCTTTAATTTTTTTAAACCATAGTCTCTCTTACCCTTTGGATAAGATTGATATTACACCATTAAAACTTCACATGATCACCCTTTTCTTTATGAATACATTAGCTAGCTAAAGCAATAGCAATAATTTTCTCCACAATAATGGCACTTAGTGCAAACTTTAATAATCAATAATTGCTTTAAAAGATTGTACATCATAATCCTATCTAGTGCTTTCCTATACAATATTCCTAGACTAGTTTTTAGCTTAATGCTTTCATCAGTGAGGAGTCTTGTATTTATATGATTATATAGGCAAATTAGCTTGAATTGAAAACATTTTTGTGTTTTTCAGTTTGCATTGATATCTTTATAGTTAAGCAAAAAGTAAAAGGTGTGCATTAAATCTAAAGATTCAAGTGTACTATTTCCAGATCCAATACAGTTCACTGATGAAAGCCATAAGTTAGAAACTAGTCTGACAATACTGAATGGGAAAACAATGGACAAGGATTAAAATGCACCATCATTGGGTATCTATTGATTACTAGAGTTTGCACTAGGTAACCCTATTGTTAGGGGGGGGGGATTTGCTAGTATTTTTATATCTGATTTACTGAAGATACAATTATACTAATGAATAGAAATGATATCCTTAAACTAAGTAGAATAAATTAAATAAAATCTGTGCTATGCTTAGATGAAAAAAAATTCTAAAGCAATAAAAATAGATGAAAATAATAAAAGTTTAAAAGAAATAACTGGAAATCAAGTTATTGGAAGAGTTAGGGTTTTTAAATACTTGTGATATATATTTTTTTTAAATAAGAAATCACATTGTTTTTAATTTTAGTCTAGGAAATTATTCTATGATTCTTTGAATTAAAACTAAAAATGATTATATGAACAGGTTAGAGAAAAGATTTAGATTTGGAAGAGCATGTGAAGATGAGTTGACAAAAATTCACAGAAATGCTGAAAATGAGAGATGAAAAGAATTAATTATTTGAAGAAAATAAAAATAATTGTGAAATGTGGGGGGGAGGGGGTGACAAATGAAGTTTAAAAAACAGATGGTTAAAATCTTTTTCTTTTTTTTTTCTCAAAGCAACTTTATTAAGTCACTAAAGTATGATCCACCTGTGTAGGGACTACATTCTGTCGCCTGCAGCAGTGGGCCATAGAGGCTACAATGTTATATTGATATTCTGAAACTGGGTGGTGGCTCAAAGCAACAGAACCATCTTATACAGTAGATTAGGTATTACAGGTATATAAAGAAAGCATTTCAAGTACAAACATTAAGAAAAAAGATAAAAAGAGGAAAAAAAAAATGAATTATCACAGATCAAATGTTAGTCAATCAAGGGGATGCTATGTCCATTTGAGGAGAGTTCAGGTGGGACAATCATCTCTCACCCCACCTGGCAAGTCTCCAAGCAGCTCCCCCAGACCCATCCATGACCCATCGGACAGAACTCAGTTTAGAGAGAACCCAGACCCACTCTTTGGACAAAGTTAAGCCACTTCAGCCCCTGCTGTAAGTGGGTTATAATTAATCTGGGTGTGACGTAGGTTCAGCATGTCCAGAACATCAATCAAATCAGAGAGGGCCACGAGAACATTGCCAGATCTCTCTAGATCTGGGTGTGGTGATGATTGCTGATTGATCCCACTGAAACAAATCCTCCATGGGCATCATCTCTACCCTTGAGACAGAGAATTCGGGCAAAACCAATGATTAGATTCATGGTCCCACTCGGTCCTCAGGTATGATTCTGCTTTATTGATCCTATTGAGTTCTTCTAATCCAAGTTGAGTTCTAATTTTGATGCTTAATTAGGGTTCCAATTATAAAATCTAACGGTTTGTATTTAGTGGTTACTCATGTTAGCTTTTGCTTGATTAATGGTGGCCATTTGCATAGAATGAAACGATTGGAAAACTGAATTATTTTGGCTGAAAACTGATTTAAAGTTTCTTGTAAAGGTGTAAAAGGGTAAACAAGTGGTCACTTATGATTTATCATTTATCTTCTTACCAACTCCCATTTTGAATATATGAATCCTCCCATCCTTGTGGAGCCAGTAGGCAGTGAGATGCTCCCGCTCACACCAGGAAGTGGACTCCTCCGTTATAAAGTTTTGATTATATATTTGTGTTATGAAAATTAGGGTTTTTCGTTATTATTTCCTTTTTTGAATTATTAGATTACGTTTTAAATACTTTGTCTTGATTTTAATCTAGTTTTAATGATTTTAGTGGTTACTTATATTAGCTTTTGCTTGATTAATGGTGACCATTTGCATACAGTAAAATGATTGGTGAATTGAGTTATTTTGGCTTAAAACTGATTCAAAGTTTCTTGAAAAGGTGTAAAAGGTTAAGGAAAAAAGAAAAACAGTAGGAATTCGGAAATTTTTATGGTGAGCAGGGATGATTTGGGCTGGGAGAGTGAGGAGTACAGTTCTTTCTTCTCCTGCCAGAATTGCACAATGATTCATTCTTGATGTCACTTGATGAACCACTGTACAAAAAAAATTCAGCAGAGGAAAGTGAGAGAGTGCGAAGGGAGGAGGCCAATGAGGCCTTGGTTGAAGTCAGAGAATTCTTCACTGAGAGAATTCTTTTTTTCCTTGTTCGTTCTGTTATGTCTGAGACTTACCCTTGGTTCAGGAAGATGATCCATTAGGGTTTTACTGGGAGGATCAAGGATGGAATTCTGCCTGTCAGAATTGGTGTCACTATCAGATGGGTTAGGGCATGCATGCTTCTGGTGTTTCTTGTTAGTGATGGAAGGGACAGTGTTGGTAGACTCAGACAGGATGGTTTCTGAGTTTGAATAAGTGGACATGTTCATTAGGGAAGGAGGGTCCTGTGGCAGAGCTGTAACTGAGAGTGGTGGGCTGTGGGTGAAATCAAAATTTTGTGGCCTAGAGGAAGCTGGTTACTGGATGGTAAGAGGGTGGACAAATGCTGAAAGGCTGAATTGATATGAGGTGGAGGTGAGAGGTTAGTTAAAGGAGGAAGTTCATATCTAATGGAGCTGCGCAGTTTAGGCCCTTTTTTGGCACAAGTTGCATTTTTTGGGCAGTCCTGAGAAAGGTGGTTGCGGTCTTTGCAGGTGAAACATTGTGGCCTCATTCCCTTAATTGAGATGATCAAAGATGCTAGTTCAGCTGCTATTGATGTGGGAATGCTTTCAGGAGAGAGACCTTTTTTAAGGATGAATTGAAATAAGGCTGTGTTGGTAAAGGTGCGACCATTGGTGAGAGGATCCCTGGGGTACTCAAATGAGGTAACTTGTCCGAATGCCTCGAGATATTTCTGTAGGTGCTGCCTGTCCATCCCTATGTGACAGTTTTTGATAAATCCCTTAAGTATGGATGGTCTATTGGTGTCTATTTCAACCAGGAACATATTGTGCAAAAATTTGAATCTGTTTTTGAAGGCTTGTCTTTGTATTGTGTTGTGGAACTCTATTGCCATGAATCGGTCATTAGGAAGGGTGAGGATTTTATGTATATCATCAGTTAGATTGTAGATTTGATAAGGTCATAGAGCTGCTGTGTTGGAAATTTATGGAGTCCACATTGTAAGTCTGTCACCACCAGAATGACAGAACTGTCACTCTGATAGCAACAAAGTGATTTGAGGAGAAGTGGTGGAACTGTCAGATTAAATTGTTCTGATATCACTGTGTGATTCTCTGGTGTGAGTTGTTTAGTAGGAATGAAGGTTGCTGAGGTGGCTGAATTATGGTTGTTTAGATTGTTCTCATCAAGGCCCCACAAGTTTTGAAGGAGCTTAGCTTGGCATGTTTGTGATGTGGTTATATTGGGATTTTTTGGTGTGATGATGGATGCAGCCTGAGCATAGGAATTAACAAAGACTTGTTGTGCTCTATAGTGTGACTGATATTAGTGGGAATAATGTTGGCAGACTTGGTTGCACTTGTAGATTGAGATGGGAATTATAAGTAGCATCATTTTTGGAGTAATTATTGTGTGTTAGATTTTTAGAGGAATCAGAGTTAGCTGAGGTTTCTGTATTAAGCTTAGGTGTAGCAGGCTGATTTTTCCTCCCTATAGTTGAGGAATTTTTAATCTTCCAGTTTTGCTTGGAGCAACATTATGATTGGTGAGATAATTTTTTTGGGATTGCTTCTTGCCTTTGATGGGGCAAGCCCCACCCTGTAGGGGAGGAAAATCCAGAGGGTCTGGAGATGGAGATCTTGAAATAGGTTCTGTGCTGATGGTTTTTTTGGAGTTTAATTTAGTTAACATTTTTGGAAGTTTTGAAGGTTTTTGTTGTTTTGAATTATGTTTTTGTACATTTTTGCCACTAGGGAAGGTGGCCATCTTTAAACTGTTTGGAATGGTTAAAGATTATATAAAGAAAAAATTTTTGTTGAAGTGGCTAAAGAATGCGATTTTAAAAAAGGATCCACACTGGAGAAATTGGTAGTGTTAATTTTAGTTGGCTAATACAGAAATTGGCTAGAATTTTAGGCAGTTTACTACCCCAGAGGGGGGGGTGTGAGAAGAGAAGATCGTTTTAATGACCTAAATAATTGGAACAGCAGATAAAAAATTTGGTAAAAAAATGTTTTGAGTGACAAGGAGAACTGAAGATGAAATGAAGTCAAGAGTCTAAGAGGGAATAAAACCTTCTATGATGCATAGAACAGTGAAACTACCCATTAAACATGGGGGAGAAAATGGTTGTCTATTGTAGATGATCAGATGGTAGATACAGTGAAATAATTATAAAAATACACTAAAAAATGATAGTTGTGAATGAAAAGGCACACAAACAGCAAATAATGTTCTGTAAAGGGACAAATCTATATAAGGAATACCTCTGATAGCAGGAAAACTGACTTTTTAAAGACTTCAGGAGAACTGTGAAGCAAATGATTTTCTTTCTGGAAGCAGCTCCACCTATTTTAACAGATGGTTAAAATCTTTTGAAGAACTGAGCAAATGATCGAAGTACTCAAAAGAAGTGGTTTGCAGTAATCTGCAAAATCTGTTATTTGATATATTGAAACAGTAAGATTCGTATTCGAATCTTAAGTTTCACCTTTTTCTATCGTCTCTCACTCACCGGTCTATCCCATCTGAATTGTGTGTGTGGCAATATTAAAAATGTATAGATATATGTAGAATTCACCATAAACACACACACATTTCGATCGCAAATTTACGACAATAAATAAAGATAAATAATATAATTTAGATTTCTTTTAGTTATAAAAAAATATATACTAAATTGTAAAATCCGTTATTTATTGCTTTGTTTAAATTTCATTTAATAATAATTTTAGAAATCTGATGTAATATTTAATTACAAGTAAAAATAATCGTATGTTTCCCTTTTGTCTTTGAAATTTTAAAAGCATCGGTCGGTGAGAGATAATAGATTAATTAAAAAGAAAAATTCCCTAAAATCTAATTGCAAAAACTAAATTCCCTAAAATCTAATTGCAAAAACTAAATGTAAAATCTAAACATAAACAATAGAACGGCAGTTTTCTCTAATTAGAATTAACAAAAATGCATTGATTATCCTCAGGGCAGATTAAGTGGAATCTAAAAATACTCTAACAAAAATGTGAAAGATAAGATCTAAGAGAGAGGCCATCTGAGACTTGCTAGAAACAGGCACTTTAACTTGAGTTGTGCTCTCAATCAGTTGAGAGTCTCCAAGATATTAAATAAATTTTTCCTGCCACGGTATGACCGAGTAAAAGTGCCCAGACTTCCTATTGGATGCCAAACCTTCCATTGCCCTTCATAAATTTAACCATGAAGATCTGCTGCCTAAAATAATGAGAAAGCTGCTGCTGCTGTTAAATTAAATGAACCACCTAAATACAGGAAAGAACTGCTAATCATGAACAATTTGCTACTAACCAATGGAATCGGAAAACTTCTCATAAAACAGGTACCTGTGTCCAAATTCTCTAGAGTACTCTACTGATATGCTATAGCTCATTCTTCATACTACTTATATAACTTATAAAATGTAAAATTATCATTTGTAAAACAAAAATGTAATAATTAATTTATTGTGTAAATTTCTCTAATAATCTAGCTTACCTCACTCTATCTTTCTTGGGTACGTATTTCTAAAATCTACATTTTATAATATAATTATCGCATGCTCATAATTTTCTAAGTTTAAATCTATGATCGCTTGAAACAGTGAATGCGTGTCAAATTTTCATTAATATTTACTTTCATAAATAACTTAATTTTCATATAAATCGACACGCATTCAATGCTTCATTTATTGTAATGCAGGGGTCTACTACTTCGCAAATGGCTGGCGTATTAGTTGAATAATCACCTAGTTTATATATGTTTTATATTTATTAAATCTTAATTAATAATTCCATAAAATTTGCATTTTTTTGAGAGTCGCCAATGTTCTTTATTAAATGTTGATAATGTAGGGCCGAGTTAGAAAATATATTTAAGTCTTGACAGGATTGTCTGTACATTATACATGTGCTACGTTTAAAGACGCGATGACCCATTACAAGCCGTGAATATTCCGGATTCTATAGGGTTGAAATTAACCCCAGTCATCCTACACAAGCGGACATAATAAATGCTCCCGTAGGGCTTGACGACCGTCATGCAGCCAGCAGGCAATTTTGGCACGAACCGCTTGTCCCTGGTTATGCTTATGTGACACCTTACTTCTTTGGGCCGATGGCAAACGCCAACCCGTCATTCTTATAAACTCAGTCACGGCTCTGCAGTTTCAATATACTGTCATTCCATATCGCCTTTCTAGCGTACCATGTGTTTTCTTTAACTAACTTTATTATACTATATATAACTCCGTCCCTGCATTAGTGACATAACTCACTCTCAAATAAATGTTTGCCCCTAGTTATTAGTAAATATATCTTATAATTAAATAAATATATGTCTGCCACTACTACTTATAAATTTTACTTTAGACTCTTGCATTGCAAAGGTATAAATCCCTCAAGGCATGCCTTAGAAATACTTGCTTGAGAATTTTAGGTAGCTAGATTACATCATCAAATAAATGTTTTCTTTTGTAAACATTACAGTATCGGAAATACCGCTGCTGAAGTCTTAAATATAAAATATGTCTAAATAAATAAATGTATTTCTTTAATATATAATAGTATGGAAAATCCCGCTACTGAAACTTTAAATCTTAGCAAATATTACTAGTAAATGATTTATCATTAAAATGTTTTAAATAAATAATTTCAAGCTACGTCTGCAGTTACGTTTTATTTATTCTATATCCATTCTATATAATATTTCTTCGATTATGTAAATATGAATGTTTAATTAATATTAGTGTGATTATTGGCTAACTCGAAAATAAAATCATGAATCTCTTGCATATCCCTGACCACCGTGCCTAAAGAAATGTTTACTAATGTCGCATCAGATGCATTGTTTCGTAGATTGTATTGTGGAACCGATAAACTATGTTCGAACTTAGTACTACGGGTGGCTCCGCTATAGCCAAATTTTCAATTAATTAATTAATTTAAATTAATAAAAAATTAATTGGGTTGATGGATTAACAAGCTTTTATTAATATTTATTGAATCTGGCCCAGAGAAGTCAGTTTAAAATTCTAAAATAAATGGAACTTAAAGTGAAATGTTATTAATTTTAGTAATCTGGCATTACAAATTACTTTTAATATGGATTCTGTGCTTTCATAAAAATTGATTTATAGTAAATTATCGGTTTATCATTATTGCAATATTTTATTTTTGCTAAGATTTGTAAACATTTTGTTACAATGCTAATTTTTACAACTAATTTTAATTACTGTCAATAAATACTTCAAAATTTGACAATTTTCTCATTTTTAAAAATTAGTATATATTCAATTATTGCTTATATCAGATTAGTAACTTCTTCAGGGTTTTTTTTTTTTTCAATGTAGTAATATCTAGGCAAATATAAATTACAATTGTACAAATAATTTTTCAGTCCAAAGTCAAACTTAATGAGATAAAAAGTTTTTATCAAGACTATTGATTTAATGAATAATTCAATAATTAAAACTGTATAAATAAAGGTCTTCCTTTTCCTTAACTAAATTTGTACACTATCATATATATACATACCAATTATTTAATGAAAATGTAAATAAGTAAATAATACTTATTATAAACCTGGTCAATAATTGTTTTAGCTTGTAACATTGAACACTTTGTAATTGTCAAGGGTAAGTAGACCTGACAAATTTCTGTAATCTTTTAACAAATAAAGGTTACTTTTGAAAGAAGAACATATCTATTTCATGGAACAAATAAGTATGAAAACATTACTAAAACAATTTCCAAGCAATATTTCTATGGAATCATTAAATAAACTTTTTAAAATAACACAAACCTTTTATTATATTAATAATGTAATGAACTTTTATCTGATAAAATATATCGGTATTGATAGAACAAAAGGTTCAGCCTTCTTTGTCTATGATAACTGTATATATATATATATATATATATTGTAACCTTCCCCCAATACTTCTCCTACCTTTCCTATCAACAAATACCCGGGGGCACCAATTCTATCGATAATAGAATAAACTACTAGTCTGATCATGCATTAAAATTATGAAAGAGACTCTTAAAATGCTGTCCTACCTTAGCTTAACCCAGTTGGGAATTACAGAGATCTATAGGGTATAAAATGTATATTAGATATGGGAGGAAACATTACGATTAATAGAAACAAAACATCTATTAAGTTTTAAAATAAATAAGTAATTGGAATTAGTAAAGTTCTACCATTTAAATTGACAAGTTATAGTCTATACCTCACCTCCTCCCATCATCCACATGCATTGAACAACCTCTATTGTATGATAAAATTAAATTAATAAAATAAAGATGTAATGCTGATTACTATACTGTATGGTAAGTTAAAGTTAAATATAAAATAAAATATAACATTACCTAACTTTTAATTGTACAGTAATTTAAACTAAGTAATTTAATTAATGTCTAATCTAAAATAATAAGGGAATATCTCAGGGAATTAATTTATTGCATGGCTTAATTTTAAATCTATACTTTCCAACAACTACTAATTATTATTATAAAAGTAATGATACAAATTAAGCATTATTCTGATAAAATGGGAGCAGTTAGATAATGAAAGAAATAGGGTGCATTTTGATTTCAATTCATCATCTAAATAATAACTGGGTAATAAAATTTTCAGAGAACTATTAAATAATCAAACATTTCATATAGTGTTTGGATCAAGAAAAGCAACATCATCATCTGGACTTGTTCATCATTAAATTATGGAACAGTGCAATCATATATTGTATATGTAAGTGTGTGTGCATGTGTGGAATATAAAACACGAATGCATGTCAAAAAAGAATTCTGGACAAAGCTTTTAAATAAATAAAACATTTATTATAAGATAATTAAATAAACACTTGGTTTTCTAGTTTACGCATATACATGTTTTCGAATGATTCCAACAACAATGATCAAATGGTCTACATAAGAACAAATAACATTGAAATAAACTTTCTGGTATTTTATTTCCATATATGCCAGCTATCAGTTCATTCTGATAAGCTTACAGAAAGGAACATCATAATGCTAGCACTAAAATAATAAAATGCGAAACTAAACTATTTGGTATTTTACTTATAAAATTTACTCAAGCTATCAGTTATTTCTAATAAATCTATGACACAGAAACATTATAATACTACACTAAGATAATTAAATATAAAATTATTTTATACTTTTGGTATTTTATTTTCAATACACTCAAGCTATCAATCAATTCTGATATGCTTATGAAAAATAAAACTTTATTAAATGCTGGCACTAAAATTATAAAATGTGAAACTAAAATTCTTGGCATTTTTACTTCAAATGCTCATCCAAATAATATGAGAGAGGTTTAAATCTATGAGTAAAAGTTCAAGCTATCCTTCACAAATTAAATGAATAAATCTATTAAATGGCTACACTTTCTTTTCTTTTGCTTGCTCATTCAAAATGAGGATGAAACATTCTGAGAGTTGATGGTGTAAACCTAAAATAATTAATATGATATGATTTGGAAACAATGATTAAAGTTACACCTTAATGATGGATTTTCTCCATACCTTCCAAATTAATAATATTTTATGCATGCATCTGAATTATGCTACCTGTTATAAAATAATTAATATAACTAAATTCAATCGTTTTACTTATGAAATTGGGATGTGTCATAATACGGATGATGACAATGGTCAACCAAGCTTTAATACTAATTCTTCTTCAGCAGTTCTGTGAGAAAAATCAATTCTACCTTTATTTTATTTTCTTATCAGCAAACTATCTTACATTTAGCTATAAATAAAAGATGGGAACACATTCCACACAAATACATGAGGGATAAAAAGACTTTCTTAACTCTAATCACATAAATAACAATACACAGTGACTCCCAAGCCTAATTTCTGAGGCTTAAATGCTGGTGTGGACATTGTCTCATCAGCAAAAAACAAGGGAGATACACTACTTGGCTTCACATAATTATAATTCATAAAATACAACTACTTAATCTGGAGGATATAATCCACTCCTGACAAATATTTCAACAAGATAAGGAAAAGCTCTCTCAACCCCTGACAATGCAATACATAATCCACTCATGACAAATATGCAAATAAATTAAGGGAGAGTTTTCTCAATCCCTGACAATACAATATATAATATAAACAATTCATTTCTGCATAGCCACGAATACATTTCAATCTAAGCATAAAAAAAATAATAAATTCACTATTAAATAAATCCTTAACTTTTCCACTTCTTTTTGGCACATTTCATCATTCAAAACTGATGGTAATTAAATTATTTCTACTTTCAATTCAAACATTATATAACTGGATTAAATAACAGACAGCTATATAAGCATAATGCATAAACACTTTCAAATCACATTTGATAAGATATACTGTAATGACATTAATTAATAACTTATAAAAGAAATAATGAATAAATCTCTCATTTCTGACAAGTATAATATTTTAACATAGAAATATAATAATTATTATTAAATAAGTAAGACTAAATAACTCTTTAGTGTATTTGGCATAAGCCCATAAATTGAAACAAATGTCTAATTTGGGATAAACAACAAATCTTTAAATTTTGAGTAAAATAATTATTAAGAAATAAACTTCATAATTTCTTAAAAACATGAAGATAAACAATAAATTTTATGTAACTACCTCTTCTCAAAAATGTAAATAGCAAACAGATATTTTTATTGCCACAGCATATAGAAATACAAATACATAATAAAAACTATATTAAAATAATACTAATTATCCAAATATAATATTTCTCCATATTATACTTTTGCAAGATGTTCTTGGAGAAAGAAATAATAATTAAATAATAATAAAAAGAAAAATATAAGACAAATACTTATTCTACCTATCTATCAAATGCTAATAAAAATAATAATAATCATTAAAGCCTTTTTTTTCTTTAGTCTGTAGGTGACACATTTTGGTCAGGTACTAAATGATGATCATTTTTATAATCATAAATAAGGATAAACACATAACAAGTTCCTGCAGGAAAATAAATAATATTAATTGGGTCTAATTAACAGCATTATGAAAAAGAGATCCACATGAAATTTCTGTCTAAAAATTATTAAAATAAAATTCTCATAAATAACAGGAAGGTTAATAAATAAATCAATAGATTTCTAAAATTCTAAAGAATTATTATCAGTAAAAGTACAAGTACTTAGAAGGGGGGAGAGGGTTTGCTTTAGAAACATTAAAACTAAAAGTTTAAAGATTGATTGAAAGGGGGAGGAAAATTAACAATTTTAGAAAATAAATAAAAGTTCAAGTTATGACAGTTCAAAAATAAATCATTTCTTCAAGTAATTAAAGGTACTCTCTTCATTTAAAATATTAAAGAAAAAATTTAAGACAAGTTAAAACTAAAAGTATAAAATATAAATCTTTTATATAAATTAAAAATATCTCTTGTCATTTAATTTGAAAAAAAAAAGTCTTTTCCCATAATTCAAAGAAAGGTAAATATATATTGTACCGGACCAAAACTCCTCTGCGGATTTCCTAATCCTAATCTTGCACTGAGCATGAAGTGAACAAGATTTAACAGGAAAAGAAATGGATACCAATTTAGCTGATTGTCTGTACTGTAACGGTAAGAATTCGCACATTTCATAAACAAGTTGCACAGTTTCTCCACCACACTCGAAAAGCAGCACCACAAGTGGGTTCAGGGCCTGTCATACCGGATTCGAATATAGCAGATCGACTGCGCAACCAAATACGATGGAGCCCGAACCCGCCATCACAATAGCAACATCTTTTCAGGCCACGGTGGTCAGAGAGAGAGAAGAGACTACGTGAGATTTATAAATAAATTAACAGCTAGCGTTTGGAACGTCTTAATAGATACGTGTATAACCCAGACAATACGAGACAATGAGATGAATCAGAAAATAAACACTAACGTAAAGAATTGATTAAATTAACATGATTTATTAAGTGGCTAAATATGATTTCTGGCACTATT
Organism: Epiperipatus broadwayi; assembly: GCA_028023455.1. Taxonomy (NCBI): domain Eukaryota; kingdom Metazoa; phylum Onychophora; class Udeonychophora; order Euonychophora; family Peripatidae; genus Epiperipatus; species Epiperipatus broadwayi. The sequence goes on from JAQFVV010012532.1 coordinate 1,370,536, forward strand.
TATTTATTAAATAGTGGTGTCAAATGGTTAACTACAATTGATTAAATCATTTTACTCATTAATCTATAACCTGGGTCAATTATCGCTTACGAATGTGCCTTACTAAACCTTGAATACATGCGAAGCCCAAGAATAAGAGTACTGGAATTATTTATAATAAAAGATATTAAATAATTTTACGATAAGGGCTGACTTCAGAAGACATGCAGAGCGGCTCCAATGAGCTTGGCAGCAGCGACTTGTTTAGTGCGGAAATATATGTGTGAGTATGATATTATCTTAAAGTACTTAAAAAGGGATTCAGTGGTACTCGCAAGGTTTAGGAAACGATGGAGGGTGGTAGTCCATTTAAACTACAGGAACTTTGTGACGACAATAAAGAAATAAATCATAAAATCAGACGCATATGTTGCACCCCACATTGGTCTCGGCCGTAGCCCTAAAGATCGAAGTATGCTAGCATATGGCTGCGAAGAACTGCGTCAGCATCCCCAGGTGTGACGCTCTGGTACACACATTGACTGGAAAACGCAGGAAAAAGTAAAGGGGAAACGGACTTGGCCGTTTAAAGCCCTTTTAAAGAACAAAGTGATCTCAACATCGAATACCCTTGCTAGCAACACTAAAATATATATATAATCGATTCAAAAAAAGGAGACATAACGAAAGATTGGGCACTTAAGCAATTCACTGCATTGATGAAAAGCGTCTACACTCTCCCAAACTCAGAATAACAATAGAAATACTTAAAACAAATAATGGGGTTTAACATTAAAAGGACGGTGTGAGTGCGAGAATTTAAGTAAAATGTAATTAACCCACGCACTCCCACATCTGCCAATAGTTATTCCCACACCTCGCATACATCCTGGAAGATTATAAATCAAATCTAGGTATTATAAAGAAAATAATATAGTCATCGAAACGAGCGGCTTACTAAATCTCATTTAAGGGAGGGACTCATGAACGTAAAATTACATTCTTTATAAGGAATGGGGAGTATCATTAATTAAAATTTGCTTCGCTCGGTCGATGCTATGCAAGCCCATAAAATATGCAAATAAAACAATTTAAATTTGATATTAACCCAAGGTTTAGATCGAGCAATAAATTTAAATATACATTTTAAAACATACATGATAATAAGTGTGGCGAGAAAAAGGGAGTTTGTTTTTGCTATAGCGGGTTTTAGATCACAAGAGCTCTTGGGTTAATTTTGTTACCTTTCAGTTGCTTGGGTGGTTGAAGCTGGAGCACATTTCAGGAGTGGATAAGATTTAGCAGCATGTTAATTCAGTCTCTGTTTGCAGCAGCATAGGCGGTTCCTTAAGGCATATTGGCGATGCGTCAGATGGTACATCGGCAGCGGCCAGCTATTTCCGAAAGGAAAATAGCCACGGTGCCAACTCTACTCAGTCATATTGGCGGTTCTATGATAGGTCAGCATTTTGTACATTTTCTTGAAAGCGGATTATTTAAGTCACGGATGGTCGGTCAGCAAAACATCAGGATCAGCATTCCGAAAATAATAGTTCAGACCGTCTGAATTCTCAGAATAAACAAAATTATAACCTCAGAAAATAAAATCAAAACGCAAAAAAAAATCAAAAGCAGAAAAACAGCCTCAGAATCAGAATCAGCTTTTTGTTTTTTCCCTTCTTTTAAACAAAAGAAAAACATTCAATATATACTGTTTATCTTATAAAAGAACCTGCCTTGGGGCATGACAAACCTTTAACCTTTTGCATTCTTATCAATTAGTTATTTCTAATCTGAACATCAGAAGGAATCCATTTTAAGGTTTTTTTTTAGTTAACAATTATAAATTCCAGTAAATGCTCAGATTGAAAGAAGATTAAAACATTTATTTCATTCTGTTGAAGACTTTTGCTAATTGGAAATTCCTAAGTAGACATACGAAGTGTGAATTTATAATCCAAAATGTTTTACTTTAAATCTATTATATTCTCAACCTAGCCTTATTTTATATTTATATAATTTTCAATGGTGGGAACTTTATAATTTTAGAAAAATATTAAATTATTTCACATTTAGATTGTAATTGCATGAATCCGTTTATAAACTTCTTTTAATAATTATTATTTTACCTACAATAGAAAATAAATATTGCAACGCAATATTTTTTAAAATAAATGAACTCAACAACCACAATCCAATAATATAATTCCAATGATTGATATTAATATTTAACAGTTATCATCGTAGTCTGTGGGTAGTTTTACCTATATAACCTTTTAAATGAATATGTAAACATGCACATACTCGACATTTATATATCAATAAAAATAAAGGGTTGAAAATTGGACTCCACGAGTAATAATGCCTATGTGGTTTATTTCAGGCAAGATTTTAGTACATAAATGGCCGTACAGACACACTACGAACGATTTGGGATTCGAATTTAGGTATAAGGGTAGGTGAAATGTAAGAGAAAGGTGAAACGAAGACTTGCAGAGCAATCTTCCTGTTTCAGTACTCATGTATATTGGTACTTCCAGATAAATTGATAGAAAGAGTGGATTGACAGGCCTCTTCCAGTTAAAACCACCCTTTAGTTGATATCTTATTTGAATGCCCGAATATTTAGAACAATGGCAAGTACACACCTTTGAAAAATCTATTTACAAAATAGACTTTTGCACACCACTTCTAGAAAAGAATCAAAAAATGAATTTTTCACCCTCCTAGAAGGATGTGCAATACCATATGTTCAGCAGAGCATAAGAACAAGATTTAACACCCCGGTAGAGTGATATCCCTTGTGGCTAGCTCAGTCACTCTATATCTAGGGCAGTGATGCCCAACCTTTAACTTGACGGGAGCCAGTTGAGAATTTAAAAAAATTTGGGGAGCCACAATTATATATTGCATTTTTCATATTACATTTATAAACATAATTCACAAATTAAAAAAAAAACAACTGGTGTAATATGCTAAAAAGAAAAAAAATGTAAATACATTTTATTTATATTTATTTATTCAAAATGTGGTAACATACATAAGTATATTTTAATTATTTTATTTAATGTGAAACCTGACACTGCATATCACCTGCGAGTTTATTGTATTCTGGTATATATGATGTTATGGCTAAATTCATGCAGTCATTCAGATGTTCATTTGTTATCCTGGAGCGGAACTTTGATTTTAACAAATTCATTGTTGAGAAACCACTTTCACAAAGGTAAGTTGATCCAAAGCAGGAGTTTAGCCTTTGAAAAGTTTCTTTTAAAAGTGGATATTGTTTCTCACCTACAAGTACCCAAAAGTCTGTTTGTAATATTCTTGTTTTTAATTGTAAATCAGATTGAAAATCGATTATTTCCATTTCCAGATCAGTAGAATTTTTATTTAACATGTTTGCAATTTGTTGCGACATTTCAGAAATATTAGTATCAACAAATGGATTTGAAATGAATGAAGCAATGGGCTGAATTTTACGAAAATCAGAAAATCTAATTTCGAAATTATTTTTAAGCTCGACGAGATTTTCTGAATATCTCATTGTGTCAATGTCCTTATATTTCTTTGTGTAATTTTCCAAATTTGTAAAGTGGCAAAAGTTACATTCCTCTATTTGGGATATCCACAAATTTAGTTTTGATTTAAAAGCGTTGATACTTCCAATTAATTCAATAATAGTTTTTTCTTTACCCTGAAGTTCAAGATTCAGTTTGTTCACTTTTGTTGTTATGTCTGTAAGAAACGCTAAATCAGATAACCAGCTATGATTATCAAGTTCTTCATAAGTTTCGTTTCTGAATTCTAAAAACTGTTTTATTTCCGGAAGA